>JBAMCL010000390.1:8065000-9315519 GCA_037075165.1 Hirtodrosophila histrioides | reverse complement strand
ACGCTTTGCTGCGCATCCTTGAAAGGAATCGCTCGCTTTCATTTTTGTGCAGCGCCTGCAAAATTTATGCGCTGCCTTTGCTATCAGACGGCCGCCTCCTTGCGGCTCCTGTCTAAGCATCTTTTAAATAAATAACCAAAAAAAGGAAAGAAATAAAACAAAAATATTACTAATAATAATATGGCGAGCAGTACATTGAACCTGACAGCAGCTCCGAGCATGTCCTGGCCATGCATTGCTTTTATTGTATTTGCCTTTTTATTGGCTTTTGATTTGTTCTTTTTACCTTATTTTTTTGTGTTTCATTTCGTATTTGTTGTTGGCTTTTGTTTGCCGTCTTCTTCATTACCAATAAGGCGCTTAGTTTGAAATGTGATGCGACTGAGTCCTTGACGGCAAAATTAATTATCGACGAGTGCTACCAGTATCGACACGCCTTCCTCCCCACTTTGTACAACATTTTGCTGAAAGTTCAGTTGAAATCGCAGTCATGTTACGCCCTTTGCTTGTTTTTGTCTGCTGCTTTGAAGTTTTGGCATTTTATTTGTTTCTTACGACTGCATTTGTGAGCCATGTGTGTAATGATATTATCTGTACAATGATAACCCAGCCAGGCAACAGGCAACTGGCAAACTGCACACACCAACACTCCCCAACTCTCCCATGCCTCTAACCCCCAGGCACAGGTTCAAAATTCGTCCTTCAAGCGGCAGCCACAAGTTGCTGCCTGCGACTGCAATTTAATTACTCCTGTGGTTGCTTTTAGTATTTTCAGTATGTGTCTGGATGTGTGTGTGTGTCTGCCACAAATGTAAACCTGCTAACCAAGCAACAACAACAACAACAACATTTTCTACCAACAAGCTGGATTAGATTTCATGAGGGGCAACCAAAAACCATGCATATACATACATATGTACAGTACAACTTGCCTAAGTTCTACACTGGAGTTTGTCTTGCAAATTATAGAAAGAAACTAACTCCTATTACTGTCTATAATTTGTATTATCTTTTAATTATTTGTTTATCTAGAGTTAGATACAATTCTATGAACTATACCTTAAGTTAGGTAAGGTTTCGGTGGCTGGAGCAGGGGAAAACTAGCGTTAACCTACTCCATACTTGGGCCAAGAGCTGGTCCCTTGTGGTACCACATGACGTCTTTTAAACGTTGAGTTCCCCTTTAAAGAGTTTAGGAATTTGAGGATACCTCGAAAACGTCCGATAGGGTATCAAAACTATAGTGTCCCTGGTGCTGGAACCTCCTCCTGCTAAGTGCGGGGCATTGACAGAGCAGATGTTCTACGCTCTCTTCCTCTTCTGCTATGCCACAACTTCTACAGAAGTCATGGTGTGGCACGCCCAGTCTGTTGGCGTGAGTTCCTAAACTAAACTATACCTTCCTTATGGCACAGGCTGCTAGGGCCTTCGGCTGTTTATCTGTTTATATATTTATTTATGATTCATTGTTCAATTCTTAACTAAACAAAACAAAAATGAGCGCTTTAAGGTGCAAGGTAATTTCGTAATATATATTTTTGTGGATTTACCAAAAAAGGTGGTCACTTCCCTTGCAACTTTAAACGAATATTAAAAACTGAGTACCTAATATCAGACAGAACCAGTTTTCTAAACATTTCTAGTGCATAAGTTCGGATTATTTTAGATGTTCAGTTTTGGGTTAATCAACAAGCAAAGTTAATTCATTAATTGAACAAAAAGATTTCAACTCTTGAGATAAATATGCAAAAACAAAAGTTTAAAAAACAATTTGTGCAATTTTCAACAGGCTTATTTATTTATTTATTTATTTATATAATGATAACTGTTAGTTTAAACTAAGAGTTAACATATTATTCTTAGCCATGGCTGCCAAGGCCTTCAACTGGTCAACAGGCTTATTTTGACTTAAAAGGAATCAACATTTTGATGTCATAAATCCAAAATATCTCTTTAAAGTGTTGGCTGCATTTTAGCCACAATTTTCTCTACATTTTAGTTAGTCATCAAATGGAAGATATTCAGTAAAAACTGGTTTATTTTGAAGCCTGTTTAAGTTAATCAACTTAATGGGCTCTTACTGTATACTTGTCGCTGTCCAGACTGTTCCAATGCACTTCGATGCCAAGCTGGCATTTGAAAAGCCTGCTGGCGAAGGACCCCCAAACATACATACATTAGAATTGTACATATGTATGTACTATTCATCTGGTACACATACATATTTCATTAGTTTGATTACCTGTAATTGTGTGGTTGCCAACTATGCAATGATGAATTTCAATTTGTAATTTGTCTGCAGGATATCTAGCTGAAGTTCGTGTGCTTCAAGGACAATCGCTGATTGCTTGTTGAACTTTAAATTAAACAGCAGCATGAAAAACTTTAGCCAAACAGCAAAAACTGCTTAACAAAAGGACGCGCAGTAGCTGTTGGCTGGGAGTCGTCGGGGCCAGAGGATTCCTGGGCCAGTGTCCTCGTCCATGTGTTTTAAATCATTTTCATTTTCAACAGCTGCTGGTTGTAAGCTGCTGCTGCTGCTGCTGCTGCTGCTGCTGCTGCTCATGCTCCTGCTCCTGTTGGTCCTGGTCATTGTCCTGCACTGATTCCTCTGGCTGGACACTTATCGCACCTTGTTTAGTCAGTTAAACTGTCAGGCAGACGCAAAGTTTGTTTTTTTTTTCTCCCCCGGACTTGATTAATTGCAATTTGCGTGGCACTTGCTGAAGTTTTAAGTGTTGCATGCAACGTTGAGGTTGAGGGTGTCGCTAATTATTAATGTAAATGTTTTCACTTGAAATGGGCGCTCGTCAGGCTGGGAGGGGCGTGGCTGTCGTCTGGACACGCTTTGAATAGCCGCTAAACATGCGGTTAATAAGAAGTAGAAAATGTTGATGATTATATACGACAGAGAGAGTGTGTGTGTGTGTGTGTGTTGTGTGGGTGTGGCTGTGGCTGTCTGCAAGCTGTCATTATCCTGCGGCTCGTATGCGAGACGCTAACGAAATCCTTAATTAGAAATGCTAATCAGGACACACGGCAAAGCCACTTAGCGACATTGCGTATACGCCGTGTGGCAGACACCTTCTTGTTGTTGAAAGCGAGGCATTGTCTTTTGTTGCAAGCTAGTCGATTAGTGGCCTCGATGAGCGGCTTCATACACACACACATGTGTGGGTTATTGCCTTGCTAGTTAGCTGCTGCTTTTGGTGGCAGCAACAGCAGCAGCAGCAGCGCTGCTTCGACTTTTATTGGCTTTTAAAATGGCTTCGCGTGGAGTGCACTGGCTTCAGCTTTTTGTGCTGCGTTCTGTCTGCGTTTGTTCTTGTTCTTGTTCTTGTTGTATTTGGCTTTTTTAATGTCGTGTTTATTTTGACATTTTCATTATGCGCTCGCTATGTCTGCATCTGTATCAATGTGTGTATCTGTGTCTATGTTTGTAGCTGTATCTGTGTTATTTTATCTGCGTCTGCCTTCGCTTCTTTTGAATCTCCAACCCATCAAATGCATTGTTCTTGGCAGCTGCTTTTGTGTGTGTCTTGGCCCGCTTTTTAATTATATTTTATTTTTCACGCGCACATTTTGAACTTTTGACTGAAATGTGGCTGCAAAGTTGGTGCTGGCTGCTGCAGCAGCCGACGAAGAAACATTTTTAATGCATTTTCATACACAATTCTACAAGTTCAACTTCAGCTTGAACTTTCTTCTCGCTTTCCCCAGGCCCTATAAAAAGTTGGCTGGTTTTCTTAATCAAAGTTTTGCCATGAAGTTGCAACTTGAAAGTGGAACTCAACGCCCATTTGGCCATTGTTATATATGTATATATATTCGAGGTTAGAATTTTTCTTCTTCCTTTTTTTTGTGGCATTTTCCTTTTGTGGCAGTGTAATTAAAATGCAGACTGGTTTGCCATTTCAAGTTCTGTGCTTTGCTTTCCGCTTGGCTTTTTTGCAATTATAAAGATATGCTCAAAATAAGTCCTGAGTCGCGTAGCTGATAAAAAAATAGAAAGAATTTTAAAAATCAAAGTTGAAAGAAAATGTAATTTGGTTCAACTGTTGCCGGCCCCCCAGGGAATGGCCAGCGGGCCAGGGGGCAGGCCGCAACCAATTAGTTTGACTGCAGAATGTGCAACATTCGCAGTTCTTGGCTGGCCTTATCACACCACCAGCGACTCTCTCGCCTGATAAGAGCAAATGTGAACTGCTTTTATCAGCGGCTGGGAACTGCAATGCAACCAGAACGCCGCTATTAGTATTAGTGTTGTGTGTAAAGTTCATTGATCCGCAACGGCGATAAGACCGCCTTGCGCCTTGCGCCTTTCGCTCTGCCCCTATAAAAAATGGTCTAGTTTATCACTCATACGCACCGTTGCCATTCATACCAGCTGATAAGCGTGCACTGCACGAAAATAGAACTAGAATAGAATAGAATAAATGGGATGAAAGAGAATTTCGATATACGATACTTGACATGTTTCTAATTGCTGCATGCTTTCTTTCAGATTACTTTCTTTTCTTATTTATTTGTATTTAAATTAGCTTTTTGCTTTCTTTATATTTGATTAAATTGGAAGAAACTAAATCTAATTTAAATAAAAATTAAAGGAAAAACGAGCTTACATTATAACTACAAGAAAAATAATAGGGAAATGATATTTACAACTATGTTCCTATGTTATATTCTATACTATGCTCCCAGTCCTATATAATATGGTTATTTGTGAGTTCGGAAAGAAACGCGATTTTGACACTTTATAAATTGACGATATACACCAACATGTGTACCAAATTTGGTTGCTCTAGCTCAAAGATAAAGGCAAAAAAATTGCGTTCATACGGACAGACAGACATTTCGCAAACCCAATATACTATTTTTCCCTTCGGGAACATAGTATAAAAATACTCTGCTGATGAAGCGGAAGTAGCTGATTAGGCGATTCAAAACATAAAATGTATGATACTTTATAGATTTTATTATTCTTATTTTTATTTCATTAATCAGACATAATTTGATTTTAGATCATGATTTATTATTTAAAATTAACTTTTAAACATAAATAAAAACAAATATAATTAATAATATTCTAATCAATTACAAGAAAAGAACGCTAGCATCGATGCCTTAACTTGTTTTTAAAAAATAAGAAGTGAAAGAATTGTTTGGAAATGTGTTTTTTGCTTTAATTGTTAAGTTGCCAAAATCCTTATTTCTGGCTGAAATTCTTTACCAGAGTAGAAGTAGAAGAAGCACTTGCTTTAAAGAAAGTCATCATTTTATTCAACAGAAATTGTATCAGGTATCATTAATCAAAATTCTCTTAGGAATACATAATATACGTATACGTATATCTCTTTGTATATACGCAGTAAAGCCACAAAAACAATAAATAAATAAGTATCGATAGTTCTTGAGTAAAGCCACAAAAACAATAAATACATCAGTATCGATAGTTTTTGAGTAAAGCCACAAAAACGATCAATAAATAAGTATCGATAGTTTTTGAGTAAAGCCACAAAAACGATCAATAAATAAGTATCGATAGTTTTTGAGTAAAGCCACAAAAACAATAAATAAATAGATATCGATAGTTTTTGATTCAGTATCGATATATAAAAAGTTATTTTGATGTTGGAGACCAGCTAGCATTGATAAATTGATACTATAGATAGTTAAGGCTCAGTCTATATAATCTAGCGGCGTGGCAGTACTTTCGATGGCTTTACTACCCATATAACATAGTACATACAGACATTCATACTCGTACATAGTATGTCTGGTTGTTAAATCGAGTGGATATTAACTTAAGTGGAAGAAATTACACCCAAAAGAGCATGCAATTACATTGTGTGTACGTTTTTGTCTCCTTTTTGGCAGCCAAAATGGCTTACAGTCCGTTTAGTTGGCCTGGTAATATGCTAGGGCTTAAGTTCCAATCAAAGCAATCTACTGTAGCCTCATAAAATGCATGCAACTGCCAAAGGAGACGTGCGCGCAATAAAAAAAAAGAACAAAAAAAGAAAGCCAAAAAGCACAAAAGTCAAAATAGAAAATAGAAAAATAATTAAACAATTAACTTTTATAGTTGGCCTGCAATTTGCGCCACTTACTCCAGCCTTTTATTTGATTTTTATTTTTTGTTAGCTGCTCTTGCATGTAAATGGGCCATAATAAAACTATTAGTGCCGTCAAATGCATTTAAATTGCTTGCTTAAGCTTAGAGGCGTGCCAGCTGCACAATATTTAAAAATATATGCTCTTAAATAAGTACACATAATTGCCAAAGGGAGTTTTTGAGTTTTGTTTTTGTTTTTCCCCCCCTTTATTTAAATTTGGGTATTAAAATACAAAATGGCCGCCCCGCAGGCGGCAGTTCAATAAACTGTAAGCAGCAAATTTTCATAGCATACTTGGCGGCGCTGCCGAAAAATTTCAAGATTGCATTTAGTTTGTGTTTTTTCTTCTTTTTCTGCTGGCATTGGCTCTGCCAATAAAAGGCCATTATGCTATAGAACATTGAACGCACAATAAATAAGCGCAGACTGGCCAAAAGCAATGCCAGCAACAAGAACAACTTAAAAGGACGAGCACAATTTATTTGCAAATTGATATTTAAGGGTCAAAGGCAAAGGGAAAGCCAAAGTGAGCGCATGAATAAACGATGCCAGGATACAGGCAACAACAACAAATGAAGCAGCTTAGCTAATGGCAAATGCAAAAATGCCATCGCAAAAATGTTCTAAAAAAAAAAGAGGAGCAAAGAAAAGTATATCTAAACCAAGAAAAAAACGAATTAAAATCAACTGAAAGTGAATGTTTTTGCTGCTGACATGCCAAAGGACATTTAACTGGCATAAAGCCAACATGAAGCACTCTTTTTAAAAAAAATAAATAATGAAACTTTAAACAGAACCCTCGAGTTGCAGTTCAGTGAACCAGCGGCAAGCTCGTGTGGCACGCAACGCTGCTTATCAAACATTTTTGGCAGCGCCTAATGAAGTTATAACGCGGATTGCAGACACAAATAAAAAAGCCAAAAAATAAAATAGAAATAGATATAGAAATATAACAAATTGTGCTGCTTTCATTTTGCATTTGTGTCGCGCATTTGAATTAAGTGCAAATGACATGAGATTTCTCAAATGCAGGTGGGGAGCGCACAACAAACGACACGCTTTTAAGCCACTTGGAGTAGCGCTTAAACCCCTAACCCCCCCACCACCACCACACCAAACAACCCCGACCAACACTTTGTCTTAACCAAAAGTGTTGTCTGTCCGTGTATTGTTTGTCTGGCATTGGTCTGGTATCTGTTTTGCCTGGTTGGCTGCTTGGTTGGCACTCCTTTTGCGTGTTTTTCATTGTCTGGCTGCTGCTGCTTTTTGAATTTATTGAAATGTTTGTTTGTCTGCATCGTGGCTGCCTCTGCTGGTTGCATTGTTGCTTAGGTGCCCCACGTACCCACGTACCGTAGAGCGCACAGCTGCGCCCAGGGTCCTGTATCCAACCCAATGTGCAGCCTTTTTGCGTCTCCTTTGCGTTTCTATTGTATACGACTCTGCTGGAGCGCCCCTCGCTGCGTTTGTTGTCGCAAAATATTATTACTCCATTTCATTTATAAGAGTGCCGCCTGCCCAGCTCCCATACCATTTTTAGCTGCTATTTGTACAAGCTCTGAGTATGTTTTAGTCTGCTTTTATACTCTGCACATCAAGTACAAAATGAGTGTATTCTATTTAAGCTACTGTTTGCATCATAATGGACAAACAGGCTTACCATATTGTTGCGTTGATCTATCAATAGCTGACGTTTCCTTTTGCAAAGGAAGAAGTAGGGGAGAGAGTCCTTACCTGCATATAAATCTGATAGTCTGGCAATTGCACTTGTTTCGGGGTCGATCGTTTTTATTTTCGAAACTATCGATAATTTCAAGAAATTCAAGTTACCAATAGTTTTGTGGATTATCTTATTAATGGTATTTATTAAAAGCATATTTAAGCTGTTAAAACTAATATTCATTATCTTAAACTACATTTTAAACTCTGTTTCAAAACAAATTTTTTTCTTTATTTTTTAGTGTTTTATTTATATTTGTTATCCGATACTAGCATCGATAATTTCGATTTTTCTTTTACAAGTATCGAGAATCTTAACGCATATTAATATTTATAGAGCTCTATTAGTGCTATCTGAAAATATTCTTACTTTGTATGATAACGTCTTTATAAATAGGCTCACAACCCCGTTATCTATAGGGTAGAGCTGCAAAAATATCGATAGTTTTTACCAACACCATCGATAGCATCTGTTTAAAATAAGTTGATTTGAATTCTTTTAAATCCAATAATAATAATGTGTTATTCTGTTCGATTTCTAGAGTAAAAAATCTTGTAAAATTAATAATTTAAATAACGCAATAGAGGGAAAACCAATCGAGGGTGAAAAAATCCCGATAGTATCGATTGTCGATTGTTGGACAGATTTTCTGCAGGGTATCTGGTGGTCGTTCTCTGCAGCCGTATTTTACCAAGTTCTCTTGTATATTTTGTATTAACTGTTGGCTTTATTTCCGCTTCTTTGCCCCGCTTATGTTGATATTAAATCTTATTGTGCTGGACAGTCGCAGTTGCAGTTGCTCGACTTGAAGTCTGTGAGAGTTCTAAGCCAGAAGTGGGCGCCTCCTGGCATGTTTGCAATTCCATTTTCATTGTCAGTGTCATTTCATATGCCGCACCGTTCCTCGTCTCCGTCCCCTTCCCCGTCCCCGTCCCCTTCCGGCTTGTTCGTGGCTTGTCATTGGCTTTGAATGCTGCCAGTTAATCTGTCGCAGCTGAACTGGCTTTCCTTGGTCTCTGGCAGTCAAACAGAAATAGCAGTTGGTAACTCTGTTGGCATCATGTTTTTGCTCAGCTGACTGCCACAATATTAAATGTTATTTGATGCCTCTGACTGTGGTAGCTGGGCTGCCACTTGGGCAAATTAAGCAGCCTGCCACGCCCAGCGCGCCCACCTTGAGTGACATTTTGTGCTGTTGTATTTCATTTGATTGCAAACTTTCTTTTGTCTTTATTGTCACCCACTCGAAAGCGTTTCATTTGTTGTGCCCCCTCCCCAGTTGGCCATACAATTTTTCAATTTCCACAAAAACTACAATCGTCAATTGACGTTGATAGTTTTTCCGGGTTGTTGTCAGGCAGCCCCAATAAAATGGCTTGACATCAAATGGCTTCAAAAGAGGACGCCCACTGTGAAAACTCTGCCAAACTCGAACTCCTCGTAGGCAGAAACTTCAGCTTCAATTGCCGATTAATGAGGCGTTGCACGCTGTCGCATAAATTAAGAGACTACATTTAAGTTGGCAAAAAACGAAGGCAACTTTAATTTTTAATAACACTTGCAGATACACCCACGGGGGCTGGGGTGAAAAGGGGGGGGGTCTGCTCATGTTTGTTTGCTGTCTGCACAAATAAACAGCAGCTTTTATCTACATACTTTATATGTAAAAGAGACCTTTGAGTTCTTCATATGTGTACAAGGTAAATAAGTTAACAGCAAGAATCAAAAATAAGCCTTAAAGTTGCAAAAGTGAAAATAAAATAGACATAATTCGGATTTTTTGCATATTTTTACTCCCTGTACCCATAAAATGGGTAAAAAGGGGGTATTGGATTTGTGCAAGAGTATGTAACAGGCAGAAGGAGACATCTCCGACCCTATAAAGTATATACATTCTTGATCAGCATCAAAAGAGATTTCGATTTGGACATGTCCGTCTGTCTGTCCGTATGTATGAACGCAAGGATCTCAGCAACTATAAGAGCTAGAGACACCAAATTTGGAATGTAGGTTCGTGTATAGCGGGAGCAGGTTGAGTTTGTTTCTGATCTCAGATATCTCTCTCCGTTTCCCCGCAATTCGATCAAAACGTTTTACAGCCACAGTTTTAAAGATAGAACTTTGGGATTTGGCATGTGCACTACTTCGGTCACTCTTTATCTACTGTCCAAATTTCAAGTCGATCGAATAATAAACACGGAAGTTATTCAACGAACAAGATTCAGTACTAGAGCGAGGGGGGAAGAAGAAGCACAGCCACGACTTAAAATGCCTCGCTTACGCTGCACTATAGGTAATTTCGACACTTTTTCGGATATAAAGTCATTTTTTAAAAGTATTTAAATTAACTAACTCTTGTTGGTAATCTATTAGGAATACCTCAAACCACAATGTTGCATACCAGAAATGTTAACATTGCATTCTGCTGTTAAGATAACAGCTGTTAAAACAGCTGCTCCAAACGAAGACCACGTGCTCATAAATTTTGCAACAAATTTGGTGAAGTTTGAGTGGCTCAAGTTCTTTCAAATTGATATTAGTGAATGCAATTTATAATGAATAGTGATCAGTGTGGTTTGTACTTTATGTTGGTTAACCTGTCCTGTTGGTATTGTACGTGTTGTCTATTGTAAGTGTCAATAAAGAGACGTCCCAAAATTTTTTTTTTTTTTTGTCAAAACTTTATCTTTGGGAAGAGTTTTAAAAGTTTGTCCACACTTGTCCACCAAGTGACTATATACATGTAGTAGAGTAATTAATTGTGAACACGTAACAGTTAATTTTAGATCCTACTTTTTCCGATTCTTTCCAAAATTTAACTTTCTAGCACATAACCTGTATCTAAGCAATGACAGTCAGCTTTATGAATTTATGCCAGGAAAAGTTGCAATTTTACTGATTGTTCCTATAAGATCTATACGATATAGTAGTCAATCACATCTGGTGAGTTTGGCTCCGATGTATTGAAAACAACAAGATTTTCATACAAAATTTGTTTTCGACCAATAATTCCTATTATTTCTATATGATGTAGTTGTCCGATTTGGATCATATTTTACCAGAAATTTAGTAGCACAACAACACTCCAAACCTAAAAATTTGGAATAGATTACTCGAAAAACAAAAAATTTGCATATCGTGAAATTAACAATAAAGGCGGTGCCACGCCCATTTTTCAATGCCAATTGTTAATTGATATTATAAGCCCAATGCAAAAAACCAAAACCAAAAATCTTTATTCGTTCTCGAGTTATTAATTTATATCCGAAAAAGTGTCGAAATTACCTATAGTGCGCTGTGGCTCGCGTGTGTGCGGCTTTGTGTATGTGTGCGTGCATGTGTAAGAGACGAACATATGATTGGAAGTTTTAGACCTGGATACAGGGAGTTTTGTAGTCGGGTATACTCGACTAGAGCATTCTTACTTGTTTTACCTTTATGACAGCTTAAACAAGTTGTAAATATTTCTTAAGACTACTTAAAAATAGCAAAATTAAGTTCTTAATTTACTGTTAACTGGATTATCAAGCTATAAAGATGTATAATATACAATCCTTAAACCAAAATGTCTTTCAAATCAAATATTGATGCGTTAGACATATTAAACAATCGTTTTTGCTATATATTCTGAAGTTTTCTTTCCTTTTTTTTTTCGTTTAAATATATTTTTGATGCCAATTAAATGTTGCAGACAAATCTGAGATTTTATTAATTGATTTCTTGTCCTGCCTTAAAGGTATAAAATATATTTGATAACTTTGAAACCCAAGCTGATTGATGCTGACCAAATATCAGAAAATGTTGCACAACAATATCACAATTACATAATAAATGCAATTCTTTCCCTTTGATGTGTAAAGAGTTAAAAATAATTCAATTTTGTTCGATTGAAAATGTATTTGTACATTACAAATTACAGGCAAAATATATTTGATTTGGTAAAATAAAACCAATTATTTGCCTCGCCATTTTCAGGCTAGTAGTATTTTTATTAATAATTGGAAATATATGAAATTTGCATTTTAATTGGATGCAATATGTGGAAATCAAATACAATGATATTACGCAACTATGAGAAGAGAAATGATTTAAACAGATTTTCTTTAATGTGAATTAAAGCAGTTGAAAGGCAACTCTTAATATTATTTGCACTCTCATTCAACTTAAGCTCAATAACTCAATATTTATGGCAATCAAATGGCCACAGAGAACAACAAATTTAATGGATTCTTCTGGAACTTTTGAGACACTCTTCTATCCGCCCTCTCGGCCCATTGAAATGCAATTTAATTTAATGTGTTTATGAAAATCGCAGCACTTGGAAGTGGAATTGAAGTGAATTGAATTCGGCCATTGTCTTTGCCTTTTGCTTGGGCTTGAGCTTGAGTACAATTCCCAAAAACAGGAGGGGTGTGGTCCTCTATATACATAAGAGTAAAACCAAAAATGCCTCGACTTTGATTTGTGGCACCCGGATTACGAGTATTTGGTGGGTTCGCTCTGGCTTCTAATAGCGTGTTGATATTTATGGTCAAAGGGAAATGTTGGCTGGCAGCGTTGATTTATGCGCCCAATGCTAGCCAAGGAAATGACAACTGAATGGCTTCATTAGAGCCAGTTCTTGTTGTTGTTAACAGTTAACAGCTACGCAGACAAGATTCAAGTTAATGCACGAGTTTATTGCACTTCGACTTTTGACTTTATTGTCGACTTTTTGCATGTGCCAAAAGTTTCTTGCACTTGACAACCCACCAACCAGCCAGCCAGCCAGCCAGCCAGCAAATGAAAACTTGACAGTAAACGAGCATATAGACGCTTTTCATCAACAACGCACGCGACATTCATAAATTATGAAAAATGTTTTGCCATTTTCATTTGCTTGTGGCAGTTGCATCAAGTTGAGCACTTAAAGGCCCGTTCATTGACCGTTGGCCAGCCGAATTAGCAAATTGTCACGTAGCAAAGCATTTACGTAGTACAAATATACATATATTTGGGGGGAGTACATTTGAGTTGATGAACTGGTCAAATGTTGAACACATTTTAAAATGAATCTACAAATGCCTAGGGAGTGGATACAAATATAAATAAATGTAAGCTTCAATGAATTTATTAAAGTTCGAATTTCAATAGCCATAAATAACTTATCTACCACTGCTCTTATCTATCTTCTATCTTCTATATATATAAAAGTGAATGTCTGTCTGTATGTTCGCGATAAACTTGAAAACCGTTTAAAGGATCTTGATGAAATCTTTTATAATATATTCCTTGAAGTCCAGGGAATGTTTATAGCTATAGTTTGTTGTGTCATCACCACCCCCACACAACCACCCACTCATAAACGAAAAATGATAATATTCATGAGTATAATTTTACATTAAATAAAAACTATAATATCCACGAGTGTTAGTAGGAAGTTAGGAAGTGAGGAAGTTTCATAGCAATTTTTTTACCGATCGACAATAATAAATATTTATAAGAATCAAAATTTAAATAAATATAGTTAGGAAATGCGAGCAACGCCGCGGGTATAAGCTAGTGCAATATAAACTTGGCCGATCACCAATTATACTGCTTGGTGCAACTTTTGTTCACTGCAGCGCAACTCCTGAGAGTTGCAGCTATTGAGTAAAACTGTCGCACTGCCGGTTCCCTAAGAAATGCTTACACAAGGTCGCGATTTCCTTTGGTACTGAGTTTTTATTGAAAATCCATGGGTTTTTATACCCTTTTTTTGTGGATTCTATTTAAACAGATATACATTATTGTTCTTATTTACTAAACAATACATGTGGCATCTTATTTTTAATTGGTCGCCTTTTTTCCCCTCTTGCAACTCGAGCACCAACATGTGCATTGTGCCTTTTTACCTCGAATGCATGTGTATATTTATGACTTGGTTTTTTGGGTGTGCTTCTTGAGGGTTGCGAGGGTTGTATGTTTAGTTTCTAAACAGCTCTAGAGCAGAGTATAGTACTGCTGGATATTTGCTTACTTTGCATATACTTTGTAAGCAAAATAAAGTCACCAATTCATCTCCAAATGTATAATTGGAAGTACATTAAAAGTTGTGAATATCCAGCTCTGCATTTAGTTCTTGGAGATGAAAAAACTTTACAAAAAAAGTCACCAATTCATCTTTAAGACACATTTCTTTTTCATTTATTCTTTCTGTTATTTATTAAACAACTTACATCAAAGTTAAACTATATATACAAGAGGTAGGTTCTTCAATCAAGCTTTTATACCTTTTTACTCCCTGTACCCATAAAATGGGTAAAAAGGGGGTATTGGATTTGTGCAAAAGTATGTAACAGGCAGAAGGAGACATCTCCGACCCTATAAAGTATATATATTCTTGATCAGTATCAAAAGAGATTTCGATTTGGCCATGTCCGTCTGTCTGTCCGTCTGTCCGTCCGTCCGTCTGTCCGTCTGTCTGTCCGTATGTATGAACGCAAGGATCTCAGCAACTATAAGAGCTAGAGACACCAAATTTGGAATGTAGGTTCGTGTATAGCGGGAGCAGGTCAAGTTTGTTTCTGATCTTAGATATCTTATCCCGTTCCCCCGCAAATCGATCAAAACGTTTTAAAGCCACAGTTTTAAAGATATCGTTTTGGGATTTGGCATGTACACTACTTCGATCACTCTTAATCTACTGTGCAAATTTCAAGTCGATCGGATAATAAACACGGAAGTTATCCAACGAACAAGATTCAGTACTGGAGCGAGGGGGGAAGAAGAAGCACAGCCACGACTTAAAATGCCTTACGTACGCTGTGGCTCGCGTGTGTGCGGCTTTGTGTATGTGTGCGTGCATGTGTAAGAGACGAACATATGATTGGAAGTTTTAGACCTGGGTACGGGGAGTTTCGTAGTCGGGTATACTCGACTAGAGCATTCTTACTTGTTGTTGAATGTGAAAAGCAAATTTGGTTTTTCCACCAAGTCACCAACTCAGCTTGTAAATTTGCTTACTGAAATAAATTAAAGGATGTTCATGGTGTCTTTGGCAGTTCCTCTGCTCGAAGTGAACCTTGTTGTTCTACCTCTTCATTTATAATACTAGACACGCAATCATTTTCGAGCTGAAGCAGCAACACCCACCACACACACACACCCACCACACACACACACACACAATCAACTCAATTGCTTCATAGAAACAAAATTTCTTTTGTTTAATGAGTGAAATTGTTGCTTCATATCGCTTTCATAGCCACCCCCGCATACCCCAGCCAATGTTTCTGCCAGAGTGCCCCCTGCAACATAAAAGTATGGCCAAAAATGAATGCAAACATTGATTAATCGAGTTTAATGCCACCTCGAGTTGATTTTATTGTTGCCAGGATTTATGAGACAAGACGCTTATGGGAATAGAGGGGACTTGAGCCTTGTTCAAATATTAATTTGTTGATTGTTTTGTTTCGACTGTTTTGGCTGTTTTGTTTGGCCAACTCGATGAAGACATTTACACAGAATTCGTAGCAAAAGTTCATGGTAAATATTTGGCCAACATTACAAATGCCGCATTATGCAAAATGTTTAACGAATTGCGACTCTGCGACGTGAAGATCCTTGGAGTGTATGTTTTGTCTGTCGCAGGACATCTTGAAGTTCAAGTTATATGTGATGCTATTACGAGTAGATGCTATTGTGTTTAGTGACTTATTAAAAGTGCATTAAACTTGTCCTGTCTAAGTCTCACATACACACGTTGTCCTGAAGTCCCATAGCTGCAATTGATTAGGAGTACGTGTCCTTTCGTCCTGCGTTTACATTATTACTAAATAATTCAGCATGTCTGTGTCGTTATTTGTTGACTGTGTGTGTGTGTGTGTGTGTGTGTGTGGTCAGGTCACCTGGGCAAACGGCAATTACCTGAGCAGTCACTGTCCAAGCCTGGCAGCACTCAAGTCAACTTGCCTCCCAAAATATCCTGCCACACATCAGCAGCAACTTTGATTAGTGTCTGCTCAGCTCCTCCATATTTTGTGCATCCTTCAACACCTTTTGGCATTGCCATTGACTGTAGGATGTGGCTCTTTGAAGGCTTTATTAGAGCCGCGGCTCGCCATATTGATTATCGATTGGGGAATTCTACCGACTGCTCCTCACTGTGCACACTCCCGGCCATTTGAATGTGGCCAAGACTTTGTGCTACAATTTTGAGCCTCGAAATGATGCTCTTCCAATTGGAATCTGCGAGTTAGCTTGCAGCAAAGCTGATATGTATTTTTTGATATTTACTAAAGAAAATATCGTAATCAGCAAAAGAAGTTTTTAATTTCATCTTTCACCAACTGAATGATGCAGTTTTAAAGCTTTTCACCACTCCTAAATATATAGATAATTCAAAAATATCGATACTTGTCAAAGAATGAAATACAATTCGAATAACCTAACCTATTTTGGACTCTGAATTCTTATGCTGTATAATTGGAAATAATTTAAATCAAGGATCGCAAATAAGAGTTGAGTTAAAAAAAAATCCCTACAGATATGGGAATATTTTACAAATATTATGTTTGTATGGGGTAGGTACCCTGGAAACAGGATATATTTTTGTTTTCGATTTTTAAAGAAGTAAAATCATGGAAAAATTTGAATTATAAAATACAAGATTTCTGTATAATAGTTACATTTTATTTTGTATTTATATTTTCGGCTTGGTTTCTAATTCTATTTTGAAAAATGATAAGCTTAATAAAAATACTATGGTTCCTATTCAAGTGCATTGGGGTGTATAAGACTCTGTCTGTGTGTGTGTATGTGTGTGTGTGTGTGTGTGCTTTCAATTTGGCCATGCTGTTAGCCATTTGGCTTAGCCAGCTAGACACACACGTCCCTGGTTACCTGGGCACGTTTGGATTTTATGGCTCATTTGTTGGGCGCTTAGACGCCTTCGGTTCGTCCTGCTTTGTCCCTGTGTTAGCCACGTATATTGAAAATATTCAACGGCACCTTGGCATTGTTATAGTTTTATAAATTCGCTCAATATTTGATTATATTTTACTTACCCCACATGCTGTAGCTAGTTTAAACTGAAGCCATATGCTCATATTTGTATCTTTCTTTTTGTATCTCATTGCAGATTGAGGACGAGGGCAATCATGGCAACGACGAGACACGCCTCTTCATACTCTCCTCCCTGGCCCAGTCGCAGATGAGTCGCGTTGCATGCATTTTGTGCGAGGAGCCGCTGCTCGTTTTCGATCGCTATCCCCTGGTCGATGGCTCCTTCTTTCTGAGTCCCAAGCAGCATTCCAGCGGCTGCATTGAGGTGAGTAGTTACCGCCCCCAGTCCCTGTCCCCGCCACTGCCACACTGCCCCTGCCCCTGCCAACCTACTAGTTAGATTATCATTAATAAACGTCAAATGCTGATGGGACACCCACGCTAACCAGGCTGGCAAAAGTCAGCCAAAAGGCTGGGGCAACAGGCCGCTTTCACCGCCCACATGGCCAGAACTTTCCAAGCTGCAATTAGCGTGCGATGTTGTTGCAAATTTGACAAAAAGAAAGAAGAAAGAGAAGAAAAGATATACGCCAAGCGGGGCATAAGTCACAGTCTGTCTGGAGTATCTTTTGGCATAACTACACAAATTATGGGAAATGTAAAATGGGCAATGGGGCGCACCTAAAGTCGCTTTGCAGCATTTGCAATTTATGACCCATTTAAGTCAGCATAATTACGGCAGCGCCTAATAAACTGCCAAAGGCCCCCCACCCTCGACCCTCGTTGTTGCAGTTGTAGTTGTAGTTGCAGCAGCGACCCACGTGCAACCTACGCCTCGATGTGTTGCCCTCCTCAGTAGTGCTGTCCCTGCCTCGCCTGACTGGGCATGCTGCGGCGGCGCCTGCCACTTTCCCCCCTTTAATTTAAGCCTGGATTTATAATTCATTGCCAACTGACGGCCTGAGCTTAGGTCTGGGCTCGTCTGGGACTCGACTCTGGCTTCTTTGGCTGCCACTGCCACTGCCACTACTGCCATTGCCATTGCCACTGTCATGGGCTGCGTCTCGTGGGCGTTTGTTATGCATTTTGCATTTTATTTGAAATTATTATGTCGCGTCGCCGTCGACGTTGCCGTCGCTTCCAACCTTTGGAGCCCTGTTTTTATAGTATTCACCCGGGGTACGAGTAGAAAGTGGCAACAAAAAAAACATCATTTTTCATTGTTGTGGCCATGAATTATGCGACTTGGTTAGTTGGCTTTACCAGTCTTGGCTGCTTATTTAATACGTGTTCTTACCATTGCAGGTTAAATACGAGGGCCGCATGCTCTACTTGACCTGTGTGTGCATGAGCTGCCTGGATGGCACCTCCAGCAGTCGCGTCATCAGCTGCAGGTAAGTGTTGCACAACCCAGCCTCTGGCCAACTGTCCACCCATCCCAACTACAACAACTGTCCTTAACTTTCACAAACAGATTCTGCAGTGAGCCCTGGGATGGCTCCAGCCTGGTACTTGGCACCATGTACGCCTATGACATCTTTGCGGCCATGCCCTGCTGTGCCGAGCGATTCAAGGTGAGTGCAATCTCGTCACTTTAATACTAGATTACATTTGAAAAACTACCTTCTACTTACTTCTCAACATAACAAAACAAACAAATGTAAAAAGAGCTTTTAAAGCACATTAAAAGCTTCAAGCGAGTTCGATTGTTTTGAATAATACTGAAAGCTCAAAGGCTTTGAGTCAAAGCTATACTATTTATAAGCCCCTTTTCACTTTGACTTAAAACTTTATGCCGCTTTTTGTTCTCTACAATATTCTTGGCTACTCGGATTTAAGAATTAGCACTTTTTTTTTGATAATTTCTTAAGTAAATAGTAAACCTATGTAAAAACTGCTTTGAAAGCACATTAAAAGCTCTTCACTTCGCTGAAGACTCAACTTATTTGCTATTTTCACTATACTCTGTCATACTTTAACTATTTAAAATCCTTTTTTCTTAGATGTAGTTCTCAGTTTCACTTTAAGCTCTAACATCCACTGAACCTCTACTTACATTTGCTTCAAAACATACTATAACAGCTTTAAAAGCTCTTCAAAAGCTTATTTTGAGTGATTTGAACTAACCTCACTTGAAGCTTAAAGCTTAAAGCTTAACTACTAAACTGCAATTGCTCTCTTTCCTCTCTCGTTTTGAGCCGTCAACTTTGATTGAAGTTAATCGCCACATTTTGTTACTTTTTGCTCACTTTGCAGTGCAATAATTGCTTCAAGATGCTGATGCATCCACAGCAGCGGCTGAGCTTCTACAGCGACTACTCGCACGGGGTAACCTGCCCGTACTGCAACACGCAGGACACTCACTTTGTGAAGCCGCTCAGCTTCTGCTACGCCAAGAGCGGCGCGACGCGGCTGCAGGCGATCGCATAACATGAGGCCCCGTTGGAGTCTCCAACGGTCGCCGGCTCCCATGCAGCCGGTGCCAATGGTGCTCCAACGGCCTCCAAGCAGCTGATCTACAATGCGGCCATCGATTACTCAGCCCCGCTGCAGCAACAAATAAATCCCGATCTAATTGGCGCCCATCCACACGCCCAGCAACATCAGCAGGTAAGGCAGCAGCAGCAGCCAACAACACAACAGCAGCAGCAGCAGCAGCAGCAGACACTGGCAGCAGTCAACCAATCAGCGGCAGTTGCAACCACAGCAGTTGCAAGCACACAGCGTGCCAACGAGGCTGCCTTTTTGGTGACTGCAGCAGCTGCTGCTCGTGCTGCCAGCTATCAACAGCAGCAGCAGCAGCAACAGCAGCAACAACAGCAGCAACAACACAAGCTGAGCTTCTCAAATAGCCTGATGGCCATGGCGGATGTCATGAGCAAGTTCCAGCAACAACAACAGCAACAACAGCAGCAGCAGCTGCCACACAAGCAACTGAGCCTGGGCCCTGATGCCAGCGCACTTCTATTGACCAACATGAACAGCAGCAACAACAGCAATGCAAACAACACAAATCATAACAACAACAACAACAGCAACAATGGTGTTAGCAGCAGTATTAGTAACTTATTAATTAGCCATAATTCTCATAACAACAACAACAACAAGAGCGCCTGGTCACAGCCCATGGCCCAAGCCGAGGCCATATCGGCATTGTGGGGCTGCGCCAGCAATGCCTCCACCACCGGCTCGACCAGCGGCTGCTCCTCGGGCAGCGGCTCACAGCCCTCGCTTAGCCCCACCACCAGCCACAGCAAGGAGCTGTTGTGGGCACAGACCTCACCCAATTGCGCCGCCCAACTCAGGGACAATTTCTATGCGGCCAAGGAGCTGCTGCCGCATGCCGCATCACCCACCGCCTCGATGACCAGCTCATCGGGCGCCTCTTCCACTGGCGGCTGGGGCAACACAAATGCCGCTGCTGCTGCCCACTATGCCAAGCTCAGCGCAGCACAGAACATCTGGGAGCTGCCAGCTGCCAACAACAGCAGCCAGGTCCAGAACCAAAGCCACAATGCGGCTCCACTTGCACCCGACATGTTCAGCGATCTCCTGTGCAATCTGCACATCAGCCAGGATGGCAATCAGCACAACAACAACAAGGCCAACGATGCGTCAGATATCAGCTCCAACTCATCCTCCTCGGCGGGTGAACTGCTGGAGGCGGCCAACATTTGGCGCCACAGCGCCATCAACGGACGCCAGCAATTGTACGAGGAGCCGGCGGGAGGAGCCGCCTGCATGCAGCTCTTCAACGACTATCTGAACATGAACAACTGAGCGATGCCTAACAAACACATAAATAACAAAGCAAATGTTACTCTAGCGAAATTTAACAGAGAATAGTAACAGTAACAGTAACAGTAACAGTTACACTAACAGTAACAATAACAGCAACAGAAAAAACCACCAGGCAGGCACAAAACAAATTTCCAACTAACTTTTAGCAATATATACACAAGAAAACAAAAACAAAGCAAATTAATTTATAAAACACGCCCATGCCCCCTGTTGCTGTGTGTAATTTTATAAAAAATAATGGCTAAATGATTTTACTAAAAAGCGTAAAACATTAAAGGCATTAAACAAAACGCAACTATTAACAATTTTTCTTGTTACTTTTGTTGAGTTTTTAACCATTTTACAAAAATATTGCCTAAACAAACATAAATGAAAGCAATTTTTAGTTATATTTTATTAAAAACAAAACAACTTATTTTAAACCTACCAAAAAAAAAAACAAACAAACAAAAGCAAATTAAATGATTTACATCACGCGATGATGTCGCGTAGTTTTTGAGGGATTTTTATTTAGCAAACAAAAAAAAAAAAATTAAAAAGAAAAAGAAAACGTGAAAGTAAAAGTTAAATAATTGAAAGCAAAGCATTTTATGTTCGTTGCAACAAATGAAAATTGCTGTGCTGCTCAATAATACGACAAGAAAACAAAATAAAGTATAAATGATATATTAATCGAATGTATGACAAAAGAAATCAATTTTGCTACAATTTATAAAACATAAATTTACATACTAAATTAATCGATAAGTTGCACATCTTTACCTAAACGATTGGTAATTATTTCTAGTTTTTAGTAAGCAAATTGGAAAAGCACAACGCCCCCAACAACAACTTAATCACTTTCTCAAACTCAAATATAGAAAAGCTTCAACATAAATTCATGAAATTCATTAGTTATCGATAAATACGTCAATCGGCACATGCAAACGATAGTATCAGTATCAGTAATCCCCTGTTCCGCCCCCACAACAAATGGTATTTTGAGATTCTCATTGCCCGCCCATCCTATGATTATAAGTTTTGATAACAATTATAATAACCAACAACAACAAAACAACAATTTTTCGGCGCAGCGTGATCATTAATTAGTAAGCTTAAGTAAGATAGTAAACCCCAGATGAAGAATGCACTTGGCATTACTTTTCTTGGCTAGGTTATAATTTTATACAATGTACGAATATGTTTAGGTCTCTATCTCTCTATTGGTATCTATCTATCTATATATCTATCTTTAGTATTGTAGTAGCAAGGCAACTTAGCAGAACAGCCGTATGTGATGGATCTCTGTAACGTGTTTGGTTTGTGTGCTTGGTTGCACTCACTCACTCGCTATCGATAGGTTTATTAGGTTTAAGCAAGTTTTCTAAATTTTACGAGTACATTTATATGGTATGCAAACATCCCACAATTTATAGAGCGGTTCAATGTTTCCTGTTTTGTGTTTATTTTGTGCTTAAACAAAAGTCACCAATTTTCTATCCATCTCTAATAAGCATAAGTTTCATATAACTATTACCAAACCTCTCCCTTCCTCCCTCCATCCCACCACCATCAACTCAAAATTGTGTACATTTTTCAAAGGTATTAATCTTTGCTTTTAATCAAATTAAAAGAAAAACTAAATTTGATATATGACCAAACTGTGAAAGAAAGTTTTCAAGACCAAAACTTACAAAAAAAAAAACAGCAGCAACTGTGTTAAAAGTATTTTATCTGATAATCTTTGTTTGTCTGTGCATAGCGTTCGCAACGAACCGATCCCTCGATCAACTATTTCCTTAAGTTTCGTCAAACTATCTGTGAAATGCGGCGCATCCTTCAGGTCCTTTTGAGATCAAAAGTCGGCTTGCGACGCACTTAACCTTCGCCTTCCCTGTGAATGTTTATCATAAGCGAAAATTTTATAAAAATTTAAAAACCCCTCCCTCACACCTGTGTTATACATTTTGAAAAAATGTCTAAATTGCCCAATCCCAAATCCAATACCAGAAATGCCTCGATGAAAGCAGCCAAACTGTGACCCCTACATAAAATTAGTGTTAAACATTTCAAATGCACCCTCAATTTGTGAGTTATCGTTCGCCGCGAACAAATTTTTCGATAAATTTTAAAACCTAACCTACAAATAACTGTGACCCCGACCCAAAATTGTGTTAAACATTTCAAATGCATC
Source organism: Hirtodrosophila histrioides (assembly GCA_037075165.1). Classification (NCBI taxonomy): domain Eukaryota; kingdom Metazoa; phylum Arthropoda; class Insecta; order Diptera; family Drosophilidae; genus Hirtodrosophila; species Hirtodrosophila histrioides. The sequence goes on along the minus strand of JBAMCL010000390.1, from coordinate 9,292,745 downwards.
CCCAATTTGTGAGTTGTCGTTCGTCAGGAACAAATTTTTCGATAAATTCTAAAACCTAACCTGCAAATAACTGTGACCCCGACCCAAAATTGTGTTAAACATTTCAAATGCATCCTCAATTTGTGAGTTGTCGTTCGTCAGGAACAAATTTTTCTAAAAAAATTCAAAATCCAACCTACAAACAACTGTGACCCCGACCCCAAATTGTGTTAAACATTTCAAATGCATCCCCAATTTGTGAGTTGTCGTTCGTCAGGAACAAATTTTTCTAAAAAATTCAAAATCCAACCTACAAACAACTGTGACCCCGACCCAAAATTGTGTTAAACATTTCAAATGCATCCTCAATTTGTGAGTTATCGTTCGCCGCGAACAAATTTTTCGATAAATTCTAAAACCTAACCTGCAAATAACTGTGACCCCGACCCAAAATTGTGTTAAACATTTCAAATGCATCCTCAATTTGTGAGTTGTCGTTCGTCAGGAACAAATTTTTCTAAAAAATTCAAAATCCAACCTACAAATAACTGTGAATGCGTTTAGAATAAGATCATTTCCCTCATACTTTTCGAATTGCATACCTTTTAATTTTACATAGTTCTTGCACCATTTTTATTCATATTCTCAGTTATGTGATACAATTTGAATATATTCTCTCCCTGCCCTTCTGTGTAAAGCTACGCAACGTAAATAATTTTCAAAAAATTAAAAATAATTTTAACAGCAGTGTAATAATTTTGATATTATGCCTAAATCCTCACTATTCATTCTCCCTATCCCCCACACTATTCCTATCCACAAGCGGTGAAACATCAACCGCATTGGTGACTTTTGGCGTTGTTGTCTTGAAATACCAAAATAGTTGGTTGGGGGCTGGCGCCTGGGGTTAGGCAACAGATCTTTGAGCTTACAATATGCATGTGCCGGGGGCGTTTTTTCCAACACTTGAAATAACAGGCATTTAGAATTGCCGCCATTTAAGATACCAAATAATACAAGTAATTATACAATGCGTACAATTTCAGAAAGCAGAATGAGAAAAGAAAACTAAGTGATAGTATTTTTTATTCACAATTTAACGAGAAATTCGTTTGCATACTTACCTATATAGAATTATCCTTAATTAAATAAGTACACACACCTAAACCTAATGAAAAGCAAACAAAACCCAATCAACAACACTTTTTGGCATTTACTTGAGAGAATTATATATAGTTATATATATGAGTCTGGCAAACAAACAAGCATATATAATTTTCGTCTAAATTTAAGATTAAACCTACGTATATACATACAACATATATTAAAGAAAATTATTTATAGGCAAACCACAAAAACAAACACCCAGACACACACACAAACCTACACATAACTATAAAGTTGTTTAGATATTTAATTGGCATTGCATTAGCCCCGACAACAAATTTGCTGTACAAATTGTAGAATTTGTTGCAGTTGCATGCAACAACCAAAACCCTATATGCAAGGTCGAAGGCAGCACCACCGCACCACCAACTACCATATAAGTCAGCCCGTGTTTTAGTTGTCTGTCGCCCTGACGCAGGACGACGCCCATTTTTATTTAGTTTTGAATTTTATTTTTGTTTTAGTTAAATGTGCAAGTAAAGTGTTAAACAAACTAATTCTAATTGACATTTTGTTACACGAATGCATTGAGTGCAAAAGTTGAAAGGAAACGATTTAGATACATATACAATACATACATACATAACATTACATAAAACTTATGCCCACCTCAGCCACCAAGAAAATATGAAGAGAACTAAATAAATAAAAGCCCTAAATAAAATAAATAATAGTCAGACTTCCAATACGCATTGCTCTACCTAACGCAAATAGCAATAAATAATTTAATTGAATAAATAACAAACTAAATATAACAAATAACTAAAAATAATAACATTTAAATGTAATTTATATTACCTCCTTAGCAAAAATCAATAACAAATGTTTTTTAAATACATAATAATATAATAACATTTAACTCACAAGCATACTTAAAAAAAAAAACAAAAAAACAAAACAAAACATATTCAAATTTATAAACAACAATTAAATGAAGACAGTTTTTATTTAGTCTTATTTAAAAATATATGAAATTAACTATATATATATATATATATACATAAATGAAAGCAGATTTTTTTCATATGATTTAATTAAAAACAATATATTTGCGCGCTGTTAATAATCAAATGTTTTTTATCTTCAATATTTTGAATTGCCAAATTTGTGCAACGATCCAACAGCAAAATGTTTAAACTTACACCAAAATTCTTTAAAAACAATTTTTGAAAGCTCCCAACGCTGGCTCATTATATGTATAATACAAAAAAGTTTTAAACATTTTTGAGGTCTTTCAAGTAGCATCCACGAGCTCTCTCAGATCATCTGATGACGAAATGTACAAATTGGTAAAGTTTAGGCAATTTGAACTGGGGAAAGCAAGCGCAAAATTTCTTCAATAACAACAGAGCGTCGCAAATAATTGTTTTTCAAAAATTTACCCTAAATACACACCCGCAACCCCCTTTTTACTTTTTCTACCCCAAAAAATTGTAGTATGATTTTCTTAATATATATATCCTATCTATATGCGTACATGCACACACTTATCTATTAAATACAAAATTTAGCACACTTTTTGGTTTAAGCATTATTTGTTTAATGTGTAATATAATACTTTGTACCTTTTTTTTAATTTTGTTGTAAAAAAAAAAAAAAAAAACACAAACAAACAAAAAGGCAGCCCAGTGTTGTATTTGTAATTCACTTGACCTTTTTTTATGTTTCTTCACTACGCCCACAAACATCCATCTTGTCTACTTTTTTAATGTAATTTAGTTGAATATTTTAGTTGATTTTTTATTATTATTATTGCTATACATAAATGAAAACTAAATAAATTTAATTATACTTAAATGATGAAAAAAAAAACAATGAAAAAATCACAAAAATAATTACACTACATAACTTTTGCTATTATTATTATATAATTAATAAATATACAATTTTTGTTGAATTTTCAAATGATTAAATGAAATATTTGTATTATTTAAAACTGATTGGTTCCTTGTTTTCCCGATTTCTACGTTTTATATTTGGTTTGTATGCAATTATTTTATTCTCGTTTCAACTGCATAACACAAAAAAAAAACATAAACAACTATAATTAAATACTACATTCGTAAACAACTCAACTGCCGGACGATAAACTGCCGAGTTTTGCATATTTAGCTATGAGAGAAGACATTTAGTGAGTACTTGCCACATGCCACGCTGCCACCAAAGCAGCCGGCAGCCAAAACCTTTACCGCAATGTATTGCTTAGCATTTAGTAGAAAGCCCTGTCGGTCTCTGCCACTCGGTGTTTAATCTACGAGCATTTAACTTAGCTTAACAATTTTGTTGAGCTAGTGTCTGCTCACGCTTCGGATTAACTTTAGTTTAGCTGCCCGAGCAGCATCCGTATACCTCAGTTAGTCGCATCTTTAGATACATAGGGGGTATTCACGACCACCGGGTTAACGGGTTAGCTGGACAAAAATAATATCATCTCCAAAAACCAAATAATTGGGCAAATCTTAAACATGTTTTGCTTGACTGCTAAATTGGTTTAAGATTAACTTTTGCAGGCAGTTAACCCATTAGTCCACTGGCCGTAAATAACCCAAATCATACTTAGTAACTTGTACAACGTAGGAACATGTTAATCGCCGCAAAAAAAACCACAAATAGCTTAGTTATTGCATTAGCGCCTTGGCGCATGCAACACATTTTTGCATCACAGATACAAATAATACCGTAGCTCGCGCTTGCCACCAAAGATAGTACTAGTTGCGAATATTTGATGAACTTATCGTTTGGTTTTTAGCAAAACTTGCTTACTGAGTTACCTGTACACCCTGCCTAGAATCCTAACTCCCCTAGCTTCCCCACGCACTAAATCAATTTCTTAGTTGAATTTTGAGTTGAACGCGACGCGCGTCATCTTTGTCTTTGTCAATGTTGTAGTCGAATTTTTGTTCACGTTTGTTCTCGTTATGTTGAAAATTTCTTGCCAAAGTACAAAAACCAAACAATTAACAACTAAATCAATTCCTCGTAATTCCTAATTAAAGATGTGTGCGTACCCTTTGAGTTACCTGAGTATTGATTATAAAGTTTGCCCTTTTAGTTATACAATGCGAGTACAGGAAGAAAAGGGCTACTGTTCGATTGAAAGCGTGTCCTTATCATTTCATTTTAAGTTCTGGTTATTTTAATATATTCTGATTTGAAACAACAAGTACGCGTACATAATAGGCTATATACTTATATATACTCGTATAATTACTTATAATCTATATAGTTATGGGCTGCACTTGTTAGCGTTTAAGATAGAATTGTGTGTAAATGATAAATGATACAAAGTCAAGAAGTCAAGCATATGAATTTTTAACCCATTTGTGTTGCCATTTACGTAGGCGTCCCAAACGCGGAGAGGCCCAAAGGTTTTGCTAGAAACGAATGTTTTTTTTAATAATTATTATTATTATTATACATCTATATATGTACTGTACTTATTACACTTATTACATTCGATTTAATTGTATTTGTACTTAGCATACTAACTATATTAGGAACTCGAACACACATCGGCTAACTTTAAGCACTACAATTGAAACCGATAGCTGGTCAGCATGGGTACAAGAACCGCTGGTAAAGTGGACCAACAATCGGTTAAACATGCATGCAAAAACATATACCTAAACACATTATACATACTCGTAGATACGTATTTACACACACATACATATGTATTTACTTAGAATAGGCTATATGATACAGCTGCAAATAGCAACAAACAAAATTACTAAAGTGTTGAGCAAGCAATACGAGCGAGGGCCCAAAGGCCCCAGAGCTGTGGCCTGGTCTCGCAAAAAACCCCTCGATGTAGCCCATAATGCATAAGGTACTTACTAATCGTACTATATACTATTTAAACATATTTACTTGAATATATATATATATATATATACGTACTTATAATTTGAGGCGCCTTCGTGCTGCATATGAATCTGAATATGAATTGTCGAACAATCGTTGCCATTTATTTCTCTCTATAACTCTCTATAAGTCAAGAAGTAGAAGTCAAGCCAAGTGTCTATGTGTTGTACTTAGGTTTTAGTAGTTCCCTATGTTTATGCTTTACGCTTGTACTCCTCATCTAGTCGTATAGTCAACGATTTACAAATCCCTCGATGTTGTGTTGTGTTCTCTATAGTGCTACGTAATCTAGATACCTAAGTATACATACATACACACATACATATTTAACTAATCAAGTTAGTCTTAAGTTGCAATCAGCATAAGCATTAACGTATAGGACTGATGGCCAAAATGAATAACATCAACTCGAATGCGTGTGTGTAAAAGTGTGTAAAGAAATTGTGATGTGAGCCGCAAAGTATGCAACATAAAATGGCAATGTTAGCGTTAACAGTTACAGAACAGAAACAGTAACAGTAGCTGTAACTGTAACTGTAACTGTGACAGTAAAAGTAAAAGTAACAGTTACAACTAGCGATAACGGTAAACAGTGTATGCAAAAAGACTGACTGACTGAAAGCAAAAATATATAAATAACGTATAGCAGCAAACGTGATGATTTATAGGTCATAATAGGTGTATCTATCTACTATAAAGAGAATATGAAAACATCCAAGCAATTCAGGTATTTGAACTACAAAAGCAAAACGAAAAATTCAATGGACTTCCAAGTATGTAAGCAAAACAAAACAAAACGAAACAAAACAAAAAAGAAAACAAAAAATGTAACTGCAAGCAAAATAGAGACTAATGAGACACAAAGTCAAATAATGTACTGCAAATATAAATTTCTACCTCATTGTTGATAACTTATGTAAAAAGTGTTGCAGCGCCCAAATACCTCAATGCAAAATGAAGAAAAATGAAAAATGAAAAAAGAAAAACAAAAAAACAAATAATTATTATAAACAGCATATAAAATTAAATAAAACTTGCAACATTTATCCACCGATAAATGTCAAATGTTTTATAGTCAGCTGACAGAATATTTGAATACTAAGTACATTTGTATTTACAAAAACATATGAACCTCGATTCATGTCATCAGTCATCAGTCATCAGTACATCACTACATCAGTACATCAGTCCAGTCATCAGTCATCGTCACACAGTCATGCCACATCTTACACACACACACAAAACACACTCAATCACTGCCACAGTCAACTCTTTCACACGTTGCATATTATTCAAAGAGTTTTCCTTTTTTTTTCATAGTGTAAAAGAATTCATGAAATCGTTGAAATACATGATACAATCTGTAAGAACAGAACACCAATAATTTAATTAAACTTTAAGTGAACATTCATGTGTCATAACCATAAATACTCACATGACATTCGCATAACAATTTTAATAGTTTTAAATTATTTTAGGACAGCCACAAAAATATTTTATACTCATTGGCATTACACATAAGTAAATCTCTAAAAAAAACCAAAAAAAATATAAAAAAACACAAAAAAGGAAGGGAAAACAATCATTTTTCATGTACATTTGTAATTGAAAACATATTTGATTTGCATTTTCTCATTTAAGAAATAACTATTTTTCCTTGAAAAGAGCTCCCCGATATGTGATATTTAATTGGTAAAGGCAAAATTGATGAAGCTGAATCGAAATTTTGGTAATTGATTGTGAAGAGCGCAAAGCATTGGCAACTTGTAACTCATAACTGTGAGCATGGGCTTAGCACTTAAGTTGGAAAGAAGTATATATACTATATGTACTTCTATATAATGGGATATTTTTCAAAAAGATTTCGGATTCGGACTGCGCGTGAATACGAACTGTGAGCATGAGAAATGATATGTGGTATTTTTTAGCGACCCCCCCTCAAAATTAAACATAAAGAAAAACAAAATTGAATAAATTGAATCAAATAATTGGGCAGACAGTTTATAAAATTTCGCATAGGTATTGATATCTATTTTTGGTATTTGGAATTAAGCTTAAATTAGGTTTAGCTATTTAAACTGTTCGAACATTTGAACATTTGAGTCTGTGTCATTTGCAAAAGTACTCGTACATAAGATACAATCATTGCATTAAAGATCATTTCAACTCATAACTGTGACAATTATACAACACACCCAAATGGAACCTTAATATGTTGCTCACAGAGCAAATCAAAAATTTATGGAAAAAAAGAAATAATTTTGTGGCTGCTTAAAAATAATCTAAGTTATATTTGATACAAATTCAATCGTCTTAAGCTTTCGGTGTCATCTTAAATATCGCTTCGAGTATAACAAATATATATACATATATATATTATAGTATATATACAAAAATATGTATAATATAAGTTAGTAGGCTTTAGGCTAAGCACGCTTCTTAGTACACTCAAACTGGGTGACAGAAATCGTAATTGTAATAACAATTTATTAACAATAATATGCAAAACTTACACACACAATTACAAATTAATGGAATACATACCTCAAATTAGAATTTTTCTAGTTTAATTCTTACAAAATATACATACATATAAATGTTAAATGACAAACAAGAAAAACAAAAAACAAAAAAAAACACGTACTATATAAACCATTTGTACGAATACAAAGGGAAACACCTAAAACAAAAATACTTGAATGCAAATTATGGAAATTTTAATAGTAAAATTCAAGAGCCATTTATTATACAATACAATATATTATTATAAAATACAAGTTCATGCATGCAATCCAAACTAAAGGGTTTTTAAAGTTTCAAAACTAAGTATATATATTATACAGTACTAAATCATCCAATACATATATAGTATATATAAATAGAACTCATGTAATGCTGCCAAAATCGAAGCTGCCACAAAAGATAACTCAAATCGTATTCCAAAACGCAATTATTGTAGTGAAATTGAAATTTTAGCAGTAGCTTCCCGAATACGAACGGATAAAAGCCCTCAACACCAGAAGAGCTCCTGACTAATAATATACTGAAAATCATAATTGAATCTCGGTGTTCGAGTAGTGCAGGGTGGATAAAAAAACCTTTTAAATGTACGAGTAACGTGGATATTAAGTACTTATTATTGCATTATTACGCATTATGGAATATCTATTATATATGGCATATATTGTATATGAAGTTTTCATTGTACTACTTATATATAATCTATTTGAAAGTCTTCATTATTGAACTTTGTAGTATGTTTCGTTATATATATGTATGTCAAGCACACAAATACACTCACACTTTAGTAACAAACACATACACCAACACACACACACACACACTCACACACATGTACACTCCTATTTAAGAGTTAAGTGGATCCTTTCAATTCTGTAGAGCGATCCATTAACAAAATGGCGCAAGGACTTCCGGCTCGACGGCGGTGTAGGACGCGTCTACTAACATAGAAGAATTTCTGCTGCTCAGGTATGGGCGTGTTCTAGGGCCGCCCCAGTCGGAGGTCCTTGTCGCATTCGGGGTTTTAAGTTTAGTTTAGTTTCTAGTTTGGTTTTCTCTCTCTCACTTCGGATGAGTTGGTATAAATGCTTATGAAGGGAACGCAGAGAAAGGAGCGCCATAGTGGAATTTTGTTTAAGTTTCTTGTTTCGTTTCTATTATTGAAAATGAAAATTTATGCAAATCATAAGATAATATTTAAACAAAAGTACACTTTACCTTATTTAGATGCAATGAAACTTTAATTCCTTGAATTAGTCAAATTTGATTTTGGACCTGAACAAAAACAAAAAAACAAAACAAAAAAATACATAACGAAAAAAACCAAAAACCATACATAAAACTTAATGTAAAACAAAGTACATATACATACATATAAAAAAAAAGAAATTACTTGCTAAATAGACAAATGTGCATCAAGGCTGGGGCAAGGATATGCGAACAGGATGAGGCCAAATGAGAGTAATACGAACATCCTGCAATCCTTGCTCTGGCAACTGCAGCTCTCCATTTGGTTTTGTGTTTTAAACAACAAACAAACAAACAAACAAACAAAAAAAACAAAAACAAAATAAATATCTATTGTATCTATTTGATTTCCTTGTTAAAACTAAAGCAAATATACAAAACGAATATTTTACAAAACAAAAAAATGAAGGCGAGAAATTACAAAGTAAAAACATTCAAAGATACAAAAAACATGAACCTCAGCACTCCTGCATCCTACACAAATGTAACAAATAATGAAAAAAATCAAACATTAAATAAACCCTAGCGAAATCAAACATAATAATTACTATAACACCGCAGAAGGCAAAGCGATTAATTAACAATTAATACAAAAAGTAATACTATACAAAATGAACTAAAAAAATGCGCCCCTCCCCCTTTTCGAAAGTACAAATTGTTTTTATTGTGAAAGATTTTTTAAAAGATGCGTCAAAGAAACGTATGCAAAGTTGAAGTTGAAATGGAGAAGACAATTGAATCGAATCGAATCAAATTGAATTGAAATGAAGCGAATAGGCAGAAAGCATAGACCATAGACCAAAACAAAAAAACAATAATTTTACATAATATTAACAAATAAATTGAATATACTATTCGTCTTTACAATGATCAAGGATAACCTAAACAACAAAGTATTTTTTTTTATTAAAACTTGCATTTCCAACACCCTCACAAAATTTCAAATTATTTACGTTCCGCTTTAATCCGAATTTGCAAACAAAATTAAATGAAATAGTTTACACTAAAAAGAGCCCAAAAATATCAGACTTTGCATCAACTACTCTTCAACTTAGCAACTAACACTAAATTGTATCATATGAAAAGATTAATACCAATAACCGCCTCTAGAAAGCAATCTAAACAAAAGAATAAGAAAAAAACCTAATCTAATCGAACCTAAGCTAACCAAAAACAAAAAAGAAGAAAACACAAATAAAAAAGCTTTTGATACAAATTTATCGGCATTTAAACAAATGAAAATCAACTCAATTAATATAATAACAAATGAGAAACAATAATTTTGCAAAAATCTCTTTCTATGCTTACACAAACTATTTACAAATTACACACACAAACACCTAAACATTTTATTGGCGAAACAACTTAATTATTTATGTCTTTAACAAAAAACAAAATTCAACAAAAAACCAAAAAAAAAACAAAAAAAAAGAAAGAAAATCGAATATTACGAGTAAATAAAAGAAAAGAAACAAAATGGTATATACATACACTAAATATTGTAATCCCATTTAGCACCTAAACATATATACATATAATATGCGTATTTGTCTTTATTAATAATACATATTATACAAATAACATTTACTATATATATTATATTATAAAACGATTAATACTTCTAATTATATATTTTATATAAGGCGATAAAAATTGATTGAAGCATTTGTAAAACGGCAGACTTTAAACACAAAAAACACAAAAAAAACATACAAACAAATATTGCAAACACGAAATGACAAAAATCTTTCAATAAAGTGCGACCATTGTCGTTTATAATCATCAAAAACTAAAGCTAACTCAAGTTGTTTATAATTGGGGGAATAACCGGGCATAGAAAGGGGAGTTCTGCAAACAGCTGTCAGGAATTGGTCAGCAGCAGAGTTTGAAAGAGTCCGGACAAAGAGCCAGGCGTTGTTCCCTGGGGCAACAAGCAAAGGGTTGGAGAGGGGTATCAACAAAGGGGCTTAGGGTTGGGCTACTGCGCATTTTGTGGACAGTCTTTCCTTTGATGGATGCCAACCGATAAGTAGCCCTTTGGGCCCGAAACTGATTCATTCGCTCAATAGGATTGCCATTGCCATTGACTGGACCAGCAGTCCTTTCATTCTGACTGACGGTTTGAGCCGATAAGCCAAAGTGGCTGCTATATTCGCTATCAGAGCATTCAATTTGTAGTTGTTGCTGTCCAATTAGCCGCTGCACCTGTGTGACTCACTAATTAATTTTGGCCATAACCCGCCAGAGCAGCCAATGCTGAATGCCAATAAAGCCACCCATTTATCGTGCTAGCTTCAAAATTGGACTCTGGGGCCCAACGCACAATGTATAAATTCAATTGCAACTAATGCACTCCAACCCCCACCCCCACCCCAACCCCAACCACAACTCCAGCTCCAATTGCAGCTCCATCTCGAACTCCGTCTTCGTCTGCAGCTTTGTCTGGGAGCCAACCCAGAAGTGGCAGCTGGAGCCCAGCGCACTTAGCAGCAGACGTGGACGTGTCTGCGTGTGAAGTTTAAGCTGTTTAGCGTCAGGACGAGTGGGTGGCTCCAAAGGCTCTGTGTGCACAGCCAGTCAAGGAGCGGAAATCAAACAAGACCCACCAAAATACGCAGTCTAAGAGTGAGAGTGGCCGCGCACAATGGGCAAATCTAGCAATCTACATAGCTCCCTCTAATATACATTTTGAAATATCGTCCTGCATCCATAATTAGTGTGCTAAGATTACAAGATTGATTAGATTAGATTGAGCTTATTGATAAAACGAATTTAGAAAAATGTCTAACAAAATGTATATATATTTTAATAAACCTTTTTCGATACTTAAGATTATAGTAAAAATATATGTTTAAGAGCAAAACTTCAATCATCTTGTTCTTTATCAGCATAGTTTTTCAAATGTTCGAAAAGTGAAATTTTTAATTAAAAACCAATTATCATATCAAATATGAATAGACTTATTTTTAGCTTTAAACTTCAAAACTGGGAAGACAAATCTCTCATTTTCCTTACTAAATTTACAATTTTAACTTCTAAAATTTCCAACTCTATAGTAAACGCTCTTACTAACACTCCAACTCCCAAGACTTTACCACATTTTATCAAATTTTTGTGCGGAATGTCTTTTTGGTAATGGTTTGTCCATTAGACTGCTTTGTATTACCATTTTATTAACTTGTGTGGTAACAAATTTGTCGATTTTTTCCAAAAATTTAACCTTCTCTCCCTTTTTACATTTTGGTTATAAAACTATAAAACTATATTGTTTGTGGAGCACAAAATTAGTATTTACTTAATCTGAGTATTTACTATATCTTTAAGGTCAACATGCAGACTTTGTTTGTTTCCCCTCTAGTTTAAGTTGTCTTTTAAATTGAATACTCCATAGCTTCAATTGTATCTTGAATAGACCTGCCTAATTAGCTTAGGCGGATTGCTGATTCCACCCACTGTGCAGTGGAGGGGTTTCTTGGTTGTTAGCTGTTAGCTGCTGCCTGTTGGCTGTTGGCTGTTAGCTGTTGGCTGCAGCTGTGGCTGCGTGGTACGTGGCGTGTCTGCAATTGTCTGCGTGGCCGGCATGGCAAATATTTAACACAAACAATGCGCTTAAATCAAAAGCGAGCCATGTCTGCCGCATAACTAGGGGACAGGCAGCCATGCAGTCAATCCGACATTCCGGCAGCCGCAGATTCCCACATACTGCAATACATCGGACTCAAAATCTATTTAAACCCGCCTGCTGACACTGCAGTTTAGTTTTAATGCACTCTCTGTTGAATGTAGGGAGCAGGGATTCGTCCTGCCAGTCCAGCCAGGGCGCACGCAAATCAGCTTCTATTTAAATGGCCTTTGAACTGCGATTGGGTCGCTTTAGAGCACGGCCATTGGGTTCAACACTGAATCACTCCCTGGGGAAATCCCCGGCTGCATATTTGTGGCCATTGAACTAAGCTCCCGGTGGCGAGACCCATAAACACGACACAAGTCAAAGTGCCGCCTGGCATGGAGTTTATCTCAAAAATGTGATGCGGCAGCTACAAACAAAACTTTGGGCCAAACTTTCGCCTTGTGTCAATGAAAATGGTCAGTTAAAAACTGTCAAGCCAACGCTGGGGAATGCGCCGCAGAGGAGACATAAGTTGAAACAAAGAACTAACAAGACTGCTTCATCTGAGAGGACTCGACTAGGGGTTACCCTGTAGCCAGGCTTAATACATATTCGTATGTCCTTAATGACATTCTTACGCCGTATGCTGATCCTTTGAAGTGCTCAATTCTGAGTAGATTCTTAAATAATATTTCTGTTTTTATCCAATACAATATGATTTACCAAAATATTCAAATTTTAATCTAAAGAACTGCAGTTTAAGTAGATTATCTCTATATTATTATTAGCTGAATACGCTAACCAGACATATATTGAAACGTTCAGGATACATTCAAACGAACTAAATGAACAAACTATTCGATTGTCGTTCCTCCAGTTCGTTTGGTTTGGTTCTTTAATTCCAGTTCTCGTTCTCGTTATTCCCCGTTGCCCATTTTATGGCTACAGGGTATTAAAACTCAATGCGCAGAAAGTAATAAGTCTGGGCATGCATAATTAGAAAAGTTTGCCGGGTGGATAAGTCATATTTGTTTGTGATCCGAGCTGACCACACAAAAGTTACGGCTACGATTTATGTAAATGTTTGGGGAGCGGGCAAGGAGCTTGTCCCTGAAAATTAAACATGACAATGTGTCGTTATCTTTATAAATCAAAGGGAATTACAAGATAGCCCCTGCCCCACCGCCACATATGCATGCCACAAATGCCCGAAATTGTTGCAAGACCCTTTGGCAAAACAGTTAACTGGACAAAGGAGCTGGCCGGCAAGGGCTCACACATATTTTTAATGATTTATTTCCAATTTAAGCAAGATTTCGTGCTTGAAATCCTATACCTAATGGCCACCACGTAGCCAGGAGTGCTCCAACCAATTCCCACAGCTGGGTGCAAGGCACTAACATCTTCCAGGCAGCTCACATGGCGACCCGCAGGCTGCCCCAGCGCCCTCCATATCCTGCTGCTGCTGCTGCTGTTGCTGGTGTGCTAATATGCAAATCAAATTTATTGCATTCGCACTCGCATCGTCCTGGCGAGGGTCGCCACGAATCCTTTTTATCTGTGCTGTCGCCTGGCGGACGGCGCACGCATAAATCTTCTATAAGTTGCTCCTTACAGGCGGCAAGCAGTCAATATGCTAAATCAGCAGACGCCTTGCCAGAACGGGTTACATTTGGGTTGAGAGGGGGAATGGGAATGGAAGGGAAATGGCAGGAGTTGGCGCTTGTTTGGACAGCTGCTAAGACATTTCAATAACGATTCGGCATTCCAAATGCCAAGGCAACAATGTGGACAGACTCCTTCGGGCGGGGGCTGTTTGGGCATGTCTGCAGAATTTTAATCAAAAAGCTTGACGACATCATTTGATTAGAGGTGTGTGGAGAGAAGAGTAATGGTAATACAAACACGTCTGCTTAGCGACATGTTTGATAACTATTTAAGTTAATCCAATTAAAGTCCACATACTTAAAATACCTTGTTTACTGTAGGTCAATTGTGCTTAAAGCCTTGTCATTAAGGTCATTATTATCGTAGCTAACAATGATAACCGATATTGAGCCGGTTTACAGCCGCACTTGTAATATGCATGCGATGTTAATGGTACGTTAACGTGATGTTAACGCTCTGTTATTAACAAAGTCCTGTTATGAACAAACGACAGCACAACTATGCAAATGCAGCGCCTAAAAGCATGCAACAATAGTCTTGGACATCCATAGGAGGGGTATCATTTTTAGAAAAACAGCTTCCATTTGGTCATATGCTTGCAGATATTGAAGTGCCTTGGCGCGTTAGGATATCAAGGACCTCCTCTATCAATTGCCATTCAAGGATTATGGGGTCATCTAAGGACCATTGACTTGAAAATTTTCAGTCCACGGCCGAGAGAAAACGAGCGTACAAGGACCAATTTGATGTCCTTTGGCCAGTTGGTAGCCCTGATAATGCCAAGTTGTCTGACACAGGTGCTTCTGTCAAGGATCGCGGTGTCATTTGCATAGGTAGCGATAAGAATATCATTGGTGGGAATAGTTGACCCAGTGGGCATATCGTGTGTGAACAGGGTATATAGAGTGGGCCCTAAGACTCTGCCTTGTGGTACTCCAGCTTGTATACTCACACACTGGACTCCGCACCGTACTAATACCACGGTGAACGAACGGTCTGCAAGGTAGCTGCGCACTATCCATAGTAGCTGAGGAGGCAGAAGTGGATTGATCGTAGCAAGAAGTCCATTGTGCCATACTCCATCGAATGCCTGTGCAATATCTAGATACGCAGCAACCACATAATCCTTGGCCTCAAAGCCTTCAAGAATGAAGTTTACATGGAAATCCAATCGAGAAAGTCAGTCCTTTTGCTTCTAAAGCTATGAGTCCTTGACGAATTTGAAAGGATATGGCCGAACTAGGGCTTGCTGAGATGGATGGCTAGGCAATAATAAAATATCAAAAATAAATACTAATTTTGGCTCTCTCCAATCAAGCCAAATAATGTCACGAATGCTCGATTGATTTACATCCCACCCAGGTCTGAAGTAAGGAGTTCTGTAAATATTAAAAACAATATATAAAATAATAATGATCTGTGTAGTGTTTGAACTTTAAAGGAATGTATATACCATATTTGGTGTCTCAAGCTCCTAAAGTCTCTGAGATCGACGCTGGTCAGTGGAGTATATAGGGGTGATGAAGAGGGTGATTGGGATCAACATCCCTAAATAGCTTCTATTCGAAATGGCAGTACGAACACTTGCTTATATGCAACAATAAGAAACCGTTGGGTGATAGCTCATCCAATTGCGTTTAGTTTGAATACATCCAACCGGTTTTAAGTGGCATGCTTAACCCGGCGCCACGCTTGTCATACCTCAGGAGCCATGCGAAGATTTATAGTGTGAAAGGCAAACAGCGAGCCGGAGAAAGTGCGTTGCTTTCACTAGCCAAAAGTCAAATGAGAGACGCAGAGAGATAACTAAGACAAAGCAACTGTACGGTTATGAATTACGAGCAGCGGATGATGTCCTGCGGCGCACGCGGCAGGCACTTCAATGGGAACCGGTTGAGGGTGCCAGGATTTGGCAGAACGGGCCGACGCGACGCCCTAAATCAAATGGGCAGACATCGTCAGTCAACGTTAGGGGCGCAATAAAAAGGATTTGGGCGTTTGCGATTGCTGTCCTTTTGCCTACGGCTGCAGACAAATGCATTTTCACATTTCCACATTTCCAATTCAAGCCCATTGAGCGTTCAAGTGGTTGATAAGGGACGCGAGACGGCCGTTGCAAATTTGTCAACAGGCACAACAAATGTCAGTGTGATAAGCGGGACAAGTTTTTATCAGCATTACATGCACAGAATAAATCACTTGCCTGTCGTAAAAGAGAACATTTCACCAGAAAAAAACAAGAAAACTAAAGAAAAATAAGTAAGAACCTTTCAATTGGCCGCTAGATACTCTGTTCCATATTGCTTTTAGGGGAATTGTAGTGGACAAGGCAAACATATATTTAGCTATATTATTCAAGGAGCTCATCAGTACACTTCATAACAAATTTGAAACCTCTAGCCTTAAAAATGTTCTTCCTGTTTAGTGTCTGCTTTTTTTAGGGGAATTGTAGTGAACAAGGCAAACATATATTTAGCTATATTATTCAAGGAGCTCATCAGTATACTTCGTAACAAATTTGAAACCTCTAGCCTTAAAAATGTTCTTCCTGTTTAGTGTCAAAGGAAACTTCTTTCATATGGGCAAACAAATACTCACAATTCCAATACACTCGTTTTCCCTTTGGTAACAGAGTATAACAACAACATTTTTGGCACCAAACAAATTGCAATAAAAATGATGAGAAAAACCAAGCATGTCCAATTCAAATGTTGATATCATGAGAATTTGTCGTGCTTGGCCAAGATTAATAGTGGGCCAGTGCTCGATGTCCATTTGTATGCCGAACTGGACTCTTACCTCATCCACTACACAGTTCAACAATTTTGTGGGGTAAATTGCGCTTAAATATTTGAGCTGCTTGCCAAAAATTTGCGGCCTATTGTGCGAACCATTTAAATTGATGCAATTTTAAAAACCGCCCCACGCCCATTTTAATGGTCTGGCCATTCTATGCTACATCTGTTCAAATATTAGCTTATAATATTATTTAAAATGCGCGCCAGCATTGACAACCCATTGACGTGTGCATTGGTCACGCTCGCCTGCATGTCCTTTGGTCTTCCGCAGAGCGAATCGAACGGAAAGTGGGGGGCAAGGATCCGCCAAGGCGAAGCACAAACAAGAAACATCATCACCGCCATTTGACAGTTGCCACAATTTATCATAATTCAATGCATGCCATGTCCTGTCAATCTTCAACAACGACATCGACAACGACCAACGAAAGGGTGAACCAGAGCACACATTAGCCGCATTTGCCGCAGGGTGTGGAATCCGCACGGGGGCCGTGTCCTGTCTGCTCAAGTGCAGGACATTTTTACAAGTGACTTATGAATTATTCTTTATACTCACTCCAACCTCCGACCGTCTTGTGTCCCATCACACACGCCGAGCATTTTATGGTTTGCTTTTTGTTGTCCCAAATCAGATTAGCCCAGTGCTCAGCTACATGAAAGGGTCAATAAAGCCAAGGGGCTTTTATCAAAAGGAATAGACAATGTAATTTCCAGGATTAGACTTCTATCGCATCTGGACAGACAATACTACGTGACCATAAAACACTACAATCGAAGCAAAGGCAGATTGTGATTGATTCGATGCTGTTCTTTTTCTGCATATTTTACTTAGAATGGCAGAAAAAGTCGTAGTCTTCTTCCTTGATAGAATACTATTCCCTGAAGCCTCAAGATATATGTAAAGTGATATTTTCCCAACAGGGAGATCTCAATCGAAAATATAAGGTTCACCGAATTTCGTTGCGATCGTATAGAAGTTGAGAAAACTATACCATTTAAGTTCTACACCATAATACACATATAGGAACACTTGGAAATGAGAAATGTATATTTTTTCCGCAAACTCTATTTATGGATAAATTAAGAAAGCTGTGGTAACACTGAGCAAAGTGTGACCAATAATTATCAGTTTGTTCGACTGCAACAGTTAAGGAATTAAAAATGTTAAAGATTTCGATTCTTTTGGGTTTTATTAATTCAAAATCATCCAAATTCAAACACACATTTAAGTTTTAGTTTGTTTGTATTCTTTATTCACTTGCATTTAATAAATTTATTGACTATGTGACAGAAAAATACATTTTTTATCTGTATATATAATAGAATTTCTGATCCACCCAGCACATTGATCCGAGTAACAGGCGTTTACATTTTATTTTCTTCTTTATTGTTTATTTATTGACTAATTGACAGAAAAATATATTTTGTATTTATGTATGTATATCTAAATGTATGTAAATAGATTATTTAATCATAGATGAATTTTGCCCCGGGTCTTCCCCGCACAACTGAGTATGTGGAGTAGACAATCACGGGAGACCTTTAGCATGAACTTGAGCTCGTGTACTCGAGGCGATAACGAAATAATTCTAATTGTAAATAAATCACAACTTAGTCTGTCATTTAAACGTGTTGATAAATATTTTGCGCTCGTTTCTCTATAAATGTTGTTAGTTTAAGCCCAATCAAAAGTGGCCAACAATTGGGGGTGACAGGTGATAAGAAGAAAACAACAATTACTGGTTGATTTAACTGTGCATTGGAATTAAATGAAATTCAAACAACTTGAAATATTTATTAACCAATGTTTTGAAATAAAGATCGTTTAACTTTTCATTATGATTTAATTATGGACTAAATTTGGCAAAAATTTATAGATAACAAAATACTTGTTTTTCCTGCGGCTAGTAACAGTAAATTTTAAATAATAAGTTTCGAAGAGCACAGTAAAAACTATGAATAACTTGACAATGAGTTTTTGGGGGTTTCCTGCATCCTGCCACCTTACATATTCTTGTCGAACAGGAACTCGCCCAGCTGGCCGTGGGTAGACATCATCTTCTCCAATGTGGTGATCTTGCCGGCCAGATCGCGTTGGCCAGTCAGCTGCTCCTCCAGATACACGCCAGTCAGATAGTCTACCAGATGGTAATCGTTAGAATCTTGCTCACAGGTCTTGATCACATCGCGAATAGACTTGGTCACTTCGGTTTCCAGAGCGAAAGCCTTCTTCAAGGCGCTCAGGCCATTCCATGCAGACTTACTAACAGTCTGTAAAATACAATAACATTTAGGAAAAGATAATTATAATAAGTTAACTGAATACTAACCGGCACTGCGATCAGGTTGGATACGCCTTCGGTCAACTCTCCACGCATGGAAAGGTATTCGATCAGCTTGCTGCCATGCTCACGCTCCTCCTTGGCTGCCTTGAAGAAATGCTCGGCGAATCCAGGACGATTGATGGTATCTTGGGAGAAATAGGCAGCCATGGCCAGGTACTCGGTCGAGGCTGTGATCTCCATCTGAATTTGACTGCGCATTTTACTTATGCAGGCCGACTCCATGTCAGGCCAGTCGACAAACTTTGTTTTTGCCGAGAAGGTGCCTGCAAGCCAATAGACCACCGATTAAGTACAATATATTATATGTATATGGATATACTCGTAACGGATTCCCCCACTCAACACCTACACGAGTGTAAAGATTGATCATGCTGAGAATCTTGAAGCTTTTCTTTTTTCAACTCCTGTGCAACACTGGACTGTCTAGCTGTGGGCGGGACGTGTGCAAGGCATGACATGGGTTAGAGTTGTGATTACATAAACATCATTGGTTATTGCAGTCACAATGCAATGCTGTTCTAGAACAAACGCAGTGTGCAGAGCCAAAGTGCAGTAATACTCTCTCTCTGGCTCTCTCTTTGTTCTTTATGGTAACGTGCGCAATTGTCGCCATAGCAACGGCATTTGTTTTGGTTTCGTGCCGTGTGCAAAATACGCGCTCTTATTCACTTCCCTAACTTAATCTATCTCGCTCACACAGCCACAACCAGGCTTAGACAACATAACATTGACGCAGGGCCGTGTGCAAAAGCAAACGAGAAAAACACGAAACATAACACGGACTTGGAGCCGAGCGACTAGCGAGCGTTGTCATACCCCCGTTATTCGGTTAGATGAAAGTGAAATTTACTCATTATGCAACATACATACATATGTATGAAGAAATAAAAGTAATCTGTCACACAATAATATCAAATCGCAGCTTGCAAAATGATAATTTAGTTAATACATATTAATTTGTTAAATTTGTTCAGCTTACTCAGAGCAGGCCAGTTAAGCATAAAGCAACTGAGCAGAGGTGCTCTTATCTGTTTGTATGCGCACACTCTGACGCTCTTAGTCATGCTCTTCACCTTGGTTTGGCCCATGGTGTGATTGTATCAGGTGGTATCACGCCAGCCAGCCCTCTCATTTATAAGTTACAAGTTGGCAGTCAGCGCATACGAAGCAAAAAATTTAATTTCGTCACAGCAATGCTATCAAATCACAAAATCAAACAAATAATCTAGATTCTATATACACATACATATATATGTTCTTTGTATTCCTTTTTTTTTTTAAATGGTGACTGCTGATTGGCAACTCGTAAGAGAACACCTTATATGATTACACTATGATTTGGCTTTACTCTCCGTCGCCATCAAACCAAATTGCGTCGGAATATATTGATTTCTCAACGTATCTTTGTTTTGTTTTAAAAATGTAAATAATTGATCAAATGTACTTACATTTTAAGTTATCGGCCTGGGCCTGGTTGACCGTAGCCAAAACGACCAGCAGACAAATACTCGCAATTAATTTCATCATTTTGTTCTTCGGGTTGCTGTTGTTTTCTTTACACAAAATCACAGAACAAATTTATCACTTTTAGTTAATAATTCAATGAATTCAAAGCGCGTTTACGCTGTCTAAATGCACAAATGAAAATGAGTCTTTTTTGTTAGTTTGCCAGTGTTAAATAGAAGTTACGAATCGGCCAGTTATCTTCGTGTATATGTGTGTATGTATAGTTTCAGCTGTCTGTCAAAGCTGCCTTTACACACACTGGCATAGAAGGCGTAGTTTGCTCTGCTTTCAATTGGGCTTTGGAATTATGCCGCGGTTCTTCCGGTACCTTATGATTTTGATTCCTATTTTTGACAGGTTAAATCTCTACACGTACTTGATTCTTTAATTCTTTACTTTACGCGTCTTCGCTATGTGAATGCAAACTGTCGCTGCCAGTGCCGAGCAAAACAATTTTAAACGTTTTGTCGCTGGCAGCTCTCGCTCATAAAGAGCGCTGCGTATGTGTATAGCATATACGTGAGTGTGTTGTATGTGTGTGTGCGCTCTTATCAATTCAATATGTCGTCGTCGCTCGATTTTGTTATTGTTGTCGCATTTATAACTTAATATGCCTTTTGATAGGCGTACTTGATTTACCACACTTACTTCCACACGTCCTCAATACAAGACTAAATCATAATGCCCACAGACAACATGGCCGCCGAATGGCCGGGGCCGCTCTCAAGTCAGCTGTTCATTGTTTAGCATCTGCCTTGTATAATGGGTATATAAGATGCCTATGGCGAATGTAACATACAGAATTCCCCAACAAGTTCCGTATTCTCATAACACAGCAATAAGTTAAGCATACAAATTTCTGTATGCTTATGTCCGTGTATATCGGTATGCAACTATGAAGAAAACACAGGAAAAATTCTTATTAAAGGGCGGGTGTTTTTAAATTGCAGTAAGTATATTATTCGAAGTTTCCAGTCAAGTTACATTTACAGGAAAACCTAATTCCGATCAAATTTTGTGAATGCGAGCATAAATATAAATTAAACAGGGTATGCAGCAGTCGTTCTCCTACTGAATTTCATATGTGTTTTCATTTCAACTGCGCGACGACATGGGTTGCCAAGTATTCATGTTCGACATGATATCAAAATTGTTGACGTTATGGCTTTACTTATGGCTGATACAAAGAAAAGTATTGATATTGTGGATCAATCAAGATTTTGATTGACTATTAGAGCTGACATGGCAACTAGGGACATGTAGTGATGAGTATACATTTGATGCCAGATAACACCTTTTCTAAATGATAACATAATAACACAAATTCCCTAATGATAACGATTGATAAGGTTTCCTTAAGAATGTCGATTACACATAATGACTAGTTACAAATATTATGAAAACCTTTTACTATAATTTAAATATTGATTTTTGTATGAAAGCTTTATACTAAGATTGTTAAGAAAAGCCAATATTGAATATTCAAAATCATAGTGGGAACTGAACACTTTGGTAACCCTATTATTTTGTGCGCTGAGCGCACAAAGAGCATGTGAGTGCCTGAGTCACAAAGAAAAACAACCGCAATGGCAATAACAACAATAAGAGACGCGGCCATATTGCCAGAGCCATGTTTGACAGACAACAAAATCCCCAACAGAGAGGAGACGAGTGCAAAACAAAATACCCAACACTCTCACACTCGCACGCATACTCGCGCACTCACTCACACTGGCACAACGACCAAGGCATACTCAACGGCATAGAAACGAGACAAACGCAACGTTATAAACAGCAGTTCACAACTTGAGTTCCATCAAGCAGCACATAAAAACATACAAAAGCAGAGCAGAAAAACTCTAATTTAGTTTCATCGGGACAGGTTTAAAAAGTAAGTAATTCTGTTCACTTGTTAGTTAATTATAGCGACCAAAACGACTGCAAACGAAAAATATTCAAACTATTGCAAAAGTGGTGGTGCGCTCGGAAAAGTAAGAGAATATTCAAGAAAACTACGACGCAAAAGGCTCTGCTATTTTTGCTTTTGCTTGAGTCGCAAATGCTGCAGCCTTCCAAATGATTTTGAAATTCGAATAAGTCTAATTGTGAAATTCCGTTTCTTTATTCTAATTCTAGCAGTAAACACAACAATATGAAGTATTTCATTGCAATCGCTTTGATTGCGAGCCTCGGTGCTCTCAGTGCGAATGGGCAAGAGCAATCATGCCATGCCTCCATGAAAAGTGCTTGCTCAGCGACCAACGGTGAGTACTCTATACTAAAACCAAAGAGAGCGTGAATGAATGAGTGTGTGAATGGAAGAGATTGAAAGAGAGCGTTTGTTGGTGCAGTTGCACCTTTCCGGTTTTAACTGTAACTGTAACTGTAACTTTATCTTGCTTTTATATATTTAAATTTTAAAAATATACAAGCACTCACGGCATTTTTCTCAGATGAAAGTAAGCGAAAATATATTACTGTGCATATGTACATATTTCCTTATTCCAATACCCCACCCAAACCTGTCCCACACCTATGCTAATAATTTTACTTTATACTTGTGTAGGTCTCACAGGTAATGCCGAACATTGTAATGCGCGCTATGGCGGCATTGGACACCTGAAGAGCTTTATGGATAACTACATCCAAATGCAGTTGCAAAAGTCTTTTGACTATCTATTGATGTCCACCCACTTCAACTCGTATCAGATGAACCGCCCCGGCTTCCAGAAGCTCTACCAGGGCCTCTCCGACCGCAGCTTCGACGATACCATCGCTCTCATTAAGCAGGTCACTCGTCGCGGCGGCGCCGTGGACTTCAGCCAGAAGCACTACAAGAGCGGCAAACATGAGTTGCAACTCGGCGAGGTGCAGTCGCTAGCCCATGCCCTGGATATCGAGAAGGAACTGACGGTCGGAGCCATTCACGTTCACACCAATGCTACCCATGGCGTCGCTCACCACGCCACTGAACCCAACAACAAGTTCGCCACTCACCACGACCCCGAGATGGCACACTACCTCCAGGAGAACTTCCTGAGCAAGCAGGCCGCGTCTGTCCGCAAGCTGTCGGGCTATGCCAACGATCTTACCAAGTTGCTCAAGGACAACGATCCAACCGTCTCCGTTTACCTGTTCGACGAGTACCTGCAGAAGCAATAAGCAGTTGTATCTCTTGCTACAGCAAATTCCAAAATAGCCGTTATCAAAATTCACTCCTCATTCTGTTGTAATTATAAATAATGTTCTAGTATGTTCGAGATTTAAATAGCAAAAACAAAACAAAAAAACACCCCTCGCGCTGCGTTCTATAATATTGAATTGTCATTTGAGTTAAACCAAATAAATCGAATCGCAGCAGCAGCAGCAGCAACAACAAAAACACACATCTGATTTACAATCGTTTATTATTATTTAACTTGATTTATTTACAATTACCCATGCCCACATATTCGCATGCACATGTTTGTGATAACGTTTAATTAAGCGGCGGTCGCCGGAACAAATGTATATTTAAATTATGTTACCGAATTAAATAAATAAACACAACAATATACGCAGTCCCTTGTATTTGAAATTCAACATGCAGATAAAGATACATATGTAAATAAAACTAGATCTATGAGACGTCTGGTTCTTGGTTCTAACTACTGTTTGCCTTCCTCTTCGAGTTCAGTTCGTGATAGCAGAATAGCTGGGGTGTACTTTGAATTCAACTCTGATACCATTTTGCAGTCACAACACAAACATTGTAGTTCGAGAAAATATACACAGTTTTAACTATACGGGTACAGAAGAAGTACTTAATATAATCTTTATAATGATACTACTTTTATCAATGAAAACAATGTTTCCAAAGATTATATTACATGGCAAACATTTCTATTGAATTGCTGCATGATAAGGAATTTGGCCTTAAACCAAGGCAGTATGTAATGAACTTTGACATTGTTCATTTTATAAGAAATAAATGATATAATAAACAAGAAAAAGAGCTATTTATATACCCTTTCTGAAGTATATGTTTGTGCATAGTATCCTTTATAGATATTATATGTTATCATAACTAATATACTATCATAATTAACTGCCCAATCTTTTTAGCTATCTACCAAGTGTATCTATACAAATACACATGAGCAGTTTAAGATTGGTCAGTCAATTGCAGTGATTACTGAGTGATTTCTGGCAAACATTTAAGTCCTGTTAAAACTATATCTTATCAGAACACTTCAAGTGTCGATAACTGAAGCCACTAGCCAATAAGTAGACGTCATCATCTTCAACATGCTTCAGTTGCATGTACTTGTATGTGCTTACGTACGAGTTTATCATCAGTTGCACACGGTCTCGCCAGGCTATTCCGGATGAATGGGGTCCATGTTTTGTGCCCCTACTAGGGGTAGCCATATTGGCTGTTGACTAAGCCGAAGAGTTAGACTTACGTAAGACCCAAGGCGATGCATTACGCATCGGGAGCTTATCACTCGGATTTGTTCCAGCTGTCTCTATAAGTAAGCCAGAGGCTGACGTGTTTCATTTGAGAACTGCGTTGTAGCGCAGTTTCCTTATCTTGAATTTATATGGCAATTGCAATTTATAGACTCCGCTCCCAAGGTATAAGGAGTATGTTGGGTCTGTACGAGTATACACGCAAAGAAATTTGGTTTATTGCTATAAATATACCTATATCAGCACAAATTATCGAAAATATATACATATGTACATATAAGTCTCTCACAACTTTTAGAATAGATTGTCCTTGCAGGTTAAAACCGATAAATATTTATCTTCAGCCTATATAACTACAATATTTTCAAAGATATCTATCTAACCAAATATAATATAAGAAGGAGTAATAATTAACTTGAAAGTTCAGATTTTTTTTTAATTTGGAATATACCTATGAAAATGTCAATCATTTAACTTAATAAATATAAAAACACTTTTTAATATGGTATTAAGCAATAACCTGTGGATGAATAGGAGTTAAAACCAAAAACATTACTGTCAACGGAAATCAGCTATGCTTATCTATAATTTCTCAAAAGTGCTTCCATTTCCACTCTTGATTTTGTGTATTGAATTTATGTGTTCTAATCTACGATTAAAGTCACTTGACAGTGGGATATACTGATATTCATTAGCTCAACGACAGTAGTGAAAATCTGAACATTTAATCTACTCAGTCAAGTTCTGAAGATACAGATCAGTCTGGTAAAAATAACAACAACAAAAAGAAAAGAAGCCTTAAAAGATTTTCACCTCTGCAAAACTTTGCATTGAAATGTGAAAACTAGAAAACATTTTCAAAAAAAGCAAATAGGAAATAGGGTATATTTGAGTCGGTAGCTAGTTGCATCAAAACCTGGGAAGGCCTGAGGCTACTGCTCTTGTCCGACTCTCTCTCTCTCTCTTTCTAAATATTGGAGCCAGCCACGCAGAAGATCCATTTATCAATTAGTGACGCCCATTCAATGAGGATTTTGTGTGTGTGTTGTGTGTGGTTTATATGGGCCACTTGCACGTAAAATGCACGTCAATTTGGCATTTTAATGCCGAAGCAGAATAATTATTTGCGCCGGATGGGGAGTCATCAAAATCCGGGTAATAACCGCGTGTTATGGTGTAATTAGAATATGACAAGCAAACTACTTACAATGGAAATAGAAATGGAAATGGAAACTGAAACCATAAAGGCAATGGGATCATAACAGTTAAGAGTGCGATTATGATACAAACAGCATGGCATATGGGACTCGAACTTGGACTCCAACTCGGACTTTACTCGACTCGACCATTGTCTGTGTCTGTGTGTGCGTGCACTGGTCATTAAATATTAATCCACTTAATATTAATAGCGCTGATTTGCGGCCAAAAGATGCTTTTGCCACACTTTTGCCAAAAAGTTTGTATGCTCCATAATATGAAATACAATTGGTATAGGCTGGGGAGGTTCATAATTGCGGTCATTTCGAGTGCATTTGTTAGGGGTTGCCTTTAATGGGGGTTTAAGGCCATGGCCACATGCGACCCACACTATGTCTAATTGTTTGGCCATAAGCCAGCGCACAAATTGCGTGTCCTAAACCCTTTTTAAGTGCCGCACATGGTCCATACTCATAAAGGTGCTGCCAACAGCCTCCCGGCCACGCTTTGTGCCCTCTGCCATCAAAATTTTCTATTAATTTATGCATTTTAATAAACGCGCCAAGCAATTACAACATTTTTTGGGCCACCCAACTATGAAACTATTTCGATTTGGTGTCCTCGAAGCCCAGCCAGCTGTTGTCAAAGGATTCTCCTTTGGCCTTGTTGTTGCTGTTGCCATTATTGTTTGGCATGCAGACAAAGAGCTCATATCAATTTATGGTGTGTGTGTGTGTGTGTGTGGTGTGTGTGGTGTGTGTCTGCTTAATACTCGTATGTATGCAAAATAGCAATTTAATTTCGTTTTATTGCAATGCCATTTGCAGTCACTGAATAGCAGCTGCGCCGCAGGCTCCCGTATCCTACTTGCCATAAATAATCCTTTATTTTCTCATAATTGAATATTTTAATGTGCTAAAAATCTATGCGTGAATTTTTAAAACCTTTAAAAAATAACTAAAAACTTGTATTTTCAAAAGCGCAAGAAGCGGTAAAGAATAAATTCTAAAAACTCGCAGAAAAAACTTTATACGAATCAATTTAGAGTCAAATCAAATATTAAATGGGTAAGCTCATAGTTTTCAAATGTTTGTATATAATGTATTTGATATTTGCAATATAACAGCATACCAAAATAATAATAAATTAAATAGCATAGCTTATCATTTAAAACAATTTCAAGGGGCACTTTGATTGCCGAGATAATTAAAAGTTTGTTTGTTATGTGTCAATGTGTAATATATCTCTATAAATATACTAGGTAATACATATTAAAATCGAAATTATTATGTACTATTTCCAATGAATTGTGTTTGTGTAATTTCCATCTGTCTGTTCGACATCATGGAAGCTGGAGAAACTAATTTTGGAATACATATTGTTATTCATTTGATAACAGAATTGATTAAGAAAATTATAGTGCATCCAGCCACTTCCCGCAAATTATTAAAATCAAATTTAATATAAAGACTACTGCTTACCTTCTTAAGAGGTTTGATTAAAATAATACAAATAAGCTAAGAGACACAGACTGGAAACAGAGTATATTTGTAGATTAATAGTTGGAAATTGCGCCAAGACTGAGTTTCAATCGACTTAATGACTCCTTTACTTGAACAACACATTGAAAATGTTATTCCAAATTCCGTCATCCCAAATCACATCACATTGCTTTATGTTTACCAATTCGCAAAGATGTTCATCGGGTCTATATAAGTGCATGTTTATAGCCATATTGTGCGTCTCAGCAATTTGCGCGTAATAAACCGATTTGCATAGTCAATCGCCCACTTTGAAATCGATAGCTTGCAAAACAGTTTTCGCAATCAAAGCAGAGTAGAGCAGTGGAGGAACAACAATCCGTGGGGATTGACCGATTAGCAGAGCAATCGAATCTTGGCCCATACACTTGATAATCATGGAAAACAACCTAATGGATTCGCAGTGTGTGCGCGATAGGCATGCCATTGATAAGGCTGAGACCTTTTTGTTTGTGTGTTTTGCCAGTTGTTGATTTTTTGCATTAGGGAAATGTTTTGCACAATTGCGTGGCGGTTGCAGGAAGGGCCTGTGTGGCAGGGATTGCAACCTGAGACACAGAGAGATGATTCGGAGCGAGCCACCCCACTGGGCGCAGCAGCTGGCAGTCAATTTGAATAAATCCACTTTTCAAGGTCAGTGGGTAAAACAAGTTGCGAAATTTAAGCGCACCCTATTGCAAAACAAAAAACAAAACAAGTCAGAATAACGTGGCAATAAGCATATTGGGCAATGAGATACCCTACATAAGAATTTACATACTTCTACACAAATAAATAAAGATATAAATTCTTCAAAAGAAATTATTTATTTTCATAAAATTAAAAAATAGACAAAAAATAATTATAGTTTGTGTTTCCTAAAGCGAGTTAATAAGGCCGATGTAGTTCATTTTAATAAATATTTATTACATCCTTTATTTATTAGAATTCTCCACCTACATTATAAATATTTTAATCTAAAGATTGATATTCATCTTTTTAAATTTAAATAAAAATTATGATAGATATAATATCAAATTTATAAATATTAATATTAAAATATAATATTTAAATAAAATGTTTTAAAACTATTTGGTTTTTAAAATTAATAAATTTTTAAATAATTCATAAATTATAAAAATCAGAGAGAACTTATATCTCAAAAATAAGGCTCACGGTCATAAAAATGCTTTGTAGCATTGTGTATCCCACAACCAATATATCCTGTACGCAGGGTATAAAAAGCAACCCTGATGCCGCAAATGGGGTTGTGATTGTTTGTTGCTGTTGCTTAGA
The DNA here is from genome assembly GCA_037075165.1 of Hirtodrosophila histrioides. Lineage (NCBI taxonomy): Eukaryota > Metazoa > Arthropoda > Insecta > Diptera > Drosophilidae > Hirtodrosophila > Hirtodrosophila histrioides. The sequence continues at coordinate 9,263,575 of JBAMCL010000390.1, read as the reverse complement.
GCCTTGATGCGGAAATGGTCAAAAATGACATGTGGCCAGGCCATGCTTGCAAATTTGCATACGCACACTGCCAAATTGCACAGGGTCGACCCACGAGCATACCAGGAGCAGTAGCAGCATCTATGTATATAGTCACCAAGGACTTCCCACTGGCCATGGCATGCGTAAGCAAAGCACGCGTCGAGGCAGCTATAAAGCTGAACGGCAACTGTACACCGGAACCGGATAAGGCCCTAAGGGGGTGGCACTCTGAAAAACATCCGTGCATAACTTGCAATGAGCATAACTTTTGCCTGCGCACTCAAATATTTATGGCAAATTTGCTGGGGCACTAAATTAAAATTCAATAAATCATCATTTGCTTTGATACGATTGCAAGGACTGCACTATACATTGTCTTTCTATCTCTCTCTCTCTCTCTCTCTCTCTCTCTCTCTTGTTTTTCTTGTCGCTTGGCTGGCTGCAAAAGTTGATCGAAATTTCATTAGAGTCTGCGTTTTTGTTTAAGTTTGGCATTTAGTTTTGCAATTATCCTTTTGCAATTTGCCGCTATCCTATGAGCCGCAGTCCTGCCAAACTTTCACTGCCCAGACAAAGTTTCGATTTGCAGTTTTTCCGCTTGTTTGCCACGTACAGTTTTTCCTCTATTATTTCTGTGATAAGATTCAAACTTATTTTCGTGTAATTTGGCTTTAATTCTATTAAACTGTTGCCATTGCGATGATTTTCATTTGGCTGCAGTTTATGGTTAGCTAACCTCAAATTTTTGGCCTGCTAATTAATTTTTGCGTGTCGCCAACGACTCTGTCGACTTGCAGCTAATTGTTATTGTTTTAACTACCGACAACGACCGTCATCTCATAGTAGTAGCTGACGTGCCCCTTACCCCCCCACCAGCAAGTTTTTCGATGGCAGTTTTGCGGTTTCAAATTTGCCAGGACTCAGACAGGAGTTGTGGCCAGAAACGTGGAGCGTGTGTGCAGCAAGGCGAAAATTTGCGCTATAAACATAAAAATTAACGACTGCCACAAGTTGTAAAAGGCAAAGACAAAGGCGACTCTGGTATCCTGTAATACTCGCTCTCACAGTCCTAGCGCCGTTGGACAACATTAAAATCTGTTTTTATGATCCGGCCACACCTACCAAATGCTCAGACTTGCCTCCAACCAACAGTCGCCTGATTAAAAATCAACAGGAAGTTCAAAATAGCCAAAGGTTTCTTTGGTGTGTTATTGGCATCGCAATCCGAATGCCAAAGAGGCACAAGATGTAGTACGTACGAGTGTTCATTGAAAACAGAGATCTAGACACTGTATATACATATATACAACATGTGCATCAACTTTGGTTGCTCTACGGACGGACAACTATCATACAATTATCGATACCTAAAGAACGAACTTTTCCATTAAATAATATTCCAAAATAGACGCTATTTTAAAACTAATTCGGAGTTAATTTATATTTCTATCAAATTTCGAACAAAAATTCAAAACTTGACTTTAGGGATCTTAACTTCAAACCAAATGTTCTTTCTTTCTTTATAGACTTCAAACATTCATAACTTTGTGTAAACCAAACTGATTTTTATACGAAATTTGTGTTGATTTGGCATTTCAATTTTATACATTTCTATAAATTCAATTTTGTTTTTTTCACACCAAAATTGACAACATATTTGACCTTAAAGAGCTTCACTTTATAAAAAATGCTTATTCTTTCTTTGTAGACTTCAAAGATCGGTAACTTTGTCAAAATCAAACTGATTTCTGTACGGAATGCATTTTTAGCTATAGTGTGATTTCTATATTGACTTAGGATTTTAATATTATACATTTCTAGTGTATACATTAATTTTTCAGTCAAACATTTACAACATTTTCAACTGGTGAAGATCTTAACATCTTTCTAGAGTTCCAATTTCCATAACTTTGTTAAACTCGAACCCATTTTCAAGCGAAATGTCTCAAGGTTTATCCATTAGATTGATTTGAAATTTGAATATGACTCATTTAAGTAATTTTTTTATATAAATTGAGCTCGTTTCAGCTGATTTTGTGTGTTGTACTATGACGTACTTTGAAATTGTCGATTGCGCTGACGAATAATGAATCATAGAAATATTGCGCAAGTACAAGTCTGCGAACTTGAATCAGAGGTGTGGATTTGTGAACAAAGTAAGCTAAGCTTCGGATAAACAAATCTTCTGAACGAGCCCAATGTCAGATCATGCCAATAAGCCCAAGTTTCAATAAGTGTTTCTTTCGGTGTATTGGCAAGCCGATACCTGACTGCAATTGCTAAAACTCTGGCCCAATCCAAAGGCTTAGATGCTTCACTTCCTTCACGGTCATAAGCCGATTACAGTCGCTCCGCCGGATGGCCGCGACAATTGCCGAAAAAAGTATGCTTCAGAATTGTTCGCACCAGGCGCAAGGATGCTGCCGCTGTCCGGACAAAATAAAGTGGCTGAATGACAGTGCGATTAACTCGCTGTAAGCCATAAACGTTGCAAGTGCAATCCCCCCCTGCCGGGACTCCGTAATTTTGTATGCATGAGCAGAAATGAAGAGCAATGCGAAAAAATGCTAACGACTGGGCGTGGGCAAGGCAGAAACGCCTTGGCGTTCATAATGCGCTGTGCTCCATCGAGAAGGAGGCATTTAAAAAAAATAGAAAATAAAAAAAAAACAAATACAAAATAAGTCAGCGCTGGCGCAGAGGGGCAAGGCAGACCAATAAGGATGCCGGTCCCCAGGCACTGGCAACATTTTAATCCATATTTCTTGCCGCCTGGCAGACAATTTTAAAGATAATAGCATATTTTTTGTTCATTCCTGGCCACATTGTCGGCGAGCATTAACGGCAACGAGACGCAACCAAGGATTACGATTACCATGCGCCACAAAAATGTCCGGACGCAGCATCTGGCAGCTGCAGACCCGCAGCCAAAAGCGGACCCAGACACCGAGTCGACGAGATGAAACGCGAAGAGACGCGACGAGACAAGTTATTGCAACAGCCACCGCCTGACAACAGCAATTCGCGGGCTGTGCGACGACATGGCCAAAAATTATCATTTGGCCATAAATTGGGCCATGCACTTTGGCCAAAACCAGCAGATGCACAGCCAGATGCAGCTACACTTTTAGCCATTGACAAATTTGGCTTATCACAAAGTTGAAACTAAGGGAGTGCAATAGAAGGACATCATTCAAATACTAATGCCAACTTAGGAGTAAGTAAGGGAGTGCAATAGAAGGACTTCATTCAAATACTAATGCTAACTTAGGAGTAATTAAGGGAGTGCAATAGAAGGATACTACTAATGCTAACTTAGGAGTAATAAAGGAGTCGATCTAATAATCTATTCATTGATATAATCAGTATAGATCAGCAGTAACAAATTATAGCTTAGAATATATATCACATAAGTTGGATACTTGCAACTCAGTTTAGCAGAAACTTTATAGTATTTAATAAAAGTTAGTAATTGTAGTTTTAGGTTTACCATAGTTTATATAGATTTTTGCAATAAAATAATCAGAACATCTAATATTTCATAATTGATTTTAAATCTCATAATGCAAAAAGGCATTAAAAATAAAAAATTGTAATGAAAATAGTTTGCACAATCCTTAGCAATGTTTGAATTCTCTCCTAGGCATAGATTTGTGTTTAGTTCATCAAGTTTCGATATTGTGCATAATTATAGTACCACCTTCAATTCTCTGTGTGTACAATTATAGCAAAATTAAAAGTTTAGGCTCGTTTTCCCATGCTCATGATAACATTGCCCCTGCCTTCAACTTGAGCTTGAGCCCATACGAACAACTTAGTAATTAATCAAATTAATTTCGAGCATTTTGTTCAATTTGAGCCAAGAATTTAACTAATAAGTTTTTAAGTGACAGCTTAGATCATATGAATTTAGATATGATTGTCATGGCAACTAATCACCTTTAAGTCTATTCACATGTTGCACTTAATTCCATTGTCCGTCCTCTTGTTTAATTAAACAAATTCGACTACAAACATGTGAGACATGCAACTCTTTCCCCCGTTCTTCACATAAATGCAGTGCAAATAAGTCATTAGCTCAACCCCTCAAATGTTCGGTAGAGCAGACATGCAAATGCAAGGACACACGCCAAAAAAGGACTCAAACCATTCGAAGGGGGTCAGACTTAAGGCGCATTCGAAGCGCCGGAAGTGAAAATTTCAATTAATTTTGAATTGTTGGTTAGACAGTGGTTTGAGGTTTGCGGGGAGGAGGGGGCGGCTGGCGCAACACTTGGTTGGCAACAGTGGACAGCCCAAATGGACAGACCTCGACCTCTTCTGTCCTCTGTCCATATATATCTATGTTGATTGAAAATGCGCCGTGAGATATGAAACAAAATAGCCAAGTTAATGCCGCCGCTGTCGAAACTTTGTCAACATTATGATAGCTGTACAATGAACTCAATGTTGCAGAGGGGACGGAGGGTGCTAGGGGTTCTGTTCTGACACTGGCCACAACAAAGGCCGCGCCATGGCGCCGCACGTAGCAAAACTTTTGAAACAAGATAAGCAGATTTACTTAAAAGTTTCGCCAAAGTCGAGAATTCCCGACGTGCCGCTGTCTGCGTCTATGACGGCCGCAGATGCCACGTAACACGTCACAGATAGCAGCAAGTGGGCGTGGCACGCCCAAATCGCCAGTATGTGCACAACCAATAAGCCGGGGATCCCGTGTGCATTTGATAATTAGAAATGCAGCTGATTAGCAGCGACAGCTTCTCAGTCTGCGACTGCACTTAATTACACTGAGAAAAAGGACGCTGGTACAAATGGCAGCACCAACGGTGCTCCTTTAAAACGAATTTATTTGTTGAATTTTGTTGAGAAAACCAGAATGAATTAGGTATCCTGTTAACAATAAAAGCATAAGTATTCTCTTCCCAGCGTTTCTATTTCATATAAGTATGCATGCGCAGTGTATTTTTAGCTGAGTTCATTACCCGACTCCTTATAAGATTTAAGTGCGTGCCACATTTTGTGGTACAGACTTGTTTCGTATGTATGTGCTGCCTAAGGCGCTTGTTAGACGCTGCAGCTCGTGTTCTCTTTTCTTTACAACTTTTGCCGTGCAGCTGTGTAATCATGAATTAATCTAGCGCGCAATTTTGCGTGTGAAACTTTTCGCGAAATTTTCACAGAAAACTTTCTATGCGTTGCAAGAGTTTGAGCTCTATTTGGTGTGAGTGTTGTATAATATGCCGCCTTGTCATACGTTTCAAATGATTTTCAACATTTTGAGAGATGCATAATGCTATTTTCACTTAAGAAGTAAGCGCTTGTATAATAAAGATAAGCAATTCATAATTCAATTATACAAGATTTGTGTTTGTGTGGTTTTCTCAAATTAAGTTGCGAATCTAACTTACTCTCCTTGCTATTGATTTTGTGCAGATTTTTGTCAATGTTTGTTGAAGTGTATGCATTAGACGGGTTGCAATCCACTTTGGCCTGCCCCTCTGGATAGAGGAAGACGTCAGTGGACTCGGACGGAGGCAACACGTAAATGCAATCAACCTGCGCACACGTAACGATATCGAAGCCTTCTCCGTCGAACCTGTCACAATCGCACAAGTTGCGGGCAAAATGTTGCGCGGGGAGGGGTAGGTGACATGCCCCTGGGTGGGAGCTTGCCATGGACTCGGTTTGTTTGAAGTGGATTAATCAGGGCAATTGCAAGTGGCGCTGTCTGTCGCGCTGTTCCCGGCTAGTCCATTGGCACGTATCAGCTGGAAACATTTCATGTGGTTTTAAAAGCGACGCTCGTAAATCAAACAAAGTCACTCCATACAACGTTCTCTGTATTAAATTATAATGCACTCAAAATACCCCAAACAATATTATTATCACGAACCTGTATAAGTAAATAAATCAGCATGGCAACAAATTGATAAATTTTTTTCATTAAATAAATAATAGCATTATTCATATAAAATAGCTAGACGAACTTATCATCATCATTAGACTGTAAGGTATCCTTCGAGGTTCCTTCGACTCAGTTTATAAGGTGCATTGCAACCATATCCACCCAGAATTATGTCTACATGGAAATTTAATCTTTGACAACTTGAATGTGGCTTCTCAATCAAGATTCTCTTCAATATGCAACTAAAGATTATTCTGGTATACATATAATATACTTGATACTTTTTCATGTCTTTAATAGCTATAATTTTGATTTAAAAGACCTATTATATACTTCGGCAGAAAGGCTATGAAGTAACTAATATTGTAACACACATAAAATTACTTAATTATTTTATTGTAAATAAATAAAAATGAAAATGACGAGACGTTCTTTAAGGTCTATCTTTCGAGTACCGAAGCTAACATATACCATATCAGCAATAATTCTTATACGAAACTCAATTTTCGTCTGTTTGTTCCTATCGGAGCTATGTGGTCCGATTTCGATAAAATGATAGAAAACAATATAAAGTATAATAAAACTCTTACTTAATTTGTATGTAATGTATAGGAAACTATATGAAGTATAATAACTCTTACTTAGTTTGGATGTAATGCAAGTTTTTCACACAAAACTCCACTTTTCACCCGATCCTATGGCAGCTATGTGATATAGTGGTTCGATTTTAGCCAAATTTAGTCAGATTGTATAAACTCTTCAGTGACTCGGTTTATGTGAGTTTGGTGAGGATATCTTCATAAACAAAAACTTTTTTCATACAAAAACATAGACTTGGACCGATCATTCCTATGCCCGTTTTATGTTATAATGGTCTGATCCGGCCGGTTCCGACATATGTTCTGCCTGCAGCAAAAAGAAGGGACTGTGCCAAGTATCATCACGATGGCATTAAAACGAAGAGACTAGTTTGAATAGAAATAGACGGACATAGAATCAGAATATATATATACTTTGTTGGGTCGGAAACGTCTCCTTCAGTGCATTACGCATTTAGAGACAAAATTATTCTACCCTCTGCTAGGGTATACAAAACTATACTTTATTCAAACGTTTAGCACATACACAACTGTGTTTTATTAAACTTTTCATTGTTATATTTATTCCTTTCTTTTGGAAACCAACTGTACTTAAGAATATACATTAAAGTTATATTATAAATGATGTGGAGAGTTCAACACTTGTAATTATTCATTCCTTACAAAAGTTTCTAGCTCAGTTATATTGAGTATTTTTGTACAGTCTCAATACTTTTCTCGCAGACTGTGCTGTGCTTGAAAGTGGATGGGGATCAGGATCGTCAGCAGTCAACCGCAGCAAATCAAAATAATTGCGAAAAGTGAAACAAAAATGCGACGAGGCCGGTTATCGGGGCGCATGCGATGCGATTTTAATAACATTTTTAGAGATATTGCGCCGTTAAGGATGCCCGCAGGATATCAGGGAGCATAGAGCACAGTCAATGTTTATACTGCAAAGACATCAAACATCTAAATGGCAAGTTATCGGCGTGCGGCAGAGCCAAGAAAAGATAATAAACCATTTGGCAATTGTCTCTTGATCTGTCTCGGAGTTGAGCCCTCGCATTACTCGATGGCATGAAGTCAAATAATAAAACATTTTAACTCGACATTTGATGGTTGTTTTTATTTGAGCGGCATTGCGACCAGCAAATAAAAACAAAACCGACACGAGACTAAGGTGAGGATTCCCCAGGATTCGAGGCCATGAACCGGAGCAAGCAGCCAGGAGCAAACACCTTGGAGCGCTTTAATTTTTATGATTGCCAGTTTATGCCCGCGACAAAGGAATATCGTAAATATAACGAGACGAGCTGTGCCAAAATTTATGCAATTAGAAATTAATATTATACAATTTGATGTGGCAGGACTGCCAGGACACGCGCTCGTTCTGCCATAAAAAGTGACAGACTCTTGTGTATCTTGCATATTGGAGTCTCTGACTCATGTGCCAACTGCATTTTTATGTTATAATTTGAATTTTTATGCACAGGACGAAATGTTGCGGGAGGGTGGGGAAGGTAGGGGAGCGGGGTTACTCGGTGCGTGACTATGCAACGAGTATTTCAACAATTTAGTGCGCATTTTGAGAATTGTTAATGTTATAACAATGGCTACAAATTGACATCGCTCCGCTGCGCGACAATAATAATGATTTTTATTAATCATTTAATCCCCCCTCGCTGCTGTGCGGGGATTGATAAGCCGCCATCGAATCTGTTTGGCAGCCCAAACAAAACGTGGGAAACTCCCAGCTGGACCAGGTCCAAGTCCGATGGCCTAAGGGCTTAGCAAAAGATACAAAGTCATTACAACGCGGCGCATTCATAATTAAAATATTTACAAAAATTAAGCAAAGTCCTTTGGCGCGCAGGAGAAGCACCAATAGCCGCCGGGAGGGGGAATGGGGGCCAAGGATCAAGTGCAGCAAGCGTATGAACAGTTTTATTAATTAGCCAATAGCACAATGTACTGTTCAAGCCGAAATGAACGACTAAAGAATACGCTGTAAAATGTTTTAAAAGATACATTTAAATTAAACAAAAAATAATAATAAAAATTTAAATGCTACAAATATTATTAAATAATTTACTCAACTTTTATTCGGATAATTGATGAATGCGGCTTATTATAATATCAAATCAAACAGAATTTTCATTATTCAAAAAACAATCGTATATAAATATAATTGAACATAGTCCAGAGTGCTCAAAGATCCTAAGATATCCAAAATTCCATGTCTTTTGCTATAAATATTACATTTATTCAGGAATGATCTTAAAAGTTATGAGTCTTACTGTAAAAGTCAATATCTAAGAATTGTTTTGAATTTTCAATACTTTTCTCCGAATATATCATAATGAATCTTACATTTTATATTAATCATTAAATATCTTAGATGTTTGTTAACTAAAATTGTAAGCTAAAAATTAATTTGCATTTATAATAGAATGAATAGATACAGCATATCTATTCATAATCACTAAAATGTACAACAAATAAATAGTTTCCTTAATAATGATTCTTAAAAATGAATTTTCCAAGAACGGTTATCGGTCTCTGCACTTGGTTAAGGCCTGACAGAGTAGTCCTGTCCACAAAGAAGTATAGAATGCTAATCAAAAGAATAAAGACAGTCTGGAAAAAATAACAACCTGGTGCTCAATTTTTGAGTTTGCCAACTCCACGAGGGCTAATTACAAATTCAGGCAAATGCGCGTTAAAAAAATAATAAACCAATCTTAGGCTGTTTCAGAGGGGTTGCTTAAGTTGGGCTGATCTACCCAGGCTCACAGGCACACGGGAAATTGAAACAAATCTAATAAATGGAACCAAAAATGTGCGTACATCTCAGTACGGGAGGACTCTGCATAGCTAAGTGAATTTGTAGCTTCACAAATCGAACTTTCACTTTTACTTTCCTTTACTTTACTTCACTTTACTTTGCAGGCAGCACACGTAATGAGATGCTGGACAGAAACAGGAAGAGACCCGGAACTGTATTCGGATTGGGATTCAGATTCGGATTCAGTTACGGGCATTGAGCCTTGCCGGACCCCTTTGCGTTACTTTGGCGTCGTTTCTGCTCAAATTTGCATAATTTCTTCAACAGTTTTCATTATTTCAATGTCTGCATTTTAAGTAATTTTTTTTCTTTTTTTTTTTCTTAGCATATTTTTGGGCCTCGCCGAACCGTGGCCCACTGCAATTAAACGTGTAATTACTCGACTGTTTAAAAATGCGAGCAGTGTACGGGACGGGAGGAGGGTGGTGACGCGTCTCCTGTTTTCCTGGGGTCTCTTGAGTTTTTAATTTGCTGTTGCAGGCAACAAGGCTCTTATTGTTGTTGCTGTTGTTGTCCTTCCTTCTTTTACGGAAGTTTTAACTTGTTTTTATTTGATTTTCCTATTTATTATGGTCTGAGTTATTAGCGGACTCTCATTACATGGACTCTGGGGCTCTGTTTGCCTGTTGTGACATTTTCAAGTGGTGCATAAAAATGCCGAGTGGTTGGGGTTGTGGTAATTTGTGGCTCACGGCAACTGTTTTTCTTATTTGATTATTATTTTAGCTGGCAACGTGAATGGGGATGATTCCATGCATACTAAGTGCAAAACGATATAATGAGCTTTATATCATTAAATTGCCGTCAACACAATGAAGCTATCAAGGCGCACTCGACACTAATCTGTCCAGAAAGCGGATATCGAAATCGGTATCTGTCCAGTGTCGGTTACTGAAATTTCAAACTCGTTACAACTCGTTTCACTTGCATTCAGCGCAGAAGAGCGAACAAAAAGCCAACGTCGACGCAAATGGACAGGCTGCACTTAAGGATACCCAGGACACGCGGGACAGCAGACAAACTGTCTGAGTAGAACAACAGAAACAACAACCAAACAAAGCGACGGACACAAAAAGCAAGCGGAAACTACAAAAGCTTCGATATAATAAAAATGATTTCCTTAAAGCAACGGAAAAGTGAAATTGCCAAAACGGCAGCACAGCTAAAAACGCGCTGCGAAACTCTATTAGCGTCCTAGACAAAGGAGCCTTTGCCCTGTCCCACTCCCACTCTACACTGGCAAAAACATTTGGTAAAACTTGAATTATGCTCTTCACAAAACATGGAAAGTCGTGCATTAAAAAAATATATATAAATGAACCACATCGGCCTAATTAACTCGCGTAAAAAACACACATCTGTTTTATTTTTATTTAATATAACATTAGCTTAGTAAAAACTATCCTTAACCTAAGTTTAAATAACACTGGCTGCTTAGACATTAGGCTATGTACATTTTATTATATTATTTGGGGTTTTAGGGATAATTGGTATAATGTGTAGGTACTATCATTTATTGTTGAGTGCATTTAAGTCGTTGGTGGTTGTGATTATTATTAAGCTCAAGTAATTTCAAGTAATCATTGCTTTGTCTATATGTGTTGTCTATTAGCCAATCTGGTTTTCTTATAGCATACCCGGATATTCTTAGAAGTCTAAGACTTATTCCCAGATTTAATCCTGTTATTATATATTGAAAATAACCTTCATATTTTGTAGTCAATGCTTTATTTTGAATGTCACTGATTTTCTTTGCAGTTTTTAAGATGCATCTTCAAAATAATTATATTTAACACTAACCCGGATCTACATTGGCGCATCTTCTATCAAAATAAGTAGGTTTTTTTAACAGAGTTCCAAACTTGTGCAATCTGTTTAATATAACGGGTAACTTTTATTACGCTTTTCCAAAGTATTTTCGTATACTTTTATTCTTCTCAGTGTACTTCTCCCCCACTTCTCCTCCAGCTGCAGCCCGGCTGAATAGTTTTATGATTTTTATAGCATGTGACAACAGGATGCATGAGCTGGAGGGCGCAGGATATGGCCATCAGTTCGCTGCCGGCCAAAAGTGATTTCAGTTGATTTTTATAAGCAGTTTGTATCTTTCGTCTTTCGCTCATTTGCGATAGCTTAATGGGCGACGCGACGCAAATTAAATGCGAAGTTTGATGTGGCAAGTGTATCCTGAGTGGGTGCAGGGGGTTGAACAGGCAATTAGTCCAGGCAATTGATGTGTTTTTTGTTATCACCACAAATGGTTAGCCAGAGTCCAAGCCGGGACAGCCAAATGAAGGCAACTTTGCATAACAGAGCGATGGTATCGATGCTTTTGTGCAAGTATCGAGCCTTAATTACACTGTTTTCACAATCAGAACAAGGCTAATGAAATGCCAACTTTAGGGTTCGATTTCGACAGAGTCTGCACACAACTTAATTTAGAAATTCAATGGATCTCTTGATAAAAGTACTTATAGTTTTCATCTCTGAATTTTATAGTAAATTTTGCTAGCGCAATCGGTTTCCGAGTGGCGCCACAGCCAGTGGCATGCCAGCTTTGTTGTTATACGCTCAACTGCGCAGAAAATTGCCACGAAAATTGCAGAGGATTAGACGCGCTGATGTCTTGTAATTGGCTTTAAAGTTGCGTGACTCGTGTCAAAGTTTTAAGGACATGTCATATGTGTGTGTGGCTTTTTTGTGTCTGTGGCAAGCGACACGCTAAGCTTAGCGCTGAGTGTTTGCTGTTTTATCACGGCTTTCAGTTTTCCCTTGTTGCATGTGCGTACTTTTTGCATACTCATCCCGTTGCCACATCCTCTGCGTGTGTGTGTGTGTGTGCTGCAAGTGAAAGAGTCGTAAATCTTATGCCAAAATAGAGTCTGTCTGCATCATAAATCATATGCAGCCAAGTATCTGCTTACATATAAACTTGTATATATCCGCACTTGTGTATCTGTATCTGTATCTGTATCTGTATCTGTAAAGTGTGTAAAGTATCTGAGAGTAAGCAAAACAAATTTGGAGCATTTGTGCGCTTTGATATGTGAATTGCTTTGGAAACAGACGTCCAAGCAGCGTATCCTTCATTCAGTAATTACAATTTTGATGGCTATGAAATTGAAGAGTCGTCATTTCTTTTGTTACAGAAATATAACAGCAATATTCGTATACAAGATATTTAAATGCATCTTATATTTGATTTCTTGACTAAATTTAGCTAGCTTCAGCTTAAATAAGACTTGCTAAGACTTTAAAGACAGTTTTCCTACCTGTCACAAGGGACACATTCTTGTAACATCTATTTATTTATCATTATAGCATACTAGTATTATAGTAGACAAACTTGGTTATCTTTAATTAATACATTTTACTTCATTGATTTCATTCAACGAGGTTGAAATTAGGTAAATAAACAATATTCTTACACCCTAGTAGAGGGTATTATGATTTTATTTTGTCTCGAATTGTGTAATGGACTGAAGCAGATGTTTCCGACCCAACAAAGTATATATATACTGAATCAGCATCAATAGCCTAGTCGATATAGCGATGTCCGTCTGTTTCTATGCGAGCTAGTCTCTCAGTTTCAAAGCCATCGTAATGAAACTTGTCACAGACCCTTCTTTTTGCTGCAGGCAGTACATATGTCAGAACCAGCTGGATCGGACCACTATAACTTATAGCTACCATGGGAATGATCGGTCGACAGTTATGATTTTGTATAAAAAACCTTTCTGCTTACAAATATGTCCTTACCAAACTCACCCAAACCTAGTCTCTAGAGAGTTTATATAATCTGACCAAATTTGGTCAAATTCGGACCACTATATCACATAGGTGCCATAAGATCGGGTGAAAATGGAGTTTTTGTACGAACAACTTTTTTAATTACACCCAAACTAAGTAAGAGTCTTATTATGCTTCATATAGTGTCATATAATCTTATCAAAATCGGACCACATAGCTCCGATAGGAACATTCAGACAAAAATTGAGTTTTGTACAAAAAACATTGCTGCTATTAGAAATTATTTTATGAATTTGACACTAAACTATTATTATTAAATCAGTCATTTTATGAAATGGTTAGGCGGAGCGAACTTAACTCTGTACTTATAATGTGCATTTTGAGATATATTGAGAGATGTGGTATAATAATGGGATTGGGTATAATAATGAGATAAAAACTAATTTGAAATAACTTTTATATGATTTTCCCATTTTTTTCATTTATTGTTATTCTCTCATTAAACCCTTGCCAAAGTTTAGTCTCCGCCCCGTGAGCTAACCCCTTCGGCAAAGCAATCTCAGCTCTTGGCTGAGGGCAAAACTATCTGGAGTCGACAATTCAACGTCGCACCCAGGAGACAGACTGCCAATTAACAGTTACATGTTTGTACAAAATAATTGGGTTGCGTGACACGAGGATAAGCGACAGCCAGGACCTGAAATGGGTGTATGCGCTAAATAATAAGCAAATAGAGGAGCTCTATTTAAAACAAACAGACGCAGACACAGCGCAGGGCACTATATAATTATGCTAGTCGCAGTTATTGCTGATAGTGCGTCATCATCATCATTGTCATTATGATTATCATCATCGTCATCGTCCTCATTCTCGTTCTCGTCATCAAAGTGTGCCGCAGGACAAGGGCGTTGCTAAAGTTATTAACGCGTCGTGTGGCGTCAATCAACTTGGGCCCTGGGCGCGATTTTGCATGCGATCAACAAAAGGCCAAGACCAGCCGTGCCCCATTCCTACCCTACCCCCTAGCCTATCGGGCGTTGTGTTTTTGGGCCAAAAACAACGGAAAACGTGTGCCATCAAAATCAAACAGACGGCCAAAGGATTACGATTTCTAAGGCTGCCTGGCAGGCGGCTGGTCTTGAAATTTATGTTAATTTAATTGCAACACATTAAAATAGTTTCACGTCACCGGGCGAGTGATGAAATCCTGCAAGGAGCAGCTAAAGGGTTGCCTCCCCAGGACACTTGCCGACGACAGGCGATTGATGTGTGTGTGTGTGTGTGTGTGTGAGGAGGACGTTGGTTGTTTAGTTGATGTGCATGTGGGCAACCCATGATTGTTTGCCTTTTGCGGCTCCTTGGTTGCCATTGACAAATTTAAGGAACCGTCTCTGCATCCTTAATTAAGTTCTGCGGTGTTCGTCCTCAAAGTGGTTGCCATTGACGTATCCGTGCGTTTGTTTGCTCATATCAAATGTATTAACATCATTATCGATAGTTTCACATTTGTTATGCCCGTACATCAAAGACAGACGCTTCAGCTTCAGCTTCATAATCAAATTTAAATTAGAGTTGAAGCCCAAAGGCGACGATGGCTTTTCCACATCCATAATTTTGGTAATAAGTAATTTTCATGTAGTACTTTAGTTCTTTCCCAATTTCCTTCAATACTAATTGTGTATTTTGGCATCCAATATAATCTTGCAAAGTTGGATTTAAGTGTAATATGGTAATACATAAATTCACATCAAGAAATTCCAAGAGAAGTAAAATGAACTCTTCCTTAATATTTATATATATTTTATGACCTTGTTATGTTTAACTGTATTCAGAATATATTTTCAATCAGAGTGACAGACACAACGATTTTGTATAGTCTATATGAAATCCAGAGTCTCAGTTTTTATGTTATGCTGATAAGAAACTAAGAACAAACGTTAAATTAGATTCCACTACAAACATATATTGGACAGACCGTAAAAAGATAATGTAAAATTAAACAACTTTTGTATAATGGGGCTTTTTTGTACTATTAGGGCTCTTATATATACTTATTTATATTTTATTGTTGAAACTTTAATATTGTATTAAGCAAATATATTTAATTAGTGTTCTGCTACCAATATGGCAACTTAACCTAGTTATATATAGAAACAAAAACAGAAACTTAAGTTGAGGATCCATGAGTAAACTTTAAACATATATAGTTTATATATATTATAGTATTGAAAAAATGTTTTTAAAAAAATAAAAAGTATTTGCACTCCTTGCCGAAACCCGGGATTGAACCGGGGACATTTAGATCTTCAGTCTAACGCTCTCCCAACTGAGCTATTTCGGCGATGATGAAGCGGTCCGCCAATCGATAACAGAAGGATGATGCGAATGAGCTCGGAAACCAGTCCCAAAGAAACGCTATAATATAAATATAGATAAGTATTGTATATAACTCTGCGATAAGAACAAATACAATTTGCTTTTAATTACATTTGGCAATCTAGAATAAATATAAAACACAAGAAATCATTTTTATTTCTGAGCGAAAAAGTATATTCATAAAATAAGTTTAGCTTTTAAGGAAAATAAATAATCTGAAAAATAAGTTTTATTTCTTGAGCAATACAGAAATTCAAGAAATAATGCTTAAAAGGTAACTTTACTTATACATTATAATGAATTTATGAATATTTATAAGAGAATAGCATCATGAGAAAGGAAAACAGAGAATAATATGCTGGTTAAACTAAGATTACACAGATAAATATAGAATAGTCCTAGAAAAACAATGATTTAAAGTGTAATGAAAGTAAGAAAGAAAGTAAGGGAAGTCATGTAATTGCTTAGCCAGGCGTAAAAACATCTCCAAAGAAGCGTACAACTTACAACCCATATAAACATAGAGAATACTGTACATCATAAGTTGGCGGCTTTGGCAAATGTTTATTTATGGATGCGCAGTTTGTATTTATGGCCGAATCATGATGACAAATGTCAGATGTGGCAAACACTTGAAATGGACACCAACCCCCAACCCCCGCCAAGGAACCACCCTTGACCACTTTTAGGTCCAGGCGTAGAGTGCCAACATTTTGCAAATATTTTGTCAGGCAAGAAAAATAAGAAATATTTATAGCTAGCTCAGCACATTACACACCTAATTTCTATATTAGTTTTGTTATTGCACTCCAGAGCGGTGTATGCGACAATGAACAGTGAGGACTTGACCAATGTCCTGGACAGGGATCAAACTGCTGAGCGTGAATATTTATATAACTTGATTGGATTTTCGTCACGCCTCCCAGCGACCATTTGTTTGGTCATTTATCAATGAGAGAGCCAAGCAAAAACGAGCAGCATCAATATATATTTTTATAGCTTGATATCCTTGGTCCTTCTATTTACGACCCGCCTCATTAGGCGGACTTCAGATTCCGCACCCTTCGCCCTGTGTCTGCAAAGGGTTTAAGCTTAACAAATGATTGCAATTTGCGTTGCAGCAAACAAAAGTTTATCAATATTAGTTTTTCCAGTACGGGGCTGCCATCGATCACAGCTGATAATTATTTAATCGTCCGTAAATAATAGTTATAAATTTGCAATTCTCAATGCATGGCCATTGAACTCTGATAAAAACTGCGTCTTTGTGTGCCCTGTACCATTAATACCCACTGTCTGTTTACAGCTTTATCGAAGTTTTCATTAAAAAGTCATAATTTTGATTTACGCACTGACAACTTGGGCAGCTGTTGGTATTTCTGGCCAAGGCTGCATAACTTATGCCACCCAAATCTGGCTCAGACGCCTAAAAGCAGGCAACACAATCAGAAGGCCAATAAATTGCGTATAAAAAACGCACACAGCATTAGCACCTCATTAGAAAAACACGCCGGAAACGTGTCTTAATGGCCAAAAGAAGAAGAAAAAAATGTATTTTTTTGTTGTTGTTAAAATATGCTGCGCTGGACACGCTGCCAAATTGTTAACAATTGGGGGTCCTCAAATGGTTTCATGGCGTTTTTTATTGCTTTGAAATGTTATATCTTTGGTTGAACTGTTAACATGTAAACGCCGTCGCTAATCCGTAGATCTAGAAAAAACACGGCCCACATTTAAAAGTCAGAGCGTGGCGAATGTGGCAACTGTGTGGCTGGGGCTGCGGGGTTCGGGGTAGGGAGTCGGGGCTGGTCGACAAGTTTATGTTTTTGAAATGTGCGCTTTCATTTGATTTGCATTTGCATTTGAAGTGGCAGCCAACGCCGCTTGGCAGCAGCTGTCAAAAGCGGGCTGATTTATGTGAGGCCCAGGCCCAGGCCCTGGCCCAGGAGTCGCGCTTCAGGTACAGGACCTCATTGCTACTTTCTGATCTGTGCGTAAGCCGTATAATTTATGCCAATTTAATTGAATGTGCCGCATATGAAATGGCTGATTGCCCGCCCAAATCCTGCTCCCCGGAGACAAAACTAAACAGCGGCCAAGACAATTGCAATTGAATACATGAATTGTAAATGAATTCATTGCGCTCAAAAGTTAAATTGAATTTGCTGCTCATTAAAATGAGCGCCACTTTTGGCTGGTTACAAATCAATTGGGGGCAACCTGGAAAACCACTTAGACACATACGCCACGCCCCATGCCCCACTCTCCACACCCACACATCTGTTGTGGCAGCCGCCATTTTTGGTTAGCCGCAGCAACAGCGACACGTCGCTGCCTCATGGCCATAATTAAGGCTATAATTTTGAAAATTATGTGTAGACATATGCAAATGGGGCAGAAGTTTAAATTAAACCCTTTCAAACATACATATACACTGAGAAAAACAATCATTTTAAATATAATTTGAAAGCAAGCATTATTAGAATATATTCTTTTCATAAGAAATCTTCTAAGAAATCTTCATATGTGCATGTCCTTTGAAATATGATTTCTTGTCGACTACAGTTGCCTTGGTCGCTAGGAAGAGTCCTTATTAAGTGATCGACTCCTTGAAGTCACGGATGTTTATTTGGAATTTATATTCTCTAAACTTATGTTCTTTTATATGCGCATACATCTGAAGTTTTTTTATACTATTCTGGAAACAAGCTCATTTTGAAAAGATGTCAAGCTTAAAACATGTTTGAATCAAGCCAATCTTAGATTTAAACTCAAGATCGTCTTGTTCTACACTTTTCATCTGAAATCAATTCCACATTTATGATTGAATTAATGTTTTAATTATGTTTTTAGTGCATCTTCTATCAAAATGTATTTACATCTTCTAGCTTTATTCTAAACTTACTCGGATTCATTTTTCTTCTCTTTGGTAAGGGCTAGTTTTCATGCTGCAATTGGTAAAAAACTATGATGTTTTTATTAGTTTTAATGTTTTGTTCTCAGTGTATATAGACTCGTAAGTACACACATCCAGGCACACGCGTGCTCTTATATTTCCTGCCAGCCGTCCTGGAATAAGCATCACTTGGGAGCGGACTCCAACATGTTTTAATGGCCTTATGGCGTTTCAAAATTGCGTTATCATCTAATTTTTGCCAGGGCGATCATTGCGTCATCGACTTCCCACACCGCCCTGCTCCCTCCCCTCCCCACCCCTTGCACTTCCCCAGCCAACTTAACCCCATCTTTTACCACTTGCCTAGCAAGCTCAACATGAATTTTAATTATTTGAACGACTTTAGCGTTGATATTTTAATTTTGTGCGTTGCTCTGGAAACACTGCAGTTAATTTCATTAATAAATATTTATGGTTGCCGTTAAGCCTTTTTTGAGGGCGTGGCATTATAATTTATAGCGCTCCTAAGCCCCCTTTGCCTCTTGCCACTTGCCTCTTGACTCAATTTCAATTTCAATTCGAGCCCAGGCCATCGCTCATGGTCAATGGATTTTGAAGTTGAAAACCTCAGCAGGGCTAAGCGAAATTACGTGCTCTGTGTTAAGTTTTTTTCACATCTATTTGGTGTCCTTTTGTTGTAAGCTGCGACAGGACATACAATCGAGTAGTCACCAACATACGAGGACTCATCCACACACACATCCACAGAGGCGGCTCGTTAGCTCGCCAATTGATTGATGACCAAATTGAGGCATGTCTCGCCGGAATGTCGAGTCAGTGTCAGACAGAAGCAACAAAGCAACGCGCAACGCATAGAAAAGCACTTATCACACCTCTGCTGCCCCTTGGCCAACTCCTTTAACTTGGCTGACAGCCGCACTACCAACTGCCAACAAATCAGCACGGATCTCAACTGCGACTTTAAACAGACAGCATCACGTACATTTTTCCGGGTACAGTTAACCCGCCCGTACAGCGAGAGTGTATAATAATATCAAGGGAAACCCACCCGCGAAACTTGGCCGTGCGTGGCTGGCACTTTTAAGTCCTTTGGCAACACGGAGATTAACTCAAATTTGTGGCGCTACAATAAATTTCATGGCCTGGCATTAAGAATTAAGCGCCGCCACAGAACGAGTTGCAACTGGCTTTGCTCAGATCCTTGCCAGACACTCGTGTCCTAATTACACTGTGCAACGTGGTTAGACAAGTGAATTTCATGTATCGTTTTCCTTATATTGTATGCCAACATACACTGGCAACTTGCTTAAAACTTGTTTAATATAAATATAAATAAAAAATTATCTCCCATTGTTGGCAATGTAATAAACCTAAAATCCTTTGTTAACCCTTTTTGTTGTTGTTTTGTTAAAAAATTGTTGTATATTTTTACCTAAGCAAGCTGAACATAACAAAATTTTCAATGGAGTTTACTGAAATTTGAGTATGTAATTTTAAATAACAATAGAGAATAGGAAAAGGCTTGCCTCATTGAAATATAATACATTTTAAATTATATTCATAATTATTTTTGAATGCATGTTAAAACAGACTCCCTGAGGAAAGCGCAACAAACGCGTAGGAGGAGAATTTTAACAAAGGATGTTATTCATTTATTAAAATAAACCACACTCGCTATATGAAACAAATATATAATACACAAAAATATTTGCAATAAACAAAAATTAAATTTGAATTTCTTTTGACCAAAACTAAAAGTTACAAAAACTAAATTTAGGTTTGGTAATCAAAAATAAGAGTTTAAAATTCCCTCAGTGCGTGAGTTTCGATTTTCTTTTGAATAGTGTAACTTTTGTCACATTTTCTTTCATTTTTTTGCGACAATAAATTTCACCTGAGTTTTCCTTGTTACGCCTTTGCATATGTCCTGATGTTTAATTTATGTGTGGATAGTCTCAGATCTCAGTGAAAGAGTGTGGGTGTGTGTTGTGTGGGTGTGTGTGTGTGATTACAGAAGCTAGCAGGTTGTCTGGTCGCATTTGCAGAGTGGAATCAGTCGAGTGAATTTATAGGCTTAGGACACAGCGCCCATTCCCACGACCCGGCGATGTTTTTGCCGATCAACCCTCGGGGCTTGAAATCTAATAAAAAATCCATTTGCCGGCCCCTGGAAAATGTGGCAATTTTTTACTCATATTTCAGTGTGTTTTACAACAAAAAAACAAATTACAAAATGTGAAATAAAGGGCATATTCTTCACGTTTATAATGTTGATGTTAAGAGAGAAGAGTGAAGAAAAAAGAACACTGGCCTTCCGGCCACGCCCCCAATGCGGACTACCCGCTGCTGCGTGTGACCATTTACCCTTATTAGAGGCACAGTTCACATTGCTTTCATATTTTTTCTATTAATTTCGTACAAAATTTACATAATTTATGGGCAGCAACAAAAGTCACACACAGCATATGCCCAATATGCTCGATGTTGTTGTTTTTCATTAAAAATTTGTTTATAATTTACGATTTTTTAAACTACGCGCCATTTTGTGGCGCCACAACAAATGACGCGCAAATTATTTTGTATTTACGATTTCTAACAATTTTTGTGGCTGTTGCTTTACTGGTGCTTCATTAAGAGCTCATTAAAATCAACAGGACAACAAGTTATTTTTAACATTTTAACACGTTTTTAATTTTAATGCATTTAATGGTCTTTTAACGATGTCGCTTCAAAGTTGAGCGTTGCCCGCCAGTTGTAATCATCATCTGCACACTTTTAACGCCCGGCTGACTTTCACTTGTTGACTTTGACTGACGCCGGATCCGCAACCTCATCCTCATCCTCATCCTTATACCCATCCCTATCCCAGCAACGTCCTCGTACTTATCCTTCTCGTGATACGCGCCAGCGTCATCGCACATCACGTCAAAGTTCATTAGTAACTGCTTTCGCTGCGGTAAGGGTAAGGGTGCAGAGAGCAGCCCTTACCTCCAGTGTCTGGAGGGGTTGTGACATTTGCGGTCTCTCGACGCGCTCATTGTTTTTATGGTTTTCGCTAATTAGTTACGAAGTCGTTGAATTTTATAGAAATTACATCTGAGCACTGGCTGCATTGTGTTGAAAGTTATTGTCATGTTGACGACACTCAAGTGGCGCCCCGGGATAATGGCGTGGGGTGTGCAACAAACATTTGCTGCATGCAGTCATCATTTGTTGGCCTTCGGTGTTGAACAGATTTGTGGTGTGGACGGGAAAACTTTCTCTTAGCCTCAAATTAATCAACATGCACGAACTGACCGCTGACCAGGCAGCATATAAATCTGCATAAATCCGAAAGTCCACATCCAGCCGGCAGCCAATTACACAAAACTCATTAAATAAAGTGAAAGTGGGCAAGATTCTTAGACGCATGCCTTAAATAAGATGTTGGCCATAAATTTGCTGGACCTGGTTGGAGGCGAGAACAAGTACAACGCCCATGCCAAAGACACACGGATAATTATGCAGACAGGCGGCAGGCAAAAGGGTTAAGGATATTCCAGCAGCCCACACTGCAGAAGGACATTCGTTCGCTTGGTTTGTAAATTAAAAATACCACGCCCCGCTGTTATAAATCAAAGTCATGGGCTTTGTGTTGGATTTGCCAAAGGAATTTGTAGCCAAGAGATGGCTCCCCGATCCCAATGCCCCGTTTCCCGCTATCCTTTTCCGTTTCCTGTTGCTTCTTGACTGCTGGCCACATTGTTGAATGGCAGAGCTCTTGGCATTTGAATAAAGTTGGACCGTGTTTTAGAAATAAGCAAATAAGTGGCGCTGACATGTTAAGACGTCATCGAGATTTATGGCCCAAATGGGGGCCAGCAACAACTGAAACTAAAATTGCCATTGAAGCCAATTTAAAAATTGAATTTAAAAGCTTCACCAAATGAGGCTCGTTAGTCCGTACTAATCATATCTGAGATTCTATTGGGGCCACCACATGTGCCACACACATGTGCCACGTTTTTCGAGTCCTGTCATCGTTCAAATTTTTGACACATGCCGCAAATCCGCAGACGAAAATTGCATTGTCTTGTGTGTGTCTCTGAGGCAGGCCTAATGCGATTAGTTTTTTTTTTTTTTGTTGTGCTTTCAAAACAACACAAAACCATTTGCCACTTGACGGACCCAAAAACTTTGATTAAATTGAATTGGAAATACTCATAACTGTCACACATGCCAGAACGAGTGTTAACAGTGCTGGGGCTACAAAATCCGCCTTAAAACCACCCAAAATGTCACGCAATTTTTCAATAAACTCATCAAAGCATCCAGCGAATGAAGCAACTGCTTTGAACTCGAACCCGAACCCTTGGTAATGTCCTGCGGCTACTCGTAAACACAATTTGATTTATGGACAAATGCTGAAATTGAAAATTGTCGCTTGGTCACTTTAATTTTTGAGTTATGCGACTTTAAACTATACACATTCTGGGGGATGACACAACCCACTCCACACTCTCTACGCACGTTCACGTCGCAGGATGTGAATTATGTTGTGTTTTGTGAGGTTATGTAATGATGACACTGACACATAACAAGCGGCCCACTAACGGTACAGCGGCGACTGTACTTTTGGCTGGCGTGTGAAAAAGGAAGAGGAAGCGCCACGCGCCGCGCGTCCCTTGTTAGTCGCCCACTTCTCACCCCGTATAAGAAGTTAAAGAGGCAATCCGATCAACCCCCGTGACCAATCGGGGCAAATTCTGCCGTGTGTGTGATTGTTGCTCTTAGCTGTTGAAGTGCCTCAATGGTTTTAGTGTCAGCTTATAGTTTTGACATTTGTCGCTCCATATATAAGTACGAGTAGCTGGTGCTGATGGCTGATTACTATCAGGCCAGTCCGAGTGATGGATGCCTTTGCTCCGTTGAAGTGTGAAATATGCTGCACTCACTCACAACTATTTCATTATCCTCACACATTTTCATTTGCATAAATTATGTACTTGAGCGAGCGCATTTCAGAACACATTCCTCACATACTTCACACTCAAATTCCCCCCACATATTAGCATAAACTCTTTGCTGGCCAATACTTCAAAGTTTGACCAATTTTCGTGGCAATTATTGGGAAATACTTGCGTTCTTGGCAAATTGTTTTTTAATTAAAAAATACTGAAATATGTGCCATTACTCCAACCAGTAGCCCAGTTGATTTGGCCACTTTCATGCTTGCCTGCACCTGCTGGCCACAATTAAAACTGAAAGCCAGACGGCCGGAACTCAAACTGACCAACTTTTATGGCACTGTCATTTGATTGGAGAGTATTTGGGGGTATTATTTTTCATGGCTTTTCAATTTTAATTGAAATTTATGCGCACATCTGAAAGGGGTTGGCCAGAAGGGGCTGGTCGCGTGTTCGCCAAAAGTGTTGCAAATTGTTGAAATTTTGGAAATTTACATGCACATTCGCCCGTATCGTCCTTTAGGCTGGGCCCGCCTACATCCTTCATGATTTACAGCCAGCACTTTCGTTATTTATGTGCCGCGCACTTGAAAACAACAAAAAACCCAAACAGAAAAGTGCATGCAAAACATTTTGTTGTTGCGGCCCCGCCATTTTATTGTAATTCAGTGTGTTCATGTGTAAAATTTGAAATTGTTGTAAATAATTACCCTAATGGCTGGCTGGCTGGCGCCCTGCTCAGCCCGGCTCATCCCTGTCTTGGGGTACAGTTGCGACTAGCAGTTAATTTGTGAGCCGGCATCGTCGCCATTTGTAATTAAGCTTAAACCGTTAATATTTTAGCAAGATAAGAGCCAATGCCAATGGTTGGTTTGGCGTTACCCCGCACCCCACACTTGCCATAGATTTATGTGAGGGCCAGGGCAAAAGTTTGTCCTGCGTTCGGCCAGAGTCAGCCAAATTGTTGGGAAAACATTTCACGGTTCAGCGAAAGCAAAAATTCTCCGCCTTGGGTGTTAATTTGGGGCCAGATTTTTTATCTGCATTGTGCCTGTTGGCTCAACGAAAACGAAAACTTGCTTGTTGTTTGCATTTGTTTGTAATTGCAAGAATTTAATTAGCATGCCAAGTCGTTAACAAGATTCTCCAGCCGTTAAGCTATGCACAAGTATCAATATAATGAGCAGAAACCCGGGGAGTCCCCAGACCCCTCCATGAAATATTTGAATTCTAGAAACACTACATTCAACTAAACTGGCCCTGGGGATTTCTCTAAACATGCTTATTTATGTTGTGTACAACTTTAGTTTAAGTTTGCCAAATTGAACATGGTATTGATACCAATCATAATGATAGATATCAAATAGAACCGACTGAGGAGAGAATCTCTAAGTTAACGTATAAGGCAGACGATATTGACGATTCTGTAATGCGTCAGTTTGGATACATTCTTCAATCTCACAAACTGTTTATTATACATTACATTTAAAAGTAATATGTATCTTCAATTAGGAGTACGAGTATTACAATTATTGCTCATTGCAAATAGAAAATAAATGTTAACACCCACAATTATGAATTCTTTAAACATATATTTAATTTAAATATGCATACTACTTTGTTGCACATTCCAGTTTAGCGGCTTTAACCTATTATAATATTTTATTTGCTTAACTACTTTATATAATACATCTTATTAAGAATAATTATAACTATTTATATAACAAGCTTAAACTAACCAATGTGTATATCTGCAAGAAAAAAGGTAAAAGTGTTTATTTAATGATCTTATTTTAATGATTAAAAACTTACTATTATGATGAATATTGATGTTTATTTTGGGGAGCTTGATGGGTTTGAATTTGGGTTTCGCTTTCCTTTTGGGTGCCGCTAAAACATCGCCCAAGCATAGTAGAAATGCGACGAACAGAACCCACTCGAACTTGAAGTATTTCATTGAAATTTTGAAAGTAATTAATGGATTTGCTAATTTCGAATATTAATCGCCACATTTACTTAGCACACTGAATCATCAGCATCTATGCCAGAGTCTTAAATACACAAGCGAAATTTATATAAATTTGATGACCTTGTAAAGTGTCTGTTATCAGTTTGGATTTTACGTTGAGCGTGCTCACCAATAACAGGAAAAGTAAAGCCCCGAATTCGCTTAAATCTGGTTATCGGATGAAAAAAAAACCCAATCGGCAATGAGTGTCTTAACCCATTGAACACCCAAGGGTCGATTGTAAGCTACTCAGCGAATAGACTAATATAAACATGCATAAATTGCATTATAAGCGTCCTAAACAATACATTTAAGCACTCAAAGGCGTATTCAGTGCATGGTACATCCATTGAGGCTGTCCTTAATGTTCGCCCCTCAGCGTTAAATAACCATAACTATTCATTATCGACATATAAACAGTGGTCCGACCCCAGCCAAAGTACTCATAACTTCAGATTTTTATTAAATAAACGGAACAAAACAAGCGCAGGACAAATGTCACATACATAGTGGGAAAAGGGAAAGGAGAGAGTGAATAAGAAGGGATCGAGAATAGAAGAGGCACATATGCATGAGCATCCTTTTGACCCACAAAATTGAAAATATGAAATGCATGTGGAAGAACCCTTTTTCGTCCCCATCCACGTTCACGTCCTACATCCTACATCCTACGTAATTCAATATTTAACTATATGAGATTTATGGCCACAGGGTCTAGCGACGACTTCCGCTGCTTTGCGTGCGTCCTTTAGCGCGACGCGACGGCAACGTCCTTTTATTTGTATAAAGTATAATTTTTGATTTAGTGCGATTTTGTGTCAACGCATTGCGCGAGACCCCGTATGCTGCCAAGGGGTTAAACGCAATAGTTTTGCAATATCCAATATGACAACGTAAAAATTCGATTGTTTGCATTAGAAGCTGGCTGCGGATATGAGACCACATGCTGATTGTTATTTTGACAGTGCCGAGCGGGTGGTTTTCACATGGGGATGCTACAAGAAACAACAGCGATTATTGCCTTGTCTATGCTTTTGAGTGGCACTTTAAGGATGTTTATAGAATTTTTATCAACAAACGCGAAACTTTAATATAAGCCCAACACCATCAAGCCACTTTTTTCACAAGGAAGCGGATGTGTTGCGAGCGGAATGCGTATGAAAATTTATTTTTATTATTATGTAAAATATATTATACACGAGCTCAGTGAAAAGTCAAAAAATTCAATAGATGCGTGGGTGGTAACAAATTGTTTTGTTTGTAGTCCTTCTTTGAATACGCGCGGGAATTAGTTGACGCAATGCGTTCCACGCTTATCATTGGGGTTGGCAGCTACAGGATGCAAATGCCATTGATAAGGCGCCAAAAATGTTTGGCAAAAACCAATTTGTACTGCAAAAAATTTGCATATACGAAGGATGGGGTGGAGGGTGCTCAAAGAAGTGGGTAATCAAAGGGTTGCGCACGGCCGGAACTGAAAGGGCGTGAAAATTTATTACAGGTTGCATTAAATTTAATTTGAAGCGTGCGCGGAAATTTCAAAATGTGTATGTGCGGCATTTGTGCGATATGAGGCTGTTTTGTACCCTTGATTGACTCACCTTGCTCCCCCACTCCTCTGCTCCCTAGTGCCGCTTCATCTCCTCTATTTGTTTGAGCAACAGCTGCATGCGATCCTTCATCAAAGGCTGCCCACGTTGCGTGCGTTTGCTGATGGCTTTGGTTTTCTCTAGGCGCTGCTTCTTGTACGCCTTAATGCGTGCCTCCTTCTCAGACTTGATCTTTTGTCGTTCCGCTTCCTCCTCGGCAGCCTTCTGCTGGCGTTTCATTTTCCTTATTTCGGGCTTGTTGGGTTTGTTGTCCTGTAAAACAATCAAGACGTAGAGCATTAGCCCCTGTTGCCATTTATTTGAGATGCGTTAACCTACGGATTTCTGCTGTTTTGGCTTGTATTTGTGTTTAAAATTGGGTTTTTGTTTTTGACCTGGTTTAGCCTGGCTGTGAGCAAGCTTATTAATTTTGCCTTGCGATTTCTGCGTATTTGGTTTCATTTTCGTCACAAAAATTATGTTGTAAACAAAACAACACGTGCGTTTTTGCTTGATAAACAGCTGTTGGTGCAGTATTGTGCTTTAAGTATTGGATAATTGTGATAGTTTTTCGCTTTACAGCACTTATATTCTTGTTTAATTTTGGTGTTTCTTGCCATCTGGTATTTTTAGGTATTTTATATTGCCCTTGTTAGATATTTACTGTTTCCTAAAAAAAGGTTGAAATGCTCTCAAGATTTGGGCACACTGCACACTTCATGCACGCTCTTATTTTGTTTACAGATATTTATAATTAATTTTATTGCATTGTAATATGAGTTTGTCTGCCATTAAAAACAAGGAGTTGAAAGGCAAAAAGAATGTGCTGCCCAAGTTACGTACCCTTTTGGCCAGCCCATACAAACATCACAGGTTAGCGCCAAACTTAAATCAAATTTCAATCCACACTAAAGAATTGCCACCGTTGCAGTCCGGTGCTCCCCGAAAACGAAGTGCTAGAGTTTCAAAACTTATTGAAAGCCGTCATTAGTGAAAGTAGCCATACACTGAAAACATTTGCCACACATGCGCACATACATATTGGGCTGGAGAGTTCACTGCGGGCCATAAATGGACGGAGGTTCTCATGTGTCTTTGTTTCGCTGAGTCTGAGGCCCTCTCATCTTGTACGCCTGATAGCCACTAGTGCTGCAGTCATGGTTCCAACAGCTCCTATTTACGCGCAGCCGAAATTGGAAGAACTGACATATGAATTATTTGGCGTGCGAGCACTGGCGATGGTACTACCTTTGAACTTGGATAGTATAAGTCCACAATTGGCGCAATGGGTGAATTCACGCAGGAAACCCATAGTTCAGCCAAAAATTTTAACAGCCTCAACAAAGGCTGCAAGGCGTCAAAAGCCAAAGGCACAAGTGCTAAAGACCGCGTCAGTTGAGCCACAAGTTGCAAAGCCAGCAGTACAAGAGCAGTGGACTGGTGATTACATATCCTGCTCGAATGTTGGGGGCGCTTTAAAGATTGATCAGATGGATATGCAAGCGGAAACACAACAGTTGGACGCAGCGCTTAGCAGTCTGGTTATGAAAACGCAAACCAAAGCTGAAGTAACTGAAAATGTCCCAAAATCACAATCAATAGAAGCATTGCCGGCTATCGAGCACATGGATGTGGAAACAGATGATGATGAGTTTCTAACAGCGGACTTGGCTAATTATCAACCGTTAACTGTGCATCAGATATGCTCAAACCCGGCAAAAAACCACAAAAAGAAACGGAACAAGAACAAGAAGGCAAAACAAAACAAAACTCCGCCATCAAGCAAAAACAACTGATAGTTGGCAACGCGGCTCAAACAGCTGTTCAATTTTAGGTTATGTATTGTTTTTATTGTTATCGTAATTTTAAAAGCCGCACAAATATGCTCAGAAGTTTACGCCAAATAGCAAGACTACGGAACTTTGTGACGGCTCCAGCTTGTAATTTACTCAACACAACAGTCGCAGCAAGTGTGATATCTGCAAGAATTCAGACGCCGTTGCACACCAGCGCAGCGGCACAGAAATATGACAAAAAATCTTCCAGATCGACGGATGACATTGACAGCGATGATGAAGTGGATGCTGAGTTTAAGGATGAGCGTGACTCAAAGGTGGTGAAGACCAAGGTAAACTCGTTGCGAGCGGATTTGCTGCTAAAATCAGGGCTCGGCATGGCCAGAAAGTGAGTGTCTCCTTAATCGACTAAAAATATGGATTAAAATATTACAATATATTCCAGCAAAGTGGAGCTTCATTTCTACGAGAGTAAAATTCGTGTGAATGGCAGAAAGGTACAAAAAAAGAGCGTCCAGGTGAGTTAAACCCATTCAGTAGGGAAATTGGTGAGCTATGTACATTTGCATATTCATTCCAGGTTGAAGTGGGCGACGAAATTGATGTGATACGTGGATTTAGCCAGTCAAATCCCTCCCATCTAGTAATCGCACGTGTCGTCATACTCTCTGCCGGGGAAAGAGAGGAGGGTCTCAGCGTTCACTTGCGTCGCTACAAATCTTTGCTCATTGAGAACTACAACGGCTCGAATGCTTTCAAATCCTCAGATCATGTCGCACACTAGCCGAATAGCTGTTGAATGAATAAACCGAATCATACTTCTTATCACAAATTGTATGCGTAGTTTTATGTATATATTTAGGTATATTTATACACATTTATTTGTTACTTAATGAACTCGCGCATGCTTATCGGCAGAGATTTACGTCGCGAATCGATCTGCTACCAAATGCGGCATTTGTCTGCTTTGGGATTCATTGGACTGCCACGGGGGCAATTGTAAGCCTGGGCAAAGTCCTCGTTATTGGTGACAGAGCCCAGGACTCGGTACTTTTCCATAGTGTGTTCGTTGGTCAAGTCTTCCCAATAGTCCTCCTCCTTGTAGGCAGAGCACCAGACCTGTGCAAAACCCAGGAAAAACAACTGTTCTGGTGACAAATCCAGGCCAGGCATCTGCTCGCTTTTCAGCACTTGCGGTTGGTTGTTCTCGCTATTTAGGTGCTGTTGTTTCATATAGCTTCGATATGCATTCAGCGATAGGCTCAAACCACCGCTATCCGCAATATTCTCATCCTTAGTCTGGTTGCCGTCGATCTTTCGATTGATCTCCGGTATCAGATAGCCATTGAAGTGGTCTACGTAACATTGGGCGCGATCGTTGAACACCTCAATGGATTTCTTGGAATACCAGCTGCGCAAATCTCCATTGCTATCGTAGGTGGAGCCTATGGTATCGAAACCGTGTGTAAGCTCATGGCCCACCAGGTAGCCGATGGTTCCAAACTTAAGCGAGTTGGGCCAAGCCTGATGGTAGGCCGGTGGATGCAGTATGCCGGCCATAACATTAATCGAATTGTCCAGATTATAATAGAACGCGTTCACCTGCATCCCCGACATCAGCTCCTGCGGCTTTGTGGTGTTGGACATCTCATTGTGGTGAAGTCCATTATAGCGTTTTAGCTTCGTGCTGAAGTATTTTAAGTTGATGTTGTTCTGGGCGTAGCTGGACGGGCTGAAAGTCAGGTTCTTCATTGCGCGTATAAGAGTCTCCGTGAGACTGTCATCCTTGAATGCACCGATGCGCGACAGGATTGTGGATTCTTTGGACAATGCCTCTCTACGGGTATCCTCATCTAGCCAATTGGCGTTCTCCAAAACCCTATGCTGAGTCTTACGCAGGTTGACAATGATGTTCATGACCTCCGCGTATGTCTCATCCGTAAAGTATTTCTAAGATCACGCAGAAAAGTTATTGTTAAGATTAGTATATACTATAAGTATAGGTATTGATATACACACCACTAAGTAAAGCTTATCAAGCAGATAAGGCAGCGAGTAATGCATAGCGATATTACAATGGTCGCGCTGAAACTTAATGTCATCCAATTTAGCATCCATTTTAAAAAGCAACTTCATGGCAAGATAATTGGCCACTGCCGGCTTGTGCTTGCCACACACTTTGTCCAATTCAACGTAGTAGAAATCGCAATAGCGCTCTCGCTCTTTAAATTCTGTACTGTCCCAGGCAATAGCGTAGTGGTTGTCCCATTGGTGGAACGGCTCCGATACATTCTGGGCCAAAACATAACATTTATCAGGGTTCTCGTCAAAGCTATCATGAATGTGTAGGACATCATGCCAGAATGCAAAGACGCCGGCTATCACATCGGCCACCTGCTCGTCAGGCAGGCCATATTTCTTAAGGTAACCACGCATGCGGCTCTCGTTGATCTTGTAGCCTTTGGTATCGTTGGTGGCAATATTGTCGCTATGGACAATGTAATCAAAGCCAAGCTCGGGCAGTCTAAAGTAAGGCATATAGGGATGTTGGGGCAAGATCTCTTCATTGATCAATCCCCTGGCCCCGTAGTTAGTCAAGTGAGAGCTCATGTTAAACCAGCTGAAATTCGAGGCCAGCCACGCGTCACCATCCACGGCGGGGAAGCCACCAATAGACCTGATAAGCGTCAGATAAGCAGGGTCGTTTGCTGGCATCGGATAGAGCTCGGCGTTGAGACATGCGTTGTAGAACTGTTGTGCAATGTCCAGCTCATCACCGTAACCTAAATCCCTAGCCAGTTTTGAATTTGTTGTCAGTAACTCCTCTGCCACATCAGCCAGAGTATAAACAATATCCAGGAGATTGGTACGCTTATGTGAGGATTGCCTTTCAGGTTTCTGCAGCTTCCAGTTTCCACATGCATACTCATAGAAGTCATCGCATGGCGCTACGCTCTGGTTCATATAGGTCAACATCTTCGCTGCATAGGATTTTAAATATTTCTCATTGTTGTCCGTTATTATGTTTTCATTGAACTCAGCACTTGTGCTAGCGGTTATCTCAGGCTTTGCCTCCGGCTCAGGCTTTGTTTCCGGCTCAGGCTTTGTCTCCGGCTCCGTCACCGGCTCCGTGGTGGGCTTAGCTATGCATGCTGATCTAGATGCTAATAAAGCGCTAAGCATTAGCACACCGCAAATCAATGAAAAGTTTTCTTTAATTTTAAACATTTTGCATTTCATTCATATATTGGAAGAGCGTATGGGAGATAGATTTCTTAATCTTCATTGATTTAATTGAATTAATTAACAAACTAGGCGCGTTCTTGCTCGGATTTTTCGCGCGACTGCTTCATTCAGAACCTTATTCAAAACTGTGTGGCATGGCGAAAACAGAAATTTGCTAGCAGTAACAGAGTAGACGCTATTACTAAGATTGACGTCCGGATTGCTAGCTCACAACGCCGCTGATAACAAATTGTTAATGTCGTTAAATTAAAAAACATGACCTATTCTAAGCACGATAGATAATACAGTTCATTGTCATGCTGCTACTGATCGCTCTCATCAAATATTTTGAGGCGTATTGCTGAAAAACAGTTTCAAAATAATGCGCGCGCTAGCTTATTTAAAATTGTTGAATTGGCAGCACTTGCATATTAGTCATCGATAGCCAGTGCAAGTGATACTAAAGTTTCAAACAATAAGCAAAGGCAAATTAAATCTTGTTTATTTGGATTGGTCACACGCAAACCATTTATTTCACAAATAAAAAAGGACTTAAAATGAGTAGTTAGAGTAATCGGTATTTAAAACCGATTTCAACGCAATTAAATGTAGCTTTGTAATTTTGGATATTCTATGTAATATTCCATATTCTATTTATCAGTCAAAATCTGTCTCTGTTTGAAACTTGCGCCGGTGAGGAAAAATACAACAATGTTCGGTATTTTAAATCTACAAAGAATTATTACGAACTGCTTCACACAAGGTTTCATTTAAACTATTTATAATCGTTGTAAAACATGCAGTTTGAAACTTGTTAAATATACACCAGCCTGCAAGATTTTGAAATTACGCGCCTAACACTATTCATGTTATTCACATAACGATATACTCGTATCTGGTCACTGTGTCAACGACCAACGCTGCCGCTCATGCAGCGTTGACACATCAACAAACAAACAAATAAATGGAAGAAACTCAAACTAAATTTTCTTAAATTTTCTTTCATAACAATATAATATATTTATATCATGTAAATCGAATGAATACTAAAATCTGGTCATCCCAATTCATTATAAATGACAAAATCTGGTATAAATACATAGATTGAAAACATACCGTGATATCTGCGCTTTTTTTTATGTGGCAACGCCAGGAATGTGAATTCATTTTACGATTTGATTAGATTTTTGAAATATTGATAAAGATGTCGATTCTCAGCGCGGGAGAATTTCGCATTGTATTGCAGCAGTATAAAGTAAGAAGAAATAAAAAATTAGAATGTGCATTTTCATCACAAAGCCAATAAATCATTGCCATTCAGTACGGAACGCACCAAATAGCCTGTGTCATCAAGATACGGCCGGATACTGTAAAAAATGTAGAACAGGAATGTGAAAACGACTTTAACTGGATGACGGCTGTACGTTGGGCCAAACTCGAAAGCGAACTATTTAGTCTATTTGCCGGCATCAGCAACTGGCAGCGTGAAGCGCCAAAACTAAAGGCTAAGCTGGACATTGGCCACATTAGAGTGACAATCAATGCAGCAAAACAGTTGCAACCAGCGGCACAGATGCTGTTGCAAAATTGAGTATTAACACCAAATGATCTAGGCCTAGAGATAGTGTTACAATATATGTCAAGCAAGAGTGCAACAATTGCTAGTACTCTGCCGACAAAGCGCAAGCGCGCCATAAAAGATAATGATGCCAAGGACAACCCTATTGTTGCAACCTCAAGCCGTAAGAAGACAGCAACACCAAAAAGGTTTGCTCTGTTTGCCAATTGCTATAATTTTTTTGACCTAAATCTTAAAAATATTTACGGTGACACCCAAGAGGATCCTAAAACAATTAGTGCTCAGCCACCAAACCGTAAACTTGCCGTAAAATACAAAGATGAGAAGGACAACCTCGTTGCGTCAACCCCAACCCGTAAAAAGTCAAAAATATCAAAAAGGTTTGGGATTGTTTGCAAACTGCTATATCCATTTTAACTTATTTCCTTAACATTTGTACAGTGACAATGTTGAAATACTGGACAAGGGAAATGCATCTTCGAAGAGCAAATGGACATATCTGAAACCTCTAAAAATGACGAATCCACTTCACGCACAGGCCGCACAGTGAAGCGTTCAAGTGGACCGCTTACACGGTATGCTGGATATACTGTTGGAAAATATTGTAATTTTCACATGCTTTTATTTACAGATCTCTCTCTGTTTGTCCAGTTGCTCCCAGTCGTTTTAATGATTACGTTATGGGGTATTTATGACCACAGTATTGCTTGCCTATACGTATATGTACATATTAAGCCAATCTGCATATTACAGTAATGACAAGACTAGAAAGATAAAAATAAAAACACCTGAGAAACTGAGTCTCGATCCCAGCTTTGAAAAGGCCGCTGACAAAGTAACAGTCACAAAGGAACAGTCTGTCAAACCAGACAATAAAGAAGAAATAGCTCCAAAGTTGTACGAACATGACCAACTCAATGTGGCGCTTAATGATTGTGATGAAATGTTAGACACTCCCAAGCCGCGTAAAGTGGAGATCCTGTAAGTGTATATAAGAATAATCTGCCGAATATTCAGTTACTGTTTAGTTTATAAACATTTCTCAACCAGACACCAATTTAGTATTGTAAACTGCTCTTGACGTGTTGGCCAATTTTAACCACTATAACTTATACTGCCATTAAAACAATCGGTAGAAAATTAAGTTGCATGAAAAACTTTTGTTTTGACAGAAATCTAAGATTAAAAAAATGGAATTTCTGCTTGAGAAACTTTTCTGCCAGGACATATATTATCTGCATCCTTTTTTCTGGCTTAACTAGAAAACAATTCAATCATGTCACTTTGGATTTCAGACTACTAGATGATATGGAAGAGGCAGCGGTTCTAAAGACATTCAAAAAGTATCGAGTGCACCTTTATAAGGTATTTATGGAACGGCAGAGTAAGTACGAAACGAGAAATTATATGACAATCGATCATTGCCATATTTTGGATATTCTAAACAAAACTGCACACGACAGCATATGACAAAAAATCCTCCAGATCGACGGATGACATTGACAGTGATGATGAAGTGGATGCTGAGTTTAAGAATTAAGACCAAGGTAAACTCATTGCGTGCGGATTTGCTGCTAAAATCAGGGCTCGGCATGGCCAGAAAGTGAGTGTCTCTTTAATCGACTACAAATATGACCTAAAATAATGCATTCTATTCCAGCAAAGTGGAGCTTCATTTCTACAAGAGCAAAATTCGTGTGAATGGCAGAAAGGTACAAAAAAATAGCGTCCAGGTGAGTTAAACCCATTCAGTAGAGAAATTGGTGAGCTATGTACATTTGCATATTCATTTCAGCTTGAAGTGGGCGACATTGATGAAATTGATGTGATACGTGGATTTAGCCAGCCAAATCCCTCCCATCTAGTAATCGCACGTGTCGTCATACTCTCTGCCGGGGAAAGAGAGGAGGGTCTCAGCGTTCACTTGCGTCGCTACAAATCTTTGCTCATTGAGAACTATAACGGCTCGAATGCTTT
The DNA here is from genome assembly GCA_037075165.1 of Hirtodrosophila histrioides. Lineage (NCBI taxonomy): Eukaryota > Metazoa > Arthropoda > Insecta > Diptera > Drosophilidae > Hirtodrosophila > Hirtodrosophila histrioides. Next base: position 9,228,060 of record JBAMCL010000390.1, on the reverse strand, counting down.
CAAATCCTCAGATCATGTCGCACACTAGCCGAATAGCTGTTGAATGAATAAACCGAATCATACTTCTTATCACAAATTGTATGCGTAGTTTTTTGTATATATATAGGTATATTTATACACATTTATTTGTTAATTAATGAACTCGCGCATTATCGGTAGAGATTTACATCGCGAATTGATCTGCTACCAAATGTGGCATTTGTCTGCTTTGGGATTCATTGGACTGCCACGGGGGCAATTGTAAGCCTGGGCAAAGTCCTCGTTATTGGTGACAGAGCCCAGGACTCGGTACTTTTCCGTAGTGTGTTCGTTGGTCAAGTATGCCCAATAGTCCTCCTCCTTATTGGCGGAACACCAGAGCTGTGCGAAACCCAGGAAAAATAGCTGTTCTGGTGACATATCCAGGCCAGGCATCTGCTCGCTTTTCAGCACTTGCGGTTGGTTGTTCTCGCTATTTAGGTGCTGTTGTTTCATATAGCTTCGATATGCATTCAGCGATAGGCTCAAACCACCGCTATCCGCAATATTCTCATCCTTAGTCTGGTTGCCGTCGATCTTTCGATTGATCTCCGGTATCAGATAGCCATTGAAGTGGTCAACGTAACATTGGACGCGATCGTTAAACATCTCAATGGATTTCTTAGAATACCAGCTGCGCAATATCTCCATTGCTATCGTAGTTGGAGCCTACGGTATCGAAACCGTGTGTAAGCTCATGGCCTACCAGGAAACCGATGGTTCCAAACTTAAGCGAGTTGGGCCAAGCCTGGTGGTAAGCCGGTGGATGCAGTATGCCGGCCATAACATTAATCGAATTGTCCTGATTATAATAGAACGCGTTCACCTGCATGCCCGACATCAGGTCCTGCGGCTTTGTGGTGTTAGAAATCTCATTGTGGTGAAGTCCATTATAGCGGTGTAGCTTCGTGCTGAAGTGGTTTATGTTGATGTTGTTCTGGGCGTAGCTGGCCGGGCTGAAAGTCAGGTTCTTCATTGAGCGTATAAGAGTCTCCGTGAGACTGTCGTCCTTGAATGCACCGATGCGCGACAGGATTCTGGATTCTTTGGCTAATGCCTCCCTACGGGTATCCTCATCTAGCCAATTGGCATTCTCCAAAACCCTATGATGAGTCACGCAGATTGATAATGATGTTCTTGACCTCCGCGTATTTCTCATCCGTAAAGTATTTCTAAGAACACGCAGAAAAGTTATTGTTAAGATTAGTATATACTATAAGTATAGGTATTGATATACACACCACTAAGTAAAGCTTATCAAGCAGATAAGGCATCGAGTAATGCATAGCGATATTACAATGGTCGCGCTGAAACTTAATGTCATCCAATTTAGCATCCATTTTAAAAAGCAACTTCATGGCAAGATAATTTGCCACTGCCGGCTTGTGCTTGCCACACACTTTGTCCAATTCGACGTAGTAGAAGTCGCAATCGACTCGCTCTTCAAATTCTGTACTGTCCCAGGCAATAGCGTAGTGGTTGTCCCATTGGCGGAACGGCTCCGATATATTCGTCTGGATCAAATCAATACATATATCAGGGTTCTCGTCGAAGCTGTCATGAAGGTGTAGGACATCATGCCAGAATGCAAACACGCCGGCTATCACATCGGCCACCTGCTCGTCGGGCAGGCCATATTTCTTAAGGTAACCACGCATGCGGCTCTCGTTGATCTTGTAGCCTTTGGTATCGTTGGTTGCAATATTGTCGCTATGGACAATGTAATCAAAGCCAAGCTCAGGCAGTTTAAAGTAAGGCATATAGGGATGTTGGGGCAAGATCCTTTCATTGATCAATCCCCTGGCCCCGTAGTTAGTCAAGTGAGAGCTCATGTTAAACCAGCTGAAATTCGAGGCCAGCCACGCGTCACCATCCACGGCGGGGAAGCCACCAATAGACCTGATAAGCGTCAGATAAGCAGGGTCGTTTGCTGGCATTGGATAGAGCTCGGCGTTGAGACATGCGTTGTAGAATTGTTGTGCAATGTCCAGCTCATCACCGTAACCTAAATCCCTAGCCAGTTTTGAATTTGTTGTCAGTAACTCCTCTATCACATCAGCCAGAGTATAAACAATATCCACGACATTGGTACGCTTATGTGAGGATTGCCTTTCAGGTTTCTGCAGCTTCCAGTTTCCACAGGCATACTCATAGAAGTCATCGCATGGCGCTACGCTCTGGTTCATATAGGTCAACATCTTCGCTGCATAGGATTTTAAATATTCTTCATTGTTGTCCGTTATTATGTTTTGATTGATCTCAGCACTTGTGCTAGCGGTTATCTCAGGCTTTGTCCCCGGCTCAGGCTTTGTTTCCGGCTCAGGCTTTGTTTCCGGCTCAGGATTTGTCTCCGGCTCAGACTTTGTCTCCGGCTCCGGCACCGGCTCCGTGGCGGGCTTAGCTATGCATGCTGATCTAGATGCCAATAAGGCGCTGAGCATTAGCACACCGCAAATCAATGAAAAGTTTTTTTTAATTTTAAACATTTTGCATTTCATTCATATATTCATTGATTTGAATTGAATTACTTAACAAACTAGGCGCGTTCTTGCTCGGATTTTTCGCGCGACTGCTTCATTCAGAACCTTATTCAAAACTGTGTAGCATGGCGAAAACATAAATTTGCTAGCAGTAACGGAGTAGATGCCTTTACTAAGATTGACGTCCGGATTGCTATCTCACGACGCCACTGATAACAAATATTTAATGTCGTTAAATTAAAAAACATGACCTATTCTAAGCGCGATAGATAATACAGTTCATTGTCATGCTGTTCGCTTTCATCAAATATTTTGAGGCGTATTGCTGAAAAACAGTTTCAAAATAATGCGCGCGCTAGCTTATTTAAAATTGTAGAGTTGGCAGCACTTGCATATTAGTCATCGATAGCCAGTGCAAGTGATACTAAAGTTTCAAACAATAAGCAAAGGCAAATTAAATCTTGTTTATTTGGATTGGTCACACGCAAACCATTTATTTCACAAATAAAAAAGGACTTAAAATGAGTAGTTAGAGTAATCGGTATTTAAAACCGATTTCAACGCAATTAAATGTAGCTTTGTAATTTTGGATATTCTATGTAATATTCCATATTCTATTTATCAGTCAAAATTTGTCTCTGTTTGAAACTTGCGCCGGTGAGGAAAAATACAACAATTTTCGGTATTTTAAATCTACAAAGAATTATTACGAACTGCTTCACACAAGGTTTCATTTAAACTATTTATAATCGTTGTAAAACATGCAGTTTGAAACTTGTTAAATATACACCAGCCTGCAAGGTTTTGAAATTACGCGCCTATCACTATTCATGTTATTCACATATCGATGTACTCGTATCTGGTCACTGTGTCAACGACCAACCCTGACGCTCATGCAGCGTTGACAAATCAAAAAACAAAAAAATAAATGGAAGAAACTCAAGCTAACATTACTTACATTTTCTTTTATAACAATATTTGAATTTATCTCATATAATTCGAATGAATACTAAAATCTGGTCATCCCAATACATAATAAATAACAAAATCTGGTATAAATACATAGATTGAAAACATAACGCGAATTCTGCGCTTTTTTTATGTGGCAACGCCAGGAATGTGAATTAATTTTACGATTTGATTAGATTTTTGAAATATTGATAAAGATGTCGATTCTCAGCGCGGGAGAATTTCGCATTGTATTGCAGCAGTATAAAGTAAGTATTAGAATGTGCATTTTCATCACAAAGCCAATAAATCATTGCCATTCAGTACGGAACTCACCAAATAGCCTGTGTCATCAAGATACGGCCGGATACTGTAAAAAATGTAGAACAGGAATGTGAAAACGACTTTAACTGGATGACGGCTGTACGTTGGGCCAAACTCGAAAGCGAACTATTTAGTCTATTTGCCGGCATCAGCAACTGGCAGCGTGAAGCGCCAAAACTAAAGGCTAAGCTGGACATTGGCCACATTAGAGTGACAATCAATGCAGCAAAACAGTTGCAAACAGCGGCACAGCTGCTGTTGCAAAATGGAGTATTAACACCAAATGATCTAGGCCTAGAGATAGTGTTACAATATATGTCAAGCGAGAGTGCAACAATTGCTAGTACTCTGCCGACAAAGCGCAAGCGCGCCATAAAAGATAATGATGCCAAGGACAACCCTATTGTTGCAACCTCAAGCCGTAAGAAGACAGCAACACCAAAAAGGTTTGCTCTGTTTGCCAATTGCTATAATTATTTTGACCTAAATCTTAAAAATATTTACAGTGACACCCAAGAGGATCCTATAACAATTAGTGCTCAGCCACCAAACCGTAAACTTGCCGTAAAATACAAAGATGAGAAGGACAACCCCGTTGCGTCAACCTCAACCCGTAAAAAGTCAAAAACATCAAAAAGGTTTGGGATTGTTTGCAAACTGCTGTATCCATTGAGACTTGCTTCCTTAACAATTTTACAGTGACAACGTTGAAATACTGGACAAGGGAAAGGCATCTTCAAAAAGCAAAGGTCGATCAGCTTCACCCAGTAATCACCATGAAATGGCCATATCTGAAACCTCTAAAAATAACGAATCCACTTCACGCACAGGCCGCACAGTGAAGCGTTCAAGTGGACCGCTTACACGGTATGCTAGATATACTGCTGGAAAATATTGTTATTTTTCACATGTAACTATTTGCAGATCTCTCTCTGTTTGTCCAGTTGCTCCCAGTCGTTTTAATGATTACGTTATGGGGTATTTATGACCACAGTACTGCTTGCCTATACGTATATGTACATATTAAGCCAATCTGCATTTTTCAGTAATGACAAGACTAGAAAGATAAAAATAAAAACACCTGAGAAACTGAGTCTCGATCCCAGCTTTGAAATGGCCGCTGACAAAGTAACAGTCACAAAGGAACAGTCTGTCAAACCAGACAATAAAGAAGAAATAGCTCCAAAGTTGTACGAACATGACCAGCTCAATGTGGCGCTTAATGATTGTGATGGAATGTTAGACACTCTCAAGCCGCGTAAAGTGGAGATCCTGTAAGTGTATATAAGAATAATCGCCCGAATATTCAGTTACTGTTTAGATTATAAACATTTCTTAACCAGACACCAATTTAGAGTTGTAATATGCATTTGACGTGTTGCCCTCATCTAACCACTATATCTTATATTGAAACAATCAGTAGAAAATTAAGTTGTATGAAAAACTTTTGATTTGACAGAAATCTAAGATTAAAAATTGAATTTCTGCTTGAGAAATTTTTCTGCCAGGGCATGCATACTTAAGTATATCATCTGCATCCCGAATATAGCTCTTTTATCTGTCCTTTTGCATTTCAGACTTCTAGATGATATGGAAGAGGCAGAAGTGCTAAAGACATTCAAAAAGTATCGAGTGCACCTTGATAAGGTATTTATGGAACGGCAGAGTAAGTACGTAACGACAAATTATATGACAATCGATCATTGCCATGTTATGGATATTCTAAACAAAACTGCACACGACAGCATGCTCAATAAACTTGGCCGAGTCTACAGCAGAACAAGCGTAAGTGGGCCAACTTATAACTTATAAATATACACTATTAAGCCGTCTCCATTTATAGCGACACTGTTCGCTGGTCTTGAACGGATTGTTGCCGCTCTGGGTTATTCGGCTTTTTATGGACAGGTACGAGTTCACGGAGGAAGAGGCAGTGTGTCAAATTGCGGACCAACAAAAATATAACACTTACCTGAAGGCTATAAATAATGAACCGATCGCCGTGGACTTGGAGTACTGTAAACATGTTGCATCTTATTAAAAAGTCTACTCATACACATTGTAGTTATATATATTTTTTGCTTTTTTTTCATTTGTTTGGAATCTTTTCATGTTGCGCATGATGTATTATAATGATTGATGTATTATACCTCGATCTGTTTAAATAATTAAGTGCATTTATTTGAGCGTACAACTACGACGCACGGTGTCGTTGTCGCAGAGAGCTTTACAGTTTATGAAATTTTTTTACTTAAATCTAAACACATGCCTGAGGAGAAGTACTGTTGATGCAACGGTAGCAGGTCCCTGCGCACATTCAGGGTATGAACTCAGTCTGAACTGCCACAAACGTATATTTACAAAAATCATATATATATATAAGCATGTGGGATGGGATGTGATGCGTGCCTGCGCAGTTTAGAGCTCGTCATGCTGTTGCTCCTCATCGTCCTCCTCGGCATTCGTGCTCTTCTCGCTGCTGGATGACTTGGAGTCTTCGGCATCATCGTCATCCTCCTCATCAAGTTCAATTTGCTCGTCTTGAGACACGCCCAGGGTCTGGCGCATCATCTGTTCGATGCTGTCGGCAAAATTGGAGGTCTCTTGCAGCATGTAACCAGAACGTAGGGTGGCAGTGCGGAACATCATAACAGCCATGTCCTTGGCCGTTTCATCGGCCTCGTCGGCTTCGACGCGACGCAACAGCTCACGCATAAGCGGATGCCTTGGATTGATCTCAAGCGTTTTCTTCTGATTGAGATAATAGCTGCGCTGTGGATCATCGGCCTTTTGATGAGCATTCGACATGGCCAGGCGTTCCATGTTTCCTGTCCATCCAAACACGCTGGCCACCAGGGCGCAAGGCGAGTTGCTAAGACGCTCAGAAATCTGAGCCTTGGAGATCTGATCCTTGAGGGCCACATCATTCAGCCATTTAACCAGCGGCTCAAATGTGCTCTTCAACGTCTCAAACTTCTCCTTGCTCTTCTCGGACTCGTTTAGTTTGAAGCCCTCCTTGGCAACGTTCTGGAACTTCTTGCCATCGAATTCAGGCAGCGCCGAGATGCAGTACTCATCAACGGCCTCAACCAGATACAGCACCTCATAGCCCTTGCTGAGCAGACGCTCAACGAAAGGCGATTTCTCGACCTCGGCACGATTGGCGCCCGCAATGTAGTAAATGTGGTCTTGCTTCGATTTCATGCGCTCCACGTATTCGGCCAGCGAGGTGACGCCCTTGCCATTAGATGTCTGGAATCGCAGCAGCTTGGCCAGACGCGAACGATTGCTGGGATCCTCCATGACGCCCAATTTGATGCTGAGGAGAAACACATCAAAAGAAACCGTAACTAAAATGTTCACAAGAAACAAGTAAGAATGCTCTAGTCAAGTATATCCGACTAGGAAACTACCTGTACCCAAGTACTGAGTAAAAGTAAATGGTCAAACTGAATACTAAATTCATCGACCTTGTCAACGGTACTATCATCAGTTACCAAATGAATGCCCGAAATGATGAGTATCAATTGAATAGGCTGCGTTGAAGTACTTACTTGGTGGAGAACTCTTTCCAGAAGCTTTCGTAAGCGGCCTTGTCAATCTTTTTAATCATATCGAGCACCTTGCGAACCAACTTCTTCTTAATGACCTTGATCAGCTTGTGCTGCTGCAGGGTTTCGCGGGAAACGTTCAAGGGCAGATCATCGGAGTCGACGACACCGCGAATGAAGCTCAAGTAGTTGGGCATCATGTCGTTAAACTCATCAGTGATGAACACGCGGCGCACATACAGTTTAATGTTGTCCGATTTGGTGCCGTAGCGGTTAAAGGATTCGGAAGGCTGAACTTTTGGAATGTACAGTAAACTCTTGAAGGTAACTTCGCCCTCGGCAACGAAATGGGTTTGAATGAGTGGCTCACTTGAGTCCTTTGTCAGACTCTTATAGAAGGCATTGTACTCCTCGTCGGTGACATCGGCGGGTTTGCGTGTCCAGATGGGTTTACTATCGTTGATTAATAGCCAGTCCCAAATGGTCTTAGATACCTTCTTGGTCTTGGGCTTGTCTTCCTCAGTATCCTCCTCAACCTTGGCATCCTCATCGGCATCTTCGGCTTCATCTTCAGTCTTTTCGGCCTTGGGTGCTTCGTCCTCAATGGGCACCTCCTCGTCCACAGTCTTGCTGGACCACATCATAATTGGGAAATTGATGAACTGCGAATACTTGCGAATAAGTTCGCGTACTGTATCCTCCTCTAGGAAGTCCTGAGCCTCATCCTTCAGGTACAGCGAAATAATGGAGCCACGTTTGAGGGTATCACCACGTGGATCTTCCGTAATGGTGAAGCTGTTTGCATCCGACTCCCAGATATATTGCTTGTCATCGTTGTGTTTGGTGGTCACCACCACACGATCGGCGACCAGGAAGGCAGAGTAAAACCCGACACCGAACTGACCAATCATATCATTCATATCCTGACCCTCGGCCTTGCTGGGATCCTGCATTTTGGCCAAGAAATCAGCAGTGCCGGATTTGGCGATTGTGCCCAAATTATTTATCAAATCCTGATGTGTCATGCCAATGCCAGAATCTAAAATATGCAGAGCTTTGTTCTCCTTGTCGGCCTTGATGCGTATATGCAGCTCAGGATTCGACTCAAGCTCCTTACGATCGGTCAAGGCCAATAGGCGTATCTTGTCAATCGCATCGGAGGCGTTCGAGATAAGCTCACGCAAAAAGATCTCCTTGTTGCGGTACAGCGAATTAATAATCAACTTCATCATGCGGTTAACTTCCGTTTGGAATGTGAACTTTTCCGCCTGCAAATAAAATCAATTATAGTAAATATTAAGCTGACTCGACGTAAACAATTAACGATATAATTTAGAAAGCCTTTTTATAGAGGCCACAGCGTTCATTCAATGAGTTTTTAATGAATGATAAAACCATATGAATGAATTGAGGGGTGTGCGCGCAAGTGAGGGAGGGAGGGGGTGTCTTTGTGCTTGTGCTTATACGGGTTTATAAGTTTACTGACCTTCTCGCGAATTTCCTTAAGTTGCGCCACATTTAGGCCGTCCAATTTAATGGCTTCTTCCTCGCGCTTAAGGGTTTCAGCATCTGTATTTAAATACACGTATGTAGGCATTAGAATTGGTATGTAGATAAGGGGCGTATATGGTAATTGCAACTGTAAACGGTTAACGCTGACGTGTACAACGAGCCGACCTTAAGGGAGGGGGCGTGTAGTTACCTCTTACCTGTTCTAGAACCTTCTTTGAAGGAGCCTAAATCCAAATCAATGTCTATTGGGCTACCATTGTCAGCATCATCGTTAGCGGCAATTTGGTTTATGCCTGAGAAAAAATGCCATTTTAAAAATTAGGTTAAAGTGCCGGCAACAACTATGTATGTATGTATGAAGCGTGGCATTTGGAATACAACGTACCTGCCAACAGCAAAACGCTCAGCAGCAGGAAATACTTCATATTTGTTGCAACTTGATTTACTGGGCGTACAAATCAGTTAATTTGCCCAATGGCCACGTCACTACACTTCAAGACGTAAGTTCTGTAGCAGCTCCGTTTCCAACTTGACCGACCGACCGCTTTTCGCACTCAAAAATGACGCTGTCGCGTCGCAGACAAAGCATTTATGTGAGAACTGTCAGAGTTGCCAGCCAGCTTAGTATTTATAACAAATATTTTATAGTTACAAAATATTAGCTTATTGCATTATTTTTATTTTCTGAGGGTACTCGTTTCATTTACATGAGAAAGCTTCATAATTAATAAGAGGCCATCTTTAATGACGTGTCAGGACTTTAATTTTAGACCATGCATACAATGAAAACAATATAAATTTTAAAACTATATATTTATTTTGTATTTTTATTATTCTAGATGTTCTTGATTTCAAGTAGATTAGTTGTTTAATCCGACCAAAGGTCGAACAGTCTTGCAGGAAAAATCCGTTTTGCTTTGAAAATCAGGTTTTTCTTTAGCTTAACAGTGAACTAATGGAAGGATAAGGAACTTGAAAACAATAAATAAAAACCAAAACTGGTTGCTACTAGTCGTTTAATCAGATCAAATGACATTTTTTAAATGAGATGCAACCAAAAATAGTGAATGCGACTTTCATGTAAGCAGCCTTTATTATTTGAATATCTGTTAGCGTTGTGTGTAATAAATAAATAAACACTATTTATTTCAAGAATATCACTGACTCAGCACAGTGTCAGCGTAGTTTCGGGATGTGACCATCTCTAGGTCCTTCTCATTTATTACGTCGTCGTCATATGTTAGTATTTTTGAAGTTAAATAAATAATTTATAAGAGATGTGGAACCAGAGATAATAAAATAAAACACTAAACGAAAGATTGCCAAAAATGGTGTGCTGCGTACATAGCTCAACTTTGGCAGCCATATTCGATAACATTTAGCACAAGCTGTTTTTGACATTCTTCTTTGGCCGCATTTTTCTCCCATGCTCATACACACACACACACATACACACACGTGCACACACAAACACGACTAGATATTTGTAGTTGGCCAAGTAATTAGAATGATTTAACCATCATTGAACATTTGCGTGAGTTATCAAACCTATGTACACAAAGCAGTAGCTGATTACACTTTTTACATATGTATATTCAATTCTTTAGAACACATTAAATACAATGCGCCACGGCAGCAGCGCGCAGTGACAGCAAGAGCAACAGCAACATCAGCAGCAGCAGCGAGAGCCACTTGAGCGCGAGCGAGCAGCAATATATAATCGGTAAAAAGCAACGGACAGGCAACAGCAACATTTCATTATTGTTCGTCGTGCGTGGAGGTGGAGCACCCGTCAATTATAGTTTCGCGTAGTCTTATATATATCCACCAGCCTAGACGTGTTATACAACAAAATTACTATAGTGCAAACCGGCAATCGATGCGTATTTGTCCTTCAACTTCAACCCAGCAAATTGAACCTGAAACCGCAATCAAATAATATAGTTCAATCAAAGTTATCTATGCGTGAGTGTGTGCCTGTGTAATTCAAAGCTATATACATAATTAGTCGAAAGTACGCAAAACGAGTGCGTGTTTGCTTATCAGCTGCTGGCAGTGCCTGTAAACTAGCTGCGAAAATTGTGGTAAAAGGCAGAGGCGAAGAGAAATCACACTGTCAAAGCAAAAGAAACGCCAATAACGCAAGTACCCTGCTGGCTGACAAAACGCAAAAGTAAATTTCAATTAGATTTTAGAAGCGCCAACATCCAACAGAGGCCACCGCCATGAATATCGATGACTACGAATCGCTACCAACGACCAGCGTCGGTGTGAATATGACTGCTGGCGCATTAGCTGGTGTATTGGAGCATGTTGTCATGTATCCGCTGGACTCGGTTAAGGTGAGTGAAAAGATGCTTTTGTTGTTGTTGCTTTCCAACGAACATATGTATACGCATATCATGGCATGTAATCGAAGTAGTGCATAAACATAACGCACCTAACCTCACAATTGCGCATATCTCAATATATGCACATATGTGTGCCTGTATGTGTATATGTATATGTATGTGCCTGTGTTTCCGTCTTATACCTCGGCATAATCGTGATGTAATTCCTTGGACTTCTTTTTTTTATATTATTATTTTGAGGGGCGGGGGATTTTGCAATGCGCGCGTTGCTCACCTCTATTGAAATTGAGCAGCTCAGCTGGTTATTTTGTGTCATGTTACTTTACACGCCTTTTGGGTGCTTATCAGAGCACGTTCTTCATAATCTATTAATGACAGATAAGATTAGCCCTCGTTAGCGCTATCATGCTGCCTGGCAAAAGTAAAAACAGTCAACTCTAGGATAATGATTTAATATGTGATATTAAGTACGCTATGTCGGCGTTCATTTGATATCGTTTAGTCTGCTTAATTTCACAATGTGCATATGTTATTACAGTTCACATTCTTCAATATACATACAACCTTATCAAGACCCCAGACAATTGTAAGGCTCGGTTTTTCACTATTCCGGTTTCTTTACCATTCACTTTCTATATTCTTATGTAAAAGCCGGACTGCCAACTTATTGATAGGGTGCTGCCAACTCATCGGCAACGAGCTGCCACTTGTTATACAAAATTATTATGTTTATTTATGTGAAGATGGCAACACGCACCACAAATAATGTGCACTCCAATATTATGTACATATATATGTATCTTTATAAGAGAAAAAACGGGCTTAAGAAACTATTGTGTCTAATGAATTCTAAGTAATTGATGATCTATTATAAGTTAATCAAAATCTATAGCAAACGTATTCAGTTGACGTTCGCTGTATTCATTTAAAGTATGCAGATACATTTATACATACTTATACATGATGCTATGTACATAAGTGTATATACTTTACTATAGAGCGACAGTGTTGTTGTGTCGATATGTGCGCATATATTATCTTATATTGTACATATGTATATGCAAGGTAGAAAATGTGAGAATATAAGCGGAATGGTGATTCTTTTTTAGAGAAAAATACTCGTTTTGCGAGTGCATTTCACTTAGTTTAGTGCGCCGAACGATTATTGATTTTCTCAACCACAAAACATCCGAATCAAAATATGTTGCCATTTGTCAATTTTTGTTCTGATTCCCATGCGATCCACATTTGACGGCCAGCGAGCAATTAAATGCCAAGCTAAAGCTGGCTAGGGATTCCCGGCGTCATGATTAGACGACTAGTAATCATATTCATTGTCACGCAGACGAGCTAATTTTCTTATATGTATTTGTGTACACCCTAACGTAACGATATACATACATACATACATATAGCAGACAGAATGACAATAACAAAAAATAACACGCTCAATTGAGTGACAATTAAGCAAAATACTTTGTTGTTACTGTCTCTCTTTAGTTTATAAATAATTATTGTAGACGATTTGATATTTGCTTATCAGAATTTGCCGCATCGCAGGGATGTGGCTATAATAATAAATATAAGGGAGTCAGTCACATTAGAAGAGAGATTGAGCTCTTTGTGTGGGTTGTGTGGTACGCATTTGTAGAATCTTTGCCAATTTGTGGTTAAATAACCACATTATTCAGACAGATTGTTCATACATTTGTATTTATTTAAGTTACGGCATTTTAATTATAAGCAGCTCTTGATTGATCATCACACACACTTGACGTGCTTGTTGTTGACTTGGAAGTTGTTGATATTTTTTGTATCACCTTGGCTTGGCTTCTCGCTGTCGTCTTGGGCCGATAGCGGGCGTACATACATACATATGTATATACATATATCATCTACATTATGCATTGCTATATGAATAGATAAGTGCTATTTGTTTTTTATTTCTAGATTATCTTTAGCAGATTCGTGTAGCATTTTGATTTAAGACATGGGCTGCCGTTTACGGGTTGCTCTGTCCTAAAGCTCTTGTCAAACTAGCTGAAAATAACAACTAGCCTCGACTTTGCTAGACGAATCAGATACAATTTTGCCTAGAAACATATTTGCGCATGTTCGAAATCGATCGAGTTCGCATTACGCTTATAAAATTGATACCAAACTTCCAGAGAAAGCTGTTAGCAGCCATACTATTTCATTTTCTGAGTACTATACATATTGCACATACGTATATTCCGGCCAGTGCACAGATTGATTCTCTCCATCAGCCACAAAAAAGTTGTAACCTTACTGATGATTATTATTTTTTTTTTATCTTATTAATATTATATACGCTTGTATGAAAACTATCTCTGTACATATGGCTTCTTTTGAATGTATATTATAAAGGGAACTTTATAAACTTTGGCATTTCTCAACTTTTTGTTACATTTAATCTATCTGTGCACTGAACTTCGCATATATGACTAAAGTTTACTGCAGTTGCGCTTTGAATCATCTTGTATCATGTGAGCTATCAAAAGTACTTTTTTTAATGCACAAGCAAACGTTCATAATTCAATCTTATCAAGACTTTTATTTGCACATTCTAAATCTCTGTGTCATGCAATCAGCTAAACTTGTAGTTTTTCTCTAAATTTCCTAAGAAATTATATTTAGCTTTGAAAAACTTATCTTGAGTGTTTACCATGATCAAAAGTCAAATTACATTGTGTTGAATTTAACATTTGCATATTATGCTAACATAATGGCGTTCTGTTACTAACATTTTCATGCTATGCTAACTTGGTTGATAGCCTTTTTTATAAATTGTATGCAATGTAAATATTGTTTAAGAAGTAAGCGCAATTTAAACAAACCAGTTTTAGTTTTATTAATTATATCCTTAGAATTGAACATATATCTAATTCGCTTCAAAAACCTATCATTACAGACTCGCATGCAGAGCTTAACGTCGCCGACAGCTCATCTAAATATAATGGCCACATTTCAGAACATGATTACGCGTGAAGGTCTTATGAGGTGAGTGAATATGCGACAACATACAATTGACAATCTAACGTATCAAAATAAAACCTTTCTTCTAGACCCATTCGTGGAGCAAGCGCTGTGGTACTTGGCGCTGGACCAGCGCATTCATTATACTTTGCTGTCTACGAGATGACAAAAGAAACGCTGACAAAATTCACATCACATAACCATCTGAACTACGGTTCGTAGAGTTGCAGTGGCTCCAACTAAACATTATTAATGTCAATGTGTTCGTATGATCGTTTTAGTAATATCGGGTGCTCTGGCGACACTCATACACGATGCCATCTCTAATCCCACGGAGGTGATCAAGCAACGCATGCAAATGTATAATTCGCCATATACCTCGGTTGTGAGATGCATGCGGGACGTGTACCGTAAGGAGGGCATGCACGCTTTCTACCGCTCCTATTCAACGCAACTGGTAATGAATATACCATATCAAACGATTCACTTTACGGCGTACGAATTTCTACAAAATAGGGTAAGCGTATTTTCATTACATAATTTCATATTGTAAGTATCTTATTTTTTACACTGCATCTGTTGAATAGTCTATAAAGTGAATTAAGAATCGAAAAGTGAGTTAATCTATATAAACTGGGTACACCTTTGGTTTGTAGGTAGATTTAAGCGCGTTTTACCTCGTTATACGACCGTCATCTCATCTTCCTATCTTGAGTAGTGTCTGAAATATTACTCTTTCTATTTAGCAAAGAAGGTACCGCCCATTTTTCAAGTAGCTCTTATATATCCCAGAAAATTATCAAAGTATCTGGCCACTTACACCAATCATCGATCTATATATAGTTAGGCAGAAAATTAAACTATTATCACAAAATTTGAAATGCATATGACTTTAAAACTAAATTTAACCGATTTCCAAGCGGATTGTTTCTAATTTATTACTGAAAAAAATATTTTATTTTATAGTTTAAAATTTTAATTATGCTTTAAGTCTTTGCAACAAGCATAGCACTTATTATACGGTCGGAGATGTCTCCTTCTACCCGTTGTAGACATTTCCACAGGTTTGGTACCGCCTTTTACCCATTTTATGGGTACAGGATGTAAATATTAAGAACAAATTTCGTAAACTTACTTAAGTTATTCATTTCTGATAATTAATTGTATTCTTTGAAAGAAAATTGGTTTCGAAGAATTGAATTTGCGACTTCTCTATAAAACTTCTTTATAGTAAAAGTTGGTTTTAACGAAACTGGGAATAAAGAGACCAAAAGTACTCATAAATTTTGAGCAAAAATATTGTCTAAGTAGAGTCCTTCGTTATAGGGGATTCAAACTCTTTATAGAATTTTATAATATATATTTATATTCCATAAATGGCATTTGTTAATTTGGCTTACTTGATCTCAATTTTGGTAGTTAAATGTGGAACGCAAGTATAATCCAGTTGTGCACATGGCAGCGGGCGCAGCGGCTGGTGCCTCCGCGGCGGCTATTACGACGCCCTTAGACGTGGTCAAGACCCTGCTGAACACACAGGAAACGGGCCTCACCAAAGGCATGATCGAGGCCAGCCGAAAGGTAATTAACCAAATGAAAAATTTTTATTGATAACGTCTTATGGTATTTGGATTGCAGATTTACCGCATGGCTGGTCCAATGGGTTTCTTCAAAGGCATGACTGCACGAGTGCTGTATTCAATGCCCGCTACGGCCATTTGTTGGTCTACATATGAGTTCTTTAAGTTCTATCTGTGCGGCATGAAACCGGAACAGTATAAATCGTCAATTACGGGCCGATCTGAGCTGGCAACAGCCACGCGCAGTGCCGAATATGTGCTGCCAAAAAGCGATGCCGTTGAGCAGGATGTGGAGACGCCCGAGCAAATGAGCGGTACGCCAAAGGAAGCTACTACGCTGCATCCAGCACCGCCAACGGTGAATGCTGCTGGTGCCATCAAGACCGTCTGTGAGCTATCGACACGAACCGCGGCGCCCACCATAAATCTGCATACGAGGCATACGGAAGTGAAGAGTCCATATGAGCGGGGCTTTTCCAGTACGTAAGCTGGGCGTGTGGGCGCGGCCGTGAGCGAGGCCGGCGTTCAAGGCGCGTTAACAGCAGCGACTAAAAACATAAGCATAGCTTTTAGTTAAGAGCAGGGACGGAGCATTAGTTAAAAATAGTTGGAGGAGGACAAATGGATGACGTCGATAGCGATGGTGTCGGGCACGGCGTTTGAAACGCCTGGCGAACGTTATTGCCCCGTCCTCTGCCCTTCGTCCCTTGCTGCTTGTATGAATACTCGACGCGGAGTCGGTGAGAGAGTTTTATCACTCCATAGTCGGAGGTTAAATTGTAGTTGTTGTTGTGCACAAAACTCTCGCTCTCACACACACTTACGCAAATACACACACCCACACAGAAAGACAAAACCACAATACAGTCATCTGCGAAATTCTTGTTAAAAATAATGATAATATTGTATCTATGTATGTTACTTGGAAATGAGAGAACCTATTTGTAAAATACTATTACCTAAAACTATGTATTACTACGATGATTTTTTTAAAACAAACTTAAAAATATATATACATGCTATATGAATATATTTATGTTTATGTTGTTAAAGTAAACAAACAAATGCGCAAAGCAAAACACATAAAAATAAAACGTTTCGCATGAAAAGTAAAATAAAAAAAAAAATTGATTTGTAATCAAATTACAATTAAAATACAAAAATTCAAACTCGTTTCGACAGACAAGCTTAAACTGCTTATTGTATTGTATCATAATTATGAGAGACAACATTAATTATACTCTGCCGTGCAGTTCGAGGACTTGTCTGTGCGTCCATCTACTCGCCCGGCCCCTAATTGTGATCCTTAATTGTTAAAGTTTTTATTTACTCATGTACCAATCAATCAGGCATTTTATCTGTAATTGATCTATACTCTTAAGTACCAAAGTTTTTAGATTATAACCAAAAACCAGTTCAATTCTGTTGTCAGCGCCACGATTAAGTGCCAGGGCGGGCAGGCGGATGCAGTTCCAGTCTCGGATAGTACAGCACATATATAATTATTATGTTTATCGTTTGTTATCTTTATTTATATACGTAAATATATATGTACACATTTTTCACTTGCCATGTGCAACTGTATATGTAGCCCTAAATTAACATTATATTGTTGTTAAAGAATTCAACAAATTGCAAAAGAGAAAACTTACACAACTATGGAAACCCAAACTTATTAAACGGAGAAAAGAACACTTGTTTAATGTCAAATGCAACAGCAACAATTGCCTTTCTTTTTATTGCTATTATAACATGATTTGATTTATCAATTACGATCCGCATACGCCAGCTAGAGGATTGAATCCAAGCCGCGACGACGCGAGCGCTGCGACAATAGTGGACGGGGCTTGTAGAGATCATCATTGGAGTAACGCTGCTGCTGGCACAGCTTCTGGCTGAGCCGCCTCGTGGATAGATCGTCTGTTAAGTATATAAATAAAGCGTTTAATCAATTAGAGCTGCGAAGGGCGAGTGTAACATGACGATATGTAACATGACAGACTTGACGACGGCTTACCCAGGTTAGCACTGAACGACAACTACATATATATGTATTTATATTGATTATTAGGATATAACATGGAATGCGAACGGATGGCATGTGGAAAGAAGATAAAGGCGCATGTACTTAGGTATATATGAAGATTGAAGGTTCAATTACATTATGTAATAATCCAACTACGAATACTACTACAAACTAGAGTTGTTCAGAATAAGATCAATCGATCGATTTGTCGTTTATCCATGTTTAAGTCCCATTTTCGTTCGTTTTATTTTCCTACTATCGTTTCTAAATCAACATTTTTAGCACGCCTTTTGCCGATTTTTTTTTTCAAAATTTCAAACAAGTTTTCTGAAAAGATTATTAAAAATTTAAATTCGAATTAAGCTTTTGTACATTTTTGTTGCTCAAATTAGCGAATAAATTAGATAATATAATTGAAATATAACGAGTGTAATTGTGAGTGTGTTTCAATAAACTAAACGAACGAGCGAATGGAACACAACCGAACAGAACGAATTAACCAACGAAAAGTCAATCAAAGGATCAAAGGAACGAATGAACTGTATGTTTACCAAAAACAGAAAATCCTATCTATTGAACTACAACGTACAAGTCTACTACAACAAGCAAGAATAAACCTTTACTGGTTCAACTACCTTTCTCAGGCTTCTCGAGCTCTTCGTTCTCCTTAGAGTTGACGCTGAGCTCCGAAGGCGTGGGCGATGTCTTGGCATCAGTGCGACGAGTTCTTTTCGATGAATTCACTAGGGCGTCGTGACTGCTTGAGCTGCTGCTGCTGATACTGAAGCTGCTATGCTTAGACGAGGAGGCTTCACTGTTCAGGCGACGCTTTGAAGCGCTGCGACGTAAGCAGTTCCTTTTCTCAGGCTCTGAAAAAACGTTTAGCAGCGTGCGACGATCCTTTATATGCTGCTCTATCAGTTTTAGACGCGCTTTAAACTCCTCAGCATCCTCGTCAAAGTGTGTAATTGTCTCGCCACTTTTATCGTTGTGCTCATCTTCAGGCTTAGTTGAAGTTGCTTCAAGGCACGTAGATGTGGATTCTTTGATGAGTTCTGAATTGCTATCAGAAGCGTCATCTACAGCAGCCGCCTTTTCTGTGTCTGCGGCAAGAATGGGCTTATTCTCGGATTCCACAGGCTTATCGGGTGTGGATTCCTTGATTAGCGCTGAATTTGGAGCAATAGCTTCATCAGCTACAGTAGCCGCCTCCTCCTTGTCTGCATCTAGCCCAAGACAATTCTCGGATTCCACAGGCTTATCAGATGTGGATTCCTTGATAAGCTCTGAATTTGGCAGCAATAGCCTCATCAGCTACAGTAGCCGCCTCCTCTATGTCTGCTGCTAGTGTGGGCTTATTCTCGGACTCCGCAGGCTTATGGCTAACGCTTTCGATCTCTGCTGTAGTCTCCTCAATCTTTGCTGGCTCCTCGATGCGCTCATTTGCAGTCTCGGTTGTAGACTCGGTTTGAGCAGCAGGCGATTCTGGAGCTGCTGTGACCTTGGCCTGGGTAACTGGCTCTGGTGCTATGGTTGTTGACTCTGTTTCAGTTGATTCTATTGATTGTGACTCTGAGGTAACATCTGTTGATTTCGCTGTAAGATTGGTCTTGTCCTCTGCTGCTTGTTGCTGTGCTGCGCACCCACCGCTCAGCTCGATATAGCTGAGAGTAGATTGTTGCAGAATGTCGCTGACAATGATTACATTGCTGTTGGCCATGGGTTCAGCAACAATTGCTGACTCGTTATTGCTTTGGGTGCCATTGGTGCCATTGGTCCCATTGGTACCATTGGTTTCTGACGCTTTCCCGTTTTGAGCTGATAAATCTGTTGTATTCTCTTTGGTTTGGGCATCAGCTGTTTCTGAGGGGGGTTTGCTGGCGGAACTGGGTGGTTTACCCTCATCATTTGAATCATGGCTGTGGCGCTTTTGTAGTTTTGCTTTCACCTCGTTATGATCGTCCTGTACAACAGCTGGCGCTGCGCCGCTAATGGCATTGGATGCTGGATTTGAACTCGACTTGTTACGTTCGCGATCCCGATCGCTTCTCTTGGAGTTCGACGATGAGCTGCCGCTACCGTTGTTGCTGCGACTATGATGGCCATGACTGTGACTATGGCTATGGCTTTCTCGACTTCGCGCTCTGTCCCTATCTGAGCGGGATGAAGATGAGCTGGATTTGTGTTTTTTGTGCGTGGATGATGGTTCGTGACGCGATGACGAGCGTTTCGAGGCGGAAGACTCATGATTGTTGCGACTGGATGAAGTCGAAGAAGAGCTCTTGTCATTCTTGGAACTACTACTTCGGTGTTTCGAACTGGATGAATGAGATGAACGGCTGGAGGAATGCTTCGAGCTGGATGCAGTTTTTGTGCGAGATTTGTCGCGTTCTCGCTCACGTTCCTGTGACTTTTTACGCTGCTTTTCATCTGAATGCGAATGATGACGCCTGTCCTTGTCCTTATCCCTTGAATGAGAGGTTGATTGCTTTTTTGTTTGTGAGGACGAGGAAGCAGAAGCAGGCGATGTGGTCAATTCGGCTGACTTGATGGTATCCAACTTAAGCTCTTCTGCAGTAATTGGTAATGTTGTGGATGCGGCTACAGATTCGGTTGACTGTGCCTCGTCTGTTTTCGTCAATTCCTGGTTTATTTCAGGTACTTCAGGCAGTTCGGACACCGGAGGCTCCTGGGGCTGAGGCATCTCTTTCGAACTATCTGCGGGAATCTGCGAATTCGATGGCAAATCCGAAAACAAACCAAAGTTACTTGTTGGCGGCTGCTCGGATTCAATAGGCACTGGCTCTGGAGGTGGCTCCGGCGTTAGATCATTAGTGGCAATGTTGACATCACTTATATTGGCTTTCAGCTCGCACATAATGGCATCCTCAATGGAAAGAGCAGGCGTACTCTCCGACAATGAATTCCTGCGTTCGGTGCCTGCATGGCATGAAATCGCAATTAATTTTAGTATTAGCAACAAGCTTGATAAGTTTAACACCTACCCTCAAACGTGATGGCGTCCTTTTTTATGTCAAAGTGCAACTGGCTGCCATTGTTGTCGTTTGACTCGCATGAGTTTTCGTTAAACTTGGGCATTTGCGCCTCCTCCGATATATTAGCGGCTATGTTAGATGCAAGTTCCATGCTGTTCTTTGTGAAAGTTGGCTGCATTGGTGTGTCCGTGGAGGCAATGGTCAGACGACTGTCGCTAGATACCTGTGATAGCTGCGAGGCCTGCGAGGCGCCAGCGTCTCGCGAGTCATTCGCCAGCTCTTTTACATCCTTAACAGAATCGTATGTGTTATACGAAACATGGTTGGTGTCTTCCTTGATGCTTGCGGCAGGCTCAAATGCTGGCGGAGTTGTATCCTCATAATCCATATCATCATCGTCCACGCCAGGTGGCGGCAGCTCCTCGTCTTTGCTGTCCTCTTTCATATCAGACTTGACAGTTGCACGATCGGAATCAGGACTGATTTGCTCCAGATCTGTGGGTAAAAGGCTTGCGGTAGTCTCTACCTTCAACAAATTGCTGCCATTCATATGTCCAAGATGGTGACCAGTATAGGGGGGCATAGGCGGCGCAGGTAGCAGCGGCGGACGTGGTGGTGGATTTGCTGGTGGCGGTGGCGGCGTAATTCCTAGATACTTATAAGCAATGCTTTCAATCTTTGGCTCAAATATGGTGGCCACCTTTGGGTTGACGACCTGATCGACTATGTGA
This sequence comes from Hirtodrosophila histrioides, assembly GCA_037075165.1. Lineage (NCBI taxonomy): Eukaryota > Metazoa > Arthropoda > Insecta > Diptera > Drosophilidae > Hirtodrosophila > Hirtodrosophila histrioides. Next base: position 9,206,546 of record JBAMCL010000390.1, on the reverse strand, counting down.
TCAACGCCCTTGTCCAGCACATCAGAGCTGAAAATCCATAATATCTAAGCATAAGCTCCTGGGTATAAATTAAATAAAACTCACTCAAGCAAATGTTTTCGTAGTCGCTCCCGTAACTGCACCTTGTTGCTGTCGGGTGTCCAATGTTGTTTGGCCAGAAAATCATTTACAGCAGTCTCAACACGATTGCGAACATTCTGATACGCTGGCTTGGTGTCCACGTCCGCCAAACAACAATTAAAGCGAAATTCGTCAAAGACACCCTGCGATTTGACCTCCTCGATAAGGGTCTTAACAAAGTTATCCATCTTCTACGGACATTTAACAATCTAATTTTATTTTGGAATAAATGTCTCTTTTCAGGAATATTACAGTGTGACCGCTTACAGAAAATGATAAAATAAAACTTGATTTTAATAACACTGTTTGTAATCGATGATGCAGCCTAAACCATATCGATAAGTCAGCGGCAACTAGTGCGATTTTTAGAGCTGTGATTTCTAACCAGTTAATAAATGACTGGTTCAAATTAACGTTTTTTGAACAAATGGGCATTTTTAATGAACCGTTCTCACTTTTGTCAGCTTACTTATAATGTTCACCTTCTCTTCTATTTAATGTGGCTTATTTTCACTTGAATTATGTACTTAGTTTACTAACAATTATCCTCGAAAAAATACTTCTAATATTTTTGACTTACCATAACAAAAATGAAAAATGTATTCAAAAATTTATTTCGGACGCAATATAAGCATGAATTAGGTCATTATACTTTACTGTTTTCATTATATATCCTGTTCATAAAAACGTTTAAATCAGGGTGGCTTTTCTTTTGGTATTTTATTTGCCTTATCTTTTCCCGCCTTTTTCTTCGATAACAACCAAACAGCATTCAGATAACCGATAGTCCTAATAATAGTTTTTAGGCTTGGTAACAGAAATGTGTTATTTTCTAATATATTAGCAATATTAGCATCACAAAATAATAACAAATGGCCGCTAAATAAAGAGAATAGGTTTTCTGCATACGAGATGTTTGATAACTTGCCAAGAAGACCGTTTAGAAACGGGCAAATATATTCTGGTAAATGGTTTGATTGGTGGCGCTGTCCAACACTAGTCAACAGCAACTACAACTCTGCATAAAAATTTGGCGCAAGCAAGCGCTGTGGTATGGTACTATTATCGTGCGCTTGTTGTTGCCATCCGAATAATTAAGTTATTATAATAATGAAATTAAATGCGAGCAATACATTTACGAAAATGCAGAGTGTTGGTGTTGCCAACACATCTTCACAAGCTGTAGATAATGCGACTGCAGGCAACGTCGCGTCTATGGTTAAAGTTGATACGGAAGGCGCTCTCGCCCAACAAACACAGAAGCAACGCTTTCCAGGGAATCTGCTGCTGAAACAATGCCGAAATTTCGGTAACGACGCTGAGTCGGCAACCGATAGCAGCGAACAATTCACTGAAAACGAATTGCACACCTCAACAGATCAAAAGACGCCAGCAGCGGGAAAGCATCGGCATAAAACACTAAACAGTAAGTAGTGATTAAATCCATAATTTATGATGCTTATGATGTTGGTCTGCAGGGAAGCGCGACTTGATCAATTTACAATCGAACCTGAGCCCAAAATATATTGGCTATGCCAATGCCAACTCACCAACAACAGTGCAGGACAGCGATGACAATTCGCGCACAACACGTAGACGAAATCACGCGCCAGTAGCTAACAGCAATTGCGAGTTGCCCGTCAGAGAAAGAGATAGCGAAATCGTAGAGCCCGTAACCGTAGTCGTAGCCGCAGCCGCAGCTTCGCCAAAAACACTTGGGGCAGGCACACCGTTGCTGGCAAGTGGCCCCTATATGAGTCCCATTGATAAGCTGCTCATTAAGAATGGCGCCAACTCGCCAAACAGCACAGGATTCGAGGCAGACGCTGAGGATGTGGCTGTAGTACAGGCAACACGCAAACAGCTGAAGCGAAAATTGAAGCGTGGCCAGAAGCCAAAGAATAGAGACGTTCAAGAGAAAACTGAGTACACAGAACAGAGAACTGAAAACGAACAGGCATCTGTGGAAACTAGCCAAACCATAGATAATGACAAACCTGAATTGGCAATCAAAGTAGAGTTAATTGAAACAGCTAACGATGACGATAAAACTGAAATTAAAGTAATTGAGCAAATGGATGTGGAGAGTAGCCAGCCGGAGATTTTATTTGCACTGCCAGCACCGACCATAACGGAGATCGAACCACTGAAATCACCGCCTGATCTAATAGAGCCAGCGAACAACAGTGATCAATCCATTAAGTCACCGTCTTCAATTAGCATAGATAGCGCCAAGGGATCGTCAATTGTCACCGACTCTGGCTTGGGATGGCCTACCTACCAAGTGGGTGATCTCTACTGGGGCAAACTGTTTACCTACTGTTACTGGCCTTGCATGATCTGTCCGGATCAGTTGGGTCAAATTGTTGGCAATCCGCAGATGCATCCGCAACGCAAGTCAACTGATAGTGTATCTGGTGCGCCTTTGCCCATTCAGGTGCATGTACGCTTCTTTGCCGATAATGGACGTCACAATTGGATCAAGTCGGAGAATCTATTGCCATTTGCCGGCCTCAAAGCCTTTGAGGAGATGCGGGAGGAGGTGCGCATTAAGCATGGTCCCAAAAGCGCCAAGTATCGCCAAATGGTGGCCAAGCAGAGTAAGCTGCTTGTCTGGCGTCAAGCCATTGATGAGGCGCTTATTGTTGGCCAGCTGCCTTATCCAGAACGACTGGAAAAGTTCTATGAAATCTACGAGAACACCATGTAAGTAAACTGTATACAAATAAGCAAATATCCTTACAAAACGATTATTGATTATTCTTTTGGTTCGATGCAAATTATTACAAGAAGGAACCATTACTTTCCGAAAATATATAGTCTTGCAGATATTTTCTTCCCTCAAGATTTATGTTTAAGTTTATCTTCATCTTAATATAAAATACATCATTCCTTCGTTATCGTCCCTTGTAGCATTCTGAATAAGGAGAAGCGTAAGCGAACCAAGTCCATGCAACAGGACACCTCCGATGTGGGCAGCAGTCTGTACGATTCCACGGACAATTTGCATGCTAAAGCGCCGCCGGCTGTGGTGGCTGTGAAGCGCGAACGTTCCGTGTCGCCGATCAGTCCGGCCTACTCGCCGGTCAAGCACAATCATCAGAAGCGTGCGAAGCGGCGCAAGCTCAGCGGCAGCGTTGAGGCGCAGGTCGGCTCTACGCCTTCACAGAATGATGGGCGCGATGTGAAACCAACAACGCCCGACTTGGTGAACTGTATGAATCCGGAATTTGGTCAGCTATTCGATGCAATCAAGGAGTATGTGATGGTGCATCGGCAGGATGAGAAAGTTGAGAAAGTGCTGCTGGCTGTGGTAAGAAACATCTGGTCACTAAAGCAACTGCAACTCCGCGAGCTGGAGCGCGATTTAGCCAACGCCCCGACAGATCTGTTGGGGTCAGCTCGTTTAGGATCGGAACGCAGTCGTGGCGTCGGCACAATAAAGCGACTCTCAAATCGTCTAAAGACCATTATGCTGCGACGCAGTTTAACGCCAGTGGTCACGCCCAGCGCAACGCCCACACAGCTACGAGCGCCAGAGCCCCTACAGCAGGATCAACGTCTCTCGGAACAGCTTAAGGCTAAGAAGCCTACTGGCCGGCCCATCGAAGAGGTGGTCGAAGATATACTGCAGCTGGACCGCAAGTATCTGTTCCGTGGTCTCAACCGGGAGCCGGTATGCAAGTATTGCTACAAGCCGGGCAGCGATATTCAGCGCTGTTCGCTAGGCTGCAACAGTTGGTTGCACGTCGCCTGCCTGGAGCAGCAAAAGACCACAAAAGTGACAAGTGTTCGCGAAGCAACTGAAGCAACAACATCATCCATTAAGTCGCTGGAGCCACCAATTACGGGCGAGGATGTGATCAAGACGCCGACGAAAGTGCAGCACATAACAGCCGATAAAAATGAAGCGGAAACGGACAAAGTGCCGGTAATCTGCCTGGAGTGCAAAACTGGTAAATCGCATGCCTGCTGTATATGCAATCAGATGCAAATGCCAGTCAACACGCCGCCAGGCTCACCGAACAAAGTAGCAGCAGCAGCTGGAGCCGAAACTGCTGTCGCGGAGCTGCCTTTGAGCAGCAAGCTGATTATGTGCAGCCAACCAATGTGCAGTAAAAAGTTTCATGCCAGTTGCTGCAAATATTGGCCGCAGGCGAACGTTAGCAACTCATCCGCGCGCTGCCCCATGCACGTGTGCCACACATGCGTATCAGATGATCCCAGTGGCAAATACCAACAGCTGGGTAGCTCCAAACTGACCAAATGCGTCAGGTGTCCAGCCACTTATCACCAGGATTCGCATTGCATTCCAGCCGGTTCGCGTATGCTAACCACCACGCATCTAATCTGTCCCAGACACAACATTGCCAAAGCGGATGCCAATCTTAATGTGCTTTGGTGCTACATTTGTGTGCGGGGCGGCGAGTTAGTTTGCTGCGAGACCTGCCCTATAGCGGTGCACGCGCACTGTCGCAACATTCCAATCAAGTCCAATGAGAGCTATATCTGTGAGGAGTGCGAGAGTGGTCGATTGCCGCTCTACGGTGAGATCGTGTGGGCCAAGTTCAATAATTTCCGCTGGTGGCCAGCCATTATACTGCCACCCACAGAGATACCAAGTAATATACTAAAGAAGCCGCATGGGGCAAGCGATTTTGTGGTGCGATTCTTTGGCACCAACGATCATGGTTGGATATCGCGACGACGCGTCTATCTATATATTGAGGGCGACAATGGCGATGGCTATAAAAGCAAATCGCTAATTTCCAAACGCTACACGGCTGGCGTGGAGGAGGCTACTCATTTTCTGAAGATCATTAAGGACAAGCGGCAGGAGCAGGCCATTGTCCAGTTAAGCGGCAATAAACTGCATCCGCCGCCGTACATCAAGATTAAAGCGAACAAACCGGTGCCACCGGTGCGATTTGTATATAACGAGGAGGATGTAAACATTTGTGAGTGCAAGCCGGGTAGCGAACATCCCTGCGGACCGGAATCTGGTTGCCTCAATCGCATGCTCTACCACGAATGTAATCCCGATTACTGCCATGCAGGCAGCAAATGCGAGAATCAATTGTTCGAGCTGCGCAAGTCGCCCCGCCTCGATGTCGTATATATGAACGAGCGCGGCTTCGGCCTCGTCTGCCGTGAGCCAATCGCCGAGGGAGACTTTGTCATTGAGTATGTGGGCGAGGTGATCAATCATACGGAGTTCCAACTGCGCTTGGCACAGAAGACGCGTGACCGTGACGAGAACTTTTATTTCCTTGGCGTGGAGAAGGATTTCATCATTGATGCGGGACCTAAGGGCAATTTGGCGCGCTTTATGAATCACTCCTGCGAGCCCAATTGTGCGACCCAAAAGTGGACCGTAAACTGCATTAACCGTGTGGGACTATTCGCCATCAAGGACATACCAGAGGTAAGTTATCTTGTAGTCGCTGTATATCAATATATTTTGTCCTGGTTAACTGACTAATTGGTTATAAACGTACATTTCAAACGTACATAACAAATCCACCTTAAATCCACTCCCTGAGTAACAAAATAGTACGTGGAAAACTGTAGTAACGTTGGTATATAAAATATCTGACAGATTTTGAAGTATCCAACCCCGCAAGCGAGAAATGTCGATGCATTTTATCCATGATAAGATAGAATTTAAAGGTAGACATGGCTTTGACAATAATATTTCCATTGTTGTAGAATACTGAGCTGACGTTTAATTATCTGTGGGATGATCTTATGAATAATGGTAAGAAGGCATGCTTCTGTGGTGCCAAGCGATGCTCTGGCGAAATCGGTGGCAAACTAAAGGATGAGGGGATCAAGGTAAGCAGATGGTTTAAGCATCATTGTTATAATTTAATCATTCCCAAATACATACACAAACTATAGGAAACGAATACACACTCTAGTAAGGGTAAGATGAACTCCAAGCTGAAGCAAATGCAGCGCAACAAATCCATCCGAATCCACGTGGGCCCTGCTAAGAAGAAAGTTAAGAAGTCCAAATCCAAGCAAAGCATCGTAGACAATGAACCAACGGAACCCCAATCGGAGGCGGCAGGCAAGGAGGATTAGTTTAATAATGCACATGTTTCTAAGTAGTTTATTAATTCATATTGCATTTCTGTTGCTTATTTTATATAATTTTTTTATATCAATACTTGAACATCGCCGAATATTATGGACGCTTTTTACATTTACATGCATATATTTATTGAATGTTATACATAAGCACGAAAGTTATAAAACATTTTTTCAATTTTTTTACGTTTATATTAAAACTCCACTTTTCTGGTTTTGAAAAAAATAAAAGAGGCGTTGCATAAATTCAGTTTCGATGCAATACAAAAATTTATTTCATTATCAAATCAGTTCAATATTTATCGAAATTATAAATTATAATTAATATATACAGCTGCTTCATTAGCTGCACATACAAAAATATATGTTTATATACAGAAATGTACGATATATAACTATATATAAATGTATACACATATATGTTCATATGTATTTAGAATAGTATTTGTTCCTCTGTTGGTTTGTCGCTTAGCTACCTACAGTAAAACGTAGGAAACTCTTTGGCATTGGCATAACTCGTTCGTATGACTAAAAAGCTAAGGATATTTTAGATCTTACTGTTAGTTCTAAGAGTATGCATTTAAACTTACGTAAATAACACTACTTTATAACTTTAGAAAGAAAAAAAGATAAATGAGTGCCAAAAAATAAAAACACGCATTTTTAAACAGGCAGCAAGTCATTAAATAATTATTGTCTAAAATGACCCGCATTGAAATTTGGCACAACGGCTTCAATCTTCTTGACAATAGAGTTTAACGATTCCCGCGACATCTCGTAAAGGGTGTTGAGGGAGATCAGACGCATGCCGCGCTGGTTGCATACCTCAATCACAGACCATTTCTCAAGTAACTTCAGGCAATTGCGCACCGAGTCCGTGGAGATGCTTTCAGCTGCAACACAAATATTTTTAAATGTATTTTATCAATATATTTATATCAATCTTAATAGCACTCACCATATGCATTACTTCCGCGCTTGACTTTATTGCTGAGATCGTTGATGACGAAACTGATAAACTCCGCTTCCAGCATTGAGCTGCGATGAAGAATTTGCAGCGATTGCGCCACAGCGAGATATGTCGTCGCAAAGGGTGCAAGCACTTCGCAGATGTAGCGTTGCTGCTCGAGTGTTTCTCTAGCTAGTAACAGAAGATCAGCAGGATCTTCATCCTTGTGCGCTACATGAAGATAGTCCTCATCGTCGTCGTCGCCTTCGTCCAAATCATAGGCCAGACGGCGTGCCATGCGTTGTGATTCCATCGTATAGGCAGAATCGTTTGTCTACAATTATGACATAGTTCAAAACTACATTTTCCAATTTGGAGAGCAATATAAGTTACCTGATTTCTGAGCAGGCAACCGCTGATGAGCAGCTCGTCCAAATGTTTTATCAGCATATGCTCCAGTACTTGAGTAGGCTTGCTTAGTATAAACTCGTAGCGATACACAAGGCAGTTCTCCAGGGCTGCTTCAAGGAGTTTCTTGCGCGAAATACATGGTGATCGATCGGCATCCTTATCGGATGACGTTGGCTCGGGCAGAAGAGCATGGAACGTTGTCAGCAGTATGGAGCTCAGTGCAAAGTGCGGCGTTAGCATGTTGGAGTAGTAGGCCAGTTCAATAAAGCTTTCCACCTTGGGCATAGCACGTATAAAGAATCGGCCATTCTCGTCGCGTGTACGTGTAACCAATTCTGTAAAGTAAATGAAATTGTCTCAAACAAGGTCAATACATCTTTGGTTTCGTCAGAGCTACCTGTTCCTAATAGGTCACAGGCATATGCAACAATGTGTGTCGATTCGCCAGAAAAACCCAAGTCCTTGCATCCAGAAAGCGAATTACGCAGATCATCCAAGGCTTCGGCAATTACCTGCTCCTCGGCGCCATTTCGGTAGCGGGTGAGCAGCAAAAAGGCCAAGGCATTGGTCGACATTACTGAAGTGGCTGCGGCGCAGTCAAAAACTACCTGTCTTGAGATACTCTCGATGAGATTGCGATGCTCCTCGCATACAACATCGGTGCCGTACAATGATGACGTGGATTGATTATGCAGCAGCGTTCTATACCCAAAGATACGCATATAAGTAAATTATGAAATAAAATAATTTGGTAGGCATACTTGGTTGCTGGTTTGTACGCGTTTTGGGTGCCATCCTCGCGGGTAATCTTGTTGTACGAGCTAACGAGCTCGCGTATTGAATAGGGCTCGTTAAAATCAATGCGCATCAGTCCGTAGTTAGAGTTTAGCGCCTTCCAAATACCCGAAGTGGCCTTCCTGAACGATTCGGGTACCTTCTTTTCGCCCTTCTGTTCGCGCACAAAATTACCATCGACCAAACGCTCATAGTTGACAGACACGGGCACGAGCAGCGCATCTGGTATGCTACCATCCATGAAGGCATTCACAATCACAGATAGAATGCCGCCCTTGGGCATGCACGGCTTACCCGTGCGCGTACGTCCACCCTCAATAAAGAACTCTACGTTGTGACCCTGTTTAAGGGCGTGCGTTAAATACAAGTGAAGTGCTGCGCGGTAGAGTACATCCTTCTTGCCCTCCACAGGATCAATTTTGCGTTTTATAAAGAAAGCGCCAAGGCCACGCAGCAATGAGCCAAATACGGGTATCTGCAGATTGTTACCAGCGGCCACCAGGGGACTGCGTATATCATTGTTGGTCAGAATGAAAGTCACCATAATGTAGTCCAAATGACTGCGATGGAGCGGCACAAATATAAGCGGCGTGTCTGGCGATCTCATCGAGGCATTCTTCAGCATTTCAATTTGTTTCGTATTCGTCACAACGCCGGATAGAAAGCAGGGCAGCAACTTATAGAGCAGCCACGAAGTAATTGCTAGCAACGTGTTATTTAAAGTGGAGCCCATTTCCTTGAGTATGGTGACAGCACGCTGTTCCTGTTTACGCAATATTTTCTGATATGATATGCCTGCCTTGGCGTCCTCCACTTCGTCCTGATCGCCGCTAACGCTACGTGCGAGCACTCGATGTCCATTTTTGGCGTAACGCTGTTCACGTAGTGTCTGCTCTGCGGCCTTTTTAATGGCATGCTTTAAAACAACATCGTTGTGGACTATTTCAGTGACCTGCTCATAACATACATAGGTTAGAGGTTAAATTAATACAATATGTACGAGTGCTCACCTGGCGGTAATCGAACTTTTCGCTACGCATTATTTGAGCCACATAGGGGAACAGACTGTCCCAGTTGAATATGCTTTTGAATGGCTTTAAGCCAGCATGTGGCGTTAGCTGTAGCATGTTCTGCGTTCCAACTCCATGCTCAACAGCGTTTTGTGGTTTCGGCTCCTGCAAACCACAAGCAAGCAACAAAAGTCAAAATAAAATATGTATGTACATATGTATGTATAACTTGTGATGCAATTTCGCCCGCGCAAATGATAAGCCAAATGCAAATGCATGTATAAACATGTATAGCAAACGTGCGAATACAGAAATGAGCTTACCTCGAACCAGCCGCGTGCCTGAAACTCATCCATTATAATTAAGAGATTCACAGATTTTTCGTTTATAATTTATTTGATTAAAATCACAGCATTTCGTTGCGAAAAGCGCCGGCAATCAAAAGCGGTGGGCAATAGCTTTTTATTAAATTTATCGATTCAGCTGCAGGACTATCGATTGGGATAAAAGCCAACATGGCAACACCGTGCAAACGTCAAATCAAATTGTAGTGGTACTTGATGTAATATATGTTCTTGTATGAATATGTATGTATGCGTGATTTATTGAATGAATAGCTTATCAGCAATGCACCTACATACATATGTACATATATTTCGCGCGTCACAATAACGTTATGTGCTCTAAGGTTAAATGGTTTACATGCGATTTGATAAGCGCTTAAAACTTACATTTGATGCACGCAGCGTGAACAGTATATCGCTGCCAATGCTATTAAACTTTCCCAGCGACGAGCGATAGCTTAGTTTCAAATTGGGAAATAAACGGGCAATAATGGCGGGCGCTCTGTAAACAAAGGAACAATACATACATAAGTAAATTCATTTAGAGTATTGCATTACAATGTGTTGATAACGGCAACCCCCGTCGCTGCTTATTAAACGAAACGAACAATTGCTAACAGCTATCGAATCACTAGTGCGCAATAAAATTTACGGCTGGCCCACTGAAAATTCACGACACCTCATATAGTCTATAGTCCAACTTTACTTACTATATATGTAGTTATTAAGTTCAGTAACCTATCGTACATATATGTATATATGTACATATGTATGTCGATTGCCTGAACTGCTTGTGGCTGTGCACAAAAACAAATCAGATTGAACTTTCTGTCAAGCTAGTTTTGATACTACACGCATACATACAAAAATATGTGTATTTATGTACATATGTATATACTGGAGCTGGAGTAATTTCAATTGTGATAACCAAGCTGTCGATAGTATCGGCAAACTTCGCCTTAAATCGTGCTTAGGAAACTTAGGAAGTTATAAATGAGAAATTTAAATACGGTTAATTGAATACAATAATTTGTTTTATTTCAAAAGCAAAAATATTGTACACTTTGAATGGTAAACGAGAACTGCTTATTGATAGTATCGATTGTTTAAAAAAAAATCGCTACTGGAAAATAAAATAATCGATATTATCGATAATGACATCGATTGTTTTCCCAGCCCTAGTATGACCATGACCTCCATATTGAATTTTGCGCAAACGCAGTAGTGGTGCCACATGCTCAAAGGAGCTTTAAAGATTTCGTTGTGATTTGTGGAAAATTATATCAATATGTTTCCCATATATTGCAATAATTGTGGCAAGAAGCGCGATGAGCAGATTGCGTTACCATTTCAATTGACTCGTTGCCATCACATAATCTGCGGTAGCTGTATCCAAAAATCCGCAGATGGCAGAAAGTGTCCCGTCTGCAAACAGACGCTACAAGCAGTCGCAATAACACACGATATGCCCAGCAATGTGGCATCCTACTTCCAGGATCCCCTCAAGTTTTTGACAAAGTACAAGAACATTAGCAAATTTCAAACCGAACAGCGTGCCATCCACTACGAGCAATTCTACAGCCAGCAGGCGACTTTGGCCGATAAGAAGCGAAAACTCGACGGCTTCATCAAGTTGGAGGCCCAACTGCGACAGCAGAACGAAAATGAGAAAAAACGCATTGGCGAGTTACGCAAGTACATTGCCTATCACGATCGCCGCGACGAGGGAATGCTGCACGATGACAGCTTCAGCTCCAGTGGTATCCCCAGTACACCCAAGAGGATGCGCAGGCCTCGCACGCCATCATTTAGTGCCACAGATACCAGTTACACTGTTATCGATACCGAGCTGAGCGATAATTTCTGCCTGAAGGAATTCAAGGATATGCTCACTAAAGCGCCCAATTCAAAAGCCGACCGTCGATCAACCAAGCGCAAATTGAAAACCAGTCGCGAGCTCAATGATTCTATAGATTTTGATTTTTAGTTCAAATGTTTTAAATAACTGTTATATAATATATTCCTATCTCTAAACATGTTTTTGAAAATTTCATAGATAAGCTCAAGTGCTATGCACTATGTACATATGTATGTACTAAGAAGTGTTCATAAATTTGTATAAAAATAAGTTAATACAGTCATATAAATATTTTGTTTATGGGTTTATCAATAATCGCTTGTTATTTTGAATCTCTTATCAAAACGGCAATTAACACTTTCTTTTTATACCCTGTACCTATAAAAGTTGAATAAAGGGTGTTACGTTAATTAACACATAAATTGAACTATAACAAAATTGTTCTCTTGTAGAGGAAACATTATACAATGTATAATAGAAACATTTCTACCAAGACATTTTACGGTACTTTCAACAGGGTATCTGCTAGTCGATCACTGGCAACGGGATTATATGTCGTTGTTAAGCGACATCAGCAATCTCTTGAATTATGAAATGAGCTTTGCACTGGTAAGCTACTGAATGCAGATTAACTTTACTGCCCGATTAAATGTTTGAACCCAAAAGTAACAATAGCAGTGCTCTAATCAGTTAATTAGCAGCTCATTTGGTTTATTGCGTGTACTACGTGGGGGGGGGGGGGGGGGGGACGCAGGATAGAGCATTTTCAATTACGATAATTGTTGCCAAACGATCGAACGAGTTGCTGCCGAGTTTATTGCGGCAACAAGAGCAGCAGCGTCACCGAGAGAGAGAGGCTAGAGAGTATCCGAGCAAGGCACAGGTGCAAGTGCATGCCAAAAGAGAAATTCAATTTGCGTCTCAGTTTTTATACTATACAAACATATATATATTTATATTTATATACATATTTGCAAGCCCAATAATTCAAATAACCTTTAGGCATCCTTAGAATTCTCATAGACAACAAGCGCTCGCTCTCATTGATTGTACACTATTATTTTGCACGTGCTTGATAAGCGGAATTCTACATACGTCGTAGACACGTTCCACAATGTACAATTTGCATGCGTTCGATGACAAACACGAGCTCCGAGTGCAAAGGGCTGCGCCTACTGGTGGGCGTGACTCATTGTGAACCACCTGTCAACAGCGAAGCCAAAAGCTCATTTCGCATGCATTGAATAACTTAACCATTTACTACGCTCTGTTTGTGTATGCGTCTAAAAATATCGGCGCTCTTTACCACCAATTTGCATATATAATATCACATATGCAAACACGATCGTATATTTACATACATACATACATACACACATAGTTGCCACTTGATAAAATAGTTAACAGTTCAAGAAAGATTGCTTTTATAAAGTTCTATATTTATTTGAATTTAACCATAATCTGCGCTTTAATCAAATTAATTACGACAGATTAAGTTATATTGTTTTATTTATAAAAAGTATTAGTCTGCAGACATGTTATAAAGCAGCTTGTCAATATCAAATTATTTTTATTTAATTGCTCCCAAAATAAGTACATATCTGATACGTAAATTAACTTATTCAGCTTTAACTATAAAAACCCAAAAAGCCAAAGTTCAAACAAAAAAATTCGATATTTATTATCAATCATAACAAATTAGCTCACTCTAGCTACAGTGGTGTGGGCGATATAGATTTGATTGGCGTGGGACAAGCCCGAAATACTACATATTTTTGAATATCTTTTGAACAATATACAAAAAGGGTCTGTGTACCAGCAGATAAATAATGTACCGTTTGTACCAATTGTGACAACCGTGTACCGTACCTCACCGAATGTACCTACATATGTACATACCATGTACAAGTACATATGCGTGTCTGCGTCATTAATTGAACTTGACAGATGCTGATGCTGCCGCCGGCAAAACCACCACTGCCGCATGATATGATTTCTTTGGCTTCGCATGCCATCCATCCATGATACTCACCTAGTTTTTGCAAAAACGTAGTACACAATAAGTGCAACTGATGCGATTTCGATGCCGCCGAGCAGCGAAATTTCAGCCACACATTGGGCAAAGTTTAAAAAACTTGTTAACATGGCAGAGCGTATGCGTTGTTGTTGTTTGTGTGGGATGTCAGATTTATGGCTCCTTTAGTAGTCGTCCGCAATTAAGACGCCACCCAATAAGGCCCACCACTTAGCACAAAAAGATGCTGCTGCTGCTGCTGATGATATGATGTACTTGTATGTCTGTACTCTGACCGCAATCTTTGCGGAAAAATACGGCGCGCATGGAGAGCGCCTCTCGCACTGTCTCTCTCTCTCTCTCACTCTCTGTATGTGTGTTTACGTCTGATTGCTGATTGCCATGCATATGAGGGCTGTGCTGCCTCTTCGTCTCCTCTGTCAAAGTGCTGTGTTGTTATGTATTGCGTTCTATTCTACATAACCAGACGTTGTTGGTGTCGCGAGCCGTAATTCGCAAGAGGCAACGTGTGAATATAATAAAGAATCGTATGATTTGTATTAAGCGCGCTTTGATTTATTTTAATTTCTTTTTATGCTTTTATATTTTTGATTCGTTTTGATTTGTATAAATTTGATTATCGCGCTGATAGCACAGTAGATATTGTTTATACAATGGTTTTTGTTCTATTTTAGCACTGACACTGCAAACAAATTCTTATCCTTTCCTTTGTCGTCTTATGCGCTGTCGCCGGCTCCTTTGTCATTCGTTTTTCTTTTATTTTTCACCGCACACAAAGCGAGAGAAACAACCGCTCAGTTCGAGCGTACACAGCGGAATAAACACGCTTGCAATCGTTGCCGTTTAATTAAATGCCAATTAACGTGTGACAATAAATGTGCACATAAAAAACCGTAGCGCAGGCCGAAGATCAGCATCAACAGCATTTTACGAACCGAACGACAAAAGCGACGCGACACAGCCGATAAGAGCATCGATAGGCAGCGAGTGAATGTTATCAGCTGGTAGGGAGATTCGAAGAGCGAGCGTGATAGCGCAAAATCGCTCACAAACAGAGAGTCGATAAAGTAGAACAATTTTGCTGTCACTTGAGCTATAGATGGCCTCGAAACTGGACTTCCGTTCCCTACTCGGCAAAATCTTGGGGGTGGGCGGGATTGAGACAAATTAAAACCGATGATTTCATGTTTTCTAAATATTTGAATTGATTGCATCTTGGCATGGTATTTATACTTTTTTGAACTTGGTCACACTTTTAAAGGACATGTCATTCAGGGGACGAGAAATAGGAAACGGGATCAAATAATTTTTGGATAGTTTGAAAGGAAAACCAAGTACATTAATACCACGGACAGAATCGGTTTATATATACGATCCAGCGCTTCCATTTAGGAGTTGTACATTGTCGGGCGTTAAACGATACTGCCACCATACCACCATATTCAACCATGATTATAATAGACAGCATGATTATAGAGTCAGCAAAAAGAGCAACAACTGTGGCCTAAGACTAAGTAGTTTAATAAGATATTACTTTCGCACTGTATTATGAATAAAATTCATACAACTTTTGTAATTTATTATATAAAAGAGTGTGGTCTGTTATTACGTGGAAAGTAAATTAGTTTACTTCTTGGCCGCGGGCTTCTTGGCGGCAACCTTCTTCTTGCGGGCGGCGAGCAGCTTAGCGCGGTTGGCAGCAGCCTTTGTGGCGACGTTGGCGAAGTGCGACTTGGCCAGCTCGACGTTCTGTTTCTTGGCCTTGGCCAATACCTTAGCCACGGTACGCTTCTCAGCGGCCAGGGCGGCGCGACGCTTGAGAACCTCAGCATAGGGGTTCAACTTGATCAGTTGACGCACATTGGTCAACGGATTCAGACGGCGGACGCGACGGAACACGCGCTTGCGTGGATCACGCAGCACCTTGCGGATTTCCTCAGATTTCAGGAGGCGCGACAAGTCCGTGTTGGCCATCTTGGGCTGGGGCAAATTGTAGCCCTTCTTCAAAGTGGATGGCTTCTTCCAGGTGCCAAACAGATCGTTCAGGCGCGAGAAGGCCGACTCGGTCCAGATGACAAAGCGACCAACATGACCGCCTGGTGCCAGCTTCAACAAGTTCAGCTTATCCACGCTGATTGTCTCAATGCCAGGTATGTTGCGGAAAGCCTTACGCAGACCCTCATCCTTGTGGTAGACCACAAGAGGACCACGACGGGCAATACGGCGACGGTCGCGCATTGTACCACGGCCAGCACGGAAGCGCTGAGACTTGTACACCTGTAATTAATTAAAATTAGTATCCATCGTTTATATATACGCTGCTCTTCGATAAGCCGGGGATAGTTTAACGGGTACACACCTTCTGGATATCAGCCCAGACCTTCAGACGACGCAAGAAGACGACAGCCTGCTTGGTCTTCTGCAGCTTCTGCACCTCATCGGAGACAACCAATGGGAACTCGGAGACGCCATCGATAACGTGTCCCTTGGACTGCACCAGGGCTGGCACACCGGAGGCGGCAATAGCCGACACCAGAGCGTAGCGACGCTGGTTGACATTGACCTTGCGGTGCCAACGGCGGAAGGTTTTGGTTGGTGCGAACATGCGACCACCACGGCACATGTTGCCAAAGGCACCCTGGCCAGAACGGTGAGTACCACCACCACGCACACGGGGAATACGTGCGACGGCACGGCCAGTACCCCAGGATTCGGCAGATGTCTGGTGACCTGGTGATGGACAATTGGTGAAATGATTTTCTGTTGCATTATCAACGATTGCTGCACTTACCTGCTAGCTCGCTGACAGCATAGGGCTGGCGGTTGTTGCGGCGCAGCAGCTGATGCACCTCGTTAACCACATCCGGACGGATGGGCGCCTTGAACACAGCGGGCAGGCAGATGTTCTTCTCCTTAACAGCCTCATTCTTTTCCGTGTACACGGAGACCAATGGCCTGGCGTTGCCTAAGCTCTGTAAACAAAATTCAAAATAATATGATATATTGTATCACAACAGTTGCGAGTCGCGGCTCGCTGTCAACGTCGCGCGGCCGCCGCACACTACAAACACGTGGAGGTTAGGACGAGGTTTCATGGCATATTTTTCATGTTTTTGGCACTTAATGTTTGTGAAACGTGAGTTACTGCAGTTCACGGCGCCCCGGGCATCACTTGTGTACACTTTCTCACCATTTTCGCTGATTTTTAATCCCAATAAATGGTGTTAAATTTTCTGCAAACGCAGATGCCGTCCTCTTTTTAATAAGAAGAACGAAGAAAGAAAGAGAGCTGCCGGAAATGGCCTAAGAGTGCTGCCAATCGCATTTCAGACAACAGGGTTGCATTTTAGGCAACATGGCTAACAACTGTCAAAAAACAATAGTGTTTGAAATTGCCTATTTTATTATGGAACGAACATAATGCGTATTTCAGCACTGCACAACTAGAATAAATGGGGCTGGAATATCTGGTTCAGTTTGAATCGTTCATATAGTCGTTAATTCATAGGTGAAAATTTAAAATTTTTAAAGAACAATAATAAAACAACTTCAGTTGTTGTTGGTTGGTAATTTGATATTAATAAGGAAACTCCAGACAAGTTAACAAGATAAACACTCTAATTTTTAAATAACTTAATGAGCGCAGCTGTTCATTTAAGTGACTCGTTGAAATGAACTTATTTTAATCAAATCAACACATCTCTAATAATAAACAATATCTTGTTTTTGTGCCGAAAACAAATTAAATAGTTAAGCAAATGGCCGATGAAGTTATTGTAGATGCATTACCGTATATAGATCATGGATATGATGACGTGGGCGTTAGAGAATCGGTATTTAAAGTGCAGTTTTATTCATGCGACAGTGATATTAACTTAATTGTGTATCCCGTTGCAGGCGTTAGCTATGGTCGAGGAGGAATGCCGGCGCTACCGACCGACAAAGAACTACCTGGACCACCTGCCATTACCAGCGAGTACACCTTTCGAGACGCCGCTGATGATCAATGAATTTGAGCGCATACAAAACCGCCTGCCCATGGAGACGCTTTCCATGAAGCGATACGAACTGCCTCCGCCGCCTTCTGGCAAACTTTCCGAAGTATCTGCTTGGCAGGAGTCCATTGAGAACTCCATGGCACAGCTAGAGCATCAATGGGTCCGTTCGCTGAATCTTGAACTGATGTTAGATTATGGCACTGAAGCCTGGAAATCCTACCTCGAAGTGTTTACCGCCATGCAGGCCAAGGCACAGCTACAGCTGCAACAGCTAAAAAAGGACATACAGGACGTTAACTGGCAGCGCAAACAGGCACAGACTCATGCTGGCGAAAAGTTGCGTGGTCTTGAGGCACACTGGGTGCTGCTTGTTTCCAAAAACTACGAAATTGAAACCGAATGCGTGGAACTTGAAAAAATGGTGCAAGCGGCTCGCGAGCAGCTTGAGAATCTTGCGCCGTCAAATGACCAAACCCCACCAGCAGAGCACACAAACGGTCATGTGCCAAGGGAAGAGTTCAATGGTGATGATGACGATGATGATGATGATAATGATAATGCTGGTAATGACGCTGCTAATGATGATGGTAATGATGGCGAAGGCGCAGATGCGGACGAAAAAGATGAGTCCCCAAATAACTCGTAGTGTTGCCGCAGTTTTATTATTATTTGTACAATTTTAAATACATATATTGAGTCATATAACAAGCAAAATGCGAATACATTGTATAAATATAGGATTCGTGTGTACGCGTTGTGAGTAGTTCCACATAGTCTGGATCGTTCAATCGTATATACTATATGTATACGTATGTATATGTAATTGTAGTTAATACAGCTTGATTTAATTAGTCGTATGGCACATTCGTGATACTATCTATGGCCTATGGCTATGGCTGGCCCGGAGCGAGCACTGATGGCGCATTGCGGTGGGAGCAGCGGCAGCAGCAGCGTTTAAAGGAGCGCGATATGAGTTACAAAAGACAAGGAAAAAGGAACCTAGCGTTAGCAGGATATGTTGCAGGCGTGTGCACCTCTCACTCCCGGCTTGAGCCAGCATCATAGATAATCCTTACACTTATAGCGTCGTCTCAGGAACATGATCGTTATGGTGCGGCCTGTGTCGTAGTTGTTGCTCCTGCTCCAGCCGCATATCGACAATTTTTTGCTCCAACTTTTTAATGCGCATCTGATACTTGCGTTTGCCCTGCTCCAACATCTGGCCCAGGTTACTGTAATGCATAGATGTACTTGTAGTTAGTAAAACATATAAGTGGATTCCTTTGTAGTGTCACTTACTAGTTTGATTTCTGTAAATCCCGTAAATTCTGATGCATTTGCTCGCATTTCTCGTTTGTTGCCTTTTGCGTGGCATTAATATTCAGCAGGGTTTGAATGCGTCCTTTTAACTCAGTTTCCCGAGTAAGCGCCTCAACCAGCTGCTGTTCGGTGAGTGCCGCATGCTCGGCCTCCGAGTATGAGACCCGATTGGCTGCCTGCAGTTGTTTGAGGGCCTCGTGTAGAATGCTGACACGCTCATTGGCATACTGCTGCTCTCGCTCAGCTTCTTCCTTTGTGGTTTTCAGCTGCTGGTTTTGTTCGCGCAATTCAAGCAACTCCTGCATTATGACGGCCGTCTCCAGGTCGATTGGCGACTTTTTTTCCTTATCATGGTCGCACAAATCGTTATCCTTCTCCAACGCCAGACGCTTCTTCTCATACACATCACTAAAGGGTGATTCTAGATTGACTATAGTGTGCTGGACGACTGAACGCCGTCCCTTCAACTTGGAAACGTGATAGCGTAGACGATTGTCGTCGTCGGCACTCCATTGACGCGAACTCTTTGGCGCATCTTCCACGCTCAGATTGATGTTATGCTGCCAGGGTCCTAGACTGTTCTCGCACATGTTCTTTTCGGTTTCCAATCGGGCCAGCAGGTGATGTGCCACCGATTCCACTGCACGGCGACTCTCCCCTGCAGCCACCGATTTATCGCTGAGCAGCGCCAGCCTGAAAGTTAGTTTCTTAATCAATTGATTTATCTTGAGTCTTCTAGAAGCGTACTCACCTGCTTTCTAGCAGCGCCAACATCACATCGTAGGCCTCGATGGCGCGATCGCTGCAATTGAGCGCCAGCTGCAGCGCAACAGCATTTGACTCGTATTTGCCGCACAGCAGATAGAGATGCTCGGTGTGTTCCTTTGACTCATCTAAGGTGAGGGACAACAATGTGTTGCGCATCTTCAACTGCTCCATTTTACGTTGCAGTCGCTCCAGCTCCAATTGCACCGGTGCCATGAAGCTGTCTATTAGCGAACTTTGTTTGCATACCAAGTGCTCGACTAGGTTGATATCCTGTCAAGCAGTAAAAGTAATCTCTCAGCGTGACTGCAGAGAGTTTATTTGAAGCTAGATGCTCACCTCATTGCTTAGTTCCGTGGGGCTATCATTGTCAGGCATTGGTTCAATTTGTGGCTCATTTTTGCTGGCGCATCGCAGTTTAACGCGCTCGGCAATTTTGACGCACTTCTGCGGACTAAGTGAGACGCAGGCTACAAATAAGCAATGATTAAGAAAATCCAGCTGTAATGAACTTGTTTCCTTACTTACCATTTAAATCGTTGAGCCGTTGATCATTTGGAGCGCTAGCATTGCCATTATCGTTGGCCTCCAATTCACAGGCAAAGTAAATGACATTGGTTTGCTCCTCCACAACGGCTGAGTCCTTATCCTTAGTGGAAATCTCGGCTTGCAGCAGTGCAATCTGTGCACGTAAATGCAGCACCTCTTCCTGCAGAGCTTCCAGCTGGCCCTTGTTGATGGCATCCTGTGGCTTGATGTGTATATTGTCAGCGCTGGAACAGGCGCCTTCAAAATAATCCAATTGTTCGGTTTGACACTCGCCCTCAGCATCCGCATTAGTTAGGTTCAACTCCGAATTATATATAGAGCCTTCTTGATAACTTAGCTCTGTGAAATCCAACAAATTTGCCATCAAAACGTTTGCTTTTAGTTCTTGTAGTTTACACACTTACCACTGCCCTCGCCCTCTGGCTCATGCTCCTCCATAATGATATGTTCCTGTTTGCTGCGCAATTTCTTGCTAAGCTCAGCAATGACGCAATGCATTTCAGTGATGCGGCACTCGTGCGCCTGGCTAACCACCTCCAAACGCTTGTGGCACATATCCCGCTCCACATTGCTTTCCGTCAGTTGGCGCTCAGCCTGTTGCAGGCGCTGCGACAGCTCACGCACTCGATTCTCCAGCTGCTGCACCGACAACTGCTCAACCTGCAACAATATTAAGTGATTTTTTTTAAACTACCAATGCACCGTTCACATCATCATCATCATCATTATCACATTGATGGGCCGCCGCGCCATTGGTTGTGACATTAGCGTGTATTCCCAGCTACGTCTCTTTTCGGCATGTAAGCCGCCCCCGCCACCGCCTCCAAGGGGCTTGTCACTGCAGCACATGCAGCTCAGGCTGCGTGGCAGCAGTTGCTCTGCTATCATGGCCAGTTCAATTTCAGTTTTCTTTTTTTTTGTTATTTTTTGTCAGCGATTACGTCGTCGTCGTTGTATGTTGGTGCACTTCGTCTTGCATGCCGCTGCAACTTGACCCTTGGTCTTGCCACGCACCTGCGCAGTCCGCAACGCATTCAAATTTACACATATTCCACTCATATACATATATATATTTGTACTTATATTAGGCATACATACATACATATATGTATGTTTATATGTTTATGTATGGGTATGTAGTACACTTGTACTTTGCAAGCAATTTGACATGTTGCTTGTCTCCATTAAGATATAATAATCTTAGAAATAGTTTGAAAATATATACATGTAGATATCTCCTTCTTAACCATAAATCAGAACAAAATTAATTTCTATCCCCCAAACGAGAGCCACATCTCCCATGAATGATAAGAAAGCATTGAAAAACAAACTCCATCTATAAGCAACATTAATAATATAATTCTAACTTTCCAGGCAAGAATTCCTTCTATGAGAAAGATATCCTTGTTTTCATTGCCAGGAAGAAATAAAATGTACTTGGAAGATAGATCTAAAAAACTAAACTGGTAATAAAAATAAGGATCACTTTCTCAAAGAAGAAATTCTTGCTATATATGTATGTATGTAACTTTTAAACTTCCCAGGCGAGAATTGGCAATAGTACTTCATTGATTTAGCATGAATCTTACAACTTTTCAAACATCCCCATTTTTCTTTTATATTCAAGATTATTACAGCTAATTTGTGATTTGAAAATTGCTTGGTCTAAACAGATGAAAAGAACATTTTAGAAATACAAATATTTTTTACAGGATGTTTTAGGATTGTATCGAAACGTTCAGAATACATTTTTGATATAAGAAATCAAAAAACCAAGCGAACTACTTACTTTGTTGACAATGTCCAGTGTGGAACAGCTGGAGATATTGTTGTCGCTTTCGGTAGTATCGCGTTGCGTGTGCTCCGGAGAGTCCAGCTCGTAGGAACCCACAACATGCTTGGGCTGACCCAGACTGGCACTGGGGCCACCACCCCGCGGTGATATGCTGCCAAAGACGAACTCGATGTCATCGCCAATGACGCCGCCGCCTCCCTTTGATATGCCTTTGATATCCCGTTGCTGGTGCTGCTGCTGCTTGCCCTGCCTGCGTGGCACATCGGAGCCAATCCTGGCAACGCGTGCAATTTGCACATCGTTGGACATTGTGGACTAATGCACGGGGTGGGCTGCTTGTCTGGTTGGCTTTGTGGGTGGTTGGTGGGGTGGCCTTATTCTGTTGGCTTTGTTTTGCGAATTTGGCTTACTTTTGATTGGCGCTCCATTTCCATATGTGTATAATGGCACTTGAATTTACATGGTCTCCGTGACCCATTTGCATTTTTAAGGCATTTTTAATTCATATTTTTATACATTTGTTTCAAAATGCAACAACTACAACTTTCTTATCAGAAAATGTATACTATAGAAGCCGAGCAGTGTTGGCAGACGTTAAAAGTTCCGCTAGCAGTGCTCTAAAACTTCTTACAACTTAACGGATTTCATTTTTGAAATAAAAAACAATTTATTATCAAATCTCATGTACACAAGTGTTTATTGAACGTTATAAATAATAGATAAATTCATATATATTTTATAATTCGTATATATATAACGGCATATGCGATATGCTTTCTATAAATTATTAATATTGAACTAGTTGACTGAGCTCTATAGTTTCCAGCTAGTGCATTGTTGCTACATTTTCGGCGCGTATCGTGACCATAGCCTCATAATCACGCGTATCCAAATCGTGCAGTGCCTTCTGCACCAGAGCCGCCAAATGTGGCGGTAAATCCTTGAGATCCTCCGTTCGTTCCCTAGCTATGGCACTAGATACGCGTGTTGTGCCACTGCAACCGAAACCACAATTGCCCGAATCCGTGGTACCCGATGACGACTTATACGCATTTATGGAAAGATCATTCAGCCGTACATCAATGCCATATACAGACGAATCAGCTGACTCCGATGACAGCGAAGACATGCCATCATCCGACTGTCCCACACCCAAGCATTCATTTGCCATGGGCGTTAGATCATATGGTTCGGATGATACTGTGTTTGCCTCCTCTGGCACAGTGGACGGTGTGGCAGTTGCTCCTGTGCTGTTACCCACGTCATCAACCATGGCGGCACAGTAGCCATTGAGCAGCAACTGTGAGGGTGCATAACCAAACTCCTCGTCGTCCTCCTCGACGGTAGCACTCTCCGAGTCCCCACTCAGGAGCTGTTGCCAACGTTGCTCCAGCTCTGCCATTTTAACTGCTAGTATTCTATGTCCAACGTAAGTTAATAAAATGATCTTTTCAATGTCAATATACCTACTTGTTAGTTCTCTTCTGATGCGTCAGTGCCAAATTCTTGTCATTCAAATTGTCGAGCAGTGCCAAGCACAAGGACTTAAGATCGTGTATCGTTTCTGTTTTTCCAGGTAAGTCAATGCCGCTCTCCAGAATAGTTTTAACTACGATGACAGTAAAATTTAAATTTGATAAAGGTCATGAACAAGAACTTATACAACTCTGCAAAAACCCTAATATAGTTGACTTCATAAAATATAAACAAGAATATAATATAGGAAAACCCTTTTAGATATAAAACATTCACTTCGTGAGCTTATTTATAGAATTTATAGCCAGAATTTATAGTTAGCTCTATATATATAAATAAATAATGTAAAATTAATATAAAACAAGAAAGGACGGCTATCTTCGGAGTGCCGAAGCTATATTATATTTTATAAAAATTGTATGTCTTTTCACTGACCTTGCCTGGGGCTTAGTATGGTTTCATCATTGGTGCTACCACCGAGCTTTACAATGCCCTTTTTGCGTTTTGTCTCCAGCATGGTCTGGAATTAAGAAATAATATCAAAGTATGTTACATAAAGTAATGGTGCTTCGTATACCTTATACTTGTTAAGGGACTGCCTGGTTAACTCCAACTCGTTCTCCTGAATCTTGACACGCTCGTGCAGGTACTTGTTCTCCAACAGAACGCCATCAATGTCCAGCAGCTGAAATAGTTCATAACATCCAGTTGTAAATTGTATAAGAATTGCAATTAATACTAATCTTTGTTCCAAAAAAGAAATACATTATAAATTTAAATATAACGAACAAAAATGTGATCAAATGACCAAAACTAACGAAAATGGGATTCAAATGCGTAGAAGAAAATCGGCAAACCAGTGAATGAAACGAACGTAAATATATGTCCGCTTGGTTTCTCTATTGAACTACAACAATATCATTAATATAATAAGATTCTTGTGTCCTGCAAGGGTCTGACTTACCTTAGGATGCATTTTATTGGCTTTCAATGCCACTAATAATTCGTGGTTTAAACGATGGGCCTTGCACTTGTAGGCATCGCGTTCCGTAATGAGTTCCTCCTTTTCATCAATAATGGCTTTAAGATCAAACGCCAATTGTGCGTTCTTCTTCTTAAGATTCTCCAGATGACAAATAAAATTAGCTCGTTCCCGTTTCCATTGCAATTCCTCCTTATTGTGCGCAGCATTTTCACATACCAGAGCCTGTAGCCGGAACTTACTTTTCGCCTCCCGCTCACGCAGCAGCTCCATGTCGCCCTGAAGCTCGCCAAGCCTTTGCTTCAGTCCCTCCACCTCAGTGTTCAGCTTGAGATTTAGCTCGCGTGTTTCATGCAGCAGCGCAGCCAGGCTGGAATTCTCGCTCAAAGCTCCGCAGGAATTCCCATTCACAGCTAGAAGCTCGCTATTGCGCTTCATGGCCGAGTAGCGCAGCTGGAGTGTCTCGGCCATCAATTTGTACTGATCCCGCTCCACACGAAACTGTTCCAGCTCCTGCCGCAATATGCGCAATGCCTCAATTTTGCTCTGCAGCTTGCGGTGCACGGCCGAGGTCTGCAAATTAACGTAATATATTGGTTAACTGTCAAAAATCTTTAAAGAATCTTTTGCTGACCTCAACGCTGTAGGTCTCCATATGTTCCCCAAACGTATACTCGTATTGGTTGACATTAATACCATTACTGTTGCTATTACTGGTACTGCTGTGGCCATCATCCAAGTCCATGCCGACGCCGTATGTCACCATATGTTCCTCAAATATAAACTCGATGTGGTTGACATGGACAACCACAAGTTCATACAATTTTTACGGCATTTAAGTATTTGTTTGTTAATAATAGTATGCTGCCGCATATAACTGAGATATATCACACAGTATTCCGTTTTGTATTTCGTCTGTAACCTCTTACAATTTGTTCACATGCCAGTCCATGTAAAATTAATCAATTTTTACCTGCGCCTGCGCAATACCAATCTATCCAGTATTCTAGTGTTGCCAGCTTGGGATTGTAACATATGTATGGGTTTTGAAAACAAGAGCAGCAGGTGTGCTCTATTCTAATCTTACTTTTATTCCCTGCAATTATTTAAGAAATTTTTTACCAAAAATGTATTTCTTTATTTGGGAATTTTTATTGGTGTTCAAGGACACGATATAAACATCTATATCTCGTATACCTTACAATATTGACGTACGAAACTATTGACAAATCAATAACATACATTATGATTGTGCGGATTGTGATTTAGATTTTGGGAAGTAGTTCCTTGCATAACTTCTGAAGCTTGTACCTTGGATACTGTGCCCCTCAAGGATTTGTTCATTGTTTCTTGATTTCGCTTTATCAAGAATTGAAGTAGCATTTTTAATACAAATTTTAAATTGTTAAGAGTCTCAGATTTGATATTAAGACTTTCCGAACTTGCCAAAATGCCTTCAACTGCAAAGATAATGCACGTATAAAACGAAACACTCTGTCGTATATGATTTCAGTACTATAATCAGTCTATATTATAGTACTAGTACACACCCCTTTTAATTATCTGATTATGACCATAGAACTGTCGAACGGGTGAATATTTTTTTTTAAATGTCTGCGACATCGAATTTGTTTCCTTTTGCAACACGGTTAGTTTCAATTTATCCTGCATTGGGGTCTTGCATTGGGTCCAACTTATTTCTGTTTCGTTGGACCCCTTACAAGACCACTGATCCAGGGGGTTGGCAGCATGTTCCACTGTTGCCTTATCCTGACGCATCAACATTAATTCATTACCAATCGATATCAGATTTGTGCCTAGTCTATTGAGTTTTTCAGATACACCCGACTTCGAGCTGCCGTCTTGGCCCTGGTCCAGGCTATCACATTTGCCTCTATCTTGTGTTTTAAGACCGTTGAATAAAGATACAGTGACAAATAGCTGTTGAACATCCGAGATTGTTAGTTATAATCCGTGTACACAAATGTTAACTACCTTTTCTTCAATACGGTCAAAATGTTTCATCAATTCTGAATGGCTGTCAATTTCGCAGACATCTTTAAGTAAAGATTTCATGTACTGCTCATTAGCCTGCAATTTGGCGAATACATTTTGATTGGACATCATAAGCTGCTTTACAGTGTCTTTCTGGGCAGCCAGTCTTCCATTATACTCGTTGGTCTCCTGCAGCAGTTGTTGGACGCTTTCCAGCTGTCGGTCAAAGTCTTCAAGCCCAGCATCATGTAGACCCATTCTAACTGAGTTAGGGGTAAGCTTAGATTTAATTTAATTTGATACTTTAAGGTTCGTAATTTATGTATTTTGTTTTGTTATTTCTATTTTTATTTGTATGCCGAAATTTTGTTTTTCTCAATGAACATAAAAATCAATCTGTTGAATTAAAGCATTTTATTTTAACAAGTTAATTGAAGTCTTTGAAAGGATTAGAGATTGGGGCGAAATACAAAGTATGAACCCGATTTTCGGTACTGAAAGTATTCCCGCGCCAATCTCTAGAAAGGATACATTTCTAGTAACTTAAGGTTAACTAAACTCTACTGGACATTATGAATATTTGTACACCTTATATATGCATTGCATAAATAAATAATTAAATATATGATAACTTTCCTTTATCTGCAGCTCATGGCATTGGCTATGGTTACCATTTTGCGAACAACATTGACGTTTGTGCCGTAGTAGGGATCAATATCCTGCCTACCCATTGTTACATCGCACTCCATGCGTGTGGTGGTCGGTGCACAGTAGTCCTCGCTAGCGGTGTCCATGGCCGAAGCATGGAACTCTAGACAACGGCTGACGGTCAGTACCTCTTCGAGATTGGATACTTTGATGCCGGCACCAGGCATTATAATAATATCGCGATGATGCTTCGCTATTAACTGTGCCAAAGAGTCGACACCTTCGGCTGCCGATTGGCGGAACCCGCTGCTTAGCAGCCGCTTAAAGCCCAGCTCTTTGATCACTTGAACGTTCTCGTGCATATACTTCTGATCAGTGAGATCAAAGGCCCGATGAAAGGTGACGGGCAACCCATATGAATAGTGCATTACACGTCGACACTTGTCCACATCAATTGTGCGCTCTGTGGTAAGTGCGCCAAAAACAAAGCCATCGGCTCCATGGGCACGCAGTAAATCCATGTCCGTCAGGGTCGCCTGCAGCTCCTCTTCGCTATAGACAAAATCAGTGCCGCGTCGTGGACGCAGCATGCAAAATATCGGCAATGTAAATGGCAATTCCTTAAGAGTCTTAAGCGTTCCGACTGTAGGTGTCAGGCCCCCTTCTTGCAGTGCTGCACACAATTCAATGCGCGCTGCGCCGCCCTCCTCAGCTGCGAATGCAGATTTTATGGAATCCACGCAAACCTCCAGCTTTATATCATGAGCAGACATTTTGGGCTTTTGATTTCGTTAGTCGCCTAGTGTAACACGGGAAAGCGCCAATATTATGAGGCTAAACCCTTTTAAGTTATGGTTGTTTTTGTTTATTTTATTATTTCTTATTATTTTTATCTATTCTTGGGACGACAACTGTTATTTAACATAGATGCAAACAGTGAAATTGACATTAACATTAGCTCAACTGGTATTAACAGCAAAACTAATTTTATAGCAACAGTAACGGCTTAATAAAATTGAGTTATTTTATTGACAGCTTGAATTAAAATAAAACGCAAGCACAATTTTGTCACTTTCTTTTGATTGCAGTTGTTTACAAGCAACAGTAAGCCGAAAAGAAGCAGAATTTGCTCTAACCTTGTTTTGTTAATGATTTTGGCTAGTGTTTATTGTTTATAATCTGCAGTGTTAGAAAATACTGCGAAAACACACACTAGTGCAACAATAACGCTACCAAACTATTATAAGGTTTGCAAAACATCCCTAGACGTTATAGAAGTGGGCTATTCTAAAATTACCTAAATAATTTAATAAATAATATAATAATAAATGAATTGAACCGCAATTCATAAGTTCTATCGAGTCTGTTAAATGACAGCTGTGCTCTGTTATGGTTCACTTATGCTGTTATAACTCCTTATCATTT
This sequence comes from Hirtodrosophila histrioides, assembly GCA_037075165.1. Classification (NCBI taxonomy): domain Eukaryota; kingdom Metazoa; phylum Arthropoda; class Insecta; order Diptera; family Drosophilidae; genus Hirtodrosophila; species Hirtodrosophila histrioides. Next base: position 9,177,978 of record JBAMCL010000390.1, on the reverse strand, counting down.
TGCTAGAGACAGTGATTTTGAGACAGTTAGCAGCTGTTAAATTCGAATTTGAGTTGGTTGGCTGTTTTTCCTCCAAACTACCTGTCGTCTAATGCAAATTTTATTGAATAAAATTTTATACGGCTTAATGATATTCTTTGATAAATTGCAAAATTAAAAATTAAATAATGAGCAGTTTGTTTATCCAAAAAATGTCTGGTGCGCTGTTAATAACATTTCAGAAAAATGTTAAGTCTTGTTGTTGTATGTGCAACTCTGGTATTCGTTCTAACCTTAAAAAGTGGCTAACAAACAAAAAGTTGCCTCAACAAAAAATAAATACATTTTATTTTGCCATTTAATACAATTGTTATAATTTATAATAGTGAACCGATGATGATATGCACGCGTTTGAAACATTTACAAATATAAAACAACCCAAAGCAACTAAACGTCCAGTAACATCACACAGCAGCAGCAGGACCGAGGCAACATAAAAACAAATACACAAAAAATAACACAACTAAATAAATAAAAACATAAAAAAGCAACAGCAAGCAAACCACATACATAAGTCTCGAAAGTGTTGAGTGTGAAAGTATATTTTAGTTACAAATATTGTTATGTTCTTTGGATGAGCAGCTGAAATAAAAAATGCTTTAAATTACGATTTTTCACTGCGTGCTCTCTGGCCAAGGGCTGCCAGAGGAGTTGCTTTGACTCCTACTCCTGCCACCTACAATCGTGAATACGCTGTATAGAAATGTGCAAAGTGATTTAACCAAATATTCGTCCGCAAATTGTATGTGAATTTGCCAACCGTCGATCAACAACGTCAAAGGATATTGAGGCGCATCTTGACGCTGGAGAGAAATGCATTTAAAGACAATCGCAACTACCACCTAACAAAATCAGAATCTGCGTCCGCGTCCGCGTCCGCACTGGTGCTACACCCACAACCACAAAACCGGCGACTGCAACTGCTGTCGTCATTAGCCTTGTTTAGCATATTATTTGGTCGCCGTTGTCGTGCCTGCCTCTTGTTACATTCTTCTGTTGTTTACGTTTAATGTTTATTGGCACATTGTTGAAAATTCTTAGACCTTTACCTTTTACTTGTGCAATTCCCATTACTGATACTGATACTGATAGTTATTAAAATCTTCGTTGAGCATTTAAATCAAAATGAAATCTTCCTCGTCGTATATGCCATCAAAATCACGTCCAGCCGCTACAGCAACAACAACAACAATAAACAATTTACACCCGTCCAAGCCCACCTCGCCGCCATCATCAACGCATTTGCTACGCACGAGGGCCACACATTATCAAACGCATTAAATTATACAAATGGAATTCAAATCATTTAAAGGTACGCATAATTTTTTTAACAATTCAATTGATTAATCATTATTATTTTGCATCTTTACTTAGTTCACGCTGTCTAACCAATATAACTCTGTTTATAAAAAGCATCTGTTTGTTAGGGACGTCTCTGAATGAAAATGTTGTATTTGCTCCTGCATACGGAATTTTACATATTACCAAGGGTATATTTATGCATAAGGAATCCGTATAGAATATATTTACTTACTGTTCCCTTGACCGAACGTTCTGGGCGATGGTGCAATCTCGAGGAGGAATCCTTAGTACACATTCGGGCAGCATAACGCGTCCTGACTAGGAGAAGAAGTAGGCTTCTACGTAAGCTGTCCTCTTAAGAACGGATATACAGTAGCCGACGAAGACCTCCTGACACTCATATAACCTAACTTCAAGATGATTGGGCAAATAAAAAGAGATATATACTCTTTTTATTTGCCCAATCATCACAAAACATTTTCACTCCCCATAAAATGGGTAAAAAGGGGTACCAAATCTGAGCAAATGTATGTAATAGGCAGAAGGAGATACCTTCGACCCTATAAAGCATATATATTCTTGATCAGTATCAGAAGAGATTTCGATTTGGCCATGCCCGTCTATCTGTCCGTCTGGCAGTCTGTAGATCTCAACAACTATAAGAGCTAGATACACCAAAATGGGAATGTAGGTTCCTGTATACCATACCCAGATCAAGTTTGTTTCCAATTTCAGATATTTCTCCGCTATTCTCCCGCAATTCGATAAAAACGTTTTATACTAACAATTTTAAAGATATAGCGTTGGAACTTGGCTTGTATAATACTTTAGCTGCTCTTCATCTACTGTCCAAAATTCAAGTCGATCGGATGATAAACACAGAAGTTTTTCACAATAGAAAATTGAGTGCTGAAGCGCGGGAGGGGAAGATGCATCACAGCCACCACTTAAAATGCCTCGCTTGCAATGTCGCTTGTGCTGTCAATTGCGGGTGTGTGTGATTGTGTATAAGTGTGTGTTTATGTGTAAGTGTACAAAGATGCCATCGGAAATTTTTGACTTGAGTACAGGGAGTTTTGTAGTCGGGTATACTCGAATATAGCATTAAATTATAGATTGGTTCATTTGCTTTAAATTAACGAAGCGTTTTCCTACCGTAAAAGGAAAGTGTATAGAAACAAAATTAAAAACGAAAACGATGAAAAATGTCAATTTTTTTGTACTGTCCTAAAATATTCCGCTATTGTATATAAATTTAAGTTTCTCAATCTAAAATTATTGCAAGAAATAAGGCCGAACGCAGAAGCTATAGGCTATAACTTCAAGCGTTCAATAGATCTAATGGGGTAAAGTTACACAGGATCTCCTAAGTAAAATTTAATGGATGTAATACGCTTTTAATCAGGGACCATAAATAATGAATTTTTTTATTCATGCTTTATAAATCTTGTTCTGAGTTAGTTTATTATTCATGCCAAATATTTAAACAATAAATAAAAGTGTATGCTCGAAGGAACTTTCGAAATGTTTTAACAATTTCCAACTTGAGCTGCTTCACAAGTAGAACAAGTAAAATGTTATAAGAAAATTAAACTTCAAATTATAATTTTGACATCAAAGTTGCCGTTTAGATCCATGAATATAGATATCTGTAAGACAATTTTTACATACAAACCGAGCAATGTGTTTCATACAATAACTCAACATTCAACCGATTTTTCCTATGGTAGCTGTATGTGTAATAATGTGGTCCGATTTTGATAAAATTAAAGCAACCTAAATACAGTTTGGATGAAATATCGGTATAGACAAAACTCATTAAAGATTGGATTGTTCCTATGACAGTTATAAGACATTGTGAGTCGATTTGTTTATGTACGCAACAAATCGAGACTACGATTAGGTGAGTTTGGTCATAATATCTTTAAACTTGGTCAGCTTTTATAATAAAATCGATCGCTCTTATGGCAGTTATAGTATGTATATTAAAACAAGAAAGAACGGCTATCCTCGGAGTGACGAAGCTATATAGCCTAGCAGCAATGTTTTTTATACAAAACTAAATTGTCGTCTGATTCTTCCTATGGTAGCTATGTGGTCCGATTTTTATAAATTTATAGAAAACTTAATCAAGTCAAATAAAACTCTCACTTAGTTTGGATGTAATACAAACCATTTCTCACACAAACACATTTTTGGACCGATCCTAAGGCAGCTATGTGATATAGTTTCCCGATTTAGAACAAATTTAGTCAGATTGTATAAACTGTCCAGAGAATCGGTTTGGGTGAGTTTGGTGAGGATATCTTCAAAAACAACAACGTTTTTTATATAAACAGACGGATATCGGATATATATACACTTTGTTGGGTCGGAAACGTCTCCTTCAGTGCATTACACATTTCGAGACAATATAAAATACCCTCTGCTAGGGTATAATGATCCGATCCGGCCGGTTCTAACATATGTACTGCCTGAAAAAAGGAAGCATCTGCGACAAGTTTAATTGATTAACTTTTAAACTGAATAGTTGGTAACAAAACTGGTCAAGCGTTATATATTTTGTGAGAAAATTTGAATAAATGTTATGAAAGATATAAAAGGATTTTGCATAGTGCAGTTCAGAGGATGAAATTAGCGCTGCTACTCTTTGAATGTGTTTATTTACGCATGTGTGTTAGATTAGTTTAATACAGTTGTTTAATAATAGTTTCAATGTATCATTTTCAGGAACCACGAAAATTAGGTTATTTCTCGTTGGTTTCTTAAGTGCAATCAAATACGTTTCAGCTCCTTAAAAAATGCAATACAATTTATGTTATTGATTTCATTTATGCGTAAGCCAAATGAATTCGTGCGAAAATTATTGGAATTTTCACCCTTGGAAATGGGCTATTGTGTCGAATCAAACCACATTTTTAAGGGTTATTCAATTTACTGTGCAGTGAACAAAAAAATACTTCAAGGAGATATAATTTTATTGCTTTCTTCGATTGTTAGCTGGTTTAACTCAGACTTACTTCAATAAAAATATATTTACATGCATAACTATGATCAAAGTGTTGAAACTAGACGTGGTCGCGGAGAGGGAATTCCTCTGTCACAAAAATATGTTATTCCCACATATTTAAAAAGTTGAATTACTATATAAATATAATATTTTGTAGCGTGCATGGATATGTGAATTTGCAATGGATGCATATTTATGTATTTTTAATCAAATTGTGCATGTATCGGAGCAAACTCCCGATACGCGGGTGTAAATATATTTTTAGGACATACAACTAGAATTTTACTATATTTACCATACTAGAGTCTTGCTATATATATATATCCTTGCCAGGGCAAAGGCTACGTGATAGCGTGCTAGCTTCTAACAAACAGAAATCCGGGCTTAAAATCCCAGTCAATTTATAAATATATTTAGATTTAACATCAAGGTGTAATCAAAAACTGCGACTTATGTTGCCAACCGGCGATGTCCGCTTATTAAAAATATTTAATAATATAAATAAAGAATTATATCAAACACTAATTAAATTAAAAATTTGGCTCCCCATCTTTTAAGTCTCGTCTTTTATTGTTACATTTGCTCAAATTGCAGCTTAAGTTTTCCAGAATTAATAAATATTTTCATATTTAAGTCTGCATTTATAATTCAATTCAAATTATATTTTAAATTTCTTGCGGAAATTTATGTGCAAACGATGCTTTTATTTAGATTTATTCTCGTTGATTTCAAATATAATTAATATATGGAATTCATGAAAAGTTGGATACCATCTATATCTGTTTATTGATTCTGAATAGAAAACAATTCATTAAGTCAATGTACTGTCCGTGGGTGTTTTTACTCCCTGTACCCATAAAAAGGGTAAAAAAAGGGGTACTAAATCTGTGCAAATGTATGTAACAGCCAGAAGGAGACATCTACGATCTTATAAAGTATATATATTCATGAACAGTGTCAACAGAGATTTCGATTTGGCCATGTCCGTCCGTCCTAGAGCCACCAAATTTGCAATGTAGCTTTGTGTATAGCAGGCGCATGTCAAATTTATTTTGGATGCGAGATATTCCTCCCCATTCTTCCGCTATTCGATAAAAACAGTTTTGTAGTAACAATTTTCAAGTATATAGCTTTGGGATTTAGCATGTACAATACTTCAGTCACTCTTGATCTACTGTCCAAATTTCAAATCAATCGGATAATAATCACGTGAGTTATTCAACAAACAAGATGGCAAAATTGTAAGGGGAGGAAGAAGCACAGCCGCGACTTAAAAAGCCACGCTTACGCTGGCGGCTTTATGTATGTGTGAGTGTATGCGTAAGTGGACGAAGATGTGATTGAAAGTTTTAACCTGGGTACAGGTTTCGCAGTCGGGTATACTCGACTAGTGCATTCTTACTTGTTTGAGACTGTTTTACTACAGGTGGACTTACTACACATAATTCGAGGTCCTTAATAATTATTATGTTATGAAACTAAATCATTTACACTTACTAAAACCCCTAAAATAGCGATATCATCGTCATTTTCCTAAAATGTGCATAATAAAATATTAACAAAAATATTGTAGTACATATAAGTATTATGTTCTATAAATAGGATTAAACCTGCTACAAGAAAACAAATGTAGAAGAAAAGTAATATAATGTTTGCATATATAAGATAAACGTTTTCTTTCTCTAAGCACCATTTTTGAAGTACTATGTATGTTTCAAATATAACAATTGTTTTCGACATCGTAACACTATTATAACAATATATCAACACTTTTGCATGAATTTATTTTTTATTGAAATCAGTTAGCTTAAAAATTAAGTTTCGTTATTTGTGTTAAAGAACTGGCAAAAACCGATTAAATTCATCTTATATTCATTTCTTTAAATTTTTAGAAACTGCAGTTTTTGGAATCCCAAGATCTCTTCTATATCCACACTAACTTAATGCAAATTACACATGTAAGTATTTAAATACATTCAATTGTGTTTCTCATAAAGTGCAAGAGGTATTAATATAGTCAAGTAAAGGATATTCATAATATTAATAAAAGACAATGGAATTTTTTAACATCTTGAAAATTTTTTAAGCAATTAAAAAATTACCAAAATATTTTATTATTAAAATTAAATCGTGTTATACTTATTGTATGTATTTATATTGGAAATGAATAGTACATATAACAATAGATTTGACAGACCTGTTCTTATTTGGGATTCTGATTAAATCATTTGGAATCGAAACTGTTAGCTGTTCTTAATTCCGAAAGATTAATTTTTCGGTTCTAAAGAAAAGCTTTCAGTTTAAGGCAATTGAGTGTAAACTATTGAACAAACTATTGAATATCTTTGCAACGATAATAAATATTGTGCTTTGAATCGAAAAATTGAAACAAAATATTATAAACTAGTTATACAATGATAGTTACTAATAGTATTTATGCTGTAATATATCAAATATTGCAGAGCAAAACACGTGATGCTTGCAAAAGTCAAGTTAACAGTCGACTTTGTTGAAACAAGAACCACGAAGGTCAATTGGTATTCATGTACTAGTATTTTCCCCCAGTTTTCCAGTCTAGACTAAAAACAGACTCAACATTCATTGCAATGGCGGTCGTCGACTATTTGCCTTTAACCTCATTAGAAACAAATGCGGCAGACTGCAAAACTACAAACTGCAAACTGCAGACAGGAAATTGTAGCCACCCGAGCGAGCCGGCCCACAAGCACGGCCAACTCATTGTTTAAAACTTATTGGAAAATAATTTCCATATTTGTTTTAAGTTTGTTGAGAAGCGCCCTGCAGAGAATTGCCTGGGCTCAATGCCAGGCAGGGCAAAGGATGTTTAAATGAGGGAGGATATCGATGATGGTATGGGGTAAATACTACTACAACCCTCACCCGATGTGTACATGGACCGTGTTCGAATTGTAAAATACTACTCTCCTTTGGGTATTTTTTGTTGTTGTATTTGTATGTACGAACGGGCTCTGGACCTGCGCATATTGGTTGCACACACAATGACTCCTATTCCGTGGTGCCGTCTCGCTCGCACATACAAACAGGAATGCCGCAACCACTGACACTTTGAAAAGAACATCCTTTGTGTTTGTTGTACATGAAGCATCATTACGTTGGGCGGCCCTGCTTAGGGGGGAGGCTGGCCAGCAGTTTTGCCAACAGCTGCCGCTGGGTTGTGGCTGGCCAAGTGGTGGCTTTGGCTTAGTCATCATCATAACTGATTGGGGTTTCAAGTGTTTGGCTCCTTTTTTTCCGTGTACCATTTTCAATCATCATCCGGAATATATCGCAAAACGGCGCATTAATCTGCAGTTTAGCATAAAAAAAGCGCACATGCAACAATTGTGTCCTAGTGCCTCATACAGCTCCCAACTTTACCCTCTCTAACCAAGGACTAACATCGGCTACATGGGCAACCCCAAATAAATGATTATATACTCTGGCTTTCTTATGTGCGGGCACACATACATACATACATACATAAATACATATACACAAACAACTGCATCCCAATGGCAGGGTGCGTTTGTAGTTGAAGCATTTTATATGCCTGAGATCTGCCTGGGATGGATGCTGCTGTCAACGGCAACAGGATTCAGTGTGACTCTTTAGCTTTGTGCTGTTGCTTTCCGACTCGGCTCGCTTTTGTCAAGAATTTCTTGTGGCTCGTGTTTAGCAGTTTGTCAACAGTTTACCAAGATAAATATCAAAACGCGGGCACCTAAAGAAAAATACCATTGTTATTGGATTCGACTGAATGTGTCACTTGCTTCCCAGTGCGAAATACTTCAACGCTCACCTCATTCATTGTGCGGCTACCAGTTGGGCTATATTCGTAATCAGGTGGCTATCATTTCGTAAGTATTCAAGTACTATTATCCTGCTTCGGTTACACAGCACTCGACAGTGCATACGTTGGCAATTATCCTTAGAAAACTGCAGCGGCAGCGTTTTTTAAGACACTTCAATTATGGCTCGGCACAATGAACGGCCTGTCAATCATATGAAATCATAATACTTATGTAGGCCAGAGGCATTTATCCTGTGAAGCGTACAAAATGTATTAAGGATAATAAAATTGTTCGTACCTCATCTGCTGTCTGGCTGAGGGTATTTCTGCGATGCCTTTAAGGTGTATTGTTAACTGCTATTCAACCGGTTGGAGCTGAGATACAAAAGAAAACGATGCCACAATAAATTCATATTATTATTCTTTATAATTATTTAATAAAGTAATTTCCGTTTCAATTGCTTGCATGAAGTTATTATGTATTGTAATTCACTAACTTATCAAAACCTTTACGACATACGCTTAGAACGTATGGAACATAATGTTATGTAACTCCTAAAAACATACAAACTCAGCCTTTAAAGCTAGAGCAAACAAACTTGATACACACCAAATCTAAATTTGAGTACAAGGAGCCGTGTCTGTGTACAGACATGAGCAGCTTTGCAAATTTAGCGAACCAATATAAATAAAGTCCTGATTTGATTACTCGCCTAGCAAGGCCGTATTTAAAAAGAATGCTTGTTCGACACCATCCTTCGGATAATTGGATTTTTGGTAGGACGCCTGCAGGATGGTTATTAGAATTTACCTAAGCTTTGTCCAATCTGGTAAAGGCTTGCCTAACATTCTGACGTTTTTAATACACTGTTAAATCCCTGCGTTGATCTGCTCTTTAGCCCGAGATATTTATGAAAATGTTTTAAGTAACACGCAGCATAAAAAAAATAAGTTTATCAAAAAAAAAAGATATACACCATAAAGTGTCGCAATTTTACATATTTGATTTGATAAAGAAATAATATTTTTATTAGTATTTGCCTTTTAAAGTTATAACATAAGAACTTTCACAATTTTCTGCCACTCAAATGTTAATGCAGATTAATCAAAATAACATTTATTCTTTTGAGATGAAGTTGAGCATACCTCTTACAGTAGGGATTTTAATCCATACAAGCCTGGGGTTTCTGCAACGCATGATTTTTAATTCGGTGAAAAATTAGTTGGACATCACATAAGGTCTGTGTTTAAAAACTCAATATCTTGATGTGCCATAAAACCGATTGTTTTTTAACCGCATACAAATGCAAATCAATCGTAATTCTTTACAGGATTCCGTAATGTCCCTAAATATTTTCATTCAAGCCACCTTTATTTTCCTAAATATAGAACTTTGGTTAAAGAACCATTTAAAATATATTTTATCACTGCGTCGGAGGTATATGTATATGATACGATTATTATATCAAATCGAACCGCAACTTAGTCTATTCCATACCTAACTAAAATGTTATATTAGATAATTTTCAACTTGAAATGATTAATAAGTAGCAAGAAATATGATTTTTCATTACTAATTACGATGTTCTATTAAAAGAGTTTCAACCTAAAATAACATGTAATGTACTCGTTATAGAAAATATCTACTAGTATATTTTTAACTGGGTAAAAATGGGGTACTAAGTCTGTACAAATGTATGTAACAGGCAGAAGGAGACATCTCCGACCCTATAAAGAATATATATTCTTGATCAGTATCAATACCCGAGTAGGTTTGGCCCTCTCCGTCTTTCCGTCTGTCGATCTTAGCAACTATAATAGCTAGAGACACCAAATTTAAAATATCGGTTCCTGTATACCATACGCAGGTTAAGTTTATTTTGAATCCGAGATTTTCACAATTTTTTCCCTTCGGGAACATAGTATATTGGGTTTGCCAAATGCCCGTCTGTCCGTCTTTCCGTCTACCGTATGAACGCAATTTTTTTTCACATCCCTGAAGCTAGAGCAACCAAACTTGGTACACATGTTGGTGTATATCCTCAATATATAAAGTGTCAAGATCGCTCTTTCCGAACACACAAATAACCAAATTATGTAGGACTGGGAATATAGTATTCTGCAGTCGGGTGCGTTCGACTGCAACGTTCTTACTTGTTATATTTGAATTTTAGAAACTTGGAATCAAGACTTTAAGTAAGCCTTCTAAAGAACCATTTAAATTATAAAGAATTAATTTTAGCGATTGTGCAGAGAACTTTTTTGATGGAGGTACCTGAAAAACGTAGAGCAACTATCGCTATAATATGCGTCCCTAGCTATTCTTATGTTTCATAGTATACAGTATTAAAAGAACACAACAGTTGCTCCACAGTCAGATCTGGCTGCCCAATATCGAACTTTTGAGAAGACCTCTAGGAGCTGTCTCAATCTCCATCATCAGTTTATACTTATTCAATAATAACTGATTTTCGTATCTAAATAAATCGGTAAGCAAAAAATTATATCATACCAAACTAAAACCTCGATATAAAACTCTGCTCCCCGTTTTCAGACTTTATCTATGGGTTCGAAGATTTTTTATTTTGAGGTAGGATTTTAATATTCTCAACTAGAGCACAGTACGCAGAACTTAAACGGATATTTAATTAGATTGCATTTAAATGCGGTTGATGTCGTAGTTTTATATTTGTAGAATGTTAGTGTACATATCTGTGCATTCAGTAAAAGCCAAAGCCGTTACTAGGCAGCGCCCAAAGTTGGTAAGCTGAGGAAAGCTACCTTTGATAACCCTTTGCAGACTTGCATCCTTGTTGCATAAGTGCACTACAAGCAGCTATTATGCCATTAAAAGGCAGATGATTCTTTGATGTCAGCATTTGCATTGCGGCTCGACTGACTCAGTATCATTCGCGGGCCCTAAAAGGAGGTGCCGGCTCTTGCTTTGAGCGACTTTCGACTGAGGCGGCAGAATTTCTTTTCACGCTATGGCCAGAAGGCGACTTCAAGTGGCCAACGCAATCTCGCTAACTTATGTATAGATGTTTGTAAATATGTATATGTATTTGTCATCCTATAAAGGGTCTCGCTCTTGCCGGGTCGCTGTCTCTATCGGGCACGCTGCACAGTGTATCGAGCCTGGATACGAAACCGCCAAAAACTACTTATCCTTGATCGAGTTTAACAAAATGACATCAGTAAAAACTTTTTGTAAAAATAACTCCCATTAGTAAAATGTCATATATTTTGATTTAATACGTTGAGAAACTACTAAACTGTGATATAATTAATTGAATTCCTTTAGAAACTATGAATATTAATCTTGATATTGGTATCGGATTTTAAAATATAGAGAAACTTGCACCATGTCGATTATTAGTTTTATTTTTTCAACTCTCACAGTGTAAATAAAAGTACAATTGAGACTTAATTTATTTTCATTAACTCAATTTATTACCGCGATTAAACTTTTCCGCTTGTTCAAAATACTTATGACATTTTCTTATATTTCGATACTCTCAAAAATTGATACCAAAAAATGAAAGCATCGATAGTATCGATAGCGTTCTGGGTTTTTCCCCAGCTCTAAATACAACAACTGAGTTGATTTCAAATTTTGCTTGGTAAGATCTTTTCGAATTTTTGATATAAGCCTTAACAAGTTTTCTCTATTATTGACTATGCTAAAGTTATATTTAAGGATAATTTTTGATTTTGGGTTTTGACAAAGCTCAATCTAGGACACTGTGCGTTGTTTGTTGAGCGTTTTAATTGTGCTTTTCTTTGTTCTTTTCGTTTTTCGCTGTAATGGAGTGCTATGCAAATGGCGTTTTGATGAGTTTCCTTGGCGCTGGCGCTCTCTTTGTTGTCGCTGCAGACGTTCATCCCCTTTATTACGCTTTTATCACCATATATATGTATGTACATACATACGTATTTGTGTGTGTGTGTGTGTGTGTGAGCCTGTTTGGCTGGGAAGGGCTGCTGCTGCTGGTCCTTTGTCATTGTTGTTGCCGTTGTCGCTGCTCTGTTGTTGGCGACGACAGAGGAGCTCTCATGTAGTTGTAGTCGTTGTTGCTTTGACTGCGGCAAAATATTGTTGATTTTCATGCGCGTCAGACAGAAGCAGAGCCACCACCACCACCACCATCACCAACGAACCCTGCCCGCCCTTCCCTATGCTTGTATGTATGTGTCTGTGTGTGTGCGTTCCATTTTCAAATTTCGTATATAATGGATTATTGTCCTTCCCTTTGCCATGTGCCATGTGCCCTGTATTGGTCGATAACACGAACCAATCAAAATCGCTCTCAAAATGGCCGCCGTTCAATTTCTGCGAAACCAAATTATACATTTCTAAGCACGAGTCCAAATTGCCCTGTGCTTTCGGTACGTCTTGGGCCTTATCCTGCAGCCCCAAAGGATTGCAATAGCCATAAATAAGGTGAACTTATCCATTCAAACACATAGCAAGCACAAAGTTTAAAGAATTCAATACGTCCTTTCACAATTGAATTACATTTATTTCTGCAGTTTTAGGCAAACTTTTGCAGCCTTACAGAGCTTAAAATGTTTCATACCAACATGCCTATAATTATCTCTTCTTTCCAAGCAGTTTTTGTGGGCACAGCCTGAACTTCTGTTCTAGATCTCAAGTTTTAATTAAAAATAAATTTATTCATATTGGTTTAAGTACAAGGTAGGGGTAAAAATGTATATATATACATTTGAACTACTATTCTTAACGCTCGAAATGAAATATTTACCTTACTGTCATTGAAAAATATTCCCTCACTTGTTTTATCAAAAACTACATATTCAATTTATATTTATACTACTCTTAAACTAAAGAAATACGTAACTATCTACCGGAATATAAAGAATAAGATTCTTAGCGCGTTTTTTGCAAGGGAAATTAAAAGTATATAGGGTTCTTTTAATTTTAAAATATTATTAACATTTCCTTTTGATATTTGTAAGAATACAAAGTAAAATGTTATTCTATAAAAAAAATTAGAACAATTTTTTCATCTTTTCTTTTGGAGTTTAAATAATTTCTGGACAAGATTTATAATCCCAAACTGTCTACAACTGAAGCCTTAATTTTTTGAGAATCATTTTAACAATATAAATGCTCTGTAAAAACACAATTCTGATTTAAATTCTAAAATTAATCCTTCTGTTACAATTTAAACCTACAGTTTTATTGAAAACGGGATGGTTTTACTATTATTCCATAACAATTTTCAGTTGCAACTTTGCAAAAACTACTTAGCAATGTATATTATATTAAAATCTAAAAATTTTTATTTATGAGTACTCAATACATTAAATGAATGTGCTTACTTATTCGTAATAAGTTATTACTAGTTCATTTGATATCCCAAATATTTCAAGTGGTTTTCTGAAATCAAAACAACCAATAATAACAAACCACAAATAATTTAATCAAAATCAAAATCGGAATCGAAATAGACCAAAATATTTGAAATTTTTTATGTGAAAAAGTTGAATAATTTACAAATATAAATATAACTTGTAAGCCACAGCATTTTTAAAGCATCTTTTCGTTTGTACCATTCTATATATTTAATTATTTTTCCACATCTAAACAATTAAATCATTTGCTTTCAGGCCTTGTCTAACTGCCTTCCAAATTCGCAAACGAACTATACCGAGAGCATCTTCCATATCCCAAATATTTTTAAAATATCTGGCGTTTGTGATTTGTTAAAACGTTTGATTGTATTAACTTTAGCATAGTTATAGATATTTATTAAGAAAGCTACGCACAACATAGATTGATTGAGTATCAAAGTGAGCAACTTTGTTGGCCACTGAAGAAAGAAGCGAGCGAATTTAGAGTGGCATGAGCCATCCGTTGGGTCTCCGGAAACATGATGATAATGAGTGTAGTGGGCCACGACCACCTGTACCCGGAGAAGAGAGCCGAGTTAAAAAGGTATAAACGAAAGCACAACCAACTATAACATACGTAAATGTTCCAATAATATCATTTATATACAGATGACCGAAGGGGTAATAGATACCTCAAAAAACTCACCTCCATCATATTTGAACTGGGCACGCACGCTTAATCATCTGCTCGAAGATCGCGATGGGGTAGAGCTGTTCAAGAAGTATGTCGAGGAGGAGGCGCCCGCCTACAATGATCATCTCAATTTCTACTTCGCCTGCGAGGGCCTCAAGCAACAAACCGATCCGGAGAAGGTAAAACAAATAATCGGCGCCATATATAGGTAAGTTGACCCTAAACTGAATCATTCCCACTGTAATACCCTATAAATGTCCATCTGATATCTACAGATTTTTGCGCAAAAGCCAACTGTCCATTTCTGATGATTTGCGTATGCAAATCAAAGCCATCAAATCAAATGAGATCCCGCTCAGTCCGCACATTTATGACCCGATGCAGCATCACGTGGAGACCACCATACGGGACAACATTTATCCAAGCTTTCTCTGTTCCGAAATGTACATACAATACATTCAGCAAATGTCGGCGGTCCAGGAGCGCTTTAGCAGCAGTGGAGCGACTGGATCGGGCAGTGCGGGCAGCAGCGGCAGTGGCGGCAGTTGTGGCAGCAACAATAGCAGCGCTGCCGGCGCCTGTGCTCTGCCGACGGCAACTTCTAAACAGCTCGTGACCACGACAATGGGCTGCCCAATTTCGCCGGGCGTTTTTATCAATTTGCCAGTGAATAGCGGTGGGGCTCTGCCAGCGGGCACTTGTAGTGCCAGCGGTAGCGTCTACGGCCCGTCAACGTCAGCCAGCTCCAGTGGTTCCATTAGTGCCACAGATACACTGCCACGCAGCTCAACACTACCCACGCTGCATGAGGACTCGGAGCTATCGCTTTGCGATGATTTCGAGAAGGTGCAGGTGGAGGGCGGGCGGGCCCATATCGATTTTCCCATGCGACTCACGCGGGATCTGCTAATAGCAACTCAAAAAAGAAGACTGGAAATTAGACCACCCGGGTATGTAATTTTATATCCATGGATCATTGTGCCTGCTTAAACAGGTTTTCCGCCTTTCTAATTATTCCTTAGTCCTGCATAGATCTCCC
The DNA here is from genome assembly GCA_037075165.1 of Hirtodrosophila histrioides. NCBI lineage: Eukaryota > Metazoa > Arthropoda > Insecta > Diptera > Drosophilidae > Hirtodrosophila > Hirtodrosophila histrioides. The sequence continues at coordinate 9,162,725 of JBAMCL010000390.1, read as the reverse complement.
AATACTAGTTCAAAGCATCAAGCATGTTCACCAACTCAAATCGTATAAAGTTAAAGGTCTTAACAGAAAATAAATAGCCTGCCATTGGGCATCGATTTGTTACCTAAATCATGTGAACTTTCACGAAGTCTCGTTTTTATGTAGTAATATCCAATTCCGTCTATAAATTATGTGCTTTCTACAGTTGCATCTCTATTTTAATTATCCTTTTATTTTAATTATCCAACACAAGAAGGATTTGTAGAAAGTTTTTTTTATTAAAATCCTGTTTTTTACTCCCTGTACCCATAAGATGGGTAAAAAGGGGGTACTAAATCTGTGCTACATACATTTGCAGGCAGAAGGAGACTTCTTCGACCCTATAAAGTATATATATTCTTGATGAGTATCAAAAGAGATTTCGATTTGGCCATGTCCGTCTGTCCGTCCGTATATTTAAACGCGTCAAGCAACTATAAGAGCTAGTGAAACCAAATTTGAAATGTAGGTTCGTGTATAGCGGGCGCAGGTCAAATTTATTTTGGATCCGAGATATTCCCTCCATTCCCCCGCTATTCGATAATAACCGTTTTACACCTACAATTTTAGCTTTGGGATTTGGCATGTACAATACTTTAGTCACTCTTAATCTACTGTCCAAATTTCAAGTCGATCGGATAACAATCACGGAAGTTATTCAACGAACAAGATTTAGTACTGCTGCGGGGGGGTGGGAGAAACAAGCACAGCCACTACTTAAAATGCCTCGCTTGCGCTGTCGCTTGTGTGTGTGCGTCTTTTTGTATGTGTGTGAATATGTGTAAGTGTACGAAGATGCGATCGGAAATTTTTGACCTGGCTACAGGGAGCCTTGTAGTCGGGTATACTCGACTATAGCATTCTTACTTTTTTAATATGCACATTAGGTGGGATTAATAAATTACTTAGCTATCATACAAGAAATTTCGAAACGTCTAAGCTATTTTATCATTATCATTAATCTTTGGTAAACTATTGAAGAATGTAAGATATTATCTTACTTTGGATCAATGGCATGCAATTTTATTTGTATAATATTATCTTCATATGTATTGAAAATATTGTTATAATTTGGTAAATTTGTAAATGCTGCATAAACGGGGACAACTTTTAATTTGAAAATTGAAGAAAATACGAAAACTTCTTATAAGATTAATTTATAATTTAAAGGTATTATAAATAGTTTGTGTCTAAAATTCTTATATGTACTTTATTTTGTTTATATTATTATATTATATTTATGAATTGTGTTAATTTGTTATTTTGATTTCTTTTTATTTACATACGCACGAACCCACCTACACGCCCAAAACAACATATCCATGAAATGTGACATTCACCGTAACGAATCCATCTGCATACATATCTTTACCGTTGCAATTACCTCACAACAACTATTACAACACGGATTTTAATCACTGTTTTATTTATACATTTTTTTTTTTAATTTATGGAACTCGATGATTTTTTTCTGTACATAAACAAAAAACAAACACCACAAAATTGTCGCGCATTGCATGGATAAATCAATTATGTTTCCACTTTATGAATGTCCTGCCGTGCATGTGTATGCGAATAGAGCTCATGGTTATGTGTATACTGCGAGCACCAATACATCATTTGTGCCTAACTCGCGAGTTGACTCGGAGAGGGCAAGCGTTAGCTCCGGCGGCCGCACAGACTCCGATACAATGTCACTATCCAGTTGTTCAATGTGAGTAGTTGGTCCTGAGCTTGAGCCTGTAGCAGCGAGCCGTAGCCGTAGTTTCTTACTATGATAACAGCCCGACAAGCTCAATTGATGCCTCAATTGATTTCCCTTTTTTTTCATAATTTTTTTCAGGGATGGCCGCCCTTATATAGAACGCAGACACAGCTCGACTGAGAGCAAAGCCATACGGCAGAGCGCCATGGCGAATAAAGAAACGAACACCTTTCAGGTAGTAAATATAGAACTAATTTCTTATCAATATGACTTACATAAGTGGAATTGCATTGTTTATGCATAGGTTATTCCTCGCACGCAACGATTACATTCGAACGAGCACAGACCGCTTAAGGAGGATGAACTTCTGGCCCTGCTGATACCCAAGCTGGAGGAGGTGAAGCGCAAGCGGGACTTAGAGGAACGTGCACGCTTAGAGGTACGTGGTGCTATTTATTAAACTTCATTAAGTATTAACTAATAGATTGTTATTTCATTATAATAGAGAATGCCCGGTGCTGCATTGGCGGGTAACGAAAGATCCAGTGCCAGTGATCGTGCATTCGCTGAAGCGATACGGGAGAAGTTTGCACTAGATGAGGACAACGACCAAGATATTCTGGATCAGCATGTGTCGCGTGTGTGGAAGGACCCAACGCCACATCGCTCACCTGGCACAATGTCACCTTGCCCGCCCATACCGTCGAGAAGACGCACTGCAACACATGACTCGGGCATGGTCAGTGATGGTGCCATGAGCTTGAGTATGTTTAAATTAACGCTATTCAAATGTCAATACTTGTCGTAACGTTGCTTTACTTCCAATATTATAGGTGGGCACTCAATGAAGCACTCAAAGTCAATGCCCGATCCCAGTTCCTGTTCTAGGAAGCCAATAAATAAATGGCCTTCCATGAACACAGACAGCGGCATAAGCATGTTCTCAGCTGATACTGTTATGAAATACAAAGATACTAGGTACATCATATATTAACACGTTTTAAAAACTTTTTAAAAATTGTTAAAAATTTGTTTAGCTCTCGCTCTGGTTCAAGCACGGCCTCAAAATTGGAGGAAGCAAAACGAAGACTGGAAGACGAGCCGCGTCGCGCTCGTCGATATGCCCAACCGCAGCTACAAGCTCACATGGGTGCAATGCAGCAGCATCAGCAGCCCCTGTCTTCCTTCAGCAGTAGCAGTAGCGGTAGCAGCACCCTGCATCATCAAGCAGTGGCGGGACCACCGCCTCTTCCGATTAAGCAGCCAGAAACAGTTGTGGTGTTTTCATTCTGCGAAGAGCCAGTTCCTTACAGAATAAAAATACCCGGTACTCAGCCGACCCTCCGCCAATTCAAGGACTATCTGCCTAGAAGGGGTCACTTTAGGTATGAACCAACAAAAATGATTGTTATCAGTGTGAAATAATATTAATTATTGTCATTTACAGATTTTTCTTTAAGACACATTGTGAAGACCCAGACAGTCCAGTGATTCATGAAGAGATTGTTAACGACTCCGACATACTACCATTGTTTGGAGACAAAGCGATGGGTCTTGTCAAACCATCCGATTAGGATTAAGAATAAGGCGTAGATTTTTTATTAAGGTAAATTATGAACGGGGTCATAATGATGTACATCTTAGAGATACAACTCGAGAAGCTATTCCCAGAAATCAAAACTTAAATAGAACTAACTGTACATTCAATAGGCTTTTGAAAGCATCACAAACTATTGTACGGGTGGGCGGGAATGGATAGGGGGAGCAATGTGTTTCATAACTTCGTCCTTAACATCTTGGAGGTATATTTTTAAATATACATACATATATAATTAACAAAACATTTATGAATTATCACCGAGAACACCGTTCAATTTATGTGCGATTATGTATGTAATCAGTCAATCGTAAATATATCAATGTATGTACATGTATGCATTGTATTTTATATGTTTTACCATATAAAACTCAACGAAACGAAGGGTATAGAAATTCGAATTCTTTAAAACACTTTGTATATCCCGTACCGTTTTGTCGGCTCTGAACACACAATAGAGATTATTTGGTCACTGCACAACAAATATTTGATTAAAATGTTCTATGGGTATTCCTGAATTTGGATTTGTTTGTTACTTTGTACTAACTATGGACTGCCTGCAATAAATTTTGTTAATATTTTTATAATGTGCATTTTATGATATGATGATATTAACAAAGTTCTATTCAACTCGACAAAAAATCAAAATATAATCTGTTTTATTTTTGTATAATCTATTATACAACATATATAGAAGTATGTATATGTACATTTAAATTTATGTATTTATATAATACATATGTATTGTGCTTTCGTCTATTATATTTACCATTGGACAAATTTCAATTATTTTATAAACGATGTGTGCTAATTGCTCCAATAAGTAGTTGCATAATTGCTTGACAGATTAATTGATTAGTTCTACTTTTATAAGTTAAAACACAATAAATATTTTTTTAAGAAATTGAAAATAACCGCAGAAATATGAAAATAATGAATACATTTACCATAGTAAACATATTTTATTTGTGAGCAAAATGCATGTAGATTTAATAAAAACAAGTACATAAATGGATATATTCAAACTGTTTTTATTCAAGCAACATTTGTAAGAAACTTAAGTCTATAAAAATTATTGCTTATATACAATTCCAAATCTGGAATATTGCTAGACAGGCGTACAGTCATTGCGCTGGCAATGACTTAAGTAATTCTGTTCGTTAATAAAGGTGTGAGTGCATTTGGGGCAGTGAAATCGTCTATGTCTATTACTGCCCGGATTCTCGTGTTCCCGCTGATGCGCCTTCATATTGTACATTTGGGAGAAACGTTTATTGCATACCGGGCAGGCAAACGGCTTGGCACCCGTGTGAGAGCGCGAGTGCCTTTCCAGATGGGCCTTGGTTCGAGTCTTGAAGCCACACACTTGACACTCCAGGCGCTTGGATTCGTTGTCGTGTATCATTTTGTGTTTATATAGCGCAACCTTATGCACAAAGCGTTTTGAGCAGACTTCACACTGATAGGGCGTCTCACCGGTGTGCCAAGCCATGTGATGCTTTAGTCGAAACTTACGGCTAAAACGCTCACCGCAATGGGGACATTCAAACTGTTTGACTGGCTCATGATTCTGAAGGTGACCAATGAAGCCGGAGTAAGATTGCAAGGTTTTACCGCATTGATCGCATACATAGCCAGGGAAGTGCTCGCGTTTTGTATGGGCATTGTAGGCACGACGGCTGCTAAACTGCTCTGGACAGCTGGGACATTGTATGTTAACTGTGTAATCACCTGAGCTATCTTGGTCCTCAGCATCTGAGATAAGGTATTCAATGGTTCCATCAATTTGGTCCTCAAATTCACTTAACATGTCCTTATCCTCCCTGAACATTTCCATCTCATCGGAAGCAGGCTTTTCTACTCGTTCAATATCCGCCTCTGGCGCCTCTTCATTTATAATGATCTCATTTTCAATATCTAAGTCTAAGTCAACTGCCTGGAATTCCTCATCTTCATCACAATCGGAATTCTTGCTTATAAGGTCATGTTCTTCCGCCTCCATTTCGTCCACATGTGTTGGATCCACAAGTGCATCCTTGACGGATTCATCATCTAACTCAATTGTATCTACAGGCTCCACCTCCTCGACGCTGGCGCTTTCATTAAATTTGTGGACGTTTTCGAATTTGAGTTCATTCTGCGAGATTGCCGACTTGAAGTCTTTGATTATAAATGGACTTCGTATTAAGTTTATTATTTCTTGACGCAGTTTCCTTGCGATTTGTAAGGATTTATGATAACGTGATAATTTATCGCAGCATTTCTTGCATATAGTCGATCCCACCTCGCCGAGCGCGTAGCTTGTACCCTTCGTGCATTGCAGGACCAATTCGCGAATTAATATTGGCGGCTTTCCGATTGTTTCCTGGTGTATATTTTTTGGATTGCGCACAGTAAACTGACAAATGCAGCAATTCATTTTCGGGTGAATATTTCTTATAAAATACTCTTGCTAAAAAACATTATTGCCTAACACTATTCCTTAGTGTTGTAAACTGTATATAGCGGCGTCAGTGTTTTAATGCGTTTCCACTGCTTCGTGTATCGGGTCTTGCCGATAAATGCGCATACGGCACAATACGTTTAGGTACGTTTGCATTCGTATGTCTGTATCTATACATATATACCTATGCTCAACAATATACAGCTAAGTAATGAGCAGGCCGACCTTAAAATCAAATAGAGATTTCCAAATACCATATAATATATGGTAACGAGTCAGTTAAACTAGAATGGGACTCAAATGACTAGAATGAACGATAAGCAACTGAACGAGAATGGTACTCAAATGACTAGAATGAACTACAATCAGGAATTTAGTTCAGTCGTTCAGTTTGAAGATTAGTTCAATCGAACTAAGTCTGAACGATTCGGTACAACCTTACTATATATCCATTTACTGCCCATCTATTAATCTAAACTTCACCCACATACCGCTCCCGGATATGATCAAAGATATAGCCTTGTAATAACAGCAAAATCGATTTGTTTTATGCAAAGTATTTAATTATTATATTTGTTGTACGTATTTGACATTATCTTAAAAAAAACCAATATTGTATAAGTTGCCTGCGCTATTGTGTAGTGTTCCGATTAAATTATTATTGCGAATTGAGCCCGAACTTTACTTTCCAACCGATATTTTATAATCCATGTATTTTTTCCACGATTTCAGTATGTCCCTTGTTCTGTAATGATCTGCTCTTCCAAACGTCTATAAAAGTGTATTATATAGTACAAGATATAAAATAAAAAATAAGGGTAAGGTACCCTGCATTTGCCATATATTTTGATTTTGCGAGACGCATCATCAACGGACATTATACCACCACCTAGAGCTCTTGTGCATAGCCCCATTTTCTCCATTTCGGAACGGATTTTGCCGTATAGAGACGCTACGGGAATGATTGGATAACGTAAAAGTATTATAGTTAGGCATTAGAGACTGACCATGTCCTTTTCCTCCTGCTGGACGTCCACGTACGATCGTCCTTGCGAATAGCGTTTCACCGTGAATGTAAACCGATATAAGCAAGTAAAGAATTTTTCCATCCGAAATTTGAACTCGCGGTACCTTAAGTAGCGACTGTCCAGCTTTTTGGCTTGTAAAATTTCTAATTACATGTTGAACCGGTTTAAAATAAGAACGAACTGAAAGAGAATGTCCCAAGAATTTCATTTTCGAATTTAAAAATTTGGAATTTAGAAAAATTTTGAAGACTTCCTGCTAGTAGGAACACTACAGCTTGAATGATTTTATTAAAAAGTGAACCTACTCGTTTCAATATCAAATGCCTACTCAGTGCTACTTCGATTAAAATATAACAAAACAAAAAAAAACAGGTTTTATCTAGAAATAAAGTTAGATTTTATTGCAATAAGCCGCCATCCTGACTTCTCTGAGGCATCCTAAATACGGCACGGTCCATCCTACTATAACATAATTTTTTGATAAACATCTTCCAAGGTGTTCTTCTCAATGTTGTTACCGTCGCCTCACCATTCAATTATTCCATAATTTCTATATTACTTCACAAAATATATTAACTTTCGATCAATATGAGGTTTGCTTTAATATCAATGCATATGTATGTACAAGTATCTTTATAAATAAAGTTGAAAGCTTCTCATACAAATGTACAAATGAAATTTGAAATTAATAGCCTTCATCGGTAGTTTCGATTTCGTAGTCCTTATATTTAGTTTGCAAAATTCTTTTTGATTCCAAGTGATCAGCTTTTCCAAAGCCCTGCCATAGCAAACATGTGAATTAATACAATATAATGTAGCTTATTCTTCGTGTTTACCTGTGAATATCCATAGACTTTAATGTACTTCTTATCCGAGTTGTGCTCAATCCGACCTCCACCAAGACATTCAGTGTCCAAATGCGACTTTTTACAAATGTTCTGTACGCGATCATATATATCAGCTAGAAGAATATTTAATCCATGCATAAGAACATATTCTAGAACTATATTAAAGATTATAACTAACCATGCCATTCACAATCTGCATATCCACGAACAATAGTCTTGCTAGGCTCCGTGCCATCGGAGGTTTCCTGTCCCCAGATTTTAATTAGAACATATTTAAAAATACCATTGTCGTCTATGTCCACCAAAGGGACTGTCGCAAGTTCGTTGCTGCTCATTTTGAGAAATCTTAAACCTTTTAATAATAATATCTTTGGGTATAAACAATATATAATACTGCCGTTTGTGCAGCTTACCGCACGGACGCAAAACAGCTGATTTTAACAAATTCCGAAAAACACACTGCATTTTGTGTAGAGATGACAAATTTTGGGACCCTTACAAAAATAACAAGTTTATTTTGTGACTTTAATTTGAGGTAACACTTAACATTACACATCTCTAGTTAAATACAGAAATTGAAGCCAGTTAGCAGCTGTTAAATTCAAATACGAACCTTTATTGTCGCTTTTCTTTAAAATTATAGTACTTTAAATCTAAAATTGCATCATAAGATTTGAGCTTAATATTTTTGCCAAATCGAAAATCAAATAGCGACAATTCTTCCCTAAATAATGCACGGTGTTAATAACAGACAAGTGAAGATATATTTTGCCGCTGTTAATGAAACAGCTGACGCTTTTTCTGTGTGTACAGACATTGTGAATGGTTAATTACGGATTTTGCCCAAAAGAAAGAAAAATTTAATAGTTTACGCAGAATTACCGTATGTTTACAAAACGTAGATAAGTTTTAAATTAAGAATAAACATTTGTAAAATATATAAAAATAGAAATATTTAAAATGAGTACATCACGGCCGTTCTGTTTCGTTTGTGGCAAAGTGAAGTCTGTTGGCGTCTTTCAGCTCATTGAAGGTAAGTCACAGTAGTTCAATTTGACGCTCACAAAATTAGCGTACATAGATATTATTGATAGTCTCACAATAACCAATTATAATTATATTATAGGATGCATTGTACCTGGCACATTTAAGCCGATTAAGGACATTCTAAAATATTTTGAAAAAGTAATCAATCAACGTTTGGACCTAACGCCAACCTCATCTGCCTGCAGGGATTGCTTGGAATATCTGTTTAACTACGACCGGCTTGTAAGAAATCTTAGTCAAGTTCAACGACAAATTGCAAATTCGTTGCTAAGCTGCCGGAAAAAGAAGCCGGGCACTTTACAGCCAAATAAAGATGCCATTAAACCAAAGTCGCAAGATTTTAAAACAAGGATATCCGATGATGAATTACCATTGCAGATGCCAGCTGAAAAAGTGGTTAAACAGGAATCATCACAAGAAGATCAATATTCCTCAATAGGCGAAGACCAACAGCCAGATTGTGTATTTAGCGAAAGCGATGAAAGCATGGAGTCATCGGATGGAGGAGAAAATCTTGATATTCCTTGTCACATCTGTGGCGAATTGTTTTCAAACCAAGAATGCCTAGAAAAACACATTAAAACCGACAATTGTCAAAAAAATGAATATGCCACCTGTAATATCTGCGGTATCAAAGTAAAAGACGAGGAAGTTCTTGATTTGCATATGAACCTACACGAGGGTAAAACTGAATTGGAGTGTCGCTACTGCCCGAAAAAGTTTTCCCATAAACGAAACGTTTTGCGACATATGGAGGTCCATTGGGACAAAAAGAAATATCAATGCGAGAAATGCGGCGAACGTTTCTCATTGTCATGGCTAATGTATAATCACCTAATGCGACACGATGCTGAGGAACACGCGCTGATTTGTGAGGTCTGCCATCAGCAATTCAAAACAAAGCGTACATACAAACACCATCTACGGACCCACCAGACAGATCGTCCCCGTTTTCAATGCACAGATTGTGAAAAGTCCTTTGTTGACAAATATACATTGAAAGTTCACAAGCGTGTGCATTTACCTGCAGAAGCAACGAAGGCAATATCAGATTCATAAAATCATTGAGCCCAATAATTAAAAGTTTTTATGCATGCCTATTCATAAATATTAAAACGTTCATACATATGTATTATTTAACTTAAACATAGCTTATTGATTAATTTACCCATCCTAATGTGTATTTTATATATATGATTTTTTGTTTGTTTGAAAACCCCCCGATTGTGCACTGATTTCCCGATGTTGCACCGGCATAAATTAAATAAATAAAAGCAATACAATCCCTACATTAGATTAAACATACATACTTCTTTATTTACGCTTGCACCTATCAAAGGTAATACGAATATCGCAAAGTCTCGACAATTGACCAACGTATTAAGTTAATGAAAACCTTGTCAGTTATTTCTCAGTAAGAGACTCGATTCGATAAATATAATACTGAGGTACAATAGCATACGCGTACATTTGAGTTTTAGGGCGAACAGACCATGTCATACAAACCCTGATCATAATCCATAGTTAAACTGGTAACATTTTTATATATATGTACCTGAGAAGGCTTTAGGCAACATTTGTCTATAACACATAAAACTAATCTGAGTAATAAAGTAGCAGATGTTTTTGAAGCTAGGTAGATGTCCCAATAAACCTACCTGCTAGAAGAAATCGAACACATATATAGCTTGGAAAACGCACAACTGGCTTTAGTTGAGTATTGAAAGTTGGATTGTCGTAATGGAAAAATTATTTATACATCTAAATGTCTGCACTGAATTAATTGAAAAATGTGGTACATGGAACACAATAAATATTTCTTGGTTAAACAAGTTCTGTGCTGCATTTCATAAATTCGCCAGTAAATTTCAAAACTTCGCGCCCAAATATGAGGTTGAGGGCAATATTAAAATACACATAGAGACAATTTATCTATGCTTTACACAAGTACTCACTTGCATCACCCAGCTGGAGCGTACTATCAATATTGAGAGCACTCTTGGGAATGAAGTACATCTTCTGGTAACACGAACACATTTTCTTGATCGGATTATCTGGTGTTTGAGACGCTTCCAAGCATCACTATATCAGCTATCTGAAGAGGCGGTTTCCAGCTCTGATGTTAAACTGGAGGATCTATCGTTTGTGGAGCTTTTGGACTTAGCCCTTTACAAATTGGAGCCTCATAACGAAATTGTGTCCAAGTGTTCAAAATCTGACGAGGACGAATCCAATCAACCTGCTAATGGGAACCATCGAGTTTGTACTGAAGTGAATCACATTATTAGACATGCTTTGGCCTTTGCAGACGTTGCGCTGGAAGCGGATAAAAAGGCACTGACTGCTATTTGCGAAACGGTTTTGGATGAATCTACTGTTTTTGAGAAGAACTTTGATGAGCATAATCCCGGAGAGCGTAAGCTAGAAGCCTTGTCTCTCCAACGCGCTTTGTACTGTTTGGAGACTTACCTAAATGAAGCGCTATTGCGATTGATCTTTACAAGCCTTCTCGATGTGGAGGAAGTCTCCGTAAACAGGCTAAAGAATGTATTGCAAAAGTGTGAATCTTCCAAAGTTGTGGACAAAGTTATTTCTGATTTTGATGTTAATATGGACCGCATCCAACAGATAGGAGTGTTTGCCATTGCTTTTACGGCAGATGTGAAAACTAAAACTATTGTACGTAATTGCTTGGCCTCTTTGGAAGCTTTGGATGCATGCATTGTGCCAGCATTTCAACTTCAAACATCGGCCTCAGCTTTACATCACGCCGAAATTCTGGAGTATCACTTTAAGGAAGTGCTTGTGGTATTTCGTAATGTTATTCACGAAATTATTGACAGTCATGCTTTAATTAGCAGCTATCTAGATATATTGGCTGAGAGTATTAATAGTGCGGAGAAACTCTATCCCAAGGCTCATTTACTACACGTCACCCAAATGGGCAATGTCCTGTTTCAACATTTTCAGCTAAGGGTAAACTATCAGGAACTGAGTGAAGACGGCAAGCGTTTGCATCAGGATTTTGATTTAATATTGCGGGAATGTCTGGCTATACTTGAACTCTCCGACCATGTGGAACCAAAACGAATCATAAAGCGAATAAAAATATTATATTCAGTCTTGTCGAAATTACGTGATGCTCTTGGTAAATTCATTATTCAAGAATCAGTCTGCAGCAATAATGAAAAGTCTCAAGGAAATATTAACAAATCAAACAATTTATCTGCACGTCAGCAGTCTTTCGCTAAATCCAAAAGAGCGTTCACAGTGCCTAATCCCAATGAAACTTTGTCGGGAAGTTCAAATTGCCATGACAGTGATCTTATAAGTTTTCAAATTACAGAAATTCTTCGAATTAATTAAAATTAATAATGTATGTATTTTATATGTGTGTAAATAAAAATATTTATAGATTTCAAATTAACTAACACAACTTATTTTTATTAAAATTGGAATCGGGATCGCATTATTTCTTTATTTATTATATATTTTATTAATATATTTTTTTGAATGGCCTGGTAACTCTATGCGAATGCTTTTGAGCCGATAATTACCAATACGACAGTCATGACAATAAAAAGTTATCGAAAAGGCCATCGATTGATTTGCAACTCTGTGTACGAAAACTAGGCATCTAGAAAAGGTTGATAATTATAAAAGAAATCTCTAAAAGTTTACGCACCCGCAACAACATTATCATATTGGTCCATCCCTAAAACACTTTCATCGCTAAAGACAAACGCCGATTTGGTAAACATTTTCCGTACCTAAACGAGAACTTGTAGACCATGAATACGTGCTTCTTTTGTGGTGCCGTGGACATTCACGGCACTGCAAAATATGAAAAACTAACATCAAAGGTCCCTTCGTCACACAAGGCAGTGTCCCTGGTGCTCACACATCTGGCTAATTGCATGAAAACGCAAATAAGTTTGAAGTCAAACATAAGACTGTGCCCCCGGTGTTTCCATGAATTGTCCGAATATGATACTATAATGGTAAATCTGATGACTACCCAAAAGAGACTCACAACTCAATTAAAGGCCGCTCTGAAATCAGAGTATGAAGACGAATCGATGATAGATGATCTAGACAGATCAGCTCAGGATGATGCCGAAGCCGAAGCTTTATTTGTGGAGCTTGTCAAAGATGTGGACGAATCTGGGATGGAGATCAAAGAAGAGTATGATGACGATGACGATGATGTTGATGACGAGGAGGAGTTCCTATGCGTTAAACCCGAATCTGTGTCCGTTAAACTGGAGGATGGCGCTGAGGATCAAGGAAAATTCATTCCAAAACGAGTAAAACAGGAATGTAACCATTGCGGCAAAGTATTCAACGCTAGATATCAATTACAGAAACACATCACCGAGGAGCACTCCAAGACGCAGGCCCACGTCTGTCCCATTTGCGGCATCATACGTCGTGACGAGGAATATCTGGAACTGCACATGAACGTGCACGAGGGAAAAACCGAGAAACAATGCCGCTACTGCCCCAAAAGTTTCTCACGTCCAGTCAACACACTGCGGCACATGCGCATGCACTGGGACAAGAAGAAGTACCAGTGCGAAAAGTGTGGTCTACGTTTCTCCCAGGACAACCTTTTGTATAATCATCGCCTGCGCCACGAAGCCGAAGAGAACCCCATTATTTGCAGCATTTGCAATGTCTCCTTCAAATCACGTAAAACTTTCAATCACCATACACTGATACACAAGGAGAATCGCCCCAGGCATTATTGCACCGTATGCCCCAAATCCTTTACTGAGCGTTACACCCTCAAAATGCACATGAAAACGCACGAAGGGGATGTGGTCTACGGTGTACGCGAGGAGGTGCCAGAGGATGACCAAGTGGTGGAAGAGCTGCAAGTCGATGTAGATGAATCTGAACAAGCCGTTACGGTGATCATGTCCGACCAAGATGATACATCTGCCGGCTTCTGTCTCATATGCAGCGCAAATTTCGAGAACAAAAAGGAGCTCGAGCACCATTTACAATTTGATCACGATGTCGTACTGAAATAAATACCATCAATTTATAATACTATGTACTTTAGTTACCGTTCAGTTGATAATTTAAGTAGCAGCAAAAGATACATGTTCGTATTATATGTAGCCATTATTATTTTGCACCACATTTTTATATAACGCTTGCTTATATACGACATATTGCAAATAAACGTAGTTTGACTTAACCATTTGCGGGGTTTTGTGCATTGAAGCAATTTCAACTAACATTTTCGGCCTAAAAATATGTTGTTTGTTTAAAAAGTTGTTTGTTCCTTGTTTGTCTGTGTATCTTTAGTCTTATTTAATTTTAAACAAATTTATTTGCCTAAGAAAACTAATTGAATTTAAACAAGATCGGATATCTTCGAAGTGTCGAAGCTATATACCTTAGCAATGTTTTTTATATGCAAAACTCAATTTTCGTCTGATGTTCCTATATGATCCGATTTTGATAAAATTATAGGAAACTATTTGAAGTACAATAAAACCCTCACTTAGTTTGGATGTAATACAAATAGTTTTTCATACAAAAACTAACGATCTTATGGCAGTTATGTGATCCGATTTTGATAAAATTTGGTCAGATTGTATAAACTCTTCCGAGACTTGGTTTGAGTAAGTTTGGCGAGTATAACTTTATAAGCAAACAAGTTTTTCATACAAAAACATAGTTGTCGACCGATCATTCCTATGACAGCTATATGTTATAGTGGTCTGATCTGACCGTTTCCGACATATGTACTGCCTGTAGCAAAAAGATCTATGCCAAGTTTCATCACGATAGCTGTAAAACTGAGACTAGTTTGCTTAGAAACAGACGGACATCGCTATATCGACTAGGCTATTCATGCTGCTTCAGAATATATATACTTGTTGGGTCGGAAACGTCTCCTTCAGTCCTGGGCTACAAAAAGCAAAACTAACTGTAACGGGCCTCGAATAAGCAAAAAAAAAACCAACTAGATAATCATCAGTTAGGGATATATTGAGTTTGTTCGTTAAGTTCGATGGAACTTGTTCTAAAAGGCTCGATGCAACACCAATGTAGTATTGCAATCCTTGGCCCAACCATTTAACAAAACATAACATAAGCGAGCACTTACGCGATGAATTTAATTCATGAAGTTTTTAACAGATTGTGTAGAGGGAAAGCCGAGACGTGCCAAATTTCAGGAGTCTTGGGATTAAGTATATAAATGCCATCAGAACAGTCGCTTCAAATGTTTATCGAAAAGAACTTCATGAAGTAAATTCGCCGTGTAAGTGCGCACGACGAACCTTTAATAAAAGAATGTATACTTTTAACGTTTTAAATGTGTATTCCGACGACGTTATAAAAACTCGATTAAACGAATTTCAAACTTAAGCCTATTCGTTCTCCTGAGAACGCAGACGACCATTGGGATTCGTCAGACGCACGGACAGCTGCTTGGCACGCTCAACAATCTCCTTGCGCTTCTTTGAGGAGACGCCGTGCGCAATCTCGCCGCAGTAGGTGCGGTTCTGCATAAGCAGCACCTCCAGTTCGCGCACATTGTGCACGAGGAACTTCTTGAAGCCTGTGGGCAGCATGTGACGGGTACGCTTGTTGGAGCCGTAACCAATGTTTGGCATCAGATATTGGCCCTTGAAGCGACGACGTACTCTGTTGTCAATACCCTTGGGTTTGCGCCATTTGTGCTGCACACAATATGAAATCAAATATGAGCAGTTAGTAAATGATATCCTGTTGCCTGGTAATATTTGATTATTGAACTCACCGACAACTTGGCATACCGATCCGACTGGTGACGGATGAAGTGCTTGCTGCGCTTCTTAACGATCTTGGGCCTGTATGCTGGGCGAATGGTCATTTTGGAGCTGCAATTCGAAAATGTTCACTAGCATTCGATTTTGTTTTTGTATCAAGCAAAATGTCAACAAAGTTTGATTTGTATAAACAATTGGTATACGCCTTGGCAACATGTAAGTGTGGCACCATAATCTTTCAGAAGTATTCCGTAGTCGTTTCAAATCAAAATAAGTCTTCACTTGATAGTGATGTTTAAGAAAATTACAGATTTTAGGAAATGTACGAACCGCTTATATGCTAAGAGCACGTCAAAAAGAGAGAAAAAAGACGCGAAGTTGGGCGCGCTTGACAGTTGTCAGAGGTGACAGTCCGACCAGAGCTGCCAACTTACGTTTCCGCTTTAAACTTATCATGCATGTTTGACAGACTGTATAGACATGGTTGATATTGAAATTATTTGTAAAGAGAATAACGTAGGCTTATGTATGCTTGTTAAACAAATTTTGAATTATACAATTTTTAATACATAAAATTTTTTAAATAGATACAAATTAATTATATATTTGGAGTTTTTGCATGTCGCACGCGCTAGCAGTTACAAATTTTCAATAACCAATAATCAAATATAGTACGTTTAAATTTACTTATAATATTAAGAAGTGTGAATGATTTATAAAACATATGCGGATTTAAATCGTAGAGTTGTTAATATTAATGCTATTGACATATGTACATACATATGTGTATTGGGACAAGTTATCGATTAAAATGGGTATGCAAAAACAACAAATGTAAGAACAGTGATGCCACAGTATCTGCAAGCTCAGATGTGTCTACGATCTATATATAAATATATACGAAGATAAGCGAATATTAAATATTTCATAATTCAGGATCACAGTCCAAATTGTCGACAATAGTCGTAAGCGCTGAGTGTCAAACTGCAATGTCACAAAAATAACTATGCAAACCTTTCGACCACACTGGACGCTTGCCGTAATAATTCAGACTTCATTATATAATTAAGCGAATTCAATGTGAATGCAAGACCAAAACAAAGAACGAGCAAACAAGAAGTGTGCAACGAAAGGCTACCACCATAAACAATGGTAACAAGGTAGCATATGCGCACACGACGCTTGCAACAACTGTAGCAACATGAAATCCGATGTCGCTGTTCTACCAGACGAGAGCAAAAGCAAAACGCCGCCGGTAACAGTGACAACAGCTGTCAGGGCCAGCCATGCCAACATCTTTCTGGAGCGCTTCTTTGGCGCTTTCCAGTGGGAAGAGTTTGCCTGTGGCTGTGGCTCAGCTTTTGTCAACATCTCGGTCACTTATCCAATCTATAAAATCATATTTCGTCAAATGTTACATGGTGTACCAGTCGGGTCTGCATTGTCACAACTTCGCCATGAGGGTCTTGGATTTCTATATCGCGGCATGCTGCCGCCTCTGGCACAAAAAACCATCTCCTTGTCCATTATGTTTGGTGTCTTTGATGGAACCAGACGATATTTGACAGAAGATTATCGCCTAAATGATTATGGCGCTAAGGTAATTGCCGGAGTTGTGGCTGGTAGCGTTGAATCAATTTTGCTGCCATTTGAACGCGTCCAAACATTGCTAGCTGACTCGAAATTTCATCAATATTTCTCCAACACGCAAAATGCGTTTCGGTGAGTAGCATTAACTTCTAGCGATCGTAATAATTATAATTTTGTGACACATTTGCAGATTATTATCGTTATTCGTTGTTTGCTTGAACAAACAGGTTCACTCCTTTATTATTTTGCATTAAGTCATCTCACATTACACGGCTGCTCACTTAAATTGTTTATTGCTCATGGGAAACTCTGATAACTAATCAGTTTTTACGCAGCACTTGCAATTGTACAGGGTATTTCCTCCAGAGCTTCCTTATCTTGAAAGACTTTAAGCGAACCTCCTTTATTTGGCAAACTATATAGTACTCCGTATTTGCTTTTCAAGTAAAGAATCAGTTTGTTGCAGTACATATAATTTATTTCAGTCTTTCACAATCCAAAATTAGGAAATTTTACTTGGTTTCTTTTAAGAAACTTAAAAAAACACTAAAAATGAAAAACTGAACATTGAAGAGGAATTAAGAAAATGTATTTATAACAATCCTAACTTTATTGCAGATATGTTGTCAGCAATTATGGATTTCGGGAGCTATATAGAGGCATTGAACCAGTATTTTGGCGCAACGGTTTGTCGAATGCATTGTTCTTCATGTTAAGGGAGGAGGCTAGTGTTCGTTTACCAAAGAGGGTAAGTATTTTAACAGAGTATAACTTCTAAGAGCTTCACATAATTCATTTTATAATTCTATTACAGAAATCGGTGTCGAGCAGAACCGCACAAGAATTTATGGCTGGCGCCGTAATTGGTGCTAGCATTAGCACATTATTTTATCCACTAAACGTGATCAAAGTGTCGCTGCAAAGTGACATGGGTCATGTTTCGGAGGGCGGATGGCAAGCGTGTAAAAGGATATACCGAGAGCGGAACAGCCGGATTGGTAACTTTTATCGCGGCTGTGCGTTTAATACAGGTCGCTCCTTCATCAGTTGGGGTATCATGAATACTGCCTACGAAAACCTTAAGAGCGTGATCAGTCAACGAAAGTTACATCGGCAGATCGTGCCTCTGACGGCAGACAAGTAAGAAAATCGTTGGTAAATGCCAAAATGTCGCGTAATACGTTACGGGATAACGCTAACCATGTGCTATGTATTACGTATTACGTAAACTAAACTAAACTAAACTATATAAGCTTAATGTATACAAATGTTTCCTTCTGCCTTTAACTAGCAAATTTTCTTTTATAAGTTCTATTTAGGTCGTTTTCGTTGAGAGTGCTGTATGTTATGCATTCACTAATGTAATATATCATTTGTATATCATACGTACATACATACATATATATATTTGATAAGTACATACAGACTGCGAGGCTTAACTTTTATTTGAATATTTTCAAATTAAAAGGAAGTTTTAAAACACTAACGAAATCGTAATGCAATGCCAATTATATGGCTTGATGTGTGTACAATACTTGTGAGCATTTATAGAACCCAAAACGAACACAATTAGTAAATTTATTATGTATATATAATACATAATATTTCATATAAGTTTAGAAATGTTTAGAAATGATTTATTTATGTTGTTCATGTACATACATATTTACTTGCGTGATGTTTGTGATTAACTGAAATTAATAAATTTATTCATTGTAATAAATAAATCAATAAAATGTGTTTATAAATTTGACATTGTAAGTTATTATCATTTCAACACACCCTACATATTCCATATTCGATCCAACAATAAAAACATTGATATGCATATAATCAATTTCAGCATATTTGTATATTTATCAGCACAAATACATACAATTAGTTAGGTTCTACAGATAAAATGTCTAACAATAAATTACTTACAACAAACGACTACAAGATAATTAATATCGCGCTATTAGACACATATCACATTAAAGGTAAATTTAAGACGGTCTTAATACTAAACTTAACGTTTCTTTAACGAGCTACGATATCTTTGATAAAAGTCTTCCATGGCTCTGTATTCCGGCTCTAAGATGTCGGGAATTTCTTTGTCCAGTGATGCAAAGTATATCATTTCAACTGAGCAGCTGCCCCGCAATGCTTGCTCGTATTCTCGCAGCTGTTGAAAGAATCCAGAATTCGGTCGCACTTGCGGACGTATGGATTGGACGTGTCTATAAGCATCACGTAGACTCATGCTACCGTACTTCATAAGATAGGCCAGGCAGAGAGTGGCCGAACGACTGACGCCCGCAACGCAGTGGACCAGGGAGCAGCCACCACTGAGGCGGACTTCCTCTATCAGATCGGCCACCTCATCGAAATGGTCAGCCAGATTAACTCCAGCTCGATCATGTGCGTTTATTCGCAGATATACTGGATTACTGACGCTGGAGAGTGGTGTGTCCGGCAGCTCGGGAGCCACATTCACCACGCAACCCACGCCAAGCTTGTCCAGATGCGCAGGCACCACCGCCGCAGCGCCGCACAGGTACAGCGCCGGGGTCAAGCGTGAGATGCCCGGATATGGGGTGTGGTTTTCCGCCTTCGTCAGACTGAAATGAGCATAGTAATAAGATAAATGTTAAATGCCATATTTATATTATTGGATTTAATATACTGATGTTTCCAAATCTTATGAAACAATTAGTCACTAGCCATAACAGAAAAATAAGTATTTTAAGTCATGGTACATAAATTGTCAAAGAAAACAAAATTATATATATCATATTTTTAGTTAGGAAAACAAAAGAAAACCAAATTTAAGACGTAGATGTATAAAGAGAATTGTAAATAACATATTTGCGTGTTATTTAAAAAACATTCTTTCACCCCTGTGAAGATTTTATGAATGGGCATTAAAACATCAGGTTTTTGTATTTGTTTTTTGGTTTCTACATAGAGCTTATATATCCCAGTGATCTATGTGGGTACGTCATAGTTTTTTGCACCAATGTACGATACTACAAAACAATAAACATATGGATACATGAAACATATGACCCTACGCAAATCTATAAAGGAATTTGTTTATAATTAGTTGCTCGAGTGAATATTTAACATATATGTATATATTTAAACAGAATTGATTCATTAAGGTGCTTATTTGATGGGTAAACAAGGTAACCATTTGTTTAGAAACCACAAAAGATAAATGTGTTTATAATTTAATTGAACACAGATATTATGATAACAATCGAAAGAAAATTGAGTTTTGAGGTATACATATATCTTTAACACGTCTTCTTGTTTGATTTTCTAGATTTCCAAGCCTAATTTATAAAATAAAAGTTTCACTACAAATTGGCCAAACTTAATAGGAATCGAACGACTATATCTTTTAGCTAATATAGAAACAATCGTTCGAAAAATGAGTACAAAAAATTCTATTGTTTTTGGAGAAATCTTTAAGGCAAACTCTTCAATTGCGAGTTCATTTATCTTTATTTTATTACTGTGATTAAAATTGATCGTATCAATAAATGATAAAGCTGCTATAAAAACATGAAAATCATTTCTGTAGGGGAGTTAAATCTTCGACAGCCCGAAATGGTTTTCTTTTTTGTGTTTTATTAAGAAGTTATTAAGTTATTAATACATTTTTCGTGCCAAATGTTTGAATGTTATGAAAGATCTTATATTTATTATTATCAATGTATTTGTAGTTTTATTGAAAGTGCAATTCATTGGTGTTTTTGCCCAACTTGTCATTTTGAATATAGGTTCCCTTTAAGTGCTGACAATTCAGTTGACAGATTCGTTCACACCCAAATCCTACCTCGTAGGAATGTTAATGTAAATCAACATCAAACCAATTTATTTTTAAGTTCAATGGATTTTTGCAGGCGACATTTCGTCGTCATTAAATAATAATCACAAATTCCGCTGGAAACTTGCCAAAATTAATCATCGGGCACTTTCACTTGACCAAGCCAAATGCCATCGTCAAAAATATTTATATATACATACATATGTATGAAAAATTGTACAAGCTCGGTATTTATAATTCCTCCTGTTCAAATATACAAAAAAAAGTATATATATATATATATATGTGTGTGTGTATTTCGCACATCGTCAGTTTGTGGGCGACACAATGATCATGTTTATAGAACCCAAATGCAAAAAACAATAACAATTTGTGATTATTCGTATTTTTAAAACAAAATTTATGGTTTTGTTTAAATGAAGCAAAAAATAACACTCTCCACTCTCATTCCCGCTGCGTTGTTGACACTCTATAATTTTGGCTATAAAATCATGTGATGACAAAGGTAAATGGGTTATTATAAATGAGTTCAGCCTTGTAGCATTGTTATGCTCCACTTTCTAGCAAATGAACATTCAAATGAAGACTATGAATTTGGTTAGGTTGCACAAGGTGCATAATACATTTATTTTTGTATTCACCTGAGTGATTATATAGTATATGTATGCTAAATAGAGCTGTGTGTTGATGTACTTTTGCATAAGTATGTTTTACATACATAAATATAAAACATATTGCTTTACAATGCGGATACACAAACATACTCGGGCGTACTTGTGTTTTGGGAAATCAACTAGGCATTTAGAAAATGCACCTCAAGGTTAAGAATATTGCGTATTCCTCTTGCCAATTTTTTTTTTTTGAATTTGACAGGCAACAGACAGGCTGAGATTGTAGACCTTCGTCTGCCTCATAAAGAATAATGTTTTATTTCATTTTGGCAATTATTCTGTCCTTGAATACAATTGTCAGAGTCACGGCTGTCGATAATGAACGCCAAAACAAAATCCAAAGTAGTTTTTTTATGATAAGATTTTCAAAATCGAAAGAAGTTATTTTTAAAAACAATTTTCAAATATATTTGTAGTGCGTTAAATTATGATTTTCAAGAAATTCCAAATATACTCTTTCGTATAAAAATTTAAGTAACTCGCTGCCTAAAGTGATTAAAGTGATTAGTTTTATAGACTGCAAATTATCGTTAACTCTGAGTATATGCAGCATTTATGTATATTGAAGTATATACTCTGTATAAGTCCAGAATGAGAATAACACAATGAAAAATTGCCAAGTCGAATAGCAATAGAAGAACATTGAAAATAGATTGGGCCAGATCTTTAAAGGTATTTATTTGGCATGGAATTTAGCACAGAGAATCAAAATAAAAATGCTTGATGCATTTGGCACATTTCAGTGCAGCTGTGAACATGGCCATATGTTTTGTTAAACACAATACATATTTACATACATGTACAAGAGTCCATATGTGTTAGGAGCCATTAATTATTAAATCATTTCCTTGCTCTTAGTATACTTGGAAAAGTCAGCATTTTAGTTACAACAAGCAAGTAAATCAACTTTTTTTATACTATGTTCCCGAAGGGAACCAATCTTGGTACACATGTTGGTGTCAAGATCAAAGGAGCAAAACCTATATCTCCCACACCAGCACCGCTAGAGTCATCAAATTTGGCATACAGATTAATGTTGACCTCCTGGACAAATCTGCATCAAAAATTTTTGGAACCTTTCTCCCTTTCCGAACTCACAAATAACCATATTATATAGGACTGGGAACATAGTATTCTGCAGTCGGGTGCGTCCGACTGCAACGTTCTTACATGTTTTTTTTTTTAATTTTTAGGTCATATTGGTATATACGATTAACTGATTTAAAAAAAAAATGTAAGTAGAATAAGAATACGAATATAGCCCTATAATTCAACTGGTTTCAAGTAAGGGTATCTCATTTTTTAAGCAAAACTTTGAAAATAAACTAATGTTCCGCCTTAAAACTGTATTTAAACTATAAAATAGTATGCAGTCACGCAAAACTTTACGTATATATGTATATATGTAGCTCTTAGTTAGTATGGTGGGAATATGTATATATATAAACGTAGTATTGTAGTATGCCTGCCGAGCCCACCTACGAAAACAAAGCAATTTGCTGTTAGCCCATTTAAAACCAGAGCGCTTTGTGGGGTTCTGTGACATAAGCGCGACCTTGACTTGTATTGAACGAGTTTGTATATAGTATAATAAATGAACTTAGAACGAAATGGTATTTAATGAATTATTCAGATTCAGTATAAGTACAGTATGGGACAAAATGACTCACCTTTGGCAATTGCGGGGCTCCTTTTCAACACTATCCCCATTATCAGATGAAACAGCTTTCGATATGTTCTTAATGTCGTCGACAATGCTCCTAAGTTTCTTTTGTGTCTCTGTTGCCATGCTATCTGGCATATTGGGAATGGTAATTAACTCTTGCATGTTTATGGTATCGTTGCCCGATTTTGCGCTCGTTATTTCGCGCCACAAGCTATAAAAATTCCACAGATTCCAGAACGAATACAAAAACTATTTCGTTTCGCTTCAATGTATTTTTCGTAGCTGCGTAAACAGATTTTATATAGTGCTCGGGTGAAAGCCAAATAAAATTCTTTTTGCTGATTTTTCTCCCCCGACGTGCAAAAGTCGACTGACTCATTAGGCGCTAAACAGCAAACACATTTCGAAATATGTATTTTCATTTGTAGCGTTTAGCGTAAACAGACGGTGTGGTGAATTCCCAGTGCGTAAGAGAAGAGGTGTGGGTGAGTTGAAATGTGAACGAATTTGTACCTGCGAAGGTATAAATACAAATGTTTGCATGTTCTACACTACAAAATAGTACACAATAGTCGAATTTGTGACGCTATGCAATTGTGTTTCAGCTATAACATGTACAATACCCTTCGGTTTTTACCCGAAAATATAAAGCAAGTTGCTGAAGGAGTTACATTTGACTTAGGTTTTTACTATGTGGATACAGAAAGTTTAAAAAAATTGGTTATTACATTAGATTTTAACGAACATATATTTGATTGTAGTTGGTACACTTTACGGTATTTCTGATGAAAAACTTTACTGACTAACTAACTTACAGCATCACTCATAAAACATTTATGCCTGCAACGGAAATGAAACTCTTTACTTCATTTGGATCAGGGCCACTCAGACTTCGTATTCGGTCGTGTGGCACTCGTCTTCCTAAATGCGTACAGTAATAGCAAAACCTTATAATTATAAGGTCTTTGGTAATAGATTGTGCATCAGAGCTGCTGTACCGCAATTTAGCTTTCTTAGCCAAACCTTAACAGCATCTGCACTAATGCACCTATACATAATATACATAAACACAAACCTAGAGATACTAACTCCACTTTGATGGCCAACCAATTCTTCAACCCAATGGCCAGGAATGTTACTCTCAATTACAGTGGTTTAAACGCATCTCTTCCCCATACGTACTAACGTGGAATCTTTAATGCATTCCTAAGTTCAAAACCCTTCAGTTTTTCCATTATATACTCTGTCAGAGTCATGTCAGAGATGTGATTTATAAAAAATATTCCAAATAAATATTTACTCAAAGCAAAAAGAAAGAGAAGTTTAAAATCAAGTAACGGTTACTTTCTTTGAATTGTTTATTGGACACTGTTATTAACAGTTCTGCAAACGGTAATTGTGTATCGCTGTTAAGCTGACTGTTGAATAATCAGCTGACAGTCGGCAGTGTACAGCCACAAGAAATTGTGAATGAAGGAAATTGTGAACTTCGATAAACATAAGAAGAAGAGAAAGCGCGAGTTTCTTGTGAGTGAGAGAAACAGCAGACGCCAACTAGCAGCAAACAAATTAATATTTCACGCCATTTGTCAAATATCACACGCTATAATGGGAAAGGAAAAAGCCGGCAAAACGTTCACTATAGGCGATTTGGTATTTGCCAAAGTGAAGGGTTATCCGGCGTGGCCGGCAAAGATCACGAAGTACAACAACAAAAAGTACAATGTTTACTTTTACGGCACTGGGGAGACCGCTAATATTAAGTTGGAAGATCTGTTCACCTATAAGGAAAACAAGGAAAAGTTTGCCACGGATAAAAATATGAAACGCGCCAAGTTTAACGAGGCCATCGATCAAATTGAAAGCGCATTACGAGGAGAGGACTCGGCCCCGATCGATTTGCCCAATACTGACGATGCCAATGAGAGCGCAGTCGAAAATGCCGACGCAGTTTCCGCCCCATCAGCAGATGAAACACCAACATCTGATACAACAGTCCTTGTTCCATCAGATGGCGAAACATCAACTACCCCTACATCACTCGCGGTTGTTGTTATTTCAGATGCAGATAGTTCCGACCAAAAGGGGCGTAGTAGCTCTAGTGGAGGACGAAAGTCAAAAGCACAATCGCGACATGTTGACGGCGATTCAGAAGATGTGAGCACAGATGCGGTCGATACTCCACCGCCACAAAAGAAACGCGTGCCAGCGGAGGGAATCAGCGGTACAACCGCAACCAAGAAGTCCTCAAAGAAACTGAAGCCCACGGCCGCTGTAACTCCCATGCAGAAGCGTTCACGGCAACTCAACGTAAGTACCTTCTAATGCATTACTGTAATTGATATATTTAGTTAATAAATTTATTCGCAGCTCATTCAGAATGATCTGCTTATGGTATACATGCCCACGGCCAAGTGCCTGGGTATCAACATAAACTACAAGAAACCGGCCAGCTTCGATAATGAAGCTGCGGAACAGGCCTGGTTGGAGAAGGCACGCAAAGAGGCCGTCGAGTTGAAGCTGAAGCTGGAATCTGGACAGATCGATGCTGACTCACTGCCAGGTCGGGTTATCATCGAGCCGTCGCGCAATGAAATACCCAAGCAAGAGGCTGCACGCTTCATTGATGAGCTAATTGATCAGGAGGACGCCCTGTTCATGGAGCGTGAGTTTATACAGCTTTCACAGCAGTTGCGCGAGTGTCTGGGCCTGCGACGTGCCAATGTGGGCAGATGCCTGGAGGTACTGGAGCAGCTAAAAGATATTGAGTTAAATAAATTGATGCTGCTACGTAATCCGGAATGCGTGGATATAATGCGGCGGTTACGTCGTTATGTTGGCAATTTGGAGCTATGGAAGATGGATTTATCGGATGAAATAGAATTCAAGGAAAAGGCGCAAATCATACGCAAAGTCTCGACTGCCATTTATGATAACTTTAAAGCTCTTTTTGCCACCGAGGGCGAGCAGGAAGAGAACTTTTGGGTCGATTTCTGCGAAAAGGTTAAGGTGTATAAAAACTACACAAAAAACATTAACGAGCACGTGCGCGTCTCATTAAGCGAGCGCAGCTACGATCATCTGGTTAAAACGAAGCAGGAGGCCGAAAAGGCCAAGCTGGCTGCCGAAAAGACCAAACAGGCTGCCGAAAAGGCCAAGCAGGCTGCCGATAAATAAAAGGCAGATTATTCCATACGCCTACAATAAGGTGGGTACTTTGTGCGATGATTTATGCACGCACAGAATTGACAAAAAAGTAAAATAAATATAATTAATGGAAATTTTAGTTAATTTTAAGCGTAAGACTTCCGCATTTGCGGGGGTTATTGTGAAGCCCCACACCCCAACAATCCGTGAAATAGACACGCCAATCTACACATGGAAAGGTTGCTATGCTATCAAGTAGTTATAATTTCATCGTCGGGTGCATTCATCGTCATGTTACTAATTGCACCCATAAGCACTTGTACGTCTGGAGGCTGCATCAGGAACTCCTGCACCAATCAATACACACTTTAAATACAATTATGTTATACACACACTTATGAATAAATTATGTGTATTTTGAACCATTAAGCAAATAAACTCTTGACTATATTCATTTTAATTGATTTTTGTTAATGAAATTTACACATACTCAAGGGGGGAATGGGGTTAAAGCTCGCTATGCAATATTCTTTCCTTGGGATTCCTGTTGCTCCCTTCCATCCTCTGGGTTCTTTTTTCTTTCGAATGAAATTTCGTACATTTAAACAATCTTAATGGATTTACGGTTCTTTCTATACAATCACTGATATTTTTCCCTCTTTCTGACGTGTCCGTTGCTTCCTTCCTTTGGGGTACCTGTTCCTTGCTTGTTTGCTCTTGAATGGAATATCTTATAGTTATTGTAGATAATGGGAATGGATCAGTCGTTGCTCCGTGTTTCTGCTCCACCCTATGGGATTTCTTGCATCCTTAACGTTTTTCAACTTGCGCCGCCCCTTCTGTGCCCCATTTGTTGCTTAAACAAACTTAACTGGCCGACGGCTCTTGCTGTAAACACGCTGATACTCCATGCGGCGCGCCTTTTGCTCTGGTGTCTCTCGCAGCCTTCGGTTTGCTTTGTTTAAACGGTTTTTCGCCCTGCGCATCTCACTCTGTTCAGGCGTTTCCATTTCCCGCTTTATCTTAGCCCAGGCTACAGTTTTACCGGTTTCCTCGCGCCGGGTAGTGGCTTCACTGTTTGCTGCTCTTTGGCGACTATCTCTGGTCTGCTTACAGCGCTTCTCGCGCCTTTCGGCCAGCTCATCTTCGGAGAGCTTTAATGTAACCAACATGCGACGTTTCATTTGCTTTATTCGTTCTATCATTCTTTTCGTTATTGGAAAGAGTGGCTCCACGCTCGTGGCTTTTTCCTCTTGCATCTCATTTTGCCAATCGAAGGTGCTGACTGTGTTTTCCGGTGTTATTAAATGTGCCATGTCTATTTCTGGCTCAACATCAAATTTGAGTTCAGACTCGTTATCAATTTTGATATCTGGCCCAACATTAATTTCGATTTCTGGCTCGAGATCCATTTTAATTTCTGGCTTGATATTGTCACTTGCATCATATTCTAATTTGACGTAATTTTCCGCCAATGGATCGCCATCGTCATCAATTGAATACGCAGCAATTGCATCCATTTGCGTGAATTTTCTGCACGAAACTAATGGAAACGGGGCATGGGTGCTTTGGAACGAATGGAAATGACTGTCAATGTTTATGTGTATGCATTTGTGTACATATGTTAGCATACATGTATGTATGTACATATGTATGTACACCCTAGTTATACAACGCGACAAACTGTTATATTTGATATGTCAATTAACCTCAATCCACTAATAAAACCAAGTTTACAACATTAATCCCCAATCCAGCCTGTTACAAAAAGAAAACCAAGTTTTATTAATATACTAGTAACCAAACCAATTTTGAGAATAAATTCGAATGCCCCCTTAGAGTATAAATAGCCAATTATCGAATACATTCTTATCTTTGTAAGATTTGTCTGTATTTTCGGTATTTCCTAAATGTATAAAAGAGTATAATATGCTTAAATGCTACATATGTGTACATTATAATATTAATCATTTTCCTTGACATCGCCTATACCCTCGGGTAGTATAGCAAACATTGCCTCTGATTCGGGCAAGCATGGCGAGTCATATATCTTGCATATCCGCGCATCGCCTTTTCCCTTGCGAAGATATAAGCGGGTGGTGGATGCATGGGCCATGATGTGGCCACCGATCGGTTTTTTTGCATCCGCCGCAAACATGGCCGCACCACCGTCCACCTGAGCCATCACCTGATTTGTAATGACTACCGCGACGCCAAACTCATCGGCCAGACGCTGCAGCATGCGCAAAAATAAGCCCAAATGATTTTGGCGCGCTGCTAGCTCACCGCGACCCATGTACTCTGACCGGTACAGGGCCATAGCACTATCCACAATGATTAAGGCATATCTGAAATGTACAATAGATTTTTCAATAACTTTACGAGGCCAGCAATCTCAGCACGTACCTGGATTCAAACATCATGCCGGCTGCCATTTGTACCAGTTTCGTCTGCTGATCAGTATTATGGGCACGCGCACAAGCTACATTGTCAAGAACATCAGCCTCCTCCATGTTGTAACGCTGTGCAATGGCCGATAAGCGTTCCGGCCGAAAGGTGCCCTCTGTATCGATGTACAGGGCTTTACCCTCGCCGCCGTTTTGGCTGATTGGCAGCTGGCAGGTGACGGCCAGCGTATGACAAATCTGCGTTTTGCCACAGCGAAACTCGCCAAAGA
Organism: Hirtodrosophila histrioides; assembly: GCA_037075165.1. NCBI lineage: Eukaryota > Metazoa > Arthropoda > Insecta > Diptera > Drosophilidae > Hirtodrosophila > Hirtodrosophila histrioides. The sequence goes on along the minus strand of JBAMCL010000390.1, from coordinate 9,133,704 downwards.
TTTCGGTGATGGAACCAGTTTCAATTCCGCCGCCAAGCAGCTTGTCCAGCTCCTTGGAGCCCGTTGTTAGCATGACAACTTCGGAGCGCATTTGATGAAAGGTCCGCGCACTGGTGAAGCTTAGTGGCACCAGCTTGGATGCCTCCCTCATGATGTGGTCCACCTTTGACTCGCCCAGTCCCTTGATTGTCAGTAACTGTTTACGCGTCGCATAGGACACGGACTCCACAGTATGGAAACTGGCCTGCTGCAGCAGTTTGATGTCCCTGGGATTGATATTGTTGCCCTGTGTATAAGTGGTATAAGATATATGGCAAGAATAATTAATTCAGTGCCTATACCTGCAGCTTAACTACGTCCAGCGGTCCCGCATCCTCCTCATCATCGGTAACGTCGGCCGTCGTAGCCGCAGCTACTTCTGATTGTTTTTGTGCTGTGCGTTGCTTTTGCTCCATTGTTATCTATAAGGCCGTGCCTGTTGTACGGCGACGATAATTCTCTACTTTTCATAAAATAATTTAAATTTTACAAATGCTTGTAGTTAGTTTTGTTGAAAATAGGCGCGCTTCGTTGTAAAATGTTGAAATTATTTTTGGCATTCACATATACAACACACAAAACAGCTGTTATTGCGCAGAGAAAGACAATATAAGAGGAGCACCAATGGAACAATGGGAAAGGAGCATCGGACCTCATCAACATTGATCCATTGAAAATATAACAGATTGCACTGAGTTTTAACAAAAACTGCGTCATCAAAGACAGAAACTTTGCTTTACTTTGAAATTTATGTGAAATTTGCAATTTTAAGTTACAAAGACAGAAGTTTACTTAAAGTTTACTCAACTAATTATCGCAGAATTTTATAGACTATAAACCGAAATTTTTGCTTGCTCTCCCTTGTAGTGTACAAACACTACGTCAATGATTCTTTTCTTTCGATAAAATTCTTTCAAAAATTTATGTATTTATAAATACGCGCGCTATGTTGTAAAATGTTGAAATAAGTTTTTCCGTTCAAACTTTCGACGCTATAAACAGCTGTTAGTGCGTAAAAACATAAAAGTCGAAGAAGAAGAAACGGAACAGCGGAAAGAATAAGTCAAAAAACGAAAGTAGCAATTACATAAAATCAGAACAGACCGGCATTTCCAACGTGTTTGTGTCAATTGGATAAATTAAAAGCCCTGCAAAAACAGACGGGTTCAACAAAGAAGACGGTAACAAAAGTATGGTTAATTACCAATACTTTGATGTTCAACTGTAAGTAGAATACACATAATGGACACGCACACGTGCTTGTTGTTGCACCTGCTTCAATGTACATATGTAATAATGATTCTTATTTGTGTTACATTAGGAAATTTCGTGATTTTGATTCGGTTGAGTTGACACCCATATATTTCCGAGGCTGCGTTTTAAACTCATTGGAGAGTTTCTTTGGTGAGATTGGTGGCAGAACCAGTTTAGACATCATCAAATTCAGCGTGCAACAGCGACGCGTTGTCTTCCGTGTGCCCGAGGAGTTCTCTGAACGTACGCGTACAGCAATTACCTTAATTGGTCATTATCAGGAGGTGCCGTGCCATTTTCAAGTGCTGGAAACATCAAAAACACCGCTGGACTTTGAAAAAATATTTCTAAGTCATAATCATAAACGCACAGAGACAGAGTTGGAATCGTAGTCATGGCATTTTCATATTGCAAGGTCTTTGGCAAAGATAAGGTAATCTTTGCCACCAAGGAGGATCATTCAACGCCCAGTACCATCGAATTGCCACAGCCAGAGCCGCCACAGGGTCTGATTACCAAGGATGGTAATATTAATTGGAGCTGTCCGTGTCTGGGCGGCATGGCCACGGGTCCATGTGGCGTTGACTTCAGGGATGCGTTCTCATGTTTCCATTATAGTGAGGCGGAGCCCAAGGGTACCGATTGCTATGAGGCATTCCGTAAAATGCAGGACTGCTTCCAGCAGTATCCAACAGTATACAATAAAGCAAATGGTGCTGATGATGATGACGATGCCCTGGGCGATATCATGAATGCGGAGAGCGGAGCTAGTGTTAAGGATGTTGATGAACTAACTGGTGGTTCTGGAGCTCAGGCTTCAGCAGTTGCGGCATCTGATGCGCAAATATCCACCAATGCCATGTCTAAAGCTGAATAAAATGTATCAACACAAAAAAGTTCAAAATAACATAAATAGTAATTAATATTGTTGCATTTAATAAGCTTCTGATTTGTGTACTCTTGGAGAGGTGATTATAAATTAGTTATAAAATGGGTAACTTGGCATTTCTTATAAAAAGAATTTATGTACACGTCCCTTCAAGACGACGAGCTGAGTTCAATGTTCGTCTGGTTTAGTTCTCAATAGAGCAATTTGATAGGGTATTAAATCTTCGGCACATCGAAGAGTGCCTTCGCATCTACATAAATTTGTTTATTATGAGTTAACATATCAGCTGCGACTGTTCCATTCCATTTGACAGCTGATTTTATCTGTTGGTTTTGAACTTAATTACAAAAGAAAGGTTCTGTTTGGTATATAGACGCAATATTTACTATCCTACTCATGTGTCTAGAAAAGTAATTTTTTTTAATGTTTAAAAATTATCTAACAAATTGAAGATTTCGTAAAAGTAAATAACGTTAACAGACTGCTTATATGCATTTAGTATTTTTTGAGTATTTTTTTTTTAGCAAAAACATCTGTTGCAACGTTGCTTTGGGTATATATCGGTTACAATCAGCAAGCCACCACAATCTATCGGCCGACCACCATAAGAAAAATAAGAAAAATTGTGAAAACTGTGACGAAAATGTTATTAAACGCATTGTAAAATGCTTAATGTGATAATAAATCTCGCATGTAAAACGCTAAAACGTGAATTTAACATCAAATCTGTGCAGAATTTCAAAGTGCAATAGTTATTGGCAGAGCAATCGAGTGCAATCAGTTGAGCTACAGGCGAAATAATAAATAAAAACAAGCAATAACCTTGTGGTAATCGCGCTCCAAATCAGTAACAAAATAGAAAGTTCAATTATCAACAGCCGCCAGTGTAGTGTGTGTTGCAAGAATTGCTTTTAACATATTACGAATCAATAAATTCTCAACAATCGTATCAAAAGTTCAATAATAATCACCCATAAGTTCTCAACATTTTTCAAGTTTAATTTTCCGTGTAATGTACTAAAATTTTGAGCTGCCTGTGCCCCACCACACTGACAAAAAAACACGCGCACATTGAACGAATTACGAACACACACATGCATACATAACATTCATACGCAGTTGTGTATTAGTGTGCATACGAAAGACGTGCGGAGCAGAATTCGAAAATATACAAAGTGATTCCATTTGGATAGTTTTTTATTTGAAAAGAATAAGAAGTAGCAACAACGAAGAGTCTCAAAACCGAAAGCAAGAACACAAATAACAGGAACAAACCCAAAACACAACCAATAACAACAAGAAACACAGTGAATAACAACGAGAACAGGGAACGAAAACAGTTAGCAGCCAGCAACAACACATCGAGAAATTTGAATGCTGCTGCGGCTTTATCATTTGAAAGAAAATGGTTTCGTTAATTGATAAAATCGATGCGGCAGCGGAGGCTCAAAAGCAGCGTAATGCCGCTGGCGCTGTCGCTGCCGGTGCAACAGCAACGTCGAGCGTCGCTGCCATCGCTGGTACTAAGTCGACGTCAGCAGCTGCAGCTGCAGGCGTAGCTTTGACCGCCAGCGGCAAACCGAAGGAGAAAAGAAGGTGAGCAAATAAAAAAACAAAATAACATCAAAATCTACAGCTACGACATAAGCTCCTGCCCATGTGATCTGTTGTCGGATGGGTCGCTGCTATTGCATAAGCGGCTTGCTTTCTTTTTTCTTCAGCTGCTGCTACTGCTGACGCTGACGCTCACGCTGCTGCGCTGTCGTCGTCGTCGTCGTCGGCGTCAACGTCAGCGTGAGCGGCGTTTTTGCTTCTATGACGCTAGCAGTCCATATATTTGTTGAGGTTCAGATACAACAAATCTGTTATTATTCCACACCCATTCTCACCCCATTCCGGATATTGCGATTTCGTTTTGGCCTGTAACATTTATTAACGCTCTTTTAGATGATCTAAGCGATCCCAGGGTTAATATTCTGCGGAACCACTCCAAAAACCTTTCCTCGGGGCGGGTATAGATTTCTGAATTACAATTTAAGGCAAGAGATCGTCTTTTCTATTGCGCTTTGTGTTTTTTCTGGTTTAAAATACAATTCAATTATTCCATATTGCATTGTATAATCAAGTGGGATACAAATATAAATAAAATGTTTGTCTGGAATTTGAACCTGTTACCACTACTAGCACTAGGCTTTTACAACCCTGACACTGTTGCCTTTTCTACCAACAATTATATTTTATTTATGTTCCCAATATGAACGAATAGCTTCTTTAACAAGAAGAACCTCTGTACCTGTCCAGCGCTCATGAGAAACAGACTCAACCATCTGGGATCCCACAACTTCACTTCCCTGGAGAGTGTATCGAGGACACCACTGAACCAACTCTTAAAATTCACGAAAGTTATCTTCAATGAATCTTAAACGTCGGAAGGGTAACACTAAGGATCTATGTGAGGCCATCCGTGAGGGTGACCTGCAGTCTTAACCTAACCTAACCTAACCAGAAGAACGGCCACCCTCAGAGTGCCGATGCTATATACCCTAGCAGAAAAGTTTTTTCTTATACAAAACTCAATTTTTGTCTGATTGTATGATCCGATTTTGATAAAAATTATAGGAAACTATTTGAAGTAGATTAAAATTCTCACTTAGTTTGAGTGTAATACGAAAAGTTTTTCATACAAAAACTCCTTTTTCACCCGATCTAATGGCAGCCATGTGATATTGTATTCGATTTTGACCAAATTTGTTCAGATTGTATAAACTCTTCAGAGATTCGTTTTGGTTGAGGATATCTTCATAACCAATAAAGTTTTGCATAATTGTTGGTCGATCATTCCTATGGCAGCTATATGTTATAGTGGTCCGATTCGGCAGATTCATGTACTGTCTGCAGACAAAACAATTCGGAATGAATAGTATTCGGATGGGAACAGGCCCAATTAGCAATTTTCGCAACTAATTTTGGATACCTCCTCCATTTGAGGTGTGAACAAATTTCAAAAAAGTAACCATAATTATATGGAAACTACAAATTGAAATCTGCTTATACAATGTATCATTCCGATATATTGTACGTTAGCGATTCCTCAAAATTCATTTCACGCCTTTATTTAAAGTCCTCCTACGTTATTTCGAGTATAATGTCTCGTAAATTGGAATTCAATTTATGCAGATTTGTCAGCTAACTAAAATTGGAATTTCATACACATTATATACAAACAATTTGACGCTCTTGCAAAACCTTCGCGTTTCTCAAAGTCATTTGTAAGTTATGATTGTGGAATTTAAAATTTCTGTATTATTTTGCTTTCTTTTGCCAGCCTATATCCATATATGACTTTGGACTTTGGCTAAAAAAAACAACTATTTATGTATATGTTCATAAGAAGAAGAAAAGAAGAGAAAAAGACTATAGACTAAACATTTGATTTTTGTAACGAATTAATTTTTTACTTCTGTTGATGATTCAGTCTAGTACTAACTAACACACCTGATATATACATATATGTAGTATATGCAGGCAGGGGGGTGCAAAGATCAAATATACGTATACATAACAAATCTAAACGTAATCATTAATCACGCTTGACTTTTGCATTTGCGATAATTATATAGCTTTGACGAAGGCAGACAGTAAAAGAGAACGCGTTGACCGAGACCTTACCTTGAATGCTTAAAGAAATACAAAATAAACCCAATTGCAAAATTAAATAGCCAAAATTATAGTATGTTTAATACCGGGTTAAATATTTGTGCAAATTGATGTAATATTGTGATCATATCGATCAAAGTTTCCAGTTCAAATGAAGATGATTATGTTAGGTTAGGGCGGAAGATATGGACCGAGACCTTACCTTGAATGCTTAAAGAAATACAAAATAAACCCAATTGCATAGTATGTTTAATACCTGGTTAAATATTCGTGCAAATTGATGTAATATTTTGATCATATTGATCAAAGTTTCCAGTTCAAATGAAGATGATTATGTTAGGTTAAGGCGGAAGATACTCCATGGACCGAGACCTTACCTTGAATGCTTAAAGAAATACAAAATAAACCCAATTGCATAGTATGTTTAATACCTGGTTAAATATTTGTGCAAATTGATGTAATATTGTGATCATATTGTTCAAAGTTTCCAGGTTAAATGAAGATGATTATGTTAGGTTAAGGCGGAAGATACTCTCCATGGACCATGAGTCCTGGGTAATATTCTGAATTGAAACTTTGCGTTTTTAAGCGGCCTTTAAAGGTATATTTTTGATATGTAGCTTCAAGGAGAAATTGTGTAAAATCCCAGAACGATTTTGTTGGGAAAGAAATGAATAATTGGTTTGAACTTTGCATGCTGATAATGAATATAGCTTTGATATTCGGCATGCGTATATTTTAGCATAATACTTAGATAATCTATAAGATTTCTCAACGATCGGCTAACACCACAGTTCATCAAGATACCATTTGTTGCCTTGACTTTTCTGTTTAAGTGAAGAACATTGGAAACATACGCTATCTCCCTACTTGGTACCACCAGGAAGGTTATCAAGATATCCTTGAGTACGTTGACGGACCAGCCCCTTTGCTCGCTCTTATCTATTTTTAGCCCTTTGCATTTTACCAGCCTGTTGGGCTTCTTCGTTGCTACGCATTTTGTGCGTTTAGTTTATTTTTAAAAAATGTAAAAACAAACCTGTTGTGTCCACAACAGCAGCATAACCAGTTATTGTTATTGTTGACAGTTTTGGTTTTATCAGTTTGTGTTGTTTTTGTTTTTGTTTGTGTTTGTCTGCCCCTTAAGCGTGTGTTTCCGACCCGCCCCTCAAATAACGGCCACGCCTTTACATACAGCATTTTGTGATCATTAAGCACATAAAATGTAAAGTTTTAAATGCACTTATTTTTTTGTCAAAATTGTTATTAAAAAATGCAAAATTTGCATTAAATTTAAACTTATACTTTTTTGGCCTACGTGACTTTGGTTAACTGAAAAGCAGTTTTGTAACCAATTTTAAACTATGCTCAGTTCAAAGAAACCCAAACACGCCAGCAACAACAACAAAAACAACAACAGCAACAACAACAACAACAACAACAACAACAACAACAACAGGTTGTTCATGCATTATAAACTGGTTTCTGGCATTGATTAACTTGTATTCAATTTGTATGATGCAAAGTAGTCAATTGATAGTGACAGCTATTGGTACTTTTGATAATTGTGCATGTCTTCCAGATTAATTTGTTAGTAAAATCGTCTAGAGATAGTCACGTGAGCAAAAATAGATATTTTACTTGAGAAAAATTCACAACAATTCAAGTTCTTGCTCATTTAGTTAACCTCGTGACGATTTGTGGCGTAAAGTTTATTGAATTCTTAGTATATTGATCAAGTTTTATAGTATTGTTAAAGTTGTTTACTGTTTTTAAACAAATATTAGGTTTTATTGTCATTGAAAACAGTAGTTTTGAAAGTTTATAGTGGAGTAAACTAATATTTTAGATATATATTGTATTTCACCTAGGAATTAATATTTTCGAATTTTAATGCTTAGGTAGCGATGGCAATGATTTCATTAATCGATTATTCAACCATACGATTAATTTAAGCCGAGCGATTATTAATCGCAATAATTCGAAGAATAATAAATAGAATCGATTAATTAAATGATTTTTTTCAATTTGCAGCAATTTTTGCAATTTTTACTCCTTGTACCCATAATATGGGTAAAAATGGGGTATTGGATTTGTGCAAATGTCCGTCTGTCTGTCCGGATGAACTCGTCGATCTCAGCAACTATAAGAGCTAGAGACACCAAATTTGGAATGTAGGTTCCTGTATGCCATACGCAGATCAAGTTTGTTTCCGATCTCAGATATCTCCCCCCGTTCATCCCGTTTTACAGCCACACTTTTAAAGATATAGCTTTGGATTTTGGCATGTATAATACGTTAGTCACTCTTAACCTGCTGTCAAAATTTCAAGTTGATCGGATTATAAACACGGAAGATATTCAACGAACAAGATTCAGTACTAGAGCGAGGGGGGAAGAAGAAGCACAGCCACGACTTAAAATGCTTCGTCTGCGCTGTCGCGTGAGGTGTCGCTTGTGTGTGTACGGCTTTGTGCATGTGTGTGTATGTGTAAGTGCATGCAGATGCGATCGGAAATTTTGGACCTGGGTACAGGGAGTATCGTAGTCGGGTATACTCGACTATAGCATTCTTACTTGTTGTTACTTGACATGCTGATGTTTGTTGTGTTTCTGCAATATTTTAGTTGTGTTTCACACAATCGGCACTGCATATCTTATTCATTAGTTTTGGAATAATATTTCCGCAATCAGTCTTTGCAAATTGCTCTGCCAGCTTTAATTTTGTATTTACGCGCCAAAATGTATGTGAATATTTGAGCATAAAATCGATTAAAAATTGAATTAATCGAAAAACATTTTGCGATACATTTAAATCATGAACTGAGACAAAATAATCGATTAATGTGCATCATATGATTAATCGTGCCATTACTATACTTAAGTAGTCGAGTAGTTAATATAATAAGATTTAGGCAACGTTTACAAATTACATGTTTCTCACGACTACTGTATGTTCTTAAATACCCCGATCACGTTTGATTTTATTGTCACGCTTCCATCTCCAATGTCGACCTCGTCGTGGAATTGCCCGTCGCTCATTTGATTTACTTTTGAGACATCCTCGATTAATCAATTTGAATATAATTGCTGCATTTTTAACCTAGATTTATTTAAAAAATACAGTGCGACGCAAGATTACTATATTATTGGATTCTTATCGATAACTGTGACGTGCAGCCCGATAAGTACTATTCTTAAGGTGCGGTCACACGATATGGCATTTTGCCACATATATGTAATATTGTTATCGAAATCAACCGTAAAAAATTGTATATGGCAAAGTAAGAATATATGTTAAATATTTTAACATATAAACTTAATGTCACGTTTCTACCATAGAAATCTTGATTTGATCTGTCGTGTGAGCAGGTATCTCAATCACAAAATTTATATGGCAGCCTGTCATACCGTACTCACACGCTATGGTAACTGCCTAGTGCCCCATATGTATGTGGCAAAATGCCATATCGTATGACCGCAACTTTAAATAGTTTTTTGTTATTTAAGGATCGAACAGCCAAAAGAATTTAGACAAGTTACTAAGGAAAATAAATAAAATAAAAGCAAAAAATGATTTATTAATTAGTATAAATGATAATTATAGTTAAAAATGTATGCTTCATAAGTTACTAATCATAAATAATGAGTTAGAATTGTTAAATTCATGAAAACCAATGCATAATATATGCACACAGGACATAGCTGCTATTTAAAGTTTCAGATTCAAATTTATGATTATGCCAAACATAAATACTGCATAAAATTACTCAACGTATGTTAATATCCACACATTATTCATTATATCGTACATCCATACAAATCTTGTAAATAATGTTAATAACACTTATTTAATATATATATATATTTCATACACTCCCTATAATATTGTAAATAATAACTATTAAAATGTAACTCCAGCTGAAGGCCCTGGCAGCCATGGCTAAGAATTTAATGTTAATTTATAGTTTGAACTAGAAGTTATCATTATATAAATAAATAAAATAAATATTAGGAAGACATTTTCACATGTTTTATATACCCTTTTATAGGCTTTGGTATACTGGGTATTAAAACGAAAATTGAACAAAACAATAAACAAAATTAAAAAAAAAAAAAAAAAAAAACTGTGTATTTCAATACCAATGCAAGGCAAAGGCACAAAATTAACACAATCTTATGCACACAATGTAAAATATTTAAATGATATGCTTTATTGTTGTTGTTTGTTTGTTGTTGTTGTTGCTTTTTGTTGCTGTTGCTGGCTGCGGCAGCCTCTGTCTGGCCACGACGACCTACTTTTTGCGCCATCGAACTAACATATGACGACACTGGCGGGCTGCGGGGTGAAATGGATGTACATATGTATGTGTGTATGCGCCTGTGTTCCCTATATGCCATGTGCCCGTTGATGTTGTTGTTGCTGCTGCTTTTCTTTATTTCCATACACAGTTGTTGTCGTTGTTTTCCTATATAAGTATTTAATTTAAAGGCCTTACCCAGACTCGGCTCTGCGTTATTTAGTTGCCATGCAACCGCCAAATGCAACAGCCTCACTTGTCTTAGCCTCTCTCTTTCACACGTATCTCCCTCTCTCTCTCTCTCTCTCTCTCTTTCTGTTTCTGTTTCTGTTTTGGTCTTTGCAGTATCTTAAATCGACATCACGTTGTCTTCCGATTTATTTATATTTATTACTTACAATATTTATACCCTTGTCGAGGTTACTTTAATTTTGTCAAGACACTTAGCGCATTAAAAAGGGCATTTTCAATCCCTACAATTATAACATATATATTCTCGATCAAGACAAAATGTTGACTTGATATTCGCATATGAGAACCATCTGGATTATATGATATTCTTTAGCTGTATAAAAACATTTTTTATTTTTATTAGTTTATTTATTTATCATTGTCGTGCTACAAGTGGAAATTTTAATTTAGATAATACAAAAATGCAGGTTTTTTTCAATATCTCATTGTCATTGCAATTATAATAGTAATTTTTAATTAAAATTTTAATCAAGATGTAGTACATATGTATATTATACTTTCGATAGAGTGTAATATCTCAATAAAACAATAAATGTTCACTTTTAAGAGCTCTTCATATATATGCATAATCAAAATTTCATGTAGATTCCGATTTGCATGATACTTACTATATCTTGACATTGGCACAATTTATCGAAAATTAAGAATTCGTACAAATAATCTTTTATTTGTATAGTTGACAAGATTTTAGATCGCCTTATGGTTTTATCTTGACAATTTACAATTTCAATAATATAAAAATTTAATAACATCATTTCCATATTATTTTTTTTTCTAGTTATAATGTAAGCTAATGTTGTATATATTTTATACCCTATCAGAGGGTATTATAATTTTGTCTCGAAATTTATAATGGACAGAAGGAGACGTTTCCGACCCAACAAAGTATATACATATATTCTGAATCAGCATGACTAGCCGAGTCGATATCGTAATAAAACTTGGCACAGACCCTTCTCTTTGCTGCGGGCAGTATATATGTCAGAACCGCCTGGATCGCACCACTATAACATATAGCTGCATAGGAATGATCGGTCGACAACTATGTTTTTGTTTGAAAAATTTTTTTTTTTATTAACGTATCCTTACCAAACTTTCCCAACTAGAGTCTCTAGAGAGTTTATACAATCTGACCAAATTTGGTCAAAATCGGGCTACTGTATCACTATATAAAACTTTTAGTTTATACAAATATTTCATCCAAACTAAGTTAGAGTTTTATTATACTTCAAATAGTTACAGACAAATAGTTTTTTTCCTTTGTATGTATCAATTTGGATCCAGGTGTCCAAATCGAAAGATAGCAATTAGCAAATTTCAATTCATATAAGTATTTTATTTATAAAAAAAAAACCATAGCTATCATGTTTGCTAGGGTATTCAAGCGTCGACCCCGCTCAGATAGTTGTTCTTTCGTGTTTTATTTTTTTTTGTATTAATTATGATCTCTTTTTTTTGATATTGTGTCAGGGAAAGTAAATTTATGAATCCTTTGCCTTTGTCAGGGGCGTGAGATTTAAAAAATACCCCATAATTCTCAAGAGTTGCGCAAAAAACCTGTTGGGTTGTAATGGTGGTGTTCTTCTTTTTTGGTCAGTTGATTTGTTGGTATAATACCCACGATATAAATACAATGAACCGCCAAAAGATTGTCAGCGATGGCTGTATTTCGTATGTCATAAAGTGCGAGATTTAACGGACTCATATGTGACCCCATTGGCCAAGTGTGTTTGTTGCCCACGTTTATTTGTGAAATATGTGCTTACTTTGTGTAAATCCCCCAGTGGAACACTCCTAACTTTAAAACAATAAAACTACTTAATAATAGGCAGAAAATACCAACTTTTAATAGGAAAACTTAAAACATTTTAATAAGATTTCTGTTTTATTTAAATAAATGTTTCTATTATTTTTTATCAGAATAGAAAAACTGCAAAGGCTTAAGTTCAAATATTAAGTGCATACCCATAAAACATTCAAAGTACTTTCATTCACCATTCACCATTTAGAATTCACCATCCACCATTCAGATGTCTTGTTATTTAATCGGATTCGTTGAACATTTGATGCTGTTTCTGCTATCTCGTTTCACTCTCAGCATGTTTGCCACAAAACAAATCAAATATTTAACTAAATTATGTTAATATATTATCACAAAAGTGTTTGTGTATGGCATAGCATACTCTTTCCAACAGGCCAAGTATTTTTTTGTAATTTATTGTTTGGCATTAATGAAAACTACTGCAGTTTCTGACTCATTTGCGTATTGCGTATGCAAATATTTTGAGTCGAGCAGAGGAGTCCTTCACAGATAAGATCTTGGGGTGTTCACGGATGCTGATTATACGGATTTATTGGTGAATATATTAAAATATATTATATTATATATTATATGTATATTTAGGCTGACCTTTCTATAATGAACTCGAAGGGAATCAAAATAATATCGTTCTATCGAAAATAAATGAAAATCAAACAATTTTTTCCGCTTAAATTATCATATATTGCAGAAGAATTTAAATATTTATATGTTTAAACAAACAAAATGATGTGTTTGTTTTTAAATTACTGCTGCTGAATTTGTATACTCTGTTCCCAAAGGGAAAAAGAGTATATTGCGCTTGCGATATTTTTTTCCTGACCCTTAAAGCTAGAGACCAAACTTTGTTCGTGTATATCCTCAATTTATTAAGTGTCAAGATCGCCCCCCATTCACCTCCCCCACAATTTGGGGAAAACCTGTATCTTTCACATTTTTAAAGCTATAGTCACCAAATTTGACATACACACTAATGTGGAGATTCCTGACAGATCTGCATCAAAAATTAGTTGACACCCCCACACCTTCCCCCGCAAATCGGTACAAAACACAGGGGTTATCTCCTACAGCATTCATAGCTAGAGTCACCAAATTGTTTATACAGACATTTTTTAACCCTTCCACCCCCTACCCCGAAATTGAGCAAAATTTATATCTCCCACACCTGTAGAGGTACAGTCATCGAAATTGATATACAGACTACGGTTTTTTCTCGCGTCTCTTCCCGAACCCACAAATAACCAAATTATACAGGACTGGGAACAGAGTATTCTGCAGTCGGATGCGTCTGACTGCAAATTTCTTATTTGTTTGCACTTATATTCGGGAAATCATCCTTTTAAAACGAATTCTAAAAACAGTATCATAAAATTCGTTAAAGTTAATTAAATTTGCTCAAAAATTAAATTTGAAATCGAATTTGGTAATAAGGAAATTCGGTAAAACAAGAGATTTAAATACTCATCGAAGTTTAATAGGAAGCAGCTCTCGTGATGAAATTCGATATTTAATTTACTCACAGTAATATAATTATATGTATTTGTGTGTCCCGATATTAATTACAATAAGAAGTTCCATTTTGACAACTATCAAACTATTTTCTTAAGCAGGGGCTGGTTCGATGATCTTTTGGTAAACTTTAAACATGTCTTTCGTTGTTTAAGATGAAATTGATGTTCATCTTTAAGCAGTTAAGGTGGGAACTCACTTCAATCATGATCGCGATCCACCATCATTGTATGCGTGGAGTTCATCGAAAGTATGCATGTGTGCGTCGTCCGTGTGAGCTTTGTCTATCAAGATGATCGCGATCACAGAAACTAAAGAGCGCACTCCTCTCAACCGAAAGTTTCTTGATCGGAGAGGAATATCATCATATGCTTGATATTTGTCTGCAATCATGAAACTTTGTTGTTGCCAAATTACGCTCATTAGCATATTTGGTGGTAGTTTATTGCATGAACTTCATATGGAACGCGCTCAGAGTCGTAGTGAGTTCCCACCTTTAAGCTGATTAACCACACGCCTTTAAGAACCCATATATTTGAAGTAGTTTTGATTGCGAGCGAGGAGTTATCATAATATGCGCTGAAGAGTATGCAACGATTTGGCCACGAATATAACCGAAAAAGAAGAAAGGCAGGAGGGGGAACAAGTTAATTAATGTAATTATGGTAACTTTTGTATTGTTTCTGTTTATTTGCCAGTTTTGCGCACTCACCTATCTGTCTTATCAGAATTTGGCGTGGCTTGGCCAGGTTATATTTTGACTGCAAGTGAGGAGCGAGTTGCTTGGCTCTTATCTTATCAGTTGTGGAGCTTTTGTAGCGATAGCGAACTGGTAGCTGACAAAGCTGATTATAATTTTAGCTGTAGTACAGTGTTTCACTCTCACCAGCAGCTGCTACATTGTTGTTGTTTGGGCTTTTCAGGGGCTTATGTGTGTGTCTGTGTGTGTGTGTATGGGAGTTTTTATCTTTGGCTGTGTGGGTGTTTTGATATCAGCTATTGCGATTTTGGTTAGGTTACTATAAATATGAATTTTGTGCTAATAGAACTTTCTGTTCATTTCAAATGTTGATTCGCAACGGTTCTATACACCACAAAAATCGTGTTTGTGTGTGTGTGCGTGTGTGTGTGTCTGTGTAATGGCTTAAGCCATTAAAAAAAAATATACAATGTATAACTCAATGCAATGCAATGCCTGGGAAGGCTGTGATTTTTCCGCTAATGAAAATAATTTTTATGGTGACGATGCCATTTTCTATGAACCAGATGTTAAACAACAACAACAACAACCACAAAACTTAGCCAATGGTTCACTTTACGGCTGCAGGCCGATCAATGAACCAGCCATCAATTTCAACAATGCCAACTTTTATAATGTACCCTTTACGGGACACTGTGGTGGTACCGGTAGTGTTGGTGCTGTCGGTGCTGTCGGTGCTGCCATATATGATAGTTCGCGATACCATCCCTACCAGCAACAACATCAGTATTCGCCAGGATATGCTGGCCAGCCCATGCCCTATATGCGTCCAGAGTTGAGCATGCTTAACCTGCCGACAACACCCTGTCGCGGTAATCAGCCCTGGAACTATGAGTACTGCTATGGCTATGCACCCGGCCATCCGGAACCTTGCCAATTCACACAGTTTGTGGATATTGAGGACTTTATGTAAGTGCTGCAAATGTTGTAGTCCTCACTCAATATACAAATTCAAGCGATTTATATTCGCCTTATGTACTTATCGCAGTTGTGAAATGTCGTTCATTTAAGGCTTTCAATTTATAGTAAACGAACATTGGTTATAGGTCTTATTGTTGTGATACAAATATGTACAAGACAATTAACAAACTATCGATATTTTCGATGTGAATGCAACACAAAATTACTCCACTTATGAAAATTATAATAAAAAATTAAATAAAACAAGAAAGAACGGATATCTTCGGTATGCCGAAGCTATATACCCTAGCATATATATACCTAGCATATACTCTAGCTATATACAAAACTTAATTTTGATTAAATTATGGGAAATTATATGAAGTATAATAAAACTCTCACTTAGTTCGGATGTAATATTTGTTTAAACAATAAGTTTTCATGCAAAAAAACTAATTTTTCAATCGATCCTATAGCAGCTATGTGATAGCGTGGTCCGATTTTGACAAAATTTGGTCAGATTTTATAAACTCTCTAGAGAGACTCTGTTTGGGAAAGTTTGGTGAGGATATATTTATAAACAAAAAAGTTGTTTATACAAAAACATAAGTGTCGACCGCTCATTCCTATGGCAGCTATATGTTATAGTGGTCCGATCAGACCGATTCCGACATATGTACTGCCTGCAGCAAAAAGAAGGGTCTGTGCCAAGTTTCATTATGATATATTTACAATATATTCTTTTTTTGGTCGGAAGCGTCTCCTTCAGTCCATTATACATTTCGGGACAAAATTGTAATATCCTCTGCTAGGGTATACACATGATTTGAAAAGTGCCTTACCGATTTCGTAAATCCCAACCTCCGATCATGATCTTAAGCTTAGCTTTTCAGTTTAAAAGCAACTTTGTTGCTCTTTCTATAGGATACCAATGTCATTGACTTTTTTGGCTGCTTCGCCTTTAAAATATATTATGGAAGCAAATATTCCGACTTTATACTAAAACTGTAAAATATTAAAACTTTTTATATAATGCTTTTATTCTTCGGTGGATCGTCAGAACTTTTTATATAAGTACTTAAATAGAAGATAATAAAAAACAGCCATAATTTGAAATTGAGACTGCGGCATTTTTCGTTATGCAGAAAAAGTAATGTTCGTTAAAAATGCGGAGAAAAACATTTGTTATAGAGAAGTTTGAGTAAATTTTTTTTTATCAAATTTTAAATTTAAGAAAAAATACCCTTGTAAACTATAACAAGACAACTAATGTTGTTTCTAGTTCGTTTATTGAGCTGTTTTATTCTGAGCACTTTGATATTACTCTAGTACTTATACAAACATATTCCTTCCTACCCTGCCCCCAACTGTCTGTTAGCGTTTGGTCTTCATTTGGAACTGGAGATGGGCGCGTGTCGGGTTTTTCCAGCACGGCACATAGTTCTTTTCTTTAATATACAAGTATATTCTTCTTAAGATAAATTAGCCTGTCTAAATTTGAGTTGCTTGTGAATATCATTTTACTACAAAATATGCATAGAATTCGATCAATTTTATGTTAAGTCGTGTTGATTCGTCATGAAATAATGTACGAACTGCTTCTCCCTACTCGTGTCTACTTGAAACACAGCAACCCATAACAAACAGCAAATGCCACAATGTTCTTATCAGACAATACAATAACTAAGAAAGCAAAGTGGGCGCACTTCTTATCTGCACTCATTCTTTGTACTATTATTATACACTTTAAATATGTATGTATGGGCCTATTTATGTTTATTTTCATGTATGTACATATGTATGTATCTTGTATTTGGTTTATATTGAATTCCTGTCTGAATTTAGCATTTAATTGATCGAATCATGCTTGAAAAATGCTATATAATATCAATTTGAGCAAGTTATGACAGTTGAAAGTAGAAATGGGATAGGGAGAATATTAAATATAATATATAATTACAATTCGAGAAAGTTATGACAGTTGAAAGTAGCATTATTCGGGAGAGGAATAGAATTATACCGGGTACCGAATTTGGAGGTTAGGTTCGTGTATAGCGGGCGCTGGTCAAGTTTATTTTGAATCCGAGATATTCCCCCTCTGCTTGATAAAAAACCGTTTTACAGCAACAATTTTCAAAATATAGCTTTGTGATTTGTCATGTACAATACTTTAGTCACTCTTAAGCTACTCTACAAATTTCAAGTGGATCGGATAACAAACACGGAAGTTATTCAACAAGCAAGACTGTGTTGCAGCGCGAGGGCGGAAGAAGCAGCACAGTCGCCACTTAAAATGCCTCGCTTGCGCTGTCGCTTGTATGTGTGCGTCTTTGTGTAAGTGTAAGCTTACGAACTTCGGATGACTGGATTTTTGGCAGGATGCCTAAAGGAAGACTATTAAACCTCAGCTACCTTAGGTACCCTGTAATGGGTACCCTCTGTAAAGGCTTAACTATCATACTGATACTCACTCTACTGTCTACTGTTAGTTTCTGTCTTCCCCTGCTCCGTAACATTACATCAACATTATGAAAGTGGCTTAAGTACCACTTAACATAATAAATATATATAAATTTATTGTTATCGGGTACAGGGAGTTTTGTAGTTGAGTATACTCAACTATAGCATTCTTACTTGTTGTACTTTGGCATAGAACTATTTTGAGTGTTTTTAAAGAATATCAATATTAGGATATAAAATAAATAAATGTAATGAAGCTTTTTATATTAACATGAATTCGGATGGGATTTGACATCCACGAGTTAGTGTTAAGAAAGCTCGGCGGAATCGGCAAGGAAAATTTTTATTCGAAATGAGTTTTCTGTTTTCAGTCTACAAACAGCAATTATTCAGCGGTCATAATTTGGTGAAAACTGGTGAAAACTGAACGAGTTGGCTGGTAGACTATAATTAAAATAAAAACCTACTAAAGGACACTATTTATTTTTTTTATATACTTTCTGTATATAAATACAAAATCCCCAAAATTGTTATCTCTTTGGTTAGTTAGTAAAGTTGTTATCTTTTCTACTTGTGTGGTAAATTGTCGATTTCCAAGAAAACTATGCGTGCGCATAATCAGCATTCTATATAAGTCCCTGTAATGGATTCCATATGGTAAATATTCCAGAGTATCAAACTATAATTATATACTAAGCACGAATCAAAGCATTTTAATCACTATCGATAAGAATCATTGTCTACACGTACAAAAATAGTGACTAAAGCATTATCAAAGTCTATATAGTTGTTGTACTATGAGTAACGGTGTTGAGTTGGCCAATTTGGATAACCCATTGATCCCACTATCCCTGGTCAGTTTAATATAGAGGTAATATTTTCTTAAACCGCCTTATAGAGGTGGCTTTTATAATATGATCTACCAATTGACGCAGATGCTCCCAACTCTCATTCTGCATGCCAGTGGCGTTCGAACATTTTATGGCTTATACTCAACATGTGTCACCATGTGAGAATAGTGTGTGCTTGTGTGTGTGTTTGTGTGTGTATTTTGTTGTTTTTGTATCTCAATTTTGCGCGTGCCTCACACGGATTTTGTTTACCTTTAGCAAGCCACAAACGAGCTGCACGTTTGCAATAATATTTGCTTATCTATTGTATATCCGAAACCTCTAGAAATGCTAGATACTATATATTTTTGCTATTTGCATTAGCGTCAGCTTCTTAGCTAAAGCTAAAGGAAGTCTTAGAATTATTGGTGTTTAGCAATCTAATTGTTCTTAAGGTTACAGATTGCTTTTGAATCTTTTTTTGTGTGTGTTTGTTTCTCCTCTGATTGTGTAAATTTATTTTACATAAACAAATAAAGTGTTCTTATTGCTGGCTTGGAATGCTTTGGGATAACCAGAGGTAGTAATGGATTACTAAACACTTAAAACTAAATTAGGCACACAATATTTGTATAAATTTCCATTACGTTTTGATTATGGCACACAATTAAATACTTTATAACCAATTGATCAAGTAGTTGAATTCTGCATTAAATTCATGCTTTTTGAAATGCTCTTTTAATACAAAATTACGTAAACTCAAAGGAATGGTTACTTTTTGAATAAATCTGCAAATGGTGACCAAAAAAGTCAATAGTATAAATAAATAAATATAAATCATTCCTTGGCAGCAATCATGCAATGGGATCACAGGTAAAAACATCTGTCAGTCATCAAAATCTTTGCAAAATGCTGAAAATATAATACAAATAAATATAGTACATGACAGAGGAAGACTACATATGTATGTGAATGAATGAAAATTATTACCATTTTTATTATTATTTCTTATTATTTTTATTTATTATTTTCTATAATTATCATTTTTTATTATTTTTGTATTTATATTATAATTTCTTTTTATTGATGTTCTTTAATTTGTCTTTTATTTTTTAATAAACAACTTAAATTAAATAAATCTTAAAATATATATATGTACAAGAGCAACTAAATTTAAAAATTGAAGTCTTATAAATGAAATATAAATAAAAATTAGAATAATAAAAAAACAAATATTTTTGGAACAGAATGCTTCAATGTTTATCGATTTCCATTCCAAATCCAAATAAATTGATTGAAAATAGAAACAGGAAATTATTAGGTTATCGATTATTCTACTTGTTAATCGATTCGATTAATTCAGAGCTCGTGTGCTCTTAATAGGCCTGCTATATATAGTGGATATTTAAATAGTAATAATCGTACCACTTATTACGATTATAAGAGTCTATATTCCATTTACATATGTATTTGTGTGTACATATGTATATGTTGTAAGTCAATATAAGAGCACGTGTCACGATCATGCCTCCCACTGCGACTGCGCTCTGCTGCCATTCAGCAAGCTTAAAGGCACCGCGGCCGGAAATGCTCACAGCAACAATAGCAAACAGCAGCAGCAACAATAACAGCTATAAATGTATGTATGTGTCTACATATAATCAAAATAAAACAAGTAAGAATGCTCTAGTCGAGTGTACCCGACTATGAAATTCCCTGTACTGTCTGAAATTTCCAAACAAATCTTCGTCTACTTACAAGTACACACACGCACACACATACACAATGACGCACACACACAAGCGACAGCAACACTGAATCTACTTTTGTGAATAACTTCCGTGTTTATTGCCCGATCCATTTGAAATTTATGAAGCTCATTAAAAGTGACCCGTGCATTATACATGCCATATCCCAGGGCTATATCTTTAATATTGCGGCTGTAAAACGTTTTTATCAAATTGCAGGGGGTGCGGGGGGAGATATCTGCAATCGAAATAATAACTTGATCTGCAGTTGGTATAGATAAACTTATAGATAAGGTCTTATAGTTGCTGTGATCGACGCGTTCATCCGACGGACATGGCCAAATTGAACCTTATTTTGATACTGTGTCTCCTTCTGCCTGTTACATACATTGGCACAGATTTAATACCCCCTATTTACCCCTGTTATGGGTACAGGGAGTAAAAGTGCAGGCACTTTGTGAATACTCAAAAGCAATCCACTTCTGCTTTAATGAATAGCCTGTCCGCCTTCGCCCCGTAATGCCGCCCCTCGTCTTTGAATTATTTAATCAGGCTATTGGCATGCAATCAATGTCGTGCGCCACGGAGTGTGCTTTGGGGAGGGGTAGATGAAACTGCTGTTTATAAATATATTTATGTGCATTGTGAATTATTGTATTATAGCTATAATTATTGATTGTTGTGCAAATAAATTACAAAATTATAAAAATAAATTGATGAACATTTAGATTCTATACTGATTGACATTTTTTTAACCCATTAATCTGATTTGAGGAATGCTGTTTAGTGCTTGTTTATTCCTCTCTATAATATCTAGAAAATGTTAGGAAACCCTTGCCGATCAACTAAAATAACCCAAACGATAATCATAGGTTTGTGGATTTAAGTTCTTCCTATTTATTTACGCTTATAAATAGGGGAAAATACGGAATAAACGGAAAATACGGGCAGATCTTGATGTAAGTGGTTCCAAACTATATATGGGAGCTGAAAAAATTCGATATTACTCTTTCTGATTCCCACCCTAATAAGAAAAATTAGAAAAACATTTTCTGAACCCAAAAGGATCAGCGGGATTTTCCGTATAGCAAAGTCATCCGGTGTTAGCCGGGCTATTTCAAAAACTTACCCGATGCCAACTCTAGTTCAAAACGACAGCCGTTCCAACGTAAACTAACCTTTGAATGAATGTGTTGCCAATTGCAAGAAACTAAGAGCTTTGTAGTCAGTTAATTTGTCGGGCCACACGTCGTATGAGTAACGCAGTGCAAATATTTGAATTTGTTGGAACGCCGCCTGATGGACAGCAGCTGCTTGCTGACAATTGTTATTATTTCGGTCTGTCTGGCTGTCTGTCATACTGATAGGGCGGTAATTTTCATAAGATTGGCTGACAAGTAAAGCTGGAAAATGGGAGGCCATTCGCCGCCTTACAATTGTTGCCAAGCAAATATTTTAGCTTAAGACTTACAAATATTTTTATAATAATTTTGTTATCTTTGTGGTCTTTATGTTTCTTAGAGACGATAAATAATAATACGATTTTCGAATTTCACATAATTCTGTGAAAACATAGCGAATATTTCATATCTCTTTTGCTACGTGCCATAATCCACGCAAAAATTTGTTTTACTTTGTTGTCGCCTTATTAATATTTGATACTATTCAGATGCAAACCTATTTTCATCTATACATTAATTATCTGACGTTGGCTTTATTATATTTTATTGCTAGTTTGTGACAGCTCACGAGTGCTGTATTATTTGTTTTTTTTTGGCAGCTATATCTTTTGGGAATTATTTTGTTATAATCAAAATTGGCAGCGATGCGCGTTTGTGTGAGGTCAGTGTACTTTTGAACTATAATATGTATATGTATAAATACAATAAATACAATACAAGCTCAAAGAATACATTGTTAGTGTGTGCACACAATTGACTTCTTGTCATGTGAATTTTGTATTGGTTTGTTACCCAATTGATAACAAATTGAGAATATTTTTGGGTTAGTTTTTGTTGTGGCATTTTGACATTCAACAAACTTGTTTGCATTTACTTATCTTACACTCAAATTGTTGTATTAATTCGATTTGAGCTGGCTAATTAGAATGACGTTGCTGAACATTAAATTTTGCAGTTCATTAACATTGCAATGATCCCCACAAACCTTCAGAGTTGTTAATTGCAATAACATTCAAGTTAAAGAAATGCATAAAAAAAATTCCATTACAAGTGCTTTTTATATTTTTTACTCCCTGTACCCATGAAATGGGTAAATAGGGGGTATTAAATCTGTGCCAATGTATGTAACAGGCAGAAGGAGATAACTCCGGCCCTATAAAGTATATATATTCTTGATCAGTGTCAAAAGAGATTTCAATTTGGCCATGTCCGTCTGTCCGTCTGTATGAACGCGTCGGTCTCAGCCACTATAAGAGCTAATGACACCAAATTTGGAATGTAGGTTCCTGTATATCATACGCAGATCAAGTTTGTTTCCAATTTCAGATATCCCCCCCGTTCCCCCGCAATTCGATAAAAACGTTTTATACTAACAATTTTAACGATATAGTTTTGGAATTTAGCATGTATAATACTTTGGTCACTCTTAATCTACTTTTCAAATTTCAAGTCAATCGGATAACAAACACGGAAGTTATTCACGAAAGAAGATTCAGTGCTGCAGCGCGGGAGGAAGAAGAAGCGCAGCCACGACTTAAAATGACACGCTTTCGTTGTCGCTTATGTGTGTGTGTGTGTGTTTGTGTGTATGTCTAAGTGTACGAAGATATTTTAGGAAGTTGTAGACCTGGGTACAGGGAGTATTCTTACTTGATGAGCTTAAGTTTTTTTTTCTGTAACAAACTTCTAGCGATTTTTTTTACGGGTTCGGCTGCTACGTATTAGTCATTTGATATGTAGTAATTTCAGCTTTTATTTTATATTATTTTAAATTATTTTATTTTTATATTTTTTTGACTTAAATATAGTAAACAATAAAATACTTAAGGATTAAAGTAGCTTTGTAGCTACTACGTTTTTTTGTTGTTTTAAGGATGCCTGAATCATACGTGGTCTCGTGGCTCGCAATCTCTGCATTTGAAGCAACTGAAATGGTGTCAAGGCTTTGTCTGGTTATTATCTACTTAAGTACTTACTGCCATGTCACCAGGTTTTGGGTATCTTAAGCCACTAAGCACCGTCACTTGAGTGGTTCAGTTGCAACAAAAGTAAAAGTCCCCAAAAGTACGTATTGTGGCTGTCACAATTCAATTGAGCTTTGATAATTATTTTTATAATTTAAAAATGTTTATATAAGTAAAATTACAGATATGAACTATCAATATTGAAATGTCTATAGATTGGAAACATATTTAATTCCAGTTAAATTGAGAATGTAATGGAATGATTAAAAGATGTATTGAACATCCTAAAGTTTCTTCTTTGGTGCAATTTTCAAAAAAAAAAATAAAAGAATTTCAGTTGGGTTTAGAGTTTCTATATCCTTACAGCATACTTCCCCAATTTAGAAATTTCAGTACTTATATCTGATGACTAAAAGTATCCGTTAATTTCCTAAGGTTTGGTGGATTTATCCTCCGGAAAACTCTCGAATTGTCCCCTTTTGGTGCCTTTCTATGCCACAATATGGTTATATCCCTGCTGCTCCCTTAATCGCATTTTTAAGGGCAAGCTAATCTCAATCTCCTGTGAATATTAAATTCAATAAAGCTTTGATTGTTTCTACAGGGTATAATAAAGTATCAATCATTTAGCGTTAGTTACATTTCCATAAGTTATAATAGAAATACGCAAAACATTCGCATTGTATTTTAATTTTATTCCTATCTATCAATGTACTTGTTAGGTGAAATATATATATATAATTTTTGTATAGTTTGCGGCAGCCGCCGTGAACTTTGGCGCCTTCGCCTTGCCAACGAATATTGCGAATGTTTTGCTCAATTGAAAAATTGTGCGCTGACCGCGTCAATTGAATCAAATCAAATAAAACCTCAGCAAATCGCAACAATTGAAATGTACGCATTTCTATGCCACTTGCCATTTTATTCGATCCCCCCTGCGTTGTAAATTTTGCGAGCCCCTATTAACGAGTGGTCTACGTGATCTAACGTTCGATATAGGTTTAATAAATTTCCTGTTCGATTACTTATGTTCAATTTTGCACACCTTCTTTGCAGGAACAATGAGAAGCGCAAGGAAAAGTCTCGTGATGCGGCGCGTTGCCGTCGCTCCAAGGAGACGGAGATCTTTCTGGAACTATCGCAGGCCTTACCAATGAAGCCCGATGATGTCAATCAGCTGGACAAGGCCTCAATAATGCGCATAACGATTGCCTACCTTAAGATGCATGAGATGCTGCAGTTGGGTAAGTGCTAATATCATTCGAAATCCAAATCAATTTCCAATTCCCATTACAATATTCATCAACTGTATATTTTTGTAGTGCCCAAGATACGTTCATGCAGTGACCTCATTAAACCGGACATTGACTCGGGATTGGTCAAGCTCAAGCTGGAAAATAATGACGAGGATTGGCTAAAATGTATTGAGGCCAGCCAATTGTTAAAACAGACTATGGATGGCTTTTTGCTAGTGCTGTCCAATGAGGGTGACATTACCTATGTCTCGGAGAACATTATCGATATACTGGGTATCACAAAGGTGCGTAGAACGATTTAACACTTTGCTGAAATTACCATTAATTTGTTGTGTATCTTTCTATGTAGATTGATTCGTTGGGCCAACAGATCTGGGAGTATTCGCACCAGTGCGATCACGCTGAGATCAAGGAGGCGCTTAATCTCAAACGCAATGGCATCGCTGACAAGGTCAAGGATGAGCAACTGCTCGAGTCGGGCGTCATCACGCATCATCGTGATCTCTTCGTTCGCATGAAGTGCACGTTGACCAGCCGTGGACGCAGCATTAACATCAAGAGCGCCTCCTACAAGGTATGCAGTAGAGCTGCAAGTCAACAGTGGCTTAAACTATCAATAGTAATGTTAATGCTGATCAAATTATAATAGCATTGAGGGTGTCTACGATATTAAAGAATTTATTAAGCACTTTGACCATTAGGTTACTTATGGTGGATGTAAATACTTTAAAAATAATAGATTTGTGCGAATATTCATCATATAATCTAGGGTTTTTTGATTGTTTGAATCGGAGAATCGATTAATCGATGTTCTGTTGCTTCAAATTTGACATAAATACTTAGAAAATTAGAAATATTAAGAAAACCATTTAATAATTTCATTTTTATATAGTTTTTTATTGAAAGTAACCAAATGTATGTTGGGTTTCCAGGTTTTTATCATAAGATTCTATGAAAATCAAATCAATGTTAGGTTTCCAAGTTTCTGTCATAAAATTCTATGAATTTATTGCATTTATATTCAATATTTTAGTTTTATTTTGATTTTGTTTGTACCACACAAATAATTACTGCAGAAAATGGTTCGAACGATCGTAGTTATCGAAGCCGATTAAAGCCTTTTTGCGTAACAAGAAAATCGATTAGAATAAATTGAAAACTAGTATGTAAAACTTTAATTTAATTCATAGAAATTACATTAACATTACACATAATATCTTTTGGCTTATTCATGCCGGTTCAATAGCATCGATAGTGCCATTTATTGTTATCCAGCACAATGGTGCTGCTGAGATTATAATTATTTGCAGATGTTTGTCTAATATGAATTGAACTTTTTGCAGGTTATACACATCACAGGACATTTGAGGGTTAGCAGCAAGGGCGAACGGGTGCTCATTGCCATTGGCCGGGCCATACCGCATCCATCGAACATTGAGATACCTTTGGGCACCAGCACATTTCTGACCAAACATTCGCTGGATATGAAATTCACCTACGTTGATGACAAGTGAGCCAATTTGTATATTTATTGTGAATTAAATTACTAATATTTGTTTCATTTAATGCTTGCAGAATGCTCGGCCTGCTTGGCTATTTGCCTGGTGATCTGCTCGAGACATCGCTATTTGAATGTCAGCACGGCGGCGACTCGGATCGTCTAATGGCAACCTTTAAGAGCGGTAAGTGGTCGACTAGGGAAATTTGTGGTACTGCCAGGTTTGCGTCGACGTTGGTTCATTAAAACTAACTGCAGCTAACTAATGTTAAACTAATTACTTTAATGAACAAATTAAAACGCGTCCTCGTCGTCAGTATCGTTAGTTTGTGCGGGGAAGCGTAAGCGTCCGGGCGTAGCCGGTGTTGGAGTTGAAGTCGTGTTAATGTCCTTGCACATCAAAACAAAGTTGTCACTCGTTTGCCGTGGCTGTCGCTTTTTTGTGCGTCACTTCCTGTCCCGCACTTTCGTCCAAGGACCACGTCCAGCGGTTGCCGGCTTGCTTATTGCATTTAATTAGTTGTAGCACACCGTTGCCCGGCTCGTCCTGTTCGTCCTCGATTCCTGCGAACGGGCATTGGGTTTGGGTATAAAGTCCATTGTCGTTGACTGGTGGCCTGACTTTGCTTTAATTTCACTTTAGTTGCTAATTAGCTTTTGCAAAACTAAATAAATAAATTGTTCAGGCAGCTGGCTGTCTCTAGGCGATTTCTGCTTGAGTGACCAAAGTTTCGCTGCTATTAACTTTTTTTTTTTTGTGTTTATTATATATTTCGCTTGACGCGCCATACTCATCAAATTTGGTTTATTAGTTTACAAGCATTATTGTTGCTAATTGGTCAGGCATTCTCTTCGACAGATAATTGAGTGCAGCTTATCTTATCTCTTTGTTCGTGTGATCTGCAACGAAAGCGGCAAATAAATTATGATTTAAATGTGTGAACATCAACAGCTGCTGGTAAATTCAGCCTAAAGCTGAGTGGCATTCAGTAAATCATTTGATTTAGTCATAATTGTATTAATTAGTGTTTCATAATCAAAAATACATTCAGTATTGTTACAATGTGCAATTTCTAACGTTTTGTCCATCTGATATGTATAATTTGCTTATATCTTTAGACAATTTTATTCACAACCTTACATATTTTTGAGAAAATGTGTTTAAAACTACTAAAAAATTGACCAAAGTTACACAATCAAGTTGTAATAAAATTAAACCCAACAAAATATATTACCATTTTGAAATAAAAAACCAAATACCAAACTTTCATAAAAAGCTGTTAAAAGAAATAGTTGACTGTCATTATTGTTATTGCATTTTTAACACAGCATCCTTAATGGCAATTTAAAATTCAATTTTATCATGTACCCTTAAAGGCAACTTTAAATTCATTTCGGTTTCGCAGCCTCACAATAACTCATTGTATAAAATCTATGAAACTGTGGCAACGCCATTTCGATAAGTTGGCGGCATTATATCGATTAGTTGGACTGGCGGTACTTTGTAAAAATAAATCGAAACTATCATATCTCCTTACTAGAGAATGCATGTCAGTTTTGTCATATCGTTCAAGCTTAAAGTTTCCCCAAAAATTCGAGTATTAGAATGTTAAATATGAAATGTATATTTTTGTTGCTAATATGTATTAGAGATAGGAGATTTGATGTCAATCCTTCCGTACATCCGTCCCGAAACATTTTTTCCTTTACTATTTAGGCCGATTCACACGGTATGGCATTGTGCCATATACTATGTGGAATATCATTATCGAAATCAAGCATATCAAACTCTATATGATGAGATACTTATAGAATTTTGTACCGTTGATTTCGATAACGATTTTCCACATATGTGACAAAATGCCATATTGTGTGAATCCGGCTTTAGACCTTTTGTGTTTCTTAAACTATCGAGCGATTTCTAACCCCTAACCGAATTCCTTATAATATTTACAATTTTCATTAAATTGTTGCCTGTTTCCCAAATCTTTTCGGAAAGGAGTACATGAATACAATTATTGTCGACTGATATATCAGCCAAACTTGGTACATGCCACGTCTGATACATTGTTTATTTATTTTTGGTTACATTTATAGACATGTGAATTCAAAGTGTAAACATATTAAGACCTATTGAAAATACTAGAATCCCAAAAGATACAGAATGCAGAATTGCATTCATAATACTTTTTATTGAGATGTACTGTAAAACAAAGATCTGATTTTTCAAATTTGTGCCCACAATTCAGAAGATTGTTTTGGGATCTGTGGGATACTTAGTCGTAAATATATTTTAAAGAAATTAAAAGATGCCTGAGCAACTTAAATCACTTTCAAGTGTGGCAAAGACGCAGCAAAGTCACGGCCGTCATTTAATGGCTGCAACGAGATGGACGCGTATTTTGAGAGGAGGCTGCTTTAGTCATGGGGCAAGGATAGGAGGACTCTCAACATTTTGGATGTGTTCGCTTAAGCACTTTACTAATTTCTTCCTGGCTCAGCTTCTGCCACTTGCTGTTGCAAGTTGCTGCCATTGTTTGCTTATTTGTTGCGTTTAATGGCCGCGTCATGTCGTCTACATTGACCAAATAATGTTTTTGGGACGCGGCTGCTGCTGCTGCTGCCGTTGCACTTAAAATGCCAACGCTGGGCAATAAAAGCTGCTGCTGCTGTTGTTGCTGCTGCTGCTGCTGTTGACCATTGTTGGTACATTGTACCCAAAGATGCGGGCGCATCCTGGTCCAAAAGAAATTGTCACTGCACTACAATTGGAATTATTATTGGCTGCAATGACTTTGGCTTCTTGGCCGGCCAGCGTTGTGCACCAGACACGTTCTGTGCGAAATGACTTTCGGTTTTATGATGCGACATGCATTCGACCAGGCTCCTACTCCTCTTACTTAGCTGGACCCAACTGGACTCCACTCAGCTGGACCAGAGAGTGGTCCTGGCTGTATGCTTAGGAATGCAACTTGGATACCCGGCTGTTTTGCTTTTGCTTTTGCGTGCATATCGCATATCGTTAGCCAACTTGCCAGCAAGCTGTAAAAATGTCTTCGAAAGTCGTAAAAGTATTTCATACATTTTTTGTTTTTATTAAGTTGCTACAGCAGCAGTTTGCTTGCCCAGCTTCTTGGCTAAGCAGCTGCCACGCCCCCATACCCTTACCCCCACGCCCTAACATCCTTTGCCTGGGTAAAAACTTTATATTTGTTTTTAGTTATGTTACTTGTGTGTTATGTTTAAAAGCTCACTCGCCATATTATTGTTTATGAGCGCTGTCCATTTTTATTTCCATTTGATTTTCATAAAGTTTACATGCTTATGATATCCTTAAGAGGGTCGAGTCCTGGCTTAAAGCGACTGAAAACGTTGCGAACATCAGCGCCATGTGACAAACAGTTCAATAAAATACAAAATGTGCGGAAAATCGCAAATGTCATGCGGGTCGAGCATTGAAATCTCAAAATGTTTTCCACGTTTATCCAAAACTGCTGCTGCGCTGTTACTGCGCTGCTACTGCGCTGCTGCTGCGCTGCCTCGGCTGCTGCTGATGTGCATTGAAATGGAAATGCGAAATGCTTAACGGGGAAATGTGAAATTGTGCACAAGCATTTCCATGCTGCAAATAAAGACGACAATTTGGCCTCAAGGCGAAAATTATGAAAGAAAATGAAGGAAAATGCATGGCAACAAGAAAATAAACAGAAGAGAATTTCCCATCGCTTTCTTTCTTTTCCCGTATATGGCGGCAAAGTAAATTTAACGTGCCAGATAAATAACCCGCCCAGAGATAAAAGTAGCGCGTGGCAAATGTTGTAATAAATTTGCAACGAAAAACAATACCAAAAAGTGGCTCTGGCAGATTTGCTTTGACTGTTGCGTGAGTAAAACTTTTCCCAAAGGGTGAACTGGGAGGAGAAATCAACTCCCCCAAAATGCATTTTGTTTAGGGCTAGAGCAGCGGGGGCATTGCCAGGCATTCAACTTTCAACTCTGGCTGGGCTAGGAAGTACTATTCTTGTGCTCAGCTTTTTTCGGGCGAGGGGCGAGGAGGCAAATGACAGTTGCTGCTGCAAATTTCTGTATCTTGTTCCTGTTTTTGTTGGTGTGTGTGTGTGTGTGTTCTCATATTTGTATGTGCTTAGTATATTTTGCACTTTTGACAGACACGTACGTGGCAAGCGCCAGCAAGTGTTGCATACTTTTTGGGGCGTGCCTATGAGCACAGTCAACTTTAAATGCTGGCAAACATTTGTTTAGATTTTACAGCATGTGTCTCTGCCCTCGTCTCTCCCGTCCAGCTAGCTCAATTTCAAGTGCATCCTTTGGCTTTTAACTTTATTTTTGGTTGGTTGTGTAATCAACATAACAAGCAACTTGGCGGTTTACGAGTCTGTTAATGCCTCTTGCACACACATACATAAGTACAGGCACACATACACACACACATACACACATACATACACAGGCATCGACACATCAACACTTGCAACACAGACACCCACCTAGACGCGCTTCCTGTCTAAAACGCCGTCTTGTCTGTGCGGGCAAAACGCTTCCTGTCAAATGTTTCGATTCGGGATGACAACGTGACTGGTAATTTCAACAAGTACAAGTAAATTATCAAGTCACGATATTTATTTCTAGCAAAACATATTTTCACGACCTTCAGTATCCGGTTCTACCTTACCTAACCTATTTTCACATTTTTGTGCAATAAACGTACATGATGTCCTCCTTTTTTATGAAACGGTAACTTTACGAGACACATATCCCTAATTTTAACAAATAAATACATTCTAAATATCATGTGTTTCTTGCTGTTTCCACATCCCAACACTTTCCCAGATCTGCAAGAAGTATACAACCAATGGGATATGAAAGAAATAATGAGACCTGTTAACATTTCCGAGTGTTTTTCATTCCAAATCGTTTTCAATTGAAATCGCTATAAATTTTCTTTTGGAAATATATACGGATAGTTTTTCTTTCATTCGCTTAACTTTTCAATCAGTTTTCGGTATTCAGAATAACTAACAACTTCGATTCGCAATGATTTTTATGGGAAAAGGAATTCGATTACAATTCCGTACGTCACGAAAGCTTTCTTTGTCTCTCCTATTGTGCTCGTCTTCAGATTTTTTGATATGAATACCACCCGACATTTTATCACATAGATTTATACAATGAAGCCATACTATAAATTTCTTTGGCAAGTTTTTACACGCTTTACCCATTAAATGAGCAAATGGGGGTACAGTAGGAGACATCCCCGACCTTATAAATATATATACATTCTGGATCATTGTCAATAGCCGAGTCGATGTTGCCTTTTCGTCTATGTGTTCGTTTGTATGTCCGTCCGTGTATGTATAAACGCAAGGTAGTTTATTTAAAATTTGGAATATATTCCAATAATACAAAAAAAAAAAAACTGTTTTAAAGGACCATTTTTTTTTAGATAAAGCCTGGAATTAAGGCACTTCGGATACGAAAGACACAAAGTTAGTTGCATTACTTGAGAGCGGGGGAAGCAGTCAGGATACAGACTGTCCCTAGTTGTTTATAATCCACTACAATCTTTCTATGCAAACGTGTCTTTCAGTTGGAGATATGTTCGAATCTTCTGGATCGAATGAAGTTGTTGTAAATAATATGGATACTTGGGGGTTTCCCGACTCGCGTAACTGTACTTTTTATAATTTTAAGTCGGTTGATTTCCATACCCTCGTATACTTCCCTATTCCCTATTGACTCGCTCACTCATGAGCACATTCCTAGTTCTGTTGTCGATACTGCTGACGCTGTCAAGTCGTTGCACTCATCAGGACTCCCTCTCCATTTGAAAAAGGACTCCGCGAACGCCCTCAACCACCCACGAAGTTTATTTATCTTTTCTGTTGGTGGTGTCGGTGGTGCGGGTGGTGCGGGTGCCGCTAGTTTATGTTAATGCACTTAAAATTTTGGGGCGAGCGAGAAGAGTGGGCGTGGCATTGCATTAAAGGGCGGCGCTGCAGTTGCTGATGCGTCGCCGCTTTTTATTACATGCATAATTTCGCCGTGGGATCGGGCGGCGACTCAGCCGGAGCGACCAGACCAGACCAGACCGGCCCGTCGTCCTAGCTTGTCCTGGCCCGGGCCGGCTCGGTCGGGCCCGTTGCTCGTCTTTTATTTATTTTGCTGGCTGTCTGGTTTGTCTGCGCCATGAAAACCGCCAACTAATGCCGTCAAAACTAATGGTCCAATTCGAGTGGCTCGACAACGGTATTGTCAGTGGTATCGGGGGTGTTAGTGGCCTCGGTGTCCTTTGCCTTGGCTGGCTGCTGCTGCTGCTGCTCCTGCTGATGATGATGATGACGTCGGCGCCGTTTCTAATCCTTGCATGCGCTCGTGTGGATTGTAAAATTTACCAGTTAATTTCAGCGATGTTGCCATCGCTTGCATTTGACAAATTAAAATTGCATGAGCGGAAATGCGGCTTAAAGTTTCACCGGATGCGCCACAAAGTGCGCAGCATTTCCTGTGAGAGTTACTTGAAAATAAATTACTTTCGAGCTGCCACGTATTTAAGTGTACCTCATCGGATCAGCTTCAAACAGTCGACAAGTTCAAGGCTAATGCAAACCGGCAACTGTTTTCATTTATTACCGCTTTCTTTTATGACGGCTTTTTCCATGTCCTGCACTGGCGATCCTTGCAGACCCTTTGACACAATTTGTCCAGGCAATCGTTAACCAAAAATGCGCATTAATTTTGACGAAGCAACGCACCCTCTTCCCAGGTTACTTGATTCAAGATGACAGCCATAGAGCGCCAATAAAACCAACAACAACGAGCTGTGATTTGTTTCAGGAATGTCAATTTCAATTTCAGCCAATCAAACACAGTTTGTGTGTCTTACTTATGCGGACAATCGGATTCGAGAGTCGTAAATCTAAGAAATACGCTCGTCTCTGACAGAACTCGATAAAATGAAATGCAGTTAAAGTTTTTGGACAAAAGTTTTCTAGTTTTTTGTTGTGGTCAGTTGCCTTATTCGTTTATGGTTTTAGTAAGAAATATTTAATGTATTGTTATTTTATTTTATTATATTATATTATGATGTCATAGTTATCATAAAACTCATATATATGTCCATATGACAGCTATAAGAAGTGGTTCTGACTTGTATTTATACGTAAAGAGACATATCTGTACCAAGTTTCATCAACAATGCTTTAAAATTTGATGTAGCATTTCCTTCCTTCCTAAATTTATGTACCAAGTTTCAACAACAATGCTCTATGATTTGATGTAGTATTCCCCCCTTTCTTCCTACATAAGTGTCCCAACAATGCTCTAAGCTTTGATGTAGTATATCCCCTTCCTTCCTAAATTTTTGTACCCAGTTTCATCAACAATGCTCTAAGATTTGACGTAGTATTTCCCCCTTCCTTCCTAAATTTCTGTACCAAAGTTTCATCATTAATGCTTTAAGTTTTGATGTAGTATTTCTGCCTTCCTTCCGAAAAATACTGCCCGTAAAATACTTAAATCTACCTTCATATCATCACAATATTGAAATATAAAATGTGCGGAGTCTAACCCTTACGATTACCTTAGTAATCGATCTATTAATCTATGTATAACTTTGCCAGGATTTTTTTTGATCATATATAAACTCATGTATAGCCATTTTTGCCTGTTATATAAAAATTTCATGAATTATGTCCACTGTTATTGTCACACGAAAGGTTTCATGAACTATGTCCACTGTTATTGTCACACTGTTAACGTTACAATAACATAACATAATCTCAGTTTGTAGATTCTTGATTCTTGATTCTAAGGCAATTCATATTTCAGTTCTAACCTATTGCGAAATTGAAGGGACAAACATTTGTTTAAACAGAATCTCTTATTTTGTTACGATCAACTTTAATACTAATTCATTTGGTCTACTCACGCTAAAACTTTGTGTCGATAAAAGCTTTGATGTTATTAAAATATCCTACGCGTTATAAGCCCCAAGGATTCAGTAAGCTCAAATATGCATTTTTTATGTACATTTTACAACATTTGCTGGAATTTTGCTAGGTTTTCGGAAGAGTTCAGTTATTTGAGATATTTAAATAACTTTGAAATTTGTCTAGTTTGAGCCGCTATTGCAAAGTACTTGTAATTTGGCTAATGTTAATGAATTTACGTCTGCGACGCGTTGAACTACGGCTACAAAGAGCGTCTTATCTGTTAACCTGTTGATTTATGGTAAGTCCCTTTGGGCCGTGGCCCTGATGCCAAGTCGAAAAATGCCAGCACTCACTTTATTTGCCAGTGTTTATTAAATATGCCGGCATTTGCTGGCATTTGTTGGCATTTGCTGGCATTTGCGTTAGCGACTGTGCAACGCGGCTGCTACGTGGGGCAAATGTTAATGGTAGCCTGCCACAACGCCTTGACTTATGCAGCACTTTCGGTGCATCCTTGAAGCGGAGCGCAGTTTATTTCATTAAGTTCATAAAAACAACAGCAAGGAAGGCTGCTCGGCTGGCGGGGGCAGCAGTTTTGCAGTTGGCAAGTGGAAAATCTTGTTGCTACCGGGGTAATTCCCACTGGCTATTGTTGTTGTTGTTGTTGTTATGGTTGTTGTTGTTCTAGGTTTACCTTTACAGCTCTATTTGATACTGCAGTCGGTGCTTAATCCTTGGCTGCTCGCTCGCCCACGGGTGCCGGGCAAATATTTCATTTCATTTCGTTTAGTTTAGTTTCATCTATTTGTGCGGGCAGTGACTTATGATGATGAATGTAAATGGCACCCCTCACTTCACTACTTACTTACCACTTCCCTACCCCTGCTGCCACCCAACGTTCGGCCTTTGCACTTTCGCAAAATTTGTGCTTCAAAGCAGCCACAATTTAAAGCCAGCAAAGGTTTTTACTTACAATAAAACACTATTGCAGATATTAATATCTTAATGTGAAAGTTTTCACCCAACAAGGTGTGAGAAAGAAAAACTATCGATAATTCTTTATTTCGAAATTTGAAAACATAAGAACAGGCATTAATTTTCAAAATTAGGTATTCTCAGTACTTTAATCACAGAAATTCAAAAATTTAATATCAAGCTGTGTAATAATAACAAAAGTCAGTACATTTTAAACTATCGATTAATGGATAATATAATATAATGCCAGTGATTACAGCTTGGTGTTGGGAAATTGTTATTAAAGAACTCTGTTTATAAATATATTTAAAATACTGTAAGCGAACTAAACAGACTGTTACTTTCAGTTGCAGAAGCAACTGACGCTTGATCTCTTTTACATTACAGTCGTCGCTTAATGTTAACTTACTGTTATGTTAATTACATAGTAAATTGTCAGTGTGACCATTACTAGTTTAAGAACATAATGTATAACAAGTATATGAGTGTTTATGTATTTATCCTACTACAAGACATACTTAATCTAATCTGTTTCAATTTCCGATTACTTTTTAATTCCGATCGTTTTTGATTTATTCAATTATGTTTGAATAGTTTTCATTCCGTTGGTTCAAAGGGAGAACGTTCCACTCTTAATAATCAGCCATTTTTCGGATTGCGAAAAATAAAACAATTGGGATTCCCCATAACTTAAGCGGAAGCGCAAATGCGACAAGTCCTTATAAAATCGGTTAAACTGTTGGTATTTTGTATGAATTTTAAAAAATATCAAGTTGAAAACTTAAGGATAAACTCTTTGTATGAGATGAAAAATAGTCAATTTAAGCATCAATTTACTTGATAATTTTTCTCTGTGTAAGTACGTGATAGTTGCAATTGTCACGTGACAATTGTCAGAGAGCATTGCATTCTGTCAGCCCTCGGCCGTTTGTGCTGCTAACAAATGTGACAGCATTTGGCTAACTCAACCCCGCTTCCCCTATATCCTAGACCTCCCTTCGTCCGCTTGCTTGCATTTAAAATGAGATAACCATTCAATTGAACTGTACACAAAAGTGTTGCCTGCATTGCTGGGCTCTAAATGCGTTAATAACATTTAATGTGCGTGCACTGCATGTCATACAACCCCCCACCCCGTCTTTCCCCACCCGCTCCTGTCCCTTACCATTACTACCTAGCCCGGCCCTAATGCCATTTGGCTAAGTTAATTTCGATTCTTGTGCGCTTTTATGGCAGTCGGTTGCAACGTTGGCTAATTGACTTTATCGTCGGGCAGCGTTCAATGGCCGCTCTACGATGGATACCAAGGATATAGGGATACCTAACGATGGATCTTGAATCACTGTCAGATTTGCTCCTTTTGCCCGCTATCAGCGACAATGCATACTTTTCTGCGATGCCAGTTGAAACTTTGCCGTTTTGCAAGTTTTTCGCAAGTCTTGCAGAAAATTATACAAAAGGCAAAGTGTTGAGGGGGTTGGCGTTGGTTCAGTGGGGATAGTTGGGGTGTATTGCTGCATGCAAATATGCATTTGATTACACGCCAAAACTTGCAGCCAAACAAAGGCAATGCCCAAAGTTCTGACAATGGGCTGAGGCACCACAGCCGCACAGTGGTTGTGTTTTTAGACATACGATTTTTAATTGTTGAAATAAATTGAATAAAAAAAACAATAAACCATTAACTCACACAGATCTTTGGACATAATGAATGTAAGACTAATATATCCACACGTCAAGATAAGCGACAAAATTGATTGATTGTCACTAGATGGGAGAGATTGTATACATAAAACCAGATATTAACAAAAATTAATGAGCTCCTAGAGCTTGTTAATTAGTATGAAAACATTTCCGTCAGTTTGTACAATCTACAAAGTTTTGTAGTCCACTATTTTTGTTATTAAGGCTCTCTTTTTTGAAGTTCCCGATAATGAGACTTCAGTTTAACTGATAGTCTAAATCAATATGGTTTTATCATGGCTCAGTTTGTCTTGCAAAATTATAAAGGTGCTTTATATGTGTCTTAAACTCAGTTTCCATTTGCCGTTTAAGTATTTATAAAGGTGCTTAATGTATGCTTCAATCTCAGTTTCCATTTGCCACACAGCTTTTGCATTGATCAATCAGCCCTGTCAACTTATCGATAAATGATGCCAATTATCGACGAGGCGTTGCCACCCTGTAGAGAACTTTAACATTGCGATGCGATAGGAAAATGAAACGCAAATTCACCGAACTACTTCTCTTAAACTACCCTGAACTTGGAGTGTGAATTTCAGAAAACTGCATTTAAGATATTTTTTTAAATTATGAAGTTGCCTTAAGCTCTAAATTGATAATAATTTTCAGACCAATAAAGCTGAGTTGTGAGTTTAATTGGTACAGTTTTGAATGGGTTTGGAATCACTGTACAGCACCGAAGACGCCGTCAGAGCCGCAGCCGCAGCCGCAGCGTGTAGAATGACTTTTTGCCGTCGCTGGCGGGCGGCATTTAAGACGACAGCCAAGCAAAGTAAATTTGTGTGTTTATTTGCAAACCCCAGGGCGTGTATATATCTCAGTGTGGCTCAACTTTGCACATTTAGCACCGCAAGCAGCGCCAAACTATACAAGTTGTAGCAGGGGGGACGAGGGCGCACTGTGT
This sequence comes from Hirtodrosophila histrioides, assembly GCA_037075165.1. NCBI lineage: Eukaryota > Metazoa > Arthropoda > Insecta > Diptera > Drosophilidae > Hirtodrosophila > Hirtodrosophila histrioides. The sequence continues at coordinate 9,095,814 of JBAMCL010000390.1, read as the reverse complement.
GAGGAATAGAGATAGAGATAGCTGCAGAAGACACAAAATGTCAATCGGCGAAGTGGAAAATTTTCATTAAATTAAAAAAGCGCACACTTTTCACACACACACACACATACACACAGACACACACACGCACAAACCGAAAATTGTCGTCTAAAGAACAAGCGAAAAAAAAGAAAAGCAAAATAAAGGAGAATTTTCCAATGAATGTGTAAAGTTTTATGTTTTTGGCTGTCGGGCGGAGATTTTCTTATTTTTCCTTCGCTTGCGTTATTTTTTCTGCATTTATATTTCTTGAGGTTTTTTTTCTTTCTGTGTTTTTGCGTTTGCCAGACAAAACGAATAAATGTGCTTAGGCAAGCGAAAAGCGGGCGAAAACTAAGCGACAAATGCTGTCAAAACCGATGCGCCTTAAACTATGCAACAGTTTTTCTTGTTGGGGCACACTCAACCCGCTAAGCATCCTAATTGACTCAACTCTCGCACGCACAGACAAAAAGGAAGGCAACCCATTGCTGGACCAATGCCTCAACCAATCCCTTTACAATCAAACACACAAAAATGGTAATCTGCTCAGCCAAAGGCACAAAACACATTTTGTTTAAGCCTGTGCGAACCTTTTCACAATGTCGCCCACAATTTGTTTAACAAAAAGCCTTTTGACTTGCCAAGGACTTGTGCGCCCTGCCTTGTCCTTGGGGGGCGGCTGCTCAATCAATCAAAAGCTGCTTGTGGTTTTGGCCTGCCTTTGATCCTCCGGCGTTAAGCAAGTCGTGTAAACTGGCTAAATATTTGCCACAATGCCTCCCTCTTCTTTTGCAGCTGCCACCATGGGCAGCAGAGATTTTTGATGCTAGTTTTTTAAGTTAGGCAGTGCTTTTTTGTGTATTACATAAGTAATTTTCAGCTTGAATTTGTGTTGTTCTATGCCATCCTAAATTTCATAATGATTAGGGAATAAGCAGTGAAGTTATTCAAGAAACTATTCACACTCCGATAGTAGACAAGCTCCTAAAAGTGTGAAATTGGAATTACTATACTGCGACTTAGAACAATTATATCTTTTGCTTACTTATTAATAATTCATTATTTGAAATACTTATGTCTTTATTTATGCCCCAAAAAGTATAAGCTTTTCCCATAGTGCAGGTTTATATAGACGGCGTTCATTGTTAAAAGTTTTGATTGCTTTAATGAGGTGTTGAAAGGCATTGCGCATACGCAACGTTGGCAAATTATGACAAAATATTTTGTTCGCTAACCATCAATATCAATTTCGAAAAGCCTTCGCTTACTTTACTGATTATACAGTTTTGTGTTTATGTTTTTATTTGTGTTATTTATTTTTGTTTCTCTTCTTTTTATGTAGTCTGTTTACATACTTTAGGTTTCGAGCGCGTTAATGTGCTTACATGAAAATCATTTTAAATTGTTGATTTTGGCGCTGTCCGCGCTCTGTCATTGTCAATTACTTTTCAGTTTTCTTTTTTTTTTTATTTTTTGGGGGAAAAGGCCGCCTGGAGCTGTGGTCTGTCCATGTCCCTAGACCTTGCACTCCTCCCCCCGTACCCTGCTGCTCTTCTGCTCCACATGTTGCGTGTCAGCTGCGTTGCATTTGCTTTTCTTTTTTTCCGCGTCATTTTCTGAAATTGGCATTTAGTGTGCGACGAGCGGGATTTACACACACACACACTCTCACACACGCACACCCATCTAGATTGAGCTGCCTGCTTGGCTGTCTCGCAATGGTTTAGTTACACAATGGGTGCATTCACCTACGCGACGTCCCGCTGTGGATGCCACATTGGCTTTGGCTCTAACTCTGGCTCTGGCTTTGGTTGTGGCTGTAGCTGTCGTACAGATATTTCTGTTATGCCGCACTATGGCTAAAATTCACACTTTTTGTGACAAAAATGAATAATTCGGAGGACAAGCCGAGGCATTCTTAGAAAGTTAGTCAGCTTTATTTTTGCTAAGCCCATATTTAGTTGTAAGCTTCTGCTTTCCAGTTCCGAAAGGTGAGTTTCCCCTCAAAGTTCCCATTTTGTGTTCAGTTGTAGTTGAGAGAGAATTTAATTTAGTACTAAGAATTGAAACACTTATGAGAAAATCTTTCTTCGAAAATTTTCACGATTTTGGTAACTGACTTTAACAATTATAATTACTGGAACTCCCTGCTGTCCTCATATTCGACAGAATTCTAAGATTCTTTTTTACTTTAGTAACAAATTAATGCAGAAAAAATACAATCTGCACTGCTCCTAGACACAATATTTTCAACAAAATGAAAATAGAGCTAATATATTGTGTTTAAGTCTTTTAAATTGTACCTAACTGCTTTGTCTACGAGCATTGTTTCATAGAAAATTATATGCGAATTAAATATATATGTTCTTGGATGATGAACGTTATTCCTATCATATTCGAAGCGCTTGCAATAACAGTTTACAACACTTTTGTATGTTTAACAGCTGTTATCGTAACAGCTTTTAATAATGTTATAGTTTCTGTTAAATAACATAATAGGCTTATAATATTTATAATAACATACAATTCTGTATGTTTAACAGCTGTTATCATAACAGCTTTTCATTATGTTATAGTTTCTGGTAGTTAACATAACAGACTGATATTATTTATATTAACAGCAAAATGTTATTGAAAGTACTTTTAAAATCTGACATTATGTTTGAAAAATAATGACAATTTTCCCATAGTGCGCTGGCTGTATGTCTATCGCGTTTTCCTAACACGACTGGAATCTTTCTCAGTGTGTGTGTGTGTGTGTGTGTGAAAAGTGTTGCCAGTATCTGTTACTGCATCGCTGCATTTGTCTGTCAGTGTGTGTGTGTGTGTGGAACCGCTCACATTTCGTTTATTAAATGACAGCACGATATCTGCAAATGAAATTTTCCTCCAACGCATTTAGACTCTGTCGACGTTGCCGTTGCCGTTGACGTCGCCTTTGCCTTTGCCGTTTTTCGCTGCTGCCTTCAATTGCTGAAATTGACAGTCAGACAGATAGATTGACATTTAAGCAACACTTTTGCATTGAACGCATTTAGACGCGTCATAAAATTTTGTGTTGTGCTGCGTTTTTTATGTGGCTCAGCACTTTGGCTCAAGTGCGGACAAGTAGTGCATACTTTTTGGCTTTCCAGCTGCCCATTATTCCCATCGCAAAGTGGCATTTTATATTTATACAATATGTCTAACCGAAGTGGCAATATACTACAAGCAGTTTCCTATTTCTTTTGTGCTTTCTATTTATATGATAGTCACAAAAGTACTAGTTTTAAATGAATATATTATAGAATTTTTTGTTTGCTCTTGTGCCGTTTTAAGGCTATCTTAGTTTTCATAAAAACAGGGTTTAAAATTTTAATATTTTTAAAATGTATAAAACCAAGACTTCGATTTATTAATTTTACCTTATTTTTGTAATTTTTATTCCCTCTTTTTTCCCCCCCTCCCCCCCCCCCCCCCCCCCCCCTCCCCCCTCCACCACCCCTCCCCCCCCCCCCCCCCCAACCCCCCCCCCCCCCCCCCACCCCACCCCCCCCCCCCCCCCCCACACCCCTACCCCCCCCCACCACCCCCCACAACCCCCCCCCCCCCCCCAACACCTCCACAAAACCCAATTATACAACCCGCCCCCCTCACTTCTTACTTGTTTTCTATTATATTTTCTCCCTGTACCCATAAAATGGGTAAAAAGGAGGTATTGGATCTTTTCATATTGAGAATATATATCTTTAACTAATTTTTCACACTTAAAGTTTAGGTATCATTTTTAGAAAAACCTTAAATAAGAAATAAATTGATTAAAATGTTCTAATTTTTGTCAATTCTTATGCGTTTGAATAAGAATTTGACTAAAAATTCGATTGAAGTTGGAAATGGAACGGTAACTGAAATCAATGAACATGTTTTTGCATTTAATGCAAAAAAGCACATTATTACATTTTTGATTGCGAGAAAAAGCACATTAAAGCACACGACTAAGCTTTTGAGGGAAAGAAATCATCAAAGCTTAAGCTTAAGGCTCGAGTTCAGTTGTGTTTTTGCCTATGGTCTATAATGCGACTATAAAAGATAAAACTTGTTTAATAGTATATGATTTTTTTGATATACTTACTTTAATTATTTTGCTTTACGTGACTTTCATAGAAACATTTATGAAGGGATAAAATCATAGGTTTGCTTAATTAATACCAGTTCCATTAGAAACTTATTACAATAGAGTTTCCTTTTGGCATCGGTCTAGAGTATATAAAGGTATAATAAAACTGTTTTTTTTTTTTTTTTTTTTTTTTTTTTTTTATTTAATAAATATAAAAAATAAAGAAATTTATTTTACAAAGGATGAGTGTTTTGCTACCTTACAGGCAACTTAAACTAATCAGAAATTAAACTAAAAGTAATAACAAAATTATATATGATAGAACATAAAAATGAATTAAATATAACTTTTAAAGGGGAAGTTAAGGGGTGATACTGGGGAGATCGTCTAAATTTTGGTAGGAGATCATCATGTCAAGACCCGGTTCAGGAGGTCTTGAGGGTGGTATCGCTTGAGTCTCCTCCTTACTCTTCTACGGTGGCAGGCAGTATTTAGGCGTCTAGCTAGACTGTTTGGGTGAGCTCCTAGCCTCTCCGTGTATTAGAGGATCCCCTATTGGGCACCTTAAGGCCGCGCTCAATATTGAATAAAACTGTAGATATAATTTTTAATATACCCCCAAGAGTATGCTACACAATTTACTGTGTATTTGGTTTCAAAGTGAAATGCAGAACACAAGCTGTTTTTGCAACACTGCTTGTCCAGTGCGGTAATAAATTTTCGTTGCTCCGAGAAAAATTAGAAAATTATTTCTTAATTAGAAATATATAGACAAGTCCACTTTCTAGTGGCCCAAAACAGTGCGAGTGTTCGGCTTTCTGCCAAAACGGTGAAAAATAAACCACAATCGCGAGTGAAGTAAGCAAATGGTTTTCAGCGCGTACGCGCTGTGCACTTTTGCTGTAGGCATCAAAGGGGTGCTCCACTGACAATTTGCAAAGGTGTGTGTACACTGCCACTGCACCAGTGCTGTAAAAAACTTTAAGTCGTGCGATTACTTTAAAGAAACAATTAATCGATATTGCGTGCGTGCGATAACATCGGCTACCTCTCGATACTACAAGTTATTGCTAATTAGCTAATTATGGATAATGATACACCCCAGCATAAGTCCATCGACTTTGAGTCGATGAATGTAATTGCTGGTGCAACTCCCGCAGAAATTCGTGCCATGGTGCGATCCCAAACTCGCCAACACTTGTCAGGCGAAAGCGCAGCCTCAAATACCACGAGCAGTATATCCAACTGGGCATACACCTCCTGCAGCACAACCTCTACGTTGACTTCCACAAACTCAACGATCTCGTCCCCGTACAACTTCACTTCCACTCTGAGTGGCAGTGTATGTACCACCACCATCAGCACGAGCCTCAGCAGCGCACTTGTAAGTGATTCAGCCAACCCCCAAACTCCTCCAGTGTGGCAGAAAACTGCCATCAAGAAAAGAGCGATCAAGAAGAGAGCAGGCGCAGCGCTCTCCCCTAAAGTTGTCAAGAAGGCAACCGTTTTACAGCACGTGCCGAGCACCGCAAACCGCTTCCAAGCTCTTACCGACGAGGAAGATATGGAAATGGGCAACAATTCCTCTACGGACATTGACGAACCCTGCACTTCAAAAACCGCGCTTAACCGTGCCACGACGGAAAGCGAATCACACCAACAGCAGAAAGTTGCTAAACCATCTGCCGCCGCTGCCCCGCAAAATCGCCGCTCCACCAAGGTTCCCAGGATTATGGTTCCCGATGTTGTTAACTTTTCCGCATTCTGCAGCGAGCTGGACGCTCTTATAGGAGACGCCTACACCGTGAAGGCACTTAACTCGGGAGACTGCGCTATCCAGTGCAACTCCTCGGACACCTACAGGTCGGTGGCCCGACACTTTCGGGAAAAGGGAACCCTTTTCCATCACCACCAACTACCAGAAGACCGGCCCTTCCGCATAGTATTGCGCAACATCCACCATGGAGTCCCATCGGAGGATATTGTAGCATGCCTGCAGAAAGAAGGTCACTGTGTCACGCGGATATACACCCCACGGAACCGAGCTACCTCACAGCCTCTTAACATGAGGTTCATTGACCTTAAAAAGGCTGAAAGCAACAAGCTTGTTAAAAACATTCTTGTTGTTTGCAAACATAAAGTGAGCTGGGAGAAGCCTCGCAAGCAATCTGAGCCTACTCAATGCCAAAGGTGCCAAGAGTACGGCCACACCAAGGCATACTGCACACGGCATTAATATGCAGGGAGTGTGGTGATAACCACCCAACTCAGGATTGCAAGCTCGGAAATGATGACCCTAGGTGCTGCTATCATTGCGGCAACCCCCACGCGGCCAATTTTAAAGGCTGCGAAAAATACCTCAAAACTGCGTTTAGTCACAAGCACCAGCCAAAGGCCAGTTATCCTACTGCCACAGGTTTCGCCAACCATCCACCCCGACTCAGCCCACCTGCCCACAACGTTGGCGAACAAACTTTCGCGAGCGTGGCCAGAGGCAGTCAGCCTGTCGATCAGCGCAACCAGCCCCACTTAAAGGCAGTGTACACGCCGCCCTCCTCGCCCTCCTCGCTCACCAGTGCTACGCTGGATTCCAGGCTGGAACTGCTTTTCACAAGGCTCGACAGGATGATGTCCCTCGTAGAGACCCTCTTGCAAGCGCTTCTACAGACGCGCACCTCCCCCTCTGCTCTTCACAATGGGTGTCCTTAAGATAGCAGCTTGGAATGCCAATGGGGCCTCGTCGAAGATCAACGAGATCCTCGCCTTCATCGAACTCCACGACATCGACATCCTCCTGCTGTCAGAATCCCACTTCTGCTCTCGGTCCACCTTTAGGGTCCCCGGCTTTACCCTACATACTGCCAACCATCCGGATGACAGTCAACACGGAGGTGCGGCGATCCTTATAAGATCGTCCATCTCTCATCAACCCTCCTCCACGCTCTCGGAAGAGTATATCCAGGCAGTCACGATTCAGCTATCTGCAAGCAGAGGTAACTTTAACGTTGCCTCGGTGTACTGCCCCCCTGCCTACAGATGGACAGACGCCGACGTCGTGCCATTCCTCACCCAACTCGGTACTAAGTTCCTAGCGGCAGGTGACTGGAATGCTAAGCACAGGTGGTGGGGCAACTATAGGATGTGCCCTAGAGGCAGGGTTCTGTTTTCTGCCCTAGCTGACGAGAGCATCGACATCGTTGCAACTGGTGAAGCTACGTGCTACCCCTATCGTGCAAACGCCACTCCCAGTGCCATTGACTTTGGAATTTCTAAAGGCTTTAGACAGCAACAAGTCAAAGTTCAAGTGCTGACTGAGCTGTCATCTGACCACCTCCCGCTGCTCTTTGAGTTGGACGAAGACGCACAATTCTTCAAAGGAGTAGCCAAAATGCTGCCACCGAACGCTGACATAGAGGCCTTTAAAGTGCATTTAGAAGCTTCTGTGGAACTCAACGCTCCCATCAACACTCGCAGAGAGCTTGAGGCGTACGTCGACTGCTTTGCATCCAACATTGCTGAGGCTGCGCGGTGGGCTACGCCTACCCCACGCCAAGCTCGTCCCCCGACCGTTAGGAGGGCGCCCATTTGAACTCGGAGGCAAGGGCTCTGCTCAGCTACAAAAGGCGCCTCAGAAGGCAGTACATCGCGTCAGGTGACCCTGGCGTTAAGCTACTCCTCTCAAGCGTCACCAACAGACTGCACCGGTTGCTTGCCAAGAACCGCCAGGAAAACCTTGATACCCTGCTGGAGGGAGCTGGCCCAGACAACAACAGCGACTTCTCAATATGGAAGCTCACAAGAGGAATTAAGAGACAACCGGCGTTCCAATCACCCATCTTGAGCCACAGTGGCCTCTGGCTCAAAACGGATGATGACAAAGCGAACGCTTATGCTGCGCACCTCTCCTCGACCTTCATGCCATTTAATCTATCTGACGACTCCCACCGTGACGAAATCACAAACGCTTTGGATGCTCCAGTTCTACCGGCCCGCCCTATAAGACATACCACGCCGCAGGAGGTGTCGTTACAACTAAAATCGCTCCAAACCAAAAAGACCCCTGGATACGATGGCATCGACAACCGAGCAGCGAAATCTCTGCCACGCAAAGGAGTCCTAGCCCTAGTAAAAATCTTCAACGCCATGCTTAGACTAGGGCACTTTCCAAGGCAGTGGAAGCGTGCGCGGATTGTAATGATCCCCAAAGCCGGCAAGCCTCCAACGAAGATCGACTCATACCGACCGATCAGCTTGCTAGCCACCTTCTCCAAGGTTTTTGAGCGAATTCTGCTAACCCGGATGATGGAACTGCCTCAGGTATTGAGCCACATACCACCACATCAATTTGGCTTCAGGAAGTCCCATGGTTGCCCTGAACAAGTGCAACGCTTGGTCAACCAGGTCACACTTGGCTTTGAGCAAAAGCAGTACACTGTCGGCGTCTTCCTCGACGTGAAACAAGCATTCGACAAGGTATGGCATAAGGGTCTGTTATACAAAATGAAAAATCTCCTCCCTGCACCTTTCTATGCCATCCTGAGATCCTTTATCACTGATCGAACATTCGACGTAGCAGTGAAAGACTCTCGTTCCCGCCTGCTACAAGTTCATGCAGGGGTTCCGCAGGGAAGTGTTCTCGGACCTTTCTTGTACACTCTGTACACCGCTGACATGCCAGCCCCCGTCAACAACACGGAAGATCCTGCCCCTGCCAAGCTACTCCTGGCCACTTACGCGGATGACACTGCCATGCTTGCGTCCCACCCATCGCTGCAAACTGCCTCCGAAGCAGTCCAGGAATGGCTGCATTCAATGGAGCGATGGTCTGCCAGATGGAACATTGCCATCAATTGCGCGAAATCGGCCTGTGTGACCTTCACTCTTCGGCGACGCGGGACTCTACCCAGCCTCTCCTACGACGGTGACGCCATAAATAACGTCAGCTCCCACTGCTACTTGGGTGTCCACCTGGACAGCAAGTTAATATGGAGAGCGCATATTACGGCAGTCAAATCCAAGTGCTTGCAAAAACTCCAGAAGCTTGACTGGCTCCTACGTTCAAGCAAGCTTCAGCTGTCTACCAAGGCTCTGCTAATCAAAGCGATTATTACGCCCACGTGGACCTACGCCATCCAGGTATGGGGCACTGCCTCAAGGAGCCAGCTTGACAGGCTTAGGGTCGTCCAAACGCGCGCAGCTCGGCGTGCATCCGGGCTCCCTGGTATGTCACCAACTGCGCTATCCAGAGAGACTTGGGACTTGTACTGGTCGGGGACCAAATAAACCACCACAGCAGCCGATACGCCGACAAGCTCGCGGCGCACCCAAACTCGCTGGCGAAAGTCTTGCCGACCCTTTACCCCTCCGACGCCTAAAGAGATTTCATCCCACCGATCTCCCCACCCGCACGATCCCTTAATCCTATAAACTCATAAATTTTTTGTAAATATAGTAAGTAAGGCATCCCTGTGTAACCATATTCCCTTCCCTTCATACGTTAGGTTAAGTTCAGAAGGCACTGAACGCTTCCAGCGACAATAAATAATATATATAGAAAAAAAAAAAAAAGAACACAAGCTAACTCACTTTTTTCTTAAGTTCTAAAATGCGTGAATAATTATTACTGCTGTTTGACACTTGTCATTTGGTAATGTAATTATAAACTATTTTTGTCTGACTGATAATCAATATTTGAAGAACACGGCACATTCACAGCTGGCCATTATTAAGTGAGCTAATAATAATACAGGTAATAAATAAATATTTGAGTTATGCGTAAGTCGCAGCCTTTCGTTGCGTCACCGTTGCGTGCCAGCTAAAAGGCCAATTGAAAATTAATAAAACCCGCCAAGTGACGGATAGTTCAGAATGATTCGGCACGGCCACATCAAATGAGGTAGCAGCTCAGACCCCTCCCTGCTCAGTGAATTATCAAGTAAATGAAAAAAGAAAAGCAACCTAGGACCAAATCTCTGTAGAAATCTTTAGCAAGTCCAATTAGACGTTTGGCAAATGGACAAATAAACAGCAAGCCAGGCCAGGACCAGGCACAAGCCAGACCGAACGAACCAAACTAATTGTACAACATGAAGTAGCAAAAAAAAAAAATATATATATATATATATATATACAGATATATATATACAGATGAGAGAAAGAGCAGAGAATATTGCAGTAAAACTTTTCGCGCGATTTATTTTTTCTTCCTTCTTTTTTGCAACAATTGTTGCAAGTCAGTTGGCGGCGCTAATGAAAAACGGCAGCGCCGGATGCGTACAGGACGAGGGGCACCATTAAATTTTGCTTAATAAAGTTGCAGCTGGCGAAGAGCAAACAAAAAAAAAAAAAAAAAAACAAAAAATGACCAAACATCAACACTTAATTGTTCGCCTGGCGCCCAGTAGAGTGACTGGCAGTGACTGCGAGCGTGACTGACGGTGACTGGGAAATGTTTTTGGTGCTACGTGCCGAAACTTTACATTTCCGCGCTGATTGACGGCCCGTACAACAGCAAGAGCGATGGCCTGACTGCTCGGAACACAGTATAATAGAAGCGCATACTTAAAATATGTTTAGTGATCAATTTTGTAGCAGCTTAAATAGCTGATGTATCGACTCTGTGAGTAAACAGTATGGCAAACAGAAAGTTAGTAGTCTTCACGATGTACAGTCGTGCAGAAATGTTAGTTAAGCATAATAGAAACTTAGATAACATTATTTATATAACATAGGCCTGTTAAGTTAACATACAAGGCTGGCAGTCTATCTAGATTGTAGAATAACAAGTACTACTCGTAATAGAAACTTAGATAACATTATTTATATAACATAGGACTGTTAAGTTAACATACGAAGCTGGCAGTCCATCTAAATTCTAGAAGAACAACTACTACTCGTAATATAAACTTAGATAACATTAACATAGGCCTGTTAAGTTAACATACGAAGCTGGCAGTCTATCTAGATTGTAGAAGAACAACTACTACTCGTAATAGAAACTTAGATAACATTATTTATATAACATAGGCCTGTTAAGTTAACATACGAAGCTGGCAGTCTATCTAGATTGTAGAAGAACAACTACTACTCGTAATAGAAACTTAGATAACATTATTTATATAACATAGGCCTGTTAAGTTAACATATCAGGCTGACAGTATATCTACATTCTGGAAGAACAACTACTACTCGTAATAGAAACTTAGATAACATTAACATAGGCCTGTTAAGTTAACATACGAGGCTGACAGTCTATCTGGATTCTTGAAGAACAAAAAATGCTTAAATGTTTGGTAGTTCTGAGACTATGCTCATTGATAATACAAGAGCTAGAAAGCCATTGATAGTGTCCAATACTTTTTATATTTGACAGTAATAGTTCAAAGTATCGATAAAATCGATAGTGCCGACGCACCTTTTGACTTGACATTTTTCCAAATTCTTCTCCATTTGCATACAGTCGCCCTTTATTTAAATAAATAAAAAATATATCTAATCTGCTTTAAAGGCTATTAAACTCTTACTTTTAACAAGAACTATGGCTGTTAATAGGATGACTGTTACTGTTTCTGCTAACATCAGGACTGCAAAGTTCTTACTTGTTTTTTTATTTTTATTTTTTTTATTAATATTTTTGCTTAAATATTTTCGAGACTAAATCCAGTGATAAGCATATTTAAAAATTGTATTAGAAATTATTTGATAACCACCTCAGCATCACGTAAAGTGATTGTCAGGTAAAATCATAAACCTAGCTTCTATACAAAAAACTGTAATATTGTCTTTAAATTTTCATATCAATTACATTTTTTACGTTTGTTTAGAATATTCAAAGGTAGAAGCAAAATTGCTTATTAAATTTTAGGAAGTTGAGAAGCATTTGTATGTGCACCAAAATTCTGAACAGTAAGACAAATTTAAAGCATATCAACATACTAGAATACACACAATACGTTTTTTGGTAGCTGAAATGGGATATTTATTTATTTTTAGAGAATGTAATGAATGCACAAAACTTGTATTGTTTTTATAGAAAATATACACCCTTAAGGTTACATACCTATGTACGTATTTGTCTCCATGGAGATGGCGTTTCTCGACAGCCAGGGAAACTCATAGACTCGTTGATGATGTCTTTTCACGCTTAAATTGAGTTAATTAAAACTGTGGGTGCAGCTGAGATACAGACGCGGGTACCAAAAGATCTACACCTACAATATTAGACAGGTGCGTGCTCCGTGGACTGCGCCGAGTGTCGCCGACAAATGGAATTAATGAGCGCTGCTCGGGGCAAGGATGAGGTGGAGGGTGGAGTGTGGAGGGTGGAGGAGGTGGTGTAGGGGTACCCATTGAATAAATGTAATGAAATTTAAATACTCGTTGGCAGCATTGCGGCTATTTGGCTTATTTGCTGGGATGGCAAAATGATTAAGTTGCTGATTTCAGCAGACGCTGGCAAAAGTTTTCAATTACCCCGCATTTATTTTTGTTAAAATTTTAATTAGTGCGCGTAATGTAAAGATGAGGATGATGACGGGTATGGGGTATGGGGGGATGGTTATAACTAAAAAGCTGGCTAACATAAGCTCCAAGCTTAAGAATTTTCTGTTGCATTTTTGACTGCAAATAATCAAAATCAGAGCTTGTGGTAAAGCCATAAAAGCCAGCCTTATGAAAGTTGGTATTTTTGGGAATTTATTATTAGGGTATAAACTGTTTCGTTTACACTGAATGCCAAATTGCCTTTGTAGTATTCTTGTTTATTTGACTTTCTTTGTTGGTGCTTTTAAATGATTTAAATTTGCCTTGCGAATAAATAAATATTGACAGTGTGCACGTCGCAATGGTAGAAAAACTCAAATAAATATGCAAATTCTTTGACTTTTGTTTTCAATTAACTTGCTTCTTTTTGTGTTTCTTGTTTATACTCTGTTTTCAATAGGAGAAACGGCTATATTCTGTTTGCGCAGTGTCCGTTCATAGGAACACATGAGAAAAGACAAGTCTTAGAATTTTGTTTGCGATATAAACCCCCGCCCCCTCAAATCAATAAATCTCATGTATTTTTTACAATATTGCAGTTAGAATCAGCAAATTTGACTTGAGTGTTACTATGAACCAGTTAAAAGGTTGGACCAAATTTTCTCTTGCCACGCCCACTTCTGGCTCTACAAATGAGCAAAATCTATATCTGCCACACCGTTGTTGCTATAGTCATCAAATTAGATATGAGGAATACCGATGAGCTGCTTGAGCGATTGGAGCAAATAAATGTTTGCTGCGCTCGTTTTCGCTCTCGAAAAGTAGTAAAAAAGGAAAACAAACTAAAAACAGAGTATATAGCAGTCGGGAACTTCTGACTGCAACGTTCTTACTTGTTTTTTCCGCTATTTTCACGACGAATGCGCGACAATGACGGAATTCTTAATTCCACCTTATAGACAATTTTCCGCTTGGTGTGAAGTGATTTCCGTGTACGAGTATGTGTGTGAAATTCTGTTAAGGGAAATCTGTCGCTTGATTGTTGTTGTTCTTTTCATGCCAATGTCGTGTGCAAATTAAACAAATTTGTTATATTTTGCGGTGTGCACGCCCACAGAGAGCTTCAACCACAGCTCCCAGCCACAGTTCCAGCTCCAGCCACAGGTTTGGCATCGGCATCGGTATCGGCATTTGTGCCCGTTGCGTTTTGTGGAGCTTTATGGCCATCCAGCTGACATTTTGAGTAGTTTTTAATGGCAAGCACCGCAAGTAGCCGCCGCCGTCCGGACTCCAAAGGACTACAACTTTTCGACTCTGTCCGCCCTGGGTGGTCTTGGGCATACAAGGATATTTGCTTGTTAGTTTATGTCGGTCAGTCAGTCGGCTTGGGGCACCATCAAAACCAGGCCAAATGCGCCGCAAACATGTGTGACCAAAAACGGGAGCTAAGTCCTGTCCATAGAGAGGCTCAACCGCACTTCCTTCTTAAAGACCACACGCTGTTTTGGGGGCATCCACGGTTGCCATTAATTTTGCCTCTTTGCATTTTCCATTCGCTTTCCATTCTCTAACAAGCTCATAAAATATGCCACCCAAGCCGCAAAAGTTGTTAGTCGGGTTTGTGCCTGGCTTGATTCGGTGGGTGGATGGGGTAGCTTTTATGTCCTTGATCAAAAGTGACAACGCATAGAATAGGAAAACGAGCTGAAATACAATTTTTATTACGAATACTACACGCTGGCTGTGTAAACTAAATGTGCAATTTTGGATATGATAAATGATTTAAGTACTTTCGTTTAGGTTCCAGTAGATTGTTCGCAATTTAAACTTAGCTCAGTAGTCAAAGTATTTAATAAAGTTTTTTATGACAATTTTGATGCAAATGAAGTGTTTAAATTTTAGATTGATTTAAAGTTTAATTTACATGAATAGAAAGGTAATATGAAGTTGTTAGGTAGCCGAAGTTAGGCATGTTCTATATGGGGGTTAGTAGCATTTTTAACATTTTATATTATATCGAATCCATGTCCTGCAAAAGCTTGGCATAATACCTATTAAGAGGCATACAAATTAGGCCACAGCTCATAGTATAAACTTTTATTAACTTTACCACAAACTTCTGCCTATAGAACTGTTTTTAATTCCACTTTTGAATCACTTTCTAATTCTATTATATTCCAACAATTCTGCAAAATGTGTGAAATTTACGCCAAAGTGGAATTCAAAACAGGCCTTATTGATTGTCATCTATAAGTTTAATAAAAAAACACACTAATCTTAGGAGATGTTTAGAAACTAATGTTGCTTTAGCGACAGCAAATAGCCAGAAGCTTATGGACATAAATGAGTTTGTATATATTTATATGTATGTATATTTGAAGCTATTTTGGAAATCCATTTGAAAATTTATGATCATTATCCTTTTTGACACTTGTATTGAGTTATAGCCGCTTATTGGGCTTTGCAGTTAAGGACAAGCCATATTTAGCGGGAGTTGCGATTTGCCAAGTTGATGCAGGACACAAATCCTTGCGCTTCTGGTTTCAGTCGTAAGCTGGCATTATGGCCAAAACCCTTTCATGTCGTTTGCCATTCGCTGAGCTACACGGATTTGCACGGCTTGCTTTTGGCCTGGTCTGATCTGATCTGGTCTGGTCTAGTGTCTTGGGCTGGCCAACAACAAAGGTGGCAAATGCAATTTAACGCTTGACTGGCGGTTATGAAGAAGGACAGCGTTGAAGACGCTTTTCAATAAGCTGCAATTGAGTTGCTGTGCGGCGTCGTGTGGCAATTTGCATAAATTGTGCACAAACACTTGTACTTTGACTTTAAATTCTTGAGCGCTTTAAGATATTTTGCCCGGATTATGTCACGGCTTAATTCAATTAAAAAAGATTACGTATACGTCACGTGGCATTGGCCAGAAAAATAGGAGCCAAAAGGTCAATGGCTACGCAACAGAATGTAGCTTGAGGATGTCGAAATTTTCGTAGCCATGTCAACTACCTTTTTGCGAGGGGCAGAACGTTGCCGGCGGAGTGGGGTGGTTGGGGCAGGGATTGGACTGGCCAAACAATCCGCAAACAAATCCTTGATTTATGCGCACATCCTAGCGCACAAGCCAAACATTTATTTCCTTATCCACTTGTGCCAATGCGACTTTGGCCAACGTCTTGGCCCTGGCCAGCAGTAAAAGTCGCCAGCGCAGACAGTGAAATGGACACAGCCACACTATGTACACACACACACAACACACCCACAGCCACACACACATAGTGGCAATCAAATAAAAGCAAACTAGTGCCTGGATAACTGCCATTGTCAGTTGTTGCTGCAGTTATACCCTATGTGCATTGAATACGGCTAAATTGGGTGTCATAGTGCAGTTTTGCAAAGGAGGGCGAATAAAGGATATCCGATCTATACTCGTATATATTTAAAAACAGGAATGAGTACATGATCTCAGAGACAAAAGAGAATACAGAGCATAGATAGGATAGAAGCGGGAATACCGCTGTTTCTGGTAGTATCTGTGAGATGGGCGGAATCGGGAAAATTTGCAAAAACTGGATGGGTTTGGTTATCCCTAATTCCCGCCTGCTACAAGTTCATGCGGGGTCCGCGGGAAGTGTCTCGGACCTTCTTGTACACTCTGTACACCGCTGACATGCCAGCCCCCGTCAACAACACGGAAGATCCGCCCCTGCCAAGCTACTCCTGGCCACTTACGCGGATGACACTGCCATGCTTGCGTCCCACCCATCGCTGCAAACTGCCTCCGAAGCAGTCCAGGAATGGCTGCATCAATGGAGCGATGGTCTGCCAGATGGAACATTGCCATCAATTGCGCGAAATCGGCCTGTGTGACCTTCACTCTTCGGCGACGCGGGACTCTACCCAGCCTCTCCTACGACGGTGACGCCATAAATAACGTCAGCTCCCACTGCTACTTGGTGTCCACCTGGACAGCAAGTTAATATGGAGAGCGCATATTACGGCAGTCAAATCCAAGTGCTTGCAAAAACTCCAGAAGCTTGACTGGCTCCTACGTTCAAGCAAGCTTCAGCTGTCTACCAAGGCTCTGCTAATCAAAGCGATTATTACGCCCACGTGGACCTACGCCATCCAGGTATGGGGCACTGCCTCAAGGAGCCAGCTGACAGGCTTAGGTCGTCCAAACGCGCGCAGCTCGGCGTGCATCAGGGCTTCCCGGTATGTCACCAACTGCGCTATCCAGAGAACTTGGGACTTGTACTGGTCGGGGACCAAATAAACCACCACAGCAGCCGATACGCCGACAAGCTCGCGGCGCACCCAAACTCGCTGGCGAATAGTCTTGCCGACCCTTTACCCCTCCGACGCCTAAAGAGATTTCATCCCACCGATCTCCCCACCCGCACGATCCCTTAATCCTATAAACTCATAAATTTTTTGTAAATATAGTAAGTAAGGCATCCCTGTGTAACCATATTCCCTTCCCTTCATACGTTAGGTTAAGTCAGAAGGCACTGAACGCTTCCAGCGACAATAAATAATATATATATAAAGTAAAAAAAAAAAAAAAAAAAAAAGGTTATCCCTAAAATGTCGTGGGCTCCGAAATTCCTTTCAGATTCCGGAAAAACAAAGGTAAACAACAAAAGATGGTATAAATTCTTCATATTACAAGACTTAGGAGAGATACGGTACCTCAGGATAGACTAAAAACAAAACTACGGGGACGGGCGAGATCAGGAAACATATTCTTGGAATGATGGGGATTCGGGTCGATTTTGAAATTCGAAGCTTAAAGAATCTACTGTCAGTAGTAAAGCAAAGAATTTGTTTAAATGTGCGTGAGTACAAATGTATGATAACCTTTTAGATAGCTGAATACAGGGTATTCTTCTAGTCGAGCTTTCCCACATGCTGGTCTGGGCTATGCTCTGCTTCTGGTCAGCGTGGTCGATGCGTTGACGATGATTTAGTATTATGTTGCATCAAGGATTTAGTCGTGTACTCGAGCATGTCTGACTGCATCCCGGCGGCCATCCTGTGTATCCTGTGCATCCTGTGTAGCCTGTGCATCGTGTATGAGCGCAACCTGAGTTTGCTATTTATATTTGTTCAACTTTGATACATAACCTTGAATGCGGTTTGAATGTTTGCCTTGCATTCATCTCAATCTCAATGCGGAATGAACTTCTGCTGTTTGCTTATTTGTACAAATGGCTGCTCGTTGTCTGCAGTCCTTCTGCTATCCTTCTGCCAATGCATTGAATTGCATTCGGTCTGTCTGTCTGTCTGTCTGTCTCTGTGTGTGTGTTCATAAATTCACTGACTGTGGACTGTGGACTGCCGACTGCCGACTGCAGCTGTAGTGCAGTCCGGAATGTTGCTAAAATTTTTAGATAAATGATCTTTTGTCGCTGTGCGCGTAGATATTTTAATATTTTGCCTTGAAAGTTGAATGGCGCTGTGTGCTGCTTGGCAAGCAGAATAAAGTCCTTGACTGAGGGCAAATCAAGTTCATGGCAATGTTGCAGCCAGCAGCAGCAGCCAGGAACAGCAGCCGTCTGCCATCCGGCCAACTGCTGCACTTGGCTAATTCCATAAACACTGCCAAATCGTCTGAGCTCTTCTTGGCAGGCAGACGCCCGTCGCGTGCTTGGAATGTTGTTGCTGCACACATTTTTCGTATTGCATACTTTTGAGCGTCGGGTGAGTCCTTAATCCCAGCAACCTATGCCACCCCAGCGTATCGTATACCCTGCACATATGGCACACATCTATCCCATGACTACACAAGCAAGCCTCTACAATGCTGCCTTATTAATGACCTGGCATAATTACACACAGCCAAGGACCAAGGACCCGCACAGTGGTTCTAACATCTATAATTGACTATTTACCAAATATATATAACTTTTCAATTCATTTACAACAATATAATCTTATTAATGGTAATATTCACTCAATTAAGGCCAAACTTTTTATTAAATTTAACTGAATGTATGTTAATTGTATGCGAAATATAAAATTTAATTATTTAAATGTTAAATGTGGCTAATATCAACTTAAAGTCGACTTTCGTCTAAAGAAATTATCTAAAAATGATCTTATTAAAGAAAAATCACAAATATGATAGAATAGTCAAATTATCTTGGAATAAAAGATCAGTTTTAAATTATAATAAAATGTCATAACATGTTATATTTATTAAATTTTATAGTCAAGCTTTTCACACGATACGTGGGCGCCAAACTTAGAAATTCCTATGCCCAAAATAGACAGGGTAATTGTCATAACAAGCCTCTAACATAACAGATCATATCGAAAGTAACAGTTTATGTTATTTTGGTTGCAGTGAGCATTAACATTTCTTTGAATGTTAGTTAACAGAATTGCTTGTTTACAGAATTAAACAAATCAAAACAGAGAAATTGTTTTTGTTTTTAACAGTACTGCGAATTGTATTGTACATTAAAAGACATTGCTCTTTGAATTTTGATGGCTGCTCATTGCATTTGAACCACTGTGCGATGCGCCGACTTCTAGCCAGATATTAACACGAGGCCACTAAGCCGAAAGCGCTGCCACAAAAGAAAAACTAATTTTCTGCTGCTGATTTCAAATTAACTGAATGAATGACTGAGTGAATACGAGACTGAGATGAATACACTCACATATTTTTATCTAAATGCCATAATGATGGCAAGTAGCCAGCGGAGGCGGATTCTGAGCTTCCGCTTATGCTTCATGGGATGCGTGTGTGTGTGTGTGTGTGTGTTGGCTTTCAATTTAATTGTAACTGTAGATATATATGAGTATGTACCTTTGCTATATAGGAATGTTCAGGAATGTATTCATGTGCACCTGCGTCTGTAATTAGGCTTTAGCAATTACGTGAGCTGCCCATTGAAAGTTGCCTAATAAAACGCATAACTTTATGTTGAATGGCCCCATGAATTTCAATTGCTATGTCCTGACGCCACTTACTGTTCCCCAGTACCTTCCAATCCCCCCTCGCTCGCAAGCAATACCTTGACTGAATAGTCCTGGGCCGCAGCAGGTTATGAATTTTCATTAAAACCGAGCAGCCACGTGCGTTTTTATATCCTTGTTGTGCGGGGTTTTTGGGGCGCATTAAATTTTTATTGAGCTTACAGCTGAAAGTGTCTTTGTCACATTTCCATAAATACATACGCTTATAGTATGAGTACGTTAAGCTATAATTCAAGTCTATATATATAATATATATATTTAATCGTATTTGATTTATTTTGGTACACTTTTAATTAAAACCAAATTTATGCTGACGCAAATCACTTGGCAACAATGTTCTCAACCTAATACTCTATAAGTAATAACTGTCTAGATATCAGCAGAGGCTTCAATAAAACCACCGACCGTTTCAACGGTTTTTGTGGCTTGCTATTATTTAATTTTTTATGCCCGAGCGCTTTTGGCACCGTCATTTGAAACTTGTTGCCTATTTGGCAGAGAGCCCACAAAACCAAAGCCAGGGCTGGCTAAAACAGAGAAGAAACCGAATATACTAACGATATATTTTCTATAATAAAGATACGTTGAGTTAAATTGCCAGATAATATTAATTCATCCTGAATTTCTGTGCCCAAAAAATGATTCATGAATGATTCATGCGGTTGTTTAATATATTTCTATATACATGTGTAAATTATTCTTACATAAATATTGTTTTAAATGTTTTTTATTTTTATTTATCTATATATTTTTTATAATATTTTTTGTTAAAAAATATATTTTTTTTAACATATTTTTGTATGTATCTATATTTTTTAAAATACATTTTTTCTTATAGTTCTATATACAATAGTAACTTAAAAAGTCGGGCCTGTTCTTGATTCCACTTACGAATTAATTCCGTAGAGAATTGTGTAGCATACTTTTTGGAGCTGGCTAAATTTGTACTAAAAATATGATTAACATATTTTTGTGGAATTGATTGGGTTTTAAAATCTATAACAGAACTGAATATAGTATTAGTTTCAAAACTATCGATAGCACAAACAAATAAAAGTAATATCGTCGATAATATTGATAATTCCATCATACATTCTTATAGCATTCAACAATTTTGTTCGCCTATCCCTAGCACTCAGAAAAAACAAGCTACATTGTGTTTGTATTTTGAATTATTATAAATATATATACATATATCTATATATAAGTATATCAAGAAACCGCGACAAGTTAAATCGTCGAACCACAAAATGGTTTTGATTATTATTGCCATTGTTTTTGTGTCGGCCGCATTTTGTAATATGATTTGTTTGGCAAGAGCCAAGAGCTTGGCTTACATTTGTTTATTTGGCAATAACCTAATGGGCTCTATTTCAATTGTTTATTTACAGTTTTGAGCAAGGGTCAGGGCGAGACCTGTCGCTATCGTTTTCTGGGCAAATACGGCGGATACTGCTGGATCGTGACCCAGGCGACCATTGTCTACGATAAATTGAAGCCGCAGAGCGTTGTCTGTGTCAACTATGTTGTCAGGTAAGTCGACAAGTTTACCAATTGACTAACCCATCTGTCTATATACAAAATATATATATAATATATATGTATATTTGCATATATATATGCTTGGCTATTAATGAGTCTGAATTGAGCTGCTAGAAGGTAGGAAAGGAAACAATGCCAAATATTTGCTCATTACATGCGGGTTTGTGAGAGGTTCTCATTCTTATATTTTAATTAAATGCGGCTGAAGACGGTAATTTGTTGCCGCAATTTAATATTAATCAAGCGAATTCAATTTCCCGTTGAAAATATTTGAACAGGCTTTATAACATGACATTCCTTACCCTGACAACCACCGCCCACCCACAACACAACCCAACCCAACCCAACTCAACTCAACACAACATCCGGAGTTACTTCATTGATTCTTAGACTTTCATAAAGACGCACAGCATTTTGCGTCGTCAATTCATGTAATTCTCAAATAATTGTGTCAGTCAGCCGCAGGCCGCAGTTATCAGAATTGATTTGATTTGATTTGCTAATCTGTTTTTTATTTTATTTTTCATTTTCAAATATTGTCGCCCGAATGGCGGCCTACATTTTTCGTGAATTGATTGAGTACTCGCCTGGCAACATGGCGTATACGCAATCTGAATCAAAATTAGCATTCGTCTGTGGCTGAAATGCTTTCAAGTTCCTGCCGAAGACACCAAAGTCTCATATTCATGCATATTTATGTATTTTCCCTAATTTTTATACCCTTTCGACATTTATGAATAAATATTCGTTATATTTGTTAATTTGTGCGCGCATTATGGAAATTGTTTAAGCGCGTGTCCGGCGCTTTTTACGAGTGACCCTCGCACAGCATCTAATAAATAAATAAGCAACAGTAAAGTTTCATTCGATAAGTATGCGGTTTTCCACTGACTGTTACTTTTAAATATCAGTGACTGTGACCGTTTTCCACAAATACAATCGTCCTGTTTACAAATTTTGAAATATAAGCTACAATTTATATAATTTTTATGTTATTTATTGTAATAATTGAGTTACTCATATAATCTAATTAGAAATTGTAATTTTCGGCGACATGAGATTCCAAAGAAAATGTAAAATAATATACTTTTGCAAGTAACATTTTCGTAAATGTCACCAGATCTTAAATATGAACAAATTTTCTTGTCTTTCTTTTGCTTAAAACTTGGAGAAGAGTCAATCGAAAGATGATTACGTAAAATCAATATTACACTCTTTTAACAGTGAGTCTGACTGTTAATAGCATAACTGTGACTGTTATCGCGACTGTGACTGTTACTGCTAACATAAGGACTATGAATCTGTTACTCTTAATATAATGGCTTAGGAACAATCTATAAATATTATTTTTCTTAACAAATATTTCAATGAAACTTAGAAATTGCAAATTTCTATTGTGGCTTATAAGCAACGATACATATTATGTGGTATGGTTTATAAAAATCTGATCAATGTTTCTTAACCAGAAATTTTAGATAATTCATACCATGGTGAGAAAATGTGTTCTAATCTGAGCAGCCTATTCGATTTAAGTCTATACCTTAACATATACCCTTCCAAAATTTTAACAGTTTTATAAAACGTTTAGAAAGTTTTCAAAATTACATTGGGCTTAAAATGGACGCACTGTCTGGATTGAGTGAAGTATTAGTTACACAGAAAGTCAAAATAGCCGATTTCTTTGTAGATGCAGCAGGTGCCTATAAAATTACGGATACTTCGGGGAATATAATATATAAGTGCGCAGAAAAGGGAAATATTTGTCTTCGTGGATTATTGAAGTCAGTTTATCCATTTCAATTGACATTCACTAACCCAAACAATAAGACTGTGGTAGAAGCAACACGTCCCTGCGGGTGTTGTTTTCCAGAATTGCAAGTAAAAGGACCAGGTTCGCACAATGTAGATATTGGACTCATTAAGCAATCTTCAATTTGGTCACCCAAATATAATGTAACTAATGTAAATCAGGAATTGGTAGTACGTATTAAAGGTGGTTGGATCTGTCAACATGTATATAAAGTATATGATCCAAGAACGTATCAACAAATTGGTTGTATAGCAAAAGAACATTCTGGTTGGTTAAGAGAACTTCTCACAAGTGCCGATATGTATAGGGTCACATTTTCAAATTCTATGAATGTGAATACCAAGACCATGCTTGTAGCGATGGCGATTTTTATCGATATACTGTATTATGATTGAATTAGTTATTATTATAATGTATATACATATGTCATTGTGAGTAAAGACATCAAGTTTAAGAAATAACCTGTCGAAATGAGTTTATATTTAAGACTTCTTGATCCGCATTTATCTCTCAACAATCCATCTTTATATACATTACTCTACCTTTCAGCTTGCACGTAAGTATACACTTAAATACTTTCTGTTTTCCTAAAATAAGTCTTAATGAGCAAATATTTGTGCATTGTTTTATCTGTCACATTTGCGATAATAAATCTTTCTATTTTTGGAGGAGGAGGTTCTTTACATATATTTCAATCAATCGTAGCAGTTGTTAGTATTTATATACTTACTAGTTGCATTATGTTGAATTTGACTACTGTAAGAAATACGCAAAAATAGCGTATCACAATTTTCCCTCCCTTGGGGGTAGACTTTCCAAAATAAATGCTTAATTATTTGTTGTGTAGGGGTATGAAAATGACTTTGAAGCCGATCTAACTAATAAATATCTCAGTCGATTGACTTTGACCCTTGTTTCCCGCATGTGGCGACGGGATTAAAATATATTTCAAAAAGTTGGAAGAATTATACTAAAATCCAAAAAATAGCGGATGGTGGGTCTGCACTTCTAAAAATTTTTAAAACAATTATTCCCATTCAGTCAGCAAAAATTAAAACGTTCAAAGTTACATGTTGGTAATAACATATATCAACCGACCGCCACATTAATCGATAATCGATTATTAAATCGATGCCAATGTGAATAAAAATGTTAATTTGTAGTGAATCGGCCCAGCAGCATTCACCATTTATTAACTAAAAAGCAATATAACTAATTAATAAAGTTAAATGGCAGCATCCGAAATAGCGCTATATGACCAGCCAATACTTTTCTTATCTACCTTTCTATATTCACCCTGAATTGTTGACGTCGAGCCTGTTAAATATTTCATTTACAAAATTACACGTCGCTAAAACACACATTCTGTTAAATGATTCAAATTAACAAAATCGTGGTTTCGCAAAACAATGTCAAGCAGCAAGCGAAGATCGAGAGCAAAGCATAAACAAAATGCTGAGAGAGACAAGCAATATGGCGATTTCAGTCGCACTTATAAGTTTTAAAGCCGAGAGTGCGATGCAAGAGAGATATTTTTGTTTTATCTCGTTTGCACTTTCGCGTTTTCATTCATTTTACTCATACTTTCGTATATATATTTAACCAATTTCGAGTTCCCGCATACGGTATACAAATTCCAGGTTTCTAGCTTCTACCATTTGGGCTGACCAAAAGTCAACAGTCAGTCAGTCAGGTTGCTCTCGTCTATATATATAAATGATTTTTATATTTGCTAGGCTTATATCGTTTGGTAAGATTTTATTGATAATACTGATAACTGTTTCATTACCAGAAATGTTAGATAGTTGACAAAATGTGTTAAATCTAAGCAGCCTTTTGATAAAGTCATTTTTACAAAAATTATTATTAATAATTTGTAATAATTATATTGAATTTAAAATGAACGCATTTTCTGGACTTTCAGAAGTATTAGTTAAACAAAATTCAGATGAATATCTTATGACAGATACATCATCAAAAGTATTATATAAGTGCACTATAAAGGAATATACCTCGGTGCTTTGCGGAAGATATAATGGATACACGATGGAGTACAGTGATATTAATTCACAGTGTTTGTTAGAAGGAAGACGTCCCTTTGGGATGTGTCATACGGAAATGAAATTAATTGGACCAGCGTCAAACAATTTATATTATGGTTGTATTAAGCAAATGATGCCACTGTATTGCAGCTATGATGTATTAAATGCGAATAACGATATTGTCGCAAGTATCTTAAGTAAAAGTCGACATCTAGATAAGTTCGAATTATTTTATCCTACAAACCTCGATGAACCTGTTGGCAATATACGCCAACTAAATTTTTTCGACACAAGGGAAGTGTCCATATTCAAATCCACATACAAAGTCCAATTTCCATTGTCAATGAGTTTGAACATCAAGACGCTGATTAT
The DNA here is from genome assembly GCA_037075165.1 of Hirtodrosophila histrioides. NCBI lineage: Eukaryota > Metazoa > Arthropoda > Insecta > Diptera > Drosophilidae > Hirtodrosophila > Hirtodrosophila histrioides. The sequence goes on along the minus strand of JBAMCL010000390.1, from coordinate 9,070,466 downwards.
GACAGCAGTTCCTATGCTTGATATCCGGTATCATTAATAACCTATGAAGATGTGATTGTATTCGAGACTTCTTGATCCGTTGATTTGGTTTTGTATTAGCAACTTAACAAACCTTACAAAACAAACTTCCTAACACCTACATTTCAATATTTGATGTTTTGCTATATTAAGCGTAAATGAACAAATACTTTGGAATTATTGTTTTATCGGTTCGATTTGCAGTAATAAAGCTTCTTAGTTTTGGATGAGTTGTATCTGGATCTTAAATGAAACATTGTTCTTAACTTCCTTTACAGTTAATTGTCGAACAGCTTGTGTACTTTATTTTTTCGCTGTATTTCCTAAGATGACAATAAATAAATGTTAATTTAGTCATTCGCTTTAACATTGCCTCAAAATAAGATCTCATACTTCGATTCCGGTTCTGAATTAACAGTTGAATTTGGTTGTAGTTTATGAAATCTTAGCTTACTTCATACAAAGTGTTTGTCAGATAACGCCGTAAGCCTAATTTTGATGAAGATCCATCATACATCGGCCCAAATCCCATATCTTCCATATAATAACAGCTAGACTCACTAAATTTGATATGAAGACTGCTGATGACCCTACTTGACAGGTTTGATCAGAAAAAGTTTTCCACCTCCAGCCACTTCGCGGAAATTGAGCATAAGAAAACAGAAATATTTCTTTGGTTTAGGTAATACAAATCAAAGTTCGTATAATAAATAAATTGCGATAATTCGACTCTTACCTAGTGCTTATGACCAAATTCCTTGGCTATTGGATCAATAAGTTTGTCAAATCAAACCGAATGGATTGTAATTGCCATAAAGATTATCCTTAAGTGCTGGCCAACAAAGTTTCGCTGTTGATGTTATCGAGGAATTTAATTAGAAAATAACAAGCGGGAATTTGCTTAAAGCCGTTTTTGTTTTGTGCGAGTTATAGAAGGAAAACCCGGAGAATAGAAAATGCGCCGGAAATTGTCAGGCGGGTTAATTAACATTGATTAGTTTAGTAGGGCTAGAAAATTTGCATTTTTATAGCGCGTTGCATATTAATTTTTGTTTTTTTTTTGTCTTGGGCGTGGCTTTAATTGCTATTGTTGTTGTTGTTTTTGTAGCTGCTGCTGTTGTTGTTGCCGTTGATTTATCGCATTTGGCAGTGAGCTTGTAGCAGGCCTGGTAAACTTTTTTTTTTTGGCATTAATGGAATTTACACGAGTTCTTAACACTTTGCTGAAAGTTTGCAAAGTCGAAAAACGAGCCTTTATGTTGACATCGACAGCAGCAGCAGCAGCAGCAGTAGAAAATGGCAATTTTGTGGCTGCGAGACTACAAATTAAAACAATAAATTAAAGCAACAAACAACATCATTGCATAATTTTGGGCAATAAAAAGGCAGGGCTTCTTAGCCATAAAATTCACTTGAAATCCATTTAAGCAGCCGTTTAATTAAATTAAAGAGTTGCTCTCTCAAAGGGCCCAAGCTCAAGATATATCAATTTTGTTAATTATGCAAGATTCGAACCTTTTCCAAGACCGCAGAGCGCAGCACAGCGCAGCGCAGCACACGCATAGAAAATCAAGTAAATAATAGATATAAATCCCATATATAAGCTATACACAACAGGGCGTATGGGCAATCTGCCAGTTGAATTCAATAGGCGAGTTGTATGTGTGTGTGTGTGTGTGTGTGTGTGGGGGGTTTTATTACGTTGTTGGTCAGCGTGTTTTATCCTTTTCGTTATCCTTCATTGCACAATGCTCTGGGCAAACCAAAAAGTAAAAGTTGCTTTCTTTTCTATTTCTTTTTATTTTTGGTTTTGTGTGGTTTTATTTTATTTGCACAATTTGAATTTTTATCGCTTGTGGCACTGAGGACATTTTCTGTGTTTTCCCCTACCCCCCCTTAGCCTTTGCGTGGGACTAATTTCGATTTCTTCCATGCGATAACTTCGGTCAGTTGTTTAACGTGGGCAGGACAAAGCAAATTGAAAAAGTTGAGGTAGTTACGACCCATCAAAGGACAACAACACAGCATTGACCTTAATTGCCTATTTTTATTCTTCTTTTTTTTTGTTTTCAAATCAATCGATTTTTTTAACGCACATATGTATATATGTTGTATTGAATTAACGCCCCAAACTGCCTGTTTTTTGGGTTGTTGTCTTTCTCTCTCTCTCTCTGGCAAATGTCAAACGGCTTGAATCAGCGCAATAAGCCAATATACGTGCAGACTTAAGATTTATGGCCACACAATTACCCCAAAGACTTGCCAGGATGGCCAGAATGAAGAATTTCGAATTCCATGTTCTATAATTTGACAACTAGACCAACACGACGGCTCACAAATGTCCTAATAGGCTTATCCAGTCACGTAACAAACCCAGCTCCTCATTTACCTTCCTTTACGAGGGTTGTTTGTTAACTAAGCGGTTTGTACCATATAGTAAGTTCTGGATTGGAAAACATAACCAGCCTTAACAATATAGAATAAAAAGCCCTGTGCTTCTGAATCAATCATTATCGTTAAACTGCCACGATATCAGAAAACTAGTTTAGGAATAAAAATATATACAAATTAAATATATAAAACAAAAATATTATTTATGGTTTGAGTTTTCACTTTAAATGTTTAGATTAAATGTTGAGCAACTGAACTGAAACAAAAATGAATGCTATCGCTAACAACTGAATTCAATCTATAATATTTAATCAAAAGTGAAAATGGGAATATGTAAGGGAAATTCACTTCCGATACGACTTGCCCAATGTGAAATGGAAACCTATAAAGACCTCTTCCTTTTCCAAATCCAATCAAACCACTCGGAGCTCAAATTTTAAATGTTTTAAATTAAATTAAAAAAAAAAAGATTGAATTTGGGAACTTAAAAGTGAAAATAGGAATATGTAAGCGAAATTCACTTCCGCCGAATGTTAAAATGGAAACATAAAGACCTTCTTTTTTCCTAATCCGATCAAACCACTGGGAGCTCACATTTTAAATGTTTTAAATAATAATAATAATAAAAAAATCGATTGAATTTTAGCTTAAACAGTTTTTCATTTAGACAGTCGAATTTAATCTATACGAACATTGCTTTAACATTCAAAAACTGTTGATATTTCACTCGACAACAGGAAAACCAAATTGAAATCGTTTCGGAATGAAAAGTGCTCGGAAATGGGAACAGGCCTGATCGATTTCTTATAATTTCCACCAAATTTTTATAGTGGCTGTAAATTAAATAGTTATATATTGTAGATCCTTGATATTTGGGCGTGTTCCGAGTTCCATTTTCGAATTTTAGTTTGACAGAAAAGTATATTGCATCACTTTGCGAGCAGAGAAGATATCAAAACCTTAGCTTTTATGTACATGCGTTGTATTTTTGAATCAATTTTGTAATTATTTATATAATTGTTGAGCATTTAATGGTTCAACCCTCGCTATATGCCAGAAGTACATCTAGATATGATAGTCTTTCATATTTAATATCATGCTCACATTATGCGTGGCTTTATTCAATGCAAAGCGCCCACGATTAATGTGGTTAAGTGAATAAGTCTAGTTTCTTATGTTCTTTTGGTGAGTTTGGGCAATTTATTATGTACATATAGAAATACACAAGTGCTTGAAATTCGATTGCATTGCTCACAACAGGAAGTGTTTGTAAGCTTCCGGTGAAGCGGCCTAACAAGCTCAAAAGAAGGACTCTGACGTCAGAATAATTAACAGTAAATATGCGGCAACTCTTTTGTATATACGCTATATATATATGTATATATGTATATATGCTATATATATGTATAAATTCTACCCGTGGCTGCCATTTTGGTTTATTTAGTAAAGTAGGCGAAAGCATTTTACACACGTGTGAGCCTCCGAATTACGGACTAAGTTGTACAGGCTTTCCTTCTCTTTTAACTGTCTCTTTCTCTCTGTCACACACTCTCTTGCTATTTTCTTTTACTTTCCCTACCTTTAACATCCTCTCACGCACAGTTCCCTATACACAGTTCGTGCCTAAAAGTTTTACGTTCTGTTGGAATTTCATTTGTGCCACGTGTATTTGGTGGCCCCGTTGTAGGGCCATCCTAGAGATGTGCACGTGTCTCTATAAAGTGTCAAAAGGTACGCATGACTCACAACATTCATTTTTCATCACCCCTCAAGGTGTCAGTGGCATCAACAAATCAATATATGTAACATAATTATGCTCATATAATATTTATAGTGGGCTGTTCATAACCAATGGCTTAACGGATTAACAGTTAATAACACTCAACGGTAGCTCTTATTCTTCAGTATATTAATAATTAATAAATTTGCTTGCTCAACTTGTATATTTTATTTTAACAAAAATAACAAAAGACCATGTTTTCTAACAATTCAATGTATCTTATTTAGTTGACAAGCATCTTATCCAAATAACCAGTTAAGGTCCTGTGTTTACTGTGTCATCATTTAAATATTATTTTTATCGTTTTTGTGTTTTAAACTGAACCATCTCAAATGAAATATTTCAACCAGAAATGATAGATATTTTTAAGATTCTCAGTTTTCTGTTAAGCAATTGCTGGTAACTTTCAAATCCATAAACAAATTAAGTTAGTGTTCAAGTTAAATACTATTATCTCAAATCGATTTGATTAGTTTTGATTTTCGAAGCAAAAGACCATTTAGATTTGTTGTTTCGTCATAAAAGCTTCTTCTGTTCAAGCATTTCCCAACGCTATAGTTTCTATTGAAGTGAAGGCAGCAAGAATTAAATTGAATAATAAAAGCAAAGTTGATATTTGGAATTTGATAATATTTTGCAAGCGTTTCATTTGAGAGATGAAGTTTTCTTTCTTTGAATTCCTGCTAAGGTATACAGCTTCGGCACTCCGAAGATAGCTGTTCTTTCTTGCTTTTTAGTTATATTTTGTCCTTTTAAATATTCGAACTTCCTTTCCCGCACACTCACGAATCACGCACAAGCCCCAATCTGAGTGCGGCAGTCATCGTATCCATAATGTAGCAGCCTTTTAGGCGACATTGTCGCCTGTAGTACGGGTATTTATGTGTGTACTTAAATGTTTGCTTATCAGGGACGCAGCTGATTCTATTTTGATGAAGTTGTGACAGCCGACAGTCGACAGTCGACAGTGAGCGGTGTGTGGTGAATGGTGAATGGTGTACGGTGTACGGTGCGTATACGTAATGCGCAATGGGTGGGCGCATAATTTGTTTAGCAGTCGAAACGAACACGAAAATGACAAATTCATGAACGGCAGCTGAGCTAAATCAGCTTGTTTGCATTTTGATTATAAGCATGTGAATAACAAACAAAGCCGGAAAGCGTCCAACCAGAGAGACGGAGAGACAGAGAGAGTGAAGAATCAGTTAGATCTGTGCATAAGTATTTCTAAATGTGGTTAAAGTATAGACCATCCCTCCACCCCACCACCCCAACGCCCACCACCTGTGCTGTTAGCCAAATATGATGTGCTTTATATGAACGGAAATTGCATTTTGATTGGCTTGTTGCTCAAGCTGATACTGATAGCACAGGGTTTTCCAGTTGGCCATAAAGCGTAGAAAACGCGCGTTGCACATGAAAATGATTTTTATGTCGCTCTCTGTTGTAAAATTTTGCATTGTCCTGGCAATTTATGCGCTGTAATGCAAAACAAATACGTGTAAACATTGTAAATTTGTCCTTTTTTTTTTTGTTGTATTTTTTTAAATATACCGAAATCTTGTCGTGCTTAGAGTGATATATATATTGCATAACGTGAGAGTGGGCGTTTCATAGAAAAACGGAAATAGCAACTTGGGTCTGAGATGATACGCCCGCGTATCCTGCTGAGCTGTCAAGAGCAAGTTCATAATTTGATACGCTGGCATCTTGCGAGGACCTTAAAAGTTTATGAATCAGCTTTGGCTCAATTCCCAGTGGGCGGGTTATGTATTAACATATCTGCGGTAAAATGCCAAGGTCTTGTGTTGCGCACAATAAACCCCGATAAATCCTACGAAAATCACAACTTGAAGGACTTTTTCACACGCACAAACAAACAAGCGAGCGAAGCGACATAGGGACGACAATCTGCCGTATCACGCACGTGTTTAGCTCGACTCGTATACATACATATATTAAAAGGCCTGGCAATGTCAAAATATCCTGGCGACGCATATTTGAATAAACGTCAATGTAATTGACACTTAAAAAAAGAACGAAGACCCTCCCCGCTCCGCCCCGTCCCGAATTTAGGCAAGGAGGCAAAGTCAAATTGTGGGCATTGAAGTGGCTTTTCTCAAGAGCAGGTTGTCATGGCAGGTCCAGACGGAAGTTACTTGGTAGAGTACCGTTCTTTCTCCTTGTAACTGTTGGCACACGTTGGGCGCCACAGGCGCGCCCTTTTCTCACGTTGGGCGCCACCTGCTTACTTTTTTTTTGCGTTTCCTGGCACATTTGCTGTTACGCAATTGTAGGCAACATTTTATTTTGTTACGCAGATAGGTTTTAAAGTTGCTCCTGTGCCAACAAGCGTTATTTCTGTAGGCCCCCCCTCCCAAACTCTTGATTATGATTTTATCGCTCAATTCGCTGGGTTGTTCCTTATAGCATATATATTTAGGCGCCCTCTGCCGCCTCGTCCTTCAACATTTTACGGCTATAAATACACGGGCCATAATTTGACCGCCCAAGTTTTTTGGGTCATAACAATGAGAAAATATTTTGACGTGTTTCTTGTATACTCACCCGTATATCGACAGGAAGACAGCGTTGTAATACTTTGCAAAAGATTTGAAAGATAATTTGGCAATTTACATAAGCACAATAAAATGACTTTGCCTTTTTGATTTTATGGCAAGAATTTGCGATATTCATTAGGAAAATAAAAAAAAAAACAAGGAAAGCTATTTTTCCTTACCATCCGACCAAGGGCAGTAATACCCATTTTAAGAATCGCATTTATTCTCCCTTGCGATAGGAAAATTTGGTGTCAACTATGCAGAAATGGTTCAATATTATGTGTCAATTGCTTGGCACACAGTTTTCTTAGGTTAGGTTAGGTTAGGTTAGGGGGGTCAGTAAACAAATCAATTTACCTTGCCCTATGACATCGCCCATTTCAAAACAAATTATTTTGTTTGTTCGCCTGGGCTCGTTTATAGTCTTTCGATTGAACAGCAACAACAACAACAAAAATGGCAAACACGGAATCATATGTTTTGTTGCTTTGCAAATATTGCGTCGCACATTTTTTGCGTTTTTCTGTACTACAGAAAGACACGCTCTCTCGCACACGCACTCACTCTCCGGCCTCTCTGTCTCTCTCCCTCTCTATGGCACACTGTGAGTGAGTGAGTGAGTGGGTAAAGGCGTAGTGTCGTTGACTGCTGAAAGTGAAAGTTTTACTCATTTTCCATGCCAATTGCACACAGCCTAAATGGCCGTGCGACGCTTTCGGCTCTCTGCAGCGAGTTACATAACACAAACAGGCACAAAAGCAAAAGCAAGCGACAACGAAAGTGAGACCTAAACGAATGTGAGAAAAAGGAAAAAATAAATTTCGAGTTCAAGGTCTCGCATAGGCCGCATGCTCTGCCGCTGCTTAGTGTTTGTGCGCTCTCTCGCTCTTTCCGTCGAGCCTAAAAGTAGGCTGCACGCTCGGTTGAGCGACAAGTTTGAGTGTAAATTGGCTACGGCTGGCTCTCTTGCGCGGCCCGGGCTGGAGCCGTGGGCCTGGCTAATACATTTTTGTTTGTATCTGCGCCATTGCTGCAGCCAAACAGCTGAGCTGTGCCAAACCGACTACACACACCTGTGTGTGGGCCTTAGCTTGCAGCTGTTGGTGGCGAGGCGGAGTGCTGCTGGGGGGTTGAAGCTTGACACAGGAAACGCTGGGCACGTGTAAGCATTACGTTACGTTATTTTAAGTGAGCGATTGCAGTTATCTACGATGTTCCTGTTACGTCAATTTTTATTTAGAGAATTCGCCGGAAGGAAGTTGTCCTGCTGGCTAGCTAAAAAGCTTTTGTATTTTTTTTTTTACATAAGTTTTTCCTGATTTGCTGTGTCAATGTTTATTTTCTCGTACATTTCTTTTATTTCGCTCGCAATTTGGCACATTATCCCTTTTTTGTTTTTTCTTTCTTCTTTTCTCCGGGTACGCACTTAGAGATTGCTCGTCCTGAGCCTCTTTGTCTTATCGCGCACAAACATTTGGCATTGCATAACTTGGGATGCGTAGTTTCTAGGCCGCTGACGGGGCAAAGTTCTCGGCGTAATTGCGAATTACGCAAGGCAGAAAGCAGCCCATGTAACACCCGCAACCCGCCAGACGCAAACCCCCCCCTCAACAGCTCGCTCTCCACATAAAGTTATTAAATTGAAAATATGCGTGGCTCCAAAGCGACTACTCGTCGGCTGAAAGACAAACAAGCAGCCAGTCTGGGTGTGAGAGGGGTGCGCGGGTCTACTCTTTCCTCAAGTAGGTATCGAATAATATACAACTATATATGATGGGTTTGGTTAGAGTAGAGCTAAAGATCTTTAAACTTCTAAATTTCGATATTATGTAAAACAAAGGATAAACACTTTAGAAGGAACTTAGCTTTATGACTTTATATCCAAAGCAGTTTTTAAGATCTTTAAAGATCTAAACTTACATTGGCCATCCAAAAAGTAAGGAAATTGGTCAGCATTTCTTAAAAAAAAAATAGATTTGCATAAATGAAATTTCGATACTAGGAAACACTTAAATATTAATATTATCGATAGTGTAATCGATATATTTACATACTTTTTGACACTCAGTAAAGCATTGTTGCATTGTTCATCCAAAAAGTAAAGCAGTTTGTCAGCTTGTTAGCATTTCTTGAAATATAGATTTGCATAAATAAAATATATCGATAGTGTCATCGATATATTTACATGCATTTTGGCACTCTGTAAAGCATTGTTCATCCAAAAAGGCAAGCAAATTTTTCAGAATTCTATCATTTCCTAACACTAAAGATTTGCATAAAAGAAATATCGATACTTGGAAACAGTTGGATATAGTTAATAATATCGATAGTGTCATCAATATATTTACATTCTTTTGTCATTCTGTTAAGCATTGTTACATTGTGCATCCAAAAAGTAAAGCAGTTTGTCAGCATTCAATCATTTCCTGAAATAAAGATTTGCATTTAAGAAAAATAGATACTTGCCAACAATTTAAAATATCAATAATATCGATAGTCTCATTGATATATTTAAATTCTTTTGGCACTCTGTAAAGCATTGTGCATCCATTATCGATAGTGTCATCGATATTTTTACATGCTTTTTGACAGTAAAGCATTGTTACATTGTTCATCCAAAAAGTCAAGCAAATTTGTCAGCATTGTTTCATTTCTTGAAATAAAGATTTGCATAAAAAAACTATCGATACTTGGAGACAATTAGATACATTAATAATATCGATAGTGTCAGCGATATACTTACATTCTTTAGGCAATCTGTAAATCATCTTTAGGTATTATATTTTTTTTAAATCAAATTGTATCTGATTTGGAGTACATTCGCACTCGTATCATTCATATTCTTTCACTAAAAGAGATTTTGTCAGAAATAGAAAATATTTTAATATCCAGAGATAAAAACTATTTATAAAAATCATCTTTTATATAAGCTATGTTAATGATAATGTCTTCCGACTAATACAAAAAAATGTGTTTACGAGCTAGTTATTTAATTATAATTTCATTAAGAAATATAATCTTGTATATAGGTAGTTAAAGGCGGATATGACGAATAAATGAAGATATATCTAAAATAGGTACAAGAATTTTTCCCAGTAAATTTCCACGAACTGTAGAAAAGTTTTGTTTTGGATTTGAATAAGCAGCTATTGGTCAGTTAAAATACATTTCATGTTGTAGATAGGAAAATTGCCTCTCATATGACATTTATGGAAAATTACAGCACTCTTAAGGCAGACAGATAGACAGACAGACTTACAGTGGGACAGAGGGGAGTCCTACGTGAGCTGGAGCAATGCCAAGGCCTTCGCAAGTATTCAAGAGCAGACCAGAGAAAATTCTATGCTTAGAAAATGTACAAACCGAAAGTGAAGCAAAAAAAAAAAATATAAACAAATTTCGTACGATTAAGCTATTTTTATTAATGATAATTTGGCACTTAGCATCAGGCGACAAAAATCGCCGACAAACCGCGAGCATAAAAAAATCAACGCATAAATCTTGGCTGACTTTTCCTCTGTTTGTTGCTTTTTTTCTATCTTTCTTTCTTGTTTTGTTTGTTTGTGTGTGTGTGTGTGTTCTTTTTGTTGGTTGCAACATGTGACAAGGATGCCCAAAAACATTTTCATTGACATATATTTACTTTTAATAATTTCTTTAATATTATTTCACAGCCCACTTGCTTCAATAGTTCTTTCTTTCTATTCAATAAAACTTGTTTACACAAAGCCGAAAAGCACGAAAAATTAAACGGAATTCGTATGAGGTTTATTTCTAATTTATTAGCCACATACCCTGCAAACATTGGCAATGCTATGGGCTCGCTTCAGTTTGTTCTGCAATTTCAAAATATAAACTTGTTATCAACACTTTAATACTAGTTATGTGGGTACAGAACAATCGATAGGTTAACCATCGTTAGAACATTATTATAATTATTGATTAGTGATCAGTTATTGCTACTCTCAAAAGAAAACTTGAGCTATTTTTGTATTCTTAATGGTTTTTTTTCTAAAGAGAAAAAATATCGATACTATCGATGCTTGGACTATTAGTTTGCAGTACAGTTATTGCTGCTCGAAAAAGTAAAGAAAACTATGCTCCTGTTAGTGCTGTCGACTTGAACTATTTCAGTATTTTTAATGGTTTTTTTTTCTAAAGAGAAAAAATATCGATACTATCGATGCTTTGACTATTAGTTTGCAGTACAAATTGATCAGTTATAGCTGCTCTCCAAAGAAAAAAAAATACTATGCTCCGGTTAGTGCTGTCGAGTTGAACTATTTCAGTATTTTTAATGCTTTTTTTTCTAGAAGAATAAAATATCGATACTATCGATACCTTGACTATTAGTTTGCAGTACATATTGATCAGTTAATGCTGCTCGAAAAAGTAAAGAAAACTATCTAAGCTGTCGACTTGACCTATTAGAAGTTTTTATGTATTTTTCTGGAAGAATAAAATATCGATACTATCGATACTTTGACTATTAGTTTGCAGTACATATGAGACGGAAAGTGCACAGATTGATTAGCTCCATCTGCCACATAAAAGTTGTAACATTACTGACGATTATTTTTTGGGTTTTCTATTTTATAAATTGTATATATTTTTTTTTTTTTTTTTCCTCACCCCCTTTTTTCCTTTTTCCCCCCCCTTTTATCGTTATATGAAAACTATCTCTGTATTTATAGCTTCAACAATATATATTTGAATTTATATTATAAAAAGAATTTTAAAAACTATGACATTATTTCTTCAAATTGCTCAACTTTTTGTGAAATGCATTTAATCAATTTGTGCACTGAATAACTTTTGAAATATTAACAATCTAGAATTATGGAAAATTGTAAAAAATGATGGAAAATTGTAGGAAAATTTAAAAAAAAGTATTGTAAGAAATAGTTTTCATTTGATATCTTTTTAGCATAATGCTTTTTTGAAATATTGAATCTAATTGATAGGGGCATTCCTAAAAATAAGAAAGCCTGAACTGAAGCTTCTTTTATTTTTTTATATATATTTTTATGGGACTTCCATTTGCAGCCATTAAAGATAGGGTATTATAGGGTATTTATGGAGTCACATATACCCTAACCATAACCATAGCGTTTGTTATTTAAGTCACATGAATTTTGTCAATGTAGTATGTATGTAGATTGATTTTATTGCCGTTGTCGTTGTTGCCATAGCTGATGAAACAGCCAAGAGTGAGATAGAGATACATAAGTATCTAAGTATGTCTGTCTAGAGCCACTCGCGCGTGTCATGAAAATTTTCCAGCAATGTCGAAAAATAGAAATAATAATAGTACCAAATCACATGCAGCCAAAATGCTGAGCACGTGGGTCATTTTTTTCTTCTTCTTCTTTCGTTAAATGGTGTGGGCGTTATATTATACTATTTTGGTCTGAGATGTGAAAAAGTTAGATGGAAAATTGACCCCAGCCGGCGCAGGCGATTCTAGAGGCATTTGGCCAAAAGGGCCGTCGTCCTGAAGCACATGTTCTTGACTGACTTTTGAAGTATGCGTGTCAAGCGCGCCCAAATCAAATCGATGGACAATAAGATGCCGCCCAGCGCATCCTTCAGTCAAGGACCAAGGACCACACATGTGTTTGTCATTTGCAGGATGCTTGCTGGATATCATTTTGTTTGATTTCTACTACTATGTCACTCAGAACTATTTAGAGCAACAATTTAAGGTGCCTAGAACGAAAAGCCTCTGAACTTGTTATAGTATATTTTCAATTTGTGCATAAATTTATTAATATTTCGGCGCCCTCGATTTGTTGTTGGGGCCCAACGCATAAATCAAAAAGCCTTGGGATTTTTTATTTGTTGTTTCTTCTTCACACGTGCGCCAAAAGGACGAACAACACGCACTGTCAGCTGGGTTTATGGCTAAGCTATTAAAAGAGAAAGCCAATTGCCAATGGGCTTAGATACAATTTATATACCCCGTAGCGAAAGCCAGGTACAAAGGCCACCAAGCAACGCCAGTAGTTTATTGAAAAATACTAGAAATAAAGAAGAGCTTTCAATTAAATTAAGCTCACTATGAAATAGGAGCTTGCTGCTTTAAGTAAGTTGCTGTTTTAAGCTTTTCGTTTGATATAGTGTTGAACAACCTGTGCTTGCTGTGCTCTGTAGTGTTGCAAAACTATTATAGGCACTACAAATGGCATCGATGTTTGTTTTCTTGAAATTGTATTCGTGTGGAGAATGTATATTCCTTTACAATTTCAATCACCATATCAAACACTAAGGTAAAATAGCTAATTTCATAACTGCTTTGTTTGCTTTTATATTTTTCAAGCTTCACTCATGACAACTAATTCTAAATATCGATCTATTAAACTTATCGAGTATCGATAATTTTGCAATTCTAGTGTTGTACAGTGAATGCTAAAGCTTTTTGTTCGATTTACTGTACACATAAAGTACACTTTCAAATAAATTGCCTATTGGTGTTCCTTTATAGATTCACATTATTATTTAAATGCTATTCCTAAGATTTTTGAGAAATTAATAGCTCTCAACATTTAACATTTATGTGGATCTGTAATTTCACACTGCCAGCATGGGTTTATGAAATATAAAACTATTGGAATTCACTTCTCTTGTTATTTACAGAGTATCTTTTAGTTGATTATCTTGCGGCACTTGATGCTCACTTGTTATTTATTTGCAATCATTAAAAGTTGATGTCAGTGCCTGAGTCGCTTAAATTGCGTGTCAATACGCCCATAAGTAGGCTACAAAATTGCTAAAGCCGCCCAAAAACAGTCTGTCTTTTGTCTGCCTTTCTTCCATTCTTTTGCTCACTCTCTCTCTGTCTTTTTCTGTCTCTCTTTGTATTTTGAAAAGATGGCTTAAATGATAAGTCATTGGAGCAGCCAATTGGACTCGCGCTGCTGCCACACCCAAAAGTCCATACCAATTTTGGACATTGCGTGCCGTTTGGTCATTATTTAGGCTACTTTGTAGTTGTTATTGTTGCTGTTGTTGCTGTTGTTGCTCGACTGTGCAAATAGCATAAATATAATATTAACTCACATTTTGGTAACAAATGAAAACGCAACAATCAATGAACCAAGCGACCCAACAGCCTGACAAGCCAACACTTGATGGCCAAGTTCCTTCTAAAATGTTGCGGGTGGCGGATGGCGGATGGCGGGGTATTGACTTGGCCGCAATGATGACGTTAATTTCCTGTGCTGCGTTTCAATTGTTACATTTTCAGTTGTTTTTTGTGTTTTTGTCAAATATTATTATTAATATTTGAGTACTTGGTGGCATTAGCAACATCATCAATCATAACACGAACCCGAACATTTTTTATTCTAAAATGATTGTAATGCCATTGTTGTTGTTGTTGCTGTTGTTGTTGTTGTTGTTCTTGCGTGTCAGCTGTCATCTGTTTTATTGTTGTTGTAGACAAGCTTGTTATTTTAATTAAGCGTTTCATTATGGACACTAATTTGTCGAATTCGGGTTCTGAAAAATAATAATGAAAAATTACTGGAGCTTTGAGTGCAAATTGCTTCTGTTCTTACCCAAATTATCAAAATTAATATGATATATATAAATCTTCCGGTTGAAATATAGTGAGCTAAGTGCTCATACCCTGTACTTACAAAACGCATAAAGGAATATCATAAAGTTGTTCAAATTTATATAAGAGACAGAGGAAGGCATTTTCATACCTCATATATCAAAGTTTAAGGCTTTTTATCAACCACAATCTTCTAGATATCGTCTTGAAATTAAGTACACTCATAGTAGGACATGTTATCTAACTATCCTGCTTATTTCATAGCAATCGAGTGTTAAACACATAAGAATTTTGCGAAACTGTTTTATATCGTATTTTGCTTAACGTATTTATGCTCCTAGTTTTGGTTAGAGGGTATCCCAAAGTGAGGAACTCTCTGTTAGAACATAATATCTCGTTTTAGCATTGTTTTCGCTCATGTCAACAAATGTGCAAATAATTAGATATACCCATGCTTGTGTTCACAGACTGCAAACTATTAACATCATCGTTTTGTCTGTCTGTGTGTGTTAGCCATAAATTATAGCTACCAACATGAGTTCTATTTGAGGTGCACCGTTCATGTGTTTGCCGCCTGTTCAACTTTGTTTGCAATCCGATTTTATGGGTTTTTATTGCTTGGCGCTTAGATAAACACAGGATGTGCGCGCGCCTCTACAGATACAGATACTCAGGCCGCAAAAGATACAAATACAGTGACAGATGTAGATACAAATATAATGACTGACGAATGAAACTATCTTTTATTGGCATTGTTAACACTTTTTACAGCCGCACAAGAATAAAAATACAGCAACATTTACAGGATGTATTTCAGTTTTCATATTGAAAGTGATGAAATTAGATGATATTTTTCGATAGTATCGATAGTTTGATAGCACGAAAGCCTTTGTATATAGCAATCCATCTTATCAAGACCTAATTAATTGGTGACTTTTAAGTTACAAAAAGTTACCAAGTTCACTAGTTAACCAGGGCATTAAAGTCACCCGGTTTCGTAGCTATTTGAAGTCAATCAATCAGCATTTCTTGCATCCTTAATTTCATCTGTTTTTGTGTATTTTGACTGGGTTTATTCAGGTTGACACCAATGCAATCATAATATGCGGCACCTGTTTGGCAAAACGCTTTCAGCCATTTGATATGTGGCTTATTGATGATCATTTATCATGCGAGGCGTCAAATTGAGTGTGATACCCATTTTGAGATACAATATCTACACAAATACTCGTGTGTATCCTGTCTCTTGAGCTACGCACACAGGCACAAGCCAGAGGCACAAGAGGTGGTATCACTTAATATACGTTCTGTCAGTCCCACACAGCCCTCTCACCACCAACTCCTCTCGGCCTGACATACTTAGCACTAATACCAACATCAGTTCAAAGACGGAACACAAAACTCTCTGCTATACGAGTCTCCATATCTCATCATCTGTTTTGTGGTTGTCTTTGTTGTGTTTGCCGCTTGTGTTGAGAAACTTGATTTTCGGGCGGCTGCTGTTCTGCTTTATGCCCTAGGGGCATCGCAAATGGGGTATACTCAATTTGAGCTACATATATGCGTTCATTAATTTTACATTATTTTTCGTTTAATTACAAATCGATGTTTAATGAGTCTCTGTACTACACGCGTTGCTAATCTATTTCATTATTTAAAATTAAATCAGAAAAATATATTTTGATAGAGCCTAAATATAACCGGTGTATAATAAGACCCCCTCGACCTATAAATTTCAATTGTATTGATTCGATTTCGAGATTTTTATTTAGTATTGCACAAATTGAAAAAATTTAATTGCCATTAATCATTATATTTATTTTTATTTTTATTTATTTATTTTTAATTTTTTTTATTTTTTTTTATTTATTTTTTTATTTTTTTTTTATTTTTTTTATTATTAAAATTTTATTATTATTATAATTATTTTTTTTTTTTTGTAATATTTTAGACATTCTATAAGTTATTAAATTTTAGTGTTTTTGTAATGCATTAAAACAGTTGTAGGCTACAAATTTTAGGAAGTCTACATGCCAATTATAACTGATTTATGCTTATTTAAATTTGGAAAATATAAATCATATTTATCGAATAATACAAAGTGTAGATTGCAGTGAGATTTGTAATATTTTATTTCCCAAGAAATACAAATCACATTCATCAACACCCCAAGCTCACAGCTTGAGGTTATAATCTAGGAGATGGTAAAATCGGAAAATTCCAATAATTAGATATCTTTTCATCGTCCTATTTGTGTTTTTAAATCATATTATAATAAAACGCTCTTTGATTAAAACTCCAATAAAAGAAATACAATTTTAGGTACTTACTTTTCGGTTTTCCTCTCAATATCGATAAGCTGATAAAATTCAGTTTCCATTTATGTTCAGTTTTAAATTATACTATATTAAATTTTTAACAGAAACTTTCATTTTCTCCACAACACTATTGATAATTTATAAATGCAAATCTTGCACATTATTTCGAACTGATTGCAGGGTATTGCGTAGTCTGGCCGCTTTTACTTTCCATAATTGTTCTGTAGTTTTTACCTACTGCCTGCGCCTTTGTTTTGCTTATCATATTTTGCACTGCCACGCATACATGTGCGTATAAACACGAGTGTGTGTGTGTGTGCTCTTATGTTGTTTTTTGTACATTGCCAATTCAGTGGCGCTGCTTTATTTAATTTTATTTTCTGCTTTTTTCGCCAAGTGAAAACCAGTTCCAGCCGCAGCAGCAGCCGCAACAGCGCAGCGGCAGCAGCAGCAGATGCCGGCCGGCACACATTTTGGGCTTTTCAGGTCTGTCAGCCGATCAGACGTTCGATCGTCTACCTCGCTCTCGCCGAGCTCAAATATGATTCACTCTCTCTACCGCTCTTTTGCATTTGCTCTCTTGAGTTCTTTTTGTAACTCAGCTGCAGTGCATCAGCAGCAGTAGCAGTAGCAGCAGCAGCGGCAGCAGCTTTTAATTGGAGTCAGTATTGGCTGTTAGCTCTTTGCCGCGGCAAACTGACCAACACGCACGTAGACCGAACCAAAGCACCCGGCTGGTCTCAGTTTTACACCCGGTCGGCGTTTGTTGTTGCCAGGTGTATCTGTATGTATCGATGTATGCCATGGCATTTGCTTGATGACGTGATTTTAGCGGCGTTTCCCCCTTGCGATTTTGACGTTACTCACAAATTGGCGCAAGCATTACGAAAATTATTTGGTAAATTACGTGTTAACAGCAACAACAACAATGCGACGCAATTGTGAGCGGAACTTATGAAATGTTCCTCCAGCCACAATACAGATGCATGCCAGAAACTGGCTCAAGACTGGGAGAAGTAGTAGACGGAGGAGGGAGAGACGCAGACGCACAAGCAGATAGTTGAGTTGCACAATGTAGATCAATTGACGGTAAAAGTTCGTTCAGTTGTTCAAATATGATTGAACGAACGAAAAGATTATGAACTTCACTCGTTCATTTTGTTCGTTCGTTCCTATTTTCGTTCGTTTTGCTCACTCGACACACATTTTCCCTCGTTATAACTAAATCAAAATTTACTAATAGCTAAATTTAGTTACTAATCTAAGAAACAAATAGAACTCTAATGAACAGCACGTTCGATAATCGATCTTAAACAAACAGAGTGAACGATTAGAGTGAATTAACAGAGTGAACGAACAGAGTGAACGAACATAGTGAACGAACAGAGTGAACGAAAAGATTGAATGAACAGAGTGAACGAACAGAGTGAACGAACATAGTGAACGAACAGAGTGAACGAAAAGAGTGAATGAACAGTGTGAACGAACAGAGTGAACGAACAGAGTGAACGAACAGAGTGAACGAAAAGAGTGAATGGACAGAGTGAATGAACAGAGTGAAGGAACATAGTAAACGAACAGAGTGAACGAAAAGAGTGAATGAACATAGTGAACGAACAGAGTGAACGAACAGAGTGAACGAACAGAGTGAACGAACAGAGTGAATGAACAGAGTGAACGAACATAGTGAACGAACAGAGTGAACGAACAGAGTGAACGAACAGGGTGAGCAAACAGAGTGAATGAACAAGCTGAACGACAGTCTGGGACATAGTTCGCTTCGTTCAGATTCAATGCAACTCTAGTATGCAGCTTATTTGATTTGCCACTGCGCAAATTGTTTGCTAATTTGTTTCATTTGGCTCAATATATCAATATGTTGGCCATGTGGGCAGATTCGCGTGCATTATTTTCATATTACTCGTACAGTCCGTAAATGGCTGTTTACGTGAGACTCGTCGCCGATCTAAAAAGGTTGGGCCCCTTGAGTAATTTTATAACCAAACCAAATACATTGCCGGCCCCAACAACTTAGGAACTTGGCTATTAAGATGCAGACATTAGTCACTTGTGTTATCGGCCCAAAGGACTGAGTCTTGGCTCAGACTTTATCTATTTATTTTTAGGTTCATAAGATAAGTCTCATGATAAAACTCCGACAATAGAATATATATAGTATTGCAATTACACATTTAATGCTGCACCACTTTCATATTGGTTTTAGTTATAGTGTATTCACAATGGGCTAACTACTTTATAGATATCATTAATTTGATCGAGTCATAATGCAAATAAATTCAAAGAAAACCTAATATTTTATGCATTGTTATGACTATATATATATATATATATATATATATATATATGTATAATTACGTGGGAGGCTCCCGGCGTTAATTAAAATATGTCAAGCTACTTATATCATTTATTTTCAGATACAGATATACTTAGTAAATGCCATATAAACAATAGATTGGAAAATGTGTTGTTGTTTGTACAACTTTGTTGTTTTCTTAGATACTTTATTTAATTTTGATGAATTTAATTCACAATTCATAGCAACAATCGGTAAAAATAAAGTATTGTCAACATTACTGCGATGTTTCTGGTTTTTACTTGAACTATATCTTTTTATATTTCATCATCTGATACAATTTCGATCATTTCTAGAATTGTTGCTCCTTTACTTATTATTGCAATAAGATTTTAGCAAGAAATAACTGATAATAAAATCTGTGCGAAACCAAGCCAAAATTGCAAAGTTACACACTAACTTAGCAAATCTAAGCCAAATTAGCAAAATAACACCAAACTGAAGAATTTCTTTAAAAAATGTCTATATATTCGTACATCTATGTATATTTCTATATTTTTCTATATTTTCCCATCCCCCTGAGAATCTATTGTAAACAGCTCATCTTGGAGTCTATGTTAGTATATTTTATAAGAATTTTAAGAAACATTTCATAGGACCAATAATTATAGACCACTGAACATACAAGTATTATCTTTAAAACTGAACAACAGAACTTTATCTATCTTTTATTTGGTATATTAGAGAAGGAAAGGCTGACTTTTCTTTTATTTGGTATATTAAAGGAGGAAAGGATGACTTCTTTTATTCGGTATATTAGAGGAAGGAAAGTGTGATTTTTCACAGTATGAATATACATATTTTCAAGTATACTTTGAATAGTGTTCATAACACTCTCAGTTTGTCATAGATAACGTTGATATTTGTTGTTGCTGGGATTCTTATTTGTCATCGTCGTTGTTGACTTTGAATTGTGTTACCAGCGACTGTTGACTGGTTTACCATTTGTGTTTTTGGGGGCTCGTCTGGCCCACGTCGCTGACGGGGCATGATTTGGCAATTTGTGGGTTTGTATAGGAGGCGTCGAGTAATATGAACTGTGATAATTACAATATATACACACACCCACACACATACCATATAGATTGGTTTATCAATTTGCCACTGAAACGCTTTTCTCTATTTTATTTATTTTTGATTATTTTCGCACTCATATTTCCGGGGAATGTCTGACGAATTGTCAGATTTTTGTGCCAGCTTTTAAGCTGTTGGAAGTCCGACAATTGATTTGCATTGTTGTAAATGCTTTCAGTAAATTGCAGCAATCTTTAAATATTGTACTATGTCTGCGCTGAGATATACTCCCGTTTTGTGGGGTGGAGGCAAGGCTTTGCGGCTGCAATATCCAGAAATAAACCAAATGGCGAAAAAAAGGAACAAAACACACACATTTCCTGAACTTCTGCGAAAAGGGGTGAACATTTTGGCTGTGGTTGTGTGAAAATTCTGTCTCAGCTGCTGCCGTTGAAAATTCCAGCATAAAGATGCGATCCGTTGTCTTCATTTCATTTTTGGCACAGTTTGTGTCTATTTTTATCACAATATTTTTGGCAACAACAAAAAAATTGGCAAATGTTTGCGCTGACAAGCTGATAACCGCGTTTTATCTTCTGTTATAAATATAAAAGCAAACAATTCAAATATTTGCTCATTTTATTAAAGGGTATTATAGATTTATCATCGGTATTATAGATACTTTCAATCAGCAGGATGAACTGATTCTTTTTGCGGAAATTTATACTTGTAGCTGCCATAGGAAAGAATAGTATGAAATATACAATTACTAGCATCATTTTTTATATTTTAACCAAATTGAATCATAATCAGATCACTTAATATATAAGCAAGAGTATTTAAACTTCGGCATACCAAAGAATCTTTTGTTTTGCATTTATTCTTATATCTCTTGGCCTGCTGTCATTTCAAGTTGCTCAAAATCTGGAATGTATGCAGATGACTTAAAATATAGAATACAAGATCAAATATTATTTCAAACTCGTGCGGCAGTTAACTCTTGAATATTCCATATAATATAGCTTAAATTGTTATCTTATATTGCCAGAAAATATATTTTTATATTAATTATAAAATCTTTGCGTATCTTTGTGACTTATAAATCGTATTTATTTTTGGTCTCCGTCAAACGAAACTGCATAAACATTTAGAATTTATTTGAGTGCTGGTCGTTTGTTTATTTATTCCATTGAATGCATTCAGATGAAGAAATTTGGAACAATTTTGGCAAAAATTGCTGTTATCCGTTTGACGTTCGTATTTTGCATTTCCCATCTGTTGTTTTTCCCTCATCGTCGCGCCCCACCCCGCCCACAACTTTAAGTATCTGTCGACCTTTTTAACACAGGATTATGAAAATTTCATCAGCGTTACGTAAAATTTTCTGTGGAAATTGCAGCCAGAAGTGAAAAGTGTGAACACACACCCGTGGCATATACACACGCACAGTCACACACACACACACACAAACACATTGACAGTTTATTACATTTTCAAGGCAACCCATAAAATGCCTCAAATGCTTGCCTCTTCTCCCCCCGAGGCGTGTCACACGTGACTGTGTTCGTTAGATCATAGTCCAGCTGAAATGTTACTAAATAATAGAATCTACTATATACTAAGAGCCTAAGACATTTACAGGCAATTATAGGGGTTATTAAGTAGTGTAAATAAAAATTAAATTCTGTATTCATTCATCATTTCTTTTAGAGCTAAATTTTTTAAAAATATAACCTAAAACTTACTTTAAATTGCAGAGTTGTTCAACACTACATTTTTAGTTGTTCGTCAGTTAAAATTCATTGATCAATCCATGCAAACGTACCTTCTATTTTCATGCTTTAGTATTTATTTAATTCGTGAGTAGCATTTTTAAAATGTATCTGATACGTGTATATAAGGTGAAGACTAATGTTATATCGATAACTTTAAGCTTATGATAGCATTATATCGATTAAATCCATTACAATATTGTTTTTTATTCATCTCTTTATCGAAACGTGCCAAAATATCAGACTTTCAGACTGAAACTTGAGTGAAAACCATAACTTATCGATCTATAGCTTTTCATTAAGTATAGTGTATGCATATAACAATTTGTGTGCATTTCATGAAGTTTTGTAAAGAGATACGTTCACTGTAATGCATTCTCAATATATCGATAAGTCTATGTTGCTTTGAGGTACATTTTCGATATACATAATCGATACATTCCTTGGAGCTTACATGCCTATGGTGTACTTACTTCTGAAGTGCGTTATTCACGCATGTAAGTTCTGCTGGGATATTCAGTGTGCGTGTGTGTGTGCATGCGTGAGCTTGCGTATGTGTGTGTGTCCCTTTTATGTCCATCACGCAATGGTTTTAGTTTTATGACGAAATTAGCGAATGTCTGTTTGCCAAATGCGCAATGGCGGCCCATATTTGTGTAATATTTGTATAAACAGGAAGATGCTTTTACCACACACAAACACACACACACACACACGCACACACACGCACAATCATCGATACAGTAAATTAGAAGACCAATAAGTTTGGTTGGCTGTAAATTTTGTTTGTGGCCTTTAAAATTGATTTGTGTTTATGGGTTTTTGTGTGTGCGAATTTGGCGTTTTTTGCAACAATTTACGACTTATTTTTGTGGCATAATTTTTGGCGCTGGGCGAGGCTGGTTTACCTGAAACAGTGGAAAGAACCGTTTAAGCAAAAATGGCTAGAAATGTTAATGGCAATTTGGCCTTATCAGGTTATCAGCGCACTGCATAGTTCAGGTTTACAGTTAGATTAGGCCCGGCACTCGGAACACAAGTCACTTAACTTCTACATGCCATGTATATATATATGTGTGTGTGTGTGTGTGTATGTATGTGTATTGTTTGTATGCCTTTTTCGCTTTAGTCAGTCGGTCAGCTTTATCGCCAGGTTTGTCCAAAAACAGCGAACAATTAGCGCAAAGCTCTCAATTGCTGAGCCATGCAAATTGAGTGGCCGAATGCGAAATGCAAAGCAAGCAAGAAAAAACAAGAAAAAAAAGTGGCCTCAGCATCCAACCGATAACAAAAACAACAACAGTGACGGGCACATTTGTTTGTCATGAAAACAATAATAAAAGAGCGCGTATCTCACAGTTTGTGTTTGGTCTTTTAAAAACGTCAAATAGTTTTGCACTCAATTGACTGACTCAAGCTGATAGCGCCAAAAAACACTCAATAGCAATGCGCCGGCGCTCTCGCGAGTGCCACTCAGAATAATAGCGTTTTACATTTTGTTGCTCAGCGACTCATTGCTACACGGTAGATTCTCTCGCCGGCGCAGGCAGTCGACAGCGCCGTCACAGCAGCTACAAGCTTTCAGCTGCGCTGGCTTTCCACTCATTCGTCTCTGGTACGTTGTCGTTTGTGCAGGCAAGCAGCGCTGTCAAGCGCTCGAGTTTTTCCGTGTGCACTTCTAAACTAAATCTTACAACTGAAACTGGACTCGGCAACTTTGCCAAAAAACAAAAAAAAAACAAATAAAAACCAATAAAACTATTAACTAAACTTCGCTATCTTTATTTAATCCTGAGCAACGTTCAAAACACAAACTTGGGATCTGTTTTCTGTTTAACTTCGTCAACTTGTGCAAATAAATAAAACAGAATTTAAATATCAAAAGCAAAAGCAATAAATAAATAAAGTCAAGAATTGGTAACTTTCGCTGGCTTCTTTTTAAATGTAAATAAAACTCTAAACAATTGCATTTCCGTCGCCAAAAATAAATAATAAATAAATACACATAATAATAATAATAATTATAATAATTAACAAAATGTTTTGATTAAAAGGTAAAATAAATGAATTCAGATACAATTTGTTAATTTTCGTTTTAAATACTTCAAAAAATTACATAAAATGCGAAGAAAAAATATATTTCAAATTAAAATTTGGTGTCTTTATTGTGGAAAAAGAAAAAAGTTTTTATGTTCCGTAAAAAGAAAATATAAATTCAATTAAGTATTAAATATATACATATACTAAGGCAGATGAAAAAATATATTTTTGACAAAAATAAACTTTTATTATGCGTGAATTTGACAAAACGACAAACAATATTCACACACACACACACACACACACACATACATATACATGTACAACATATTTATGTGTTTTTTAATGTGTATGTATGTGTGTGTGTCAAAAAGATTATCAAAAAAAAGTATAAGAAAAATGTTAAACTTTCAAAACAAGAAACTGAACATTTAACAAATCAAATATTTATGAAAAGTGCGCACGTTTGTTACACGCGGCAGCGAAAGCGAAAACAATGAATAGCAGCAACAAAAATAATAATAAAACAACAACTGATCATAAAGCAAATGCATATTAATTAATCAACAATTACGAATTGTCATGCTAAAAAAGATTTACACAACACTCGCACCTAACCTACAAACTGAATGCTGCTGCTGCTGCTGCTGCTAACGCTGCTGCTGCTGCAGCTGCAGCGTCAGTTGCAAGCGCAAAAACAAAAAAAACAATTATTGCAATCTGCGTTTTAGTCAGTCGCAATGTTGACGCTGACGCTGACGTTGACGTCGGCCGACCCCCACAACGCAACGCACGATCTGTCTACCTCGTCGCTGCCCACTCTCTCGCTCTCACTCTGGCGCTCTCTCCAATCACACACACACACTAAAGCTCACTGCAAACGCGGCGGCGTTTCAATTTGTTTCGTTTCGTTTTTATTTTATTTATTTTGACTATTTGGCATTTCGCTTTTTTCCTCTCTTTATTTTTTTTGGTAGGTGAGCTGCATTTGCATTTGCATTCGCATTCGCATTACATAAAATTGCTGAGCGAGTTAATTTGTTGATGAAAACTAATTGAATTGCAGCTTAATTGGCATTTGCATTGGCAAATGGATATGCGACACTCAGCCACACACATACATACATACAAGCATGCATGCAAAGGTATTGTGTGTATGTATGTATGGACATACACCCACCTATGCGTAGGCTGATTACACAACTGTGTGCGTGTGTGTGTGTGTGTGTGTTTGTATTGTGGCCAAAATGCGCGTGTCATGTTTGCCTGTCCGCTGTTTATAGTCTACTTAATTCAGCTTCTATTATATAGCGGCCTCTTTTGCCTACTGCTTTTTATTTTCATTCAATTTAATACACATTGCCTTTTATGTGCGCGCACAACTCACACACACATACACGCATACACTCACACATACATACACAGCAAAAAAAAATGTTCGTCAAAAGCAATTACTGCTATTTTACGTTGAGTTGAGTTTCACATGATGCTGCTGCTGCTGCTGCTCCGTTATTGCTCTGCAATTGAAATCAACAGCAACATCAGCAGCAGCGATGACAACAAGGCGCTGTAGAGGGGGCATAAAAGCGGCAGCAGTCATTTGTTTTATACATTTTGTTCTTGCGGTCTCTCTCGCTCTTTCTTTTTGTGATTGTCCCCCTTGTATCTCTGCGCTGTCTTTGTTTTGCTTTATTCGACTCAGTTTGTTACACAATAAAATTGTTGCTTTAATTTAGCTTACAGTTGATACAGACACTTCATTCATACCCCACCTATCTATATACAAACATACTCATTATTATTTTGACGCCCATATATTTATCTTAATGTGTATTTAAGTTTGCCATTGCCAATTGACATTGCATTACTAATGCGTCTTTAAGTAATTTACATCTGTTGCTGTTGCATCTAATATTTACACTTTACCCCCTTCCCCCACACATCTTGTTTAGTCGCGCTCTCGCACTTTTTCACCTTATTTACTCTCGCGCCCGCTCATAATTAAATTTGTGCACAAGCACAAAAGCGTGCCGCTGAGTGTTGTTTTTTTCTGAGAGTGCATATGTTTGTAACCACGTGTATACATATGTTTGTATGTATTTACGAGAGAGCCAGAACGCACTCATATCACGCGATCAATTGCTACACTGAGTCGACTTTGACTTGGCCTGAGTTACAGAGTTCAAGAGTTTAAGCTCTTTCTCGATTGCGTCTTATCAGCGCTGCTTGAGGTGCCACTTTCGTCATAGCTTAAATATGCGACCAAAGCTTTAATTAAAAGACTCGACGGGTTGAAGAGAACGCCGCTTGAGTTACTTTAATTGATATTTAGCCGTACATACTAGAGTTGTGCGTTCTAGTTTAATTGAACAACAAAGTTCAGTCGTTCAATTTTCATTTAACGAAACAATCGATCATATTCTTCGTTGTGTTTTATTTTCGTTCCAAAACTAAGAATGTATCTAAAATCGAAGGAATTCTTTTTAACGAATGAACTGAATATAGTTCTTTCGTTCAGTTTGGTGAGTCATTTGATTGTACTGATTCTGAAAGATTCTCGATACAAGTTCTTTGTTATTTTTTGGCAAATTAATTAAAATGATGTAAGCCTAATTTGGGTTTTCGACGCTGCGCTGCGGTTCTAACCGGCTGCAACCGGCAAACTCATAAAATAATAACAAAGGCAACAAAAAGATGAAGCAATTATTTAAGTGTGTTTAGTGCTGTTTTGTTCTACTATTTGGTTCTTTCTATTGTCGCAATGCCTTTGTCCACTGATTGCCTTCCGGCTTGTCTCGCTCTCTCTGGGTGTGTGTGTGTGTGTATATAGGTGTGTGTGTGTGTGTGACAGTTAAGCTTCAATATTTTTCCATTGTCAACAACCCTAATTTGACATTCAATATCGCACTTCTCATTCCAGTGCAACCTCCTGATTGTCAAGTGGCTCGAAAACCTTAAATTCAATGTCAATAGTACCTCAGTACTACGGTACTGCTTGATTTCACCACAGAGACGAGCCCCCCAAAACAAAAAAAGAAACGAAATAATCAGTTTTCTTGTCGTTGTTGACTATGAAATTATAAATTTTGTTTTGAGTATAACCATCAACGTGTAGAGCACTTAAGGCTCTGTATCATAAAAAACTCTAGCTAGAAGTACTGTAGATTGTACTGTAATATACACACACTGAAACCTTATAGCCGCTCTTCTTACCAAGGCACATACTTTCTTATAAAACTACTCTCTATATTTTTAAATTCAAATGATATTTTCGCAATATAATGATAACATATGAAATGTTTGTTATATAAAGATAACAGGCAAAAAGATATAGTTGTATATTTAAAATCAAGTTTTCTTCTTAAATAATACATATTTTAAATAGTTTTCTTTTATATATTTTGCATGGGATATACCTCAAGCTGCATACCAAATTTCAACACTCTAGACAGTTTCTTAGCCGAGTTATTAACTTATTATACACTTTACTATTTGATAACGCACACAGAGCATGCAACCAATTCGAGTGTATGTATGTATGAAACGAGACCGGGGGGTTTATCTCGACCCAGACTATGGGGTGTTCCACTGGCCGCCGTACTGCTGCCTAAACACGGAACTTTCACGGGCACTTCACGTGCGACCCGCACAATGCTCAGCCGCTCCGTGCATGCACAGCTGAGTCGGCCGATTGTTCCGTCCGTCCAATCTTATCAATGGACGGGCAGCCAAGACGATGATGACGACGCCGTCGACGTCGACGTCGCATTCTAGAAACACTCGACAACAGAATACATTTCATGCTACAATCCTGTGGCAGTCACGGCTGCAGCGTATGCTGCATGATCGGGAATCAGACTGTATATAGTATATGCATAATATATAATGTGTTAGTTTTGACTGGGCTGGAATGATCTGAGCTTATCAATATAGCTGCACTACAAGTGGAACGCTTTAATTAGATTGCCAGACACACCCACCAAACGACGCTTATCGCCGTCGCCGTTGCCGTCGCCGTCGTGTTGTCTTGCCCTGGATATTGATAAGCGACAAGGGGTAGGGGTTTGGCCTGCTTGAAAGGGGGGCAGAAGGGGCTCTCAGACATGTTGGCAACCACAAAATGGCAAGCGCTTATCGTTCGATTACAAAATGTTGAAAACTTTCCAATACAAACTTCGAAAACAGCTCAAAAATCAGGCTCATTAATAGAAAACATTTTAGCTATAATTCAAACAAAAAATATATATGTTGCCTTATTATTACTAACCCAAAACAAACATTGCGTATATATATTATATATATTTACATATATATCGATCTATAAAATTTATATAAAAAAACACACGAAAATCGCGCGATTTTGTTTTCGGTCTGTGGTGTAACAAACGAGTGCAATAAAAACAATCAAAAATGATAAGAAACAAGATGAGAAAGTATCATAATGTATAATTATCATAACGATTCGCGCTTTGTGCAACACTTTTTGCAGTAATCTTGAGAACAAACATGAGATTTATTCACTTGCACAACAAACGGCGGCAACAACTGAGCAACAACAGGAACAACAACAACAACAGCAACAACTATCTGAAACTGACAACAACGAAGCAACAATTACAGCAAAAGTAACTGAAACAGAAGTTGTTGATATAACAACAACGACAACAACAATAGCAGCAGCCGCAACAACTTTGGAGCTAACAGACAAACCCAAAGTAATTGAGACTGCCAACGAAACAACAACAACAACTGCAACATGCAACTGCAACAGCTGCTGCTGCTGCCACAACTAACCCACCAGCAACAACAGCAACAAACTCAATTTTAGCTAACAACAAACAACAATTGCCGTCAGAGCTGCTTATCAAACGTGAAAACAATTCACCCGGACCGCGCACCATAACCGCTCAACTGTTTAACAACAATATCAACAACAACAGCAACAGCAACAACAACAGCAACAGCAACAACTTGCTGCGTCTCGAAGAGAAACGTCCCAAATCGGTGACCGCCTCGCTTATACGCAGCACACCGCCAGCAACTGTTGCTGGTTGCGTGAGCAGCAATAAGAAACAACAAACATTGAACGTTGCCGCCGCCGCAGCTGCTGCTGCTGCTGCTGCAGTCGTCGCTGCATCCCAAGCACTGCCGCCTACAACAACAGCAACGGCTGCAATTTTGTCGTCAAGCAATCAACAACATCACCAACACCAACAGCAACAGCAACAACATCAGCAACAGCAGCAACAACAGCAGCAACAATTGCAGCTGAAACAAACACAAGATATGAATAAAGGATTCTTATCATTTGCTGACGATGACCGAGGCTTAGCAAGTAAGTAGAGCACATTCCCCAACGATTACACCTTGATAACCCCTCAGTTAGGTGTGCAAAATGTCTCTATATAGTCAGTCCAGTGTAGCCAGCTGTCGATGCAGATAAGCGGCGCCACAGTATTGATTCAGTTCAGTGCAGTCAAACATCTCGAATGTTTCAGGATCTGTATGCCACTATAATACTAATACGGGAGAGGTCAGTGATTATCTTCTTCTTTCGTTTGTTCCGCCCATATTGCAGTCTCTTTAAGCATCTGTAGAAAGACAACTCTGAAATCCCTATTAACGTATTTTGTAGAATATTTGCTGCTCGGGTTCTTACTAACAGGAAAACACATTATAAATGTTCCATGTTCTGAATTATGACTCAATTTCGATCATTTATTGATATAGTTAAAAAGATTGATGTTAGTAAACTATACTTTTGGAATATTCCTTATTTTCATTGTTATGATCTAGAAAGCTTAAAAAATGTTGATTTATGGAAAACACATTATAAATGTTTCGTGTTCTGAATTATAACTCAATTTCGATCATTTATTGATATATATAGTTATAGTTATAGTTAGTTATAGTTTGCCAAGCGCACACGAATCCTACAGGATCAACAAACCTCCTAACGACCTTCAGTATCCGGCGACACTAAGGACCTGCTCGGTCTATGTGGGACCACCATGTGGTGATCAACCGATTCTACCTAACCTATTATGATCTAGAAACCCTAAAATAGATGTTGATCTATTGAAAATACATCATAAATGGGGTTCTGACTTATGGCATCTCATAGCACTTGTATGTATATAGTTGTGTCTATGAATACTGTTAGTTCAGCGTCGTCTTCTAGAAATGTTTAAGCGCAGCCAACTTAACTGCATGCGTGCAATGTGCATTTTGAAAGTGTGGCAACGCTACACCGTTCATTTTGTGCTTCATAATCAGTGAGATCATGATATTCTTAGCCTAAACGTAGTATTTCTGTCAAATACTATAGCACATCCTTATAATCAGTGAGATCCTTGATATTCTTACCATAAACGTAGTATTTCCTTAGTTGGTTTTTTGTTATAATTGATCTATTATTTTCATATATAAAATTCGATTGATTTGTTTGAGTTTCGTTTGAATGTCATTCGTTTACAGTTAGCAGGAGTATATAGTGTTGCCACATCACCTAACAGAATTCCGTAGACTAATTCCGTAATTTGTGATTATTTCCAAGAAATGATACAAAAGGAATTTAGAAAATGCCACGTGATTTATGTTTATATTTTATTTATACGATAAGATAGTTACGAAACACGTTTATGTCAATGAATAAATAATTGGATTATGTAAATACTGAATAAGCTATATGCTTATTATATACAGTAGCGGACAAAATAATACGTACACTCATATAACTAACTTCAAATATATATATATATCGAGCAGAAAGCATTTTTAGATTCTAGATTGCTTCATCTGCTTCAAATTAACGACTCGTTTTCCTATCGTAAAGTGTCTGTCCGGAATTCATTGTCCGGTACTGTATATATACTATAGTATATTGTTAGTTATGCAATCCAATGGGGAAACTCGCATAATTCTCTAGGGTAGAAAAACAGGAATAATCCAAAATGTGCATTAGCTCAAGGCTAAACTCAACGTACGTCTATGTACTTATGTATATAAATGCATATATGTATTATGTATATATGTATATATAGTATGCATATTCATATTAGCTGCGATTGTTGTTGGTCGTGTCTGTTTGTAAATAAATTGTAGTATGTAAAAAGAAAGAAAGAATATACAACAACGTGCACTAGAGAATCGTGTGACGTGCGCTGCCATTTGATGTGATTTGACGCAACTTAATTGGTCAGGCCGCCGTTTAGTCAATCAGTCAGTCAATCAGTCAGTCAGTCAGTCAGTCAGTCAGTTTTGTCAGTTGCTTATCGTCGCAATTTGCGCAAATCAAACGATTTTTATTTGTAAACCGCAACAACAAATTTGTTGTTGCTTGCATGCATTTTGTATACAAAATGCAACTCGCCTGACACTCAACAATACTATATATATATATATATATCTGTATTTGTATAAATATATGCCGTATATCAGCATTTTGCCGGTTGGCATTTTTCCGTATTACGTGCATTATTTCTATTATTTAAATATAATATTTTTGTTCCCCCCTTATTTATTTTTGATACGTTTCTTGTGTCATAATCGTATGCCAATGTACATACCCCAACGTAACCCCAACGAAAGCGACAATATATAGTAGATTGGGCCTCTCAATATGCTTGTAGCTAAGGGGGCATAACGTGAAATTCTTTTATGAATATTAACTTGAGCCAATTAATATGTTAAGTGATGTGCCTGCCTGTCGTCCAGTGGCCAGCCCAGCCAAAGTTGGCGCGTGTGCCAAGGTCCGGCCATGGATCAGATCAAGCATTGCTGCCTCTGACATGTGTCGCCGCCGCCCCAGCATAGCCTCCCACACATCAAGCCCCACTGTCCGCACTCTCCCTGGCGGCTTACCCTTACTTTTCCAACCCCCCTTCCTTCCTTGTCTTTTCTAGTGGCTGGCGCGTGTATTTTTAAAAACTGTTGCAGTTCGCTTGGAGACTGCTTCTCTAATCGACAATTGGTTCTATTTTTCTCCTTTTTTTTCTGTTTTTTTCCTGTCTTTTCTTTTTTTCCCCGTCTCTTTAGCTTTTTGCTTTCTGTTGACATTTTGTGCTGGCTGCAGACGCCGCAGATACTTCAGTTTTTGTTCTCAGTTCTTTTCTTACCTTCTTTTTTTTCTTTTTTTCCGAAGTGTCTATATTTATTTTCGTTTTAGTGGAACGTAAATAAACCGGGAAGCACTTATTATATTTATTTTCGTTTTAGATAACCAAAGGAATTGCCAGATATAGCATTTGATTTGGCCTGATCGCTTGAGAACTGTATAAATATTGTATAATAATGATATTTTTTTTGTATTCTTCTTTCCTGTAAGTTGTTTTGCAAAACTTCCACTCATTACAAGGTTAATCAGCTGCTGTTATTACATTCAGATTATAATGTTTTCTATCTTCTGGTTCCCCCCGTTTCCCGAACACTTACTCATTTGCCTCTCGACTTGTAGAATTATCTTTGTAGTAATTTTGTATAGTCAAATATTTGTTAACTGAAATCAGCATATAGGGTGCTGGTTAGGGAAAAATCAATTTTTCTTGCGTTAGAAATCTATTCATATTGATAAACTATACTTTTTTTTTATATTAGTTTTTGTGACTTTTATTATTCTATTAGTTGTTGTTGCATATTTTGGTTTTTATTTCATTTTGTTTTTTGATTAATTTTTTAATTGCCTTTTTTTTTTTTTGAAAATTGATTTTTTATTTGAAAATAGATTTTTTGAAAATAGATTTTTTTTAAATAGATTTTTATAAAATTTAATTTTATGTTTTTTTAAAATTTAATTTTATTTTATTTTTAAATTTTTCTTTTTTTTTTATCTTAAAATTGTTTTTCTTTATTTAAATTTGTTTTTTTTTTATATTTAAATTTGTTTAAATTTGTTTTTCTTTATTTAAATTTGTTTTTTTTTATTTAAATTTGTTTTTATATATATTTTATTTTATATATCTTTTAAATATTTTTTTTTGTTTTTATTTTAAATTTTAAAAAATTTTTTTTTAAATATTTTTTTAAAATTTTTAAAAAACAATTTTTTTTTCAAAATTTTTATAAACAAATTTTTTTAAATTTTTTTTTAAAATATTTTTTTTTATATATTTTATTTTATATAGATTTTTTTGTAAATTTTTGTTTAAATAGTTCCTTAAAATATTTTTTTAAATATTTTTTTTTAATAATTTTTTTTTTGTTAGTTTAAGATTTCTAAGATTTTTAGATTACTCAAGTTCTCAAATAGTAAAAACAACGGCGTTTACTTACACAAAGCGACGCCGTCAGACCTTTTTGTTAGCGGCTCGATTCTTTAAAGTGCTCATGTCCGTTTATTTTTATTTACATGGTCCGAATTTTGATTTGGGATGCCTCAGAAGTACGTCATGGTCATCATAATGATCATGAGCATCAACATGATGATTTAAATCAATTGAAACTATGTCGAGTTGTGCTCAGCTGAGCTGCTTAGAGCCAAGTCACGCGTTAATGTTACCAGTTCTAGAAAACTTTCGAAATATATTTCAAGTGCATCGAATGTGGCTCAAGTGCAGCTGCAGCTAGTACTCGAATGTAGTGTGTATAATGTGGTGTGTGGTGTGTGTGGTATGTGGGTCTGGTGCTTGAGTCACGTCACGAGATGCGACAGTCACTTTTCAGTAACTTGGTGACTTGGTCAGAGCTGGTCAAGTACTTAAGGAGATGTTTAATTTTTGCATTGAATGCATTTGCTTTTTTTGTTTTGTTTTTAGTTTTTTGTGTTGCTTATTGTGAAGCCCCTGTCTGGCCTTTGCACTTTACACTAACAAAAAAATATATAAAAAATAAAAAATCCCGACAGCAACAAACATTCTGTTAACATTCACGATTTTGTAGGCCTCAAAAACAGCACCTAAATAGAAGGGGGCCGCTTTGTGCTCGTTGTTATTATCATGTGCCATAAGTTCAGTTGTTAGTGTACTTTAATTTTCATTTTTCTTATTTTTTTTTAGTTTTATTTTTTCGTTGAGTAGCACTTGTGTGCCATAATTATAAATCGCCCTGTGGGGGGTGGGGTTCAGTTGCAGGAAGGTCTCTCTCTATGTGTGTGTTTGCATTGTTAATTAATTTGTTTGTGCCACTGTGCAAGCGAGAAGGCCTCTATATAGTAATTCGAGTACATATCATACATATACATATGTATATATACAAAAGTGCAGTGTATCGTTTGCTAAAGCTCTGCTTTTTTATACCCCACCCTGCAGTGGGTAATATAACTTTGTCAGTTTGTTTGCCATGATAGAGAATAGGTAAGAAAATAGGGAATATATGGCAAATGTGGAGGAAGTATGGGGTAGTCTATTGTAGGTTTTTTTTTAAATTACGAACCAAGTTTTTTTTTGGCGCAACCAACTTAACTGCGTACTTTAAATATATGTGGCAACTCTGCAGTTTACTTTACAAATTGGCAAATGATTACTGCATTCTAAAAGTTTGAAGAAAAATATATTAGCAATTTCATAGTGAATGGTAAAAAAAATAAATATTATTTACTTTTGATAAGAATTTCTATATTTATTTACATTTTGTAATTTTTTTTATTTTTTATATATTTTTTATTTTTCAAATATTTTTTTTGTTTTTTAAATATATTTTTTATTTTTTAAATTTTTTTTATTTTTTAAATATTTTTTTCTTTTTTAAATATTTTTTATCTTTTTTTTTGAATTTATTTTAAACTTTTTTAAAATTTTTTTTACACTTTTTAAATATTTTTTTATTTGTTTCTTGGATTTTTTTATTTATTAATTTTTTTATTTTGATAGAAATTTGTACCAAAAGTTTTTACTATTTATATAAATACTCAAAATGTATGCAATCTATCGATTATTTGTTAGCTGTTTCTTAAAGAGTATGCCATATTCGGTGTGTTTTGCATATGCAATTTTCTTTCTTTTGTAAATAGCTGCTCCAATACATATTGTGGTCATTGTGGTCGCTACAATCACTGGAAAAATAAAACACAAAGTAAAATCATCAATAGGTGCATTTAATATGATTGAAATGTTGCTTGCAATTGTTGTGTGTACAAAGAACTTGAACTATTGATAAGATACGTTATATAGATACACTGGAATAGAAAAGTGCATAATCAACTGGTTAGTTGAGTGTAGATTAGGCAGATTACACAAGGTTGTAGTTTTAAGTGGGTCTCCACTTTTATATGGGCTACTAGTGCCGTTTAGTAAGCATCGTAAATACTATTACAACGCCCCTTATTTGATGTATATGTATATATATTTATGTAGTATATATATTTGTATTCTAGTTTCTATAACAACTTTGATTCAGTGGCGCTGTTTATACCGGTTTTATAGGCGCTACCATAGCATTAGGCATAATATATAGTATCTTATGATTGTGGGATTGTTGACTTGACTGAAGTTGCTCGTGACGTGCATCCAAATCTCTGGGTTGATTATAATGACGATAAGACGTTAAGCACCTTGCGGTTCGGGGGCCTTGACTCTGTTTGGGGTTAGACTTTTCTTCCTTTTTTTGTTTTAATATTTTCCCATAGTTGCATTTCTATGGGTTGTGTACGTCAGTGTCGGGGTTTATTATCAGCTGATGCTGGCGTAAAACTTTTCCGATGCTGATTAATGAGACAGTTATAAAATAAAAAGGCCATTAAAATCAAGTCTTGATTTTTAGCCATTCCCATGTCCCAGCAATTGTGGCATAACATAAATCAACTAATTCACCAAAAAAAATAGAAAAAGTAGGAAAAAAAACTTCAATTAGTCTCAATTGGAAGCTGTCAATTGAAGAAAATGAAATTTTGGGGCAGCATCAGCGCGAGCAACAGGCGCCAGTACAGTCTAGCCTCTAGCCTGCTGCCTCAAGGGTCTGCTGACGGCTTGTGGCATTAATTAACAGCGAGAGTTTTATTTGATATATATATACTATATATATTTCTTGAAGTTTAGGCGACGTTTGCACTTAGCACTAAGTTTTGACACCTTTTGACAACTGCAGATGCCCGCAATCAAGTGGATAATTAAATGAAAGAATCACAACACTGGACAACAAATTTTCAATATATTTTTATTGTGCCAAACAGACAGTTCTTCTTCTATTCTATTCTATTCTATTCTATTATATTATATTTTATTCTATTCTATTCTATTCTTCTACTTCTATTTAGTTTTTATTTTAGTTTTTGTTAATCCTTGTTAGGAAAGTTTAATGTTTTTGCTTTATTTTAGATTGAAACTTACAAAAACAGATTTTTGCTAGTATTTATATTTTTATAGACATTTGATAAGGTCTATGAACTTAATTTGATTATCTTGGAAAACTCTCAACAATAGATTATTTGTTCATTTAATTTGTAGTAAAATTTGTATTTAATACATATTAAATTTGTAAGTTTTATTTTATTTTGTATTTATTTCTTATATATTTTATATTTATCTTATATTTATTTTATATTTTTATTATTATTATTATTTTTTATATAATATATATTTTTTTAATTTTTATAATTTTATTTATTTATTTTTATAATTTCATTTATTTTATTTTATATTTATTTATAATTTTATTTATTTATTTTTATAATTTCATTTATGTTATTTTATATTTATTTATTTTTATATTTATTTATTATTATATTTATTTATTTTTATATATTTATTTATTTTTATATATTTTATTTTTTTTGTGTAAATGTTATAAAAAATGTTAAATTATACAATAACTTTACAATTAGCTGATTAATCCCTAGGCAAGAGTCAAAAATAGTTCAGGGATATTAGGACCACAGGCAATTATAATGGCTGTTTGGCATAGTAAATAAAAGAAATTTGCTGTCTAGTGCTATAATTATATAAAACAGATTAACTAAACTGTGTGTTTTCTATATCTTTTGCGCTTTTGCAGTTTTGAAAGAGGAACCTGATGATCTGTCACATCACCTGGCAAACACCGCCTGCATTCAATTGGATGAGATTACGCCCTTTGGCGATATGCTCGTGGGTCTCATGGGCTCCTGTTTGCTGCCCGATGATATCAATACGTTGGACTCGAACACCTGCTCGACGACAGGTAGTGCACAGCAGTATCACAGCGGCAACAGCAGCAGCAACAACAATAACAGCAGCGGCAGCGGCAGCAGCAGCAGCAGCAACAACAGCAGTAGCAATAGCTACAGCAGCAATAGACTCAGTCTGAATACTGCAGTCGCAGCTGCTGCAGCTGCCACAGTCAATGTCACAGCCAACAACAATAGCAATCACAGCAGCAGCAGCAGCAACAATAACAACAACAGCAGCAGAACTAATAGCAACAACATTAGCAGTGGCAGCAGCAACATCAGCAGCAGCAGCAACAGCAGCATCAGCAACAGCAACAACACCCACCAGCATCAGGATAATAGCAACAGCAGCATCAACATCGATCCGCTGTTCAACTATCGCGATGAGTCGAACGACACAAGCTGCTCGCAGCATCTACACTCGCCCAGCGTTACATCAAAGGTGTGCACAACAGCAATCAGTGCATATGTGAAGTCAGCAACAGCAATTAACAAACTTCTTTGCCGTTCTTTGCAGAGTCCCGAGGACAGCAGCCTGCCATCGCTCTGCAGCCCCAATTCGCTGACCCAGGAGGATGATTTCGCGTTGGTCGACTTTGAGATGCGTGCACCCTATATACCCATAGATGATGATATGCCGTTGCTTATGGAGAGCGATCTCATGTGGTGCCCGTCAGAGGATTTGCAGACAATGATGCCGAAGGATATTGATGCCATGCAGCAGCAACTGCAGCAATTGCAACAACAGCAGCAGCAGCAACAATACGGCAGCTATCAGCAGTCATTGCAACATCATCAGCAGCAGCAGCAGCAACAGCAGCAACAGCAACACTTTTCCAGTTCGCTGTGCTCCTCGCCCGCCTCCACGGTATCGTCGCTGTCGCCATCGCCAGTGCAGCAGCATCAACACCAACAACAACATCAACAGCAACAGCAGCAGCAGCACCAACAACAACAACAACAGTCAAATGTCTTTACCACCGGCTCCAGTGAGTTGGCAGCGCTGCTCTGCGGCTCTGGCAATGGAACGCTCTCAATTCTGGGCAATGCCTCTGGGGAGGATCGTTTGCAACAGCAGCAGCAGCAGCAGCAGCAACAGGTGAACAGTGATTTTCGCAGTTTCCGGCAGTTGCAACAGGAGTTGCAGCTACAGGAGGAGGAACAGCAACAGCAGCGCCATCAACAGCAGCAACAACGCCAGCAACAGCAGCAGCAGCAACAGCAGCAACAACAGTTGTTAAGTCTTAGCATAGAGTGCAAAAAGGAGAAATTTGATGTTTCGTTGGCGCCCAGTTTATGTGATTCCATTGAGGATGCATTTGAAAATGACTACAGCAAGGATTGTAAGTATATTGTGAATTTAGTGAAATATGCAGCAAAATAAAGAAGGCATTCTAATGAATTTCATCAATAGTATACACTATTGATGTACAGCTTAACCATCGATAGTAGAGAATATCGATTGTTACTCCAGGGAATATCCATCAACTTTCATCGATCAATATACGATCTTATCTCGACACATGTGGCATAAATTTCCCTAATAGATATTGCCCCTTCAACGAGTGCGTTTTTCACCTACGCCATGACGACAGGCTGGCTAATTATTTAGTATTTTGGCTAAGCAGCCAACGAGGCAGACATTTTCCACATTTTCCACAATGGTGACAAGTTTTTCACTTTTACTGCATTTGGAGAGGCCTAAATTTAAGACAGCTATGCCCGTTTATAAATAGATTCAAGCAGTGAACAACTTTGCCGTGGCATGTTTTCATATATAATAAGCATATGCATATATATATATACATTTGCATGTGTGTTTGTGTGTGTGTAAAAATAGATGAAAACATAATGAAAATTTCATTTCCACAATTATTTGGCATTTACCAACAAAGTTGACAGCAACGTATGTTGCGGGTGGGTGGGTGGAGGGGGTGAGTTAATTGATGCGGGTCTTCAAGCCCAATTGTTGCCACAATTACCTATAGAAGTTGCTTAATTATATATTATTTTCACACATCCTGGCGTGACACGTCCTCTTTTTTTTGTTTTTTACCTTTGACACGTGTCAAGTGGCAACTTTGATTGATGTCTGGCTGCGGGCCTGGCCTGGCCTCCTGTCAGTTTGTTTTGACTTATTCTTCTGTTGTTTGGTCTATGGACAGATGCCTGTGGATACTATGGATATCTATCAGCCTTGTCACGGAAGCTCTTTCAAACCAATGCCAATTCTTGGCTATTACAAAATCTCTTTGAAATCTTTAGTGTCAATCGATTATACACGTGTATTGACGGCTTGGTCACACTGTCTCATATTTACATGTAATATTGCGCTACTTCTAAAGACATCAAGTGTGACCACGAACATTATGTTTTGATATCACACATAATTCATGAGACGTGGAAATTGCTCTGTTTCAATTCTGTGTTAGAATTGCATGTGATAATGACCAGTGTTGTAAAATGCTTCCTAATGAACTCAGACAACAGAGTGTTGTAAATGCAACACTTTTACTACTGCCACACTAAAATAAACATTCGTCAAACTTATTGCGCAATAGATTGAACGCTTAGTAATATCTTCATGTCATACTTTGACTGTTTTCCGAGTTTCATGCCAGAAAATATTACACGTCGAAATTAGATAGTGTGAACAGACGTTACACAGAAGTAAAAGGCCAGCCAGCTTTGAAAAACATTTTATTATTGTATTTTATGAGCTTTGCATTTCATAAAAGCCCAACTTGAGTGAAATTTAAATAGAGTTGCAATTAAAATTGGTAAAATTTTTTAATTGCCTGGCAACTGTGGAAAATGAGTGTCTTAAAACATCAAAAAGAAATCTTTCAGACAAGAATTTAATAACAAAGGAACTTTGTTTAATTTTAGTCTGTTAATGAAACATAATAATTACTGATGACAACCCTGTAAAGGCAGCCATATTGCCTGAACAGAGCGATCAGCTGTTCGTTCATAGTTTGTGTCAAAAGCAGAAGTCCCATGACTTTTCTTTCCAAGTTCCGTGACACTTTTGGAATAATATATTTGTGACAAACCAATGTTTCTAGTTTATAGTAGATACTATATCTTATGCATAGATATAGTCATATATGAAAAGTATTTTGCTTATAAAGCGATACATTCATTTTGGCAAACACACACAAATTTCAAGATATTTCTTGTATTTATTTTTTGTGGTTCGGCGAGAGCACAATATTATTGTTTTAAATTAGCATCAATGTCATGGGCAAAGGAATTAATTGCTCGTGTGTTCGTTTGGCTGAGCAACAGCAACAGCAACAATAACAACAACAGCAACACGCACAATATATCAATAAATTGTTGTATGTAGTGTGCGCATAAATAATGTGGGGAAAAGCGAGATTAATACGACACAGAATGCTGCTGCATATTTCATGAATTTAATTATAACAGCTTTTGTTGTAAACTTTTGTCTAGATATGTATGTACAATCTATATACTATATATGTATTTCATTTTGTAGCCACCAATTTGGATTGTTGGAGCGATTTGCTGCAAATGAATGTGGGTGAGGCAGCGGCCAGTCCAGCAGTTTCACCTGCCTCCAGTAAGGTGACAACATTACAGCTGTTGCAACAGCAACAATTACAGCAACAGCAGCAACAACAACAGCAACAACAGAACATCATTTTAAATGCCGTGCCATTGATAACCATACAAAATAGTAAGACAGTGTTGCAACAGCAGCAGTCGGAGGAACAGTTGCAGGAGCTGCTGCTGCCAAGCAAGCTGCCAGCAATGAGGCTACTGAATGGCACCACAATTGCTCCACTCAATACCAAGGCAACCATACGTCTGGTGGAGAGCAAAACGCCCACGGCAACGAAGGCAACCATATTGCAGACATTGGTGCCACAGCAGCAACATGGCAACAAGCGGCATCTAAATAGTCAGTCGGCTGCTGGCAATCCTGTGGAATCGAAGCGCCTAAAGAGCGGCCTGGAAGTGCAATCGCCGCAGCTGCTGCAGCAGCTAATGGGCAAGGAGCAGCAGCAGCAACAGCAACAGCAGCAGATGCAGCAGGCAACAAAGCGGCAAGCAAGTGATCGCTGGTCAGCAGCAGAGGCCAAGCAGCAGAAACAACAACAGCAGCACAACAACAGCAGCAGCAACAGCAGCAACAGTCAAACTCTGTGCTAATGAATCTATTAGTCAGTGGACGTGATGTAAGTGCCGGCTATTGCATTGTGCCCATGCGGCCAAAGAAGCAGCTGGCCAAGGTTTAAAGACACGCACCTGCCCCACACACACACAAACACACACACACACACACACACACACACACACATAAACACACACAGTTTGTTTTATCAATTAGCTAATTGATAGCGCAACACCAGACAAGCCCATTTCTACAATTTGTACTTTGTAAATGGATCGATTTTATAGACAGACCACCCTTGAACCCCTCCTCCCACAACTATCCTTAAACGGCTACATGCAACAATCGCGCTGGACTAGACCCCAGCAAGGATATTGTGGCATCGGCCAGTCAGGGCATAGTCTTAGTCGTATATTAGTCTAGTTTGTAGTCATAGATCTACCATTTAGTGTTAGCCTAATGTTTAATCTAGTTGTTTAAGTGCTGCGCAATCAGCAGCAGTGTGGACTTTAAAATTATAAATTTGTAGACTATTTAAAATAGTGCGACGTCGTCATTTTAATGCATCATTGAACTAAGTGTAAGGCCTCAGTTAAATTCGATTAATTCAATTATTTCCCAAATACTTTCCCTTCATCCTTTTTTATTATTATTATTAATAATTCTTTTTGTTGTTGAATTCATTTTAAGATAATGTTGTTATATATTTTGTTGAGCATATTCATTTGTTGTACATATATACTTATAGTACTTTCTACTCTTACCTATTATAAAAGCTATTATAAGCAAATAGTTTGCATAAGTCGAGCTTGGCTACTACAGTGACTACCAGAAGCATCACAACAGCAACTAGAAACACATTTAATTGCAATCAAATACTGTCGAAAAGCTTAAGAAATTAGAAAATACAACTATATAAAAATTCAAATATGACAACATTAAGTATATTTGTTTCGTTTTTTTGTTTACTGTGATAACATTTTGCGTTACGATTATTAACTAATATTCACAATATTAATTTTTATTTTTATTTTCTATTTTTTTTTTTTGAATTTGTTAAATGTGTAAGCATTTTTGAACTGAGGCAGAAGCAGCGCCAGCTTTAAACCGAGCAAATTATTTTAAAATGAGATATGTAATGGAAATGAAGGAAATTCAGTTAAATTTTTGTTGTGGCCACTTTGTGTTTGAATAGAAAAATACCCTGTAAATTGTAAACATTGTGAAATGAGAAAGTAACAAAATTGAAATTCGAGCGCTGATGGTACAAACTGAATAACAACAAGAAATGCAAAAGAAAAATCAATATATAAATATATATATATAGAGTATATTAACAAAAGAAAACTATCAATTAGCTAAAATAATTATAGTCAAAGTCAAAGTCAAAGTAAAAACCAGGCTGTAGGCAGAGTTATAGAGTTGCAGACCTACAGACCTTCAAACCTACTAATAATAACTAGCTATAGTTACTATATAGTGAAACCTATTAGCAATTAAAAGAGCAGAAAAACGAAACTAATTAGCGTTTTAAGGTGTTTCCTAGTGCAGCGTAATAATAGAAATAATACTATGTGCTTAGTATACGAGATTTGGCCATGACGTGATTGACTCTGTGTAATGTTTTAGTTCCCGAAATCGCTGGAGTATCTAAAATAATGCAACATATACGTTTCGAGCTGCCAAGGACTACAACAACGACAGAGATATCCTTAGGGTTCAGGTCTCGTAGCTAGTACAAAATCGATGCACATTTGAAGCTTTCAGCTCGGCGCTTTTAACTATGAGCCGCCGTTTTCCTTATTTTAGTTTATTTTTTGTTTAAGTTTTAAGCACTTTTTGCAAATATGAAAACAAAAACTACAAAAAAAAACTGCTACAATTATTTTGTTTGTTTTATTTGGTTTTGCCTCGTTTCAAAGCTTATTTAAAATGGCCCTATTGATTTTTCATAAATACTGACCCACATTACGTGCGTGGGTTGCGTGGTTGTAAGTTTGTGTGGTGCGAGTTGCCCAACATATTTCTCATTGTGACTTTAATTAAACTTTGCGTGCCTGGCGTCCACTTTCGAGTGTGTATTGATATACACACCATACCCGGCTGGGTTGGGGAAGGGGGAGGGCCAGCCTGCAGGCAAGCAATCATAAATATCCCGACGATATCCATTTACACGCAAGTCGTAGTCCTGGCCGCCCCAACAATACATACATATATTGTTGATATACGCACTCAAAGTTTTGCTTGAGTTTTAAAATGATTGTGCGCCTGTGGGTATGCAATACATTTTTGATGTCCTATTGACACTACCTGGCGCCAGGACATGGGCTTTCGATTTGGCATTCGTGCTATTAGCATTTATATTATTGCCTATTTAAGGCGCTTAAAGGCAGTATTGATTTTAGAGCTCTCGTGGCAAGCTCGATGCGAAATGTTAATGGTATCAGTGTCGTATCCTTTTTAACGGTAGACCATGCTTGGCTTTGCTTTTGCCTTTCGCTATCGCTTTCGCTTTTCACGCTGAAAGCGCTCTCACTTTCACTACAAGTTTTGCTTTCTCTGGCTCCTTGAGTCACTCATTCTCTCTCTCCCACGCACTCACTTGCTCTTTGTCTTATTCGCTCGCTCACTCTCTCTCTGTGTTTGTGTCTTTGGCCCTGTTTTTATGGCCAACACGAGCCGTGCTCATTTATAGGCCCACACAGTCTCCCACGCCTGTGTCGGCCTGCAGGAAGTTGTTGTCCTGCGAGCTTCTTTTTGCTGCTCTGTTGACTTTTATTTTACTTGCCTGCGTCCTTTAAATGTCAACGACTGCTGCAATTTAAGTATCTTGGCCCTGCTGTTACCAAATTTGCATTACTTCTGGGACGCAACTCTGTCTATGTGTGTCTCTGTGTCGACATTTAACGGAATTGCCGGCCAATTTGGTCCTTGCTCTATGAACTGCTGCCTACTTTTGTGCGCACATCATTTTCATTTACTTTCAAATTTATTTCATTAGTTTTATTTTCGGTTTTAGTGGCCGAAAGCTTCCTGTGTCGTCTAGCAAAATTAAAAAAATAGAAAAGAAAGGAAAGGAAAATAGCAAAATTTTGTTAATGCCAAAACAGAACCGAAACTACCTCGCGTGTACGGCCGTCATAGAACCGTAACTACCTCCCAGGACACACCGACAAGAACAGTCAACGAAGACAAGGACGAGACTCGTTATACTCGTAAAAGAGGCAACTAATAAAACTAAAACCAAAACCAAAGCGTGTTCTCAGCTTTTATACATAACATGCGCTGCATAGGAAATTTAATTGTTAGTAGCTAAGATAAAAATATTAAAATATGAACAATTGAAAAGCAATCCCCAAATTCGATGTGTAGAGTTAGACGATAATGAGTATTAAGAAATTATTAATCGTAACTAGACAAATACCAGGACAATTAAAGAGTATTTCCTTGATAATCATTTAGAACGTCAGAATCCCAACTGATTGCAAAATGGTGCAAGTTGAAAATATTAAATAATTATAGCCCGAAAAGACTGCGAGCCAAAAACTCTCAAAATTATTATATTATATATACACAAATGAAACCCAAATGAAGCCTATTTAAATAACTAACTAAACTACAATATACATATGTACGAGTATGTGTAAAGTGTGCATGTAAATAGAAAGAGATCAAAGGAGCCTCAAGGAGGGCAATTAAGGCAAACACCAGGCATACTTTTAGCAATTGCATTTGCCTAGCAGAAATCGACTAGAGAAACTCATAAATTAATCGATGTGGCTTTAACTAAACTATACATAAATAATACAATATAAAAATTCACATATATATACATACATATATATATATATACATACATATATGTGTGTACTATATGA
Source organism: Hirtodrosophila histrioides (assembly GCA_037075165.1). Taxonomy (NCBI): domain Eukaryota; kingdom Metazoa; phylum Arthropoda; class Insecta; order Diptera; family Drosophilidae; genus Hirtodrosophila; species Hirtodrosophila histrioides. The sequence continues at coordinate 9,025,540 of JBAMCL010000390.1, read as the reverse complement.
CGAACACTCAATACGTTTAAAAAGAAACGTCAAGTCAAATTTGTTTAGCATTAATATAGCGACTACTCATACATACATACTACTGCCTACAGTCATACATACATACCTATATACAAATCTATACATATAAGATTTAGTTGAAATTTTTTCGCGTTACGTATGAGAGTGGATTGAAAAGGGAACGGGACGTGTAGTAAAGATATAGCTTTATCGAGACGTAGTGTAGCTCAAACGAGTGAAACTCGAGCGAGTGCAGCTTCAACGAGAACAGCTCTAATGAGTTCAGCTCGAACGAGTATAGCTCTAGCGAGTGCAACTCTAGCGAGTGTAGCTCGAGCGAGTAGCGCTCCAACGAGTGTAACTTGAGCGAGTACAGCTCTAACGAGTGCAACTCGAGCGAGTACAGTTCTAGCGAGTGCAACTCCAGCGAGTACAGCTCTAACGAGTTCAACTCGAGCGAGTACAGCTCTAACGAGTGCAACTCCAACTAGTGTAACACCAACGAGTGCAACTCCAACGAGTGTAACTTCAACGAGTGCAACTCAAACGAGTGGATCTCGAGCGAGTACAACTCTAGCGAGTGAACAACAGGATCGAGAATCGAACAGAAAGTACATACAATTACAACAAATTATACCACATATACCTCAGTACATGCATAAGTACATATGTGTGTGGGCGTAAATGCGCCCACTAAACAATTATATACCTCGTGTATAACAAATACATACATACATTCATACATACATACATACATATATAAAACGGCAAAAGTACATATACATAACTATTCGAAAGTCTATAAATTATTTAACTAAAATCTACAAAACAAAATGAGAATACATTTGAATAGTTAAATACACCTTAGTAAATGTTGTGCGACCATTTGAATAATCTCCGAAAATCAGTCAAAATGTTTTTTACTACTACTACCTCCCAATCTTGTTGTATGTGACTTGCATTTACGGTAAACCAAAAGTAAGCAAAAATATAATAATATTTATAATAAATGAATATTAAATTGAGATAAAAACAAAACAAAACAAAAAAAACTCCAAGCATAGCAATCTAAACTAACTAAAAACTAGCGCAAATAAACTAAACTAAACTAAATGTTGTGTAATTTTTATAGCATTATATTAATGTTTGTGTACGCCAGCCGTAGCATAACAGCAGAAATACCTCAGAATGCTTCAGTAAAAAAAAAACAAAAATACAAAATATTTAATGAATAAAACCTCAAATCAATGTAAAACTAAAGTACATTTTAGCAAAATTTTTGAGAAACATACTCGGAAATCAACCCGAACAAATTAGCTGCAATTTTTGGCTAGTAAATTGATAAATAAATACTTATACATACATATATACATATACAATATATACAAACTATATACAGCAACAAATACAAATACAAATACAATGATACAAAGATACAAAGATACTAGATACAAAAATACATACACACATGTTACAACATATCCGTTGGCCAATTTGTTGACTCATCATAACTCAAGTCGCGACAGGCTGACAAAGCACATTTTGGGTTCACTGCAATTGATTTTGGCCAAGTTGGCAGATTCTTTGATGTTGATGTTGATTAATGGCCAGCATGAAAATCGCTTATATTTATATTATATGCGCAGCCAATCAACCTGCAGTGGCTCAATTTAATGTACTACACTTCAACAACTCATCAAATGTGGCTCATACACAGCCTTGATTAACTGTTTGCATATTATGTTAAATTTCTCAAAAGCAAATCCTTTTTTGTCTGAGCAACAGGTTCAAGAAGAGAGCACACAGTTGTAGTGGCACTCTTGGGCTAGTGAGCCAACCTTTTAAGCCAACTTCCGGCCGCCCTTCAGGTTGCAGCTCATTTGTCAAACTGTCAACGCATGGCATAAGCAAATGAGCGGCAATTTTTATGCGGCATTAGTTTAATTTGGCCAGCAAATGTGGCCCACATAAAAGAGGAGCCCATTTAATTTGTGCTTGCCTGGCTGATAAGCGGCTTAGACTGGCCACAGAAAATAGGTACACAATTCTTGTTTATTTATTTATTTTATTTGTGTATCTCACAGAGACAACACACAACAAATACTAACCAAAAAATACCTCCAACTAACACAAAATTTACACAGAAAGTAAAACGTAGCATAAATTTAACTAGCCTTGAATTTGACTCCAACAATATTAAAAGAAAATTAAAAAAATATATATATACAGATATATAAATGCTACCAATGCAAAAAACTTAGTGTATAAACGCCGCAAAAGTATGCAATATTATATTATATATATATATAGATCATATAAGCATATGGTATGTCGTCAAGCCGAATTAGTAACTAAATATCAACAATACAATATGTATATGATATGGATATGAATTATGAAAGTATTTTAATAAACTTTTAATAAATATTTTAGCAAAAATAAAACTAAACAAAACGCCAGCAAACGAGAAACCTCAAATCAGCTACAAAACAAACAAACAAACAAACAAAAAAAGTTTTTATTGTGTTTTCTTGGGTTATTAGAAGAAGTTCGAACCTGACTTTCAACGCTCACTTTTCTAGATTTATGTGCATAAATATTATGTTTGGCATTTGCCTGCCAGCACATTTTTATTGAGCGCCGAAACTTGATTAATCTTGTATGTATCTCTGCGCCCATCCAACGACCGGAGCAACTGGGCCATTTATAAAAATCTGTGATTGGTATAAATGATGCCCTGCCCTGCCCATTGAGCCTAATCAAGTTGCCTAACTTCTCCTCATCTTATCACAGTCAAGCGAACAACTTGTTCTGGCCATTTATTTGCAGCTACTAGGATCCATTGTGCCACAAGCTGCGTACTTAAGTATGCTAAGCACACACATAAAGATAACACACCAACACCAACACACACACTTGCCTGTATGGCATGTGTGTGTATCAAGGACTAGAGATGGCCGCGTGTTGCTTTTCTATTAACTCTGATACGATCAGGAACTTGAATTGCAACAACGCTCAGCTGCAAATATTGGCAACATGCAAAGAACTTGCCAGTGTGGGAAAATCACTTAAATATTACAAATATCTAGAGTGTGTTCATTATGCAGAGGGTATTGTAACTATGTCACGGAATATGGAACAGACTTATCCGACCCACAAAGTATTTTTATTCCTGATCAGCATCAATAGCCGAGACGAACTTGGAATGTTTACAATCTGTTCTTCTATAGAAACTAGCCTCTCAGTGAAAGTGAAGTCGGAAAAGGAAAATCACAGTATCTTATAGCTGCCACAGGAACGATCGTTCGATAATTCAGTTGTTGATTGAGCAACTTTTTTGTTCATAAATTTACGCTGATCAAATTCACCAATCCGTAGTCTATAGCTTAATACAATCTAACTAAAATTTGGTCAAAATTGGGCTACTGTATCATATAGCTGTCATAGGAACGATCGATCGATAGCTGAGTTGGTGCTCGACAATTTTTTTGTTTATTCTGATCAAACTCGCCAATTTAAAGTTTCATTATGTTTCCTAAAAGCCTAATCAAATTTGTTAAGAATTGCATATATGTAATGTATCAAAGGAAAGATCGGTAGCAAAATGAGTTAATGTAGGACAAACTTTTTTGTTTTTCAAGTTATTGCAAGCAAACTCAACAATTTGAAGTTTCATTATACTCCTCAGAAGTTGACGTAATTTTATTGAATTGGAACATGTATATAGAAAAACCCGTAGAAAATTGAGTTTTCGTACGAAAAACAATACTGCAAGGCAAAATATTTGTCTGTCTATCCCAAGGATAGTTCCACTTCAGTCAGAAACACATCCGAACTCCTGTTCGTGTCACGAGAGGACTCACGACTTGCGGCCATCTCTAATAGAAACACAAACATTTAAATCCGCTGGCGGCAACTTTAAGTAATGTGTTTTATGACAGAAATTAAATCAGACAATACTTGAAGACGTTCTGTTGAATGAAATTAGAATTGTCATTACGTATACGCCGAATTGTTCTTAACGTTGTTTTTTCTTCTTTGTGTTTTCGCTTATCGTTTTGCGGAGCTGCTTATTGATTTTGATAAGCAATCTGGGAGGGTGAAACCTTGGCAATCCTTTCGTGCGTGGCACAAAATTGAAAATCTGCCACTGACAAAATCAATTTCAAGTGCTGCTCGTGCTTGTCAGTAGCGATAAGTGCGTATTCCCTGGAGCTTGCCACACAAATTACGCAACGTGTGTGGCAAAAGCCAAACGCCCACAGCTCCAACTTTAAACACTGGAAGAAACTGTACAAGCAAAAGTTTTCCTGGGGCTGTTAGCCTTGTGGGCCAACATTCTTAGGCTGGCAACAGTTGTACTTTAATTACTTTCCGTATTGTTGTGCGTTTAAAGAGCGGCCCAAAAGGACTCATTCTGTTTCGGCACGTAATGTCAATGAACCAGCGACGTATCTAATAAGAAAAAAGGATATCGAAATGAAAACCAATTAAATGGTTTTAAAGAGCTGCAAAGCTCGGCAAATACAATTTGTGCGCCTGCTGCTGTTCCCAAAGGATATCTTAACAATTACTGGTAATGCTTCTGTTTGCCAGAGACGACCTGCGACTTTGGTGGTCCTTCATAATTTATTACTCGTATTGTGGCATATTAGGTCGATTGCAATGCCAATGCTTATGAATGTAAGCCAATACAACCGCACGCCAGCCAATATATCAAACAATAAACCTATTACAATACATTTGCCGTTTATTGTGAGCAGCGAGCGTTGGCCCTGAGTGTCCTTAGAGCCTGCGGCGCGTGCCAAGCGTATTTTTCACAATTTTGTTACGCCACACGCCTAGAGAATGTCAACAGGATTTTGTGTGTATCTGTATCTGTATATGTGTCTGTATTTGTATGTGTATCTATGTATCTGTATCTGTATCTACACTCTTTTCATATGATACTTAGATACGTTCAAGCAGCTGTTAATGTGTCGCCAAAAGGCGCAGATTTTGTGCTCTGCTGATGTGGCACAATATTGTTGCCCTGGGAGGCGGCCAGCTGCCACTCCTTGCCACATTCTACACACTGCCTGCCACCTCGTTTCCCCCTGCTGCCAGTTTTGCCTTTGTCTTTTGGCTTATTTGCTCATCGCTCAATTTACAGCACTTTCGCTTTTGTTGCCGCTTATCGATGACGAACTGCAGCAATTAGCGATGTGAAAGCATTGCAAATAGCGCTCCGCTTAGTTCAATAAACTGCACTTGAACTTTGACCACATTTCGGCCAACTTGCAACACCAAACCCACCAAAAAATCTTGGCCAAGTTTATTACCATCGTTCTCGTTATTGAAAATTGCAGGCAGCAGCAACATTCGCACTCACTTTTCGCTTGAAGTTTGATATATGCCCGATTTCCTGTGGCGGGACCGGGGGTATGGGTGCGTCTTTTGTGTGTGTTAAGCCAAAATATAGCATAATCATATCCCGTTGTTGGCCAGCCCTTGTATGGCCGTATTCTATTACAGGGAGTACTGTAACGAATTCCGGCTGGGGCCATCATTAAAATATGATTTATAGCGTGCTGCTGTGGCGACCTCCTTTCACTCGACTTTTTGATGGACTCAACTGCTGGTTGCTCCCTCAACCCCTCCTGCCCACACTACTCCCTGGGGCTCCTGTTGTCCCTTGACTTTAAATATTTGTGTGTAACTGTGGCTTAGACCCAAATCTTACGCTCAATTTCCACAGGATTTCAAAGTGGGCTGTGTCTTGTGTTTTAGATAGCTGCGACTCCTTGTCAGATCTTATAATTGTCCTTTCTTGCTTTGAATACGAATGGGGCTCTTAAATTTGATTTAATGTTGCATTTGCATAAGCTAATTGCTGAATAGTGTACTTAGCATACTTAGAGTTTAATTAAGCTATAAATTGGTTAACTTTAGTAGCGATTATTGTACTTTAGCTGTATATTAAAGTAAAGTTAAGTTATTACATTAAATTAGATTATAACTATATTATAAAATCGATCCATTTACAATTACCTAAATACAATATGGCAAAGTGTAAGGAAGAAAACAAACCTTTTCAGCATTTTTAGCCAGTAATTAGAGCTGGAAAGTTAATCGATAGCAACGATAATGCTTTATCGAAAGTAATGATAAATTTCCAACTTGACCAACTGCTTCTTCTTTTATTTAAAAGTTGTTAATTGTGTTTGTAAATTTATCGAATTTTACAATAGTCGGCAACATCGAAACTATCGATAGTTTGTGTGGCTTTAATCTATCAGAAAGCTTCATATTTTAAGTTAATACATTGCTAATTATTTATTTCAATTAGAATCCCAAGGATGTTGAATAATATTTGCAAATACATAAACTATCGATAGTAGCAAAAACAATCGATGACAACAAAAGAGAGCACACCATTGATACTATCGTTAGTGTCAGCGATAGTTTTGCACCACTTACAGGTTGTATATTCGATTGTTTCCCAAAACGATGACTTCCGATAAGTTTCGATAAATTTATAATCACTAATTGTAAACTAAATAAATCATATTTTAACCAATTCACCTGTTTTCTTGTCTTCTTCTTCTCCAACTACCCCCTCAAACAGAATATCATCACTGAGCATGCTGCCGAACCCATGATCATTGACGACAATTCTCTGGAGCAGGCGATGCCGCCAACATTTGTGGCGGGCGACGCCTCCAAGTACACCATGCCGCTGCACTGTCTTACGTCGACGGCTTCTGTGCTGCGCAACTATCACCACAATCCGCTGATAAGTGGCACCAATCTTCAGCTGTCTCCGGGCTTCCAGGCCGCGGCTGGCTGCGACGGCGATGCCAGCTCGCTGGCCTCCTTGGAGGACTCCATGCCGCCGGGCTTGACGGCCTGCGACACGGATGCCTCCAGTGACAGCGGCATTGATGACAACAGCATGGCCGAGACGAGTGCAGGATCGCCGCTGAAGCGGAAGTCGCTTTTGGCCACCACCGAAATCAACAAGCGCAGCGAGTCAGCACCACCACCACTTGATGTGGCCTCTGTGCCGCCTGCACCGCCGCCGCTTCAGCAGCTGACCGAGGACGATATCGAGGAGCAGCCTGAGACAATTGGCTGCAATGCGACCAGCCGCAAGTCCTCCATATCGTTTGTGGACAGTAGCAATCGTGTGCTGCACACGCCGTACTTGATGGACCTGTGCAATGATAACTACAACTTGAGTGAGTTGAGAGATGACCAGCTGGAGGCGGTCCTGGGCTGGTCGGAGATGCCCTACGCGCATTCGGCGTAGGGTGATCTATCATAATGCATTTTTACGTAGGCATTTTTGGGTTTTGCCTTTTTTTGTTTGTTTGGCATTTACAGCGCGAAAGTTGAGGAAGAAGCTAATTGAAATGAAAATCAAAGTATAGCCAAAGGATTGATTTTGAGCCTTGCGTAAAAGTAGAAATTATAGTAGAAAGCAGCCTTTCGGGGCACAATAACACCCAGGTGACATCCACGACCCACAACACAAAAACAGGAAAGGTTTAACATATTTTGAATAGTTTTGTAGCCACTTTAACTGCCTAGAACAGATGAATATACGAGTATGTAATTTAGTCTTAATATTTCTACAACATTCAACAAGAAAGTTACGAAAAACGTAAAAAAAAATTTATAAAAATAAGAAAATTTTGTAAACAGAAAAAATTATATTCATAGTTTTTGCTTAAAGGCTCAAGTAACATTTTTGGTGACGGTTGTAAGCCGAACAACATTCATGCAAAAACGCTGTGGAAAATACAAAAAAATTTTAAAATGTTCTACAAAAACAAAAAAATAATAAGATAAACATAAAATAACTTACATTTAAGTTCAATGTTTTCAAATAATACAAAGTAATTTAACGTTAAAATTATACGAGAAATTAAGTAAAAGATTTCTTTGATTCAGTTCATTTTCAACATAAATTTTGTGCACTTTTTCAATTAACAAACTTTTCTTTTATTAATTTGCAACAATTGTCAATATTTTCACGTCTCTTTTAAATTGTTTTAATCTTGTCTTGCTATGTTCAAATATAAATTAGTTTTAAAGTCTGTTTAGTTAGGGATTCCTTAATTTTGTATCCAAAACTCAAATTTGTTCAATGTTCTTTCATATGTATGTTTGGCTAACTATATTATTGATCAATAAATTTAGAATTCGTTTCATGATGCCGTAAATGAGTGTGTTTATACTTTGGAACTAAGGGATATTTCCAACAGTGGGGGTAAACAAAATAAAAGAATCAATCAGAATTTTACAGCTGGAGTTCTGAACTATTGGAAGCAATATCGCAAAGGATGCAACTTTGTAGACTCTTAACTTTCAGCAGTATAATAAAAAGATAATTAATTGATTGAAGAATTTCCCAAAATTATCTATTCAGAAAAAGTAAGTTCCTAATATCTATTTGAAAGCAGTTGCCCTTTTTTCAGTATATGGTTAAAGTTGCACTTTTTTGATCGCAAACTTGATCATTACGTAAATAAGTAAGTATAACTATCTTCTTAATTTTGGTAAGACTTGGCAGGACTTAAGCTAATCTTAATTAAACTGCACATTTTTGCGCAGAAGGCTAAGGAGCTCCTCATCCGGCGCCGTCCACTTGCAGCGTGGATATTTGGCAGTGCAGAAATGCGGGGCAGCTTCCCTGCCCGCTTGAATTGCCTCTCGCAGCGCCGACTGCTCCAGCCAGGACAGCAGCCAGGACCAACTGGTGGCGCCATCGAGCAACAGCTCCAAATCCGAGGCTTGGCCACTGTGCACATTTCTATTAGCCCTGTGGATCAGCGCACAAACGGACTTGAGCATGCAAATGGGCAGGTTAATGTCGTTCTCCAGAAAAGTGCGCTCGATGGTGCTGATAAGACTGGGCAGCCTGGTCTCTGCGCAGGAGATGAGCTGAATGTGAATCCTTTCATTTTACGAGCTTATCAGTTAATGCACTCACCCACACGCTCACCGCTCTCGTTGCGATAAACCAGCTTAAAGTTATCAAACAGCTGCAGGACACTCTGCTCCTCATCGAGTAGCCCACGCGCCGTGTGCTTGGCTGTGTCCTCCGACTTAGGACCCGGCAAAATGGTCTCCAGGCCCATGCTGCGTATCAGATGGCCCACGAGCACGCCACCAGCGGCAACTAGGCCACAGCTGAAGATGGCAGCTGAGTTCACTACGAGCAGTGGCTGGAAGGCAAGGTAGGACAATGTTGGAGGATGTTGCAAGTACTTTTTGTATGTGTAGATGTGCGAAAGTCAACTGAAACTTAATCCATAGGCTTAACTCTATGCATCTGTCAAATATAGAGGCATCGATACAAGTAACTTTATCTCTCTTTTCAATTTTCAGATTTTCAGCATTCATTTTGACGCATAATCTGAATGGCCTCAGAATTCGTCTTAAGATAGCGTTTTATACTAATCTTGATATTTGCAATCGATTAAAATGAAAGTTTCTCAATTTTACTTTTTCAAAACTTTGTGTAACGTATGCAAAAGTCTCGAAAAAATCTTAAGAAAATTATTTTGAATATGAATAAAATTGAAATGCCATGATCAAAAATACATTCCGTATTGAAATCGGTTAAGTTTTGACAAACTTATGAGAGTTTGCAACTTCTACTTTGAGACTTCAAACTTTACAAGTCGAAATTTTGTCAATTTTTGGCAAGAATTTTAGCCGAAAAATATGAACTTCCTCAGGACAAGTTTTTGAAAAAGTGTTGATACCCACTTTAATTCTATATTCAATTGAAAGTGAAATTTCGAGATATGAATATTTTAAATATTTTAATTTTTGAAATTAAAAAGTGTTTAATTTTTGAAAGAAAATGTTAAATAATTATTTTGGAATACCAATAAAAAAATTTAAATGCAAAATCAGAGTATAGCATAAGCATCAAAGATGAGATTCCGTGCGGAAATCCATTAAGATTTGGCAACGTTATAATAAGTGGGTAGGGCTTCTGTGGTGTTTAAGCCTTTACTATTTTAAGGATTTCTATCATGAATAGAAAGGATCTGGTACTTACCCGAGGCGGTGCATTGCGCTTGCGCGTCATGGGCACCTCGACAAAAGGCAACAGATAGTTCAATCCCAAGTTAATATCTTTATCCACGGTGTCGAAGGATATCAGGCGTACTCCTTGATTGGCCTTGTGCTGTTTGTGCCGCTGATGATGTCTTGTGGTAGTTGAGGAACTGGAGCTCACATGCTCAGCTGTTTCAGTGGCTGTCTCCTCCTCGCTGGCTGCCCAAATCAAGACGCAGCTGGCGAGGATTAGCATTGGTAGAGTCAGATACAAGAGCTTCATGCTTCCGGCTTGAGGTCTGCTGCGTTGGGTAGCTGCCACAGATTTGAAACCTATTTCAATTGCTCCGTTTCGGTAAGTTACGTGTCGCTATCAAATTTGCCACACGACGCTTCGTTGCCTCTTGCCAGTGATAATTTGATACGAGATGTGGCTGCTCCACATTTTGTTGCAGTTTTGTGACTGTTGCGCATGCGTGACATAAGCCACTCGGCTGAGGTGCGAAAGCGATTAGTTTTATTTATTTATTTCATTTTATTTTTGAGGAACTGGTTGAGGAAACAGCTGGCAAGTTTTGCAGTACTTAAATCTAGGGTAAAGCGAGCGAAAACTCCAATAATGATTAAGTGGCTGGCATTTCCGCAATATGGTAAAAGATAAGCGATCAACTCAGTTTATTAAGAGCTTTCCTAAAACGGCACCACAAAATCCATTTTAAATGTACTATCTAGATTTTCAACTTTTATAACTCTGGTTCAACGGATTTTCATGCAAATTGTTTCTTTAGTTAATGTTTGGTACCGTTAATTAACCTGACATTACAAAGGGTTTTCCTTTTCTCGACTATAACTATTTCCGTACCAGGTAATTCATGTGTCAGAAACTTGTCAAACGGTAGCAATCGCTCTAACTAAATTTCCTACTCACAAAACTTTATTAATTTAATATGATTTTCATGAGGAAACCCTTTTGGTCATGGTTTGCTCTTTTAATTGATTTGCCATTTCAATTTTATTAATTTCTCTAAAAAACCTTTCTTTCTTTTTATTTTTTTTAAAATTAATTTTACGCCTTTTGAAAAAATGAAAATTCAGATTTTTCCCTTTTAATTATTTGCGGGTATTTCAAATTGTTCAAAACGTTATTCCAAAACTCATTCTGGGATAGTACACAATAGGTTAAATCTAAAAATTGACTAAACCTTTGACTTCTAAGGATCTCTTCTGTTTTTCTTCTTCATTATAAATTTGGTGGTTATGATCTTTACTTAATAGTAAATGTTCTTACTAGACTTCAAACGTTCAGAAGGATTTCTGTTACTAAAAATATATTTTCTAAAAATGTAATCCACTTCACATAAAAAGAATTATTTTTAATGAAGTTAAAATGTAATTTTACTTTTACTTTTTAAATTTTTAAATGATTTCGAACATTTTAATTGTATAAATCGTTATTTTCAAATTGATTTTTAGAATTGAAGGTGGTTAATATTTTTGTCATAATTTTTAAATTAAAAAAAAATAAATATAAAAAAAATGTTTTTTTACTTGTAAGTTTACCAACTCCACAGAATGCTTTAAACATATTTGCAACTCCCAAACTCAATGACATTAATTTGGCAACAACTATTTTTATTTGAAAATTAAATTCTTAATTTAATATTTACTTTAAGAGTAAAAATAAGATTAATGGACACATACAATTTATTATCACCTTATAGGAAAAACAAATAAATAAATTAACACTAAATAATTAAGCAAAGAAACGACCATTAAAATAACGTATGATATTCGGCCAGGACCTCTGCCAAATGTCTCCTTGAAGCTGCGGCCAACTGCAGCTGCGATAGATGTGGGCACAGTTGTGATTGCTTCTTGCCACATCTATGGCGCTGAAAACGGCGGTGCCATTCAGATAGGGATCCATCCAGCGAGAGCTGTGAAAAGAATGAGCTTAAAGGGGGGCTGGGAATTAGGGGTAGTCCGCTTACTTGGCCAGCAAATCAATGAGCCTGCCGGGGCCAGGAGTGATCAGGCTGGGGCCATGCCGCTGCAGCTGTGCCGCATTATGCTGCAAGTACTGACAGATTGCACGCTGCGCACAGACGGACACATCGATGTTGTGCTCGTCCAGCTGCGATTCCAGCACTTGGGTTAGACTGCGCACTGCCGAAGATAGTACAAACGATTAGAACTGTGATTAACAATGGACCAGCTACGACTACGCACTGCCTCGGCTAATGGTGTTGCCATCCTGCGAGGGTTCATCGAACTGCTTTGATTTATAGCCAAATCCGTTGCCGAACGAGGTGAAGACAAGTGGCGCCAGCACCAGACGCACTATGCCGGCTATAATGGCACCCGCGGCCACAATGACCGCCGTATTGAGCAGCGCTCCTGTGCGGAGATTGAGTATACTCTGGACAGCATCCCTGGCCAGTTTCATGCTGCGCTTCACGGGCACCTTAAGGAACGGCACTATAAACTCAAAATCCACGCTGACATCCTCCCCACTGGGAACGAAATGGAAGCCACGCGCCTCACGTCCAACCCCAGTGTCCACTTTGACCAGGCGCTCGTCCTGCTGCCGCGGCTCAAAGTCGTGGAATCGTAGCAGCCGCATGCTCGCATTCCCATAGTAATAGTCGCTGTAGCCTCCGCTGGAACTGTCGCTGCCGGCGGCGCTTTCATCATTTCCAAGTACCAAAAAAACGGCCATTATGCCCAAATTATACGCCAAAACGTGCCACTTGCTGTGCCGCATTTTGTTGCTTCCACATGCGCTTGCGCTGCTCGTGCTGCTCGTGTTGCTCGCTGGGTGGCTGGTTGGCATCTGAGCGCCGCACGACACATTGGTGACTCTTTGTAGAGTCTCGCACTCAGGTGTAATGTACTTTTACACTGAGAAAATAGATTCAGCATTACTAAAAAGCTACGACCCCCACCGAATAAATAGCTACACCGTTAAGATCTGAAGATCTAGATCAATCTGGTAACAATAAGGAACATAAAAAATGCTTTGCTTTCAGCATATACAAAATGAAACTGGTCAAACTTATCTATATTTTACGTTGACCATAAAAATATCAATTTTAATTAATAGTAATAACAAAATTTACTAAATAATTTATAGAAAATAATAACGTTGATCAATAATACAATTACTACATTATATTTGATTTTCTTTCTTTAAGTTTCTGCTGAATTCAAGTATTATTTTTTTAGTGCAACTCTGCAAACGACATTCAAACATAAGATGATGTATCAGAAATCAAAACATTTTTCAAATCATGATCAGAATTTTCTACACCACTCTCAAGACCTGCCAGATAGGATCTTGACTCTGCACAAATAAATAATAGGCTTCCATAATAGTGATAATATAGTATCCTGCAAGCCTCGCCTAAAATTAAATGCAAAATAATATTTCTCTGTACGCACTAGATCTAAATGATTATATATAACTTCTGATTAGATTAAGGTAGCAGAATACTATTCGCTAAAAATAATTTCATAAAAAAGAATTTTCTGCAAAAAGCTAATGATTATGATGTGTCAGATTCTGCTTAATAAACTAAATATAAAAGAAAATAAATTAAATTAAAAATTATTTTAAGTATCCAGATGAGTCCGGTAACAACACATAAAAATATAAAAATTCATAAATAAAATAAAAGTCCAAAATGTTGCTTAAAGAGAAATCATAATATTGAACATTATTTCTCCCTGTGTACTGAATGAATTTCACACCCTAACGCGTCCGCCTTTAAGATCACGATACAAAATTCATTAAAACTAAAGCGCAAAAAGTGACTGAGATTTAAATGCTGTGTGCTGGGAGGAGGGGGATTGATTCGATTGGATTGTGACATGCAAATTCACAAAGGTCCCAAGCAAACTGCGGATAGATTGGAGGATGCCTTAAGTTTACCAAAATCAACTTACAAATCACTCACTGCGCTGTCGCGCTGGCTCAGCTGGATCAGTTTGGGGAATCAACAGAGCGCAACCAAAGACAGGAAAATTATTTATCACTTGGAAAAGCGTTATGCGACTGTGGTAACTATAATGTGTGCTACGTATGTGCCACAAGGTGTGGATACGTAGCAGTTGCGGCCGTTATATAATCGCTGCCAGCAGCGCGGCAAAGGTTGGATAAACAAACAATTTTCGATACACAGTTTTGATAAATAAACAGTTGGGAAATAAAGAAAAAGGTGGCACCAAGAGTGAAGGTCAGTTTTGGGCAAGTTCAGCTGTGACATCTGGAAAAAAAAGCTGAATACTGTTATATAATTTGTGGTTTATTCGAAACAGATGGGTATTTTCTAAATATTAGCTAAAATGTTAAAAATGTAAAAATGTATCAAATTTTGATTGACTACGCAATGGACCTTTCGGTGTTAATGGTATCGAAGCGCACCTTTCGGGTTGCCGCATCTCTCGATTGCCGGAACTGTGAGGCGGTCGGTGGGTGAGCAGCTCGGCTAAGGCGCTGCAGGCGATCCCCACCAGTCTGTGGATCCTCGCGATCCGACTGCTCTTTAAAACGCTTTGGCGGCACGTCGCCAGCGTATCCGCCTGTTTCCCGAGGCATGGGCGCACCAGGGAAGGGCCGCTTTGGCTTCTTCTTGGGCGGGTTACGCATCTTGGGTGGCTTTGGCTTGCGATGCACAAAGCCCTTGCCAAAGATCCAGGAGAATTTACCCTGGCGCTCCCCGACAACGCAGCCGCCATACTGCACATGGGCATTGGGCGGATGCGGATACATGGTGGGCATGGCCCAATCATTCTCATTGTATTGAGTCTCGGTATTTGTGACATGGGTGGTCTTCAGTCGCTCTGGCCGCATTAGACCAGCTGGCGGCGTAACGCCAAAGTCAAACTCCGCCTCACTGTCCGTGGTATCCGAGAGAACCAGTTGTTCCTCGCAGCTGGCCATCTGGCGCTTTTCGCACTGCCGCTGCACTTCCTCGACCAGCTGCTTCTTGTCGATGAAGCTCCGGCAGAAGCACTCCATCACAGGCCTGTGGCAGGTGCACTTGCTAAAGCCCATCTTCTTGAGGCAGCTCTTCATTTCGCGCACCTGCTTTAGAAGCGGATCCTTTACGATGCGGAACTGCACGGGCTTCATGTTAGCATAGGGATTCGCGGAACGCTTCAACGTCTCCGGGTCCTTGAGTGGACGCAGTGTGATTAGGTATTCGTCGTTCTTCTTTTCAATATGCAGGGTCGGCACCTGCACCAGATCTTCAGGCTTCTCCTCGTGTTCTTTGGGCGGCGACGGCTTCTGCTTGTGATAAGACATGTACTTGGATATTGGTATACTGTCGACGGGAAAGTCCTTGAGAAAATAGCCCATCAGAACACGTATGGAGCGGCGTATGGCGCCTGGTCGCCAACCTGGTTTCTGACCCATTGGACAATGTGTCCACAGCCAGCCCATGTGGGCGGGCACCTTACGTTCGTCATCGTGGCAATGTGCATGTCCTTGGCGCGGATGCTCAAGCGAGTCCACGGGTGAATATACCCTTGACTTGACGACAATCTTGTGTTGTTTTGGGCGCCTCTTTCGCTTCTTGATCCCACCGCAGGGATCTTCCACTTGGGAGCCTGACTTGCTTTGACAGCGTTTCTTAGTGGTCTTTGCCAGTTTGCAGGCTTCGTCGCAAATTTCCTTAATCTTTGCCTTCTTTTCCGCGTCGTCGCCACCGACATCGAATAGCTTCTTTAGCTCCGTGAAGACGGTGACCAGATTTGTCTGCTGCTCACTCTTTGGTCCCTTCGCTGTCTTGGCAGCACTGGGACAAGTTTGAGCATTCCGGCATTTCTTTATACTGTGCTTCAGAGCCTTGTAGTCGTGCACGATATTCTCAAAGCCATCCGATGTCTTGACATCTGTCGCCTGCCGCTCACCACCCTGAGAGCAACCGCTCACAGAGCCCATGTCAAAGGTATTGGAATCGCCGTCCATATGATCAAAGAAATCAACGAGTATGTCCTTGGCTGTAGCTTTCTCGTCGTAGTCCTTTTCCTCGAACGTTGGCAGTGGCTTGTAGCCGCACTGTGGACAGGCCGAGATCTTTGGCAACCAGGACACATCTTCGTGGCAGACGGGACACACACGTCCCCTTTTCATACCCATTTGCTTTAACTGTGGCGCCGAAATCTGCGGGCACATCCGATTGGTGGTTCCATCTCCCAAAGGGGGTCTCGCACCAAACGCGAATTGTCCACCAGGTCCAGGAGTTGCGCTTATGTTTAGACAGCCTTCACTATTGTTACCATAGCCATAGACATTGTAGGGACCAGCCATGTCTACCAGTTTAGCATGCTGTAATTAGGCAAAGGCAGTCAGCTTGTTGCCCAGTTAGAAGGCTGCTACTCACCTCCATTCCTGTGGCCATGTGATTTTCTGAAGATTCGCAGTTGCAGGAGGTCTCGCCAGACTGATCATCAATGCTAACGAAGCCCAGGCAAGGATCGGTGGAAGAAGTGCCATTATTGCTCTGTGAGTTACAGCCCATCGTATCTCCACATCCGTCGTTGTCATCGTTAGAGTTCTCCAAGCTGCAAAGGTCCATTTCCGTGTCCATTACTCTATTGACTTTTCAAGTGATATGGCCCTAAGATGGCTCCAGGCTCCAGCAGTGGAGCTTACTTACTATTCGAGTGTCTGACACCGCGCGAGCATCGAAAGGCGTACTGTGCACATGCCCACGGTACAGCCCTTACATGTCAGCTCGACATTGGCGGTGTGGACAACTTCTTGAAAGGTGTCGATTATCCGAAAGATGACAGAGTCAGGTAACACGTAACAACCACGGCCTAGGCAGTATTGGAGTTAGTTCGAATAATGCACTTACGAGAATATGTTTTATCAACCCACCGATCTCCTTATTCATGTATACAACGGACAGAGAGATGCCTTCCTCCAGATCCTTCTCTAGACACTCCGGCAGCATGGCGAATTGACAGCTCGGCTCATGCGGCATGCAGTTGACATTTATACGATCGTAGCACATAAGAGGCTTGCAGCCTTTGCATATATTCGCGGTGATGCTCAATCGGTCTGGGCATTCAAAGTCCCGTCCAGGCATATTGAGCTTAAGGCAGATCATGTTCGCAGTGAAACAGCGAAAGTAATCCTTGTTCGGCTTGTTTTTCTTGCCCTTTTTCCCCTTCTTTGCCGAACAAATCAATTCCTCCGATTCGTCCTTGTCCGCCTCTGCATCCTTTCGCATTCTAAATGCTGTTGAACAGCAAACAGTCTCCTTCTTCTTTTTGCCCTTTTTTGTTTCATCAACCGGTGGGGCTGGAGCTTTCCAAGTTGAGCAGTGCATGTAATTTTCCTTATCCCTGCTTAAGGAGTTCGTTGCATAACAGCAAGGAGCCTTGGCCATAGTGATGTGTTCGGCGACTGTCTATTATTTCAAAAAGCTCACAAATTGTAATTTCGATTCTGGCACTGTCAATTTCAAGGCAAAAAACACAAAAATAATTTGAATGCTATAAATTTTTAAACGCTAGAGCCTGGATACCAACGCCCTGAAATTTCAATAGAGTATGAACTAAATTCCAAACGATTCGGTGTATCAAAAAAATAGTGAAGTATAAATCAAGACATACTTAGTCCAATATGTTTGTCGTCTCACAAAGTGGATAAAATGTTAAAATGGGTATATTACAGGTAGAAGCAGACATCTCCGACCATATGACAGATTATATATCCTTCTCTCAATATCAATAGCCTCATCGATCGGGCATCGGTTTGTCAGCCCGTACGGATAGGATCTCGTTGATCTATCAGAGCTAGAGACAGAACATTTGGAGTGTAGGTTCGTTGTAGAGTAAATTCGACTAGAGCATTCTAAACATATAGAGCAAATTAGGAATTATCATATAAATTGGAAAATTTACACAACATGATGATATAATATTCAAAATAATAACTCAGAACTAGTGAATGTGGTAACAAATGTAATAAATTAAAATTGTAATTGTTGAAAATAGTCGATTAGTTAAAAATAAACCTTCAAGAATGGTTGATCATTGAAAACATCAGCTTGTAATTTTTGTAATAGGTTGAATTATTTCAAGGTAAAGAACTGATGATTGCTAAAATAGTTATCCGAGAATTTCTGTAGTCAATAAAATTACAAGGTGTCCTAATAATAATCTCCTTGTACTAAACATATTAGACTAATATAAAATAATAGAAATATAGTAGTCAGCAAAGTTTTCTTAAGATCTGTATAGTTTTATTTACTCAACTCTTTCTACAGATCTATTATACATACTATCTTAACATTTTTTGAATTTTTGAAGTTTTACTATCAATTTTTATGGGTTTCTTTTTTTAATGAATTCGCATGGGTCGGATATTGTGAAAAGGTGCCCCTTTGTTCGATTTGTGCCAGCTTCGGTTTATAGGCGGTCTTTCTAAATATTCTAAATTGTTATCCCAGTAATTTCCACCGCTATAGCCACCTTTAAGTCTTTGGTGGATAGGAACCGGGTCTGAATGTTGGGCAGTTTCCTCCCTGAAATTTCCACCATCGAAGCCACCTGTAAGTCTGCCCTTGGCTTTCTTTGGTTTTGGCTTGGGCATGTTGCGCTTTTTGGGAGGCTTTGGCTCCCGATGTACGTAGCCCTTGCCGAAGATCCAGGGGAATCTGCCCATGCGCTCGCCAACCACACAGCCTCCATACTGCACTTGGGCGTTGGGCGGATGCGGATACATTGTGGGCATGGCCCAATCATTCTCGTTGTACTGCGTCTCGCAGTTAACACGATCGGGTTTCCTTAGACGCTCGGGCTTAATTACACCCGCAGGGGGTGTGACTCCAAAGTCCAATTCCTTCTCGCTGTCACTGTCGCTGAAATCGCTGTAGACAAAGGTGTTGCTAATGTCTGCCCAGCCGCGCTCCTCACACATGGCCCTTATATCGTCCTCAATGATCTTCTTGTCCACGTGACTGCGACAGAAGCAGTCGGATACTGGCAAGTGGCAGCGACACAGAGGATAGCCCTTCTCCATAAGAGTGGACTTAATGTTGCGCTTGCCCACAGCAATGGGATCCTTGGTGATGCGAAAAACAACAGGCTTCATGTTCGCATAGGGATTGGCGGCTACAGCAAGCGTCTTGGGATCCTTAAGCGGTCTCAGCGTGATCACATACTCGTCGTGTTTCTTCGTGATATGAAGCGTTGGATGCTGAATCAGGGGCTCCTCTGTAATGGGGGCCTTCAATGCCCGGCGCTTGCCACAATGAAAGCGCGAAGGGTTTAGGACGTCCGCGGGATAGTCCTTGAGGAAATAAGCCATTATCTCACGTATGGGCCTCATAATTGCACCGGGCTTCCAGCATCTGTGTCGAGCCAGCTCGCTCTCGGTCCACATCCAGCCCATGTGGCAGGGCACTCTACCGCTGCCACGAGCGCAGGACTGATGCGTAACGCATGGCCGAACCGGGTCCTTGCGCACAATGAAGGTATATCTAACGGCAGCTGGGATTAGGCCAGGACTCACCACTTTGGTTAGATGCAAAACTTACCGCTTGGAACGCAGTCGGCGTTTACATTTCCGTTTTCTCGTCTTCCTCTTCTTGGTCGGGTAGCCGTGCTCCAGCTCGTGCATCGCCTGCTTGAAGGCGCAGGTAGCGCGACGGCGACCACGTGCGGATTTGGTATTCTTCAACACCTTGCGGCACTCGGCGTCACACTCCTTCTTCAGCAACTCGTTTACCGCATTGTTCGTGGGCTTCTCTTTGCCGTAATGATCACGCATCTCGGTAAAGATTTTCACCAGGTGTGCACGTCGCTGCGATGGTGTAGATGTCTTCTTTTTCAGGTCCTTGGCAGGCTCCGAGGGCTCCGACTGCAGTTGCTTCTGCATCTTTGTCTTGCTGCTCATGCTGAACATTTGCTCACATAGCTCCCGAATGCGACAGCGTGTGCAGACACGATCTGAATTGCAGGTGCATTCCTTGCTCACCCCCTTAGCATCCGCCTTAATTTCGGCATCCTCATTCACACAACTTGAGTGCTTTCTCCGGTGTTCATCGGCGACATCAAGCCGGGTCTTTAGAAAGTGATTGCGCAACAGTTCCGCAGCGGTGGCCGTTTCATCGAACGGCTCCTCGCTGGGCTTGTCCATGTCGAAGCGCTTGTAGCCGCAGTAGGGACAGGCAGCCACCTTGGGCAGCCAAGTGATGTTCGCATTGCATACGGGGCAGAGGAGGGGCGGCTTGTACTTGGTTGTTACCAGATCCGGTGACTTAACCGCAGGGCACACGCCCAGTGAGCGTTTGCGTACTTTCTCCAGCTCCTGGAGCTGATGTGGCGTTAGACCCACGTTACAGTTCATATTCTGAGGAGGCTTTTCCTCCTCCGCCACCTCCACGTCAGACCAGCTATCCCTTACCCCCAACATCGAGCTGCTATCGCTGCTTGTGTTTGATTTCTTGCACCGACAGCGTTTTGACTTAGGCTGTCCTGACGGCGGAGTGGGCACATGAACACGATCAATATCCAGATCCACCAGCAGCTTCTTGAGCAGCTTGCGCTCGCGCTCCTTCGACTGGTCCAGCTGTGGGGGCGGCTTTACACCCTTCAGAAAGCAGCCACATTCCTCCTTTTCCGCGTCTCCCTTCGCGTGTATACAGTTGAAAGGCGCTCCCGCATGAGTCATGAGACGCTCGTCTGTGATGCAGGTTGTCACCGCGCCCGTGCCGGAGCGACCCAGGGTGAAGATCATGTCACGCGGATTGATGGACTTGTCCAGTGGCTTGCATACATCATAGCATCCAAATGGCAGCAAACGAGTGCTGAGAATTTAAATTTTTAGCAAGTTTGGATGATTATCATAATAATGGACATAAGTAGAAAATTATTGAAACAAATATAAATTTTTGATCTTAAATGTTAGGTAACCTAACCTATAGGTTACTCATATGAATAAGGATCGGAAACGTTGTTAGCGAGTGTTATCAGATCAGTTACTTACTCAAGATTGGGATCGGTAGAGCTGAACTTGATGTTCAGCTGGACCTTAGCTACTGTCGTCTTCTTGCGGACCAATTCCAAATCAATCACCTCCTCCACCGCAAATGTGGGGTCCGCCAGCTTGCGGAGCAGATTTGATGACAACTTAACATTACCGCAGGCCAGGAGCTCCTCATTTTCGAAGAGCAATACGCAGACTCCCTTGGTGTTTAACATACTTATGAGATCGCAAGGACTGGCTACGAACTCGCCTAAGGGCTTGCTGGGGAAACGATCAGTAAATAATCGCCTTTCCGGCAAATCATCAAATTCCTCAAACAGGCGAACGCTGTACGCGTAAAAATGTTCGTCTCCTCTTTTTTTGAAATTTGATTTCATCAAAATGATATCATATGAATAGGTCTGTTTGGTGGGTTCCATAATGAGGTCAGATTTGATTTTTGCTAACACGAATTTTCGCAACTTAACAATGTCTTTACAATTTAGTAAAAATATTTGAAAAAATTTCAATTATGTAAAATTTGAAGCTTCAAAATGTACGATGTGTATGTATAAAAGTGGAAATAAAATGAATTGATTTCATAATATTGTCAAAACCAGGGCAAACAGTTCTGTCTGTGCCCAAGCAGGTTGCTTAGTTAATCACAAAAAACAAATCATCAAAACAGTTTCAAAGTTCAGAGTACTAACAATAAAACTGAGCTAATCTATAAACTTCTGCCGTAGCTCTTACGTAGGCTATGAGCCATTTTACTTATAAAACAGTTAATATATCCAACACTATATATGTAGGTACTTAGGTTTTTGTATTTATAACATTTATTGAGGTCTTAGTGTCCGAATTATAAAATATAATGCGTGTAGTTCAAGAAATATCCTTCAAATAATATATATACCCGAAATGAAGTATTCTTGCCAAAAGTTAAATAAATTATGTATTAAACTACAACAGCGAGTTTGGTAACGAAGAATTTTGAATCACATTCTATTTCTACTTTCCAGCGCCGTCCTTTTGAGTTTCTTTGAAAACAATTTTCATAGTGTGTGTAATGCAATAAGTTTCTTATCCGGGTAACAATATTTACGGGCAGTTTCGAGCTGCGTTTGTGCCAGTCACAGTCCAGGAAGTGGAACTGCTTACTTGCGGGCATTAATGATATCAACGAACTCTGGTTTCAGAGAGGCGCCGCCGACAAGGAAACCATCGATATCGGGCTTCTTGGCCAGCTCCTTGGCATTGGCAGCGGTCACAGAGCCGCCATACTGAATGCGCAGTGAATCGGATACTTCCTTGGAAATGTTTTCCACAAGCCACTGTCTTAGGAAGGCGTGCACCTCTTGGGCCTGTAATATGAGAGCAACATGAATATATGTTCTATGGATGTGCCTTAAATGCCACTCACCTGATCGGGTGTGGCAGTCTTGCCGGTGCCAATAGCCCAGACGGGCTCGTAGGCCACCACCACGTTGGTCCAGTCTCTGACCTTCTTGGCATAAGCGCACATCTGGCGGGCAACCACTTCGTTGGTCTTGCCAGCCTCGCGCTCCTCGAGCGTCTCGCCAATGCAGGCGATAACCTTGAGACCCTCGGCGAGGGCATGCTCGGCCTTCTCGGCAATCAGCTCATCCGATTCCTTGAAAATTGCACGACGCTCAGAGTGGCCCAGAATTACCCAATCGGCGCCAATATCCTTCAGCATAGCGGGCGATATTTCGCCGGTGAAGGCGCCCTTGGCCACCTTGTAGGAATTCTGGCCGGCCACGCCCACGCTGCAGGGGAGGAGGTTGCGGGCGAACATCAGATAGATGGCCGGGCAGCCGATGACCACCTCGGTGTTGGCGTCCAGGGGTGCATCGCTGAGTGTCTTGCAGATTTCAGCAATGGTCTTCTGGTCACCATTCATCTTCCAGTTACCACCAACGCAAAATCTACGGCACGCCATATTGCTCTGAGAATCTGAGAAATTTGCAAAGAACTGACGAACAACGCCGGAAAGTAGAAAATGTTACGGTTATTATTTAGCTGAGAATTTTGATAATAATATGCAAAGTTTTGAGTGATAAATCAGCGAAATATTGCTATTCACATATTTCTTATGCGGCAAAAACACCCACCTCGAATGTAATCAACTGATATACTAACTAACCTTCTTCTGACCTTCATAAGTCTTCCACTGGCACTTAAAAAGCTTTGGAAAAACAGCTGTGAATTTGCCCAAAAGCGTTTGCGCGACAACGCTTTTGAGTGCGTCCAGGGTGAGGTCTTTGACAGTGGGATTCACGTCCATTGTGGTTGGGGTCTTCGCTTTCTTTGCGTACTTTCTGTGTGTGACTTTAAATGTTCTGTTGTAGATTTGATGGCCCGCCTGGTATTTTGTTAGATTACAACACAAGTTTGCATTACCCAATAACATTGTGGACACGTTGGAAAGGAGGCTTACAAAAGTATAACGTAATAGAGACTCTGTGTTTTATACATTTTCAAAAACAGAAATAGTGAACGTTAGATGCTAAGCTTGCTTGTGCAGGGCATACGTATCAGATACAAACATATCTTGTATCTACTCCACTAGAAGATACATATATTTTTAGCAAAGATACACACCACGCCAAGCTTGAAAGCTTTTGTATTCTTATTGGAATCGCACAGCTGATAAGCGACATTTCCCAGCATTCCAGGCGAAATGTCTTAAAAAACGGCAAATAAGCAGACCGTTGCATGGAATTTCAACTATCTTGGTATTTTATTAATTTATTTAATGTCCAACTATACATTTAAATTACACATACATTTTCGATTTCACAGACGTTTCAAATACACATGCAACATGTAGGATACACTGGCCTATATAACACCAAAAATTCTAAGCAATTCCACATAGTACAGTAGAAAAATACGAGTATGCACAATACATTAATCTTATTTAAATTGACTTAAGGCTTAACATAAAGCATTAGTTCAAACAATTAACTAATTAATAAATGTAACTACATAGCAAAAAATAAATGCGCATAATTTATATAATCCCGTATGTGATCTGTAAGATCTAGACTTGAACACCTTAGTTTCTAGAATTTCCATACATTGATCTATTTATTACTCGTAACTCCTAAGACCTAAATTATAAGCTTTGACTTGCGAGTATTTGCCTAGAGTTTGCCTGCCGCATGAGGAGGAGGTGAGGGAGGAATAGCATTGTCCGGTGGTCAACTGTGGACTAGGGACGATGACGAGGAGGCTGACGTCGAGGGCACTGCCTCGAGGGTCTGTCGGGATGTCGGAGCCGGTGGGGCAACTGGCACAGACACAGGCACAGCCACAGATACAGACACAGTCGCGGTGGTTACAGTCGTCGACGCTGTAGCTGTCGTGGTGTGCGGCTGGAAGAGATTGAAGATATTGGAATGCTGCATGAAGCTGCCCACGGACTTTAGGGGGCTGAAGAAGTGCTCGTGGGGCTGTAGCATTGGCGGCGACTGCAACTGCTGCTCCGAATGCCTAATGCTGAGATTATTGTTGGGAAGGGCGGTATCGGTGGCTTTGTCGACGGGACTCGGCAGTTTCTGTTCGCTGGTGCAGGAGCAGGAGCGGCTCTTCTTACGCGAGTTCCTGGTAAGCGCCGTTGACTTGCGGTATTTGGGCTTGTGACCCGGCGACAGTGGATTTGTTGCGCTATTGATAACATAGACGGCGCCGGAGGTTACTGTGCTGGGCGGGGGCAGGCAGTGATCGCTGC
This sequence comes from Hirtodrosophila histrioides, assembly GCA_037075165.1. NCBI lineage: Eukaryota > Metazoa > Arthropoda > Insecta > Diptera > Drosophilidae > Hirtodrosophila > Hirtodrosophila histrioides. Next base: position 9,000,740 of record JBAMCL010000390.1, on the reverse strand, counting down.
TCGAACTGCCGGCGAGCAGCTTGCAATGCAGCTGATGCGGCAATGAGCCGTTGCTGGGGGAAGTGCGCGTGGAACAGGTCTTGCCCAAGTCCAGTTCCCGCTCCAGCTCCAGGTCCACCTCCGACGGGAGCACCCTCTGCTGGCTGTAGTAGTCGGTGTCATCGGAGCGCAGCTTCTCCCGCATTACGCAGGCCAGTGAGCGACGCAACTCAACCGGATCAACGCCCTGGTGATTGCTGTTGCTGCACGGTGGCACAAAGACATCCTCGTAGTCGAGGTCATCGGGCAGGCTGATGCCATCTTCGGGACCGGTCGAGTAGTTGTGGTTGTCGTAGTAGGCGCTATCGCAGCGCTGCTGCTGCACAGACTGCGCTGCTGGCTGCGCCGTTGCGGGAGCAGACACCGAGTTGCTGCTGTTGCGATCGCTCTCCTGCTTGCCACTGGGAAACTCGTAGCTGATCTCGCCCACCTCCGCACCGCTGGAGGCCTCCACAATGTTCCACATGTCCCGCTCGATGTCCGTGGAAACGGCAACGGCGGCGGCCACCGTCTGGTTGATGTTGTTCACACAGGGACTGAGAACGCCGCACTTGGGCAGCAGCTGCGAGTTCTTGAGCGCCTCCTGCTGCTGGCGCAGCCAAATGGGTGAATCTGTGGATGTTTACGGATTCATTAGTAAGCCACTGGCAATAGTTTAAAGGATACGACGCACACTCACACTCACCCACATACATCCGCGGTTGCGTGGTGCGTATATTGGAGTCCACAGAATGAAGTCGATGCTGGCTGGCCAGCGAGAAGCGATGGGTGGCCTCCGCCTGCTGGTCAATGTCCACGCCCAGCAGTCTGAGCATCAGGTTCTTCAATGCCAGTCGAAAGTCCTTGAGATGGTAGGCATACAGCACTGGATTGACCGCCGAGTTGAGATGTGAGAGTATGATGCAGAACAGCGTGACCGTGGGATGCACATCGCAGTGCGGACAGAAGGCCTTGATGCAGTTGATCGTATAGAGCGGTATCCAGCAGATCATGAAGAACAGCACGATAATGGACAGATTCTGGGTCGCCTTCACATCCCGCTTGCGTGCCGCGCCCAACACCCGCAACATGGTGCCCGTGTGGCCGCCACGCCCATGGTTGGTCACCTGCATTGGGGCGGTGGAGGAGCGCCGGCTCAAATCCGAGGAAGGATTCATGGTTACTATCTGTCGCACCTATGGAAGTAATTTAAAAGCTGTAATTGTGGCCAGTGTCTGGCCAGTAGAGCCGTCATCACGCACCTGTTTAATGATCACACGGTAAATGTGCGTATAGAAGGCCAGCATAAGCAGCGCCGGCGTGATAATAGTGGCAAAGTAGAGGAACACCAGATAGTTGTAGTCCATTACCTCGACAAAGAAGCAGTGATGATCATGTGCCACATTCGCATGCCATCCAAATAATGGCAGAAAGCCCACAATAGTGCCGGCCACCCAACACACCGAGATGATGACTGCAAAAGGATGGACAATGCATTGGATTAGCATTTAACAGGAGAGGGTAAGACGAAGCCCCACACAATCTCTCTTCCTGGCCCTTGACATAACAAGTTGACGTCACTGCCAATAGCTCGTCCCAGTTTCAGTTTCAGCCCAGCCCCCTTTTGTCTAATGACTCAACTGTCAATGGCAAAATGCTAATGAGAATTACAAATGTGTTGCACTTGTAGCCCTCGAGCTGATACGATATTGTCTGGCTTTGCAACAGCCAGCCACAATCCGAGCCCCTCCTGGCAGTACATTGAACCACATGCATCACTCAAATGACGTACTTACGACAAACCCAATCCCACCCATACCATCTGCTCCCATATATAAGATTCAATAGATTTGCTAACTCATTAATGTTTGGCCAGAACTTTATACGAGTGCAATATGCATTGTTTCCAACCATTGAATCCTCATACTGTTATTAAACTTCCTTTACGATATGTGTACCACTTAGAATTAAGGATTATTTAAGTATAAGAACACTTTGTTAAAACTTAAATTTTTGTATAAACTATTCTGTTTTCAAAGATATCTCGACTAAGCAATTGGAAAGATTATAATTATTATACCCTAGCAGAGGGTATTATAATTTTGTCTCGAAATATGCAATGGACTGAAGGAGACGTTTCCGACCCAACAAAGTATATATATTCTGAATCAGCATGAATAGCAGAGTCGATATAGCGATGTCCGTCTGTCCGTCTGTTTCTATGCAAACTAGTCTCTCAGTTTTAAAGCTATCGTAATGAAACTTGGCACAAATCCTTCTTTTTGCTGCAGGCAGTACATATGTCGGAATTAGCCGGACCACTATAACATATAGCTGCCATAGGAATGGTCGTGAACTATGTTTTTGTATGAAGAACTTTGTTGTTTATAAATATATCCACACCAAACATTCCTAAACAGAGTCTCTATAGAGTTTATACAATCTGACCAAATTTGGTCAAGATCGGACCACTATATCGCTATATCAAACGTCTTATTTATACAAATATTTCACCCAAACTGAGAGTTTTATTGTATTTCAAATAGTTTCCTTTAATTTCATCAAAATCGGACCACACGGCTTCCATAGGAGCAGTCAGACAAAAATTAAGTTTAGTATAAAAATGTATTCCTGCTAGGGTATATAGCTGCAGCACTCCGAAAATAGCCGTCGTTTCTTGTCTTTATTAATTGTTTGCTTTTTTTTTTAGAGACCTATAAAATTAATAAATTAATGAAAAGGATATTAGTTGTATCCCCCTCCAGCGATTAAGGCCTGGCTTAAATGACAAACGGCGTTTGTTTTTTAAAGTCTTGCCACAAAGCTGCAACTTAAACACACCCAACTTGTAGCCAGAACAATATGCTGATTTTCTAGCCGGTATCTCTACTATGTTGAAAGGACGCCACTTGGCGAAACAAAAGACCGACAATGGGCACAACAATGGACCAGGAAACTTTGTCCATATGGAAGCAGCATCCGTCTACTCACCAATTGCTGTCCGAGTGCGCACGTTGCGGGAATAGGCCATCGGATATAGAATGGCCCAGTAGCGATCCACGGAGACGGCGACCAGGCAGAAAATGGAAATGGTGCAGAGCACAACCAGCAGGGAGACGGTGAAGAGGCAGGCATGCAGGTTCTTTGGAAATCCGATGGATGCAAGTATGGCAAACGGAACACCCAGGGAGCCAACCAGGAAGTCGGCCATGGCCAATGAGACGATGTAGTAGTTGGTGCGACGGCGCAGCTTGCGTTCCCGCCGGAATACAATGATGACCATTAGATTACCGATAATGCTCACAATGGCGACGAGTACCTCGAAGACTGTGTATAGAATGTTTAGCTCATTCTTTGGCTCCTCATTGGATTTACCAGGAGCGGAAATCGGTTCGACTGCCGATTTAAAGAAATTCTGCCCGCCATTCGTGGCAAAAGCGAAATCGGTATACGAGTAGAACCGAAAGTCGGACATTTTGTGTAATTATTATTTCTACGGGTCTTTCGTGCGTATAACAATTGGCGAGTCGAAGGAGTTAACTAATATATCGTATTATGTACTGCGAACAGTTTCAATTATTTGCGCTTTACTGCACAGTTTCGAATTTCTTAATTGGCTCGAGTGGGGTCAGTAAGCAAACATAAATAATACATGTTGCAGTTGCACGTTGCGCATACGCCATGTTCGCCCCGTGTAACTTAGCGACGGTGTGTCCTTGAATCGGCTGCCGCCCTTCCTGTTGCGCTCACACACGAGCCATTATGTGTATCTGTGAAAACAGAAAATGGGAAAATAACAAGAGGAAAATTAATCATTGTTCGGCACGTTTACATTGCACACACGCACACACAGAGACACACACACACACACACACACACACACACACCACCACCCACACGAGTAATTGTAGCAATTTTTTAGTGCAGTAAATTGATAAATATTTGCCAAAAATACATTCGACGCAGCTCAAAGTCAAGATAACATCGCAGTCCAGCGACTAAAAATATACAACAACAATTAGGCTATTGCCACTATCTTTACCGTTATTGATATGTTGGTTAGTATCTGGTTTTGTAGTATATATTTCGCGCGCATCAATTGCCAAACAAACGAAGCAGCAACGAAATCAATTGTCCGACCGCCCGGAGGTTACACTATCTGGCCCTCTGACTCCAGCTGCTCAGGATATTGCCTGTTTACCGCAACTTGCTCCTGAGAGTTTCCCTATCAAATGCAAGTCAAGCGTGTGGCAAGTTGCCACCAGCCGGCTTAAGGAAGTTCCACGCAGGAAGTTCTCTTAAGTTATCAAAGACATTCACTCAGAAAAAATCCAATTGAATTATTTATGTAATTCTACTCATTTCCATAATCTAAGCGGATTCATCACAATCTTTATATTACTCATAAAATAAATATGAAATACTCATAGAAATAAAAGGCGATATAAATAAGAGTACAAATACGTAGAGATGTTTAAAGCTTAGAAACTGTTTCGAACTTACATCGAGTTAATCCAGATGGATAAAGAATTGTCAAAGTATAGGTCAGTATTGTTCTTAAAACAATGAATTGTATTTTGTACTCTGTTTTTTTCACTTCATTTATTTACTGTAAAATAATTATGTTTAGAGATGAAGAGAAAATTTGAAGGTCGCACTCGAATAATATTGCAGGATATGTCACCTGAATATTTATACGAAGGGATCAGCTTTTCTTCTTTGCAAAGAACAAGAAACATTGAAAGTCGTAGAACAAAACTTGCAAGCTCTGAAAGACAAATCTTCGTATATGCTACTCGAGCTTGGAACCATCTACATCATTATCTGAAAACAATTAGAGGCACTTCAAAGTTCAATATATCGAATAAAAACTATCTTGAAACGCACAATCAATAAGTGAAAAAGGCAATAAACAAGTAAATAAATATAATAGAGTAGCTGCTAACAGTACTCCCAAATAGAGGACGAGTCCTACATCTTTAGTCATCCGCAGGAACACGCCGAACAGATTGGCCACTCTGCGGCACTTCAATTAGTCAATTAGAGGATGCTCCAGAGCTGACTTTAAAGTGGGGCTAATTCCTTGTGCAGCTAGTTAAGTGATAAGTTAAATACAATACGAACTCAGGATTAACCATGTTTATGTATATTTCATGCAAATAAACAATAATGTTAAATGGTAATTGGCGATGTATTGATCAGTTTTCAACGAAAATGGGTTCATGTTATTTATCAAACTACTGTTAAAGCAGCAGATTGCAAAAATGCAGTATACGTTTGGGAACACCATGCTTCTAACATTTTGTTAACATGCTGTTAACCCTCTGTCAACATTCTGTCAACCCTATGTTAACATTCTGTTAACCCTATGTTAACATTCTGTTAATGGATTGTTATCGCACTGTTAACGTTCTGTTAATAACATACTTCTGTTACTTACATATTTGTATAACAGTCGATTGGCTGTTATATTGATCAGCAACTGCTATACCATTTAGCGACTTTCTGCTGATTTCTGTTCGCCTGGTATGTTTTGCCATTTTTTGGCATTTTGACGCTCACAAATTCGTTTGAATTCTGAAACAAAACTTGATTGGCAATGCCCAAATACCAGGCGAACAGAAATCAGCAGAAGGCTGATTGTGGCCCTAAAAGTATGCTACAGTTTTTGCCTATTATTTGAAATGGGAACCTAACGATTTTTGTTGGTAATTCTGACCGAATTTGATCACAAAGTGAATTAAGCCGAAATTTAATCCTGAAAATAATAAGTGCTCCCATCCTTGCAGTTTTCATCAATAAAATACTATCGTTTGATTGTTTTACGTTTATTTATTATTTAACTAATTTATATTTATATGTACTTAACTAATAAGTCGGATTGTACATATTTATCATGAAACTACTTTATAATAAATAGTATAAGTAATGGATATCTTCAAGAATTGATGTGAAATACAGACTACAACTAATCTGACCATTAAATTTATATTATTGCTTGTGGAATTATAATTTTTTCTTATTTATCATAGTATGTGTACTTAAAACTATATGACAAGTGTCTAACAGCAATGGTTGCCAGGGCCTTCAGCTGGATAATATTTTAGTGACTACTTAAGTCTAGGGTTATTAATTCTTATAAGTGTTTATTTAAATTTTCAAATTATTGTATATGTATGTGTTGTTTGCTTTAAAATCGTTTTAAGTCTGAGATTTTTTAGAAATTTTAAAATTTTACATATGTATGTATTCTTGTGTAATGTTTGTTAAGGAAAGATTTGCTGTTGAAGCTGGATTGGAAATGTTTCTCCTAGCCTAAATCATTGAGTATAAAAACCACGTTCAAATCAATATTGTTTCGAACATACTTCAAGTTAAAGATTTCTCAAACTAAAAGACGAATTGTACTTTATGCGCAGTTCAAGAAACTTGGACCTTAGTCGGCTTGCGACAACTCTTGTGTTTCTCTTGAGAACAGAATCCTTGAATATTTCGCTGAGTGTGAGAAAGTGCACTTTGAGTTTAAAAAGTTGGCAGCTGCAAGATTAAAGTAAATTTGCTTGCTTGGCTTAGCCACTTTGTGTTGGGGCATCAATCAAGTTCTGACAACAATTTGCGCGGCATGAAAACGTTTTCTATTTAATTGGCCCGCCAACAGTCATGTCGTAGGCGATTTATCTGCACACGTGTGCCAGTTGCAGCTAAGTGAAGATTGTGGTAACTGACTCTCACTTCGACGGACGCACTTCATCATAAAAAAGGCGACACTTTAAGTGAATTGTGGCACGGCTGTGGGGCGCACTTCTATTGTCAAATAAACGCCGCTCTTAGGGCATTGAATATGTCATAAACAAGTGCTGTTCATTTACCGGCCATGCCATTTATTTTGGTCTAAGCCAAATCCGCCCGCGACTCCGTGACCCCGCCTTTCAGTGACCCCGACACTTTCACAGCTCCCACAGGGCGTTCTTTGCGTGCCGTTGGCCGACATTTTGCGTAAGTCGTTTGCGTAATTGGCTTTCGCCTAATTAATTCATTTCGAATGGTATTTGCAGGGGTGACAGGCAGCAGGCAACAGGACGTAGGCAACAGGCAGCAGGCAACAGGCGGCAGAGAATCGATTTGGTGCTATTGTAAAGTGGCATTTGGTATTCGTATTCGCATTCACATTTGAATATGTATTCCAGTTAAGAGCCAGTACACACAATCAGCAAATGGCCAATTGTTAACCTTTCGGAGTGTCTGTATTGATTTAATTAATTTGGCTAATACAATTAGCGCCTTGGGCCGTATTTACACTTTAATAAATTGCGTTCGCTGCGTGCGATAAATTTCAAAATGGTTCAATGCACCATGGATGAAAGACCAAAACCAAAACCAAAACGAAAACCAAAAGCAAAGTTTCAACTATGATTTGTTTGATATTTGATATGCAATATGAAACGCTTTGAATGTCAAGCATAATTAAAAGCGTCGCCTAGGACACAACGGCTACATGTGATTGCACTACGTGAGCGGCAAATCAATTTCTATTTCTTGTGCTCCCATGTGGACAGCTGTACTTTGGGTCTCAAGGCAGCTGCTTCTTGTGTCTCCCATGCGTTGACGCATCCACTGGGCGTATGTGGCACTCGCATAACTCATACGCCCCATGCCCCGTGCACCATGCCACAAGCAAGACTTTAACAAACTGCGCAAGTCCCCATTCACACAGTTAAATTACTCCATGAAGTTTTTAAACTCTTGCAGAGGGAATTGTAATCTTGTCACGAAATGTGTAATGCATTGATGGTGAAACTAGGTTTTTGATATAAAAACTTCTTCGTTGATAAGGATATTTTGACCAAACGCATTAAATCCAAGTTTTATTATGTTTTATACAGACTGACCAAATTTGGTACAAATCGAACTACTATATCTTATAGCTGCCATAGGAACATTGGGAAGAAAAATTAGTTTTGTGTGGTAAACTTTAACATGTATGCAGATATTTCAAACAAACTATATAATTTAGAGTTTTATTTTACTTTATATAGTTTCATTTAATTAAATCAAAATCGGACAACATTTTTTAACAGCTTCCATAGGAACAATCGGATGAAAAATTAGTTTTTGTATGAAAAACTTTTTTGTTTATATAGATATCTTAACCAAATTCCGCAATTAACAGTTTTATCATACTTTACATATTTTATTTTAGTCTTTTCAAAATCGGATAACATTATTATATAGCTGCCAAAGGAACAATCGAATGAAAAATGAATTTTTGTATAAAAACCATTGCGACAAGGACACGCTGAAGATAGCCGTCCTTTCTAGTTTTATTTTTAACAAAATTATACAGAAGTTGTTGCATTCGTTAAAATATTATAAAATTGAAAACGAATGAAACGAAAGCTTCAGCTCAGCTGCTTGTAATCGATTAAAAACTTAATTCAAAATGCAAACGTTAACTTATAAAAACAGAAAAGAAAAGTTGGAGTTTTTCACGCCTTGTCTGTCTCTCAACCTCCCCTTCCCACATCCAACAATGTGATGTAGTCACTTTATGGTGTAAATCCCCAACAATACTTTTTGCGCATTTCTCAAAGTCATAAACTACGAAGATGGCATCGGGTTGAGCGTGTTCTTCAGATGAGATAAAAGAAAATGACAACCCAACCATTTCTCAGCCCTGCTGCTTGGGCGTAGTGCGATTTTCAGATGCAAGTGCAAAAGCTGTCAAAATCAGTACAAAACGTCCTTGAGGATAACAAGTGTTAAGGGCTTGTTACCCGCAAGGACGCTCAATTGGCGCCCCTCCATGCTGGCCATGCTGTTTCTCACATATTTTTGGTAAACGCTCAAGAAGTGCTCCCAACTGGCTGCATTTAGTATCTTAATGGTTTCCGCTCGCTTGCATCTTCGTTCTCAATGGGCCCTTTGAACTGGTGACCTCCATTTCCATTTGCCTTCCAACCGAGCTGCATGCAGCTCTCCAGATACGTCAGAGTCTGTGCCTGAGATAGCCGGAGCCCATGAGAACCCAGTCCCGTTTCCTTCTACTTCAGCCTCAACATGACTCAGTTGTGACGATAAGTTTGCAGTTATGCAAATGGGAAGGGTCACACGATAAATGTTGGATCTTCACGGTTATTATATGGGAGTAGTTTATGCAAACAGAGTTGCGAAGTGCTGCTCTTGGATAAGTATAAAAAACAAATATAATGCGTTTAAATTGTACGAGCTTATCACTATGGGTTTCTATATAAATCAGTGTAAGGTTTGCTGCGAAATACTTAATTTAAATATAGATCATCTGCTAACTTTGTAGTTAGTAGGTTAAACTAGCTGATGAAACCCCTTCATCTCAGCCTTCCCACAAAAACCCTCAAACCACGAGATGTATATTAAGTGTTTAAATATAACACTACATTATAAGTTAACTTTATGGGTAACAGCAAAATTTAAAAATTTAGTCTTGAATTCTAAACTGTTAAATAAATATTGTATATATAATATTAGTAGGTTACATAAGTCAACTTTTATTTAGCCATTTATCTTCGCTACTCTATCAGACCCTTTAGGTAAACTAGGTTTAGCTAACTACCTTTTGTATTTATAGAATTGCAATAGTTGAATTATGATCAAATTTTAAATGCTAAAACAATCCCAAAATTCACTCAAAGCTATCCTTTCCATATTGAACTATTTTAAGCAACTTTTCACTTTGTTTACACTTCTTTATTTTATCCCTGAGGTCTGTATACCTATGTGTACCCCACTCAGGTATGCCCATACCTTCACCTTATGTTTTTGTGCGAAGTCATCAGGTGTTTTTACGTTTCCGTTTAATTACAACAAAATGACACTGAAGAAACCAATATTGAAATTCGAGCTGTTCGCAGTTGCAAGGACATTCCTATTGTTTAAATAGAAGAAAGGAAAAAGCAACAAATTAAATTTAGTGCTCTCAAGTAATTTGCCTTGGTTCTTTTAGCTTGAAATTAAACATATCTAACTTGCTTGCAGCATATCGATAAATTCTTTAAATAAGCTTACAATTGTCAAGTGTTTATCAATTTAATACATTGCATTACACTAGTTATAGTTCTTAATGCACATGAAGTTATCAAAATTGGCAAAAACGTAGAATATTTGGCAGAGAAATGCTTTATATCAAATCCGATTATCAAATGAATTTGTTTGGTATAATTAACTCGGTAATTAAGCTGTCAATTCAGTATCAATAAATGCAGAATATGAACAATATCCAGGCACTGTTGAATAAGCTACATCTGCGAATAAAAACACTCACATCGATTACTCAATTATTCACTATTTTAGTCGAAGCATTCATGTTTGATATCAAATTCCCAATCTACATACGAGAGTACACAATTCCCTTTGGGTATTTAGACACGAATGCTTATTATTATTATGAATGAAAGTGCTGTAGTAATTTATTTCATTTCAATAAGCAATAAATAGCTCAACTCATCACACGACACAGGTAAAAGCAAGGACAGCTGGCGGGGTTGGGGACGTAGTGGAATCTCCATATCGGAAGTACGTGGGTATTGCAACAATTTACAACTATTTGCTTAGTTGCACGTGTGCATTACTTGGGGGACTTGCAACAGCACGCTGGAGCTGGAGCCTGTTACGCTGGTGGAGCCAAAGCAGGCGGTGTGTGGTTCAATGGATTGCGGACTATCCCATCGTTAAAGTAGCGCTCGCCCCACTCCAGTGGCATGTACTGGGCACATGTGACGCGCTTCCCATGTCAACGAGGCGTCTGGCATTAGATAAATATGCGCAACAGTGTAAAGAGGAAGGTGAGGAGGTGAGTAACCGGGGCACAACTAAGCCGACATGTGGCCGTGATAAATTTGGCAACTGGCAGCTAGGTTCTGCTGCCCGGCACTCCACTCTATTCGTCAGCTTTTGGGGGTTTTGTCGGAGGCTCCACTATCAGGAAAACGCTCGTCAATAGTTCGGATGCTTCAATCGCTCACTTCGCCGATTAACAGAGCGACAACAAAGCCAACAACAAATTGTTATCTTGGCCGTGGTGTAAACATATATGGCATAAATAAATTGCAGGTAATTAAATGTTATGAATTTGTTATCTGCCACAAGATACATACTCGTATTTCGTTAGCTGTTCTCCATTTTCGTTGTCATTTCCTCCCTCCATTGATTAGGGCATGAGAAGCTGCCTAATTTGCAATTCATGGACATATGAAAGAGTCCTGTCTTTGACTGTCCAGTGAATTGATTAGTTCTCAGTAAAGTCACCCCTTGACAGGGCAATCGACTCTCGACATCACAGCCAAATCAATCAAACTGTGTGCCACAAAGCCGTTCCCAATACCCCGTTGACGAATATTTCACAATATTTGGCAATATTGCTTTCAGTACCCCTAAGGATGTCTGCTCCACTGTACTGTGGTGCGTATGAGTAATATTCTACGCTTCAGCTGTTCAGCAGTTCAGCAGTTCAGCAGTTGGGGCAGCGAGTCCTGGCAACAGAAACCATAAAGACGCGCACAAAGGAGCCTCTCGTTGTTGTTATTGTGCAATTGTATGGCCAAGTTGGGGGCACAAAGTTGGGGCACATTAAAAGGCACTGTGATTGAATTCGGCTTACGCTTGAAGAGTCAAAAAGTCGCTGGGCAAATCCATCATAGCTGTCCCATTCTCTGGTAAAAAGCGACACCGATTCGGCTTAAAGCTGCTTAAAAAGTCCGCTGTCAAGGACACGGCAAGGATGTCGTGACTTTGCATAAGCGCCGCTGCTTAGGAGATTTGCCAGCCTTGTGGTGTCCGGCTAGCTTTAAAGGGCTGCGACAATAGCAACAGAAACGACAACATAAAAAGAAGACCAAGTAAATATTTATAAAACCAATAAAGATTCTATTGATGTTCCCTTGTTTTACAACAGTCGCCAGCTCCCTCCCCTCTGCCATTCGCAGTATTAGAGATGGGCACGTGTCCCATTTTTCAAAACGGCTCAAACAACCATCTGAAAAGACCTTGGCCATGTAAAATTTGGTTAAACATTTACAATCTTGTCTCTCTGTTGGCATATGGCATTGGATTAAAACAGAGCCCAACCAAAAGCGGATTAGAAACCTACACTCTGTTTACTACAAAGTCTCTTACACCCTAAACCTGAGCATAATATGGAGAGAGGGGTATGATGAAACTGGGGGAATGTATGTAAAATGCAGAATAGGTCATCTCCGACTCCATAGTGTATGGATTTCTTGACCATCTTTATATAAACATCTCTATAAACAGTTCATCCTAACTGACTGATTGGCAATCATCGTAAGAGCTAGGAAGCTTAAATTTTCACAATAGTTTCCATCTATGACAAGGGCGGGGTTTTCGAAAATTCCACCCACAAGCGTGGAAATTTGCGGAAATCTTTTGTATAAAACATTTTTGCTTACCATCCAATCGGCCAAATGAGTTTAGCAAGATTTATACGAACAATCATTCGACACATGTCTTACCGATTTTGGAAAATCCAACGCCATGGGCGGAAAATGTGGATTTTAAAGTTGTATGGGCGAAAATCTTATTTAGCTCTATACAATTAAATATTTCGAAATGCTTCTCAGAAATGTTTGCCTAATTCAAACTCTGTAACTCTGTAAACTCTGGAATTTTAAATGAACAATTTTCATGCGATTGGCTTCAAACTTTTTTTCAAGGTTCTACATAACAACATAATAGAAAGTGGCTTAATTCAACATAATGCGTCTTAATCTAAATATTTCATTGGTCAATGATGGGGTTTAACCAGCTGGTATATTATATTTAAAATTTAGTCAATCTCGCAAATCGCTAGAAACAAATTAGAGCAACAATTTAAGAGATAAAGCCTTGGTTGTTAGTGATTCTTGGAGCAAACTCGACACGAGTGTTGATCACGCACGAAATGAAATTTGTGATCACAAATTGAGACTTGCGAATTCGTGTCCTGAAACTAAACACGGCATACACCCAACTCAACTGTGTGTTCAACGTCCCAGCAGATTGGCCTTTCATTGACATTGTCTGTCCCTTTCACAACAACTCTGCCGCAACTGGCAAGTGGCAAAGTGGCAAAGTGGCAAGTGGCAAGTGGCAAATGGCGAGGTGCCGTGGGGTAGCTGCGGAGCCAGGAACTAGCCGCATCCACACCCACGTCCAAAACACAGACAGACTCGGACGACAGCGCACACACATCGTTTGCATTTCTGTTGATTTTGGCCGAATGACACGCATCTCGTTACAATTGCCAATTCCCCGCTGCCCACTGCCCTCTGCCCACTGCCTGCTGCCCATCCCAAGGGCTTGGCCATTTGCGCAGCAGTTTTGTCCTCGCCAGAGTTTGTCCACATCCGTGAGAATGCGAATGTCAGAGTCAGAGTCAGAGCCAGAGTCAGCCGCAGCCAACGCAGTTGATATCCTTGTGCTGACAAGTCAGCTTACGAGCATGTCTGCACTTCTTAGCCAGCTCGTATATTATTCAACGTTTTTGCAACGTTTTTCAGCTGCGCACATAAAATATAGATTAATGTATTGCTGCCACAGATGAATTCAGAGCTAAATTGATAAGGGACGAGCTCAATTCCACAGGTATCATAGGCTGTTATTCATAAATTAACATTATCCATTTGTATACTACGAATTTTATTGAGACGTAAATGCGAGTTTAAAAAGGATTCGTTTCAGCTATAAATCATTATTTATGGTCTAAAGCCTTTATTAATTTAATATTCTAACTAACTATCATTGGGACTTGATTATAATAAACCAACTTTTATATTTATAACATTACAGTTTTGATAAAAGACATAAGCAATGTCAATTTTCTCCCTTAAGTACATTTGTCGGCTTTATTTATGTATATTTTTTAAATTCAGTAAATTTAATCAATTTGCTAGATTCAAATATCGTCATCCAAGACAGACATTTAATAAGGATATGCTTTGAAGTCCTTTTGTATTAAATGTTCTGGTTATTGTTTAACTTTTGTCAGTCCATTTAATCCATATTGCAGTGTTTGTCAACACTGGCGACTGTCTACTGGGGGGGTCTCATAAGTCAATGCCTTTCCAGTCGGCAGTTAAATTTAATTACAATGCCCAAAAGCGGCCTTTGCCAATTGCTGTAACTGGAGATGGGCCGAGTGCCATGTTGGGACGGGTTGGAGGGGTTGGCAACGGGAATGCGAACAGCTAATGATGTGTGGGCTAGCGATGTTGCTCATAATTGCCGTCAAAATTACGTGACCTCCTGGCCATTGTGAGCGAGTGAGAAGGGCATCCTTGGCGCTTGGAGCTTGGAACTTGGCGCTTGGCGCTTGGCACTTGGCTTATGGGGCGTACTTAAAAGTAGAATTCCAACAAGTGGCGCACTTAATTGAAACTTAATAAGCTGCCAACTCCGCACAACAATGGGAGACACCAGCGTAGTAGCTCGAAGGCAGAACTTGCTCATTTCCGGCGGATGTGATTCGCATAGTGGCTGCCACGAGCTGTTGAAAGCTGCACACACAAAATTAATGCAGGCTGCGTGCTGGGATGGGGATTGGGATCGGGATTGCGACTGAGACTGAGACTGAGAATGGGTCTGGCTCTGGCCACCCGGGCAACTAATCTCAGACTCGTGCTGTGCTTTATCAGCCATTAAATTATTTTTAATGTCTGCAGCTCGGTAAAAAATTGAGCAACATTTGCATTTAAATGATCGGTTTATTTATTTTTATAAAAGCAGCTCCAAAATATCAGCAGCAGCAACAACAACAACAGCAATAACAATGGCCATAGCCCATAGTCAATAAAAATTATTATAAAAATGACATTTTTTTTATTTTCGTAATTTTTTTTTATTTTGCTCTTATTTGACAGATTTGGCAACGTCGTTCTAGGAGTCAAAATATTGTCCGAGACGACGTGCAGCTGTTCAGGTACGCTATGGCGGCCCTGGCAGCTCTATAGCTCACCAGCCCCACCAGCCCCACACACCCCACACACCCCACCTGCTTGCCGGGTGGATTACCCCTACAGTTGCCAGCTGAGCCATGCCGGAATTTGAAAAACAGTTTTGGGCACAACTTGTTAGTCATCAGAACCACCAAGCACACAAGCAGCCTTAATATAATAAATACACAAATAGATGACTACGTATGCTAGAATTTGGTGTGCTAAAGGTGTCAATTAACACTTGCCCCGACTGCTGAGATGCTCTGTTCTGCGCTTGCTCTTCAGTAACTCAAGCATAATTTATTTACAGTCATTTATTACAGAGGTGCTGATCCACCAGTTAATTATGCCCACACACACAGAAATGCCACAAGGTTGACCAACTGATGCACTGATTGACCGATTGAGTGATTGACTGATTGAGTGTGGGGCAGCAATTAAGGCTGGCAAAATTAATGTGGATCGTGTGCACTGGGTGTGATTTATGGCAGAATTGCTACAGCACATTGAGTTCTCTTTCGCTCAGTCAGCACCACGTGCAGTGGGTGCATTGGGTGCAGTGGGGCAACAACGGTTGCCAAATGCTGCTGCGACCTGTGGCTGTGGCAATGATGTGGCGCTCACATGCCCCCAATGCCTTGCCTGCCTACTGCTTTGTTTATTTTTGTAATATTTTAATAAAGAATAACCATAAGAATTACAGACGCAATTTGCCACAACAAGTAATCCACTTTAGCTGCCAGCCACACACATTTACACACTCACACACGTACAGACAGACACACACACACACACACACACACACACACACACGTACACACCCTAATCCAGTTCTGGGAGCTGCATCCGACGATAGCAACGCCGACTATTGCATATCATGAAAGTTTATATCTGGCTCAGGCAAATGGAAAGTTATGGCGATAAGACAGAAGGCTGGAGTATTCACCAGGGAGGGGAGGTTGCTGGAAGGGTTGCTGCCAGAGATGGGCAGCAATCGAATCATCGATAGTTAATTATACTCAAACTGGTCTCCCGAATAAACGATGATCCATGTATCTAACTATTCATAGAAGTACGGGATGATAATTTCTAAATAAGCGATAATCTATCAATAATCTATCAATAAAATGGAAAAAAAAACTCGGTCTAAATTCAAGTTTTCAATTTTCATTTTAAGCTAACAAACATACTTCAAATTCTAAGTATGTCTTCGGGATAATATTCTTGAATCAAGTATGATCGGGATTGATTGACTGAATCAATCTCTAATACATACTTAAATCAAGTACAACCATTCTTAACAGGGGTCATTAAGTCTCATTCGTGATTGCTTTAAGTATAAAATGCTTAAATTAAGCTCTGAGAGCATAATTTTTGCTGAGGGCGAAAACAAATTTACTCTCTAGGTTGGTCTCTAGATTATCGAAGTACTTGAACAACGGTTTCGAGTTCGAATCCTAGCAAAAATTTTGCATGACGACATGTTTTTATTTATTAATTGATATCAAATTAATTGCAAGAATTTCAATGCAACACAATTTGCGTAATTTTGTGTTATGTTTTTTTAATGATACACTCATTTTCTTACAACAAAAATTGAGGAAATGGCCTTGCCACTCGAATATTCTCTATCACGCAAGAAGATTATGTTTCATATACATGTACATTGATGTAAGAATTAGTATATTAATATGTATATATGTACATACTATATGACTTTTGTCGATACAATTTCAATTTCTTCGTTTGCTGAGTGGACTAAAGATCCGACTCAGATCATAAAATGGATGACGGGTTCGGTTCGATCATCGGCGGAGGCAGTGTTCGATGTTGCTATTTAAAAAGTCATTTGTTGTTATATACAGATATATAAATATATATACTTATACTCTTTGTAAAAGAGTAACGAAAATAAAATATATTAAATAAATGACAAGATTAGTAAACATTCTAAAATTTAACTCGTTTAGGGATCAAATTAATCCCGTCTAATAATTAAAATAGTCATATTTTTATTTTAAATCAATACTGAACATTCTTAAATTCAGCCTATTCTTAAGCCGATCCAGGATTGGAAAAAAACGTACTTGAATCAAGAGGATTGTGCTTTGTTTAAGAAATTCCGACTTTTGACACCTTCGGGAAACGATTAAGGTTCGGAATAATTGAATTTATTTCTGTGTAATTCCTCAATAAACGATTATCTATCTAGGGAAAATACCAACATCTCTATCATGGTGTTCTTTAACTTTAAGAACTAAAAGAAGAAATCCAATTCTTTGCAAACAGAATATACAACTGTGCCTATCAAGTGGAATAATATTTATTTATTTAATTATATCTAGTTTCTAAGAATTAAAAACTACATACAAACTAATAGTAAAGCTACATACAAATAAATATAAGCTACATATGTTGAGTGTCGAGTGTTTCGTTTCCTTAAGGAGTTGGGTGATAGATAGGATGCTGGATTTGGTGGGTGTAGATAGAGGGATTAGTGCGTTGGTGTTTGGGAAATTATTTTAAGTAAAATAATAACTTTGTGTACTCACACGAAATTCAAAAATTCAAAGATGAATCAGTAATGAAGGAATACACTTGAGCAGTCAAAATATCGATAGCCTCCAAAATGCGCTCCGAAAACTATGATAATATAACGATAGTTCCATATACAGTTAGACTTCGCTAGTGACTGCTCCAATTCAAGTTCTGAACAATGCAAATTTAATTGTTGTCGTAAACAAACAAACGGTTCCAGGACAAATGTAATTGGCTCTGCAGTTGGGGCTTAGCTGGGAGCAATATATTTAAGGCAGCTGAAATATTTTAGGCTTAGCCATGTTAATTGCTCGTTGCAAGCAGTTTATTGGAGAAAGACTCAAAACTGCAGATAGTTAAAAATATTTATAACTAATACCCAAGATGGCTTTTAAAAGGTTTTTCGCTTGCTGCAAGCTATTATATTAAATGAATTTTACCTTCAGTTTTATATTCATTGCTGTTTTCTTAGAGCAGAGCAAAGGTTGAACAGCTACGAGTGTGTGTCTCTATCTCTATCCTGGTCAGCTTAAGAGTGCCTCGATGCGGCTTCTGTCTGCCTTCTGCCGTCTGCTGTCTGCCCCCCCTCCCCTGTGTGTGTTGCAAGCAGGCGCGTTTCATCATCAAGCCGTTAAAGTATCCATAAAGGGCGCCCATTAAATGACCAAGTCATGTCAACATTAGGTGGGCCACGCCCACGCGACATGTTGCCAGCAACAAAAGGACATCCTTTGGGATTTGCGACGCGTCGCTGACATATCCATCATATCATCCCACCCCCTCCAGGTCTAGGCGCCGTGTGGGGCACGAGTGAACGAGCTGTCAAAATATTGACACTGGGTCTTTAGTTAACGTGAAGGTCAACTGCACATTAATTGCATGCAGAGCAACAGGACACGAGCAGGGGGGCTTAATACATCTCTTTGGGGTCTCACTTTGGGGTTGGGGCTAGAGCTGGGGCGTGGCCATTTGGCAGATAAATCTGCGACAGTTTCAGGCCCTTCGATGAATTATTGCGCGTGCCAATTTGCAGTTGCAATTAGCGCCGTGTTTATTTTCTAATTGAATGTTAATTGAAAGTGGCCAAAACTTGGCTCCGTCTTGGGTGTGTTTGCCAATGGCGAACATGCTAAAATCAGCGCCTGTTTACGGTTTCGTGACTTACTTTTAATTCAAATAATCGATTCCAAATCAGATTTGTCCACTTTCCAGCTATTTACTGCCCGCTTGTTTTGCTTTTGCCAACCTCACACAGAGCACAAACAAATATTAAATATAATTCAAATCTCTCGCAATCGATTTACATTTTGCGGTTCGCCTTCTCTTTGGCTATTTACGAAATATGTATTTTTTTTTTTTTTTTTTGTATTTTAAATAACTATAAGCGGGGGCGGTGTGTGCTGTGAGTAGATACCCGTGCCTGCTGCGAGCAGATAGCCCCAGTGTGTGTATCTTGTATGTAAAGCATTTTGTTGCGCATTCGCACCGTTGCACACGCTGCTCGTGCAACATCAAATGAGCAAATGGAAGCCTTTGGCATTTCAAAGATGCTTAAAATAAAATATACAGAAACACTCTAGCATATGTGAGGAGCCATATAATATTTAATTATGCGCAATTTAATGTTGTTAGCTCTGTTAACAAGGCTGAGCTTAACTGTTTGCCGACTGAGTTAGCTGATGCTGATGACGTCGGCTCTGCCAGCACAAAATGACTAAGTATTTAGGCTAGTTCCAAGAAAGAGGCAAATACAACACATAATCTTTGTTATAATTGAATCAAAGTGCTTAGAAACTAACCACAATTATATTTATGTTTACCATACATTAAGTGTGATTAATAATTTAATTAAAGCACATTGATTGCTTTTCACATCTGTACTAAGATAGTATTCATAGAAATTGTAATAGTAATATGTTGATGCTGATAAACTTTGTTCTTGATAAGTTTGGCTTAGAAAATAAAATCAAACGACCCACAGGACCTTCCCTCAAAACCAATTTAGCGATTTTACCTATATACTTATACACTCTATATAGATAAACTAACTGTTTCCTAGCACGTTTCGCAGTGGCACATTGTGGTTGTAGGGATGAGAAAGTAAGAAGTAAACAAAAATAGCTTGCCACTCTTTTCCCCTAATGAAGAACTTAGAAATCGATCTAACAAAAACCTTCTCTCACACATTATACCGTGAGCACATATCCCGTCCGTATTGACGGCTCGGTGTAGATTTTTCATGTTTCATACAACAGTTTTCCGCCCGTGGGGGGTGGATTTTCTAGAGTTGTGGGCCCGTCTATATTAAATTTATTTATATTTTCCGTATACATGTTTACTGTATTGTTATCCTTGCATCGAACATTTTCGAGTTTTTGACATTGGGCTAGACCAACAAAGATTTTTTATATAAATAGATAGATTTGCTCAAAATTAGAAAATAATCATTATTTTGTGTGTTAAAACTGACAGCCAGCTCAGATATAAAATATGCAAATAATATAATCAATACCTGGTCGAAATGCGAGAATTTCATGCAGAACATTAACCATTAAGGGCGACAACGCATGCTTAAGGATGTTAATGTATCTATGTACATATATCTAAGGCAAGGTCACTCAGTTGCATACACACAGTTGCACGTAATGGCTGTGTGTGTGATTGCAGTTATAGTTATGTCTTAATGGACGACTCGCGTTCGGCACTTGGAGGCTTAACCGGAAACTTTTAATTTAATTAATTTATACACAAAGGCGCAATCAACTAAAGACGATTGCGTCTGTCTGTCTGTCGTATCCCCCCGACCGCGGTTTCCAATGTGAAAATGCAAAAATGCATGTGAATTGCGGTTACTGAGGGCAGCGAGTGCATCTGTTGGATACACGCAGACATATGGATAGATAGATAGATAGATAGATAGATAGACAGATAGACGGATGGTTGGCTGGATGGATAGACGGAGCTGGGGGTGGTCGCTTTCAAGATGATGTGCCCTGGCATGGCGCTGCTCGATTTGTTTTGAGAGCTTATTTTAGATCGCGGAATGAAAAGAATTGTTACTTTTGTTTGTTTGTATTAAATTGAAACAACGCACGGGCTGAGACCTCGATTAGCCAAACGGAAGCCGCAATTAGCAATTACTAATTACCTTTATTAATTGATCCCACAAAAATAAAACAATCAAAAACCGACCAACAGTTTTGGCGACAGGTGAAATTTACAAAAGGAAGCCCGCCTATAAATGTAAATATTTATTATATGTGTATGTGTGTGTGTGTGTATCTGAAACGTAGCATTAAACTTAATAATAATTTCTTTGTTTGTCTGCCCAATGCTCCCTGGCTGTCCGAATTTTATTGATTTTCTCACTGTTTTTAGGCATAGCATATGTTCTATGTACGTTTAAAACATTAACATTAGCATTCCGCTCTTGGGGCCATTAAATTCTTTGCTACATTTACATGGATTGTGCAAAGTATTTAAAGATCATTATTTTATCTCAATTCAACATAATAAAAATGTATTTATTTTCTGTGTCTAGCATAATAGCAGAATATGTACATATTATTGAAATGTTGATTGTGATATGAATATAGAAATAAAAACTACATTTTCTAACTTGCCTCCAATTCAAATTCAATTTACAGTTTGAAGCTGATATCTCAACACATATCAAAGATTATCCGACACGAATTTGGCTTAAAGCAGCCAGAAACTACAAGTTTGAACTGGCTAAAGAGCCTTGACTGATTTTTAACAAATACAAAAACAATTAGAACAGCCATAATATCATCAACACAGCAAAAACCTTGGTCAGAAAACCTTATAAATGAGTATTTCAAGTTACCTGAATCTGAAGAAGTTTTGGGAACTGTTGCTTTAGGTGTTGCACTTTCTTTCACTCTTCAAAATAATAATACACTTGCCACAAACATTTTGATTGGTTGTATTCATTCAGATATGAAAACTTTGTGTTTTCGATTCGTTTTCAATTTCACTTTGGACCTTAATTGGTGCGAATTTGGTGAGAGCACTTACAAAGGGGATCGAGGGGCACTGTTGGTGGCACCTGTTGCGCCTGGCCTTAACTCAACTCCCGCCCAATATTGGCGCGCTAATTCAATTGACACTTTCGAGTTGCCGGAGCTATAAAGTTGATGGAAAACTTTTGCCAGCTTCATTGACAAATATTTATGAATTCGTATACTGATTTATGAAGTTTTATTGATTAGGTTTTTATGGCAACCGCCTGTTTGAGTTTAACTTATTTTGATTTTGATTTTTATTATTATTATATTATTATTATTATTGTTATTATTAAAGCACATTCGCGCCTGCTGCGAAATTCATCCGCGCTGCCCAACGCTCGATGGCAAAATGCGCAAACAATTCGCTCGGATACGACGCTCTTGCCGGATACGAGTGCCAAATGCGATAGCGATGATTACGGCTGCGACTGTTCCGACTGTTCCGACCGTTGCGACTGTGGCGACTGTTGGGACTGTTGCGCAGCGGCGTTTCGGAATGACCCGACGCGGATTCGGCAGGCGAGAATCCCCCTCAGTCCCAGTCCCAGTCCCAGCCCCTGTCTAAGTCCCAGTCCCCCCAGGCACATTGTTTTAGCTGTGTTGGGCACGTGTCGTGCTTTGTGTATCGTGACACGCTGCCCGATAAATGGCGAAATCTATCAATTTATCGATGCTTTTAGTATTTTTTCTAGTATTTTATGGAAAAGAGTATTTCATTCTTAGCACGCCTGTGGTTCTACTCTACCCAGAAGCTGCGAAATTAAATAACAATTAGTAATAAATTAGATATTATGCACAATTATTTATTCAACTATAGTTAAAAGTTGTGCTAAGTTACAGTTTCTATTCGTGTCGTGCCGCACGCTGTCATCTCTAGTTTTGTGGTGAGTTTTGGGCGGCTGTTCTATGGCTGCCTCAAAGAAGCTGCGTCCATTTGAAGTTCGGCAGCAGAAATCTGCGAATGTGGAATGCTTACTACGTGTACATATATTCGTTTTTTAGTGCCGCATAAAATGGCCGCGAATCGTTCTATTGAGTATACGCCGTGGTGGCCGCTGGCCGTTTATTTCTGGTCCGTTGTAAATATGTTTTACACATTCAGGGACACATAATTGAGATATAAACAAAAATATTTCGTCACAGTTCTTTGACATCTGAGCGTAAATAAATGAGTTTGGCCCCAAAAATTGTCGGCACTTTCAATCAACATCGACAGCCGGCGGCTTATTGAAATTGATGGGCAACCCATTCACATCCAACGGGAACCGCTCCAGATCAAGTCCAACTGCGGCGCCACCTTGACTGACATTGTGCCGCTGCTGCGGCCGCAGCTGCTGCTGCTGCTACTGCTAGGGGTAGACCCTGGGGCTGGTCATCGACACAGCACCTTCCCGGATCGGCTCAGCTTATGGCTTATAGCTCAATCAAATGCCTATGCATATGGCCAAAATCAATTTGTGCCATTTTGTTGCTTTATGAGCGCTGCTAGCGTCGACGTTGACCGCAACGCCAGCGTTGACGCTGACTGAGAGTGTCGCCTATATCGGCCCAGCTTGTTAGCAGCTCAATCAAAATTGTTGGCCGCATATTAATTGCTCGCGCCGCAGTTGCTACTGTGCACGATCGTATTTATATCGCATTGTTATTATTGCTTTATGTATTTGTAGATATATCATTTCATTTATTGACATTTGACGCACGTGACGTGCCTGCAGAGTTGCGATGTTCTCTTCCAAATCATAAGATGCTTATGCTTGTTACTCGTACTTAGATATATTCAAATCCATCGACACTTTTTAGAAGTAAGCTCGAATTGTTAACGCTGTTTTTGATTTTGGCTTCCTTCTTTCCTGACGCAGGCATAATACTATTAATACTTATTGCCAGCCTAACGGATTTCATGCCTTCAATGGGTGGGCCATTTGCACGCCCGTTTTGGCCAGAACTTAGCATTTAAATTCGCTTCCAAACACAGTTTAAATGGAATTTCCAAATGGGGTTTTAAATTCGGGTAGATGGCGCGCTAGCACAATAAACGCTGCACACACGCACACACATACCAATGAAAGCACAAGTGCTTTTAAAAGCTTCAATGAGCTTCGTCTGTGGTGTGTGCCCAGACTTAAGGTTGGCGTCTTGGCTACTAAGCTCTTATACACCAACTGACCGTTAAGTTCAAAAAACGGAATCACACAAGTGGTTGTTGGAAAAAGTGATCTAAAAGATCTAAAAATGATCGGCTAGAGTGAAAAAAAAACTTTTGAAATTCAAAAATCGGCCATTTTTTACTGTAATTTCGGTTTTTTTTTTTAAATCGGTTACCAATCAATTGAAGCTTCGAGTATACCCGACTACGAGACTCCCCTGTACCCAGGTCTAAAACACATTTTAGGTGGTGGCTGCGATGCTTCATTTCCCCGCCCTGCAGTACCTGAATCTTGTTTGTACAATCCGACTAACTTGAAATTTGGACAGAAGATTAGGAGACATGCCCAATCAAAAGCATATCTTTAAAATTGAATATTAAACGTTTTTATCGAAATGCGGTGGAACGGGAGGAGATATCTGAAATTGGAAACAAACTTGATTTGCGTATGGTATACAGGAACCTACATTCCAAATTTGAAGTCTCTAGCTCTTATAGTTGCTGAGATCGACGCGTTCATCCAGATAGATAGACGAACATGACCAGATCGGACTGGCCAAGAATATATACACTTTATAGGGTCGGAGATATTTCCTTCTGCCTGTACAGGGAGTAAAAAATCGATTAAGTACCAACTGAGCAATGAGAGTTGAAAGTCTGCGAAGATCATTTAGTATGAATCCCCACTTGGAGCACATGTCAGCCACTTGGCTCCAGCATGTCTGCGCTTATTTATGGACTTAAATATCCGAAATTAATATGATCTGTGAGCGTCTTCAAGGCGTAATTCTAGAATTCAAAGTATGACAGCAACAGAAACTGCAAATAACGATGAGTAACTCGCAGTGGCAAATGGTTGGGGAGGTGCTGGGGCTTGGGGTTGCTTTGGGTATGTTTCTGTGTGTTTTTGGGGTGAGGAGTTGCCTTAGCGTGGAAATTGTTTACAAATTGTGGGAACGATTTGCCGCTGAGCTGAGCAGTGACATGATCTGCACTTGGCTGCGCTCGCAGGACTGTGACAGTTCTGGCATCGGGTTACCAGCAACAACAACATAAATACATATACTATATATATATACAACAACAGCACAACAAGCAGACTTCACTGTTTCCGCAGCGCAATATACGAAATGACAATGCTCGACTGAAGTATACCCTTTCTCCATCTCAGCACACAGTTAGTGCAAGCAATGGTGCACAAAATTTAAAAAGCTTAAATGACCATAATTCACTTCTTAAATTTTTGTATAATTAAAGTGACTAATGCCCTCCTAACTTATAAGCTTTAGCTTGTAGCACTAGGAAATATCGAAATAAATAAATAAAATGAGGTAATGGCAGAATTTTACCAAGACTAGTCAAAAAGTGCACACATTGATTCTAAGTAATATCTTTACCATGGGGGAGTAAATTTAAAATTTATTAAAAAACTAATCAATGATTAGTAATCATATACTTACAACTATATAATAGGTGTGTATCAGAAATAATTTTTTTTTTTTTTTGACAAACATATGCTATATTTATTATGTTACGTGGTACTTCAACCACTTTCATAATGTAAATTTAATGTTACGGAGAAGGGGAAGGAAAGAAACTAACAGTAGAGTAAAATAGAGTAAGTATCAGTATGATAGGAAGGTAAGCCTTTACCAGTGGGTACAGATATTAGCTAAGGTTTAATAGCCTTCCTGCAGGCGTCCTGTCAAAAATCCAGTTATCCGAAGGATGGAATCGGACAAACGTAAATCAATGTAGACAATATGAATCACAATTGTATTCAGAGTTAATGGTATTAGATTACTGCTGTCGCAATTGTGGTCGAAACTTTGATAGGGTTATGCATTCTATTTCTTGTAACATTGACCATTTAATCTAATAAATTTAAAATGCTCGTGTAAGGGTGTAAATTTGACTGGGGATGTGGGTGGGGGAAAACAATATTGGTGTGTTGTGTGTGAGTTTTAAATTATATATATATAATGGGTTTATGACAAAACTGACTTAGATCTTTGGAATCTAAGTATGTATAATATGTGGGCTAGGTAACCAGCAATTGTAGCTAATTCGATATTCACTATGTTTTATATAGAAAGCCCTTAAGGTCAGAGCTAAAACTTGCGAAATTGTATGATACCCTTTTGAGGCATTTTAAAGAGTAAAGGGTATAAATATATAGCTGTTTGCATATCATATCTTCATAATATTCACTTACACATTGTCATTTTATACACACACAGACACACACACACACACACATACACATGTGGGGGGAACTGAGCTGCGCATTAAGCACATTTTAATTAATAGTCACTGTGGACGCCGTCCAGACGAGCCCGCCACTGGGCACAGTTCTGGGCATTTCAGTCTTCAGAGTCGCTCGATCGTGAAAGATGTAACGAACAGAGCTAGAAACAGAAATAGAAGCCAATTCAAGGTGTCAAGGCTAAGCTGAGATTCGGACTTGGAGCAATTGGGAGAGAGAGAGAAAGTCATAAGAGAGAGAGACATGTGCTGGTGCGCACGCGTCTATTGGACTGTCTTGCAGAATCTATTTGCCCGGCTCTACAATAGCCTGGCGGAGCGCAACTGCGCCTGCTATCGACAGCGCTGCTGCGGCTGCTGTGGCGGCTATCGGCGTCAGGCCAGCGGGGGCGACGGTGACGGTGACGTTGACGTTGGCAGCGACGATGGCAAACGGGTTTCAGAATCGATCGTTGATGACGATCAGCAGCGACCACAACACGATTATGTCATTGTGGGTAAGTTCTCTGATAACAGACACATTTCTGGACCCGAACCGAATCAGAACTGATTCAGAATCAGTTCGATCGAACGACTGAGCTATACTATAAGGGAACCACGTTCCATGTTCCTTCCGATTCTGGTTCATCTGGTTTGTTCGTTCGTTTTGTTCGTTTCCGTCCCAGTTTTCATCCTTGTCAACTAGAGTGAAAGAAATATAAATCACTCCATTGTTTAAAGGCAAACAATAATGGATGTATGGAAGGTAGAGCTCATTAAAAATAAAATTAAAATTTGATTCAAGTTTTTCTATCCTTTCTCGACTTAACACTGGAAAATAAATTAGTAAGCATAGTTATTGTATAACCAACAATAAACCAACTAAATATAAACTCTGCAATTCAAATAAGAAAAGTAAACGGAAATGGAACTCAAATGAACAAAATAAACGAACAAAATGAACAAAAGAATTCTAGAACGAGGACTTATTGAATTTACAGTTTATATACTTCTAATACACATTTCTGACCCTAGACGATGCCGATGCGAACTATACGGAGATTGAACATCGCACGATCGAGACGGAGTCGTACTACTTCACTGTGGATCGGGATATGGCAGAGCGCATGCTGGCAGGGCGCGAGGCGGGGGCCTGTCTGGTGCGCCCCTTCAAGGCCACAGATCTGTGCATCAAGTATATCGTGAGCATATATGCGGATCAGCAGTATTATCACCTGTTTGTGCGCCAGATCGATAGGAGGCAGCGCTACGGCATTGGACAGCTGAAGCCGCACGAGCGTCACTTTGCCTCGCCCTGCGACATCATCGAGTTCTACGCGGAGCACCCGCTGCTCTGCACCAACAAGCAAAGGAGCCAGAGTGTCCTTTTGAAGCCCATCAGCTGCGCCTAGGCCGGGGAGTAGCGTTTAGGTTATAGTTTATTGGATTGACGAGTAAGATAAACGATGTATGTACAAATTGTGTAGCTTAAGGTTAGAGTTAAATAAGTATGGGCGCATAGTATTGGCTGATCCTTAGGTGGCCACGACGGCCTTGAAGGCGCACTGATTGTTCTGCATCAGGGCAGGCCACAGGAAGGCCTTGATCAGGTCCGAGCGACGATCCGATTGAGGATGGCGTTCGTGTTTCTCGGGACGCAAAAAGCCTGCCGAACGAAATGGAAAGTTAAAGTTATAAGTTTCCTTGTGGAAAATAAATTGTATTCTAGTAGAATGTTAACGAGGCGTTCTATTTTATAAAAATCAGGCTCGTATTCTTCCAAACACCTATTAGAAACATCTTCATAATATATTATTACAAAAATACAAATTGTATTTGGCAAAGTTAAAATCACAATATCTATATAACGTCTATCAGATAGCCCCTGTTAAATAGTATGTATCAGGATTAATATTAGATAATATGTTTAATTATTTAAATGAATATAATTAACAATGTATTAAAATATATGTATTATATTATATTATATTCGATTTCTAATAATTTAATATTTTACTTTATCATTAATTTTATTTTAATAAATTGTTTTAATTACAAAAAATTGTTATAAGCTTAAATCTTTCTGTATCTATGATTTTTTGAATATTTTTAGTATGGAGGTCCTTAGCTCCTTATTCTTCACATATGTGTGTTATCTTAACTTAACCTAACCTATCTTTTCATCCTGTAATGTGCTGTTTTCTCAATTACAACATATATTCTTCCTTGTTTCACTGCAAATACTTGAATTTTAGCTAACATTAAACTATATATAAAAACTCTTTACTATTTTATATCCCGCCCCCTTTCACATGATATTCATTGTCAATTTCAATGTGATTAATTATTTACCATTGTCTGTAATACATGAATAGCCTAAGCCGTACAAATGTTGCTAACTCCAATCAGTTTTCTGTTTTCTTTGATTTATAAGAGGTGCTTACCCAGATTGAAATCAGTGTCCAGATAATAAGGCGCCTTCTGGTTGATCATGCGCCAAGCCAGTCGCACGCAGGCGCTGACGAAGTGCGTCAGCGGCGGACAGGACTCCAGGCAGGGATACTCGTGCAGCGTGGATAGCACCTGGTTGAATACGGATCGCTCGATCTCGCCCAGCGGGAAGCTGTCGGTCGTCTCGTGCAGATGATGCCGTACAGAGCGATCCAGGGCCAGGGTCGGCTCGCTGCTGCTATCCAAGGCGCAGTTGAGCACACGGCGCACCTCCAGCACCTTGCGCTCCCGCATGCCGTGGCACAGGCGAAAAGAAAGCTGCGCATAATAGAAAAATTAAAATGTAGTACGAAAAAATGCCAATCATTACCCATGGCTCAATAGCAGCCCACGGCTGCTACTCCCAAACCCCAAACACCAAGCCAAAAGCCAGCCAATCCGGCCAATTGACGGTGTCATTCATCTTTCACGCGGCGAGCCACTTGTCTCTATTCATCGCCGAAGATCGAAAGTTATTTATCTGCAAGCTTAGATAGTAACCACAGCAACCACAGCAGCAGCAGCACCACCAGATCGCCAACGTAATTTCTCAGCATCTGCGTGGCCAAGTTCCCCTGGGGCGCTTTACTTTCTTCTATAACATTTAATCAGTGCCCCAATCTGGATCGGCTGCCACGCCACTTTTCGATGTGGTGCAAATTGATATTTTGCAATAACAATTTGACAGCTGGCTGTATCTCAGTTGCATCTAACCCCCTCCCAACGTCGTAATCTATGTTCCCTTTCGCTTTGATCAATTTGCATTACTTTTCACGGTCAACTCGTGAAATTGAAACAGCATATAGTATAGAAAAGTTGCCTAAGTACTTATCATAAGCGTGATTCTCCAAAAACAACTTGAAGGATAATAAACAGGACTGGTATAATTACAGAAATATTCATAGTCTTGGTTAAGGCCTGAATGATATAACTCTTGGAAGTAAAATTCTGCGAAATATTCATTTTTGTTAGTTGTGTGAGAATAGCGAAAAGTTCTTAATGACTTATTAATAGGCCTTACAAATAGGTCTTAATAGAAGCTCTGTGTATGAGTAATTTAAGTATAGAAATAGTGAAAGAGTGAAATTTAACTTAATGAATAAGCACAACAAATAGTTGGGCCTTATATTTACTTCTGACTTTTGATGCTTAAGAGATGACCCTATACAATGAAAGCTTATTGCTGTTTCACAAATATAAATATAATTAATATATAATATATATTCGAAAGCGTAAAGTATAAATTGTAAGTTCGCGATTATTAATCGATTGGGTAAAACAGAGCTAAAACTATTAATAATCTTAAGATTAATTCAAAAGTTCTTCTGGACATTGGACTTTAGCTAAGCCCTGTAGAATCTGGAAAAGGCTTGCCTAACCTGTAGTCTTTTTTTACTACCTCCTGACTAGTATCTGTTTGTAACTGCTCAGTAACCCGTTAATTTTGTAAGAGCATTTTAATTAACACGAAAATAATAATAAAATGTTACTAAATCACCATTTTCTTAGTTGGTTTAAGAGAATCCGTGACTTCTGACAACGCAACAGATTTGACTTAAAGTATGGAACTCGTGATCTTAGAAGAGACTCACCACAATCATGGAGAAGAGTATCTTGCCCTTCAGACTGGTTGCGTGCTTCAGCTGTGGCAAGCTGTCCAACGCCTCCAGGGCGTCCGCTCGGTTCTCGATGTAGAGATTTCGATAGTGTGACACCATTTCGCTGTGGAACAAACACAAAAGCGTAGGCAAAGCCATTGGCCATAAGTGAGAGTATGCTTTGGACTGGCAGCTGGCAGATGACAACGGCCCAGGTGCGTGGGAGCCGGCTCAAATGAACCATGTCAAGTGTCAGAACCAATTCGAAGAGAAAACATGTTTTTTTTGGGTGCTGCTTACCTGCCATCCTCACTGGCCGAATCGTCGGAGTGATAGCCATCGCTGCAGCTGCTGCCACCGCCGCTGCCAGCGGCTGTGGCCTTGGTGGCTGCCACCGGGCTGGGTGGCACACTCTCTGGTCCCATCATGTGGAGCACCACCTCGCAGCCGCGCGAGAAGTTCATCAGGAGACCGGCGGCAGGTCGCTTTTCAATGTGTGCCTGTGCGTCCAGGCGTTTCACCTGCCCCACACAGGACAGCACATCCTTGTCGTTCTCCACACGCGTGCTGAGGTTCTCGACCAGGGTGTGAAGCTGTTTCAGCGCCGGCTTGTCCAGCATGGTCAGCAGGGTCTTGTTATCAATCAAGCGCTGTTGAATGTCGCCGTAGTTGATGGCCAGGAGGCGTTGGTGCGAGGAGTGTGCTGGATCCTGGTTGACCGTCACCATGCTCAGCTCCTCCAGCTTGTGTATGGCCATCTTGTAGGTGTCAACGTGCCGCTGCAGCTCCGTCTTGAGCGCCACATGCAGCGATATCAGCTGACCGGAGACATCAGTGGTCAGTCCATGCACGCCCAGACCCTGCACCGCATTGTCGAAGCCGCGGCGACGCTCCCTCAGCGCCTGCCGCAGCCCAGGCTCATACTGGGCCAGTGCCTGGAGCAGCTTGACGCAGCGCTGCCTCAGGCCACTCTCGTGTGGATTGGCAAACAGTCGCACCAGCTGCCAGACAACTGTCTCGCTGGGCACATCTGGCTTGGGCGTGGTGTTCAGAGTTGTCAGCCTGAAAGGACAACAGTTGGTACTCGATTGCTTACTATCGATAGTTCGATAGTGGTTTCAATACTATCGATAGCACTAACAAAACTGCGTAAATCAATCAAATACTGATATACCAAAGATTATGCTTACTATCGATAGTTCGATAGTGGTTTCGATGCTATATATAGTTCGATAGTAATTTCAATGCTATACATCGTTCGATAGTGGTTTCGATACTATCGATAGCACTGACAAAACTGCGTAAATCAATCAAATACTGATATACCAAAGCAAATGCTTCCTATCGATAGTTCGATAGTGGTTTCGATGCTATATATAGTTCGATAGTAATTTCGATGCTATACATAGTTCGATAGTGGTTTCGATACTATCGATAGCACTGACAAAACTGCGTAAATCAATCAAATACTGATATACCAAAGATTATGCTTACTATCGATAGTAAGATAGTGGTTTCGATGCTATCGATAGTTTGATAGTGGTTTTGACACTATCGATAGCGCTGACAAAAATGTATAAGTCAATAAAATACTGTTATACCATAGAATATGAAATTATGTATTTATATTCTCTGGTTATAAAGAATTGATTCTTTGGAAGCAAAAGAATTCATTCATGGAATGACAAAATAATCTGTGAAAATAAGGATATTCGATAGTATCGATATGGGAAAAATCTCGATTGTTATGAAAAAATAAAACTTTGTATTTAAGCTGTAATGTATGGATGCAATGTGTGTTATTTCGCTACCTTATCAAATGATTGACATTTTCAAGGGTTAGTATCGATAGTGCCGATATTACTTTCATCGAAACTACATTCATCGATACGCTCGATAACAGCACAGTTTGCTTACCAGCTCTATTACTAACCTCGTATAGAAGGACTCCAGCAGATAGGCGCTGTGTGGCAAGTGCTCCAGCAGCAGATCAATGGGCAGCTCCGCAATCACTGAATGGAGCACGGAGGGTCCCAGGCGACCCACAACGCCAGCCGCCTCCCGATACTGTCGCCCCTCCGAGAGGAGCATTAGGCGGCGCAGCACCTGGCGGGGGCTGGTCAGAAATTCTCGGCCATCCCGCGAGGGGCCGCGTATGCGTTCCCGACTGTCGGCCATGGGCAGGCACAGGGACTGGCTCTGGAACTGGGACTGCGTCTGGTATATGGCGTCCTGGTGGTTCTTCAGCAGCAGCTGTTTCCTGTCGATGAGGCCGAGTCTGATTACACAAACTGCTGGCAATGGATGTGGGCTATGTGGCAATGGTTTGTTTTGAGTATGATATGTGCTGCTTTGTACAAATGTTGGATGCGGATGCAGATGCAGATGCAGATGCAGATGCGTATGCGTATGCGATGAGAAGAGAGCGACTGCCTCAATCTGCGGGCTCTTACAGCAATTTTGGCTCCATGTCTGCAATGCGTGGGCGACTATCTCAGGGCGTAGTTTCTTCTGGTGCTGAGGCTGTTGCTGCAAATGAAAATGGCAGGCAACAATTGTTAATAATAAAAAAAGGAAATATGTGTGCCTGGGTAAGAATTCGCTTACAAGACAATTGCCACTTTCACCGCGGGGCGGGCCACATAATTTATCATAACTTAAACAGTGACGCGTAATCACATACAGTCAAACGAATGTCTGCAATTGTTCAGGAAGTATACTCAAACATACTACTCATAAAATACTCATAGACCTCCATGTGTTGCCATGAATGTCTTGGCAATAAGGAACGACAAAAGTTGTGGGAGTTTTTCCACTCCACAAATGACAACTAGGAAAACCAGGCGTAACAATAAAACATTAAAAAAGCCACCAAAATTGATGGAAACTTTCCTTTTAGCTGAGCATTTTAAACGCTTTTCAATTACTGCCAAACAAGCATTTAACCTAATGCAAATACTTTCCGCTGTTACATATTATATGAAATGTGAATATTTCGTTACAATAAATGCATAGTTAATTATAAATGTTCATTGTTATACCCTGTAGCTAAAGAAGTGGGTCATAGGGGTATTATAAAGCTTTGCAAATGTGGAATAGCTGCTGTAAAGTTCAGAGAATAGTATAGGATGTTTTCAAGTCACTCCTCGTCAGTTTTTAAGAAAAATAACAAACATTTACATACTTTGCAATATCAATTTTATTATTTTTTTTAGCGCCACAAAAACTTAAATATTAAATAAATTAAAGAAAAGCATAAACTACGTTTAATAGTTGCTTTGACAAGGATCCAACTTCTACTTGGATTTCGGGATATTGTCCTAACGGGGAGAGTCACGAAAAAACCAATTCGACTCCGGAGGAACATGTTGATTGTGGCAATGTCCGTGCCGCGGATTCTGGTATAGTGCTGCAAATCCATCGAAGTGGTGGTGGCGATGATGATAATGATGGTGATGATGATGATTCCTCCACCAAGGTCCGTAGGGTCTCTCCCTGTGGCAATGATGGCTCATCGAACCCCAATGGCGATCAGCGTGGTTAGGGCAAAACATTTCCGATACTTTAATTTGTTTATTTATTTGATTGAGCAACTTTTGCGGTATGTCGATTAGACGACTGAATTTAAACTGCTGAATAGGCGGCCAAAAGGTCTCTTATATACTACTATCAACTAACTGGTTATCTGATAACATTGCTTGGGTTCTGGTGTAATAGGTGCTTTGTGTATAACTTTACTGACGCTGTGCTGACTATGTCTAAACGTTGAAGAGTACATTTTTGACTTTTCTAATATAAATTAAGTTTATTGTGCACACTATCTTATATTATCGTATGATATATTCCAGCGTGATTCTCGCAAAGTGTTAAAATTAAATATTACTTTGTGTTCAATTCATTATTACGCAATAAATTTGACATTTGTTGTTTTTAGTGTTACCAACGGCTAAAGAGAAGCGTTCACAACACTGTGACAACACGCTTGCAACGGTTTCAGCGTTTACAACACTGTGTACAACACTTCATTGAAAAAATGGGAATCATTTTACAGCACTGGTGAATATTATATATGTATAAGTTTGGCACAATATAGATACGAATCCTATCTGGGAAAAATGTCATTATGTCATGACATCGCTGACTTTACTAAGTTTTTCCTGATCACATTTGATGATGTAAGAAGTAGCGCAACATTGCATGCAAATATGAGATAGTATGATAAGTTTGGAATACTGTATTTTTTTCTTTTTCAACTATTTGTTTTTAGAATTTATTTAAAAATACG
Organism: Hirtodrosophila histrioides; assembly: GCA_037075165.1. Lineage (NCBI taxonomy): Eukaryota > Metazoa > Arthropoda > Insecta > Diptera > Drosophilidae > Hirtodrosophila > Hirtodrosophila histrioides. Next base: position 8,966,430 of record JBAMCL010000390.1, on the reverse strand, counting down.
CTCAACATTTCAATGTTGTTATAAGTATTATGGCCTCATAGTAGAATGTATAAACATAGTTTCCATTGTTTCTATGATTATTGTAACCTTTTTCAAAACAACTTGTACTATATGAAAGGGTATTCAAAGGTCGCATATACACTTCACAAAAGACACAATGCCCACACAATTTGCTTAGGGATTGTGAAATTCGCAAATGTTTGCAATCTCTCAGCCATTGTGTTAACTGCCATTAATTGATTACAAATATCTAAAGCGCATAATATAGTATTCAAAATATAATTATACGGTATATTTATACACATATGTGTGAATTTGGAATGGTAATCAGAGGCAGACAACCAACAGGCAATAATATATGTATTGTAATAATCTAAGAAGAGTCTGGGTTGAATTTTCATATATTTTCCAAGTAGTTGTTTAAATGTTCTCTGCGTTTTCCACCTGTTAGTTGGGATGTAAATGCAATGAGCACATTTACATGGAATTCGAGCCCCAATGCGCTGAAGCTGAACCAAAAAGCAGCGTTGGGGTTTCCCCCTGTGCCCGTTCCCGCTGAGGAACAAGAAATATGACTGTGTTCCCAAGAATTAAACATTTGATGTTTACCTACAATTGTTGTGGCTCTTAGAGACAACAACATGCATATGAAAAGCGGCCAACCACGGCGGTGGTAAAGGTGGCATTTGCCCCACCCAAAAGAGTTCAGACTTTGTGCATTACTCGCTTCGTTCCGACCAACTTCTTGGCCGGCTTAACGGCCAGGTAGACGCCTTAATTGGCGGCAACTGGCGGGTCGGTGCGGAGTACTTGTTTCTCCTTTAACTTCGTTGGTTTCGTTCTAAATGCGCTTTGGCAATAGCCGCAGATTGCCGTTACTCCGAATCTTAGCCCGATTCCGGTTAACGCCTTGAGCAGGTGTGTTTTGTTGTGAGAAAAGAATTTAATGAACTTAATGGGCTAGTTAAGAATCTACGCCTGCATATTAAAAATCATTTAAGCGCTGATACTAACTCAGTTCAGCTGGAGCAGCTGCAGTTGGCACAATGTGGGAACTGTTTATACTATGTACGGTGTCTTGCAACGTGTGGCCAAAACTGTGCACGGGATTTGCGCGAACATGACGCTCGACAAATGCCACAGATCAAGCCACAAGCTGTGTGATTCTGCTGAGCTCATGCAGATGACTTCCTCGGGCCCCGCAACGGCAAATGGCCAACATGACCCGCCACAAAGTGCGGCAAAACAACAAGCAAGCAGATTTGCAGATACACACGCACACTCACCCAAAGACTGTGACAAAGACAAAGATAGATGGGCCAGAAGAAAGGGCGCTGTGATTACAATACAATTATGCCGCAATGGGCGACAAATTGAAAGATGCAAGAAAAGCCATACTCGTAAAAGCCATACCTATGACACCTGAGAGCAGACCGGGTCGCGCTTGGCTGAGCCGACTACGGGGCGGGCCGGGGCAGGGCGGGTTATGTAAGCCTGGCTTACCCACATGCAGGCAGCTGCTGGTGACAGGGCCAACACCAAAGCCAAAAGCTGAGAACGGAAGCCCAGCTGGAGAGTTCTGCGGCCTCTGCTTCTTTTAGCCACACTTGCGAGTCTTTGTTGACGACGGTTTAATGAACCCGTTCCCCAGACCAGCCAGTGGAAATGTGAAATGATTTGTTGTTCAAGCAAAAGACAAACATAACATTTTTTTACGAGTATTATTACAACAATTAGTTATGTTTTTTCTAGCTGTGGTTGTTGCTGCCTTTCCTTGATAGTTTCGCAGGCCAACAAACTTCTAATTGCCACAACCAACTCAGTTGCATGCAATCGAGCGACTTTTGTTGCTATATCCCCGATTCAAATGGCGATCATAACAAGCTGGAGCTCGAGATGGAGCTCGAGATGGAGATGGTGATGGAGCTGGCGTGTGGTTGCCATTAAGATTTTATTACTATCAAGAATCAGCCACAGTCGGAAGCTGTGGACTTCGACCAGCACCTGCCGCAATTAGCGGGAGCTCTGCCAAAAAAAGAGTTTCGGAAAAAATTAGAAAGAGAAGTCGTGAAGACACCCAGGTCTCATTATGGAAAACACGAATTAAAAATGCTAAGATGTTTTCTAGACTTTACGAAAATTTCAATAAACATTTAATTTCTTTGTTGGAGCTATGTTGCAGGAAGTGCAAAAGGCTGGGGGTATCCAAAATCCAGGAACACCTCCTTTGTACTTACCCAGCGCTCATAAGAAGCGGACTCAACCATCTGGGATCCCATACCTTCACTTCCCTGGAGAGTAGTGCATCGACTTAAAATTCGCGCAAATAATCTTCAACGAATCCTAGCCGTCGCAAGGTTCAAATATGCAGTACAACTAAGGACCAGATGGTCTATGTGAGGCCATCCGTGGGGGTGACCTGCCGTCTCAACCTAACCTAACCTTCCGTTTCACAATGAAGTGTTCTAAATATTCCACAGTCGCATAAAAGCAGAAATTAATTAATTAAAAATTGTGTATCTCATGTTTATACCCTAGCAGAGGGTATTATAATTTTCATGAATAACCGAGTCGATAAAGCGATATCCGACTATCCGTCTGTTTCTATACCAGTCTCTCAGTTTTAAAGCTATCGTAATGAAACTTGGCAGAAACCCTTCCTTTTGCAGCATATGTCGGAACCGGCCGGATCGGACCACTATAACATATAGCTACCATAGGAATGATTGGTTGACAATTATGTTTGCGTATGAAAAACTCTTTTGGTTATGAAGGTTTCCTCACCAAACTCACCCAGACCGAGTGAGTCTCTGCAAAGTTTTTAACCAATCTGAACCAAAATTTGGTTAAAATCTGATATATTACTATATCACATACATAGGTGCCATAGGATCGCGTGATGAGCTTATGTATGAACAACGTTCTGTTTATACAAATATTACATCAAAACTAATAAGAGTCTTATTATACTTCATATAGTTTTCTATAATTTTATCAAAATCGGACCACAATCAGATGAAAATAGAGTTTTCTATAAAAAACATTGCCGCTAGGGTATGAGTATAGTTGGGGGACTCCGAAGATGTCTGTTCCTTCTTGTTATTAATTTCTGTAGAATGGTGTATCTTAACAAATGAATTAGTTCTACATTTGGCATACCAAAATCTGCATACCAAATTTGATGACTCTATAGCCGGTTATATCGACATGGCTAAATGAAGTTCGTGGCAGCCTTCTACTTGTTACATACAATTGCAGAACCTTACTCTACCCTATTTAGACATTTTGAATGCATAGAGGGGCTAGAGTGGGACTACCGCTAAGTCGTAAATCAAGGCGTCCCCAAATCAGTCTCAACATCAACTTGACCCCAAAAAGCGATCCAAGACAATGCCAAACGCTCCGTCAGCCAGCACAGATTTATTGTTGTAAAATAACGCACAAATTTAGCATAGCAAAGGAGATTTCTGTTCCGAATTTGGCCACAATAGCCGGGCTAACTGTTGAACCGACCCCAAACTATAAGAATGTGCCAGTTTCGAGAATCAGCTCATTTAACTAACTTTATTGATTGATTTCATCGACAAAGACTGTATCTGTTGCTGCTGACTTGGCTGGAGGTGTTACAACAGCCCCAGGCCAGGTTCTACCTATTTACTGAATGAACAGGGCTGTACTGGACTGGGTTAGGGCCAAGCTTACAGCTCATTATAATTTGGCAGCTGCGTGGCAGCGTGTTTGCCTTTCTGCTGGCGTCTTCAGCAATCTTATTCATAAGTATTTGGCTTTTGTTTTGTGTCTTGTGTCTCTTGCTTGGAGGCAGTGGCGAGTGGCAATTATTATGAAAATAAAACAAAGACCGCTACAATTTGATACAAAGTTTTTACAACGTCCAAAAGTGGGTTAATTTCATTCAATTAGAATAGACAGATCCCAGCTCATCTTCTTTTTTATGTTCAGCTCAGGTTGCTCTGCTAATTGGGTGCGCCCTAGGAGCTAATCGGATTGTCTCTGGGAAGCAATCTCAAGCCGCATACATTAACACGATCGAGGCTGCCCAAACCCAAGCTTCTTCAAGAGAAATTTTCGATTACTTTACAAATATACTTTAATATTACAAGACTTGAATACCTCAACTATTTGGTTTTGGGTTGTGGAATTCAAACTCAATTTTCTCAAAATTTCCAAACAATTATGAAAACACAAAAAAATACTCCCCAAAAACTTCTCATTTTAAAATCTATTGCTTACCATTCTTTTCATGATACTTAAACGTTATGCACTAAAAGACTATCTTTATAGGGTGTCCAAAATTAAAAAAAAAAAAAAAAATATGGAAAATAATTTTCAATTTTGAAGTATTCAAAATTTCTCACTTAAAAATCTGTTGCAAGATACTTACGTTAAGACTATCTGATAAAGACTATCTTTATTGGGTGCTCAATTAAAAAAAAATAAAATAAAAAAAAAGAATTTTAAAATAATTTGAAATTTTTTTATTATAACTTAATCAAATCTGAAATTTTTGTTCTGGATTTGACAATTCCACAAGAAAGTTCACAGACCGTGTTAAATTTGTACCTAACCTACAAATCTAAGAGTCTAGCTTGGTTCTTGGTAAGATACTAATCCGATTTGGAATTTGAATGCGATTTTTAGCAAGACCACTTCTTAAAGAGAAATTTTCTAATGCTTAGGATATATTTTTAACTAGTACTATCTGCTATTCTACAAACTCACATTGCTGAGAATTTCGTTATTGGTATGACACTAATCCGGTGTGGAGTCAACAGACAATTTTCACATCAGCAGCGCTTTAAGTTTGTACACAATTTTCACTGGCAGCCAGGGAGGTGATTACCAGGGCCAGGGTCAGGCCAGGCAACCGCAAATCAAAGCGTTCACGACGGCAACAATTTGGCGACACCAACAACGACAACAAACATTTATTGCACTTCATTAACTTTTCAAACATTTGTGGCAAATGCCACAGCAAAATTCTTGTCACGGCCGCGCGCGTCTCTCATTCACAAGCCACGATTTACCGTTCACATGCACCGCGCTCTGCGCACGCGCATCTAAAGCAGAAGCAGCGACGGCAACAGCGACAGCGACAGCGGCAGCAGCAGCAGCAGCCAACTGTCAGCGTACACGATCTTTCACTTGACGATTCGCGCAGGCGCAAAACAGATGACAGAGGAGCGTAGCAAACCCAACCGAACGAACTTAAAGTCAAATGCAGACTGAACGAATGTCATGACCGAAACAGTGCCAACAGGTAACATGCGGAGCGTTCGAGAAAGAGAGAGTAAGTGAGAGAGAGAGAGAGCGACGCCTGCGCAGCCGCGTGCAGCTTATGGTTGTTGTTGCCGTCGCGCAGATGCTGCTGCGGCTGACGTCCACTTTGAACAGAGCGCGCCCAAAATACAAGCAACTAATGGCCGTTGTTTGTTTGTTTTTGTACCGTATATAGCAAGAGCCAGAGAGAGAGTATGATAGTTAATCGAACTTAACCAAAAAATTCCGAAAGAAAAGAGTAGTAAAAGTTCGGAATTTGTTTAAAGATTAAAAGATATTACACTTTTAGATAAACACATTTACAATGCGAACAGAAATAAACGAGAAAAATGTATAATATATTCTATTAACTAATTTATAATAGTCGAAGTTACAGATAGTACATTACAAAATGGATTTTCTATATTATATGGAATTATTCAGCATTACAGTATATAAATCTAAGTATAAGCGGTTCATATATTCATTATAAACTATTATTATAGAATTTACTCAAAAGAAATTGAACAACTTTTCCAAAAACTTGAAAGAAAACTCAAATAATTTCCAAACTTAATAGGAATGTTAGACAAAATATATTTTTCAGATTTTGATATATTGTAAAGGGGTAAGTAATATAACAAAATATATTATTTAAAGCAATCAAATTTTCCAAAAATCTTTATCAAAAGGACTTTCAACAATAATATAGTATAGTCAAAGGTAAAATTCAACTTCATGATTAGAAATAAAATATTTCATCAAAGAGTTGTCGCTCAGTCCAAGAATTTACACAAATGATCATTTTTAAAAACTTTAACTACAGGGTATAAGTCTCAACTGCATCAATTTTGATTGGGATGGTTTTTTCTTCAGTTTTTCATTTAGAGATTCGCGAACAAAGTGCAAGCTATTTGCAGCTGCTTGATTTTGCCATTTACCGATGGTTACCTTAATCTTAAATGCGATGAGATGATGGGGCCGGAGCTTGAGCCGGGAAGGCCGGCAAAGACAAAGCCAAAGCCAAATCGCTGCAGGCTCAGGTATTTGGGTTAGTGTGCGCGGTTATGGCTACTGAAGCTATCTATAGTAATTAGCAATTATAGGCGAATATAATTTATTAATTTATTATAAAGATGTTTCGGGAATTTGCAAAATGCACCGAATACAAATCAGCTGGAGGTCTTTTGTCTGGCAAAACCTTAACAAATAGTAGCCAGTATGATACAACTTTGGGAAACCTTTCATAAATTGTTTATGCAAAGCGTACCACTGCGGTGGGCTGCACTTCCAGTTCCGAGTCGTACAACAGCCACCCAATTAGTGTTAATTGCCTCTGCCAGCCAACTTAATATAACCAAAATGCCCGACGGCGTCAAAACACGACACGGACAGATGTGGAGATAGAGCCGAAACTAAGGCCAGGTGGGAAAAGGTGAGCTGAGGTGAAAATGGCAGGCGTTTTGCATAAAAATGCTGAAACAAAAGTAAGTGGTAAACTCCCATCAACAAAGAGATTTACATCAACTGATTAACCCTCATTGCCAGCAAGCAGCCTCGGAAATCATATCAAGGCATATCGGAGGCACACTGGAAAACTTCATCGGCAACCTTGCCGGAAAATTGCAAAATTTTCACGTGTTATTTACGCGTTAATCGTACGCAATTGAAGATATAGCAGCCGCAGCTCCAAAACAATTAAACAAGCCACAAGTTTGCTGGAGTGGCAAGAGGGAGGGCATTTATTTGCGCCAGGGCTGCCGCAGTGGGATTTACATTTAGTCGAATTAACAGGGCGTTAAGTTTCGCCACAGATACAGTCATAAACTGTGAGTATAAATAAACACATCTTGGCAATCAGCCTCTGGCCACAATCAGTGGAGCAGTGGGCTACAGATACAGATACAGATAGAGATACAGATACGAGCACCATATGTGTGTAGTCCAAATAATTAAGGTGTTACCAAGTCAAGGTTGTCTTCAATTGTGCGAAGCTGTCTGAGAGTCCGAGCAGTTCCCAGCGCGATTCCTTTTCCTTTCTAAAACGCATTTCACTTTTCGCCAACGCATTTCACCAACTGCAATGCCAATTCCCAAGGCAAAGAGTCAAACGGCAAACTGTGCAAATATTTGTGTGAAATTGTTGAACAACAAACACTAAAGCAGAGCAACTATGTACATTCAATATTGTTACTATTATTTATTTATTTATTTCTTTTTGCTTACTGCCTGTCTTCACATTTCGAAAACGCTTACCAAATCAAGTAATTAGCTTTTTGATTTACTAAACGCATACAATCGTCAACTTGCGTGATTTTTTCGTGTCTTTTTTTTGTCATTTCTGTTAGGTTTTTGCAGCCTCATCAAATTGTATTTCAAATTCGCGGCATCTGCGCCTGCGCACATTTCACCAGAGACACCGCACAGTGGGCAAAAAAAGCAATATAGCATACGGACTAATCCTGCGTTGCGGATGTGACATTTCAACTGATTGCTTGTAGAACTAAACAAGTGTTTATTCTGTAAAGATCCCTGATAATAATGAATATGCTAATTAATCTCCGAAACGACTTCTGTGAAACAGTTACTTAAAGCATCTTTATGTACATTTTAGTACTTGCTTAACTTCCTTCATCCGTTGCGGATGTGACAAAAAATAATTCATTATTTTTAGCGATATTTGCAGAAAAAACTTAACAATTGAAACCAAACAAATAAGAATGCTCTATTCGAGTATACCCGACTACGAGACTCCCTGTACAAATTCTTTGACTAAAAGCAGTTTTTAATAGTCTGCCAATTGACTGTGTACAATTTAAAGAATAATAAGGAAAGCAACAGTTCTACAGCTATGATTGGATCATCTCAAGAAGAGTCCGAGCCCGTTCGACATTAAATCTGAAGAATGATAAGCTAAGACCTGGAGATGTGCGTAGCCAGAATTTGGAAATTTGTTCTCTTGCAAGTCAGATCTTTAAGCCTGTTCCTAAACTAAAACTAAAGCAAGGCATGCTACAAGCCGGACAACTCCCGACTACGAAACTCCCTGTACCCAGGTCACCAACGTACAAACATATCTTTGTACACTTACACATATGTACACATACACAAATACGAACATGCATCGACTGCAGTGCAAGCAAGGCATTTCAAGTGGCAGCTTCGCTTTCCCCCGCTCTGCTGTACTGAATCTTCCTTCGTGATTAACTTCCGTGCTTATGATCCGATCGACTTGAATGGTAGTATATTAAGAATGACCCTATTGTTATACATGCAATACAAATCCCAAGGCTATATCTTTAAAATTGTCGTTATACATCGTTTTTATCGATTTGCGCGGGATCGGGGAGAGATATCTGAAATCTGAAATAATCTGTCAGGAACCTACATTGCAAATTTGTTGTCTCTACCGATCAATATATACTCTTTATAGGGTCAGGGATGTCTCCTTCTGCCTGTTGCATATATTTGCACCGTAGTACCCCCTTTTTACCCATTTTATGGGTACAGGGAGTAATTAACTTCCTTACGAATATAGAAACTAATACCATTTAAAAAATGTAATCATTTCCTAGGGCAATAGAAAAATGTCACATGTAAGCGAAATGCGTTGTTTGAATGTTGCAATTAAATGATGCTAAATTGCTCGTTTCGCCCACTGTGGAACGTCAGTGTGGCAACAACAATTACACACAACCACTTGACTTAGTTAGTGGCATCAACATCAACATCGACATTTTTATAAGCCGCACTCAGCCAATACGCGTGGCGTTTGTTGTTGCACTTGTTATTATTGTTGTTGTTGTTGTCGCTGGTTGGTTTAACTTGGTTGCATTTTCCCCAGTGGGACATCTCCAATTGGCGATTTCTCTTTCTCGGAAAACTTTTGCAATAATCATAAAACTTAAGCACAAATATTGAGTGAAGTAATTAGTATAAATAAATGTGAAGTGCGTCAATAAGCCAGAGATCTCTGCATGTGCCTGTTAATGCAACAATATGTTGAACGAACTGCAACAAAAACATCGGACATACCTTTCAGGGTAAACAATACAGTATCTAAATTAATCTTCTAAAACCTTTTACTCTTAATAAATAGCTTAATCGATTGAAAAATGGGAAACAAAAAATCTGATAAATATAGAAACATTTTCAATAACAACTAATAAGTAAAATTCTTTTTATATTGAATGTTAATAATATAAGTATAATTTTAACAATTTCTGCATTGAAAGTAATTCAAATTAATTCCAATTATCATATTAAAACTACAAACAAAATTTATCTGCAAAACTATATGTAATCAGTTGTCTATCATCTATTATTTGATTAAATTTGTTTATTAGTTTGTTAGAAAATGTTCCAATAATGTAAAAAAGATACTTACTACATAAATGTATTTTTAAAGAATAAGTGACCTTCAGAAACAAAAATAAATCTTTATTATCTAAGGATTAAGGCAACATTCATAAAAAAATTTGTATTAAGTGCTATATTTAAAACACGAAATCCTATATATCTATAATCTCTATAGCCGTTTCTATGTTAGCTCAACTTTTGATACTGATCAAGAATATAAACATATACACTTTATTCTACCTTTTGTACAGGGTACACAACTAAAGAGTTTCCGTATTATACAAAAAAAATCAAACCAGTTTTTACAGCTTTTAATAAGTTTCATAATATGTGAACCGACCTAAGTATCGTGTTCTTTATCAGTAATAAAAGGTGTTCTAACAGACACTTGTTGTAAGCTCATGTATTATGTATAGATATAAATTACCGGTATTTACTTATGTATTATATTCAATGTAGGTCAAATCCAGTGCATTTCTTGTTTAGCCTTACTCACAGGCGCCATGACTTTCCTGAACTAAGGAGAGGCTTGTATCTTATAGATAAACATCAACGAGCAGCAATACAAAATACATTTCCGCTGTTGCTGTTGCAAGCAAGCCCCTTGTTGCATGCCCTTTGAATTGATTAAAGTTTGCTGTTAATTATAATCTACAGTATACGATCGTTGTGAATTGTATCTCGTATCTCACGAAGAGAGCTTCCGCACAAGGTACAGATACAGAGGCAGACACACAATGCTTAACTCATCGGATGCTGCGTAATAACAATAATAATAATAATTTCATGCTGCATTAAAATCCACTCAAAGGAACTGCACTTGTTTGTTGTTGTTCTCCAATCATTGCATTAGATGCAGCTGCTGCAGATTAATTTTACATAATAGTAGTATGGCTTCGACTGGTGGAAAAGTTAGGAAAGTGTAAGCTGCCTGGCATTGACAATGTTTATTGATTTGCTTTACAGAGCGATTAACACTGGACGGTAAAATAAAGTTGCAATAAAACGCGAAATATTAACACAAATGGCACCGAGACACGAGTAAAGCCATTTCGGTTTCGATTGATGGAGAAAACCCATGGCTATTCCCAATCGCGACTCGTTGACGCACATCATCTGGCTGATATGTGGCAAAGTGGCAAAGTGGCGCGGCTGCTGCTGCTGTGGCGCGACTCCTTGGGAGGCAACAACAACTTTCACAAACTTTTGCCCAAGTGGCCAAGTGGCTTTCAGCCATTTCGACCAGTTGACCAGTCCAGCGTCTGTCTGCTATTCTTATTACAGAATCAGGTGCAACTTTTGCTTTTGCTTTTGCTGTTGCTCTTGCTGTTGCCTCTTCTCGTTGCTGCTGTGTATGTCACTGAACTGCAACAATTAAGTAGGTTGCACGTTCGGTTGACAGTAAAAGTAAGCAGGAAAAGTGAACGCAATCGCAGTCGACCCACTTTGAATCTCCCTGACGCCCAAAAGCCAATGACAGTCCAATTCTGACGACCATCGGCAGCGGATGCTGCAGATGCTGATATAAAAACCAATAAGATTGTTTTGAAAACGCAGCTTGGGGCCAACGTATTTGGGAAAATCTGGGCTGGTGACTTGAACAAAAAATCGGGTGGCCCAAAGCCAGCGGCAAGTGTCGTGTCGTGTGTCAGTCGAAGAAATTAAACCAAAAACCGGACCCGGCCAACATAAAAGCCAAAACAACAACAAATAAAGAAAACCAAATTTACAAACAAACTCGCGCCTCAAACGAGCAATTGGCGTGACTTAATGATGCATAAATCAAAGCGTGGCCAATTCCGAATATACTGGCCCCATATGCCTGTACATACATAGGTGTATCCATATGTCAGAGGGGTGGCAGGAGAGGAGGAGATGACAGACGCATCTGCATAGTACAAGTGGTCAGCGTGTGGGCCAAACTTAGATGCGGCTTTAATTGTGCGCCAATGAAAGTAAGTTGCTTAGAGCCAATAAAATAAAACCCAAAGAAAACTGATAACCAGAATTTCCAGCCAAACGGCTGCCAACCATCCTTTTTTGGCAACCTCATCTGAAATTCTTCTTTTTTTTAACGCATTCGCATTTCACTTTTTACGAATTTCACAATCTCTCAACAAATGGCGTGCTGAATGCGTACTTTGTATTAGTATTCAACTAAAATTGTTCGAGGAGCGAGACATACCGCCTTGGATGTGGCTCTCCAAAGGTCCAGATGTCAACCCTTTGAGGTATCCTTGCCAGCAAATCTTACAGCCATGACAAACAGTAAGCCCGACGCTTAGCGAGACACCTTTCCACTTATAGCAATACAGAAATGTTGACTGTAGTAATAAAAAAGTAAGAAAAATAAATAAATTGATGGCAAACAATTTGGGTTCCTAAAGGAGTTGAAGGAAGCAATTGTGGCAGCGTGGGCAAAATTTGACAATTTATTCCTTCAAGCTTTAATAAATTCTGTACCAGGTCGCATATTAAAAGTCGTAAAGAACAATGGAGCACACTTTTAATATTAATATATAAGAAATATGACAAAGCAAAAAGAATACTTAAGAAAATAAATTCTTTATTATTGATCAGTTCACTTATTTCGATTAAAAAAATTCATTTAATTTAAAAATTCAAAATAATTGAGTTCCTTCAAAAAGTATATGTTTCATTTCAGCTGGTAACAGAATATTAAAACCATTTTATAAAAACGTTTTTTTTCTTAAATCAAGAGAATTATGTTTATAAGGTGACATTTCGCATTCATTACCAACAATAGAGTGGAAATTTGTACTTGTTATCTGTAAGGATTAAGCTGTATGATAATTTGAATACGCTTTATAAGCAAGCTATTTCATATTTTCATATATTAAAGTTCACATATCTGTAATTTTGCAAGTTTTATAGAAAATGTGATTTGTAGACTTCAATCTGCCATAATGCCAAACAAGAAGAAAGTTTCCTATTAACAATACTATTTAGAAGAATTTACGTATGTTTTTGATAGTTGGTTGAATATTTTTAAGTTATTACACATTTAAAGTTAAAAAGTTAGCTATACGAAATGTCTGTCATCGCAGCGTCAATGACTTTATTAATACTTGGTATATTAGTATATATATTATTTATAGTTAGTATATAGTATAAGTTGATCAAAGTTACCACACAAGTAAATGTTTTTCATTCATTTCAATTTCAACAAATAACTAGTTTTATTGATACAACCACAAAATCAAAGATATAAGTCTGATATAGTTTATCAGTAAAATAAAATATTTATATATATTTGGGAGTTTTGTAGTCGTTTCTACTCGATTTTAAGTTCTAATTTCGATCATATTATTGAAATCAACGAATTAGTCAATTTGAATAGATTGAACATGTTTTGCTCGAACCTCTTTAGGTGTCATTAAGATCAGATCTAATAGAAACGGAAATGAAACTGACCATCTTAACAATATACACGAAAATAATCAAACAAATAAAACAAAAAACAATTAAAAATTAAAGCGTTCGTTATAAATCATAAATATATTTAGTTATTGAAAACAATTTTGAAGAGCTTTTAATTTTAATTACATATTTATTTAACATTTTGTCAAAAGTAACAAGAAAAAAAATATTTCATTAAAATATTGAAATAAGCAGGCTATCTAGGCCAGGAGAATAAGTCCATATATATTATTGGAAATTAGAAATTCTTAATTTTGTTTTAAATTAATAATTTTATAAATTAAACGAGCACCTGATTATTTTTCGTTAAAGTGAAAAAGGATTGTGTTAAAAGATCCACTTAATACAAAAATCCAAAGAAATATCTACCAAAAATGATATACCAACCAAAATCGTGTAAAACTTAAGAAAACACATCTGACAAAAAATATTTAATAGTTTGTAAATAAACAAGTATCAAGATAACAAAAATGTTTTAATAAAAAAAACAATGAAAATATATTAGAAAATAGTGAAAATAATAGACATTATTATCAAACTAAAATTGACAGTGCAGTTACTAATTAAGCTAGTAATTAAGTTAATAATTGTTTTATTTTCGTACAGTGGAGAAGAGCCGAAGCATCGAATCAATAAAAATAGGGAAAGGGACATCTAAGCCATCGAAGTATAAAACTTTAAATTTAAATATGTGACAAAGATGACAATGTTTAAAAAAAATAATAAAATATTTGAAGTAATATTATGTAGACATTTTTTTTTTTTTTTTTTTTTTATAACTATTTTTTTGGTTTATGTAGACATTGGAAATGCTATAATTTTAAAACCAATTTTATCAATAATTGTAATTGATTAAGTTTCGTACAGTGCAGAAGCATAGTGTTAAATAATCCAACTAATACAATAATCCAAACGATGAATTTACTCCAGAAATATCGTACCCATAAAAGTTAAAAACTTTGAATTAAAACATCCGATCAATAGTAATAGTCATTAAGCTGACAAAAATGTCACATACAAAAATATAAATAAATTATAAAATAGTGAAAATATTGTTGATATTTTAAAAACCAATTAAGCTTTCGTACAGTGACGAAGTATACCGGCATTATCCAAATACCCAACGTATTGAAATATTCAAGCGTTGGTCTTAGATATATCTGCTGATTTAAAATAAAATCCATTCAAGTTTAAAACTTTAAAATGAAATATTTGACAAGGAAATTCAATACAAAATAAAAATCACAATCAGTAGCAGGCTGACAAAATATTTGTATATATTTTTTTAGAAAATAAAAATAAAATAGTAAAAATAAGGAAGCGATGTTGCTTCATGAGCCACAGAAAGTAGACTGACTTGAATCGAAAATTTGAAATGAAAAGTAAACATTTCCCGAAGTTTTCAAAAGCCTACATTGATGAAAACTATTTTTAAAAAGAAATTGTGCCTACTTTGATATAGTGAAATTCAAATGCAAAACAATTGCCTCAGTTTTTATGGACTGTTCTTTAGAAGGGAACAGAAACCCAATCCGTCTGTCTTCCGCCCGTATGAGCCCAATTTTTTGGACACTTTTGAAACCGAAGCAACCCATTTAGGTGGACATGTTCTCCGTATTCACAAAACTCAATATTAAGCGGTTGTTCTAAAGTTTAGACTCGAAATTGTTACTTGGAGTCCTTCCCGTGTTGCATTGTACTTAAAGACAGATCAAATGAATTTGCATGTAAGTATTTATTCTGAATATACATACATGAATAACTTTAGTAATACCATAGCACATAAATATAGAGCATTATCAGAACAAAGAGCAAATGAATGAGAACCAGCTCGATGGCCAACGTTAGAAGTGCCAGAGGATTAACAGGCGTATATCTAATCAACACAAACATCCTGTAGCAATGATTAAAAGCTGCCGGGAGGATTTTCGCTCTACTCCTGCACTGTGAAGGTTAGCTGCTTGTTGCGGGAGCTCTCGAAACGGTTCGGGGTGTGCATGCTCAGCATGGCAGTGATGCCAACTCCGAGGATGCCCAGCAGGAAGGCTGAGACAAGTAATCCAGCCAAGATAGGAGCTGAGACGAAGCCGACGCAGTCATAGACATCGCCGAACTTCTTGCGACCATTCAGCCAGGGCTGTACTTGGTAATCGTTGAGGACCAAATTCACCTGAGTCTCATTCCTGTGGCCAAAAACTAACGTTTCCGAGGAGCAGCGGAAGGAGAAGCCCAGCGGAGCCGATGGCAGCGTGTACTCATTACCACGTGCCGGCAGGACGACTTTGGTGTCCCGATACTCCACCTCCACGTTGCGCAGATGCCAGGTGCCGCGCAGAAGCGAGAACTTGAAGCGGAGCGTGCACTTTTCACTGTTGTACATAAAGGTAATGCTCAGACGACCAAATCCCTTGAAGCGCTGATCATCGAAGGTGATGTGCTTGTTGTGCTCCTCCAACAGCAGAGTTTCATTGCCCAAGCGGAGCTCGGGTGGCCCGCTCAGGGATAGAACCGCCTTGTTACCCTCGGCTATATAGATGTGATCCGCCTCAGTCTCCCCACTGCCAGTAGGGGATGACTGTGTGGGGGTTTCCTTATCTGTCTCCTCCTCCTTGACCTCGTCCTTGGCCTCACGCTTCTCCAGATAGTGTGGCTCTTCCTCGCGGCTGGCCAGAATGCCCAAGACCTCGCCGTGGCCGTAGATGGTCAATGCATCGTTGTAGCTCGTTAGGATCTCAGCATCGTCCTCCTCACTGTTTCCGGAGAGGTTAATGACCTGTATATAGAAAACGCGTTGGGTTATGAGTGGGGGGAACTCAACATATACTCGTATATATGAATATCTATACATATGCATACACACCTCAATGTTGGCGTTGTAGCTGTAGGGCTCTGCGGCCAGACTACGCTGCGGCAAGTACGTCCAGGCGCTGTTTTTCACCAGATTTTGAAACTTTGGATACTTGGTGCCTTCGAGGCGGCTAGTACTATTGCGCACGAAAATTATAACTGCCTTAACATCCTTGAAAAGCTGTGTCAGCGGCTGCTCCCTGGTTGTGGCATCGACTAACGCTTGGGGTTGCAAGTTGAACACCTTGTCATGACCCCAAAAGAGATATGGACCGCTTATGCCAGCACTGCAGCTGATAACCAGACTTATAAATACTCCGACCGCAATTAACTGCATTATTCGTTGTTGATTCCTCACTAACTTCCAGCACGTCTCCCTGCACTCAACTCGAAACTGATTTGGAAAATGTGTACTGCGAAAAATCGATGGCCTAGGGGCGAGTAATGCGCATGCTCAGTTAGTCTCTTAGTACTTACCAAATTGAATGTGTTGTTGCTGGCTTTCTTTTTATAGAATGGTGGTGGATTTCCTCTTGCAGAGTGGTGGCAAACGACAGCATAATACCTGCTGTACATACATGCTGCTGGCGGAACCAGTAAGTGATTCAGATATTTTGGATTTTCAATTCTTTCCAAAAAGAATCACATAAATTCAACCAAAGCTCCTACTTGTTATAAGACTAAAAATGGTCAATAATTTATGTATAACTTGGTAAACAATCTTATTTTTATTAAAATTATTATAAATTATTCCCCCATCGGGTCGGAGATTGCCCACTCTATGTCCCACTCTATTTCCTATTTCCTACTCTACAACTATTATATTCTTTCCCATCCTTTCCCTTTCTAGGTCCTTCCCTCCTTAATGTAATCTCTAACCAACTTCGCTGTGAGTTGGGGCACAGCTTGCCGGACTGCCTACTTAAAACTTCCCCCACCGGGTTGGAGATTTCATTCCTATTGTCTTTCTTTATTCTTCTAGTCTTATGCCTTAATTAACCTTAAATTCTATAAGTTTTTTCTTCATAACTAACTCTATTCTATCTTGCTATAGGCTTTAATAACGCCACCGGCAATTCTTTGTTGTGAATAGGGGCATAGCTAGCCGGACTGGCAAATAAACTTCCCCCAACGTGCTGGTGTCGTTATTAGTTTTCAATTGTAATTTCGTGTAGGCTTTTTAAATTTTTTCCGTATATCTATGTATTATATTATATTTTTTGGTTCGAGGCAGCACTGTTTTGCCTTCGTTAATAAATAAATAAATAAATACAAGCTCGGCGATGAAGCTCGAAACCAACCAATTATAACAAGTCTTAAATGTTGATATTATAAGAGATTTCTGCATTTTCAGTGTATATAACATTATACTTATCATTTTTACATAAGAGTATTCTTTTTATTGCTTTGTACTTAAACTAAATTACTTACAATATTTACAAAAGTTTGCTAAAAATTAAACCGATGACTGTCATTGCTAATGCATAAGGCTTTGGCTGGGTTGGTGCTAAACTAGATGAGAAACTGCCCTTGAAGGTTTTGGTGCCTGTGGGAAGATTGGTTTAGAAAGTATATCTCAAATCGTAAGTTCTAATCGACTTACGCTTCTCATTGCGATCCCTGACGCCGCAGGTGCGGTACGAGATGGTCGACTTGCGTTTCTGGTTCACATAGCCCGGTATAAAAAGGCTTGGTGCCTCGAGGCGGCCAGCCGCGATCAGACGCGACATATCTAGCTCAAGACGATGGGCAATGGGTCCCTTGAAGTGGATGATCATCTGTATGCAGGCGCCACCGTGCAGTTCCTTGGTTTTGCGCGCGTCCACGTCCAACATCCACTCCGGGATGCCCATCACGGAACGCAGCTCTTCCAGGAATTGTGCCCTGCAATGTTGCAGCTCGTAAGTTAGGTGGAAGTGGAAGCGATTGGTTGGAAGAACCTACACAACAAAACGTGGCGGCTTTTGCAGATTTATGTACTTGATGACATTGTGATCTGGTTCAATGTTGGCGCAGGCGAAGCGCTCATGGGAATGATCCGGCCCAAAAATGACAATCGATCGTCCAATAGCGCCAACGGGTGCTTCCAGCGGGAAATTGGAGTCTGTGAGCACAACACGCTCTCCACCAAGATCTAAGGGAGTTCATTTCAGTAAGGCAATCGGGTATAATTTGATTAAAGTACTCACCTATGGTTCCCAAACGCGCACCCACATCGCCCACATAGCAGCGCAGGGGATTGTCGGGTCCACACTCCTGTTCATACAGATCGAGCTAAAAACACGGACAATGATCAGGAATTTGTGTATATAAGGTATATACATAGACAACATACATTCAAGGGATCTGCGAGTTGTGTATAGTAGGGATTCCATACGTAGCCTCCCGCTACGCAGCGGGTAATGGTCGGTTTGACGGCGGCATCCACACCCACTGGATTCACAAAGATCTGCCAGTTGTGGTTGCGCGTGGAGTTGCGATCGTTCTTGCCCGGATGACGAAGCTTCACCTCAATGACTGTCTCTGACTGGCTGCCATCATTGTGGATCAGCTGAGTCATTTTTACATAGCCATAGGCGTAACCAGTTGGATGATGAAACGAAGCTATGGCACGTAACTCCCTGCCTTCACTCGGACTATAACCACGCTCCAGTGTACTAAACAATATACAATTATCAATAAGTAAGAAGAATTTAATTCCAATTTAGAGTCTTCAAGGGGTGCAATTGAAAGAGCTTGCAACTTCCGCGAGTGATTTTGCGATGCAAATAAAGTAATTCAAGCTTTTGGCCTTAACTTGAAAGCTTTAACACTCGATTGAGAAGAGCAAGCCAGCAAGTGCGAAGTTCTTGCAATTCTCAAGCTCTCATGCAAGACGTTTGTAAAAATCTCTAAAAATCTTTCAGAATATATACATACCTGCAGGCCCAACGAGCGTTTTTTTGCTGTTTCTGGATAACCACAGACCGTCCAATGATGCTGCTGTATCCAAATAGCGGCAAGTTGGTGTCGTTGTATGCATCCTCGTACTGGGTCAGTCCGTTAAGGCGTCCAAACTTGCCACTCAAATCACCCATCTCATACTGATCGCTGGTGCCCTGTTTGGGTGGGGGCGAGGACTTGGGATTGACATCGAAAGGATTCCAGAGGCCATATAGCGTTGAAGCCTCACAGGGAAACGCCAGATTTGCCTCAACAGGTGTCTATGAATACATTGTATAAGAAGTTGCATGCCAACCGGAAATAGTCAAAGCCTCACCATGTGTATATGATAGCCACCGTTGTCATGTAGTCCTTTCAACTGCACTTCCACATTACTGATGTCATACTCCGACTGCTGCGTTATTTCCATCTTGCCACTGACGGTCAGTTCGTCCCCATTGGCATACCATTCCTTGGCCACAACCTTACGACGGTAATGGCCAATCAGGCTTGAACACGCCAGCCTCTCGCCTCTTGCCTTGGGCCCATTATCATCGTAAATGACCAGAGACTTGCCCATTATGCTATGGGCCCCAGACAGCGGCAGATTGCCATCGATGAACATGCGTCGGCTCAGCTGCCTTGCCATACGCTTGCCACCAGCTATAGTTAGCCTTCCCAGGCGTGCCTCCATGGCACCCAGGCGGCACATGGCTGGCAGATGAGGACGACAGTAGTCGTCGGCACTGCGATTGCCCCAGTCAACCTTGAATGGATTAAATACTCCGCCTGCCGATATGCATCGCTGTTGCCAGTCATAGAAATCTTTACCCGGCGCGTTGCTGTGAATGGCCCAGCGATGGTCATAGGTGCTGTTCTGTGTGGAGCCATCGGCTTGTATTAGATACTCAAAAAGCACCGTTGTGTCCTGCCAAGGCTGCTCAGCGGCCTGGCGGAGGATGACGCGACCAACGACAGGATAACGAAAGAGTACCTGGGTAAACAGTTCAATATAGATATATAATCAATATTTAAATTGAATATGGCAACAGCCTCAGGTTGAAACGTATAGATTTAAGTTAAATAAGTCAATTGACCGTAAGAATTAGCGAAAATTGTACTACTTTCATCAAGCTTATCAAGTTAATTATCATGCACTAGAGAGTACTACAACAATGTACTGAAAGTATTTGAGTATTTTGAAAGGACATTCGCATTTGAACAAGCAAAGCAAGTTCAATTACTTGCTTGGTCAAGCCAAACAATTAAAGCAATCCGCCTGCACTTGAAAGTTTGAAGGCTTGGTTAAGTTGATTGGGTTGTTTGTAAGCCAACTCTTTGCTTAGGAAGGCACTCATACAAGACTCTAATACAAAAACCTACCCATGTATGAAATGTATCTCACCTGTGCCGTAAACATGGGCTGCTGGTAAACTCCGTTGCGTTGGTATTGGTTCAACGTAGAACAGCCCCAAATATTCTGGGTAATATTGTTAACGTCTGAGCGGTTATAGGTGTAGATGACTAGGCTGCGGTGGGCGATGCTGTGACGACCCTGCAGTGGCAAAAAGACATCCCAGTAGAGACCACTCAGCTCAGAGCTGGTACCGGGCAGCACGTATTGGTGCCAGTACTGCTTGTTGCGACCCTGAAGCTTGCCACTAAGGTCGCCGAGAGCATATTGCTCCTGCGTACCATAGCCCGGCGGCGGAAAGTGCTCCTGCTGCAGTTCCCGTGGATTGTGTAATACGCCAGTAGTCTCACAGTAGTCCGCCTTCCCGATGCGTTGCGGTGTGGGTGGCAGACTATGAATGCGAAAGGCAGCAACGTCCTCGGCAAACTTGCGGCTCACGTGCTGGGCCAAAGGTGTGGACAGAGTGAAGTTGAGGAAGGTTGGATCAAACTTGGAGCGCTGCATAAAAGTGACTTCGCCCTTAACTCCGCCGGAGTTGATGAAAGTTCTGCAAACATGTTTACCCTTTAAAATGCGTTCGTTCAAGACTTAAGTTCTTACTTACTTGTAGGTCTGCGTTTGCACGTGTCTTATTTTGGTGCAGGCCAAGTAGTTGTCCGGATGCTGATTATCAAAGAGCACCAGGTAGAGTGTGCGATGCGGAATGGTCAGATCCGAGGGCAACAGCGCCAACTGAGCATCCCGGAACACGCTGCGCTGTGGCATTTGTAGCGCATTCTTGGCAACGCCAATTCTGCCCAAACGTGTATCCAAATCTCCAATACCCTGGCCGACACCGCTACCCTGTGGATCGAAAACGAGCTGAAGGAAATTGCAGTTATCCTCGGTACGATGATGATCGTGCTTGAAAATATCGGTAACGTATATCTTCCAGTGGTGCTGCGTAAACTGGCGGCTGTCCTCCTGTTCGGAAGATGGCTGCGCCTGAATGTGATACAGATCGGAGTAGATCAGCGTATCTCCACCTGCCCCATCAGCTGGCGCCAGCCAGCGGAAGTAAACAGAGCCCGCAATGGGAGTGTTGAAGCGCGCCTCGGCCATGTGCTCCACTGAACTCTGAATGGTGGTTATGGTGGCACAAATACGTGCATTGGAATTGATCTCCGTTAGCACCAGCGACTTGCCCCAAATGCCACGATCTCCAATTAACTGCATCTTGTGCTGCCAGGTCGATGTCTCATTGCCCGGCAGTACCAAGTAGTCCAGATCTTCATCAAAGCTCAAGACCTGCGCACCCAGTCGATCGAGCTGACATCGCTCGTCCGGCTCAATGTTGGTGTAGTCTACGGGGAACTTTCGTACCCCCCAGCTCCAGACTTGGTCCGGGTACTGAAGCGTTGCTTCCAGATTTGACTGGATCTCCACAACATGCTGGTCACTCTGCCTAAAGGTAATCTCTCCATGTAGTCCGTGTTGCGAGATATACGCAATTAGATGCTGTGCCGCAGCTGTTTACGAATCATTGAGTAAAGAAAAGTTAGTGTACGACTAGTAGATACCCTGTTCCCTTTCTGTTCACTACAGAAAGAACATTATTGTGAAAATATTCAGAGTGAAATGTTTATACACAGTAATAAGCCGTAGCCAAAAGACTATAAAAAGCGTAACTAATTTAAAACGGTTCCGGTAGGTAAGGAACCCATATTGAATCTAAACTTTAACTACGTATGGCACATACATACCAAAATTAATGTTTCTAGCTCCTTAAGTCTTAGAGATCGACGGGTTCATACAGACAGAGCTTACTAAATGGTCTCCGCTACTGATGATATACCCTTCTATACCCACTCAATGGTACAGGGTGTATTTACTCAAAGAGTGTGGTGGAAACACGACTGCAGGTTTACTTTCATTTTCGTTTCGTGCACCACAATGAAAGCAAACTGAAACAACTTTGATCTATTTGCATACAATGCCAGGCCAGAGTGGGAATTATGGGAGGTATGTTTATTGGACAAGGCTTTTCCGCATTTAGGTACATACTTACATACATAGACTATATATACTATAAGTTAGCATATACGGGTGTACCTACCGCCGCTTTGTGTTGCAATTCCGTAGGCCAAGATGACGCATAGCAGCGTTTGAGGGCCTTCCAGGTGAGTGCCATGACTCATGTTCTGCAGTTAACTTCTTTAGTGTTTTGTTAGGCCTTAGTTCTTAAGGCAATTACAAAATATTTAAAGTTAAATTCACTATCCCATTTTACTGCGCATGCGTGCGCTGTGTGGAAAATAAAAACGTAACACGTCGAAACTCAACTGAAAACTGGTAACAAAACACGATCGTCAGCTGAAGCCAACTGTTTTGGCCAACTGTGGTGAGTTTGGCTTTGTTTGGAGGTCTGCTTGGTAAGTACTCGTATCTTGGCTCAATGGAGGTTAAACCGGTAACCGGCTGGGACCAGCTGGTATTACTCCTATAAGTAAGTAGCCCTTGCCCAATTAAACAAAGTAGAATGTCTTTTCTCGACGACTTGCTTATGCTTTATTCCATGAAAGTCATCGACATCATCATCATCATCATTGTTATATAAAAACAGCTCTTTTTTTTTGTAATATTTCTGACCGGGTTAAAAAATCTTTTTTTTTTCATGTTTTTCTTCTTGCCATATAACTTAATTTATACTGAAGTAAAGATTTTGCATATAACAACTTGTTGCATATTGAATTTGGTGTTGTGTTTTGTTGTTTTTTATTATGTTGTAGTACATAAGTAGTTCTTAGTACTAATGATTGTATGTTGGTTATGGTCAAAGCTACTAGATATGCTTCTCATTTTCCCTACATAGTATTTCTTATCACTTCTCTGGTACTGATGCACCGCAATCCGAGAAGGTTCATTGCAGTTGCTTCTGTCCTCGCGGGGAGATACTTCGCTCTCAAAATAGTATATATATGTACATGGTATACCGATAATCGCCTTGCTATACACTATATGCTGGTATTGTATCGAATAATAAGAAATCGAGCACGCCCGTTCGGAAGACCTTTGTATGATCTGTGTGGGTTGGCGAAAGGCCGCCTCCGTTGTTAGAAAACATAAACGTGAACTCTTCAAAAATAAATTAACTTTTGCATTTTAATAACTTTTCGATACTTGTTGAACGCATAAACTAGAAACACTTTTTGTTAAAACGCTGATAAGTAGTTCATAAGCAGAAAATTAAAGATTGATTAAATTATGTAAATTCGCATCAAACAATTTGAGTGAATGAACTTATTGTATTTCTTTAGGCTAACTCTCAATAACTTTGGTATTTTAAATATGTTGTTAATTGTATATTGAAATTGTTTAACGAACGATAGAGATATATGCATTATAAGAATATGTTTATTGTGTTTAGGACAGATAAATAATTGGCTCTCAGATAAAAGTACTCTAACGAAATTGTTTGTCTCTCTCTCCTTAACCCTGTGAAAAAACTAACTAACATAAGTTGTATGTGGGCCAAGGCCTAGTCTATCTATATGTATATATTGTATATATATAGGATTTATTTAGCTACCCACTCATCGCGACCGTGGGAGCGACCACAGCGCTTGCTCATCTTTCTCAGTGATTCTTCAACGAACAGCAATTAAAATAAACATTGAACATTTTGTTTTTTTTTTGTAGTTTTTTAAAAGTTTTTTTGTTGATTTTCATAAGTATTTTTAAATAAAATAGATTTCAGTTATTTATAAATTTTACGTGTAAAATTTAATCATAAATCAACTAGAAAATAACTAGCTGTCAAGATGGCGCTTTGACATTCGGATATAAAGTATCCCTAAAATAATACGTATATAACTTGGTACATGGTGAGTGACTACAAGTTGTTGTTTGCTACCAAATTTTGTTGTTGAAGAAGTTAAAGAGTATTATTTGGTGTTGTTGTTGTTTTTTTTTTTTTGGTTAACAAAAAGAGTATATATAAATATTAAAATTTACATATGTAAAACGAGCATTTCTTTTAATTACGTTTATTATTTTTTTTGACGATTTTAAAAGTTTTTGGTTGTAATATGGATGCTGAGTTAGAGTTAGGATGTGTACGGGGCTGCTGCTGCTTAGGCGGCTTCCTCTTCCTCCTCATCACCCTTGCCGGTGAGCATTTCAATCAGGGATGCGGTATCGATTTGGTTCTTGTCATCAATGACCATCTGATCGAAGGCATCATCGACCTCCTTCATGGTGAATTTCTCACCGAAGCCCATGAGCATTTCGCGGAATTTATCACCATCGATGAGACCATCGTTATCGAATGTTTTGAAAGCGGCAATAACAACATCGTCTTCATCGTTGGCACCAGAGGTGGCCATACGGTTGGCGAACAAGGTCAGTAATTGGGTGAAGTTAATTGGACCAGAGGCTTCGCCGAGCATGGAGTCCAACTCCTTGTCGTTGGCGATCTTGCCGACGGAGTCGAAGGCAGCGCGCAAATCGTTCTTGCCAATAATACCGTCCTTGTCGGCATCCATGAGTTGGAAGGCCTGATTCACGCGCGCAGATTTAGAAAGAGAGAGAGAGAAAGAGACAGAGAGGTGGTTGGTGATTTGGTCGTTGACTTGTGCGAGAGATGTGCGGTCTCGGTTTGAGTTACAGTTAAGGTCGTGGATGCGACATGGCATAGGATTAGGTATAGGCATAGGCATGGGGCACAGGAACGTGGGTTCGGGTGCTGGCAGGCAACTTACTTCCTTGAACTCGGCAATCTGCTTCTGGGAGAAGACAGAGAACACGGAGGAACCGGCGCGCTTCGACTTCTTCGAGCCACGAGAGCCGCCCGACGCTCTCTTCGAACCAGTAGCAGAAGCTGGGGCAGGGGTGGCAGCTGGTGCGGGGGTTGCTGCCTCGGACACTGCCTCGGAAGCGGTTTCTGAAGTACCTCCCTCTTCCTTGGTCTTCTTCTTCTTAACCTTCTTCTTCTCATCCGCCTAGAATTAATCAAATTGTTCATGCATAAGTATACAATTCATTCATAGTTCATAATTATTTCTTGTAATTTTTTTTTCCTTTGTTATATTCAGTACCATTGTGCCGTGAATCTATCTGCCTTCTGAATTATTTCAAAAATATTTTTGAACAAAGTGTTCAAAGAATATTTTTGAACTCGTCTAAAAATATTCGACGCGTATTACGTAAGCTGCCACATCTATGCGAGGCACGTTCCATCTCGCTCTAGGCATCAAGTTACTTTAGCGACGCGTAGCAGTTCTGAGTTTCGACCGATCGATCCATTTATAGAATTGTACGCATGTGTAGAATAGAACATTTCGAAATGAGAACCTTTCACACAATTACTTGAGGTTTAAAAATAGTCTCGATTGAAATCCATTGTTGAACTACATATGAATGCTACATATGCATTCCATATCCATATTCAACTGGCACAATAATCCACATATAGGTGAGTCATTGAGGTCAGTCAGCACGATAATGTTAATCAATATCAGTTAACAAATCACTTGATATTTGAATATAGTAGTATGAACTGAAGTTTCAATGTTTCAATAATTGTTTGAATTGACTTGATGTTACTATTGAATAACTTTAGAATGCAACAAATTCACTGCACAACATAAACCGAGTCCTTTTTTGCGTTAATGCATATATCCATGCATTATATATGGTACTGTTGCTATATATCCCGAGTCTCCTTACCATGGTGCTGAACTTTGATGTGTTGTCTAATCGAGTCGAGCGGTCAGAGCACACTGAATCTCTGGCTGATTTTATCGTCAAGACATTGATGTTTTAAGATCTTTTTTGCCGTTTCTTCTTCATTCACACCAACATACCCGAGCACCAATACATTCAAAATTTAGCATTCGGCATCATTCGGGTTCGATTCGAAAACGCTCGTTTCGCTTTCCCTGTATCTGTATCTGCAATATTCGTGCTGCCTTTTTTAGTATCTGCAAGGCGAGGTTCGCCCAGGAGGATGGTGGGGTGGCATCGGGTGGCTGCTGGCCAGGCAGCTTCTTTGGTTTAAATGTTTACTCATCGTATGCTCCTCTAATCAAAATCTAATTTTAACAGGCAGAGAAAATGAGTTCTGTGTTTGTTGTTGTTCTTGTACGCTAGGAAATGCGTATATGCTTCAAGTATATAAATTTGTATGTATGTCCGAGTATGTTTTAATGTTGAAATTTATTTTGGTGTGATATGAAAAGATTTTTGTGCTTTATGCTGCTCATTGTGGCATCTATACTACATATATTTCCCAACTCATAGCAATAATACGCAAACATTTACATCTTGTTTTGTATTATTCATCTTTGCTCTTGAGGCATCTTCGAAAGGTGTCCTCTTGCTCTGATATCACCTACATTTTCCTTGGCCATTTACATATACATACATAGTATGTATGTATGTCTGTATGTTCAGATACATACATATAGGTATAGACATGGCCTGGTCTATTATGTATTTGTATATACCTATAGGCTATGTGCACGATGAACATTTTTCGTATATACCTAGCCTATTTTCAACGATTGGCATTTGTCTGTTTTAAAATTGTTTTGCATATTGTGCAATATAAAGAGAGCAAAGAATTCCAAAGCTATAGAGCTTATACAGATTTTGTATCGCATACATAACAAAGAAACCCGATTTTTGAATATTCGCTCAAATTATTTTGTTTTTCTTTATATACAAAACATACATATGTGTATGTGTGTATAAGACTTTTCCATTAACATTGCATAACAATAAGGAATATGGATTATTTTACTTTTCATAAAGTTAAATGAACTTTCATATATACATATATATTATTTATAATTTATAATTTATTCTTTTCAAATATGCTTGATAATGATAATGAGAGAATTTTGGAATTTTTTAGAGCATTATTGAGCATTTAAAACAAAGTGAAATGGAAAATCGCTGTATATGAAATACTTGATACGAATTTTCGACTATTTTATCATTTTAAAAGAATATAATGTTCGTATTTCAATTCTGGATTGATATGTTATTGATAATTTTAATAATAGCTTTAAAAAGGAGCTTCAGTACGTATTGTAAAGTTCTTTTATTTCAAATTCAAGCTTTTTTAATTGCAATGTTGTTGAATGCGAAAATAACACAAATAATACAAATATTTGAAAGTTTAGTTAACTCTTTTCGTGCTTTGTTTCTTCCCCCTTTAGAGTTTTAAATGAATGAATGAATAATAAATAATAATAATAATAATAGAAATGGCTTTACTTATTGTAAGAAAGAATATTGTAAGAAACAATACTATTTATTCCAGTTGAAAATAATATAAAAACTGATTTGACAGATCTTTATTATTCAATTTTCTCTTTCGCATATCGATTTCCCAAATACACACCTTCTAAGCGGATGTGTTCTATAAACAAATTTGTTTGGTTTCTAAATAGTCCAGCCGCAGAAAAATCGTTTCGTGAACCCACTTTTTAATTGAAAACAAAATTAACATATAAAAAATAAATATTTTTCAATAGAAGAACAATAATAATCGTTTCATTTCTTCGAACCAAAAATATTGTAATTTCTAAAATGTGTTCATTAAAAAACAACTCAGCTTAGATACCAGAGCAGTTGAAATAATAAATAAAAATTAAATTAATTGGAAATATATAGGGGTTGTCATTGACACTCGACATTTTCACTTCAAACCATAGTGGGGAAAAATTAGATCGGCCATATCTCTGAAACACCTACAAATGTTTGGGCTAAATTAGAAACAACAACAGTATGAGTCATTAAACTGTTGAAGAAACCTGAGAAAACTGAAATTATAACTAGTTTCTGAATTAAAAATCTTTCACTGTCAAAATATTTAGAAAAGATTCGGTAAATGCATTCACAAATCATCGAGGGGACATACATAATTGAAATTGAACTTTATGCGTCTGTGCATGCTATGTATTTTGAAAGTGATTATAATCGAAATTTCGAAGCGTTTTTAAAATTTGGCATGTAAGCAGGCGACATTTGAATTGGCGCCAAGCCAAGCAAAAAATTGACCACTACTATAAGGTGTACACTTTTTATTTGTATACCAAATTAAAAATAATGCAGACTGCTGCAGAAATTCAAGAAAAATATAATCTATCGCGATGATGTATTCTATTTCCCCCAAGGCAAACAAACGCCTTGCGTAAATTTGACGCCATTGACAAGAAACCTTATTCAGAACCATTAGCAAACATTATATCAAGTTTTCATTTCGGGACATGACCATAACAAATTTATTGTATTGTACAAGAGTAAGACTATATAACATCACAAATGAAGCACAGGAGCCACAACCTACGCATAACATTTGTTTATCTAAAGATTTTCTAAATATATACGAACCAAATCATTTTCAATGCATAAATATCTACAAGATACATGTAAATGTATATGTTCTCTTATATATGTACATGTATAGCAGTATATGGTATATAAACGAACTTGGAAGAATTTCATTTGTTTTTGTGCACACGGGCGCTATTCCAATAACAATTCTTCGTTAGCCAGAGATTTGGTCGACATGGACGTCATTGGGAAGCAACTGTATTAATCGTAGGCACTACATGTTGTGCTAAAAATCTACATAGAGGAACATCCCATGGCGAGAGCGCTATGCATACATTCCTCTGGCAATCCACTCACTTGGGAGTGCCTCCGATTGCCTTGTGCTTATGCCTTGACGGCGCGATGTCCAAAAATAGCTGTGCCAACGCGCACTATAGTGCTGCCCATTTCGATCTGTAAGAAAAACAACATGAATATAACCAGCCCAAAGCAGCCGCCGCCGTACTACGTACCGCTCTGTCATAGTCGTTGGACATTCCCATTGAGACCTGTACCGCATCGGGTGCCAATGCATTTGTCTGGCAAATGGCGCGATGCACCTTCATCAGTGAAACAAAGTCCGGATTGGGCCCGTTACTATAATCGAACCCATAGGCGCCTATGGTCATTATACCTACAGGTTGTAGATGCTTCAGATTAGTGCTGATGTATTGATAGAGTGAGGGCGCAGCGCTTGCCTCAACGCCGCTCTTGACTGTAAAGAATGAATACAAGTGGATAATGTAGGCAAATTGAAGCGGTTTTAACTTAAAGACCTGATATCTTATGTTCCTGACAAAGCTCAACGCAGTTTACCACTAGATAGAGTTTCTATGTGATTAAATTGTCGTGGATATTCCCATCTTCATGGAAAGCCAATTGCAGTTTTCTGTGACGGAATTTGTACATATGTATATGTAAGTTCAATATACATTGCAACTTTTCCTGGCACATTCCGAATTCATGAACATGAGAAAAGGAAACAGAATTCGCGACATGCTTTGTCAGCTCCATAAGAAAACGGTCCTAAGAGTAATACCATCTTCCTCGCTGGTGTTAATCTGTATGAGCACACGTAGGGGCTCCATTGGCGCTGGCTCCAGCTTTGACCAGGCCGCATCCAGGCTGTTTGCCAATTTCTCGCTATCAACAGTTTGAATCATGTGCAGATTGGGTAGCTTCAGTACCTGTAACAATGTCACAATAGATCATTTCAGGCCCGACTGCAGCTGAAAGGCCACCCACCTTGTTAATTTTGTTACTCTGCAGATGGCCAATCAAATGCCACTTGATTTCAGGGCATTGGGATATAATGTCCGGATGCTGACTCTTCTCAACGAGCTCCTGGACGTAGTTCTCACCAAAGTGTCGCTGGCCAGCATTGTAGGCCTCTATAATGCACTCGGCCGGTTTTGTTTTGCTAACGGCTACTAGAAGTGGCTTAGGCGTCTTGATTTCCTGATAAGATTAATCACGGATCATTTGTAGTCAAAGATAAGAAACGTGCAGTGCAGTTACTCTTACTTGTGGACGATTCTGAAGTACCGTGTCGATACGCTTCAACACGTGCTGCAGGCCGGCATTGATGTCAAATTCAGCCATTGTGCGCCGTATCATTTAACTGTTATTCCAAATGTATTATTTTGTTTTGTTTGGTGGTTATTCACGCAAAATCTGTACGATTTACCGATAACTGTTTGCCTATCGCTCGATAAGAAAATATACGAATGCACAGCACAGTAATGGGATTCCTGATGGTGCTAATGATTTAATTATGATTATCTAAAGTCAGTTGTCAACAACAAATCAACAAATAGACGCTGGCTATAGAAAATTAAAAAGTTAAAATATAAACACATAATACATGATTAATTATTCAATTATTTTTAAGCGATATGCAAAAACGTACTTGCAGCTTCATATGCACTGCTATGATGTAAACAATTTTTCCGCTTTTTGCCTTAAGTACTTTTTATATGGAGTAAATACTTCGATTTATTGCGTCATCAGCGGACAGCGACATTTTTAAGCAAATATTTCTTAAAAACTATTGACAAAATCAGCAATGGTAATTTAAACGGTTATATGAGTCCCACATGAAGAATCGATCAAATATATATAAGTTATATATATTTATAATATAACATATATATTTACATTTTTTACGTCAATAAACACTGACATTTCCATTTAAAATTGTTTACCGCTATAAAAATAATTATCTTCTTTTATTGTAGTTATAATTTATAAATATTTCTTGGGTACATATAATTTAAATAAAATTAAAATCAGTGGAGGGAATACCCAGCTAGTTCAAATTAAAATAAATTTCAAGAATACCCATAATCGATGAATTCACGAATCCGATAGTATACACTTCGATAACTCTTTCAGAAGCCGGCGCGTCATTTAGTGAATTGTTTCATTGAGTTTTATAAAAATTAACTTATAATAAAAATTCTTAATTAAAATGGACCCTGTTTCAATATGCAGTGAAGTTAAAAAAATGTTATTGGAGAATACAGAGCATATGAAGTCATTCGAAGATAGTAAGTAATTTCAATTCTGCTGTAAATGTCCAATTAATTAAAACTCTTTTTTTAAGGCTTTGACGGCTTCTTCCGTGCCGACGTTAGAAAGTGTATGATGGAATTAACCCAAAATCGTTTGGACCTTGCCGAAAAAATCATTTACTTAAAGGAGAAGGAAAAGCGCACTGATGAATTTGTAAAGCAAGCCTTACAAGGAAGTTCTACATTGGACGAATATGAAGCATTAGTCACTGAACTGTTTGCTAAGGATGAAAAAAAGCGCATTCATGTCAAACGTACGAGCGAGTACAAAGTGTTTGCAAAAGAAATCCTTAGCCACTTGATTCCTGAAGGAGGGGCCGCTAAAAAGGGCTCGGGCGACGTCGTGGCAACCAGTGGCAGTTTTTACTCTATGTATGATCCATGGTCGAAAGTACTTATGAAGAATCCCGTGCGAAACATTAAGTGTGGTCATCACTACGACCGCGCTTCAGTGGAATCTGTGATAAAAGTCAGCATGAGTGTACGGTGTCCTGTGGTGGGCTGCGCTAGCAAAACTTACATTCAGCCAAGTCATCTGGAAGATGATATGATGTTGTATGCACAGATTCAAGAGCTAAAGGCCGAGGAGGCATCAGTATTTCTATCCTCAGAAGACGAAGATTAACAAATTTCATATGATTTTTACATTTAATACTAATGAAGCCATAAAGAACACTAAGATTAATATAATACATGTGATTTTACATTTAATACTAAGCACATCCTTATAGTACACTAAGAATATATGTGAATAAATAATAATTATATAAGTAGATTCGACAAAATCATCTCTGACCGAAAATGTACTCGTATATATATATTTTTGATACAGTCCACAAGCTGGATCCATACTGTCATCTCTGTATGTCTGTTTTAATATAAGCCAATGTATGTTGTTGAAACTATCCCTCGATAGGATCACTATATCATATTCGGATATTTTCTAAAACCCACTTTTAATCGTACATAGTATATTTCGACCACATTCTGCCAACTTATTTAAAGCTGTCGGCGTGCAACTGTTGAAAATTTCGATCTGGCAAATTGAGAAAAATGTTTTCATCCCAGCAACACGTACCTATAAAATTGTTTCCTTGATAGAAATTTCACACAGAATGGATGAGGCTTGGCAGCGTAGCTGCGATGTGATAAGCACCTTCGGTAGCTATTTACAATCAATAAAAATCGCGGAAATACGGCAGACCCTCGAACTACTGGGCGTGCATCATTTTGAGGTGTTTGTCGCCCTAGGACTATTCCTGTTGCTGCAGTTTACAAAATTCACCGCCGTACTTCTGCTCGCTTGCTTGATAGCATTTTCCATCTTCTATATGGTAAGTAAACAATGTATGGGAGCACAAATCTTCGAATTACCAACTAATTGACTCGTTAACTTTACAGTGGGATACTTTGTTTCCGGAGCTTAGAGAAGGTCTAGTGCACAATGCAATGCAAAGTCCTGGCTATGGTACTGGCTATAGTACTGGCTATGGTACTGGCTATGGCCCTGCGTATGGTTCCGATCTTGCCTCTAATACTGGCTATGAATCTAGAACTGTGGTTAACGACACTTATGACCGTAACCCGCCATTGGTACTTAACTATTCTTTCCGTGATGCACGCACATCCGCTTTATTGCCACCATATTCATATAACGGAGATGCGCACCTAGGTTTGTGTCCATGTAATAAAAGTGTCTTTTGCATACTCTCGTTGTACTTTCAGGAGATCAGCCGTATGAGGCAGAAGAGAGACACATGCGAGTAGGGAACTATACATCTTCGTCTGAAGGCACTACGGCAAACCGATCTAATCACATGTCTGGAGCCGCAACACCAGTTGGCCACGGCGGTTCATTTATCGATCAACGACCCCATCGAAGACCGTATGCCAGTCAATATGAGGACTTTAGACATCCACGGCGTCAAGTCGATCGTGACCCAAACGCGTTTCGAAGGATAGCCAATGATTATAGATTATATCGAAACCAACCTCCAACTGATCCTAACCATTATTATCGATATTCTGCTCCTACTGATGATCCGAGATTAAGACGATATATAGTTGCGCCGGATGACAGGTCACCGAGAAACCGTCGCAGTTCTGTTAAACCTACGACAAAGTACTATGGGTTCGAACCAACGGATCGTTTAAATAAGGACTCCCCTGAAAATGTCACGCGTAGACCGCGTAATAGTCATCCAGGGACCTCAAACCGCTCCAACGGGGCCCACAATCGCACTGATCATGGCACTCCGCACCCCAACTTGGATAATAGAACAGTTAGGAAGAATGGACGAATTGGTAAGTGTTTCCCTCGAAAAAATACAATTAGTCACAAAGATATCGTTCCAGATCAAAACATTATAAACAAGTTCAGATTAAACCGCTGGGGTCAAACATT
This sequence comes from Hirtodrosophila histrioides, assembly GCA_037075165.1. Taxonomy (NCBI): domain Eukaryota; kingdom Metazoa; phylum Arthropoda; class Insecta; order Diptera; family Drosophilidae; genus Hirtodrosophila; species Hirtodrosophila histrioides. The sequence continues at coordinate 8,932,832 of JBAMCL010000390.1, read as the reverse complement.
CCTTTGATAAGCTTGACGATGTTGCAGAATAATCATTTTTTAAGGGTTCGGAAAAATGCAATCGCAAAAAAACTTGGTATGTTCTTAAATCAATAAAATAATGAAGTTAAATCCCTAATATTATATTAAAGCCAATATGATTGTGATGGAGATTCAGTTTCTTATAACTGGCCACTTTGATGCCGGCGTAATACCGTCTACCAAATCCAATACCAGTTATCCACACGTTATCGAAATGGCAGAGAGCAGCGAGGAAAATATAAAACAAAAGAAAATCGATGGAACTGAGAGCGATCAAGTAGAGAAGGTAGAGGAGAGCAGTGCCGTGAAAATGGAGGTACTGAAAGAATCTAATCAAAGCAAAGTCAATCAAAGTAATGACCACATACCAAAAGAAACAACCATAACAACTGAACAAATTGATAATGAGGATAAAAAGCCTAAGAACAGTGATACTGATATAAGCTACAGTTCGTCCAGTGTGATTGAAAGCGAGAGTATTAAGATGGAAAAATATCCATATGTCATAGAACTTCCACGTAAAAGAAAATCAAAACAAAACAAGCGAAAATCTAGTGCGGGTTAAATCAAATGTGTGAAATATAAATTCAAAGTTAATAAAAATAATAGTACCGTGTATTGAGGAGACAAAATAAATTACAATAAGTTTTGGATGTATCTTCGTTCTTATGTTCTAAACACATTAAAAATGTGTATACTGCAAAAGCTTAAGTTGTATCAGGTAAGAAGAAGGCTTCCAATCCTATATTATACTCTTAATATCCATCAAGACTCGATCCAGCCCCCAGTCCCAATCCCAGTCTATACAAAAGCGTTGATCTCAGGACACTGTAGAAGGATAGAGACATCAGATTTGCATGCTGGGTTACTCGAATCAAGCGCAGTGTGGCAACCTCGCAAGCTTATGATATTTATGTACATTTGCATAACTATCGATTATTACTAACTATCGATTTGAGTGTTGGGCAACTTTTATATTTGAGAATTCAAATTGAAATTTGAAAATGTTCCAGAATTTCGAAGTATTTTTTTAAATGTTTGAATAGCCGCTTAATAGTCTGTTACAGCTTTTTTATTGGAAGTTTTGTGTCTTATGGCAGCAACAAGTTTACAGCACAGATTTTGTGATCTTAGTAATTTTGCGTTCACGTTGCTATATCTTGCTAAGCCTAACCGATTTAGTTAAGTTAGTTATGCTTTAAGCAAATGACATTTGTTTAAGCGTCGATTTAATAATACAATTTACAATTTTATGTACATAATATGAAGAACAACAACGCAATAATTAGGCATCTCTCTTTACAATGTAATACGTATATTTTGAATTTTGTATAAATATTTATATCTAGTTCAATAAATAAATACAATGCCAATACGGCAGTCAAAATCGAAACTGGGTTTAATGACGCGTTTGCAAGGTGAAGACGCTTCCAACGCGACGTCGATCGTAGACTGGCTCTGGTTCACTTAACGCCCCAATTGCGTTAACTACTGCGAATCTCGAGATGATGAAATCATTAGTCATTGCATGCCCAACTCTCCTGAGATAATCGGTTATCTCACTTTTCACAGCATCCTCGTAGTAGATATGCATGGGTAGAAGCTGATGATGCAGGCGCCCATCATTAATAGCCTCAGATAAGCTCGTATGGCGTATTAGATACTTCATAATAACCTAAATACAAATACAAATATCGATTTACGTTGAATTACATATGTATATAGATATATAGATAGTGTACATATTTATGTCGAAACATTGTTTTGGAGATAAGCAATACCCTTTAGTGGGACTCTTAATGTTGCTTATGATTAAATTATGATATATTCAAACCAATCAAAAGTCAAATAAGCATAGTTTAATCATAAGCAACATCAGAAATCTGAATATAGTGGATGCACAATATCGATATAATGATATGGAGCTAAGTTCGTTATCAACTATTTATGAAATAAATCTTGAAATCCTCAACTTACTACACTCTATCTCAATCTGGACATACATACGTACCACTGCCAGACTGGTTGGGATCTTGGTGCCACCTGCACCGCCTACCAGCATGCGGACATCGCCATTTCCGTCGACAATAATGCAAGGACTCATTGAGGACATTGGCTGTTTGTGTGGATAAATATAGTTGGCTGGCGATGAGGGTATGCCCTCACTGTTAATAAGGCCGGGCGTGGAGAAGTCATCCATATGGTTGTTCAATATAATATCTGTTTGCGGAGATGACATTAGACTGCCAAAACTATAGGACAGAAACGCGAATAAAATATTATAAATATATGGTTTTATGTTTGATTATAAATAAAGATATGTTATTGGTCAAGAGACCTAAAACCAATCGCATGAAAATTAAAAATGTTGAATGGTCGAATTTTCCTACTTTGGTGATTAGCTTCAAGAAATCGGTGAAACATGTATAAAATTATTAAATGTGAAGAGCTTTGAAAATGAGTTTGAAATAATTCGATACAATTTGAGACACCTATTCGGTGAACATGTGTAAATAATTTCAATCTGTTTCCACAAAACAATTGTATGGTAAAGTGTCAAGATCAGTCAGATAGTGCAAGGCTCTTTGAAATACTATATAGAAAATACAAACATACTAAAAATTTATGGTGCTAGTAACTGATACGGCGTCTCCATTGTCCGCCAAAACATTTACATGGGCGGTTCCGTGATTTGGTTCCATCGAATATTTGCCACCATAGTACGAATAATCCTGCGAAGTGCTTTCATCGTGTATCAGGCCGCGCACCTCATTCGCCAGTTCTTCTCCGAGCATCTTGTCCAGCTGCTCCTTAATGCTTTCCGCCATTTCTGGATCGTTCTTATAGTCACCTAAATTGGTGCGCTGCCCATACGCATGTTTAAAGGTCTCAATTAGACGCTGCCAGTAAATGCTTTCATTATCCGTATTCAAATCCTTCATTACATTTAGTATAAAGGCCAGAACCGGACCGCTCGAAGGTAGCGGCGTTGTATAAAGCGTTAAGTCGTCGGTCACATTGACCGATATGTGATCATCGCTCTCCCAGCGGACTCTGTATATATGAAGCAAATTATAATACATACTATAATCGTATCAAACCCGATATGTAGCTAACGGTACCATTTGACATGATTACCAATACTTTAAAGCTTATGAAGACATTTTACAATATAAAATCTATTTCCCAAAATGGGGAAAAATAAGTATATACCCGTTGTTTAAGAAAGTGCAAGATCGTTTGCCTCTCTTCATGCTGACAAAAGTTACAAGTTCTAAAGTAGTAAAAATGAATTAAAATTGAATTTAAATGTTTCGAAATATCTTATAACAAGGAGGAAAAGCAAAGAAAAATTTCCAAATCTGTACGTTATGGATTATTTCTGGCTGAACTGAATAAATATATGATTTCTATATATATCTGAGGTCTGATGAAAAGTTTTTGTTTCGGAAACGTCTCCTGCAATGCAAACGTTCTTACAATTATAAGGATTTAAAAAGAAACTCGAAAATTTCAAGTAAGACTTTTTGTAGTGCAATACTACAAGGATTTGACTGACCTAAGTATACTTTATCTGATAATATATCTTGCATTATCCGTAATACTCACTTGAAGTTCTTCAGATCATCGAGAGTTATAATGCCGCCCAAGTTGTGTATGTCCTCAACAAATTTGATGGCTGTCTGGCCCCCATTATATAGCTCTCCGGCGCCATTGTTTGCAATCCTCTCCAACGTGTCTGCCAGGGTGGTCCGCTTCATGTAATCATGCTCAACATACGGCTCTCCTTTATTATTTAGAAATATTTTAGATAGTCCTGGATCATTTTTGATTTCCGGTAGCACTAATTTGATATTAGCTGCCAAATTACTTGACACTAGATGACCGTCGCGGGCCAACTTAATGGCTGGTTGAAATATATGATTCCATGGCAGACGTCCATATTTCTGATGCATTTCCCAATAGCCAAGTATTGCGCCAGGCACGGCGGCTGCCAGTGCGCCGCCTATCTTCGTCTTCCCCACGAACATATCCCTTATGAGCCTTCGCTGGCGCCGATTCGCGTGCATTTACCGTTTCCACTTTGCGACTCTCGCGCGAATAAATGGCTGCCATAAAGCCCCCACCAATGCCCATCAAATGGGGCATTAATACGCCCTCGCAGAGCATCGTTGCAATGGCGGCATCCACCGCAGAGCCACCCTCTTTGAGCATGCTGCCTCCCACGTCGGCGCAGCCAATGCCACTGGACACAACAGCGCCAGTAATGTAACTAAATAGTATACGAAAGTTTCAATTGTTTAGCATAGTACAAGTTGAATTTACCTTAATCAAATATTGAATTAATAAGAAAAAAAGATATATTTGTGGAGCCGAAGGTAAATACTCGTATATCCTTGACAGAGATATATGATTTGAATTCAAAGCTCGAAAGTCTTGAATGATCGTATTATGCCATTTTTCGGAGTAATAACAGTACGCCCTGGCTTAATGAAACCTAATAAAATCGGGCCATCTGCAAAAACCGCGGTTGTTGCAAAAACCGAGATAAAAATTTCTTTTCCTTCTATAAAAAAAAAAAAACCTTATATTTCTACTCATTAAAATCAATGTAAATCAAATGAAACTATATTTATAGTAATAATTTCATTTTATTCCATTTATTTAAAAATGAAAATAATCTATATTTTTACGTACACAATAAAGTAATTTGGGTATTGCGTTTATCGTGTGGTGCGTTGATCGGATTTTGTATTGTATTTGTATTTATTTTGAATAGTGGTCATTGCCATGGGGACATGGTTTAGAGCCAGAGGTCTCTCAATCGTGGCATGAGTCCAACATAAATCATATGTATGACGTTTCGTTAGCAGAGTACAAATTTAGATTCTCACTACGTAAGTAGTTTTTTCTACTATGACAATAATTCAACGGTAGTGGGAGCCCAGCGAAGACTATGTGATACTTCCACATTAGACAACAACGACTGGGTAACAGTGAGTTGGAGCAGAGGAGCAGTATTAGAAGTATTGGAGACTTCTTCCTAGGAAATTAACAGACGTTGACGTGGCCGCTTCGGAAGAGAATCCGGAAAGATTCTGTTGTGCATTGTTACTTGAACCCTTGAGGAGATTTCTCGCGAGCGTAAGTATATGATGCCCTACGAGGTATCTTGTATAAAAGTTATAACTACAAGCTGTCACAACCATTTTTATCACTTTAGACTTATTTTCCTTTGTTATTTTTTCGGCCCTTCTCCTTTTTTATTTTATTTGCAATAGAGCGTAATACGTACTATACACATGCATACATAGTATGTACTATGTATGTTACATAGTACAACTTTATAACCATTAAACAAATGACACCTACCTCATTTCCACACAATTTTCACAATATTTAAAGTAAATTTATTGATAATAACTAAAATGAGTATCCGAGTATTGAACAGTTTCGATCAGGCGCTGAAAGTGTATTCTCTCAATGGCCCAGCCATTATCGGTACCTAACAGCGAGACTGACCACCATCCGCGATTGTCTTGGACTGACGCGTGGACACGCACGACGCCGCATAACAACTTTGTTTCAATGCCAGATATGTTATACCCTTGCATTGGGTATTATAATTTTCTTATAAAATATGTAACGTATTGAAAGAACCTTTTCTGTCCCCATAAAAGCAAATACTAGTATATTTTTAATCAGATTTGTCAGTCGAGTTATTATAGTCACTAGTCATTAAACACATCATTAACTCAAATTTCTGAAAATCTTGTCTTATGGCTCACTCTAGCCATTTTTAGAAACCTGTTGCAAAACTTTCAGCTTTCTAGCTTTAACAGCACATTCAGTCAGTCAGTCAGTCGGTGAGGACTAGCTTTTTACTGTTTACGTATGTTGACATGCTCGCGAAATCTATTTTTAAGAAACGAAAATACTTCATCCAGCTTCTTGTACAATAGCGCAAAAGTTATGATACAATCTCAATTGCTCTTTGGGAAACAATTATATGTACATACATATATATAAGTATATTCATGATTTGCACGAAGGGCCGATTCGGCTTAGCCATATCTGCTTGTCCGATTGGTTGGCAGAATAGGGCTAGATCGACTGAGCTATTATTGCTAACCAGGAATATATACTCTATGTCGTCGGATATACCTCCTTACGAATTTTAGATACATTTAAAAAACCCTTAAATAGCTATTTTCCCGTTTTTATAGGAATTTGGATAATATGTTGTGTTTTAGACAAATAATATGGTAGTAGTAGTTTTATCTGCATTTCTGTCTAACGCCAACGTCCTATCGATCTATCAAATATTGCAGTACGCCTCTTAGCTTTTGTTCAATCATCTTAACTGCATACAAGGAATGCAACGATTATTTCCGTTTGCATTTTTATCTTATCTTTTATCTTCTTATTCCCTTGTCATTGTTCGGCTTCTGCGTTCCTTTTATTTTTTTTAAATTTCATTTTAAACTGCCGCCAAACTCAAAACAGCGTCGATACCAAGTACTTACGCGGTATCGGTGCGCAAAATGAGTGATCTTTTACAACACTTGTCGGAAACCTTATCGAAGCAGTCAATGTTTCTGTCGTGAGTAGAAACTATCGGCCCGTGTATTTCTTGAGGGAAAAATAATCGGAGCAGTGCTGTTGCCGATGGTTGCCGAATAATCGTCGGTCTAAACACAAAATTATCTACAGACAACGATTTTTGCCGCCAATTAAAATCGCGATATTTTAAAGCAAAATAGACGATTTGTGTTGGTCCAATTGCATCCTAGAGGAACTAAACCAATCAATAATCAAAGTATGTGGATCCACTTTGCCTAACTTAGAATTATTTTGTATATAGGCGAAGCAACAGGTAGTTTCCGTCGCAAAAGCTGCACGTGTGGGAAACGGGAGAGAGCATTCGGCACTCATTGGTCTCTCTCGCACTCTTGCACATCATTTCGTACTCTGGCATTGAACAGTAAGAATTGTTTGTGAACACATGTAAATTAAATAATTTAATTGAAAATGCTGCGCAAAGTGCCGCTCATTGTGATACTGGGCTCAACGGGAACGGGAAAGACGAAACTTTCATTGGAACTAGCTGAACGATTTGGCGGCGAGATTATAAGCGCTGATTCCATGCAGGTGTACACCAATCTAGACATTGCCACGGCCAAGGCCAGCAAGGAGGAGCAGGCGCGGGCACGACATCATCTGCTGGATGTGGCAACGCCAGCAGAGCCCTACACAGTTACACACTTTCGCAACGCGGCGCTGCCCATCATGGAGCGGCTGCTAGCTAAGTCAAAGCCACCAATTGTTGTCGGCGGCACCAACTACTACATAGAGTCCTTGTTATGGGATATACTGGTCAACACGCAGGAAGAGTCGACTGCGGCGGCGGATGAGCAACAGTTGACCGCTGCGCTGATGGCTGCCATGACAACGGCAGAGTTGCATCAACATTTGGGCACCATCGATGCCAGCAGCGCCAATCGCATTCATCCCAATAACCGTCGTAAGATCGAACGCGCCATTGAAGTATACCAAAGCACCGGGCAAACATTGACCGCCATGTTGGCGGAGCAACGCCAGCAGCCGGGTGGCAACCGCCTTGGCGGACCACTGCGCTACCCACACACCATACTACTCTGGCTGCGCTGTCGCCAGGATGTGCTCAATGAGCGGCTGGATAAGCGCGTGGACGGCATGCTGCAGCAGGGCCTGCTGAGTGAGCTGCGACAGTTCCACAACGCCTACGCGGGCGTTACTGTGCAGGCGTACACCAAGGGCGTGCTACAGACCATTGGCTACAAGGAGTTTGTTCCCTATTTACTGAAATACGACGAACAGCAGGACGTTAGCGTGGAGGCGTATCTGAGCGCTCACCAGTATCGACTGCCCACTGCGGAGCAACTGCTGGCACTGGAGTCGGAGGCCGGTGAGTTAGCCTCCAGTCTGAAGCTGCTAAGCAGCTGCTGTGACGAACTCAAGCTGGTGACGCGTCGTTACTCCAAAAAGCAGCTGAAGTGGATCAACAATCGTTTTCTAGCCAGCAAAGATCGCCAAGTGCCCGATCTCTATGAGCTAGACACTAGCGATGTGAGCGCCTGGCACGACGCTGTATTCAAGCGCGCCGAGTGCATCATTGACAGCTATCGCCATGAGCAGATCAGCGAGATTGAGCCAATGGCAAAGCGTGTGCATCCTGGCGCCGATCTCAATGAGGAGACAAGCAACTTCTGTGCCATCTGCGAGCGTCACTTCATTGGCGAATATCAATGGGGCTTGCACTTAAAGTCAAACAAGCACAAGCGTCGCCGGGAGTCGCAGCGACGCAAGCAGCGAGAGGCAGCTGCGGCAGCAGCGGCAGAAGCGGCTCAAAGTCAGCCCACAACCAAAACCGGCAACGACAGCGACAACTGCAGCTGAGCCGGCCGATAAGGCGCCGTAAATTGAGACAATCAAGTAATAAACAAGAAATGACAGCTAACATATTCGGGTGACGATAATTGAATACCCTTGCAGTGATGCTAATAAAATTACTCCACAAAAACCAAGAGTTTTACATAAGAAAACTGAATTTTAGACAGATTGTTGCTATAGTCGGCTGGTTCCGACTTGACTTAAAGCTGATCAACAATATATATGTATGTATATACTTATCTGCTCGGATCGCAATCGTTACACATTTCGAGATCAAATTATATTACCCTCTGCAAGAGTATAATAAATGCATTTGCGTATACAAAACTGGGAAGCAGCTTGTTTTTGTTGTGCTGATGCAAGCGAATCAGATGACCCCACAGCTATAAAAGGGGAACCTGATCGCCTATCAGCGAAGCCGCAGCCGAAAGCGGTCGTTGCCTAGGGAAAAGCGAAAACATGTTTACGCAATCGAAGCCCACGTCTGGCCACTAAAATCATTTCATCTTTCATTTGCATTTCAGTCTACGAGTTAAGCGCACGCAGCAAGGACTAGCAACGATGGCAACCAAGAAAATAGGTGGGCAGAGTGGAATTTTCTTTGCATATATACTATGTACCAACTTATCTTTTATTTGTAGCTCTACTTAGCGTCTCGGACAAGACGGGCCTCCTGGATCTGGGCAAGAATCTTGCTAAGCTGGGCTTTGAGCTCGTTGCAAGCGGTGGCACGGCTACAGCTCTACGCAGTATCGGCCTGACTGTCAAGGATGTCTCTGATATTACGGGCGCGCCCGAGATGCTGGGTGGACGTGTCAAGACACTGCATCCCGCTGTGCACGCTGGCATCTTGTCGCGTACCACCAACAGCGATCTAGCGGACATGAAGCAACAGCATTACGATCTTATCCAGCTGGTGGTCTGCAATCTATATCCGTTTGCAAGCACCATAGCTAAGCCAGATGTCACGCTGGCAGATGCCGTGGAGAACATTGATATTGGGGGCGTTACTCTGCTGCGTGCGGCGGCTAAGAATCATCAGCGCGTTACCGTCGTATGTGAGGCCGTTGACTATGCTCGAGTGTTGGCTGAGATTCAAGCCAAAGGCGACACCACGCCAGCCACTCGTCAGGCGCTGGCGCTAAAGGCCTTCACGCATACGGCCAGCTATGATGATGCCATTTCCGACTACTTCAGGAAGCAGTATGGCGCTGGCACCTCGCAGCTGACGCTGCGCTATGGCATGAATCCGCACCAGAAGCCGGCGCAGCTCTACACACAGCTTGCCCAGTTGCCGCTGACCGTGTTGAATGCTGCACCCGGTTTTATCAATCTGTGCGATGCTCTCAATGGTTGGCAGTTGGTCAGGGAGTTGAAGCAAGCGCTGCAGCCTGCCGGCGGCAACCAGCTTTAAGCATGTGTCGCCTGCTGGCGCCGCTGTGGGCGTGCCGCTCAGTCCAGGACAGGCTAAGCTCTGCATGGTCATCGACTTGTACGAGCAGCTGACTCCAATGGCCACGGCGTACGCTCGAGCACGCGGTGCCGATCGTATGAGCTCTTTTGGTGACTTTGTGGCGCTGTCCGATGTCTGCGATGTGGTTACGGCCAAAATAATCTCGCGCGAGGTGTCCGATGGCATCATTGCTGCTGGCTACGAGCCAGAGGCCTTGGAGATTCTCAAGAAGAAGAAGAATGGCAGCTACTGCATTCTACAGGTACATATTGAGACAAAAAACAAAACAACTTATACTAACCTGCCCACTTGCAGATGGATCCCAACTACGAACCCAGCGCTGTTGAGCGGAAAACCATCTTTGGCCTGACGCTGGAGCAGAAGCGCAACGATGTCAGAATCGATGCTGAACTATTCGACAATGTCGTCAGCAAGCGCAGCCCCCTGCCGGAGGAAGCTGTGCGTGATCTCACCGTGGCCACAATTGCGCTCAAGTATACACAGAGCAACTCCGTTTGCTATGCGCGCGATGGCCAAGTAATAGGCATTGGCGCTGGACAGCAATCGAGAATCCATTGCACTCGCCTGGCCGGCGAGAAGGCGGACAACTGGTGGCTACGCCAGCATCCCAACGTTGCCAACATGAAGTTCAAGGCGGGCGTCAAGCGGGCTGAGATTTCAAATGCCATTGACAACTATGTGAATGGCACCGTTGGCAAGGACATGCCGCTGGCGCAGTTTGAAAGCATGTGAGTTTACAGAGTACATAGCAGTAAAACTGACTAATCTGAAACGGGATCTGCTCATTCACAGGTTCGAAGTGGCGCCGGAGCAACTCACCACGCAGCAGAAGCTCAACTGGCTAAGGCAGTTGAACGGTGTGGCACTCGGCTCGGATGCCTTCTTCCCCTTCCGCGATAACATTGATCGCGCCAGCCTGGTGCGTAACTCTGACAAAAATAAATACATTCATTGTTGTTAACTTTCACACCGTATCTTTGCAGAGCGGCGTCTCGTACATTGCCAGTCCCTCGGGCTCCACCAACGATGCGGGCGTCATTGCCGCCTGTGATGAGCACGGCATCATTATGGCGCACACCAATCTGCGTCTGTTCCATCATTAAAATATTGCCCCAAACACTCGAATATCACTTTGAAATAATTGTGAACTGCCTGCATAGCATTCCCCGCAATAAAAGACACTTTTTTAGTTAGTTAAACGTTCGCTGCCTCGACTAAAAGCTATTTATTTCAAGAATTAGTTTCTAACTAATGTACAGTTGGTAATGCTGCCACATGTTGCAGCCTATTTAGTAGCGCCGGCTGCGTCGCTTGCGACATGCGCCGCGGCAATTGCACACAAAGATTATGAATGTCATACAGAAGATTAGCACGGAAGCCAGCACCAGGGCCACAGATGTGGTCTGATCGTAGCTGAGCGTGGGATCAAGCACATGCTGCTGGGGCAGCAACTGATAGTCGACCAGCACTTGAGTGCCATTGGGCGGTGGACAGGGCTGCTGGACAATGATCTCCTGATGCTGCACCTGCAAGTGGGCATGAGTATTAGTAAACTCTAGTGAACCATGTGGCAGGGACACACTTACCTGTTTATTGCGACACAGCTGCAAACCCGCCGAATTGGCCAGCGTCTCGGCGCTGTACTCGTCCTGCACCAGCACGGGCAGCAGCCAACGCTGCGGCGAAAGTAGCTGCAGCCAGGACCACAGCTTCGACAGATTACGCGGATGCACCAAATATCCGCCCACCGCAGCCAATGCCAGGCTAATCAAGGCATTCACAAGACTGGCCGAGACCTTGCAGGGCAGCAGATGGGCGCAGAATAACGCCAACGTTTGAATAAACGTTAGATAGAGCAGCATGTAGCCTGTCGATAGAAGGATACACCACATCAGTAAGACACTTGGCCCCGTTCCCACCACACTTACCCATATACAAATAGATGCCCGTGTCGCTGCTATTCGAGTAGGTATAAAGTCCGGCCATGCTGTGCGCCGGCAGCAGATAGGCCAGCCAAATGCACAAGCTGGGAAAGAGTCCCAGCAGGCTCTGCGAAGAATGTGAATAGTTTATATCATTAAAGAAACGATGCATCAATTTTAAAATGTATATAAGAAATTTTAGAAAAAATTATAATCAATCTATAGATTAGCCCAACCTTCAACAAGGTTTTAAGAATGGAAAGATTCTGATGACTATTTCATCCCCAGGATCTGCCTTCCCGGATTCTCACATAATTCATGTTCTGCTTCACCTTCTTTTAATGTTGAATGTAATGTAAAGTTCTTGTAAATGATACACATAATGTAAATATTTAAATAATTTGTAAATTCCCCGTAATCATAATATTGTTTTCCCTTAATGTACAACTCAAGCTTTCACGATAGAAAAAAGCAGAAAACTTGTTTAATAAATATGTTTAAAAATTGTTTAACAAAAAAATATAAATGATGATTCCTTTGGATTTTAAAAAACTATAAATGTATTAATTTACACATCAATTTTTAAAAAAAGAGGATATAACATGTTAGACTTTGTTTTGAATATAGTACGTTATTGAATAAATTTAAAATAAAATTCGAAAGTTCTTAATTTAAAGATTTCCGATACTCGTACTAGAAAAAGAATAAATTCCGGCCTAACAATTGTAATGCAGTTTAAGTTTTAAATCAATTGAGATATAAAAAGATTAGGAGTGAGAAGATTGGAAATAATTTCTTGTTTTCCATAATTACTATTCCCAATTAGTATAATTGTCATAATATTTGGTTTAAATAGTGATCAAAAAGCGAAACTCCTAAGAGAGAGTTTAATATTAAATAGCCTTTACAGGCTGTTTTATGATTTGTAATATAAGAAATGAGAAAGTCGTTTTAATCTCATCTCTATTATTTTTGTAAGGCTTAATTGATTTCCATACGGAATGGCTTTTTACTGTGGTATCGAATTGACCTTTTAAGTGCATAATCAAAATATCAAACCATCCAAAAAAGTTGTTAAACAAACTTAATATTCAGAAATGTTTTGGATTTGTTAAGCCAATTTTACACGGAATTTTGTTTAATCGGTTTGGGAAATTGAATTAAAAGCAGAGTTGGAAATTTTTCCAAATTATGGGCATGAGTTTCTTGCAACAAAAGATATTAAAATAATCGTACTAAATTATAAAACGCTGCTCACCTGGATAATAATGTAGAGACTGCGCGAATAGAGACCCAGTCGTATGTCTCGCTCTGCATGCCGTCGATCCTCCTGCGTGTCCCGAATGGTTAGCATGACCAGGGGCCAGTAAGCCAGCACCATTACGCAATGATGATAGCCGAAGCGATCGTTGTAGGAGAGCTGCGGGTCCGAGGCGGGCACATCCCAAAAGATGCAGCCAATGCAGAGGGAGAGCACCGCGGCGGCAATGAGCTTGCTGATCCAGGTGAGCAGCGATCCGGGCTGCTTGTAGCCCGCAAAGCGTTTGACCAGCGCCTTGGCCTGGCCAAAGAAGCCCGCCTTCAGTGTAAAGTTGGGCAGCGAGGCGGGCGGTGCGGCCAGCGGCGGCTCCGAGTTGATTTGATCCCAGGCATTGGCCAGCGATTCAATGCGAGCCGAGGACTCCAGCATGGCAGCCGCCGACAGATCATCCAAGGTGACCAGATCCACTGAGAAACAGAGAGAAACAGGCTAAGCATCGAGAGAGGCAGGGATTAAAAGGCAAAGCGCTTACGATAATAGTCCGCCGGATTCTTGAAGGGCGGACACGGATAGCCCAGCTCGCCCATGTGGCGTGGCAGGTCAGCGCGACTGCCGGAGAAGACGGTGCGTCCGCCGGAGAGCAGCAGCACGCCGGAGCACATGGACAGTATCTCAAAGGTGGGTGGCTGTAGGGTCATAATGACAATGCGACCACCGCTGCACCACTGACGCAGATACTCCACAAGAAAGAACGTATCAAATATGTCCATATTGCTGGTGACCTGGTCGAGTATCAGCACCGATGACTGCGCCAGCAGCTGGCAGGCCACGCTGAGACGCTGCTTCTCCGAGTGCGTCAGCGTGGATACATTAGAGGCGCGCACCGTGTTCAGGCCCAGATCCTCGATGAGCACATCCATGCGCTCCTTCAGATCGCTGCGATCCAGGGGCCCACGCAGCGCCGCATGAAAATTGAGCGTACACTGGACGCTCATGCGTGGATCTAGCGAGGACACCTCCAGCGCCGGCACATAGCTGCACAGCTCACGCAGGCCACGACGATTCACCTGTTGGCCATTGATCAAGATCTCGCCGCCCAGGCGCTCGCGCAGCCCAGCCAGACACTCGGCCAGGGCGCTGCCCTCGCGCTGAGAGGTTGCCATAATGGCAAACAGATCCCCCGCCTTCGCCTGCAGCGAGACGCCGTGCAGGCAGGGACTCACGTCCAGGCAGTGCACCTGTATGTTGGGATAGATGAGGCCCATGCTCGACTGCTTGCGCCCATACGGCTGTGCATGACGGGAGCTGCCATAGATGCGAGACTCGCCATAGTCATAGCCCAGCCCCCCATCGCCGCCCAGGCCAGCGCCCAGCAGATCTGCCTCGCTGTGGGATCGATGGCCGTAGTGCTTGCCATTGGTCATGTACTGCTGCTGCTGCTGATGCTGCTGCTGCTGTTGCTGCTGCTGGAGATGATGATGCTGGCCGACGGCTATGCTGGCGCGACTGTTCGCCTGCCGCAGCGCCGCTGAAGGCACAATGCCGCCCTGGGCCCGCGACTCTGGACGGGAGTGGGCCATGGCCATGCCCATGCCGCTAATGGCACGGAAGTCTGACTCGCTGCGATACTTGCGCAGATTGGGCGGCACGCGACTCCGTGTTGTCTCATTGTCGCTGCTGTCGTAGCCGCTGGATCCGGCGCCCGCCGGTGCGCCCGAGCTGTCCCTAAAGGCGCGATTCACACGGCCGCGCACACCGCCCAATGCACTGGAGCCGCCTGGTCCCGGCCCCGGTCCGGGTCGATGTGAGCGCTGTGAGCCGGCATTGGGCGGAAAGACGCGTGGCAGTCCAAACTTTAAATATGTGTACATATTGGAGCCCAGCGGCGATCTACAAAAGCGGAGCAACAAACAAAGATAGAGAGAAAGGTTGAAGTCTAGAGTTTAGAATTATATTTATGTGATCATTCGGAGCCATATTGTGAGCTCAACTATACTTACAAAAATACCAAATCAAACCATAAACCGGGGTGCCAAATACTTTATACCCTTCCAAATCTATTCTCAGCCGAGCGATTTAATATCAAATTTGCTCAACTTGTTTAGATCATAGTAAAATTCAGAACTGTGAGGTTTTATTAAGATTTCTTGTAAATCAAATAAGCTTTTCATATAGCTGAAATTTCAACAGATCGTTCTAATTGCAGTTATGTGATATAGTAATCCCCCTCGACTGATTCTGACAGATGTACTGCAGAAAAATTAAGTACTATATCTACAACATTTCAATAAGACATAAAACTGAACTTTGTATTGAAATAGACGTACATTTCTATATAGACTAAGCTCTTCGTTCTGTTCTAACTATACTTACAAGATCGGATGATCACTTCTTGAAAAGTCGCTTCACATTTCGTGAGAAAATGATGGAACCTTCTACAGGGAAGCAAGAACCATCAGGATAATCGTTGCTATTTCTAATTACTAACAATTATGCCAAGTTCAGAAGCTTCTTAAAACCAGAAATACTTGTTCTGATGTAAAATATACTATATATTATATATCTTTCGGTAAGAGCTGCCCCTTTACATTCACATTCATGGTCAGCATAAAGACTTATAAGAACAAGAGTTTGCACATTTCATTTAATGATACAGATTAAAAAGATTTTATATTTAACTATTTGGCAAAAATGAAATGAGCTTTGGGCTTACTTTAAGGCCAGAAAAACGTGTTTTGTTGGCTTTAAACATTCTTTTGTTATTTAAATGGAACTCTAGCTACTAATGCTAAATAGTCAGCTATAAGGACTGTGGTTAATTCGCATATAAGTGATAGAATGGAATAGTTACTCGTCTACTATTATGTATTTTTAGATGGTTTTGTTACTCACTTGGGCCCGTAGCGGGGATGATTTAAGATTGATTGCACTGTGGTATCGCGTAGCTGGAAATTTCCATATGGCAGCGGTGATTTATCTGACGAGCCCAGCGCCGAATCGGTGAAGTCAGAGTTCAGATTTTGCCTGGATGGGGTAGAAAGATGGTTTGGTGGGGGCATTGCATTAACCTGTTGCGGTTAGCTAGTCATGACATTCGGGGCGTGGTCAGAATGTCACAATGTGGATGGCGTTCAATAACAGTTATGGCAGTTGAACATCCGCCCGCTGTGGCTTAATCAACCGTCAAAACTGTCAAACAGGTGCAGTCAAAGCCAAAGGTAAAGCCACAGCGGAAGCGTCAAGGGCACACCCATACGGATTTCATTTCCCGTACACTCACCTATAGATGGACCAGGCATGCAGATCTTCGGATGCCGCCGGGGGCAGCGGCGTATTTGGACCATGTGGCACGGAGTAGCGCCGCTCCTCGCGTGACATTTTCTTCGCATTGGAAAAGTTGCTCAGCTCCATGGTCTACAAAAGAGAGGAGAGGGAGAGAACGGAGTTAGAGTGGTGCGGTGGTGCCAAAAACATAAGCTAATTTCAAGTCAAACTGGGTCAAGAATGCCAGCGTGGCTATTATTACTCATAATTTGCGGGAATTAGCTTAATGAAAGCCACATACACACATGCAACAGTCAGCCATTGTCAAGCCACACACGTCACGGTGATCGACTATGAAATACCCTGTGTCTGAACAGTATGTTGATATCAGTCATTTACCATATTTCATATGATTTTACTATGAAAACCTAATAAATAAAAACAGTTTTTAAAACCCTATTATAGAAATAATAATTCGAGTGCTTGTACTTTATAAAGTTGATCTGTAAAATGGTTCTACAAAAAAACTCAAACTTTTTAGCGAAATATTTTAAAAATTACTAATATTAAAGCAGCTAATTTTATTATATATATATTTTTTTAAACATTCTAAAAATAAAATAAAAACAAAAAACAAATTAATATTATAAAAAACTTCTTGATATTCCTTAATAAATATTATAATATATTATATCATTATAAGTTGGTAAAAGAGTTTGAACCTTAATATGATTTATTTTATTAAACTTAAGGCAGACTTATGTGTATAAAGTCAATTTAAAGATAAACTTTAAGCAGAAAATCATATTTTTCTCATACTTTGAATTTCGAGGTATATATTGTAATATAAAACATTTGTCCCCGATGTTATTGCTTAGTTAACTTCCTAATACCTAATATTTTCATAAATAAATACAGAATATTTTAAAATATTAATATAAAGATTAAGGAAATATTAAAAAATACTCATAAGCGTTAAGAAATATTGCAATTTATTTGACAAACGTAAAAGGTAGTAATAATTATGATAAGCTTATGTTATTATCTACATTACATTACAAAACTGTTTCCTAGTCGGTCAACTATTTATTGTATGGATCTTAAGGGTGCCAAGCTGAGAATATTTTAAAATCCTTAAGGTTTATAGACTCTACACAGAAAATCATAAATAGTATATTATTAGGTCTGTCAAATAGTTCTCAAACAATCCTCCTCAGACACTTTATATGTACAGGTATGTACAGTATGCAAGGTAGAACACAATAAAATGAAATAATATACAATCGTATATTAAGTCTGTCTGTCAAAATAGTTCTGAAACCAAGCAGCTCGTATACTTTGTGCAGGGTATTCAAGCCAGCAGACAATGAAACCAATTTGTTTAGTTTTTTGCAGCTATTCACGTTTGTTTTCTTGACTTGGCCAAATCCAAATCGCTTGATGAGAAGAACAAAGCCACAACGCTGTGGATTTCGACACGGCCGCTGCGTTTTTAATTGCTAATGCAAAACAACAACAACAACAGCAAAAAACGCATGCAAATGAGCCGCAGAGGCGCCCAAATGTGTTGGCTCTTATGCAATCAAACAATCAACAAACGGCGGCTGCTTTTGGCCGCATCAAGTGCACCTGTTGCCGGTTGCCAGTTGCCGCTTGCCGTTTGGCGGTTGGCAGTTGGCGGTGCAGCGAGCCGTATGCGTTTCCGTTTTGAGGTGCCCCAAACGTGATGAGTGGTCTGATCTCGAAGCAAATACTTGTGGTAAATACTTGCAGTATAAACAGGCGAGATAACATGGCCAAGTGTTCTACAGATAGCACTCGGTTTGAAGCGACGGCAGCTGGCGAAAGTGAATGGCAGCCGCAGCAGCCACAGCAGCCGCCTGCCACAAATTTAAGATACATTTTTTTTATTTGCAACTTGGCTCATAATTAGAGCCAAGCGAGTGTACGCCCCAAACAGAAAGTGAAGCTGCTTTTGAGTAAATACTCAAGCTGGTATGTGAGTATGGGAAAACGCATCAAGCGCCTTGATTACCGCATATTTGAAATGTTTGCCCAGTTTAGTGCCAAGTGTATTATTATTTTTATTATTATAAAATATTTGTGCAGCTTCGCTTTGTTGTATTATAAACACTTTTAATTGCGTGTTAAATTCGCTTTAATTAAAATCATTTGTGTTATATAGCCAGGCTAACAACTAAGTCTCATTTCCCCTCGCAACGCGAAGAGTTCAACACAGTTTAGTTGATTTTTATTTGTGTTTTGTTTTTTGTATTATTATTTTGTATCTTTTTTCTCGCTTCACACTTTTTATTTACTTGTTGTTTTTGCTCTTGTTATTGTTATTGTTATTGTGTTTGTTGCTGAGGCATTTTAGTATGTACTTGGCCATTGCAGTGAAAGTGGAAGTTGTGGCAAGCAAAAGGCCTTAATACCCGCGCTCAATGATAATGTAAATATAGCTCGAGACTGTCTGCTACAGCTCAAACTACCTACCTATCTGCCTACCTATGTACCTATCTACCTATCTAGAGGTATACTTAGGGCCCTGAGCTGTTCGTACAATGCAAAGGTAAAAACTTGGCGGCATATCTTAAGCTGCTTTGGCATGTAATGAATGAATGAGTGAATGAATGAATGAACCAATGCTGCGAGTATTGAGGGCAGCATCAGCATTGATTTATGCGATCATGATGTGAACGTTGTCGTTGTCGTTTCCGATGATATCTATACTGGCATGTACTCGAACACAAACGGGTATACATAAGTACAGTAAGTATATTACACATAAGTATATCTTTCGCTTTAACTTTAACTTTGGTTTGCTGCAAGTGCGTAACGCAAAAAAAAAAGGAAAACGAAAAGGTTGAAGCTATGTTTTATGTATGCTATGAAAGCAGCTCTTTTTAGCGCATTACCCTTAAGTTGGTCAAGTAGAACTGCAAGTTGCCTGATGAAAGTTTGTTTACGAATGCAACTTTTAGTTTTAAGCCAAATATTGCAAACTAAGTCATTTTTTCAAGATATTGTTTAAATTGGATTTTTATTTTATTATTTATTTGTTGTACTCTGCCACGCTTCCCTGTAGCACATTGTGGATGATAAAGTAAGAAATGTACAAAAATTAGTTATTACTCTATTCATTCCAGTGTCAGAAGAACTTAGAAGCCGTTTTAACAAAAACCTTCTCTCCTACATTTGACTTTAAGGTTATTCTTATTCGTGGTAGCGGCTTGGAGTAGATTTTTCAAGTTTCATACAACAGTTTTCGACCCGTGGGGTAAGTTTTCCAAAGTCGCGGGCCAGTTGTTCTCAATCTAAACTAATTATACTCATTTCACGAAAAAGTTATATTGGGCATGCTAAATATCCGTCTGTCCGTATAAACGGAAATTTTTCACACCCCTGAAGCTATTGCAACCAAAACTTGGTATACATGTTGGTGAATACCCTTATAAGGTGTCAAGATCGGTCATTTTTAAAATTTGAACCAAAAAACGAAGTTTTAAATAGCTTTTTATTCCAGGGGTAATGTTTACAATCTATTTATTAAAGATGAAAGTTTAAGATAGTAAATTAACAAATAAATTAATAAATAAATGGACTAAGTTAAAATTGTCAAAAATGAGAAAAAAATTAAATTTAAGAAATCAAAATCAAAATGAATACAGTACAAATCATGGTTAATAGGGAATTCCGCATTTAAATCAGTTTAGTTACGACAAAACTTATGACAGTCTGAAGTATAGAAAGAAATGTTTAGAAACTATTTAAGCAAACATTTGCAGAAGTTTCGGGCCTTAGCTTAAGCTGAAAAATTATCTATCTTAGACAAGGATTTGCATTGCAAAGCAACACTATGGAATGCTAACAACAGCCGAGTCATAGATACAAATGTATCTGACTGTGTATTGGCAAGCCACCCAAAAGGCCTGCAAGAGCTGAGCCAGTAATAGTGTAGTTGTATGCATATGTCTCATGAATCAAAATATCTACAAGCTGCAGCTGCAGCTGGGGCAGCTGCACCAAAAACAAAAAACAAAAACAAAAACCAAACAGAAACGGTGCCAAAGTTCCGCTGCAGTCGAGGAAACAGACAGCTAGACAGGCTGAGATCGAAACTGGCACAGTTACAGTTGCTTGGCCAGAATTATATCATAGGCGCGATTAGCTGGCCACATAAGCAATGTGGCAATGTGGCTAAGTTATGTGCAACTAGGCCCAGAGCAATTGCCGCTTTGCATGATGAGTTGCCAGCGGATGTGTCATTGTGAACGGTGTTGGCCGGCAATTAATTGGCCAACGGTTATTGGCTCAGTGCCGCTGATTAAGCCAATAAGCATCGAGTTAGCGCCCAGGAGAGTGTTATTTGTGGCAAAAACCTGGACAACGAGACCGAGACCGAGTCTAAGTCCGAGTTGAAGATTGCGATTCAGACTGAGACTGAGACCCGTTTCAACAAAGTCGTCGACATTCCCGTTGCTTGTGCCGCATTTTGTGACTTCTAAGCCAGTTGACAAGTTGGTAACCGTTGCGTGTCTGGTCAAGAGCTGCACATCCACATGACCATTGATGCAAAAATGCAGTTAGACACACTGGGGTGGAGCAGGAGCAGGAGGAGGAGGAGTCCGCTTTTCGGTCATGTGCGCAGTGCGCACTCTTATGATTTAATGGAGCGTGCCCAAGTGGTTCCATGTGCCCAAGTGGTTTGACCATAACAATTTGTAGGGGCTTGTGGGCTGCCACTTGAGAGTTGCCACAAGTTGTTTAAGCCATTGAAATGTGTTTGCTGGCTGGTTGGATTACAAACAAGCTAACTGACCTGTGGCTTCAGCTCCATTTGTGGTCTAGGGCAGCAGCGGTTCCCACGCAAAAGCCAATTAAATTGGGTTAACCGATCTTAGCCAAAGCAAAGGTGGCAGAACGGCAGTTCTCAAGAGCCGAATATTTAATACCCTTGCAGTTATGATAGTCTATGAAGTTCATTTGATTAATGCTGTTAAGCTTCACAGCACTGTAAATGATACTCTTTAGCCGCTGCCAACACTAAAATAGAATTCGTCAAAAATGTTGCTCAGTAGGATGAACGTAAAGTCATTTTATCCTGTCATATTTTGGCAGTTGCGCAAGAATCATATTTAAATATTTTAAGTATTGTTTGAGATCAAGCCTACAAGCCGAAATTGAGCTGAACCGATTTGATTTCATTTTTATCTTTTAATTTGAACCTAGCCAAAGTCAATCAAATAGACGAAAGAAATCTTTAACTAACCAATTTTCTCAAACTATTTTCTGTTCAAGAACTGATAATACTTTCCTTTTATTTTGACGTGCGGTTGTCGTTATTAGATTTGAATTGCAAATTCTTGTAGGCTTTTAATTTTTTCCATATATCTATGTTTTATATTATATGTATTGTATTATATAAGAGTCTATTAGGTTTGCGAAGTGTTCGTCTGTCCAACTATGAAGTGTTAAGATCAAGATCACATTAATGTTGAGATTCCTGACAGATCTGCATCAAAAATTTGTTGACATTGACATTGTTGATTTATTATTGTTATCCAAAGGGGGCAAGCCACCTATAAGATCTATTGTACCCCCTACTGAGCCTAGAGCTCACTCACCAAACCTATCTTCTACACGAATGCAAGAATTGTTGGCGGGTTGAGAGTTCTTAAGGAGAATATACCTAACTAGGAGTCTATTTCTGCTTCTAGTAAAGACAGTGCATTCTGGGAGTATGTGCAATGAGGAATCATCCTCTAGTTCACAGAACCTGCTTGTCCCGTTGCTCATACTTCCTAGTTTACTGAGGTGACTTCTTAGTCTACAGTGCCCCGTTAGTGACCATTCTAAGTGAACTCTTCCCCATAGGCATTATTTGCTTGAATCTCTTAAGTATGATCTAAAGAGTTCCTAAGAGTTGTGTTGCAACTGGAGCAGTTCTCCAGCGTGTCCGCTTTATGTTGTCCTCTTCTGGAAATTATATTACTTTTCTTTTATTTTCCTTTGTTTTTTGTTGAATCAAAATCTGGTTCGAGGATTTACAAAAGGAGGTTTCAACTGTGAGTCACAGACAACTTATTGAGCTTGCAAATCAAGGTAACAATCTTAATAGACTACAAGGAACTATTGACACCTATAAGATATAGTGCTTCAATGCAGATCAGGTTAACGCCTCTTTAGTACGTTACATGTTTGGTGACAGAACTAAAATACCCTCTGCTGGAGCATAACAATGCGCCATTGCCGTTTCCCTTGTGTAGTGATGGCCGCGAGCGTTGGCCACGTTTTCAACAGTGAGTTACAGCCCGGCCGAAACTTGTTCGCCTGGTCAACAGTTAACAGTTAACAGGTAAGAGGCAACAGGTAACAGGCAACAGGAAACAGGTAACTGCCAGCCACCCAAATCAAAAGCTGGTCCCCGATTGTCGCTGACTGACAGTGTGTCCACGCTGCGCAGATTTTGGCCAGGCTACTGGCCTAGTGAGAAAGTGAAATTTTAGTGGCATAATTTGTTGTTGCTGTTGCTGTTGTTGTTGTTGTTGGCATTGCCAGGGCCCACGGGGCGTATGATAAATGCCAGGCGCTGTCAAAGTGGGTCGCAATTGCAATTTGCAATTAATAATCAAGTTGGGGGGATATGGGCGTGGCTGGGAACTGGCCGTCTCTCTGTCTGTTGGTCTGACTAATACAAATCGTAATGCCCATGCAAATTGATAATAATAAACATAAATTTATGATTTCCAGTTTTTGTGCACAACATTCCAGAGCCAAAGGCAAAGCGGTTTGTTGAACTTGTTCAACAAAATGAAATTGTTGACAACAACCGCAAAAGGCAGCCAAAATGAATGTATCTTATGTTAATTGAAGACTCGTATCTGAGAGTTGGTTATATTTTCTGTGCTTCACTTTTGGCACATTTTTGTTCGTTGGCGAGTATGCAAATTGTGTGTATCTCATAGATACTGAAGGCAGCGCAGATAAGCGACAGTCAGTCGAAGTGACGGACAGCCGACAGAGCACGCAACGCGTCAATCTCACAGTTGGCCTAAAGATTCACAACAAAAAAACAAAATAAAAAGCGATATTAACAAAAAATTGTGAAAGTTGCGCTGCGTACTCGTAAATTGATTATGAGCAGATTGCGAATGAACATTAAAACATTAAATGATCGTTGTTGTTTTGGTATTAAGGCTTGTCTTGAGCCGCCTTTTGAATGCTGTGAATATTCGTGTATAAGAAACGTGTGTATTAAATATGATTGGGGACAAAACAAAACGTTTCTTGTGGCCACAGTTCGTCAGTTCATGAAGTTCAAGCTCAGCTTTCCCAGTCAACAGCTTGGGACATCATTATCAGCAGGCAGGCAGTCTGGTTAGCACAAGAGTATCTATAACTGTGCCATAGCTGTATTTGCCTAACCAATTGTTACTAAATTAACCAATCTGAGAGTGGCACACAAAAACTACAAAACCATAACGATATGGACCCATACAGATACACGCTGAAGAATGCGCCAAGTTCGTTTGTGCTGACATCGCCAAACCGCTCCAAATGTGACCCCAAAAAGCCAAGTTAATGCCATGCCGTCAACAACTACCCGTCATGGCTGCATAGCCCTGTGCGCTCCGCTCCGCATTCTGCGGCTGCTCATTTTTCAGGTGACTCAGTTTTCAGTTTTCGGTTTTCAGTTTGCGGTTTGCGCTTTTTCACGTTGGAAAATCCAACAGCAAGGTCAGTTTTATTAATTGGCCGCGTCAAGCATTTTCCATGCTTCAGTTTTTGGGCATCTTTACAGGCAATTAACGCTGCCCCAGCGAACAAAACAAAACACTTTCCTATGTTGCAACAGCGCCAACTTGTGAAAGTCCCCCTAACGAATTTGCATGCCACTGGCCGTTTATTTGGACCGCCAAAAGACTAGGTCCTCCACCCGCCCAGCCCACCACCCCAGCCCTCACGTGCGCCAGCTTAATTGACATAAATTCCATGACAAACAAATATTCAACTTCTTTTTTGTCTTTTTTGTTTTTTTGCGCTGCCCTCACCAGCATAAAAATGCGAATACGAGAGCCAGGCTTTGTGGCACATATCCCAGCCCAGACAGCTAACGCACCCACCCAGACGGGCCCATGGCGCCGCCGTTGCACACTGCTTCCAGCTGCAACAATCTCCGACTTCTTCAAGAAACTAAAACTAAACACACTCTGAAAGTATTTTTAAAAGAACTTACAACAACGGTGAGGAATGACAGCTTTGTCACTTTATTACACGGTTCACAAATAAGAGTTATGTATGTGCTTAAAAATAATCAAACTCGAATAAAATGATCTAGATGAATGGATAAATGTTACACATGCATTTTCGGGATGCAGTATCCTATAAACTGGATAAACTTTTACTTTGAATGTTTATCAAAAAAATGGAAAATGAACCTTTTAGATTCGATAAAAAAAATTATGAAATAAAATTTAGTTTTCAGTTTTACTTATAAAATGTTATAGTATTTATACCTCTTATTCTCTTCTTGTTATACCCTAGCAGAGGGTATTATAATTTTATCCGATATGTGTAATGCACTGAAGGAAACGTTTCCGACACAACAAAGTATATATATTCTGAATCAGCATGAATAGCCGACTCTATATAGCGATATCCATCTGTCTGTCTGTTTCTATGCAAACTAGTGTCTCAGTTTTAATGCTATTGTAATGAAACTTGGCACAGACCCTTCTTTTTGCTTCAAGCAGTACATATGTCGGAATCAACCGGATCGGACCACAATAACATAAAGCTGCCATAGGAATGATCGGTTGACAACTATGTTATTGTATGAAAAACTTTTTTGTTTATAAATGTACCCTCACAAACTCAACCAAGCCGAGTTTCTAGAGAGACAGACAAAATTTGTTCGGACCACTATATCGCATAGCTGCCATAGTATCGGGGAAAATGAGTTTTTGTGTGAAAAAAACAAATATTACATCCAAACTAAGTGAAAGTTTGGGTATACTTTAAATAGTTTCCTATAAAACTATCAAAATCAAACCATATAACTCGCATCAGACGAAAATGTTGTATAAAAAACCTTGCTGCTAGAGCACTCCGAAGATAACCGTTCTTCCACGATAACTTAATAATAACTTTTGAATCTTAACAAGATTTTCTGCTGTTTGCAATTTGAACTTATTTGGGACTGTTTGAGACCACTGTGCATCGTTGTTATTCAGACCTATTGTAGATCAAGCCAAACTCACGACGCGACGTCTTGCAAGCTGAGTGACATAAATTCATGGCTCAATTTATTCACAGCACGTTGGGGTGTGCGCGTTTGTGTTGGCTGTTGTGTGTGTGTGTGTGTGTGTTGTGTTAGTATTTGGCTAGTTACATAGTACCACACATCCATGAGATACATTTGCCTGCTTCCATTCTGATTCTATGTCAGCCGACGACGCCGCTGGGGCCAGACACGCAGTTCAAGTGAAATGAATTTCTGGCTTTTACGGTCATAAAATTCAAGAGATACTCGTACTTTCTTCGTCTAATTATGCAGCTGTTCTGCGCTACTTTTATGTGTTAATTTAATTACAATAAAACCCAAATTAACCTGCCCTGTACTTATCAACAATTTCAAATGAACATTTTTGTTTTCATTTGCAGCGCGGCTCGTTAAGTTTTCACTTGATTCTACTACACTACTGCTATGCGAAGGTTTTGTACGCTGGGGAACGTCATCAACGGGTTAATGCCGATGCTGACTTCATCGTCCAGCCAGTCGAGACCCATTAAATGCAATGAATCATGACTCTGGACGAGCTAATGGCTAATGGCAGCCACTAAGCAGCTAATGCAAAGCCTGCTGCATTGCTGGCCATCATGGAATATAAGTCGCTGCGACCACTCAAGACAAAAGTGCCAAAAGAATAAGAACCAGAACGAGTTTTGGCCAACAACAGATGCAGCCACACCTTTGCCTAGACAAAGGCCAACAAAAACTGGCCCCAACACCAGCCACCCGCTGCGTCTCCCTCTCTCTCTGTCTCACTCTCTATGTCTATCTCCCTCCTTCTGTCTGTCTGGCTAACTCACCACGAGCGACAATAACTGACAATCAATTCAACTTAAGCCGCAATCGCAGGCCAGAAAGGCGACTGCGAGTTTGTGTCTTAAGTCTTTCGTTTGAAATTACAAATTGTCTTCGAATTGAATTACAAACTTTGTTAGATCTTTTGGATCTGTTGCTGCCGCGGCCTGCTTCTTAACATTTTTTGGCTGGCAACAAATCATCGTCAGCACCGTTAATAGCTGAAATAATACTGTTAACTAATTTACGACACAACAAAAGGAAATGAAAAACAGTAGAAAAAGAGTCGAAAACAAAATAACTAGTCACCAAGAACAAGAACAAGAACAAGCCATCTTTGGGCTGATACCAAAGGTTTTCAATGAGCGGCATTCTAACGGTTCATCGGTTGTAATTAGACGTGAGTAGCTGTAAGTGTTAGCCAAGAATTTAGCATTTGGCCCATGATTTATGGCAATGAGCCTGAGAATTGTGCTAAAGATGCGCCAATCTTTGACGGCTCATAAAACCAACCGCCTTATCAAATTGTGATCTGTTGAAACTGAAATAAGTTCAGTTTCTCGACTTCAGTTTTGAAAGTGATTGTGCTCGGTCGCATCAAAAATTGAAAAAATGAATGTGAAAGTTGCTGTGCCGCTTGCCAATTCTTGCTACACAGCTGAAATGAGTACACACTCATAAATGTATTGTGCAAAGCAATATAATGATGGCATCTTTATGGTACTTAGGAGTTAGCAAGCGCAGTTCGGCGGAGGACACAAAGAAAGATCTATTTTATGCCAAAAATCGCCCAAGCTGAGGTTTTCTTGAACAGCTCCGGGGATACCGGATATTACTTAAATGTGTTTTCATCCCCAATTTGGATATACTTTATGTACTTTATGTTTACCTTCAATGCGTTGTATATTTAAAAACATTACAAAAGAAAGATCTATTTTATGCCAAAACTCGCCCAAAACCGAACTGCTCCGTGGATACCGAATATTGTAGGAAGTTTTGAGAAGACGAGTATTTCAGTTAAATGAGTTTTCCTCCCTAATTTGGGTATACTTTATGTACTTATATACTACTTTACCTCCATAGCGTTGTATAATTAATTTTAAAAAATAACAAAAGAAAGATCTATTTAATGTCAAAATTCGCCCAATCCGACGTTTTCTTGGGCCTCAAATATTTTAGGAAGTTTTTAGGGAACGAGTAGTTTTTACTTAAATGTGTTTTTCTCCCTAATCTGGAAATACATTTTGTTACCTCAACAGCGTTGTATAACTATATTTAAAAACATTACAAAAGAAATATCCATTTTATGCCAAAACTCGCCCAAAACCGAACTGCTCCGGGGATACCGAATATTGTAGCAAGTTTTGAGAAGACGCGTATTTTACTTAAATGTGTACTTTATGTTTACCTCCAAAGCGTTGTAAATTTATATTTAAAAACATAATAAAAGAAAGATCTATCTGGCGAAACTCGCCCAATCCGAGGTGTTCTTGAACTGCTCCGTAGGTTTCGAATATTTTAGGAAGTTTTAAGGAAACGAGCATTTTACTAAGCGTTTACAAAGCGTTGTATAATTATTATTATTATTATTTTCTATATATATGTAATTAATATTACAATCAATATTTAAGTTCTTTTATAAGTGGTATGCTTAATTACATTAAATTAACAAATTTACAATCCAAAAATTTGCATACTGTTCAAGAGAATTTTGATCAATGATACCTTTTTGTGTTCTCTGCTGAATGCAATGATACATTATTTGGGAATAAATGATTTTCTAGCACACCATTTATCAAATCTCGTTAATAATAACAGCTGCAAACATTTTATTTAATTATTTATAAATATTGATAGTTAAACTATAAGAGTTTAAGCTAACAAGTAGTTTAGAGAGCTGGCTACTAGATTTAGTTTAGATGTCAATAGTAATGTTATTAACAATAGAAGGAAGACTTATAATGCGCTGCTTATAAGGTAGCTGTAACTGTAGTTAGGTATACATATGTGTAAAGTAATATTAATAGCAATAGAAAGATAAATACAGTAGCTTTTATAGTATCATATGAATTGTAGATTTAACTATAATGAGCTGTATGTGTAAAGTAATATTAATGGCAATAGAAAGCTATATACAAGGTAGTATTTTTAAGGTCACATTAGTTATAATGAGCTGTATAAATAAGAGTGTTTTATTATATGTAGTTAGAGCTTAGCTGCAAAACATATAAATCAGCACTTCATTAACAGCTAAATTATAGTTGCAGCCTTATAATTAACCAAACTATATATTATTACCAAGTAAACTGCAATTTTTATAGTTTGTGATATCAATTATCAAATTTGTGTATCGGAAACAGAAATCAAAGAATTGAGGGAGTAAAATTATATACCTTTTAAAAACTCTCCACTAAATACGCTCCATAAATTTAGTTTTATAAATGCTTAAGTTTTGAGAATCCACGAGGAGCTTGGTATATTCAAGGAAGATTCTTGCCATTTCATATTAAGTGCTGCTAATCCGAAGATTTTCTCAGAACGGTTGGGAGTCTATTATGAGTATTATGACGCAGACGCAGCTGCATTTGTCATAAAAGCCACTCACTGGTGGTCAATTTATTTGCATATAGAAACGTCAATAAGCAGATACCACAAAATGAGACAGGAGGGGAGGAGGAAGAGCAGCAGCCAGAGCCAGAGCGCAAGAGCAGAGAGGAAATGCCAAGACGCTGGCTGTGGAGCTTGGCTACGCAGCAGCAGAAGAGCTAAGAACTCTGTGGGCCAGAGTCAGCGTCAAGCGAAACAAACAAACAAACAGAAACTTGTATCTGTAAGATACACACACACACAGACACACACACACACACTGACAGACAGATACAGTTGAAGCATTGGCATAGCTTTGGCGCTGACTATGGATACAGAGCGCCCTAAGCGCGCAGAACTTTTTGAGTAGAATGGAATAAAGCAGAAGTGGAAGCAGTGGAAGTGGTGGAAACGGCGATAGAGCTGGCTGGCCAACAGGCAGGCAGGCAAGAGGCAAAGGGAGCAGGCAGGAGGGAGGCAGGCAAGAGGGAAGAGCCAAGCGACGTTCGCTAGACAAAACTCGCTTGTGGGATCTTTGACCTACGATGGCGACGACCGGAGAGCGGCGGCCAAGAAATCAACAACGTGGAGCAGGAGCAGTGCGCCCGTCAACGCCTCGACAAATGCCGTGTAGATACACACACACACACACACATACACAGAGAGACATATTTAGTAATATATCTGTGAGCTTGTGTATCTTTGAGGTGGCAAGTGTTGGCCGCTTGGCTGCACTGCTGCTTGTATTTAATAAAATTAACAGTTAATACCAGTTGTACAAACTTTAATTAGCTGCCTCAATGGACAGCCAAACACAGTTGGACACTTGCCCGCAATTTTGTAACATGTAACTTCAAACTACACTTGCAGCAAAGATACTTTTGTATCTTTTATACGTACCAGGCTGTGGTTTCTGTTGATTTTTGCTGAATGTTGCTGTCGTTGTTGTGGTTGTTGTTGTTGTTGTTGTTTTCAGATCTCAATGCATATTCCACACACACACACACACGCACACGCACACACACAATCGCTTTTGGCGTTTCTTATTGGACAATTTAGTATGGGCCAAGATGTGCCGCTATTTGCAATTACATTTGTCACACACAGCCAAACTCATAAAGCACATTTGCATGCACTCGCACATGGCCATTAATAAATATATATAAAAACTTGCTGCCGCTTTATATTGTTGGTTACGCCGCCAACATTTCAATTAGATTTTTTATTATTTTGAGTGTTTTTTTTTCTTTTTTTCTTTTTTTTTGTGATTCTGTTTTCAGCGGCCGTACGCAGAGGCAGCAAACGTGAACAGCGCCAGCCAGAGCCCAGTAGTCAACTCTCTCAGTGCTCTGCCCAAACCGAACTGAGCTGAACTTGGCCTCGGACGCCATCTTAGCCAGTTGCTCGTTGCGTTGGAATGTGCGCCAGCTGGAAGCGATCAGCATTGAGAGCGAAGAGCGCATTTTCCAGTGCGCTATGCTTCCAATTGGAATTTAACTGACTTGTGCAGATCGGCAAGCGGCTGTTTCAGTTGGAACTGTGCGCTCAGTTGGCTTAGACGTGTTCACGGATATCTTCAACATATACATAAAGTTTTTTTTTTGGTGGGTTTAGTTGTGTGCTGAAATCAAAAAGTTAACAATAAAACTGCAGAAATCAATAATTAAATGTGTCTTTTAATTGCGACAATATATTATGCAGTTAGAAATTAAATATTTTAAAACTGGTCTTTCTCTCGCTCTCTTCTTTGTTCCCTCCCTTGGCCACTCGCTTATTCTCGCTCTATTGTGCACTGCTTACTTCCAGAGCACAACAAAACCAGCCACTGCGAGTTCTTTGAGCCGCTCTTGGACGGCGAACAGCGTGTGAGGCATAGACCAGAAGAACAACAAACAAAGCTGCTCACATTGTTGTTGTTGAGAGTATTGGGCTATGAAAATGATAGGCAGCGATTACGTACTGGAAGCGCATAACATATTCCACACCACCGAGGCAAGTGCAATGGAATGACACAGACTCTCTCTCCCTCTCTCTCTCTCTCTCTCTCTCTCTCTGAGCTGTGGTCTGCTGCTTGCAACCGCAGCTTTCCAATTGAAGTCTTTTGTTTTTACTGTTGACTGCTCTCTTTCCAGGTGGACGGTGGTGGCTGTTTCAATGGAGCCGGCAATTCAGCGCTGGTGCTCAAAGGCGTCAATCTGACCGTGCACAGCGGCGAGGTGATGGCCATACTGGGCTCCAAAGGTAAATAGCTGACTTAGTTACAGATTCCAGCTACTAACTGAGTTTTCAATTCCAGGCAGCGGCAAACGCGCTTTGTTGGATGTGATTGCCAGGCGTGCTGATGGCGCCACACGTGGCCAGGTGCTGCTCAATGGCTCACCGCTGAGCAAGACTTTATTCCAGCAGCGCTGCGGTTACGTCACACAATCCTGCACCTTTGTGCCCGGCCTGACGGTGGCTCAAACCCTGCACTACACGCCCACCATTGTAAGCTGACCGCTGCCCCTTAATGCTGCATTACTTGATCAAAGTTGTTTTCATTTCAGCTGGGCGGCTATCTAAAGAGCTCCAAGGTGCGTCAAGTGCTCGCTGATCTGGCCCTCTCGCAGGTGGCCCACAAGCGTGTGGAGTACCTCAACATCAGCGAGGCCAGACGCTTGGCCATCGGCATACAGCTGGTCAGAGATCCGGGTAAGTCAGCCCTATAATAACCATATATAATGACTAGCTGGCATAATCCAGCATTCTCCAGGCCACGCAATTTTATTTTGAGTCTATCTGATATTTTTGAATAAGCCACTTTTCCATCCATTGTTTAACCACTTTGTGTTATTTTATTTTTGTAAGTTACTGTTATGGATCTGGATCCTCAGAACTCAACTGACAGATATATTTATTTAAATTAGACTTCTTATTATAAAGGTATTTAGTTATAAGTGAAGTTTTGATAATGAGATTCTTTCATTTTTTGGTGACTTTTTGCGAAGATCAACAAACTTTTGGTAGATTGACTGGATATTAAAAATTAGCCGTCATTTTAAAGATTCCACACCATTAACAAATCTCCTTACAACCTTCAGTATACGGGACACTTAGGAGCTGTCTGGTCTATGTAGGATTACCACGTGGTAGTCACCGGCTCAACCTAACCTAAGGAGTTGTAGATTGAATTTTAAGCAAATTGATCTTTCATATGGACACTCCATATTCTTCAGGCAAATTTCAATATATAGATAATTCAGTGAATTATGCATCGAATAGTATATTGTATAGATTTTCGAAAATGATTTTTTAGCCTTCAGTTTTCCACCTTTTTTCCAATCTTGAGGGTGGAATATACTCCATTTACTCAGTATGTTATTAATGGAATTGATGTATAGTGAATTGATTACCAATCAGTCATTCCATCAGGCCCAACAGTTTTAAAAATAGATAGTAACTAACTAACATCTATAATGTTACAACACTTATAACCATATTGTGATATTAATTATAAGAACTTAAAAATAAACTAACATCTATAAATAATTTCAGTCATCCAGCCTGAAGGCCTCAGTTGCTCTGGCTACATTATTGTACTATAGAATTAATTCTTAGTTACAATTAAAATAAATATTTAAATAAATTTCAGTCATGTTGCTGCTGGATGAGCCCACGCAGGGCCTAGATCCGCTGAGCGCCTATTTGCTCATCTCCATACTCTCCAATACGGCCAAGAAGACAGGATGCGGCATTTTGCTGTCCCTGGAGAAGCCGCGCTCCGATGTCTTCCCATTTCTGGACCGAGCGCTGTTTCTGTGCCTGGGCGGCGTTGTCTACTCGGGCGGCACTCGCGCCATGCTGGAGTACTTCCATGCCATCGGCTTTCCGTGTCCACAGCTGGAGAATCCGCTAATGTATTATCTGTGCCTATCCACTGTGGATCGGCGCAGCCGCGATCGCTTCCTGGAATCGAGCCAGCAGATCGAGGCGCTTGTGGAGCGATTTTCCAGGGAAACGCCAATCTCAGATGCGCCTCTAAATAACATGGGATCGGGCAAGGTGCCGCTGGCCTATGGCAAGCCAGGGGAGCTCAAAGTTTGGATCATGTTGTATTTGTAAGCCATTAAGCCAAGTCTTAGCTGTTTCTTTTTCCTAAGATTGAGCTGCTTTTAGAAAACTACTGGCCTCTACATTCTCCTGCGGCGTTGTGGGCATGAAGACGCTCTTCCTGCGTTTGCTGCTGCTGCCCGTGGCCATGAGCATTATGTGGGGCTTCTACACAAACTTGGGCGTAAGTATCCAAAGTTTGCCTCTTTGAAACCCTCTTCAAGTAAAGTTTGTTGCAGGATGATGCCAATGGC
The DNA here is from genome assembly GCA_037075165.1 of Hirtodrosophila histrioides. Taxonomy (NCBI): domain Eukaryota; kingdom Metazoa; phylum Arthropoda; class Insecta; order Diptera; family Drosophilidae; genus Hirtodrosophila; species Hirtodrosophila histrioides. The sequence goes on along the minus strand of JBAMCL010000390.1, from coordinate 8,899,438 downwards.
TTCTTCACCAGAAACGGCATGATATTAAACATACTTGGACTGTCCTATGGCTGCGGCATATTGACCACCATATCCCTATGTAAAATTGAAAACTATATTTCTTGTGTCTGCATAAATTAAAGGTGTTCCTTTGCAGTTCCCATTTGGCGCAAGAAGTTCTCGCAGGATACACCGGAGGGTCTCTACTCGGGCACCACGCTGCTTGTGGCCTACAACTCCGTTTCCATACCCTTCTCGGCGGTATCCGCCGTCCTAGCCAGCTGTGTCATCTATCCGTAAGTGTACCTTTTGCTACCCTTGCAGAGGGTATTAAGACATTGGCACTAAACTTGTAGTTGCAGTGAAGTGTTTTAACTCTTGATCAGCATAAAATTTGAACCAATGTATCTTATAGCCGTCCGAACAACAATCTGTTTGGTTTGCTTAGTAGCCCAGGATATAAGAACTTCCGCACTCGAAAGTTATGCTTTTGTTATCAGAATGACGGCGACATATTAATCAAGTGACTTCCACAGGGAGCAGCTGCTTAGAAACGCAGCTTCTGCAAGAACCACTTGTTCTTGTAGACAGACTCGAACTTGACGCGGGTCTGGAAATGATGTGTCTTGCGCTTGACGGGATCCTTGAGATCCTTGGGCGATCTCGAAGCTGATATAGTGAGCTGTGTAGTTCAGTCTCTTCAGCAAGGGCTTAACCTGGGACTTCTTCTGCAGCTTGTTCTTATCAATCTTCTTGGTCACCTTGCGCGGGTATCTGTTGATGCCGGCAACGAGCGCATAACCTAAGGGTTACTTCGGAGTCCCATCGTCGGATATCTTGACGATGATGGCTCTGCGGCCAGCGTAACGGCCACTAAGGACGATTACAATCTTGCCCTGTATCATAGTTTTCCTCATTTTGGGCGGAGATCTGTTCGCTGACCGGTCTATATTTATATAAGCCTATTTATTTGCAGGCTGCTGTTGGACACCAAGTACAATAATGGCATGGTCTTTGCCTATCTATTGGTGGCACTCTGGTCCAGCTTCGTGCTGGCGGAGCAGCTGTCCATAGCCTTCCTGCTGGTGGTTAAGGTGCCCTTCAACGCAGCCATTGCAGTGACCTATGTGCTGGTTATTAGCATTGCCCTGGCCAGCGGCACAGTGCGGCAAGTTTGGAGAATGAACTGACGGCTTTGTGTATTTATTAACAGTCTTTTGCCATTGCAGCTCCTTCAAGGGCTTGCAGCCCTGGCTGCAGGATAACACCAAGGGCACCCACACACGATATGCCTCCTCGCTGCTGCACAGCATCGCTTTTCAAACGCGCAAATTGAACTGTACGCCCACCGCCTCCGTGATTTGCCCCAAGCCGGCGGACTTCATGCACGAGCGCTTGGGTTTGCCCGATCCAGATGTGAGCTAACCATTGATATTTTATTAATGTATTCATTTATTGGCATATTTTACCTGCTTGCAGAAAACTATTGATGTGGCTGCATCCTGCGCCTTTGCCGTTGGCCTGGCCGCCTTCAATATGCTGCTCTATTTGTTTCCAATGCCGCGCTGCGTGCGTCAGAAATTCAAAGACTGAAAGCAGCGATTAACTTTTGCACCACTGCACAAATTTGAACTAACTTTATTTGCATATATGTAAGATTAATTTAATAAAAATCAGCAATATACAACATTTTGAACATTCGCACCAACAGGGCTGCACAAGCGTGTTTCATTTTCAAGCGCTGTTATCGATAGCTTCCTACTACGAACTAATCGATAAGCCAGGCTTGCACAGCGTCGATAGCATAAGCTACGCTTGGCGCGCTTTTCAACTGTAACTTTTCTGGAATTGCAATTAAAATAAGCATCGTTGCAACAATTATTATTTATCATTTTATTTACAAGAAAACTTAATAATTAATACAAATTTCGTAATGAATACATTCGAAAAACATTACAAATACAAAATACGTCAATTAAAAATTTTGCAAATTTTGCCAGCTGCACGTCGAAATGATTTTTGTAGTTTTTGTGTGTTCGCTTCATTTCAGTTTAACAATTGTCTAACGACTAAAAATATGTTTGTTTTATTTAAATAACTAGATACACGCATGGAAATTCATTAGAACGCATCTGATTGAATGAATGTACGCGAGTGTTAATGGGCATTATAAGAAGAATGTGAATAATGCGAGCAATTCTATAAAATGGGAGTTCTCAAATACTGTGGCACCTACTTATATATGTTAGTTGCCTGCTGGGGAGGAATATAGTTACAGTTATGTGGTTTATGATGAAGGTTAACTAAAATGGGCTTGTAGTAATGCATATGGTTCGAGGGCTGGGCTAGGGATTGTGTCTACTGGAGCTCAGTCCGTGTCATAGTAGGCGTAGTCATAGCTGGTATCCTCATCGGCATGAGGCGGCCTCTTGCCAGTGGGCTTGCTCTTCTTATCCTGCTGATCCTTTTTGCTTCTGGCTGATTTCTTCGGCTGCACGGTGGAGCTTGTGGTCGTTGAAGTGGTTGTTGTGGTTGTGGGGCGCCTTGTTGTGCTCGTTGTGGTTGTTGTGCTGGTAAGGTAGGTGCTGCTGCTAAGTGTAGTTGGCTTGCTGGTCGTCTGGGCGGTCGTCTTCGGACTAGATGGCGCTGCCTGTGGGCTGTACTGCGAGTTGTATTGTTGCGAGGTCTTCTCGGCCTTGTAGATGTCAGCGCGCAGTTTGTTAATGCTGGCAGCGCCAAAGTTCAGGGATTGTGCCGTCTTAAAGAGCTCATCCTCATCGCTCAGATCCGACTGCTCCTGTTCGCGTTCCTTTTGGTAGGACGATTGTTGCTGGCTCTTCAGATGGCTGTGCGCCTGCTGAAAGTTGTGGCTAAATCCCTGCGGCTGTCTGCTTGAAACAGGCGCGCTTGTGGTGGTGCTGGTGGTGGAGCTAGTGGATCTGTTGCGCAGAAACCTGAAGCGATTGCGTGGAAAATCGTTCTCATACAGCTCCGGATGGTATTGACCATCGTCCTCATCCACATTGTTGTACGGATTAGCGGTGGTGGGCAGGGCCGCTGTCACAGCTGAAGTTTTCCTGGGACTCTGGCTCTGAGCCTGACCCTGACCCTGGCTCTGGCTCTGGCTTGGACGAAGCGTTTGCTGTGTCTGATAGTAGCTCTGCTCGTAAGGTTTCTTGTATGTTGTTGGCTTAAAGGTTGTGGGTGTAAACGAGTCCTTCGCCGCTTGCGTGGACAGCTTCTTCGCAGGACCAAGCGTGCTGGGGGTGGTTGGATAAAAGAACTCATCATCCGCATAGCGCTGCGTGGTGGCCTTGTAGGTAATGCTGCCACGGCTGGTGAAGGTGCGCGGCTTGCCACTGACCGAGGCCTTGAAGGGCGCCGGCTCCTGGCTGCCCACGCGTCCCAGCTGCTGCTGTGGCTGCGCTCTGGGGCGTTGATATTGCGGCTCCAATTGAGCGGGCTTGCGTGACACGCCCTGAGCTGCTTGGAATGGCTGCGGCTGCTGCAGCTTCGTCTTGGTTACATCAACAAACTCATTGTGGTTGATATAGTTGGATTCCTGAGGACCCAGCTTCTGTTTGCGCGCCGCGACCGTTGGCTTGTGTCGCTTGGTGGTCTCCTTGTCAAAGTCCTGCGCGTTCTTGCCCGTTAGCTTCGTCGAACTGGAGGGCAGCTGCGTGCTCTTGAAGCGGTATCCATTATTCGGATTATAGGTGGTTGGCTGTATACGCTCCTGGGTCGGATAGTCATTCACGCCAAAGCTGAAGCGACTGGTGATGGCATTGCCAAGCCGAGGAGTTGTGCCTGCCGTGGGCGCCACAGTGCTGGGCGTGGCCGATTTGTAGTGATGCGCCTGGTCCTGGGAGTCCGTGTTGAATGAGGCATGCAGCGTTATCTTCTTAAGGGTCTTTGTCGTGGGTGCAGCCGTTGTTGTTGTCAACGTTGTTGTTGATGTTTGACTGCTGGTGCGCTGACCTCTTGTGGGCGTGGCCCGCGTCTTGCTAGAAGCAGCAACCGTCGTCTTCTGATGGTAATCATTAAGATCGTTGGGTCTGGGTCGGGCGGGCAGCGCGGGCTCCTCATCGAACTCGCGGCCTCCATGGCGATTGGCAAAGAAGTGCGAGCTGTGGGAACCCTTGAAGATATCATCGATGTCTTCTGTGGATTTGTCGAGGGTCGAGGTGTGGGGAGGGGTGAGAGAGAAGATGCAGTGGAGCGACAAGCGCGTGATTAATTTGTGTAATAAATTTGAAGATTCCATTGTTTTGTGGCTTACGCTTCGAATCATCGTTGTTGTTATTGTTGTAGTTGTGATTGTAGTAGCTGCGCTCGGTAGTTGTTGTTGTTGTGCTGGTAGTTGTTGTAGGCGTATAATAGCTGGTGATGGGCCGCTTGGATGTTTGCGTGTTGTCCGCATTCAAATTGGAATTTAAATTGGAGCTGGAGCTGGAGCCGGAGCTGGAACCCGCCTGGGCATAATTATGTCTAGGGCGCGACTTTTGATCTCCGCGACTCTCCTTGGAGCGACGCACATCACCTGTATTTGGGTCAGATGTATAATAGACATAATTGGATCGTTATACTATTAGTATGTTTTCACCACTGACCACTTTCGGCGCGCTGTAAGTGGAAGGTGGCCTCCTCCTCGTTGGCCCCCTTGCTCTCATCGCCGCCGCGATATAAATCGTTTAGATTGTTGTTGTCATCGTATGTGTTGGCCTTGTCACAATCCACATCCGCCCAGTTGGCGCAGATCTGGAGGTCCTGATCGAAGGCCGTGCTGTTTGGGCAAAGGAAGCGATAGTCCTGCACCTGTTGGACAAACGAATTAACTCTTCGATGTGAGAGCTGCGCATACAGAATTCGGCATAAACATCATAAGCAGATAACCAGATCAACATGCAAAATTCAATATTATATTTAGGCATTATTAGTTTCAAAGCGTTTTAGTTAAGCGATAATGGCAACAACAGCAACAACAAACAACCAAAATCCTCCCATTACAAACAAATTGGATTTAACCTTTAATAAATACAAAAATTCATCAATTTTTTAGGCAAATATGCAAATTTTCAATACGAAAAAATAAAAGCATTCTCCTAATGATTTTTAACTTCATTTTGAGCTGTCTAATCTCAATTGTACTGATTTTAAGCCTGATACATATTAACCTTCGTGTAACAAAGCTGTATACCTAATTTCAGAATTATTGCTTCAATTCTTCTTTATTACAACTTTTGGCTAACAATTTCCTAGATTCCTATGTGAAATATAACATAACGAATAATCTTAAGCAACAATAATGGATTTGTAGTTTTCTTTAATGCTGCTTACCTTTTATAATAAGGAAATCTAATTTTGATTACTCAAAACAATCGATTGGGATCTTCAGTTCTTAACTTTGTAGGTTTTTTCATACTCATTTTCAATTTTTCATTTTATTTAAGTTGCCATTCTTATTATGATAATTAAAAACAAATAAGAACGTGGCAGTCGGACGTACTCGACAGCAGAATACTCTGTTTAAAGTCCGATATATATATTGGTTACTTGTAGGAAGGGGTAAGGGTGGCACAATTTGTTTTGTCAAATCTGTCAGGAAAGTCAACAGTAGCCATTGTCAAAGTTGATGACTTTACCTGTACAGGGGTGGAAGATATAGAATTTTCTCATTTTCGGGCAAGGGAGTGGGGGTGTCCAAAATGTTTTGATGTAGATTTGTCAAGGAGGTACACAGTAGTATGTATGCCAAATTTAGTGACTCTAGCTATTCAAATGTGGAAAATAAAGGTTTCCGGAAAATATTATTTTTTGAACAGAGTATAATAATATAAATAAAGTGTTTACAGTTTATGCCAAATTAGAGATTTTCGATCGCTTATTTTGTTATTCTTATGAGGACTGCCGAGGGCTTTGCCACACCCACTCGCTTCTACTCCCACGAAAGAGCAAAATATGGAGTAAAGAGTATACACCAGTTAGCATATACCTATAGCAACTTTTATACATGAACAACATTTATGATCACCATGAACAGTATGGGTTTTTAACATAGACTCAATTAATTTTAATTTAATTATAGATGCAGATACTGTGATTGCAGTTTATTTGCTTAATGGCTCTAGAATATTGTGGTTTTATGATTAACTTATACAGACACAATATCGGTGCATACATATGCATGCATATATCTATACATACATATACATATATATGAGGCTGTCAAAGATGCCTCTGCAAATATCGTGACAAAGTTACAATAGCCTCGGCAAGGCTTTGGCTTTAACAAGCCAGAGGCCGTATCGAACTCTGGCATTTTGTTTGGCACTTGGCATTTGTTTAACCCAATACCCGGTACCCGGTACCCGGTACCCGGTACTCAGTACCCGCCATCCCTCACCCCGCACCCCACACAGCCGCCAGGTGATGCTGCTGTGCCAGAACACATCGTCCATTAATTGAAGTGAACGTTCTCGATCTTGGTTGCGTTGCCATTGTGGAAGTATATATAAACATACATATATGTAGTAGCAGCAGGCTAATTGACAATTCAAAATCTAGATGTATAGCATAGTTCAATTCGACACCACACAAAACACGTTCGACCCCTCTGTCCGGAGGTATATTTATTTCATGCAACATGGTAAGATTGGCTGCCGCTTGCTGCTACAATTGGAAGCAACTCAATGCAACTTCCTTCTTAGGCCAAAGTGTATCTGTTTCGCCAACTGTCTACACTCAATCAGCAACAATTGGATGTCTGTGAGGAGGCCATCTCAAGCGTATTGGACGAGGTGCTCAAAGGTAACACAAGCACCATTTTTAACTATGGCAACTGGTCCGACTCCAACACAGTTGGGGATCAGTGCCATAAACAGGATATGCTCGGTCGCATACTGAGCGAACTGTTCAGTCATGTGTACACCATGGAGGCTAACATGGAGATAAACATATCCATTAAGCATGCGCAGCTTAATGTCGAACAAAATCAGCTGACATATAAGCCGGATGCTCCAGAGTGCAGCAAACAGCCCAGGGAGCACTTTGTCGCCTCCTCCAATGACGTTCACGCATACATGGAGAAGGTTATCAAGCGTCAGTTTGATCAGAAGAAGTGCTCCAATGCCTATACCTATGTGATCTTTACCATAAGTGTGCGGCAAACCAATCTGGACCAGTCCATTACCCAGAATGGCAAGCTGCAGCTAATGCATTTGACGAGCGTGGAGCAGCCAAACCGTATTCAACCGATCACGCCCATGGGTAACCTGCTGAAAATCATAAGCGTGCTGGCGCACAATCAAAAGACACACCTCAGATACCACAACATACGGCTAACGCGCATCCTTAAGGATCTGCTGGGCAGTGGCGAGACCACTGTGATTATCAACTATACGACATTGGCACACACTGTGTTGAATACTGCTGCTTCGGCTGTGGGATGCGCCAAGATCTGGAAGGCACTCTATATGCACGAGCGTAGAAAATTCGAGTGCCTGAATGAAAAGATATTTAGCTTGGAGTTCTGCAGCAGTGGGGGGCGTAAGGTGAAGCTGGACGAGATGCTGGAGCTGCTGATGAAAAATGACAGCAACTCGCAGCTGGAATTGGAGGTGAGAAGCTGTGATAAAAGGTGCGAAATGTTGCACAAAGACAAGCCAGTGGCGTTGCTGCCTCCTCGCAGCAATCAGCTGTTCGAAGAGCAACGTCAACTGCTTGAGGAAATACAGCAAATGAAATTGGATGCGGAAGTTAGCTATGAGGAAATGTTAGAGCTGCAGCAAATTGTCGCCGAGCTGGCTGTTAACTTTGAGAAGAATGTGCAGCAGCTGGCGCAAAAGAATAAAATGCTGGCCCGCCTGCAAGCGCTGCTGGCCAAGGCTAATAAGAAGCTGCAGCAGCAGAGACTCGCCTTTCAACGCAAGCTGGCCATATATTCGGAAATGTTCAAGGGCCTGTGGCGACACCAGAGCACTGTACTGCAAATGAAGGAGCAGCAGCGCGAGCAACAGCTAACCGAGATGTTTGATAGCATTTGCACTGAGCTGCGCAGCTCACATCAGTCCCTGGAGCATAAGAATTGTGAACCGCAACACTGCAGAGGTCACATAAAAACTTCTCGATATGGCCAACGGCAGGGCGATGACAAGAAAAGATGCAGACGCTAAGTAGCATAGCCAAAACTCGAGTTAACTTCAGGGCCCACTAAATGCGCACCTAAAGGTCAGCGATCCAGCCAGCAACTGCCAGCTGCACTCTCTTCTCTTCTCCAATGGCCTTAGGTACGACGGCTGTGGGTTGTCTGCCAGGTTGCCTGGTTACCTGGTTGCCAGGTTGCCAGTCACGAAGCCTCATCGCACATACTCATTTGGCTTTGGGGCTGTGCAACTTTGCCATTTAGATGACAGCGACGACCAAGCAAAAACCAAAAAAAAAAAAAAACATTGCAGTGAGCGCCAGCAAGTTCGTTGCCTAAGTCTTTCGTTTTGAATTTGGTTTAGGGCTTTGGAGGGCAGACAAAACAATCCTAACGGCTTTACAACGCACTTTTATACACAAACATACGTACATATGTAATAATGTACAATCAAATTTGATAAAGTCTTGATTATTCTGTCTAGATTGTGTCTCATCTTTTGACTACCAACGTAAGTAAGTATTGTTGACTGTTGCCGTTGCCGTTGCTGTTGCCTTAAACACTTACCCCCACTCCTGGCAACTTGACGCAGACATGAAACATCTGACACTGGGTCTCGGGATCGGCATAGTAGCCGCCAAGTATCTTGTCGCGGCATGTAAACTGCGTCTTTGGCATATTCTGGAGACTGTACGTAGGCCAGGGGCTGCCAAACACATCGTCATCCTCATCCAGCAGCTGCGCCTGACCCATCATTTGGGCCCAAAGTAAAGCCGCCGTTGTTGCTGTAAAAATAAATAAAAAAATACAAAACGTGCGCTGGTTATTCTTCAAATTGTAAACTTCAAGTGGGGCAGACGTTGACCAGGCTGACCTTCATCTCCTCCATGTGGCTCACACTCGCCACACTTTCGATTGCCAGACGCAAGACGAGCTCATGATTTATGTGTGCCTGAGTACTTAGTGCCGCTCAAGGCTGCCCCTAGTTAGGTTCTGTGTGTGTGCGTGTGAGTGGTGTTGTTTTTGTTACTTTGGTATCTCGTATTTTGACAATTGATTGCTTTTTGATACAAAAAGACATCATTAAATTTGTTGAAGCCACAGCAAGACCGACCGCAAATTCCCACAGCGATATATGTTCACTTATGTCAATTCAGCTGCCAAAAAAATTGGCCAAGAAATTTATATGCTTACTCGCAGATTCCCACATGGGGGTCGAACAATTAAAATGCCATGTCAATCAAACTTATGGATTAACAAACGTTTGCTGTATCCACAAATCAGTTTTCAGTCGCAACTTTAATGGCCCAAACGCCTAATTACCATGACGCCTATCTGTGGCGTCTGCTGTTGTTGCTTTTAGTGTTTTTTGTTTTTTTGGCTACTGTTCTTACAAAATGCAAGCGGAAGATGCGCTTGCTGCAATTAATGCAATTGCAATTGCAGAACCAATGCTAATCGCCTTGACTGGCAACGTCTGGCAGAGTCTGGCCCGCCTGGCCCGCCTGACTCTTCTGGCCAGGCACAAATTGCAGTCGAAATTTGCTGGCTGGCATTATGCAATCCCAAAGCCTCGTTCATCATCAAACGAATTGGTAGACAAAGAGAAAACCTAGCCAAAATGTAAAGAAAGAAAGACGTGCTGGCGCTGCTCGTCCCGATGCCTTCAAAGATTCGCATTTAATTCAAATGAATTTCATTTTCAATTCCGGCCTTTTTCCCTTCAACTCCAGCCCAGGCTTTGTTTGGCTCTGAACTATGACTGGGCAGATGATGCCCGATTGCCATTGGGGGCAACATTGTCTGATCTTTTGTTTTCCGCTTGTTCAATCCCAAGCTGAATCTTCAGTTTCAAGACCAGACAAGTGAGTTCAACTCGCACGCAGTCCCCCCATCGAGTGGAGGAGCTTCCGTAAGGCGTCGTCTGGCCCCTTAATGAGCATTCAAATGTTAATTTACAATAAACTCGTACATGCGCATATAATTACTCTGCGGATGACCCAATATCATTTAAATATAATTGTACATCGAGTTATTTCTCTTGCCTTTTAAAGGTCCGCCTCAAGCCGGGGGCCTTTTTGGTAGGAATTCATAACTAATTGCATTTCATATTTGTGTACAGAGAGTTGTACAACATTTATGGAAACTCAAACAAACAAACAAACTGTTGGCTTGTTGCTTCCGTTAATGTGTGGACCTTGAGCCAATGCATAATTTCTTATAATGAAAGATTAAAAAGGCAACGCCAACTAATGAACATGCGAATTAGTTATTGACGATGAGCTCGTCTCTTAGGCATGTGTATATTATCTGATGTACCATATAAACTTAATTACATTAAGGAGGAAGGTCAATTTAATGCGTGGCCAACAAGCTCAACTCCCAAATGATGTTCCGGACGGCAGCAAATTAAATACTCTTCAATTCTTGATACAAGTTTTGAGTGTCTCATTAAGGAACAAGTTTTTAAGTTTAATGAAACACACTATCGAAATTCCATATCAAAAATAATCAATTTTCAGTTATATAGAATTTCTGTGACACATTTAAGTCTGTTTTATCTCTGGAATATATTTTTTGTATATCGTAGTAAATTATTTAATAATTATAGAATACCTTAAATTTGTTCTATTTTATTGTATTTTGTCATACGATATGTCAAGTAATTTTTGTCGAAAATATATTTCCTTATTGTTTTTTGTACGTTTAATAAAAATATATTTTTTATTATATATTTAAATTTTAATTATCCTGCCTGTCAGAGTTCTTTATCTCTTAAAAAATCTATTTCTCTCATACTCACCCAATAGAAAGGCGGACATCTGATAATTAATACTCGACATGGCGTAGTTAATCCAAATCAAAGCTTATGTATATCCAAAGTCGAAAAAAGGTTAATTTATAATATCCAATAAGGTTATCCAGAGCGCTTAGGCTGCTAATTATGGTAGATATTCACATGGAATGCACTGTAAACAGACACAACACCCAAAAATCTTATAAGTACATGTATTACAAAACGCACAAGTTTGTTTTTTATGTTTTTTCGTATGTTTTTTATGTTTTTTTTAAATCTTTTTTCAAATTAACACAAAATCATCGAGCGATTCATTTTCATTATGTGAAACTGTTTGTCATGCCATAGAAGACAGAAGACACAGACAGCAGACAGCAGACAGAAGACGGCGCTCATGTAGAAAATGAGCAAAAAGGCCGAAAAATCTAAAAAAAAGATTCTTCGACTCGTTTCTCGTATGTAAATGCGTACAAATGTGTTGCGCAAGGTGCGAAAACTACGGAAAACCATTTAGAATGTGCAGCGAAACGTTGAAGACATCAAATACAGCCAAAAGCGAGTCTCTTGTGGCAGTATCTCAGTGTCTCTGTGGCACAGTCTGTATCTGTATATCTGCCTCACTTGACTGGGCAAACAGCTGAAAAACACTCAGTCACAGTTTGGTATACTACTAATAGTTGCAACTACGAACCGCACGAGACGAGCCAGCGAGGCGCAGTGATGCGCGATTTGCGACTTTATCGTTTACGTTGTCGAAGCGAAATGATTTCTGAAAGCGAAAGGAAAAACCACTTGGGCCCCCAACAGCACAAGCAGAGGCAGAAGCAGAAGCAGCCGCAGCCGCAGTCGCAGCAGCAGCGGCAGCGGCAACATCATCGGCAGCAGCGAACACGAGGTCGTTGCTAGAAGCGGCGCTGCTTTCGTGTGGCATACGCTTCGGCAGCGGCAACTGGGCTCATGTGTCGTATGCTTAACGCACATTACGCATACGCAGCGTGTGACACTTGTAGCTGTATTGTGCGGCCAACTGACAGCAGCTTCAGTTGCCGTCGTTTGTCACTTACGTCAACTGGCCGGAGGGCCAACGCCAGCTCATGCCTAATCTGACCGCACTCCCACCGCAAGTTGCAAGTTGTTAGTTGCCTGCAATTACATGTATACAATGTACTTGCAGCTAGCAGCGCGTCGGTTGCATCTTCCGCTGGTATTATGTCATAGTTAGTCATGGCGCGGCGGCATTGTCATTTACTGTCTCTGCCGCGGCTGCTGCCTCTGCTGCCTCTTGCTGTTGTATCAGGCCAAAAGTCGCGCTGCTGCTGATGCTGCTGCTGCTGCTGCTGCCAACGGCAATCCGGTTCGCTTATATGGGTGAGTAGTGTGGCACAGAGTGGGGAATGCGCGGCATTTGTTGCAGTGTGGGAATTTGCACGCCCGCAGATCAGCAAATCTGCAGATTTTGGGCGTTGCTCTTTAGATACGAGTATACTTAGTATTTGTTTGCCGTTTTGATTTGTCAAGGCGGCAACAAGACGGCCATCATGTCCATCAAACTGTGGGCCTGAGCTGAGCCAACTCAGCCAACTGGCAGCTTGGCATTTCAAAGTTGAGGTTGACTGCCGGAAAATGCTCAGTTTAAGCCAAAGTCATGCAGAGCAGCAGCAGGCCTCCGAAAAAATGTCAACTGCCTTCACAAAATGAAGCTGAAGACGAGCCTGTGACTTTGTGATTTTCAGCCTGGGCCAACTGTAGGCAAAGAGGAACTCTTTTTCTTTTTTTTTGGCATATGGCGAGGTTGAAGCTGGATCTGAAGCTGAAGCTGTAAACTGTGCCTGCCTGTTTTACCTTCATTTTTTTCTAATTTCTCGGCTTATGCAGTCAGCTGCAATGATTGTGTAAGAGCTGTTGGTGTCGGAGTTCGTCGATTTTGCTGCCTAGAAAACATAATAAATGTTCAATTTATTTGCTGGCCTACGTTTGTGTCATCCCCGGCTAAGAAATGCTATGACTCACGCGATGTTAACCATCTGCGTGGGAAAGGCCAATAACAAGGAAGTGTCCAGTGCCAATAATATAACACAATACAATGGAACTGAAAGGAAGGCAAACGAGAGGAGACGAGAAGAAACGCAATGATTGCACAAACAAAAGACCCAAGACACGAACTTGACTTAAGACAAAACTGAATTTGGTTGCTTAGTGTCAGCATTACACAGCAGCTAAGCTGCCATACATAAGTACATAAATATATATCTAATTAGCGCCTGCTTTCAATTAAATACACATCAATTGTGAACGGCCTCCGCTTTAGCTGACATTGATAAATGCGCTACAAGACAGCGACACGATTTTGCTGTTGTTGTGGCAAGTAGCCAAAAGGGACTCAGACTCAGACTCAGCTAAGAATTCGTATACAACATTTGCGTTTGTCGTTTGCCACGTAAATTATTTAATCTTTTTTCGTATGATTATATAAGCGTCTGTCTAGCTGCAGTAAAAGTGCCGAAAGCATTTGCACAATGTGTGGGAGCCAAAGCCAATGGAAAATGCATGCAGACATTCACCAAAAGCAGCAGCCGCAGCAGCAGCAAAAGTAAATTTCAATTAAGCTGAAGATGCGCGGAGCAGGCGAGCGCCTGTCTGGCATTTGGTGTCAGGCCAGCGACAAGCAACGCGCCAAAAGATGCCAAAAAGTTAGCAGCAGGCCGACTAACGAGTCAAGATTTCAAATTGCCACGGGGATGGGTTTTTGGGGATGAGGCTGAAGTTGAAGTTGTAGCTGGAGCAGGAGCTATATCTATAGATGTAGCTGTAGCTCGAGTTGGGCATTTCAATTGGAATTGCTGTCTGGGCCATTGAGTAATTGTGCAGCAATGAGCATAAGCCCGCAGATTTTCCGTTGATAAAGTGCAGCTCTTGGAAAACCTCATAATAAGAAATTACACACACACACACACACACACACACACACACACACTTATTTATATATGCTACATAACATTTCGCATGGGCTTTGCTTGCTGAGATTTGGTACGCCTGCACGTGGCAATGCAGTCGCAGTCGCAGTCGCAGCTGTGCAATTTACAGTTTATGATGCGACGCGACGTTGCTTGCGAAATATGGCAGAGCGCAAACTGGCAAGCGGGGCGGTAGGACGCGGAAAGTAACAGGCACAGCACAGGATTAGGTCAACCAGTCAACCAGTCAGTTGGTCAGCCAGTCAGTCGGCTAATTTGACGCATTGCCATGATGCGGCATCTTTCAAAAATATACTGAGCGGCATTTTTATGTGACCACAACATAAAGCAAATAAAAAAAAATTAAGAAACGCAAACCAAAACGAAAGACTTAGGCAACGAACTTGTTTTGATGGACCAGAGTATGTCATATTAATTTGCACTCATAAACTGCCCAGGCGGCAGTCATCGTAACCAATAGCCGACTTACATGCATAGAGAGTGCTTGGCTGCATTTGGAGTCTAAATTTGCATAAAACGCGCATTAAGCTCACCCCCGCGCAGTCAGCTCCATCGCCATCGCCATCGCCATCGCCTTCACCATCGCCAACGTCGCACCAAGGCGCAACTTGTGCCGAAATCTTCACGACACGAAACGTGAGAAAATGTTATAGACATTGCAGTTGCTATGCCATATACTTGTACATTTTAATATACATACATAGATATATATCTGGGCATGTATAGAGGCAAAAATAACAAAATAAATAAAAATATTTGCAAATTATGGGAATGGCAACGACGGTGGCGGCTCTTAAGTCGTTGATTTCGCCAAGAATCCGGCGAGGCGAGTTGCAGATGCTGCACTAACACCCAGCACCAATAGTTGGTTGGTTGTTGTTGTTGCTGCGGTTATAGTATCTGTGACTAATTGCATGCCCATACAAATGCACTTTTCGTAATTATTTGCAACAATGTTGGAATATGTGTGGAATTATTCATTGTAATCATGTTAATGAGCCTTCAGCCACGTCTTTGGCCTGCGCATTGTTCATCCAGCCAAGCTGCTGAATTCTGAGATCCACAAAGACACCGCTGACTCGTCATTTCCTACCAAGCATCAGCTGCTAAATGCCAGACGCTGCTCTTCTGGCTGACCAGGATGTGCTGCATTTGTATTAAGCGCAAATTATGCGCATTTATTAAGCCAACTATTTTATGTTAATTCAATTAGACGCCATTTGCTGGCAACTTTTTGTCAACCCGTCGCCGTCGCCACTGCTGAACTCTGTCCCTGTTGCTGGTGTCTTCTTCAATTGCTTTGCTGTTTGCCGCTGGCGGGAGCAACCAACAGCTAAGAAAACATTTTAGCAAAAAACGTTTTGAGGTGCGCCACTTGCTGATCGTTTGTTTGGCTAAAACACGACAACAACAACAGCAGCAACAACTACTACAACTACAAAAGCAATAGCAACAGCAACAGCAACAACAACAACCGTTGTTGCTGATTTATGCGTTTTGCAGCATTTAAATTGGCATTTATGTCAAATGGCGGTAAGTTATATTTTTTAATACATTTCGCTTTATTTGTTTTATAAGCGTCCTTGAGCCACGATCATAACTCGCTTGTCGACTTCGACACTTTTCCGCCAGCATCCAAGCCCAAGTTTCCCATGGTTGCCACTCGACTCTTGCCTTTACCTGCCTTTACCTGCTGAATGGCATTCGTTAAGCAAATAGTTTAATTGTTCAGCCACAGCGGCAATAATCTCAGTTGCTCAAAATTGTGGGCCATCCAGTAATTGATCTGTGCACAGTTCCTATGGACTTTAGCTCATGCATACATCAAATAATTCATTTAGCTTAGAAAGTTTAACTTGCGCACAGAGTCTAGAAACGCATAGAAAAGCATAGTTTATAGCATTGCAAAATCTGTAATACTAAATATTGATTGCCTTTTTATAAAGCATGCAAAATATTGCAATTTGATACTAGAATAAACATGGAAATTTGTTAAAATATTTAAGCTATTACTGTTATTATTCAAAAAAACTAACAACAAATTAATAGTTTCAGTGCTTTTCTGTATTCCTTTGGCTATAATAATTTATTTATTTTATTTTCTTTCTTTATTTTATTTATATTATTTATGTAATTTATGATATTTATTTTATTTACTTTATATATATTATTTATTTTAGTTTTTTATATATATTTATGAAACTGTGAGCTTTATTTGATTATTTTAACTTTATTTTCCTTTAACTTACAAAACTTTATCAACAATGCACGATGATCCTTGGAATTAGTTAGAATTACTATTTGAGTTAATTAATAGCTGCTGTCTCTTATAATATTAAGTTGTGAAAAATATTTTGAACAACATTTGTAACAAAATATTTTTGTGGAGTCTTGGATTCTTAGAATCAATTAATTGAAGTGATTACTGAACCATGGGACTAAAATAATGTTATGGCAGAACATAAAAATGATATTATAATAATTATCGCTAAAATAAATTATAGCTGCAATAATTATGACTACGGCAAACAAATCTCAATTGTTTTAGAAACACGCAGTCCACAATGCTTCCAAATATTAGTGATGGTAAAATCGATAGTATCGATGGTATATTTATTTTGAGAATATCAATACTAATTGAACTTTTGATGTTGCTGTTGATGGTACTCTTCATAGTTTGAGACCTTTAGTTAATAAATTTAATCATTTGGGTGAACATCACCACCCCTCCCACCACCCCTTGATGATTACGTAATATGTGCACGAGCCCTAAGCTTTTATTTACATTTTCTTTTAAATTTTTATCAATATGTCCAAGAAATGACAACATACATATTGCTTGCAAAGTAGAGAACAAATGTGTATAATTCAAAAATGCTATCAATATTCGTAAGTTTCTCTAGAAATTCATGTTTTTTTAGACTATGAAAACAAGGAATGGTTGCACTATTCAAAGTCTTACATCACTATGAAGAACAGCTGAAAATGCTAAACAAGTCAAACTAGGCGCTTCAGAGTACAAAGTGCAGTTTTCCGCTCACAAAAGTTGCTGTAAATGTTGCGGCTCCTCAATAATGTTGAACTTCCAGTTGCAACTCTCGGAAGATCTAGTCGCAGCAGACTCAAGCCAGGCACAACATATGCACACCAAATGCCACTGGCCTTGGCGCATGCTGAGAATGTTGCTGACGGGCAGCAGCAGCAACCACAGCAGCAGCAACAGCAACAGCGACAACTGCATCTTTCGAAAGCTGGCCAAATCCGTTTGGCTTTCAATGGTTGTTACAGTTTTGCTTCTGGTTTATGTGAACAATCCCATCAATGGTTGCCCAATCGTCAGCAATGAAAATGTGTTGGCGTAATTAATTAAACAAATTATGTGCATTGCGCAGACGCATTGACGTTTTTGGTGCAGCATCGTTCAAGTTGATTGCAATTTTTATTAATTTCACTTAGCGGCTGTGCTGGTGGTGGGAATGCCGCAAAGCTATAAAAAATCAAGAAAAAATCAAAAGTAACCAACTGAGCCTGCAGTTATGGTCAATAGTGATTACAATTGCGGCAGCAAAGCATTTTGCAATGCGGCTTTTACGTGCTGGCTCCATATAAGCAAACTTATGGGCACACCTGGCCCCTTGGCTCCATGGATGTACTTTGTGCCATTTTCGGGGTAAATTCTTCAATTCTTTGCAACAGCAGCTGCCCCAAGTTCCTGGCAACAAAGCCACAACAACAACTGTTGTATGTAGTATAAATATGTTGCCTCGAGTGCATTGTCATTGATTGTTTGTAAAATTCAATCAATTATTAATTACACGCCTTGTTGCTGGCATTGTTGCGGCAATTGCATTTAAGTGCCCATCATATTGTGCGGCCAGACAATAGTGCAACATCTTCATCTTCTTCAGAGTACTCGTAGTAGTATTTCCAAAACATTTTTCTACAATTTGTTTTTGTTTTTCGGCTAGCTCATTTTTCTCTTTAGGTGTTTGGAAATACTTAACAACCGCATCAAAATTAGTTTCGTTATTGTGTTAGCCTTCGGCTTAGCTGATTCCGACTCCAAATCCAACTTTGACTTCGTCTCTAAACGTTGATCGACAAACTGAATTGATTTTTTACGTGCGTGCGGTTTCTAATGTCTAAAGATCGACCTCAAGCCGACCGGAGCTGCGTGTGGGAAAAACAAAAAAGCAACTCCGAGATTTGCGGCTAGTCAAGCAATTTTGATGGGCAATGTAATTTGATTCAATCGGCCCCGGAAATGCAGACGCGGCCCTTCGGGTGCGCAATTGTGGGCGTGTTCGATTTACTTACCCACAATTACCATATGCATGATGGCTGGGGCTGGTGCTGGGGACACAGGGACACAACCATAACAGAAAGTCACTAAAGCCGTGACACAAAGCCACTTGGCAAGCTGGCGGCATTTGGCGATGGTTAAAAGTCACATTGTTGACCTTTTTGCGATCTGAGAGCTGCCGCACTCGTATACATTGGAGAAAAGGTTTTGTTTTTTTTCTTCGTTTTTTTTTCTTCAAGTATTTTTGCCGCTGCCTGTTCGTCTTAGACAACGAGCTCAGCTCATTAAAATAATATTTAACCTTTGAATACGAGACAAATACTTGTTGAATGCCCGTACACTCAAACATACTCATTTATACATATTTTTCTATTTGGCGCTTTTGTTTGTCCCGTCTGCAGAGCCAACGAGCCGTGCGCAATCTAAAAATTAACTATTTAGTTTTTTAATGCCCATAGTTTGCCGCCAACGCTGCCTCCACCACCACCACCACCTCCACCTTCACCTTCACCACCGCCACCGCCCCTAGCCCGGGCAATTCAATGTTTAACGAGTTTTGACAGCGGCGCATTTGTTTTGTCTTTTTATTGTTTATTTGCATTATTCGCATGCAATTTGAATGCCCTTACCAAGAATGATATGACAATATTTTCTACCAATTTAAAGCGAATATATTCATATTTCGAATGCATTTTAACAGCAACAAATTAGTGGAAATTTAAAATTATAATTTATGCACCATTTTTTAGTTTTACTTTTGAAATGCTGTATTTCTAGCAAGCCTTTTCGTGCCAATTTTATTGCACATCGTGTAAACACGTATTAAGCTAGCGCGCAAGATTTTGTGCAACTCAGAAATAGAAAGCTTTCCTATTTGAATCTCTTAAAAACTTGTCTAAGATTTTGAGGCATGCATGCAAGAAATGATCCTCAGTACTGAATTTTAAAATACCCGTACGAAGTGTATTCAAGTTTTTGTCTTGGCAAAAATTTGGCAAACCTCTTGTTGTTGTTGTTGACACTCCACACAGGCTGCGTCTCGCATCTGACCTATGAGCGTTCACACGCTGAGCGGACACTGGGTTTTTGCCCCAAGGGGTGCGTGGCACCTCTCAGCCCTGACATCAAATTGCGGCTCTGATATCGCACATATAACAATAAGTCATCAAAGTAGCTGTGAAGTGCTATTTGCTTTCAAAATAATATGATTTAGTGATCAAAATTTCATTTCGATAAACAAGCAACAAATTTATAGAAGCATTTGCGCTTATTTCTGAAGTTGGCAGCGTCCTAGATCGAGCATGTGGATACGTATCTTATTTACCTATATAGTATGTGCGGCCATCTACAGTTTAAGTTCACCACAAGATATTACCGACCAAAAAGGAAGATGATCAAAATTACAAGTTCAGAAGACCAACAAATAAATGGATAAATAAACAAAAGTAAAGGGCAGATAATGAAAATTACAAGTTGTATGCATAAATAAATAACATAGCTAGATAACCTTCAAAAGACATTTAAAGAATGTTCTTAATGATTTAATTAAAAGTTATATCATTTGGTTGATCAGCGGCATTCGTTTCGCCTCGTTTACTGCTGCTTTTCCTTCCGCCTGCGCTGCAGCAATTTGCGGAGCATATTGAAAGAGCTAAGCACAGGGACCATGACGGGCAGAAATAGGGGTATGTATATGGCATATTTCTGCTCATCCGGGAAGTATAGCTGCGCCAATAAGCTAGCATCAAAGAAGCCGCGCTCCGAGGCCACAAAGGCACGCTTGGCCAGCGCAGAAGCGTCCACCAAACGATGCTCCAGCAGTGCAGCCTTGGCAGCCAAAATGTCCACATAAGAGTTGGTTATGGCAGTGCCCACCTTGTCGTCAATCACAATGTAGCTGATTTGATCTGCAAGGGCAAGCGTATAAACATTGGCCAACTAATTAATTAGATTGCATAGATTACCGAGCAGCTTGATCAGACTCTGCAGCGTGCTGCTCGCCGTGGCAATGTGACGAATGGCGCTGCGTCTCATGTAGGATTCGTACTCCCAGCGACGTGGGGCAAGCTGTTCGATATCTACCGTGCTAACACCCGCTATTTGCACCTCACTGCTAATGTCTAACAGCTTGTGCAGCTGATCCAGCATCACCTGCATGTTATCATTGGTGTTGACATAATAGGGCAGCGGTGGTTCATCATTCACATGAGCCAGGCAGACGTGTTCCGGCGGATTGGCAATAATGAAACCGCCCCAAGGTGGCGAAATGAAAGCATCCACGTTGTTCTTCGTCAGCATCTCATTCCTGCTGTTGTAGATGTGCAAGGGCGCCGTGTTGCAGGGCGGAATATACAGGACTAGATTGATGACTGGCTTGTCTGTAATACTGGCGCTCAAATTTTGGGCAATGGACGTTAACAAGTGCGGCAGCGCCGATTCCTGCAGTGCATAGTGGCGTTTTAGCTTGCTTTCATCCCGCACCTGCTTAAGATCGGCCTCAAGGGAAACGCGATATTTCCATTGGGTGCGCACAGTATAGTTGGATATATCGGAAATCTCCGCCAAAAAGGGTTCAATGTAGGCTGCAATCGGGTTCAGTTTGAGTTATCAAATATGTTATAATACTGCGTAGACTCTTACTCTGCGCGGCCAATGCGACATTCCACTGAGCATGCGTTAGCCTTGGCTTGGGATTTAATACGGACACAACCACATCATAGGCGGGCTGTGGTGCCTCGGACTTGGCGCCCAGCCGCTCGTCTGTGCTTAGTATTTGATTGATGCGATAGGTTTGCAGAATCTTTGAGTGCAGCAGCTGCGCCAGCTTACTGGAGGCTACAAATTAGTTAGAAATTAGCAATAATAGTGGCAAGTGTTCGCCGAGCTACACTCACAGACATCGCTGCGCATCAGCGCCGAGCGCTCTGTTGTCAGCAAGAGCTCATCCTCCAGTTTGGGCCATTCAATGAATAGAAAATCACCCACGCTTTGTGGATGCACCTGCAGTAGCAGCTTCTCCAACGCTGCCGGTGTGTGTGCCTCCTCAGCCTTGGCAAATGAGGACAGCTGTTTGAATTCCACAATCCAGATATCTAAATGAATGTCACATTATAAATTTTAGGAATATACGAATTATTGTGAAGCTGTTGGCTAGCACAATTGCTGACTGGTTAATAACCTTACCGCTATCACTAAATGCAGCTTCCAGCTCGGCAATAAGCAGCTGTGCGCGACTTGGCAGCTGCGTGTAAATGCCCACCTGCACAGCCGTTTTGATGGGCTGCTCGCTGAGTCGCAGAATGGACGAGGATGGCAAACTTACTCTGTAAAGTGAATGTTTATTAAGAATGAACGCTGTAGGGGCTGGAGATGGCTCACCTGTAGACAGTGGTTGTCTTCCACCACATGGGCACGCCAATTACAACGATGACCACAATGAACGCAATTGTGGCGGCAATGCGGAACTTGTCTGCAAATGGAATAAAGAAACAGCAGTTAAATGGTTTGTTAATTGCACCTTAGTGTTAATTGTACATTGCATTAAACGTGGTTGTGTCTCTTTATACATATATTTATTGGGCATTTTTGTCTGTATACAATCAACATTTACAAATCAAGTTTGTGCGTTTGCCAGTTTAACAACAAATTGTGGCTTGTACGTGCGGCGGCATATGGAAAATGGGTATGTTTATTCCTTATAGCTGCAGGATATTACAAAAACGGGTCCCTTCTCCAGCAGTGTGTTGCGTGACACATATTTGGTGAACTTA
The DNA here is from genome assembly GCA_037075165.1 of Hirtodrosophila histrioides. NCBI lineage: Eukaryota > Metazoa > Arthropoda > Insecta > Diptera > Drosophilidae > Hirtodrosophila > Hirtodrosophila histrioides. The sequence continues at coordinate 8,877,474 of JBAMCL010000390.1, read as the reverse complement.
GTGGTGCCCTCGCAGCGGTAAACAATATTTAGGGCATTGTCCACGGGCGTTATCGTTAACAGCACCGAATCATCTTGGGCCTCCTCTTCCTCGTCCTCCTCAATGGTTTGCTCTCCGTCCTCGAGCTCTTTCACATCAGGAACCCGTTGCTCCACATCAGGTGAGAGATATGTGATCACCGCAGCGCCCTCCGCTGCATTTAGATAGTATACAAGATCAAGTGTGTTCTCCTCGCTAACCAAGCCGTCACCCAGCACGGTGTAGTTGCCGTGCGACCACCGCTGCAGCTCCACGCTGCATGTGGGCGTTATAGCATCCACTCCGTATAAATCCAGGTCGGTAAAGTCGCGCAGCAGTTGGAACATGGCATTGCTGCGAAACAGTTGTAGCAGCTCCTGGATTGTGCCCTTGGCGGTGCCCAGATCCAGCACCTCGTAGTTGTGCGCATTGGCGGGTCCTTGCCGCCGCCAAATCAAGGACTCTTCGTTTAAGAGCTGCGCGCGTGCCAGCTCAAACTTTTCGCGTTTGAAGAACTCGTATAAGCATATTTCCGAGTTTTCCTCGATGCGCTTTTGTATGCTGCGACGCGTGGCCGCCTTCAAGTAGACATCGTTGAGCAACAGACCCAACGTTGGCTTGTTGTTGATGTCCGGCTGCAGGTAGCTGAGGCGTGGAAAGGCGCGTGAGGAGTCCGCAACAAATGCCTCGTTGGTGGCGCCGTGGAACCAGCCGTTGATGGTCAGACGTGGGTAATCAAAAGTGGTTACCTCACCAACCTGATGAAAGGAACGTGAGCCGACTTTAAAGAATGCAAACTGATTGTTTTTGGGCGCTATTTTACGCTGCACAGGAAATTGCGGAAAGCATTGATCATCGCTAGAAAATATCTCCAAACAGCCACCTTGATCCGCGCTCCACTCTTCAACACCTTCCCAAGGTGATACGTAATAGATAAACGCAATTTGCCGATCCTTGAGCAGATCGTCGTGCACCAGCAAATAATCCCCGCAGGTGTACATGCTGCAAGAGGCGGACACATAGTCTAGCTTCAGTTTTGTCACCTCCTCCAGCCAAGGACGCACTTGTTTCCGCAGCAACTGCAAGAAATTTGTGAGCAGCCGGCACTCGGCCATGTTGGACAGATCCGTGCTCTGATAGAACTCGTACAGGTCCATTTGCTTGCGCGACCAGTGCACCTTATTGATCATTTCGTGCACCAGAGCTTTGGTTCTGCCCTCCGCCAACAGACCGGGCAACAGACAAATTTGAAAGGGCTCCGCGTAGAACTGTGCGCCCGTTGCCTCCTCTTGTGTGTTTTGCCCCTGCTTTGACCATGCCGACTGCAGCCATTGCGTCACATCCTTTTGCTGATAAGCGGCATTTAAAGTTAACTCCACATCAGCGTCGCCCGCACCGCCGGCATCCAGTTTCAGTGAATCGCTGAGACGCGCCAATTTCTTTTGTGGTCCTTCGCTGTGCACATCGCTGGCCGTATCCGAGTCCTCCTGTTTGTCTGCAAGGGCAACACAATGAATGACACTGCATTAAGCATTTAAACAGGGGTCATACCTTAAATTGTAACTTATGTCCGCGCAACATTGACGCACACTTAGCACACGCACACGCACACACACGATTGTTGGTTGTGCCGGCACAATTACATTTACACGCTAGTCAGTTACGTATGCTTCCACTCACCTTCAGTTTTATCTATTCGTTTGTGCTGCAATGGACTAGACTGTTCCATATTGCGTTTGCTATTTAAATATATTATTATATTTTAATACAAAGATCGAACAAGCACATCGAGCGTCTGATATTAGGGTTGTTGTATGCTTATCAATATATCGATAAGTATTTGATTTTGATAATATACTTTTATGCTTAGCGAAAACTCAACGCAAAACCTATCGACTGTTAACGACAAAACTTACGCAAAAATGAGCAAAGCGAGCTTACATGTTAATTTTTAACAGGTCCAATTAGAGATCGTTCTACTTCTTCGTTTTATTTCGTTTTGTTGTAGAAGTTGCACTCTTTTTAGTTAAATTCACTATTTAGTTTCAGTACTTCAATTTTCACTTAATAATCTTCATTTTATCTATCCCAGTCCCAATTCTCGTTGCTGTGAACAATTTGGGATTCAAATGAATGGAATGATTTAGTTCATTCGTTCACTATGAAGATTAGTTCAATCGAACTAAGACGGAACAAATTGGTTTGTTTTGGGTTTTAACAAAACTTAAATTTTTAGTCCATTATTTAGTATGGAAAATAAAAGTTTTATGCGATGGGGGTTGGCCGCCGCCCCGCACCTCGAAAACAAAGCGAATTAATTGGTAATGTTAGGCATTACGTCGTCGCTCTGCCGCCAAAAATTTAAATTTTTTGACGTGCGCCATTGTTGGTTTACACTGGCGTCCGAGCAAGTTCTTATTTTCCGTTAGACATGGTCCAATATTTTGATTAAGACAGGCCGCGGGCTGGTTCCGGCATACGTCACTGTTTTTTTTTTTGTCAACGAATTGGAGGTTCAGTTGACTCGAATGAACGATGTTTATGATCCGATCGACTTGACTTTCGATACAAGTTTATTCGGAAGGCTGGCGGTGTGCAGTGGGGTTCCACCTCCACGTACTGTAATATTTCATTTAATCATTAAATACTATTAATAACAGAGTCAATAATGGTTAGTTCAATTAATATGATAGTGTTAGTGCTATAGCTTTAGCTATAAGAGCCAACCAGTAGTTTAATTTACGAAAAGCTAATTTAAATGATTTTTGGATATTAGTCGTCGGGTAAGTTGCATTTAAAGCAGAAGTTGAACTATTTTTGGTGATTTGGGTGGCAATGCCGTGCGATGACCTTGGAAGAGTAGGCCCTAAAAACAACACGTTTATAAAAACAAACATATTTTATGTACATACATACATACACGCGCGTACACAATCGGAATGTGTAAATATGTATTCATGGATGTGCGATCTAGAGCATTTAGAGCCAGAACCGTTGATGTAAACAGCTGACTGCCACCTGATGGGGACTCATTCACGATAAACGAGTGTGTGGGCGTGGGCGGGGCGGCGGTTGCGGATTATGATCTCATTGCTATACCTTTGCAGAGGGTATTATAATTTTATCACAAATTGTGTAACGCATTTTGTGCGTAATCAAAAGCGAATTCTGATTAGTGGTAATTGATACACTCTTTTAAAGCAATTAAAAATTTCCACCCACGGTCTTTGGAATTAGTTCAGAAGACGAATGTCAGTCATTTTGTTATAACCATTTAGAGCGGTATATTTTAAAGAAGTATTTCAGACCTGCTCCTATTTTTGATACCAATCAAATCATTCGGAATTTGTTTTGTTTTGTTTTAGATTTGTATACATATTATTAAACAAGTTTTGTGCCAGCTTAAGCAAGTTATATGTATGTACTATGTACATATTCTGTTCTGAACTCCAAAAGATGAATTTCTTGCCGTTGACCAAAGAGCATAAAGACTTTTCGTACTATTTTGAAATACTAGGTTGCTATTTATTACATTAAAACGGGTACACACATATATCATATATATATAGGAACAATCGGTCGAATTTTATACGTTATGTTAACTAGACGATCATAAAATTGACAGTGAAAGGAAAATATCGAAAACTATTTCTTGACAAGAACTTCAACCGTAAACTTATACATTCAAATGTCTGGGATCAATACCCTATCACTCAGCTATACCCTTTTCAACCCAGTATAAAAAACATTCTAGTTAAAACTAGTAAGGTTATTTTTATTTTATCGAATACCAAAATTGTGTACCAAAATCAGTAATAACTGAATGTACTGATATTCAGCAGGTAACGTGATGTTCTATCAATAAAATAATCAACATTCTCTGTCGATTGCTTTCATAAAAGAAACATTTGATTACTTAGCGCTTAATAACGATCTCTACTAGTTGTCAGGGTGTATAGTTTAGAGCAAACCAGGTAGCTTCTATTTAAATAGCAGGTATACAAGGATACTTAAACTTTGTTAGACCGCAGACAATCCTTCTAGCTTGATTTTAATTTCCAAAGTTAATGTTTGTCTTTTAACCGTAGCATTGAAAATAACTCCAATGGGCAAGGATCAACATTTGCTCGAGGCGGCGCGCAATGGCGATATTAAGACCGTTGGCAAACTGCTGGAGCTGACAGCCAAGCGCCATGGTCCACTTTCCAGGTGAGTGCATGAGATTCTCAATGAAAGCGCAAATTAATCATTGTCTTTTTCGTTCAGCTTTCGCCGCAGCCCCAACATTAACTGTCAGGATGTCAACGGGTACACATCGCTGCATCACGCCTGTCTCAACGGACACAGCAGCATTGTGCGGCTGTTGCTGGCCCACAATGCACAGATTGATGTGCCCGACATACGTGGCTCGACGCCGCTTTTTCTGGCCTCATGGGCTGGTCACCAGGATATTGTGAAAATGCTACTCTTTCACAGCCCCATGCCGGCCAATCCCAATGCTCAAACGATCGAAAATGAGACGCCACTGCATTCGAGCGCCCAGCATGGCCACAACATAGTCGTGGCCATACTATTATCATACGGCGCTGATCCAAGTATACGTAACAATAGCTTTCAAACGGCACTGGATCTGGCCGCCCAGTTTGGTCGCCTGCAGGCGGTGCAAACACTGTTGCACGTGGCACCCAATCTGATAGCACCCTATCGCCGGTATGTCGAGCAGGATATGTCCGAGCTGCTCGGCTATTCTAGCCAATATGCAGCGACTCCCACGAAGCACATCTTCACACACACTTGCCTGCATTTGGCCAGTCGCAATGGCCACAAGAAGGTGGTTGAAACGCTGCTGGCAGCTGGCGTTGACGTCAACATACTCACAAATGCGGGCAGCGCACTCCACGAGGCATCGCTGTGCGGCAAGAAGTCGGTGGTGGTTACCCTGCTCAAGGCGGGCATCGATGTGTATGCCACCGATGGCAACGGACGCACCGCACACGAAATACTCTCCGATTATCCGCCTCACGTCACCTACGAGATTGTTGCCGTCATCAACGGTTTGTATTTTTATAGGGGCAATGAATTTGCTACACTCACTTAAATCGACAAGATTCTAACGCCCACAATTGCTTTCAGAATTTACAAATTTGGCCGCGGCGCAACTGTTGCGTCCAAAACAGACGCAGCTGGCCAATAATCTGGTTATGGAGAACGGCTCGCAATTGCTGCAGAAGCGTCTGTTTGAAAAGAACACACAGCGCCATAAGCAGGCCAAGTTGAATGATCCATCGAAGCTGAGGAAGTAAGCCAAGCACTAACAATCGCATCTGACTATGTGACACGCCCACGCATGCGCGTAACTCATGCGCCCCATACTGTTGTCTACTTGTTGTAATTGTGACCTCAATTAACCAAAAAATAATGAAAGAAGCCACTAATTTGTCTCTGTGCACAGTTCAACTCAGCTCAGCTCATGACATTTGGAACACATAGCATTCATCCCAACACTCTCGCACCCACACTTGCACTCACATACTAGCACTCATCAGAATTGGTTTGTACCTTTTTGAAAGCGCCTTCATATAACGGGTTCGGTCTTATTTTATCTCTCTTCCATACAACCTTCCAACTACTACCACATAACAACACTCTTATAGTAGAAAGCAAGACCAACCCAACGGACTTTCGCACTCTTTAAGCTCTTTGGATAATTATACCAAGCCGCCAGCGAATTATTTGGATATGAAACCAATTAAGCCACAAAAGTCTGTCAATGATGTTAACACCTTAGATGCCAGCCAGGAGCTATGGAGCAGCTATAAGCCCGTCTACAAACAGGCTTACCCAAGCGCTCTACTGCAAAGTAGCAATAATTTTTCAAATGGCTCAATACCTTCACGTTCCTATGAGTATATTAATCTGCTGAGAACGGGCTCCAGCAGCGAGGAGCACAGCACCAACAGCAGCTGTAAGTTATGCGTCAACTCTTGAGTCATTGTTGGTAATTGATTCCTTATTTTAACAGCTGCAGCGGCCCGTAGTGCTGTCGCCCAGTACGTGGAAATGTCGCTGCAGTCTCCAATTCCCATGCCACGTACTCATGTGAGCCCCGACTATGCCAATATAGTGCCCAGGAATAGCGAATGCGGCACACCCACCTCCACTGGTATTGATAACAACAATAACAAGAGCATTAGGCATTCGCCCACGCCCGATTATCCGCCACCCACAGTGATCGAGGCTGAGACCACAATATTTAATTACATGCAGCCGTTGTCACCACGCCTAGACATTATGGAAGCCAGCGAATCGAACTCGTTTAGCTCCGATCTGGTCGAGGAGTTTGTGGGCGACATGCCCTTTGCTGGTCTCTTCAAAGGCTCAACGTTGAACTTGTCGCAGGACATGGTTGATGGACGTGGCTCTGTTGCACGCGAGGGCTTGCGTTCGCCCAGCATGGTCAGATCTGTGAATGCGCTTAGCCAACGACGCAGTCTATCCAAGCAGCGATTTTCTGCAACTGGCGAGGATTTTAGCGCGTCACGCGTTTGGGCCGAGATCGATACCATATTTGAGCATATTGGTAATGAAGTGTCGACGGTGGAACAGGAGCAAGATGCAAGCGAGGAAGAACAGCAGCCGGAGGAACCACAGGCAGAGGAACAGCAAGCGGAGGAACCAGAGGAGCAACCACTACACTGCCCTGTAGGCGATCCTCGACATTCTCTACACATCCGCAATCCGGCGGAGCTGTTACTAGGAAAATCTCAGATTTCCGCTTCACAGTGGTGTCATTCGCCATATACGCTTGTCTATGGCGAAATACGCTACTCAGTGTTCGTAAGTTCTATTGTTATTACTATATTATCACTGTTGTTACCTGTCTACCTCTACCTATCTTATAGTATCTAGGATCGACTGTCATACGGCATTTACAGGGAACCATTTCGGCGCGCAAGTCTATTCAGAAACTAAAGATCGATGAGAACTTGAAGCCAGCTTCAAGCGTTAGTGACTTTAGTCTTATTGAAAACTGCACTACATCTACAAAGTATCTCAAGGCTGCCAACCTGCAGACACGTCTTAAGGTGGACATTGCAGCTTCCTGCCTAGGCGTCAAGTTTATAGATCATGATACAAAGGTCAGCAAGCAATATATGGCTTAAAATACGGTTCATAAACACTGCTTTTATAATTATTTACAGACTGCAATCTGCTCGCATGATATTGAGAACATCAATTGTGTCTCCCAGGATGCGGAGGACATGCGCTATTTCGCATATTTAACCAAAGAACAGGATCTGCATTACTGCCATGTCTTCATGGTCGACAATTTGGTTTGTGCATAAATTGTAGAATTATGAGATGGTTTAATTAAGCTCATCCTAATTTACAGGAGTTGGCGAACGAGATAATTCTGACGCTGGGCCAAGCCTTTGAAGTGGCCTATCAACTGGCCCTGAGCAGGCAGAGCACACCCTTACCACCCGTAACAAATAATGAGTGCTAAATCATGTGCCACAAAAAATGCATTTTACATACATACATATAATGTTCACGCCATTTATTCATTTGAATGTTTATATGACTTGCTAGTCGTTGATGCCATCAGAAAGCTGTCATTATTTAATATGAGCCAGCAGCTTTGTAGTATTTTCAGTTTTATTCTTAAATAAATATATAATCACTTTAAAAACCAACTGCCATTCTGATTTCTTATCGATTCTCGTGCATTATCGATCATACAAGCAAGCATCGATACCTTTTATGTTAACTAACATTGGCATTTACAGTTGATCATTTTGAAACTCAACGAGTAGAAGAAGAAAAGAGACGCGCTGACGCTTAAAATAAGAAATTGTGGGAAAATTAAAAATGGAACTGAATACAGGTAAATTTCGTTATTAAACTGTGATTTTGTTGTGAATAGCAAGCTCATTAAAATGAATACATGGCAACAGCTCAGAACGACGTCCCGTCGCCGCCACAGCAGCCTTACGGTGAGCCGCAAATTGTACAGGTCACAAATACTCCCGTCGCAAAGAAGACGCGCAGCTCTGTAAAAAAGAAACTAAATGAACATCATTCAGAGATCGACGGCGAGCTTGTTGATGATTCGCTTGTTGCGGCGCCGAAAACGCCCCGTGCATCCAGAAGCACACGCCAACTGAGCGAGACTCCGCGGCGCAGTGCCCGTAAGAGCATCCGTCCGCCACTGGACTATGAGGATATTGTAGAGCATCATACGATGAGTTTATCCAACAAGGATAAGAAGGGTACAGTGGCTGCTGTCGTTGAGCCCGAGGATGAACCATCTCAGAAGTGGACTACAGCCGAAGTCGGGCGTGCTTCGCGCAAGCGCAAATCCAAACGTAACCAGAACAAAATGGCAAAAGTCGATGAACAAAATGGTGCCTTAAATGAAGAGCGGGAGTTTACTACGCAGATTGAAGCTACAAAGAAAGAAACATCGACGATTAAAGAGCAAAAGGAAGTGTTGGAGATTGAAACGGCGGAGCTTGATACGGCTGAGATAGAAGTGTCGCAGATTGAAGTAAAGATGAAAGCAAAGGACCAAACAGCGAATATTGAAGCGGAAAAGATGGAAGTCGAAGTGGCAATGTCGACAACAGCAGAGCCACAACCCACTGAAGACGCACCTGAAACAATCACAACAGCTGCAGCCGAGTCTGAGCTGATCTTGAGGCCACTAGAAGCTGCAGATGTAGCTCAAGACGAGGCAGCAGAAAAGAAAGCAACTAATGCATTATCAAATATGGCAGATAGAGTCGGAGTTGAGGATATGGATGAACTGGGTCTGTGCCCACTGGACACCGAAGGGCACGTGGATGAAGACGAGCACAATGAAGAGATGCCCTCGCTTATCCTGCTCGAGAGTGGCGAAGTTGATGACGCACTAAACCGAACCTTTGATGCCGATGATAAGCCAAGTGTGGCTACAAATATTCCTCAACTGAATGTAGTTCAACAGCCGCTGGACGATAAACCCAAACAGACGCCAGAGGTTGCCATTAAAGTGGTATTGACAGATACTAATGAACAGGACCGAACACTATTAAATGTAAACAGCAACGTGTCAGCTGATAAGCGCAAAGAATATCGCTTCCCGACACCATTCAAGTCCAAGTCGAAATCGATTTTTAAATTCGGCAGCAGTCCCCAGGTTGAAGCCAAAAAGTTACAACTGAGCAGCAACAACCAGTTACAGTTGGCTTGCAGCGCACGTCGACGTTCCAAATCGGTTTCTGGGCTGCTCGATACAAAGCACAAAATGGTCTCCTTCTTCAGCCCAGTTGAAGTAGCCGATGTCATCGATATTGACAAACGCTGGGAGGTCCTTAACAATACCCGTAAGTGGCTGAAGTGCATACAATTTAAAACCAATTATTCAACTATGCTCTTTTTTCAGATGTCACTCATCGTCGCAAGCGTTCAATGTCCGTGGATGAGAATAAATTTATAAGCAGAATTCCCAAGCCCAGTAAGTGCATTTGCCAGCTATAGAATTACTGGGGAAATCAGCAGACAATATATAATTACGCCCTGTACCCATAAAATGGGTAAAATGGGGGTATTAAATCTCTGCAAATGTATGTAACAAGCAGAAGGAGACATCTCCCACTCTATAAACTATATATAATCTTGATCAATATCAAAAGAATTTTCGATTTGGTCTTGCCCGTCTGTCTGTCTGTATGAACGCAACTATAAGAGCTTAAATGAAATGAAGGTTCTCTCCATGCGCAGATCAAGTTTATTTCCAATTTCAGATCTCCACCCGTTTCCACGCAATTCAATAAAAACGTTTTACAGCCACAATTTTGAAGATATAATTTTCGGATTTGGTATGTATAATGCTTGGGTCACTCTTAATCTACTGTGAAAATTTCAAGTTGAGAGGATAATAAACACGGAAATTATTGACGAAAGAAGATTCAGTAATGCAGAGCGGGAGGCAAGAAGCACAGTCACCACTTAAAATGTCTCACTTGCGCTGTCGGTTGTGTGTGTACGAAGATACAATCGGAAATTTAAGACCTGGGTACAGAGAGTTTCGTAGTCGGTTATACTCCGACTGTAGCATTCTTGTTAATAAGTTAACAATTGTCCCTATCCTGAACATCCCGATGACTTGTTCGATATTGGCGGGGCTGCCATCGCGATCGCATATCTAATTCAGAGTTATATTTATTTTTCAGCACAATTTCCACCAGCCAAGACGATTACACCCAGCAAGTTGAAGACACGCACTAAGCTACCCAACTTTGCGGCGATCCATCAAAGGCAATTCAATAAAATGGAGAATTTGGTAGATCATGTTGAGCGCAAGGCCGTGCGCGCCAAGGAGCTGACCAACTCTGCAATAAAACTAGCGCCAACAGTCGCTTCTGGGCAAAAGGGATCCGCCAAAAAGCGTCCTGTAGCCAGCGTGTCAGCTGAGGAGCGCTCACGATCACGTGCCCTAAAGAAAATGGAGCTGCTAAGCTACGGAACACCCTTGAAACCGGAGGAGCTGGAGCGCGTAATGGCCCTGCCCACGCCCCGCAAAATTTTAGCAGTCGCACTACCGAAGTCCACAACAACAACAACAACAACAGTCGCTTCTAGGCAAAAGCGATCCGCCAAAAAGCGTCCTGTACCCAGCGTGTCAGCTGAGGAGAGCTCACGATCACGTGCCCTAAAGAAAATGGAGCTGCTAAGCTACGGAACACCCTTGAAACCGGAGGAGCTGGAGCGCCAAATGGCCCTGCCCACGCCCCGCAACATTTTGGCAGTCGCCCAACCCAAGTCCACAACAACAACAATGCGCAAGCCCCTGATTAGCAACATTGCGAAGGCGGCGTTTAATCTGTCCACATTGCTGCCAAAGGCTTCAGAGGAGCCCAAGCAGGATAAGCTGCAAGCCAGGCGCCAGCGCCACATGGAAATGTTTAAGGGACGCCCAACGAAGGAGAAGGGCGAATTTGTACGTGGCGTACGCTCGAATCGAAGATTTGAACTACAAATGCAGCATCGCCGGCAGATGGAGAACAACTAATTAAATATTTAAGTTTTATATTATGTATTCATATATTTTTATTTGCGTTAACCTTTGTACTTGAAATAAATAATAATAATAATCCCAGTCACTTGATAAATATTATGAAAAGCTTAATTAAATTTGATTCTGAGTTTTATTATGCTCAGAACAAGATTATAAAAACTACTAGAGCTAAATTAAGCAGTTGTCTCAGGACTAATTTGATCAAAATGTCTGTTTATATATGTTAATGCCATGACTTTTAAGTAGGCCAAATTTGTATACTTATCGCAACTTTTTCTTATTCAGCTAACAAAGAAGCAATCGCAGCATAAACAATTTAATTGGCGAAAATTCTAATGAGCGTTGCCACAACGAAAAGTATTCAAAATATAACGTATAAAATGTTGATCATAAGAAATTCCCCTCACTTCTTATTCAACTCCAAAAAGAGCGCATTCGAGACGATGACTTATACAATTATCGATCAGTGTTGTATATATATCGTTAGCAGCCCAGCACTATTATCGATAACGAACTTCGAAAATGAGTCAACATGTTGCTAAGCTACACAACAAGAGCGTGCATGTGCCCAAGGCACATTGTTGAGCAACATTTGTTTTTATTGTAAAATTCGTTGTCGAAGCGTGCGGTCGATCATGCGGAATCGCGCGATTGTTTTCGAATTTACCGTTACCGTTCATTTACGCAAGCAACGAAAAGTTTAAGAACTTTTGCGCGCGTTTTGTGTTGCATTTTTTGTGTGTGCCAAGGCGAAATGCATTTAAACAAATAAGTCAAGTGTCTAATTGTGGCTTAGAAGGTACGTGTGTCAGCCTTTTGGGCCAATATCTCTTGTGTGTCGCGGCGCATTGCAAATAAACAATAATACATGGACAATGGCTGGGAGAAACCACCAACAACAACAGCAACAGCAACAACAACAAACTGTTGAACCAATTTTGGCGCTCGTTTATGTTGTTCTTTCGGCCGGATATTAATAACGCAATTTCGCATTCAGTTTGTATTTGTGTGTTTGTTTTTGTTTGCATTGTTGATGGGTTTTTGTTTGTGTAATGCAAAATATTTGGACAAAACTCGTTTTGTATTCATTTGTTTACCCAAACTATGGGAATGTGACTTATTTGTTGTTCATATTTGATCATTCTTGTTGTTGGCTTTTTAAATCATATCTCTGTGTTTCCCTCTTTCCCCAAAAGAGACGCTTCGCATGTCAAAAAGAGAGAGGGAATGAGAATGAGAGAGAGCGAGCGATCGCAACATGTGTGCCGGCAGCTAACAAAAGCAACAACATTTTGCATTGACATTTATGAGCGGCGCTAACGGCGCATTACACATGCTTGCATACATACATACATATGTATGTATGTATGTTCGTATGCATCATTGACAGTTCGAATTTGTGTGCGTGTGTGCGTGTGTCTCCCTTTTTTTGGGCGTTTTTGTGGGCTCAGGTAGGCAGGAGAGGAGGCGAATGCCGGCAATTCATTAACCGTTTATATTCGTTTATTATGTGTATTGTGGGTTCTGTTTAGCGCAGTTTTCATTGTGGAAATTCGTACGTATTTCCGCTGCTGCTCTGCGCATGCCCAACAGCTTATGGGAAACTGTAGTGGAAATTAACGTACACATTTACGTACACACATACATATGTATGTATGTAGTCACATATGTGTGCTGTTTTAATTGATTTGCTGACACGCCCGCGCATACATACATACATACAAACAATACATACATATGTACATACATATGTTCAGATGTAAGTCGAAGCAGCAGCTGTTGAAAATGTGTTGATGAATTTCCGTTAACTTATTTCCGTGCAACATTCAAATTTTTCCGAAAGCTACTTTAAAATTTGAAAAAATTTATTCATATACATACGCTTAAAAGTTATCCTGAAGATAAATTTATCGTGCAAACATATTCTAAACGATAACAATATGTAAAATTTGTATGGATATCTGGCAACGCCACGAAAATTTCAGCCTTTTGTCGTTAGGTTGGCAAAGCTGGTCAAAAAAGCGGACAGACTGATCTCAAATTTACAGCTGATTGTCATTGTTATTTGTGTGTGTTAAATTGAAAATTGCAATGACGAACAACGACAAAGCAATGAAGAGCCTTGAAATTGTTGCTAAACAAATTCATTCAACATGGAGAAACGAAATCGAGTTCAAGTACAAAGTAAAGTGGGGCGCAATGTTAAAATGAACCTATTAAAACGGTACTTAGTATTAAAAATAAAGGAAGTGACCAATATGTTCAGGGTGCAGATATAAAATACAAATCAAATATTCAATATTCGAGCAATTAATACAGTTATGTGATTTTGATCAAATTTATGATCCAATCGAGTTGAAATTTTGAGAATATATATAAAGTGATCAAAGTATTATACATGCCAATTTCCAAAGCTATATCTTCAAAATTGTTGCTGTAAAACGTTTTTATCGAATTGCGGTGGGTGTGGGGGGGGAGGGGGGAGAAATATCTTGGATGCAAAATAAACTTCACCTGTGCCTGCTATACACGAACATACATTTCCAAAGTTGTATCTAGCTTTTATAGTTTCAGAGATCCTTGCGGTTATACATACGTACGGACGGACAGACAGACGGACATGGCAAAATCAAAATTTCGTTTAATGCTGATCAAGAATATACTATATACTTTATAGGGTCGCAGATGTCTCCGTCTGCTTGCTACAATGATTTATCACCCCCTTTTTTTTAACCCTTTTTTTGGGTACAGGGGGTAAGAACTAATCATCTTTCAATATGGTTTCTTTTAAACTGGTTATATTTTGATTACATTTTGTAATTCCCTTTATAGTCTTTAATTTTTCACATATATTCAATTCCATGCTACTTATAAATAACTTTGATTTTTATATTTAGTTCATTTATATTAAAGTATATAGCATACATATTTATGAAGTTCATTTGTATAGCCATGGACTGTTAGAAGGATGAAGCTTTTGAACAAGTTTATGCCGAACTTCATCAATAATTCAAATAGTTTATCGTATGGAAACTTAGCTTGTAGTGCAGTTTAAGCAACTAAGAAGTTTGGTCTACCTTAGAAGGTCACACATTGACAGCAAGTCCTTTATCCTTATTTAATATGTGCTTTTTCCTTTCTTATATTTGCAGTGTCGAAACCCAACCCAAAGTAAGGCCACGTAACTGAAGCTTGCACTAATTGCTGACATAATTTCATAACTGGCAAAAAGCCGACACACAATTGAATTCAGTTTTGCTGTGTGTGTGTGTGTGTGTCTCGGCTGTGGTCAAGTCGGTGTCGGGACTTGAACTAATTTGATGTGGAGAGGTTTAATTTAGTGCGCGTCGTGCTGCTAATTGAGGCAGTTACTAAATAGTTCAGATACAAATTGATGTGTGTTTGTGTGTCCATGTAATTGTATCCACAATGTGGCCCAGTAAAGCCGCCGAATGTGAAATGTGCAAGTTATGCAGAGAAATGTGCCTGTTATTCATGCTCTTTGGGGCGGCACTGGGCGCCACGCCCTTTGCCAAGGAATACCGCAGCGCGGGCCTATTCAAGGGCAACACGCTCATCGATATGGAGCTGGATGGAGCCACCACACTGGACATGGGTGCGGAGAAGCTAACGGGCAGCGGAGGTTTGACGAACTCGGAGGATATGCTGGGCTTTAAGGCCGAATCTTCGGTGGTGCAGCAGGGGGTACAGCTAAACGCAGGTGAGTTCAAATTGAAGATGGACACTGGAAGGGAATTCAGCAAGTTCTTATAGACCTTCTGGAACAACCTTAAGACTATATTCTTTAGACTATCTTTTACATTTGTAATGACATTGTAGTTCTTAAATTTCCTTAAACCCCAGTCGAAACCTCCCCTTATACAAACATTTGTTGAAACAAAAAATACATATAACAAGTAAGTATGCTCTAGTCGAGTATACCCGACTACGAAACTCCCTGTACCCAGGTCTAAAACTTCCAATCACATCTTCGTACACTTGCACATACACAAAGCCGCATACTCAAGCGACAGCGCAAGCGAGTCATTTTGTGTGCTGCTTCTTCCACCCGTGCTGCAGCACTGAAACTTCTTTCGTAAATAACTTCCGTGTTTATTATCTGATCGACTTGAAATTTAAACAGTAGATTAAGAGTGACCAAAGTATTATACATGCCAAATCCCAAATCGATATCTTTAAAATTGTTAGTATAAAATGTTTTTATCGAATTTCGGAGGAACGGGTGGAGAAACAACTTGATCTGCGTGTGGTATACAGGAACTCTTATAGTTGCTGAGATCGACGCGTTCATACAGACGGACAGACAGACAGACAGACGGGTGTAGCCAAATCGAAATCTCTTTTGATACTGACCAAGAATATATATACTTTATAGGATCGGACACGTCTCCTTCTGCCTGTTACATACATTCTCACAGATTTAGTACCCCCCTTTTTACCCATTTTGTGAATAGAAATTTCCTTCGTTGAGTTCTTTCATTCATGGCTTTCTTATCAATCGCAGCTCGTTTTCGGGTTATCCAAATTGTGTTCTTTGAGCCCTGCCGCTCTTAATATTGAGGAAATGCCCACTCCATCCCCAGTACCAGTCCCAGGCCCAGGGGCAACTCCATCCCGTGTCTCAGGTATACGGGGCGGCGCTTATCTAACCTTATCTTGCAACACTTTGCCGTCTTGTTGGGTTGTTCGGTTGTTCGGTTGTTTGGTTGTCGTTTGTTGTTTATGACCTGCGCCTTGGCTTGGGATCATATTTCAAAAATTACTCGAACAAGTGCATTTGTTGTCTGTTCGTTTTGAGTTGTTTTGTCTGGCTTTTGTTTTCATTCTCCATTCTCCATTCTCCCTTTGCATTGTGGCCTCTTTGCTGGCCGTCTCCTCTTATGGTAATTCAATCTTTGGAGCTCCTCTCGAGGCCCAGCTGGCAACCAGGATGTCAACCGCTGCTTAACGCTTTGAGTCTTCGTTGCCGCAACGGGCACGCTCGGCACATCCGCTGGATATATGTATATATATATTCTGTTGGCTCATTATAACGATATTAAAGTGTAATCACTGCCAGACGTGTGCTAGCTCTGATTGTTGCATCTTGCCTCTTCAGTCTCTCGGATGGTTTTTGTGTTTTTGGGTCTCCCCGAACTTAAGTGCGAACTTCCTGTGCCTCGGAGACAGACAATCGCCTTCATGGCTCCTGATCACGGCTAGCCAGTGAAAGGTCTGCCCAGCCCTGCCCTTATTTTTACCTTTCTATATTTGTCTTTACTCAATTCTTTACTCCTGCCCCGTCCCCTTCCCCTTCCCCGTGCCACCGCACGTTGCTTATTTATTTAAATGTCATTTAAGCGGCTTAACTTGCGTCTTTTTATGACAACATTTTTGAGCTTTATGCGAGAGGCCTCGTTTATGAGCGTGAAAATGAAAGTACTTTCGACATCTGTCTGCCTCCCTCTCTTTCTCTCTCTGCCTCTCTCGATCTCTCACTCTCAGTTTTTGTTAAAATTTTGACGATGTGGCTTACAGACGTAAATTTGGGGCTTTCGGAAATATATGTGCCACAAGATGAGTAAGCGACATTTCATAGCTGGATTCATTTATATATCAGCTTCTAGCGATCCTGTTTGGTATATTGCTAAACCATCCCTTTCAAATCTTCCGAATAGAGTATATTATAAAGCTTTGAAAATGTAGAAACCAGGCATATATCCAATAAAATTCAACAAATTTGTTAGCTCTCTCAAATTCCGTTCATATTCCAATCTTCAAGCTCAAACTGAGTCTCAAATTGTTGGTATCCTGAATAAAGAGTATTCTTAAAAAATAATAATAAAACAAAATGAATAACATTAAGTTTTTTAACAGCAATGGCGCGCTGTTACTGTCATAACAGTTGCATTTTATGTAAAGCATTTGCTGTTAAAATGACAAGCATTAGAGGATGGAACCCTAACTTGGCTATAAAACTCAAATGCTTCTTGAGACTTTAAGCTCATTTTAAGCTTAGAAAAGTGAATTGAAATGAACATTATTAGTAACATTCAGTTTAACAGAGTCAATTGCAAGTAGACTTCACGCTTAGCATTTCGTATTGTATGGAATGGATTACTTCAAGAGATCTTAAGTGCATACATATTACGGATATTAAATGATATTCATTGAATTTGCGCCTAAGGTAGACAACGCCTTGTACTTCCTCATGTGAGTATGTTGTCTTGGAGGTTATCTCAGCTTGGGGCTAATGCAGAGTTGAGTTTTTGGGCTGTCTACCTGCCCGATAAATGCTCTCTCTCTCTCTCTCTCCTGCTGTCTTTGGTACTTTTGGGGGCAGCTCCAGCAGAAACCATAAAATTTCTGCAAGGCACGCAAACTTTGGCCCTGGCGGGGACCTGTTTTTGGTGGCATTCGATGGTACAGTACGCAGGAATCGCCGCATAAGCGAGAAATCTTAGCAGGAGGCTGGGTCTTGGGCTCAGAGCTCTGGGCTCTGGGCTCTTGGCTCTGGTCTCTGGACTCTGGCACTTCAACTCTTCGGCGCAGCAGCATTTACTTGTATATGCATTTAGATACGTTGAAAGATACTTGGAACTTGTATCTCAGGATGTGTCTGTGTGGCTGTGTCTCCCTCTGTCTGTGTGTGTGTGAGTCTATGGCAAACAAAGCCAGCCGACAATCGTAAAAACTAAACGACGGGAGTATTTATGACGCTCAGTTTATACATGTTCACGGCAGTCTCCCAGTGTGCTGTGTGTGTTGTGTGTGTGTGTGTGTGTAGTGTGTGTGGATCAAGTGCCAAAGTCAGACGAGCGTTCTTTGAGTTAGATAAGAGCCAAGGCTTTGCGCTTGCACATGGCATGCAAATGCAAATGCAGATAATACAATATAAGAATGCTTAGGTTGAGCGTATTAGGCTGGCAAGATACTCTCTAGCCAGATTTCGTGCTCTACAATATAAGAATGCTTAAGGCGCGACTGCTGGGCTAGAAGATACCCTCTAGCCAGGGGTTGTACTCTGGTATAATATACGAATGTGCTAGGCTAGAAGCTACCCTGTAGCCAAGTCTCTAAACATTCCAAAGCATTTTCGTTTTCGAAAAATATAATGTTGATCTTGCTTTTTGAAGTTATATCTTAATTGTTTTTCACTGATCCAAAGGCAAATGTTTTGAAAACAAATTTTCAATTGATTTTCCGAATTCAGTACTACATAATATCATTCCGAATTATGCCTATTATTACACCCAAACTTTTCTTTTAATTAATAAATCAATGTAGGAAGTTTTGCCCTGAAAGCTTGGGGAACTCAAAATAATTCTACTGAGTTCCAACAACATTTAAAAATTATAAACATGTTTTCAACCTACTTTTCACTTTATTAGCAAGATAAACAATTCTTTTGCGCATACTGCTTATTATGCAATATTCATAAATTATGTAGGATATAAAGATAACATGCTTAGATTAAACGTCTACCAAAAATAAGGTATTAATTGTAAGCCTTTGCTTTTTTATGCCAAACGTTTTTCACTCAAGTTTTGGAAATAGGTTTAGTTTTAAAAAATACAAAATAAACCACATTTGTATCTACCAGATACAGTAGCTATGGGTGCCTGTACCTGTATGAATCCTTGTAAAAATTCTTAAAGCATACAATACAATAGTCAAAAGACAACTGATCTGCGTATGGTGTCTCTTAGCTTTATCTTTATACGACATATGAGCCATTCAGTGCACAGATTGATCTTTAACAAAGTGTTGAGAAATGTGATGAAATAATGTCATAGTTTTTTAGCCAAAGGCCTAAGTAGCCAGTGCTATTTATTCCTATGTTGGCCATAGTTTAAACTAAGCCAAGTAAATAATGTCATAGTTCTTAAAGTTTCCTTTTATAATATAACATCAAATATATACTATCTAGAAGCCATAAATACAGATATAGTTCTCATATAACCATATATAAAATTAATAAAATAGTATAACCAAAAAATAATCGTATGTAAGGTTAAAACTTGATTGTGGCTGATGGAGTTAACCAATCTGTGCAAATGTTGTCTCCAGCTCTGATAGTCGCTCTAATATAGTCTCGTCGAGGCATTGCTGATCAAGAATATATAGTTTATAGACTTAAAGAGGAACTGCTCTGCCTGCAACATGCAGTTGCGCAACTTTATGATACCCCAGTGAACCCCTTCTCTGCACACAGGGTACGCAGCGCTTGTAGACAGCTGCAAAGGCCGGTCAAGTAAATCAAGTTGGTGTACATCAGGCAGTCAGACAGTCAGTCAGTCAGACAGACAGTTGGTCGCGCTGTGGCACAGGTAGCAGGCAACAGCATTGAACTGCCAACGAACTGACAGTGCAAAGTGCGAAATATCCCACAGTGCAGCTCGGGGATGCAGCTAACACAGATACAAAGATACACGCACACATGCAGACAGACAGACAGACAGACAGATAGATAGACAGATGCGTTAGGTTGGCTCGTTGGTCGTTAACGCTGGCACGCTAATTTGACGAAAGCCCATTTCATGGCGTTTTTCCACATTTCATGCCGTCCAATTCGGCACGCCATGACCACCACATGAAGCCTGCACCTTGCACCTTGCTGCATGTAGTATCTAAGTATCTAAGTATCTATATGTATATCTGCGCATCTTTCAGGTAGTTTTTAACACGCTGCAACTCATGCTGGTTCATTATGGGCCCAGCGTTTTGTTTACACCTTTGCGAAAAAAGTCAAAGCAACGGTTTTCCGTTTTCTTTAGCCTATTTCCCCCTGCCAATGACGACTCCTTTCGACCGTTCTGTTCATTTTGGCCAAGTCCAGTCGACTTGTTCTGCTGCTGGCCTTGTTTATTTTAGCTGCCGTTAGCCGTTTGTTGTGGCTATTTATTTGTTTTCGATTTTACATAGCTGGAAATTGTGCAAGACATTCTTCCATGCACTACATTTACATATACTATATATATATATCTATCTATCTATGTATCTTTATGTATCTATGCCCCTTTGGGCGATGTTTTCTGTGTTTATCTTTGCGCTGTTTTTATGAACTTCGCCGCTTTGTTGTTTTCTGCATGCTTAGGGCCTATTGTCAGCTGTTTTGTTGGCTATAAAGATTCCGTAGCATTGTTATAACTGTGCCTATGTGATTTATAAATTATATACTTATACAATACTCTTGTGCTTCGCACGCTCGACAACATTTTGCGGAAGAGAATTCAACTTGAAATATAATATTTTCCATTTTTACTTTTGACATGACATTGAATTTACTTGATTTAGGATTGTATTGAAATGTATTGCAATTTATCAGCTCAATGAAAATGCTCAACATCTGAACATTTAAGTTAATCCATTTCAAATTAATTTTGAAGACAGAAATTCATTTCAATTTGTGAATGATTGTGTATACAAATTT
This sequence comes from Hirtodrosophila histrioides, assembly GCA_037075165.1. Classification (NCBI taxonomy): domain Eukaryota; kingdom Metazoa; phylum Arthropoda; class Insecta; order Diptera; family Drosophilidae; genus Hirtodrosophila; species Hirtodrosophila histrioides. The sequence continues at coordinate 8,856,961 of JBAMCL010000390.1, read as the reverse complement.
GATTACAAATTGTATAAATGTATTTATATTTTTTTTCGCACTTTATCCTTACTAATTTTAGGATTAACAAACTTTTAAGCATTGCGGTTTTCTTTCTGTTGTCATATTCTGATAAATATTTATCTTAAATTTATTTTCATCAACTGTTAAACTCTAAGGTTATAACTCTCTTTAAAAAACTTACTGTGACGAGTGTTATATTTTATTCACAATTAATGCCAAAATCTATAAAAAGTTGGAAAATCCATCAATTTATTTCCTAAGATTCCATAACTTTGTCAAATCTGAGCTGATTTTCTCGAGAAATACTTTATAGTTTTAGCGTTGAATTCTGCTTTAATTTTTAATTAAATTAAATGCATTTAGGAAATAAATGTATGAATTTAATAATAATAAAGAAATAATAATTATAATAATAAATAAATAATAATTATAATAATTATTATAAAAATAAATAAATAATAATTATAATAATAAATAAATAATAATTATAATAATAAATAAATAATAATTATAATAATAAATAAATAATAATTATAATAATAAATAATAATTATAAATAAATAATAATAAATAAATAATAATTATAATAATAAATAAATAATAATAATTATAATAATAAATAAATAATAATAATTATAATAATAAATAAATAATAATAATAAATAAATAATAATAATAAATATAATAATAATAAATAATAACAATAATAAATAAATAAATAATAATAAAAAAAATAAAAATATTAAAAAGTAATAAAAAATAAACAAAATTTGTAAAAATTAGTAATTATTTCTGCATTTTTGCACTTAGATTTGAGCGAGCGTTCTATGTTTGTGTGGATTCTAGCGTTGCATGAGTTTTTCTTGCTTAACTTTAAACAGATATAGATAGATTTGGGACCCACTGTGCGTCATCGTCTTATTGAATTCAAATTGAACTTTCTATCCAGCAAAGCAAATGGGCAAATTTACAGATTTTATCAGGCGAACAAGCGTACAAGCGAACAAGCGAGCATTGTTTGGTTTGTTGTGGCACAAGACAAGCAACAAACTAACTACATGCAAGATATGCCACAGACAATGCCACAATGCCTCGGCAAGTGCAACAATTTGAGGCTACAGGCGAACCACCTACGTTGCGGTGCGCTTCTCCCCCCCAGGGCCCACGCAACTGCAGCCAGGGGAGATAGGGGGAATGGGGGCATGGGGGGGGCATGGGGGTTGGCGAGATGAGATGAGAGTTAACGTAAACTCCATAAACAGGTGTCTGCCAATGTATTTACATTTTGAAAAGCCACTAACGGTTATTTTTTGATATTTTTTTGTTGGTGCGGTTAACGCATGCGCACGCTGCTCTGCCCCACTCTCCCCCACTACCCCCTATCATTTGCCACAATGCCTGTTGTCACCCACACACAAAACAACAACAACAACAACACACACACACACAGCGTGTGTCGTTAAGACAAACAGACTTTCAGTTAGAAAGAAAGTGCCAAATAATAAAAAAAGTGAATGTTAAACAACAAAAATGCAATAAAAGATGTGATCACAAGAGTTGCATCGATTTGTTCAGAATAAGTTTGATCGAACTATTCACCAAACGAGCAATCGAACTATTCTCCTGATCTAGTTCGTTCGCAGCTAAGATAAAATCTATCGATTTGTTCCTAATAAGTTTGATCGAACTATTCACCAAACGAGCGAACTATTCTCCTGATCTAGTTCGTTCGCAGCTGAGATAAGTTCTATCGATTAGTTTATAAGAAGTTCGATCGAACTATTCACCAAACGAGCAATCGAACTATTCTCCTGATCTAGTTCGTTCGTTCTCCTGATTTAGTTCGTTCGCAGCTGAGACAAGTTGTATAGATTTGTTCAGAATAAGTTTGATCGAACTATTCATCGAACAAGCGAACTATTCTCCTGATCTAGTTCGTTCGCAGCTAAGACAAGTTGTATCGATTTTTTCCGAATAAGTTTCATCGAAATTTTCACCAAACGAGCAAACGAACTATTCTCCTGACTGTCGTTATGCTGATCTAATTCGTTTGCAGCTAAGATAAGTTCTATCGATTAGTTTACAAAAAGTTTGATCGAACTATTCTCCTAACGAGCGAACTATTCTCCTGATCTAGTTCGTTCGCAACTAAGATAAAATCTATCGATTTGTTCCTAATAAGTTTGATCGAACTTTTCACAAAACGAACGAACTATTCTCCTGATCTAGTTCGCTCGCAGCTGAGACAAGTTGCACCGATTAGTTCACAATAATTTTGATCGAACTATTCATCGAACTAAACGAACGAACTATTCTCCTGACTGTCGTTCAGCTGATCTAGATCAGCTGAGACAATTGCATATGAATGAATATAATTGAAAAATATCAAAAGAATAGCAAAACAAAAGGAACAGAACGAACGCGCTAAAGCAACGAGAGAACTAAACAAGTGACAGAACGAACTCAACAAACGAACTATTGTAAATGAACGAATTCATTTTGTTTGATTCCGATTATAAGTTGAGTGTTTCATTAATAGTTACCCGAACGAATATGTGATTCAATTGAACAAAATGAACAAAAGGAACTCAATAAAGAACCAACCTATAAGACCGTTTACTGAACGGAACTACTTAAGTTATTCGTTCAACTGAACCACGAGTTACAACTCTGGTGAGCACGAGGTCTGGCAAGCTCGGAAATCTTAGAAATCAATTTTAGCAGCCATGTCAACAGAATTCCAGCAAGTTTTAGCGTGGGCGCAAATGAGAATATAAAAAAATCTGTATATAATTTGATTCTATAGCCGAAAACATAAATTGAAGAGCGAGCAATAAATTCTGAAATGCTGCGCAGTTTTGAGATGCATTTGAAACTTGTTTGGTTGACAGAGATGCGGGCGCTGCATATGCAAATGCAGATCTAGATAAAGATAGAGATATAGATAGAGCTCATGTGCATCAGCTGCATAATAAATTAAAAGGGAAATATTAAGAGCATTATTGTTTGCTCATTATTCTGGCTGACTGACGGACTGGCAGACTGACAGACTGATGGACTGACGAACTGGCGTCCCACATGCAACGCCAGAGTCGCCTAATTGAAATAGAAATCACAGCCGCTGCCCGAGCTGCAGCAGCAGCAGCCATAAAACAGGCGCAGATGTTTCATTTCATGAGTTGAGTTATGTTCTAGCCATCTCTCTCGTGCCGCATCTCTCTCTCTCTCTCTCTCTGGCAGGCCTGGCTGACATTTGAACTTCAGGCGCGCAACCGCAGCATGCGGCACTGGGGGCCTTTTGGGGCACGTTGCATAAATAAACGCTTTTCTTCTTCGTCTTCTCTCCAACGAACAACAACATTATTCGTCTTTTATACAATGACCTAGAAATTTGGCTTTCTTTTTTAGCTTTTGGCATCTGCTTTACTTTTGGTTATCGCACTTGTGTGCAGCAGCACATTAATAAATTCGATACCATAAACTGAACAATTAATCAATGCTTCAAATAGTTGCATATAGCTCGAAATCAGGCAGCTCATGAGCTAGATCCGGACTACAGAAGCTGGCAATAGTTGAACACTCAAGGATGTAGAACGGTAACAAGTCAATGGCATTCCTAGAGAAGACAAACTCGAGAGATTTACGCAAATAATAGGAATGGGAAAGAACTCGATCTGTAGAAGCTAAAAATTCATTTCTTTTTAATTTTAAGATTTCATACAATTTTTCAAAAATATATAAGATCAGAAACAAATTGAACTTGAATGTAACAGCAATAAAGTGAATTTTAATGTAACCGATAAATATAACGTTAAGTTAATAAATGACTCTGTAATCGATATCGATACATAAAATATTGGTAATAATTCTATAGTAATTGAAGACAAGCAGACGTAATATAAATAAAACAAAGTCGTATTTGTTTTTACAAATAACAAATAATAAAAATAAAATTAAAAACTAAGAGAAAAAAAAGAAAAAAATAAAAAAAATATGAAAACAATAAAAAATATGAAAAAATAAATAAAAATAAGAAAGAATGTGAAAAAGGAAATAAAATATAAAAACTTAATTTTCTAAAGAATTTAAAAATCGGATTTTTCTGTAATTAGTTAACCTTTAATGCTAGATTAAACTAGACGCCAGGAAACAATCCACAGAGATATCGGTTCAGTTATAGATACATAGACATTAATTTATTTGAAGTCTCGTCATGAAATCGGAGCAAAAAATTAACCGCCTCAGAATATTTAAAAAAGCGTTTTAAAATTTGGAAATTCTAAGTTTTTTTGCCGATTCTACAGTATTTAAGGGAAGGTCTTTGGAAAAGAAGCTATGGCAATCACAATTGATGTTCCTGCCAAAAAAAAATAACTAGGATATCTGGCCTAGAGCTTGGCTCTTGTATCTCATATAAAAGTAGCACACTACATTATCGCATTAAAATATTTGAATTTTGCAACATAAATTTGAGCTAACTGAAAGTTTTAGCCGCACTGTTTTCAACTGCAGTTGGTTTGAAAATTAAAGGTTTTTCGCTCAGTCTTTTCAGTACCCGGAGCTGCGGACACTCCTCAAAATTTGCATGTCAGCTCTTTGGGCGCCATCACTTGGCGCCCATGCGGAAATCAAAGTCAAAGCCGCAATTACTCGCCATTAAAAAAGAAAAAGAAGCAAAATAAAAATAAAAATCGAAATCAAAATCAGAAAAGCATTTTGCAGTAGTTGAAACGTTTTATTCGAAAATTGCTTCCGCGCTGCACAATTTGTCACGGCAACACCTTTGGGGCGATCCAACGGTACGTCTACACCTTCAATACGAGCTCCAACTGCCCCCACTCCCCCCTCACTGGTGCCATATGACAAAATGCGCAGCGGTGCGAAATATCAACTGACTCTGGGCCCCGTTAAATGATCAAAAAGCTAAAAGCCGACAGCGTCGACATAGCCAATAAACAGTCAATTATAGCACACACACAAACACACACACACACACACACATACACAGACGGACACAAGTGCATAATATTAAATGTTGCTGGGCTTGGGGCGCTCCATCAGTCATTGAATCATTCAATCATTCAGTCAATTCGTCTGCTTCGAGCAGCTTCAGCTTCAGCTTCAGCTAAACAGCATTACAAATTACGCAAATGTTGCCAGCAGGTTTACAACAAAATCCATTTGCATTTCCATTGCGTTTTCTTTGTTGTTGTTGTTGTTGTACAACAATTGTTGCTGTCTCACCTTGTTGTCTAATGCACGCGCAGCGCAGCGCAGCGCTGGCTGTTAATTTATAGCAATTTAATGAAAATTGCCAGCTTTTGCACTGGCCCCAACCCCAACCCCAACACCAGCCTCCAGTTGCAACTCAGCCCCCCCAGGAGGTGTTCCCAGGCGCTTCTCTGTTTGCTCATCATCAGTGTGTTCACATATACCCAGCAAACCTGAGCTGAATCGGGTATACCAGTTTTCTTTTATTTTTTTTATGATTTTTTTTATATTAATATATTAATATTATCTGATAAAGATTCAATTTCATTTAAATAATTCAAATTTATTTATTTTTGCAATAGTTTTCGTAATGAACCTTCATTTTAATACTGAGAATTTATTTTAATTATATTTTTCCTCATATGTATGGTTATAGTTTTAATTTTTTATTTAACCTTCATTTTTATACTAAGAATTTATTTTAATTATATATTTTCTCATATGTATGGCTTTAGTTATAAATTTGCAACCAAATTTCACAATATTTAAAAGAATTTAATGGAAAAAAGAAAACAAATTAAAATATATCGGCAATCGATAAAAATGTTGGTTCACTTTCTGCATACGTTGAAAAATGTATTAAAGTTATCCTGATCATATCCATCTCTAATCGGAAATATGAATTTTGCTTGCTAACCGCAATTTAACAATTGTGTTTAATTTTCTCATCTTAAAGAAACAATAATGTTAAGTTTCTATATAATTGTGAAACGCTTGGACAATAGGAATAGTAAGGAAAATTTAGGCGAGATTTAACCTTACAAGATAACATTTGACATGAGAAAACTAGCCCAAAGATACAAAAGAGAACTTAACTCGGGATCTAAAAGGGTCAGACTCCCTAAATTTGGTATGTGGACTCCACTGAGTACTTACAGAGCAGTGTCTGCACTTTATATACCCTAAGAGAAGTAATTCGTTTGAATATTAATGTACAGGGCAGCTGTTAGTCGAGTCACTCTTAAGTGCAACATTGTGAATCAGTTGCTTATCAAGATTGGTAAACGCTTGGGAACGTGGCCCAGAGTCGTACGCACATCAGTCTTGGCCAGCTCATTGGCTACTGGAATTACAACAGAAACTTTGGCAACACGTTTGTATAAATATTATTGTACAAATATGTGAACTAAGCGGCTTACAAGGCAGTCGCCTCTTTCAATGGGGGGCTTGTCGCAATATTTTGATCAGCCCTTTTAATAGCACAACAATATAAATTCCCAAAATATTTGGCTATAAAACTTAAGCAGCATTTTTATATTTTCATTCAATTAAATGGCAGACGACGCTTTAAAAATTTCTCAATTTTTCTCATTTTCGTTTTTTCTTTTTTTTTTTGGCGCCCAAAATAAAAGTTTTCAACATTGTCTCGCGTCGCGACATTTTCGACTGCTTTGCGGGATTAGCATTTAAGTTTTGGTCTATGTGGATAAATGGGGGCACCCGTGGTGACAACGGCATTAAAATAAGTTAGTCACCTACATTATTGTAGCTTGTCGGGGGTGTGGGGCCTTCGAGGAGCATCGTCAAATCGTCAAGTCATCAAGTGGAGCCATAAAATTGTTATTTTATTGCCAGAAAATTGTTGGAAATTGAAAGGTGCTTGTAATTGAAAGGTGAAGCGATTTATCAAAAGGCCAAAGGAAATGCCCTAAAGACAGCCATCAAATTTGTAGCAATTGGAGATGAGCAACTGTGACTGTTACTGTTCAAATATCAGTGAATCTTCCTGATTCCAATGTATTCATTTGAAGATTTTATAAGATTTTTTGCCGTTTCAAATCTTTCAAAAAGCAGAAATTTCTCCGTTGACCGTAAAATATAACCAAATTTGTCTTGTCTTTCCATTAAAAGTTCTAATTTTCCTGCGGAAAACTCCAGCTTAGATTCATTGCTGTTTTAATTTCGGAACATGGTCTGTGACTGTTAAATGCGCTGCTCTGTTAATGTTAACAGTGATCGATATGTCACTGTTATTGTCAGAAATGTGACTGTTATGATGAACTGTGACTGTTATCTGTTACTGTTAATATCTTAACAGCGACTGTTAGTGTTAATCTCAGGATTGTAACTGTCATAGTCACAGTGTAACACGATATTTCTCACTCTTGGATGTGATATTTGAAATACCACTTGAGTTTAGCTAAAAACGAGACTTGAATGTTTTATTTAGAACTTAGCTGAGTTGAAAGTTTATTTGTGTTGGTTTAACGACATTAAATAAACGAATTAGTCAGCTTTTCGATGTTGTCAACTGCCTGGGTCCATCAATGATATGTAAATGCAGTTGGGTCTGTTGTTAACCTTAGATTATGATCATAAATTGATTGGATATTATCAGCTTCGAGTGGCATACACGAAACTCAATTGATTTCAAATTGGGCTCTTCTACAGATATAGAATATGGATAGATTGGTAGGGGGTGTGTGTGTTTTGTCATATTTCGATACGGCCTGGCTCAATTTATGCACACTGCGGACAGGTAGGTAGGTACCGTTATCACGTTTCTAACGGCACTCCTGTACCCCTGTCTCCCAATCCGCTGCCTCCCTTTGTTTGCATATGATTAAGCCGCGCTCACAGGTGAACGAACCGGGCACCGGCTCCGATGACTTTTCGAAATGACCATTTTTATTGTATTTTGCCCACTTGTCTTTGGACAGGCCATAATCAAATGTTATTTATGAAATATTGTATAATTTATGCATACATATAGATATATATATATGTATATATATATATACCTGCGATCAATTAGCTAATGATGCAGCAATAGCCAAAGCCAAAGCCAAATAACAAAATACAGGCAAATTATACAACTGCCAAAGGGCTGAAATGGATATAAGGCTTAGAAAATAGCAGATAGCAGATAGCCAGTCAGTCAATCAAGCCCATTGGCCATATATACTAATTAACAAACCATTTGTTTGCCATTTCAAGGCATTCCTTTCAACATTTTGGAATTCTATTGCGCATTCATTCTAGAAATCAGAAAAGCGAACGTAACGTGCTCTTCAAAACTTTCACCCAAAACACAATTAAGGCACAATTTGACTTGACGTTTCGGCCAAATGAATAAGCGTGCCGATCAAACAGCCTCCCCCTTTCTATCCCCCCAACCACAGAGCCAAACAAACACGCAGCCAGAAGAACAAAAGTGTTAAAACGAACATTTCATTTTCGACAAAAATGTGTTCACATTCAAGTTACAAGCTAATTAGCCACAGCAACAGCAACAGCAACAGCAATAGAAACACACTCAAAAATAGAGACGTGCAGGAAAAAGCCGTCTAGAACATGAAAGCATTAAAAGAAAGCAAGGCGCAAGGCGCAAGACAACGAGGGCTGCTTTTCAAAGTACCCGACACTCAAATTTATGCGGTTTTGTATTTGAACGCTCTAACACGTAAGAGTGTCTATGGACACTTATTATATTATTCACAATAGTGAAAAAATGAAGAGCTTTTACATCATTTGAATATTTTTTGACTTTTAGTAACAAACACACCAAATTATGTCTAGAAGCTTTGAAAGCTCTCAGAAGCTTTTAACGGCACTTTTTATTTTCATGTGCACAAAACATGTGTTTTTTCGCGCGTGAAATTTGGAATGCTGCATGTTGTGTTTTTTTTTGTGCTAATTAAAGTAAATATATTAAACCAATTCAGCTGATAAGTTTTTTCGTGAAGTATCATAAAAAGAAATTTAATTTAACTTCGTAATTTGGAAATGACTATTTTTACACGCAGAGCCCCAAGAGTGCACTTATTCTCACCTTACAGGTAATCGAAAGCTTCTACATTCTTTCTGACTTCATTTTTGAGTTCTGGATCCACAATTCACTTTAGAAAAAATTATTCGATTTAATTTTTTCCATTAATTTTAAAACTAGCCTTAGAGGGTTAATTTGCTTTTATTTCCCCTCAAAAGTACAATGTTTTATTTAAAGCTTAATTTTAATTTGTTTTAGCGATTGCTTTTCAACAGTAACATTTCTTTAGTTTACTTAATGAATTTATTATGTTTAAAAATAATTAATATAGGAAAATTAATAAAGGAAAATGGGGAAGAAAACCTTATATGTTATCTTATACCTAGATAACTGGCTTATGCGGTTAAAAATGGCAAAATAAATTTGTTTTATTTTTAGTTCTTATAGTTAGTCTTTACAGTTTGTAATAAACTTAATTTTTTACGTTTTATTAATTCCTTTTTTTAAGTATAATATATCAATGTTAGAATTATTATTTTTTTTTAAATTTCTTTTTAAACATTTTAAAAGTAGTTAACAAACATCTTAAACAAAAGACAATACGCTCGTAAATATAAATTTTATTTTTACTAACTATGATTTAATAAATACTTTTTTTTGACTATTAAATTCTAATGTTAGAATTTGTTTTTGATTTATATATCATCAGAAAAGAGAATTTATTCATGATTATTGTTAAAACAAAATGAATATATTTGTTGTTTTAACCATGCAAATTCGAAGTAAGAAATATATCTTGATTTTTATTATAAAAATCAGTGATAAATATCATTTTGTGATATTTAAAAATTGAAATTAAAATTAAAATCAGTGCATTGTACTATAAATCCAATTAACAAGTATTAATATGAAAACAAAACAAGATAAAATACATATAAGTATGTTGTATAGCTGTGTTTTTAAAATAATATTAAAGGAATACTCTGAGTAATTTGATATAAATACAAAAAAGTGAAATATGTCGCCTTAAATAAAGATTAAACCTGTTGCGTACCCTAATGTATTCCACAAATGAAACAAATTTCAAAAAGTATCAAACCAAGCTGCACATATAAATAATTAATAATCCTGTATTATCACTTATATGTACGTACTTATGGAACCGCCCGCTCCCTAGCTTGTCGATACAGATACGCGCACATGTGTAGCTTGTAGCTGTAGCTGTATCTGTAGCTGTGAGTTGTTGTGCCGCATCTTGTAGATACTTGTATCTAGCGTTCCATGTCGCAGCGCGCGCGACTTGTCGACAACACGCTCGTCAAAGTTCGACACGGCCGATCGCCCCTTAAAGTTGTTTGCTCGAGATCTCCAATGAAATTCGTGTATCATTTAATGTGTGTGGGCAAGCAATGGAGCGGATCGGGGTGCGGGGTGCGGAGTGCGCAGTCATGGCAATCCATGGAAGCTTTCTCGTTGGCATTTACCGTACGTTCTTGAGACTTGTCACAAGGTAAAGTGCGAATGAACAAGCTCCGTGCAGTTTCTCAGCCTCATAAATCTCTCACCTGGCATGCCAGATTAATAGCAGATCATCTATATAGTATCGGCCACAAACAGTTGGCCCAGGCCTCCTCGGGTTCAAAGACTTGACGCTTTTTAATGAGCCCGCATCCGCAATGGCTAAATGTGCTTTTCCTCCGCCTTGTACTTAAGCGCAATTACAAATTTGCCGACATTCCAGGCCCAGGCCCAGACCCAAGCCAAGGCCCACACAATGGCCCACCGAAAACTCATTTTGCGCTTCGGAAAAAGCAGTTTAAGCCTTAAAGACATGGCTAACCGCATTGACCATAACGACCATGTGCCGCTGATTGATCATTCGTGTGCCGCTCCAAAAGAAAAAAATATATAAATTGATGTTTCCACAGCGACACTTTGTGATGATTACTTGAGTTTTGTATACCCTGGCCGGGGGTATATTCGACTGTGTGACGTTCCTGACTCCATGGAAGAGACCAGAGTTTCTTTAAGTGTGGCTCTAAAGTTTGGGAAACGCTAGAATCGACGATATATTCATCTGTCGTAATTAAGCTCAGTTTAGTTTAGTTGTGAAATGAGTTTTGTTTCAAAAAGACTATTTTGTTTTGTAAACTTGTCAATGAAATAGTTTTATAAGCATATCTCTGTGAGGGTATTGAATCTTCGGCCAACCAAAAATAGTTTTTCTGTCGTTTTTCTCAATTTGTGGTTTGTTAACATTTTTCTTGGTTTCTTTGATTCAGTGCGTTGACATTCATTTGCTTTTGACTCTTGTGCTGACCATGGCCAAAGTATTCATTGGATATGTATTTCTATATCTGTATCTGTATCTTGTAGTCTAAATATAGCGCCCCGCCGCTTGTCCATCTCAACTGGTCGACGTTGACCATGTGCGGGCATGTGGGCGTGTCTAGTGACTCTTCACAAATCACAACTCACAGTTCACAATTCACTTAGCGCCTGTCACCGCTCGGGGGTCAGCCCTATATGCAAATGTCTCGCTGAACAATCCGATTGAGCAGAGGTTTTCTTGATCGTCAGGGCTTAGTGCTTATCTTGAGCATTGATAAGCCGGGCATATAAAAGCTGCCCCAACGTGTGGGGCAACTAGTTATAAAAATAAATGTAAATAAATTCAATTGTGTAACAGAGCTTTTAATTTGATTAGGTAATATTAAATATATAGTAAATTAAAGCATGTTTTTTTATTCTTGCTTAACAAAAAACATTCCTAACTAGGAACTAAGATGAAATAGGGGTGGAATATTCGATTGCGATCCCAGTCATCCTCTTTTTAATTAGAAAAAATATAGAAAACTATTTCAAGAATTTGAAAAACATTCTTTTTTCTGTCTATATTTTGGCTGTTATTTTTCCTTCCCATCCCCAGACTCTCCTAAATTATATTATATTATATTGTATGCACTAATTTAAGTAACACAAATATTGTTTTTGCATAAAATGCATAAACCTGGCGCTCAGCAAGACACTTTACCACTTATAACAAAACTGAAAAGTTGGATGAGAAAGGATAAGAAAAATCTTAAAAATAAAAAAAGTCCTCCCAATTCGATTCCTAATAAGCGGAAACTTTGCCCAAGTTACAATGCACAAAAAAAAACCCAAGAAATGAGTTTTAGTTTCGAATTAATAGATACAACTAAGGATATAATATTTTTAAAAGAAGAAAAACGATTGATTTTAAACGATTACCTATAATAAGTGAAATGAATTTCAAGTATGTATGAATTTACACCATAAAAAATTCCTGTAAAATTAGCATCATTTAATAATAGAAGCTCTGGTAAAGCCAAAAATGTTTCAAATGGAGGAGGAAATGGAGTATTTAGAACTTAAAATCCATACTTATAAGGTAGGAGCGCATAAGATACTCTATAAAACTCGAATATGGCTTTAGTGCACTAGTTTTGCTGGCAGCTTTTAAGAATTGTGCTTTAGCAGTTTTGTAGCCATAATGTTATCCGTTAGCTGACAAAGTTAGCTGCTGCACAATTAGAGATGAGTTGTCGGAGTGGGCTTAAGGCTTTGGCGGCTGCTTTGGAGTGCCGCGGGGCCAAAGGGGGCATAAATCACATTAACCGCAGTCATAGCCATATCAAATTTCGCGGCTGTGTTGGGTGTTGTTGCCTGTTGGCCAAGTTAATTGATTGGTTGCTGCCTGCCTCTGCCTGCTGCCCCTGCCTGCTGCCTGCTGGCCTCGAGCTCAAAGTCAAAGCCGCTGCAGCAAATGCCGCACGCCCGCAAGTGCTGACATTTGTTCAGTGTCACGACTTCGCAGAAGCAGCAGACAAACTTGCAGATGAAAATACACAAATGGACAAATGCACAAATGGACAGATGGACAGAGGGACAGATGGAGGGATGGACAAATGGACAGCTGAACAGTTGAACAGACAGATAGACAACAAGCGCGGCAGTTTGTTCTGTGTTAGAAGCGCGCAGTTCGTCAGTCTGTCAGTCAGTCAGTCAGTCAGTCAGTCAGTTAGTTAGATTGCGAGCTAGTCAGTGGCTGCCACTCACGACAACGCCAATACCTAGACCAAGATCCCAGCCCAAACCCAGACCAAGACCAAGTCCAAAACCAAGACCAAGACGAAGACGAAGAGGAAGACTGCGAGCAACTTTCTTTCGTGCCGCGCAATGACAGCGTCTAAGAAATCGCAGGCAGCATCAGTATTAGAGATGGCAAAACAACACTTGATAGTTTCGATAGGCATAGCTTAAAACTGTCGATAGTGCTGTTGAAATTAAGTATGTTAAGCTAGATCTAAATAACCAGAAAGTCCATTGACATTGGCTTAATAATAATAAAAAGTATAGTTGTGTGTTCTATATTTGGACAGCAATTTGTAGCTCAGTGGCTTTTTATCCGATAAATCAGTAGGTGTTTCTCAGATGTGCGTGATTTTGTGTTCTTTGGACTATGTTCAGGAGTCAAACAAAGCATCCCTGATACACCATAACAATCTCTTCCCTTTTAAAAAAAAAAAAAAAAAAAAAAAAAAAAAAAAAAAAAAAAAAAAAAAAAAAAAAAAAAAAACATAAAAAAAAAAAAATTTATACAACACCCCCTCCAAATTTTTTTTTTTTTACAAAAAAATTATTTTTTTAAATAAAAATTTTTTTTTACTAATTACATTATATAAATAAATAAATTAAAATAAAAGGTGTTAAAAGGAGAGCTCTGTATAAGTTATAATTTTTGTAAAATAATAATATAAACATATCAATCATAATTATGTGAGATGCCATATAAAAACTCATCCTTAGAAGAGGAAACATTTTCGGCTTTAATTGAAGCCACTCTAATGAGCCCGCATTGATGTAAAGCCAAAGCGAAGTTAGTTCAACATTTTTGCTAAGAAAGGATAGCCCATTGACATATCCTTTGATTTTAGTACAGAACCAGAAGCATCGATAGTGAAACCATCGATAGTATCGATAGAGGCATCGATATTTTGCCAGCTCTAATCAGCAGCCAGGCAAAGGCTCATCATGATGTCATTGATCTTAGCTGCAACAGGCGAGCTGCATTGTTCTGAAGGAGTCGTCGGTGTTTGCAACTTCTGCTGCTGCTGCCGCTGCTCGGCTTTATCTGTGCGCTGATCTGCAGCTTTGCAGCTTGCGGTACTTGCTGCCAGTTCAAGAGTCAGCGTCACGTTGGGTTCTTCTCTGCTTGCCACTGTTGCAACTGCAACAGCAACAGCAACAGCCTCAGTTGGCGACTGCAATTTTTGAAATTAATTTAACATGAACTCGCAACTAATTTGGAAAGCGCGGACGCTTCGTTGATTTGTGTGCTGCATAAAAATTCATTAAAGAAATGTGCGCCGTAAACATTTTGCAGACTGGCGCAATGTTTTTTTTTTGTTTTCCTTCTTTTTTTTTGTTTTTTTGGCCAATTTCTTTATAGCTTCATATGGCTTCCAGACAGCTGCAAGTTGGCGGCGCTTTAATAGCCCCAACTTGACTCTTGTCTCTTCTGAGTTCAGTTTTTTGGCCAAAACAAGTTTTTGAAACTGGTTCTCACTGTTGAAGAAGTCTGTCTTTTTTTGTTTTTTTTTGTATAGTTTTGTGGCTGAGCCGTTGCCAACAAGAATTTATTTCTAACTTAAGCAAATGCGACTTTATCGGCAAAAGACTGAAAGAAAATAAACAAGTCAAATGGCGCGACTACAAGTTATCCTGTAAGCCATATACAATAGCTATATATTTAGGCCAGCTGTGTTATATGTTAACTTAAATATAATGAGAGTATTTCTGGACTGAACTAAGCTTCGTGTGTTTGGGCCATGTTTTTGAAAGAGCCCTCGAATTTGGTAGCTTTCTGTTTTCAGCTTGTTATACAAATGCCTACAAAGTGTATAGCCTTTTTGCTGAGTTGCTGATTTTGTTGAGGAGATATTAAGTAAATGATTGGGCCAGGCCATGTTTGTTTAGATTTTCAGCTGCCTGGCTTCAAATTTCATGCGAAAGTCTTTGGGTTCTCGAGGCGGAAGCATTTCAGAGCTGTGCTTCTTGGCTACGTGCCACCGGCCAGGCCGTGAGCATTTGGTGTGACAAGCGCTGGGTAACGACAGTTTCCGCTTGCGTTTCAATCAAATCTGATTGAAGCTTCTACACACACACACACGCACACACGCACACACTTCAAAGTGTTTGGCTAGAAGTGAAACGGGAAAATCCACTTGGAAATGAGCGCGCGCAATGAAAATGCATTTTCAACGCCTCAATCAACAACTTAATTCAATTAATTTTGAAATGTTTGTGGGACGTGGCGCATATAACTAGTTGAAGAATGATAACAACAACAACAACAAACACATGTTGAACCGATTATAATGAATTCTGCAAGACAAACAACAACAAAGCTGCTCAAAATCAAATCAGCAGCGAAATTCTTACTAAATAACAGCGGCGTGTCTTCTTAGCCCAAAATAAACAAACAATAAAATGTGCATAAATTTAAAGGCAGTTCATTTAGTTTTTCATTGTTGTTGCTGTTTGTTGTTGTTGTTAGCAGAATTGGCAACTTGCACGTAAAATTGCTGGAAAGCCATGGAGCAGCACACAAGCTGTTGTGGCAGTGGCAAGGCAACAAAGGGTAGAGGAGCTGGCAGATTGGAGAGCCAGCAGCGGCTTTTAAACGTCAGGTTGAAATTGGTGCATGAAAAACGTTTTGGCAGCAGCGTACAGTGCGCTAAATAAATATGCATACATGTCTGTGTACGTGCTATGACTAACTGATTTGGGAATGTTATAGAATATACATGGAAAACAACAAAAATATTGCAAACTTTGATCGCTAAAGACAAAGAAAGCCAAGCAACTCAGATGTGAACTCGATTAAAAGAATTTCATAGATGCTATCTATGAGAAAAGGAAACCATCAAATAGACTATGAGATACTTTAAATAAATGATTTCGAAAAGTGTGCAAAGAGATAACAATTAATATTAGAAAAGACTTCAAAACTGACTTAAGTAAGTATCTAAAGGAAAGGGAAGCTGTATAATAGATTGATTGTTTTTAGTGATAATTAAAAACCCAACTTAAATTTGAAACTATAGCCGAAGGCCTCGGTACCCAGCGCTATAAAACTGCTTGTTAGTTTAATTTTAAAGTTAAGCTATCAATATTAATAAATAAATAAACAAAATTTGAAGCTTTCGAAAAGATTCTTAAAGAAAGAACCATTATGTAACTCGACGAAACTCAGAATATAAAAAGACCCAGGAGGACTCTCCTCACAGTTTATTAAAAAATAACAACAAATAAATTATTGGAAATAATCTCATCTAATAAAAGCAAGCCAATAAAAGCATTAATGTACTTCTTTTATTGATTTTGCAAATTTTAGTAGATAACAAAGATAATATATTTATGGAGAGGAAGGAATTTAGATTAAAGTAGTAAAGTCAATTTGTGTTTTTAAGCTCCTTATTTGTACCAGAGTGATTTGGATCTTCTGATCTTTACTACATAGTTATCTTTATGTTGAAGTCGACTTTCCTATTATTATTATTTTTACTTGTTATTTGTATCTCAATCTAGAATGAATTTATTTAAGATCTGCCCCAAAGTGGACAATAATTAAGTTTTATAAAAGTACATTGACATTTAGTTATTTCATTTTAAATATTGAAGGGGATGGGTTGGGGTTTGTACATAATTTCATATTATGATAATTAGAAAATAAATAAACTATAAAAGATTCCCAAACGTTTGCTAAATGATAACAAATAATCTCAGATGAGAGCTCGATGGAAAAAGCATTAAAGATACTCAAATTTATTACAAAAGTAGGAATCAATACATTAAATTGATGCTAATTAATGCTCATCACAAATAAGAATAGAAACTCTGCGATTAATAGTCGAAAGCTTGGCCATGGGAGCTCTATGAAGATCATCTCTAAATGGATTTAGAAATGCTGTTAACATTATGCTACTGTTTAGGTATTTACGAGTATCTAAGATTTAGATAAGGCAAATAAATAAATGAGCAGAAAACATGAAATTTGGGCTGTAACTAGTTATCCTGAAATCTGAGTATAGGCAAAACAAAATGTTTTGTGAAATTCAACAAAATTCAAACTAATTTGCATAATCGAATTTCTCAGCTTAGGTTTTGGGTTGCTGAGATTTTTGTTGTGATTCGTGATTGTTCAGAGTTTTGATTAATATGATCGAGGGAATTAGCATATTAAAGGCGTATTAATGACTGGAAAGAGCTGCCGGCCGGCTTAATGGAATTGGCAACTTAGCCAACGGTTTAAATATAGCTCAAACTATCATCGGTGTAGATTTAGTCCGAATGCCGGTTCTATTAAGCCGCTTTTGTGGACTTGAGCTACTTGTTGTGGCAACATTTCAATTTGGCCTGGCCAACTGTAGGCCAACTCTGAACGAACGGCTTGGCGGTAATTGCGGCTAAGTAATCGGGCGATCTTGACTTGTATCTTATAAATACCCCACAATTTATGTTTGCTTAAGAACCAAACTGGCGGCCAGAAGCCGAACCGTTAAATGCGCGTGCCGCTGTTGCCTCTTAATTAAAGGCCACGAACTGCGAATGGATGCCACATTACAAAACCAATTTACACGCCCCAGTGCAGGTTGCCACATACATACTATCTGGCCCACTGGAGAATCGAGGCATTGAGAATTGAGAGTACGGAGAATCGAGGCAAATTCAATTTGAAAACAAATGCGCGCCGCTTGACATTGAACGGCGTCGGTTGGCAAACGCCGCGGCGGCATTCCGCTTATTTCCTCTCATAAATTTGGCCAGTTTTGTAATACTATAGATTCGCTACGGTTTTTCACATACATACTCGTTATTTATAAGCCTCGTGTGTCTATAAACTAATTTGTTTGGCTCTGCTGGCCGCAAAGAATGTTCAGCATTACGAAAATTGCGGCGGAAACTTTAGAAACTTACTCCAAATGCAACGCCGATTCAACCGTATGATATCATCACTTTTGAAAGGGGCTGCCCATGCACTATAACTATTATTATATACCCTTTCATAGGGTATTATGATTCTCCCACGAACGAGACTTCCATAAACTGTATTCATCTATTGTCTAGTTCATAAAACTCGGCACAGATTTGCGGCTAGTTCTGATTACTTTATCTTATAGCTGTCATAGAAATAATCGGTCAGGAGTTCAGTTGATGTATGAAAATCATAAAGATCTGTGTCAATTTTTATGTTTTATTATGCTATTTATAAGATATTTGCATTTCATCAAAATAGTACTACAATTTCTTAAACCTGTCATAGGAATAATCGGTATAAAAATGACTTCTTATATAAACAACTTTTATTTTTTCAAATCTCCCAAAGAAACTCAGGAATTCAAAGCATAACTATAGTTACTATATGAGGGTTCGCTAAATTTCTATGAACTTATATAAAAAACTTGAAGAAACTTGAAAAAACTAGTTAGTTTTCTAAGTTGCTATGGGTGCAATTGTATTAGTATCTCTACAAGGGTATTCCATCTTCGACAAGCTGAATATAGCGTTTTTCTTGGTATTGTGGTTGTTATTGCTAGTTGCAATTAGCCAAGTTATTGTTTGGCTTAGTTGAATTCAAAGTACGTATTTAATAGAACTGTTGGCATGCCATGCAAATGTAATGACTTAGGAACTGGTTGGCAATGAATATTACGACTACGACTACATAGTATATTTGAATTAATGCTCATGACTAACAGTTCAGCACTTTATAGTTTGATAATATATAGTTAATAGCTTATCAAAGCAATGCTGTGGGGAGAAACCCATATAAAGTACATAAACAATCCAGAGCAACGAACTTGTTAAAGTTTATTTTGGATAGCTTGGAGAGTAAAGAAAAAGGTTTTTAGTATGCCAAAAGCATTGGGGCTTTGAAATGGACATATAACAAGTGGAATAATAATGAATAGTGTCAAAAGTGGGTGTTGAAAATATAAATTATTTGAAATTCAAACAAAGTTAAGAGAAACTTTATAAAATATGCATATTCTAATGAATCTGTTGAATCATCAGTTTAAGTTATCATTCATGAATCATAACTAAAAGTTGGCTTAGACTCTAGTTTTTATATGATTTTCTGTCAGCTTGGTGAAGAAATCTGTAGATTGAGTAGTAACAATATAGTATATAAGGATGTATAAGCTAAAAAATATAGTTACGGGCTCAGAAGTGTAATAATAATGCTGAGTATAAGCTTTGTTATAGTATAAGTTGGTATGTCTCTGTAAATAGTAACACATGCTTACAATTCGCAACTGGTTTAAGCGCAGACCTGACCATGTTGCTGACTTGAAAAGATTGTAAAACACGACAGCTGCCTGTAATTTGAGTAGTCGGGCAAAATGCGAAAATGTGTCGAGTGTTTTATTTATTGATTACGAGTATTTACGAGCTGCTTTACACTTTAATTAATGTACGCATAATTTAGCTACGGTTATGGGTATCAGCGATCCAAAGATGACGCGACCAGTGAACCCAGGTTCAAGTTCACTAAAAAACAGAATGACAAAATGGAAATGTAATTAAAATTATTATGTCACGCAATGCGAGCTCGATTGACAATTTAAAAACACACACAGAGAAATATTGCGCAATCTATAAACAATTTTAATGAATTATGGTTTTTCGGTATTTGTAAATGAAAAATTCGAAATTCATGTAATGCGTTTTTGATTGAGCATTTTGTGCACGTTTTCAATATTTTGTATAGAAATCAAGCGCCGCGTGAGTTGGCAAAATGAAACAAACGATTTTTTATGAATGAATAGCGTTAAATTGGCGATTGCAATAACGATCATAACAACAACAGCAACAACAATAGCATTTGTTGTAAACATTTTAAAGCTTTTCGCAATACTATTTGCAAATGGATTTTGACATCGTCAGCAAAAGTCGCCGTTGCCGCTTGACCCCAAAAAATGAAATTGTTTAAATTGATTTTGATTATTTGCTCAACTTGTTGAACTCAATTAATTAACTGGAGATAACTAACTGGTCGTGGGTGTCAGCGCCAACCAATTGCCGTTCAAAATTGTACATTTTCTTCTGTTTTTTTTTTTTCGGGCAGATCTTTCGAATGGCAGATGAAACCAACAACAAGTTGAAGGCAAAGGTTCAATGGCGGCATTTACAATTAAACTCATATTTTTATTGAACTTTATTTATTTATAAACAATTGTCTAATGGCTGTGCTTTTGCTCTTTACAGGTAAACCAAACGCTTTCGGCCAAAAAGAGGGTTATTAGATACTTGTGTATGTATGCGGGGTAAGCTGAAGCATCCATAAAACGCAGTCTGAACATTTTATGAGCCAAGTGCCAAAAGCGTATTCAAATGAAGTTGGCCGGGTAAAAAGCCAAAGCCAAAGCCAAAGCCAAAGTTAAAGCCAAAACCGAAACCAAAACATGTGTCAGACATGTCAATGTGGCGGTTAAAGCCAAGTGCCCATAAACCCCATACAGATATCCATCCCAGTAAAAAGTGTGGAGAAAGAGAGCGTGGCGCAAAGTCAAAGAAAAAGTCTAACTCATTTTTATGCGCATTTTGCAGTTTGCAATTTTGGTTAGCTTTTAGCCGGCATCGCATTGCCAAATGCAATACCAAATTTTAACCAGTTGCCAGTCTTACCAGCTGGTTGGCTTGACTTGGCTTGGGATCTGTGTTGACAGAGGTCTGCAGGTTTTCCTGAACCGTCCCGTCCCGTCCCGTCCCGTCCCGTCCCGTCGTCTTATCAGCCCACGGATCGCGGCTTGATGTCTTCCAATTGCCGCCGGAAATTTCATAATTTCGTTCGCTTTTCGTTTCCCAAATTAAAATGTTACATTTATGAAAATGTATTATTATGTCTATCGTAAAATGTCATTGAGTGACACTTGACACGCCGCCCACACTCTTCCCCTCCTAAAAGACACAAGCTGGAAATGCTAACTTTGGGACCCCGAAGTCTTGATACTCTTGCCAAACAATATGTTTTCAACACAAAATTGCAATTATCGACTATTCATATTACCGTGTACCTTTACAATAGGAACGCTGATTTAAATAAAGACATCTGGCAGTTGAGATCTGAAGATCCAGATCAGTCTGATAATAAAAAATAAAAATGAAAATAAAATAAGTAAAATAATAAAAATTAAAACTAAAATAAAAAAAAAATATTATCATCTTTCTATCTAGTCACATATAATATATTCATTCGGTTTCTTATTATATTTGAACATATTATTGTATCTGTATCTATGATCTCAATTGTCCTTAAAGAAGAGCTTTAATTTGTTATAAAGACCTTCCACTTGACATGCGGTTTAAGTTCAGGGTAAATGAAAAGTTAATCGAGGGTCTGCTTTAAAACTAATTTCTATAATTTCCTCATTTTTTTCCTTAGGTGTAATTTAAGACTAAGTATGCTAAAGTGATATATAATAACTAGTAAGTTCATAAACATTGGTAATTAATAAATAAATTAATATATAAATTACAATGCAACTCGCAATTGTTGAGTTTTGTTGGATACTTTGAATAGCAAACATGTTCTTTATATTCAACTCATACTCAATTGTCGATCGTAGCTACGAAGTCAGTATATATTATATATATATTATATTAAAGTATATATTATATTATAGTATACATTATACAGATTCGATCCGATTGGTTCTGATATCTTTAGATTGCCTGCCTGCAGCAAAAAGAGGCATCTGCAACAAGTTTCGTTCATTAAGCTTTAAAACAGAGAGACAGGCGAAAGGAGTTCGAGTCGACAATTGTTGCTGATCGAGAATATATATACTTTTTGGGTTGGATAAAGCCAGCATAACACAATTGATGACAGAATTGTAATACCCTCGGCCAGGGTATACAAATCTCTGCAATAGTTGCAATCACAAATTATTTTGACAGCGACAATTGTCGCACAACCCCACACAACCCTCTAACCTAAACCACCTCCACCTCCCCTCCAGCTCCCCTCCCCAGGGCCAGCATGCACTAATTTTGTTGATTTAAGCGGCTTTTTGATTGACGTTACATTGCACATTTAAAGCGACGCCGCGACGCAGCCAACGCAGCAGAATTAATAAAGGTGATAAATCAAGCAAAGCTGAAATTGAAATTGAAATTATGATTTTGGTGGCTCAGTGGTTCGGTGGTTTAGTGGTTCGGTGGTCGCTTAGTGGTTTCAGTTAGTGCTTGCTGACCGACCGATCGCAATTATTGCAACAATTCGCGGCCATTTCCGCTCTGCGGCTGCGCATGCGTTGCATGTTAGCACGGGGAGGGGGGACAGGCAGTGCAAGGCTCGGCGCACAGTGGAGCGGAGTGTCGTTTGTCAAGGACGAAACTGAAATGAGGCACAGAAATGTATACAGAAGTGTTCGAGAACATTTAGTAGCAGTGAATTTCTTTTAAGTGTTCCCAAATTCACCTGTGCCCTAAATTTTGCGGATGGAATTCACTTGCCATTGAGAGGCATTTAATTCACAAAATCTTGTTGAAAGTGGAAATCAGAACACGCTGAATAGAAAAGTTTAGTTATTCACTGTATAAATACAGCTGAAGTCCTTAAAGTTCAGATAATTTGAAGATATGGTTTAAGGAAAAGTGTTACAAGCTGAAAGAAAACTTTCCGATTGATTCTGAAAAATATGGAAATAGTTATGCCTGAATAATTTTATGAATTAATATGTAATTTAGCATGTAGTATGAAGAAAGAAGTCCCAAAATTTCAGCTGAAACTCGATTAAACTGTTACAAAATTTCGATTAGGCTATAATTGATTTTCCCAAGCACAAATGAAGAAAACTTTGCATCGATCTTTATTGTAAATTTTTCAGTACTTTTTTTATACCTTTATAGTTTATTTTTTTCTTGTTTAAAGTTTTTATACACTGTTCTCGAAGGGAAAAGAGTATATTGGGCTTGCGAAATGTCCGTCTGTCCGTATATACGCAATTTTTTCCACACCCTTGAAGCTAGAGCAACCAAACTAGGTACACATGTTGGTGTATAACCTCAATTTATAAAATGTCAAGATCAGAAAAAATTTAACATACAGACTTCTGTTTTTTTCGCATTTCTTTCCGAAACAAACTAATAACCAAATTATACAGGACTGGGAACAGAGTATTGTGCTGTCGGGTACATTCGCTGCAACGTTCTTACTTTTTTTGGGAAAGTGGTCCATGTCGCATGTAGACAGTGTAAAGAACTATATATATAAATTCAAGTCTGGGATTCGAACCCGGAGAGTTTTGTGCCGCCTGCACTCTATAACTTAGTCTATGCCCAGACACACAGAGTTGTTTAGTTATTCGCTATTGTTTTAACACCCAACTGACTTAACCCATTTGGCTGCATGTTGCACAATGCTTGTCCCACGGTAGATACGAATGCTCGTAATATTTCTCCGCTGCCCGTTCACTTTTAAAGGCCGTTGTTGTTGCTCAGTCGTTTGGCACTTACAAATTTTGTATGGACTCGTTCTTTGTAAACATTTTGTTGTTTTCGCTGTCGAATTGTGTGGTTTTTCTTTTTTAGGCTTTTGCTTTTGCTTTTTGGGTAATTAAAAGCAACGTCCAAAGTGCAACTGCAGTGGGTTTAATTTACATATGTTCGAACATTTGCTTTGCGCTTGGCTGACAAGTGTGTTGTTGTGTTTTGTTGTGTGTTGTTGTGTTTTGTTGTTGTTGTATGCGTGGGTGTTTCAATTTCCAGTCTGGCAGTGGCTTAATGGCATTAGAGGGGGCACAGCCACGCCCAAAAAGCTGAGCTGACCCACTGCACCACAAAACGAATTGGCTGCAACGTGCAACATATGTGGGGGTCTCCCCACTGTGGCCCCTCCAGATTCTGACACCTTTGTATAGATAATTCGCTACGCACTTTCAGCATCATTAATTAGTTAAGTTTCACTAGGCTAGAAAGTTTTGTAATGGGATTTGCTTTTTTGTGAAAGTTGCGCTATTAGATCGAATGCAGCTACGATTTTTGGTTGGCGATGGGAAAACCACTTGTTCATTACAAAGCGGCCAACATAATGAAATTTACATTACCTTGAGCTCAAACTGCCAAAAAGCCAAGTCGAGTTGCATCCCAACTTCAAACTCTGCGATGCTCAAGATCTTTTTATTTCTCTTTCTCTCTCTCTCTACGAAATGCACTTCAAGCTGCAAGTTTCAGGCTCAAGTGGCACTAGATGTCAGTTGTGGGGCTCTACATAAGTACATATATGAGGAATATGTGTGTGTTCGTTGTGTGTGTGTGTGTGTGTGTGTGTATCTTGTTGTGCAGCTGCGTCTGGTGGGGTCCTCAGCCATGAGCTCATGAGACTCTGGCTTTGGCCTTCTTTTGCCATTGGTTTTAACCATTAGAAGCGCATGTCTGCAGCCGCGTCGACAACAATCAATTGCCTTTAAACACATTTTATTGGCGTCATCAAATTGCTGTTCCTTGGAAATCCGCAATGCAACTTTCCAAAGTGCGCGCTTAGAATCAGCTTTAAATGGTCAATGCTGGCTTGTCATCATCATCATCATCATCGTCATCATTATCATCATCTTGGCAGCCATAAATAAGCTGGCAGCATCTCTTAGCTCATACCTTCTGGTCGTTGCCCGCATTCTGGTTCCTACAATTTGGTATGACAAATCCGTACATAAGCCACTACGGCAACTCTCTACCTTATATACTCTATCTGCCACATACTCTAGCTACTCTCAATGCTCTATGCCGAAAAAGCAAAATTAATTGTTCAAACACACCTTTCAAGGAAGCGGCATTGCATGTGCAAGTTTCCTTGGCTTTTGCTTTAATTTTCAATTGCACGATTTTTGTTGCCATATTTCTTGCAGCACGATCGTGTTGCGCTCTTCCTGCTGCTGCTACAGCCAGCTCAACTCCCCTCTGTTCCTGCCGCCCCTGCTTGCCCCTATATTACCCCACCTGGCTACGGCTATGGCGACATTGTGACGTTGTTGTCGTCGTGCTCACTGCCTCGTTGTCGCATGTTGTATGTTGTATGTTGTGTGTATGGCAGATTATTATCAATTTTCCTTTAGCCATGACAACGAATATTTCTGTTTGACATGTGTGAAAATATTTGTTTTCTGGCTGCCTATGCGGGTACCAAATTTAGGCTTGCATCCACAGATACTTATAAGTATGTCTATGATAGTCTATCTGTTACCTAAGTTGTGCCTTTGTCTCAAATGTTGATTTGTTGCAACACTTGCAAGTATATAGAGCTGGCCAATTAAAGATACATTGCCAACTCGAGTTGCACTCGGTAGTTCCATTCATCATCATCAGGTCTTCATCACGCCTGTTCCCATACCCCTGTTAAGTTGCGAGGACCAACGAGGGAAACAACATTTCGCGACTTCACATAATAATTCACATTTTATCCGCAAACAATTGACACAAACGAAATTTTTCTACACTTCCCACTTCCCGGGAAAATTGGATCCTGCTAACTCAACAGAAGAGCGGGATTTGGTTGTTCCCATTCCTTAACGTTTTTGATTTTATTTTCCTATTTCCGAATCGTTTTCAACTTTCTGTTCTTATCCGAATCGTTTTTACATCCTGTATCCATAGAATGGCTAAAGGGGGCACTAAACTGTGGAAATATATTTAACAAACAGTTGAAGGCATCTCCAATCTCTAACATAGTTCGCTTTTAATAGTCGAGTCGATCTAGTCCTGCCTGTCTGGCAGCACGGAAGGACCTTAGAATCCATAAAAGCTTTCATATTTCCTATACATATATGGTCTTGACTTCAGGCAAGCATATTCTTGGATCAATCGTGCGCTATTCTGCAAATTCGAATAAACAGATAGTAAATGTTACTACTCCATACATATTTATGAGGAACTCAATTGAATGAAGGAAATTCGCAATAAAATAAACTCAATCTCTTAAGTGTTGGTAAAATTCCCGATAAAATAAACCCAATCTCTAAAGTTTTGAATAAATTCTGAACCTCTCAATTTGTGCAGATACCAGACAACCAATAAGACTTGAAGATATTCAGTTTTGGTCATGCCACCAAGTTGGGGATTACTTTTGGCATTTTGACTACAAGACTGCGGCTACGAGTATATTCGAATGCATATTTCCATGTCTCGGTTGTGTGCAAGTATCTGGCAATGTTTGATTTACAAATTGCAACTTGGCACATCTCAGCTGGCTTCGAGGCGTCGAGTTGGGTTTCGGCCTCAGAGTTTGGTGTCAACGCAGATGCAGCTGGCGGCGTGCTGGAAAAGTGCTTTGACTGGGCATAATTATGCACACACACACAACAGTTGCCGTTCTGTGCAGGTTGTGGACACAAGGGGCATGGCGACGGGGACGGAGACGGGGGGCTGCCTCATGGCTGTGGAATTCGGTCAAGTACTTGCCACTCGCTTAATGCAACTGGCTGCCAACTGGCGGCCTGTTTGCCTTTTTGTAATACTTTTTTGACTTGGTTTGTTTGATTTGATTTGTGTGACATGTGGAAGCTGTCGGGCTGCGTATTATTGACACTTTATCAGCCGTGCAGACATGCAACACCCTGCAGTCTGCACCCAGCACCCTGTCCCCCCAACAACAAAGTGGCACGCAACTTTCTACGCATTTGTTACAGTTTGTCGGCCCACGCTTATCATTTGCCCAAAATTTAATTATTTCGCCTGTCAGTAAAGAAAAGGCAGCGTAAAGCACTTCTTAATGAGCCGACCTCAAAATGAAAGTCAAGACAACACGACTGACTGGGCCAACTGAGCGGCAATCCGAAGTTCGTGATAACACGTCTTGGCCATGTCTTGGGCCCCCATTGAATGACGCTGCTCATCTGTGCCCCATTCGCTGAAGCTGCCGCCTCGCGAGGCACAGTAGCAGCTGTTCATGTTGTAGCTACCGTTTGGCCAGCCATCTTACCACCACATACTTCAAACAACGTCCGGGCAAACCATTTACCGATTGTGTATTCACAACTAGGTTTCTTAGAGTGCCGAAAGACGGGACTATGGTATCGATAGATGGTACGAGTATTTTGTTAAAGCTTCTTTTGAGCAGTCATGTCAAACACTGATTGTTTTCATAGTTAAAAACCAAACTATCAGTGAGTGTTGATAGTTTCCAGATCAACCATCGATAGTGTTTTCAAATTGCAACTGCCGTGGAAAGCAAATGCTAAATCAGGAAGTAGAAACTTAGGGTAAACTGAAAAATATCAAAATATCGAAAGTAAGAAATAAGAAAGAAAGACAAGCTGAGAATGGCCAGCCTCCAAAACACTAAACAATCGATACTATCGATAGTGCCAGCGATATTTTAGTATTCCATTTAAGGTTTCCCACTATCGACACGTTGAGTCTGGAAAATACTAAGAATATAAGTTTGGGTGTGTTATATATAAAGTATTTTGAGCAGTGATGTAAAAAATCGACTTTTTGTATGGAAAACATCGATATTTTTCGATATATATATGCAAACAACCGATTTGTTGTATGAAATACATCGAAAAACATCGATGTTTGTATGAAAAACATCGAAATCTTTTACATCACTAATTTTGAGTCCTATAATCATAATTGTGTCTTTGCTCAAACATTCCGCCCTTCTCCAAATTCGGCTAGCAAAGTTTTAATATTGAATCAAAATTTCAAGAACAAATCCAGAAATATAGGCTAAAGAAGAAAGAGCTAAAATATAATTAAAATATATGGTTCTTGTAAAGAATCTTTTAAGGATCATTCGCGGGAGATTAGTTTGAAAAACCGGGTTAAATGAATAATTGAATAGCTCTTGAATGAGGGGCAAGAACGGAACGGAACAGAATTGTATTTTCTATTCCAATTGAAATTGTAATCGATACTATCGTTAGCGTAAACTATCACTCTCGATACTATCGCTGCCAGCTCTAGTTCCTAATTAACGTTGGCTAATATGTAACTTAGAGTTGAGCTTGACTCTATTAACAATTAGCATGAAAGTTCACTTTCTTTTCTTTTCTTTTTTGACGCGTCTTTAATGAGCGCGCAAAAATTGTATTTACCAAAAAGGAAAACTATTCGCATTGTCGCCGCTTTGTTGACTGAAATGATTTTGGCTAATTGGGCGGGCGGCCTGGCTGTCTGTCTGTCTCTCTGTCTGTCTGTCTGTCTGTCTGTCTGTCTGGCGAGAGTCTCATTATCAGCAGCCACTTTCGCCGCCTGTCAACTCGCATTAGATATCAATGAAGGCCTGCAAACATTAAACGCCTCTGAATAAATTCAAATTAATTGATAAACACACAAAACACAAACCGGCCAGCAAAATGAAATTATCGCCACGTTTTGCGGCAATCGGCGCAGTTCAGCATTTAGCCAAACAATTTGCAGGCCGAAAACAGTGCAACCGTTTGTGGCAGCTACGGCCGAGGGGAGTTGGCGGCTTGCGGGGCCGCCTGTGTTTGCGCATGCGTCGCCTCATGCTGCATGCGGCGTGCGGCATGCGGCATGCGGCATTGCGCAAGTGCAGCCAGCCCACTGCTGGACGGACACTGGGGCAAGCCGAACCGGACCAGTCCGGTGCCACCGACCCGTCTCGCCTGGTCTTCGTAGCTGCGCAGATTTTGTCGCATTTTTTTGCCAGGTACTCGTATTTTTCGTATTTGTGTTCATTGGAGTGGAGAGGGGCGCCCCCCGTTTCCTTCCCCACACGTCGCCTCATTTGATGTAACCGCCTAGGCATTTGAACTTTTGGCTTTTCTGTTTGGGGCCCGCTCACCCACACCCCGCTCACCCCCACCCCGCTCTGGGGCTTTGGCATGCTTATAAATGGTACGACATTTCGTCATGCTAATCAGTATGGAGTCAAGTCGTTGCCTAATTGGCTTAGACGCTCTTAGCTCTTGTGGCCTGTGGATTATGGCCTGTAGGCCGTTGCGAAATGAAATGGATACGTTGGGAAAAATTGTGAAGATTCTTCCAGCTGATTAGATAAATGTTACTAACTTCAAAAAACAACTAGCTAAAATCTTAAAAAACAATACAATAATGTAATGAATACGATGGGAAAAAGACTGAACATTCCTCTAACTGATGAAGCAAAGGTTACTAACTTAAGAAAAGCTGAAATCTTTTGGAAAATAAAATAAACTAGTTCCTGGCAGCCATGGCTAAGAATTTAATGTTAACTTTATAGCAATATGTAACCTATGTGCTGTAGCAATATGTAACCTATGTGCTTAACAATTATACTAATTTAAATGTCAACTGAATAATGTAAAACAGAATGTGACCACACTTCGTATTCTCAGCAACTCTGTTAATCGATATTAATATATGTACACACTTTTTGATCGATAAGAAGAAAGAATAAGAATAAAAGCGGGCATTCGTTGAGATAGACTTGAAGGAGTAACAACGCTGTGTAAAAAATATATATTATAACTGCAACCAGACGAAAAGTAATCTGGTTCTACAACTTATAGTTTTAACTAGAAGTTATCATTATATAAATAAAATAAACTTTAGAGTTGTTATACAAAACTTTGGGTTATGTTGTGTTAAGCATGGCTTAGATAAAACAGTTCGAGTAGTCGAGTTAAAAGAATGTGTTAGATCATATTGAACAAAACTAGCAAAGCTCCTAATTAGTTAACATGCCAACAAATGTTGATGTTAAATAACAAGAGTTAAATGTTGGGTGTTATTTTGGGTACATATATATATATTATATATTGAATAAACAAAAAATTGTGATACTAAATTCGTATAAAATGTCCAGGGTGTCAAGTTCTCGAGTATATTAAGTAAGGCATCATTTAGTATTTAATATGTTTCTATCTATGTTAATACATTAAGGTTTTATTAAAATATAATGAAAAAGTATTTACAACAACATTACCTGAAATTCATTGAAAAAATAATTAAAATAAAAAAAATTTGAAAAAATTTAAATTTAATTTAAAAATTTAAATTTAATTTAAAATTTTTTTTAACATTTTTTTTATTTTATTTTAATTATTTTTTCAATGATTTTGGTTTTTTTTTTTCTTTTTAAATAATAACTTAATGTATTAACATAGTTAAAAATGTATTAACATAATGTATTAACAGTTTTTAAAAATTTAAAAAAAGGAAGAAAATGGGAAAGTAAAAAATTATTGATCGAATATTAAATAAGTATATTCAACACCACAAAAATAATAATAAAAAAGAAAACAAATTCAGTTCAACTGATGCACTCAAAGTGATCTCTGTTATGTAAAATGTTATGTTAAATGTTAATGCTAATTCGAACAGCGCTGTTATACTCAAAATGCACTGATATGTTAATATTGCTTATGTGATAAGAATATCTCACTTGAAGCCACAATTCTCGCATAAATAAATAGTTTCGCAATAAAAAAATATTGAATGACCTTGAATGATAAGTTGAGATGCTAATGAGCTCTAGAAATGATCTTAAATAAACAGAAATACAACGATCAGTCATTTGCCATACAAATGTTTACAAAAGCCTATTTTATTTACAAATATTTTTGCTGAGCGCATAAAATTCGCTATTAACAAGTGCTATAATTCATTTAAATGTAATCATTTTAGGTTAGGTTAGATTTATAGGTTAGGTATAGATCGTGGCAAGATCGAGGCCAAGTAAAATTGTGCCTGCTGTGCGCGACTATAAAAGACAGCATAAACAAAATTAAAATTATTGCTCCAATGTGGCAGTAATTAAATTAAATGAAATAATTACTAAAACAGTGGAGAGTGCTGAAGGGCGGAGGGAATTCTTAGCTGTCTGCTTGCCACTTGTGGGTTGTCCTGTCCAAAGAACCTGATCTAGAGCAGCTCTGATTGACAATTGCTGTAAATGCAATCAAGCCAATGCCAAAGTCGTATTCATTATCGCTTTTTACCTTCTTTGTTGTACATTTGCATGTAGTATAACTAATTTATTTATTTATATACCTGTCTGCCTCTCTATGGACCCAATATTGCCCTATTATGCAAACGTGTGCGGCCTATCTACAAATTATGCAAATGACAGTGGGATGACAACGTCACGCTTTACAAAACCCAATTGTCAATTGCCAATTGTGACATTGTTTAAACAATTTGCCTTGTGTTGTGTGTGTGGCTGCGCAGTTTTCAATCTATTTACTTTGGCACTTGGACTGAACACACACACACTGCACCCTGGGAGCCCCTCCATCTCACAACAATTGACGCAGCGTGTATGGGCCCTCTCCTTCTCTGTATACTACAAGGAACTGCGTATACATGAAACAATTAAACTCAACATGCATTAATGTCAAGTTATTCGCGCTGTGCCGGCAATTAGAGGCTAACTTGCAACGGGCAACGCAGGCGCATTGAGCAGTAAATAACCAAGGCAGTAACTACAACAACAACCAGTACAACAACAACAACAACAGTAACAACAACCAACAGCTGACAGCTGCAGTTGTAAATTTGATTTTTATGGCAAGCAACATGTTGCCAATTGGCCAGCAACCAGCCAAACAAGTTGGCTAAATAAGTTTTTTATTATTTTATTTTGATTTTTTTGTTGTCTCGATATCTGTCACCAACTGCAACTGCAACTATACGGCTTGATTTGGACGCTTTTGAGGTGTTAATTTGGCCATAATTGGTGTATAGAGCTTGCTGCTCATGTCATCTTCATTTGTTGTATTTCAATTGCATACAACTCTGTTAGAAATAGGTCAAATAATCTAAACATTATCAATTTAAAGTAAATTTAATTTAAACGTTTTCTGCACACATACTAGAGCTGCAAACATATCGTGAGTCATAATTGATACTAGTCTTGGATTTATCTAATTTTAAATAACCTCTCCGAGTTTTTGAAGAAATTGGTTCTTAAAGGTTTAGATTTTCATAACTGGCGTTGAGTTAGTGCATTGCCTTCCATCTCAAAAGCCACTAAATTCAGTTCTAGATCAAAGATCACAATATCTGAAAACATTTAAGTGAAGCTAATCTTCTTTAAATAAAAATTAAGTATACATAAAGATATGTCTTTAAATTGGATAATTGAAGAGTTATTTCATCTTGTAGATAGTATGTGTTTGTGATATTAGGTCACTGATGAGGATGCTTAACAGCATCCGAGATAGACTATATGACCAGTCAATACTTCTCATATCAATCTTTCTATATTCACCCTGAATTGTTGACTTCGCTTAACACACATTCCTTCAGCTTACCAATATACTGTCTTTAATCTATGTTAGTTTTGCAAAAGGGCTATAAAATGCGTTTATGAAAACACCATTTCGTGAAATTGTCTTTCATAGGAAGGTTAGGTTAGGTTAGGTAGAACCAGTTGACCACCACATGGTGGTCACACATAGACCGTGTAGGTCCTTAGTGTCGCCGGATACTGAAGGTCATTAGGAGGTTTGTTTATCCTGTAGGATTCGTGTGCGTTTGGCAAACGTCAGCAGCGCATTGGGAGTGTGTCCGGCCGCTTCTTCTAGTGATGCGAGCCAGTGTTTGTTGAAGTATCGATGTCTTAGTGTTGCGAGTGCTGGGCAGCTGCATATAAGATGTTCCAAGGTTTTCATAGGAAAGTTGATTGTGAAAACTCAGCGTCTATTTCATGACTCCTATTAACTTGACACTTTTTTAGTATATAGTCAATGATGTACAATACTTTATTATAAATCAGATTTTGTATTACATTAAAATAAGTTTTTTTTTTTTATAAATTAATATCACAATCAACATTTCAGTACTGTTATATGGTGTGGTTTAGTGTCTAGTTTGATTGCATTTTATTTAAATCTAATAATTAAGAAATTTCAAACTTAATTCCATACTTTTAATGTATGTTTTGTGAATTTATCGATGATGTTACTGAGACATACGTATTTGAAATAGCAATTTAAAGAAATCATGAATCATATATGTATGGGTAGTTTAAAATTGCCAGATGCACATTAATAAGTAGAATTTCAACTGGCCGTGGAATTCTAATTAAAAAGCCAATGTTCTTCAGGCTTTCCAGAGGAGACATTTGAAATGGTTTCCAACTGCAACTGCAGCTTGTTTAGCGACAAACTTAAAATGAAAATGAAATTGGAATTGAAAACAAGCAAAACTTTATTTAGTCAGCTGCATCTTAATTACTTTTTGGTCCCAAAAGAATTGCGGCACAACACAAATACACACACATACACACACAATTGAATGAGTTGTTGTTGTTGTTGTTATGTCTGGGGCTGTCCAGCAAGAAAATCGTGACAATAATGCCAAATCGAACGGATGTTTGAAAATCGACAAATTTTAAATGAATTTGGCCGTCGCCAGCGCCGCCAGTCGCAGAATGGCAAAATGAAGCAATTTATCACCCAAAGTTAAAGTTAAACAAAAGAAAAGAGAACTTACCTTATAAATAATGCGCTGGCTCACCAAAATCATTTATAATAAATTGTCGCTTGACGTGTTCGCCCGTTGATCTTGACTTCAAAACTTATTGGCAATTAAAAAAGGCGCCTAAAATTACTTATATTCGCTGCGGGCTGAAGTTCTTTTTATTTTTATTTATTTTTTAGGACGGCGCTCCTCCTTTAGTTACCAGCTGCAGCGCCTCAAATAAAATGATAATAATAATAAAAAATGAAAACGAAAATGAAATAATAATAAAAATAAAACTGATCTGTATGAGTAGCGCAATTTATGGAGGTCACGAACCTAAGACAACAAAGCATCGTTGGGTGTGTACAGTGACTGCAAACAATTTGCCCACGATACAATTGGTTCTCATTGCAAAGGGGTCAAAAGTTGAGCCTAAACTTGGATATGATCTTAAGAACAGAGGCAGACAGTTAGCAGAGATATAGAAAGAGCTTTTGATCAATTATTAAGTAATTAATCTTCAACACGTCGCATCTTTGGTCTGCCTTTTGTTATTTAAATCTCTTTTACTTTTTATAATTCAAGTCATCTTTTTAGTTGACACAAATCTTAACTTTCTTTTAACGTACTGAAATTCTTCCTCCCGCTGTCACAGGTCGCGAAAGTTAAGCAAAAACCAAATAACAAACTTTTTGATATATATTTAAAACTTTCAGAAGTCGATCAATTATAAAGTAATTTATCTTAAGTCTCCGATTCCTTTGTTTCTCTTTTGTTTGTTTATAATTAAACCCTTTTTTAAGTAAGGCTTTTAGCTAACTTTCTTCAATATTTCCCATTGTCACATGCCGCTAAAGTTTAACAAAGTCAGACTAATGATATACATATATAGTTAACGTTTTCAGAATTCGCTTCAATTATAAAACAATTAATCTTTGGCATGTCGATGCTTTACTTTTTATAATATATATAATTTAATTCAAACTGTCATAAACTCTGAAAGAAAATATATACACTCTATAGCTTTCTTCTCGTTAAGCGAAATTTAAATATTATTCAATTCAGTTTCAGAATAACCTTTCAGAAGTTGATCAATTATAATTATGAGACATTAAGTCGGAATCTTTTGCCTTTCTTTTGTTATTTAAGTGTCCTTTTTATGTTTATAATTGAAGTCTTCTTTTTTGGTAGCCTCAAACTGAAATATACACTTATTTGGCTTTCTTCAACATTATAAAAGTTTCGAAATTCTTGTTCGCGCTGTCACATGTTGTCTAAATGCTTATTAAGGTCCTCTTTATGTCCCTGCCCCTGCGCGGTCTGGTTCTGTGCCAGTTTCGGCATACGCCCATTTGAATCGGGTCTTTTGCTTATTTAGTTGCATGTGGCATGTTGCATGTTGTTGTTAAACTGAAGTGCAGTTTGCTTAGGGCGTACTTAAGCACCGTTATTTTAATAAACGCCGCTTGGGCATGCCACAGCTCAACTCAACTCAACTCGACTCGACTCGACTCAGTTCGGTTCCTGTGCCCTTCTCAGCTCTGGGTTCGGTAAAAGTTTCCGGAGACTTTCTTCCAAATGCGCCCAAAATGTTATATCGCAGCTGGCGGCAACGGCGGCCAAACACGTTGCGAGTTCAAAGCATTTTGTGGTAAATTATGGAGGCAGTCTCGGCCCGTGTGCCAGCCAGTGAGGCAGGCACAATAACACAATAACAATTTGGCAACGCCCACGCGCTGCCTTTGTGCATGCAAAGGGAACTCCATAAACTAAGCCTTTTGTTTAAACATTTTGTATTTGTTTGTCGACTGTTTATGTTGAACGTCGAGTGCTTAGAACTTTTGCGCTCGGCTGCAACACAATCAACAGAGGCAGCACTCGATAGTTGATAGAGTAGTAGTAGTAGTAGAAGTAGTAGAAGTAGTAGAAGTAGTAGAAGTAGTAGAAGTAGAGTAGTAGAGTAGTAGAGTAGTAGAGTAGTAGAGTTGTAGATAGTTGATAGAATGGTAGAGTAGTAGATAGTTGATAGAGTAGTAGAGTAGTAGATTGTTGATAGTGTAGTAGATAGTTGATAGAGTAGTAGATAGTTGATAGAATGGTAGATAATTGATAGAGTAGAAGTAGTAGTAGTAGTAGATAGTTGATAGAGTAGTAGATAGTTGATTGAGTAGTAGAGTAGTAGATAGTTGATAGAGTAGTAGAGTAGTTGATAGAATGGTAGAGTAGTAGATAGTTGATAGAGTAGTATATAGTTGATTGAGTAGTAGAGTAGCAGATAGTTGATAGAGTAGTAGAGTAGTAGATAGTTGATAGAGTAGTAGATAGTTGATAGAATGGTAGATAATTGATAGAGTAGAAGTAGTAGTAGTAGTAGATAGTTGATAGAGTAGTAGCAGTAGTAAAGTAGTAGATAGTTGATAGAGTGATAATAGTAGCAGAAGTAGAGTAGTATATAGTGGATAGAGTAGTATATAGTGGATAGAGTAGTAGTAGAGCAGTATGTGGATAGAGTAGTAGTAGAGTAGTAGATAGTTGATAGAGTAGAAGCAGTAGTAGAGTAGTAGATGGTTGATAGAGTAAGAGTAGTAGTAGAAGTAGAGTAGTAGCAGTAGTAGATAGTTAATAGAGTAGTAGTAGAAGTAGATTAGTAGATGGTTGATAGAGTAAGAGTAGTAGTAGAAGTAGAGTAGTAGCAGTAGTAGATAGTTAATAGAGTAGTAGTAGAAGTATATTAGTAGATAGTTGATAGAGTGATAATAGTAGCAGTAGTAGATAGTTGATAGAGTAGTATCTAATATATAGATTAGTTGTAATTGAGTAGTAGAGTAGTAGATAATTGATAGAGTAGTAATAGAGCAGTATATAGTGGATAGAGTAGTAGTAGAGTTTTCATTTTCATTTTGAAAATATGAAAAACAGTGAGCGCAGTCATATTTAAAATTAAGCATTTTCTTTCACTATGATTGCAATTAAATGTTGAAAGCGAATCTTATGTTAAATATGTTAAAAAACTATAAATAGATAATTGATAAATAAATTGTAGAGTCACGGGTCACCCGGACATAGCGAATCTCTCTTTTAATTAACATGTTAACAAATGTTAATGTTAATCTTTCGAACATAAACTCATTTAGCACACAATTATTTGTTATGCCACGGTTTTTTGTTGTTGTATTTATTTAATTATTGTCTGCAGCAGCGCACCTCATCAAAATTATAAATAGCATTGTGATTAAATCTATATTTAATTGTCCATAATTGTAAATGCCTTAAATGTTAATGTTCATTCGAACTGATCCCACTTGAGCTGTTATACTCAAGGTGGTCTGTTATGTTGTTATCTGTTATGTTATGTTAATGTTATCGATAACACTGATCTACTCGTGTACGCATCCCTGGCAATGTCAACGTCTAATTGAGAACAGGGCGCGCTGTCACGCCTCGAATGCCCCCCGTCCCCGCAACTGTAGAGACGCTGGGAGGGCCCATTGTCTGTGGCTCAGTTCCACATTTGTCAGTGGGTCTGCTGATTCTCGATATCCAATTTTCAATTTCAATACGCGAGAAGCTCTGACACGGAACGACCTTGATGCCACAAGCCGTAACAGTTGAATTATCTACATATATGTAGAATTGATCGTAGTATTTCTTGGCGGGTTCGCTGGGTTTTGCCATTGAAAATCACACAAAATGGCTTTGTTGGAGTCGCATTTGATGCGTGTTTCATTTGACGCGCCATTAAATTGACGCTTAAGCAACAATTTGCGATTGGCCGATAAACATTTTATTATAATTGCCAGGTTGGAGTGAAAGTAATTTGCCGATTTGTCCGCAGTGTCTGTCTGCCTGTCTGTCTGACTGTTGGATTTTGACACGCCTAGATAATACGAAATTCATATATACTATAATACTTATGACTGCTAATTCCCATGCTAAGAGATCTCCACAGATTCTATGAGTCATCGGCGAGACCGTAGAAAGTTTAAATATTGGTTTTGTTTTTGGTATTTTGTCTTAGCCTCAACTCGCGTTGGCCAATATTGTGATCATTATGCAGCTCTGTAACCGTCAAATGTTGTTAAATGCTTATAGCCCGTACCTTTAGTAGCTTATTTAGTTAATCATTTAGCACAGGGCTTTCAAGAGTTGTGGGGTAATTGAGTGGTCGGGCGTGCCAGCTGAGAACAAGGTGCAGCTGACTGTTGATTAACTCGTGACTGCATCCAGTATTGATGTTTTGAAGGGTCTGATAAATATTGAATAAACAATAATCAATTAGAAATAGTATATCATGCAAAAAAGATTAAGTCGAAAGTGCCCCGTGCACGGGCTTAAAGTAAAGCAGCAAAAATATACGTAGTTCTTAGTTTTGAAACAATTTTATTGTAACTAATACAAAAAGTTGAAAAAGCTAGTTAAAAATACTTCAAATAGTTTTTTTTTACAAAGAACTATTCTATTTGTTTTTAGTTTAACATAAATATTGTCCTTACTTCTAATTCCAGTTTAAAATAAAGAAATATCTATTCAAGTAGCGTATAATAAAAATCCATTGATTTCTTCAAATTATTTAAATCTAAAATTATCAAATGTCCATCAGAGTTTACTACTAACTATACTGAGATATTGAGAAAACAATTGGAAAACAAAGAAAATATATATTCATAGAAGATAATTTATTTTATATTCATTTTCGTTTATTCACAGTAAAATAATAATGTATATTTGTGTGTGTGCTAATATTAATTACAATAAGGATTTCAGACCTTATAACCTTTTCTGCCTAATAAGTAAAAAGTTGACTTAATCAAAAGTATAGTTATTGAAGACATGAAAAGGTAGGGAAACAGTTTATTAAGAAAAACTACAAGAAGAATATAGAAAGTGTATTGTTAAAGGATAGCTTCTGTTTATGTGGTTAATTTTAAAGATTGTTAGTTAAATTTCAGAAAACTAAGCTCACACAAAAATGTTTTATTTTTAAATGTAAGGTTGTATTTCGTTTAAAAGAAACTTGATATGTGCATGGTATACTCGTTAAGAACCCACATACCAAATTTGCTGCTGTTAGCTCTATTAGTTGCTCAGTTTGGAGGTGCCTTGAAATATTCTCTTTAGGGTCGTATATTTCAACTTTTGACTGTTACAAACTTGTACATAAATGTCTTAAAGCTCTGCTTTCTGGCCACTAATTAGTTGGGAATACTTGAATATTGGTGAAGCAATCAATTGTGAAATTGAAACTCTATTGAGTTACAAGCCGCTGTTGATAATCTTGCCACAATTTTGTTATGCATTTATTCCAATCAAGTGGAGGGCAATCGACAAATTGTTGCAAGAGGGAATCCTGCTGCACAAACGGAGATATTATTATTTATATCAATGTAATCGGCATGCGCTGTAATTTCAGTCCATTTACATGGGCAGCTGAGGAGGAAGATGAAGATGAAGATGAAGATGACGCTGAAGCTGAAGGAGAAGACGGCATTGACAAGCGCATAAAAGCAATCTTCCATTTAATAACCAATTATCGTTGATCAACTGCACGCCCAGAACCAGCCCACTGGGACAACCAGACAGACATAAAGACAGACAGAGAGACAGACAGTGAGACAGATGAAAATACAGAGACATACACACAATATCAATTACGAGTTACGCTTACGACTGATTATCCGCCAGCTCTTGCATGGGAATTGGCCATGGCCAAGGCAAACAGGCAACAGACAGCAGACAAGAGACAACAGACAACATACAGTCAACAGTCGGCAAAAGGCAATTGGCAATTGGGAATCTGTTGCCTGCTGCTCGGGGGTTGTGTCTGATTAGCGCTTAAACAAGTTAATGCCATTGATGATGATTTCGATACTGAGGCACCTGAACAACGGACGCCCAATGCATGGCAATGGGCCACAGTCGCAGCCACGTTGCGTACGTGGTGCAATGCCTCCTCGAACCTGGCTCAAATCAACAACAAGCACTCCTGGCCAAGATAAATGGGCCAGCTGCTGATCAGATACTACAGGCACATTGGGAGTCATCGCATTGCGTTTGTCGTCGTTGCAGTTGTCAAAAGCTTTTGATGTTCAGCGACGATACGACGAGATACTTTTGGTTGACTCTTGGATACCTTGGCTCCATGTTGAACTTTCCCAGTGGTCGTCGCGACTGGCGACGCCTTCCTAGAATATGTACCATCCATCCATCGCCTTGTCCGTCTTTCAGTGCCCGTCTCTGTTTGCCCAACACTTCATATGTTAATGTTGTCGTTGTTGTTATTGTTGTTGTTATCTTAAACTTAAAGCCAAACAATTTTTGTTAGCTTTACCTTGAATTTGAATAGCAACAACTCAAATAGCCAGTTTCAAAGCCCAGTTAATGTGAAATAAGGTAAAGCTATGCGTACTCTGTAATGCCCAAGAACATAACACTAAGCAGCTCGATTTTTGGGCTTTGAAAATATTATATTTTGATATTATGCTTGGTTAGATATATGAAAATGACACATATAATATGTCTGCATTACAATTTAAGCTGTATCAGTAAAATAAAATGGAAAACACATTTCTTCATAATAATCTTTAAGAATATATTCAAAATACATATGTATACACTGCGCACCATTTGAATAGCCCACTCAAAGCTTCATATCTTCCAAACGGATAAGGCCTTTACTATAACTTAAATTTTAAATGAATGACAGATTTATTTATTATGATTACCAACTTTTTTTTTTAACCCTATTCATCCGCAAATATCCTGTCAGGGATAGAGCTATAAAGTTATAAGTATAGTAATAAGTATATTTAATAATGGGTTGAGCCCTCCTTGTTATGAATAACCTCAAATATCCTGTCAGGGATGGAGCTGTATAGTAGTGTCTCTATGTAATATGAGGGATATTACTTATTAAAACTCTTTTTAACCTGAATATGTGCTTGATATGTTCTCATACTTTTCTCAAAAATAATTTTGACTCCTTTTTTGGTTTTTTATATGCCAGAGCTAATCTCTCTTCATGTGTTTAACTGTGTTGCACAGTGTAGTCTGTTGTCCAGTGATAATTCTGTAGGATGACGACTTAATTTGCGGCCATTAATGTTGTAGAATTGTCTGTGGGATCGCAGCGACTTTTCTCCCCATGCAAATGAGCGACAATTATGATTACTGTGAACTAGCGCTAATTGAGGGACCCCAATTGTAACCCACAGCATAACTAACCCAATTTCTCTGGCTTCTGTTTGTACATTTACAGGCTGCCCCGCGACGACGAGCTCCCACTGTCTGCGCTGCAACAAGGCGGGCTGCATCAAGTGTCCACTGTACCTGGTGACGGATACGCGTCAGTGCGTGGAGCAATGCCCCGCCGGCTATCTGGATCAGTGGTCGGCGCATACGGAGTTCATGGGTCGCGTCTGTGTGCCCACTGGCTACTCCGGGCCGCTGATGGCCGCCCTAGCTGGTCTGCTGGGCGGATTTCTGGTCTGCCTGTCACTGCTGGCCGTGGCCGTGATGCTGGTGCGGCGCAAGCGTCGACGCAAGTCTGTCAAGCAGAAGCTCATCAACGAGAACACCATGGATCGGGCGGACTTTATGCGTCAGCTGAACGAGATGCGTCCCAATGCGGAGTACTTTCTGGCCATGCTGAATGACACACGCCGGCAAATACGCAAATTGTACTTGTCCGGCGAGGTGGCGGCGGCTAACTCATATCGCCCCATTGTGCGGGATCTGGCCAAGCTGCTTATTTTGCTGAACAGGCCCATTGAGCTGATTCCCACGCCGCCGCACGACTGGGCGCGCCTATATGCGTGGTCGGAGCAGGCTCTGGAGCGCTACAAGCCGCAGGTGGGCCAGCTGATTGACTTCTTCCAGGCCTCGAATGGCGGCATTGCCGGTCAGGAGGTGCTCTACGCAGCGCCCAACAAGAAGCATCCGGGTCACAGCATCTACAGGCAGCAGCAGCAGCATCAACAGGCGGCGCACACGCAGAGCAGTCAGCTGGGCGGGGATTTGCTGCCCGGCGATCGCAGCAGCAGCGCCTCAGCACAGCAGAAGCTGCATCTGTTCGGCTCGCTGATCAGCCTGCATGAGTTCGAGGAGCCACGGGCCTCGGATCCATTTGGCAGCAGCTTCAACACGCTCAAGAGCGGCAATCTCATATCGGATCTCAATGCCAGCTCGCTGTGGCTGGAGGATGAGTTCTACAAGCTGGGCTTTCGACCGCAGGACGAGATCACGACTGAGCTGTAGTTGGCTGCATTTTAATGTGTTAACGTTTAACTTTAATAAGTATTATCCTAGCACAGTCTGGCCACGCTACACGGCCCAAGTGCAGCGTGCGCCCAGCATTTGGAGTTGACCACATTCCGCCAATGCCATCAAAAACTGAGACGCACATTTAGATACGAGTCGCTAAATGTTAACGTTTAGTTTAGTTTAGTTAGCCTAGGCCTAGAAAGCGAGCTAGTCACGTAAAATCACAAAAAATGTAAATGAATATCGCGTGGAAATGAATTTAATTTTATGGATTTTACAAAAATCGCAACAATCAAGTAACGAAGCATATTCGATATACCTAAATGCCTACAACTATATTTATAGATACAGTACCTACATATATGATATTTATAGCAATAGCTTATAGAGACAGAGATTATAATGCTTAGTGAATACATTATGAACATTATGAACAATAAAATGATGTGCCTAAAACGACTTAAATGCCTTTCAATTTGCCTGCCCAGCCAACGAACAAGCAATCTCCTTAGCCAGTGTTAGGGGGCCTCGTACTTCCACAGTATCTCGGGCTGGTCCTTGTCGGGTTTGTCCGGCTGTCATGTCGCATCGTTGCTGGCTTCCTTCTGTGTCATTTGGACGTGCTCGGACCACTTGCGCTCGTTCACCAACCGGGACAGCTCGCAGGCATCGTAGCCAATCAACAGCTTCAGATCACAGTCGAACTTGTAGGCAAAGCGCTTGCCGGATACTTTGGATATCATGTCACCATCGTAGTAGTAACGCAAGGCACGCGATAGTTTCTCGTAGTTCATGGCGGGCTTGTTCTTTTTCTCGCCCCAAAGGCGGGCCACGCGATCGGGATCGCTTAGCTTGAACTCGCCCTCGGTGCCCACCCATTCGATGATATCCGTATGCTCGCTGTCGGTGAGTATCTCGAGCAGAAACTGCCACAGCTGCACCTGGCCATTGTTGCCAGAACCAATGCTGTTAATGTGGCTAGGGCTTTGCGGCGCTGGCGAACTCTCCAGTGCTATAAAATGACACTCTATTTAGTCTTGACTGTGAGTGCACATATAATTGGCTACTTACAGTCATTGCCTTTGACGCTCTGATAGGATTTCCGCATGATGCGCTGCTCTATACCAGTAACAGCCGGCATCCCAGTTGCTGTTGTGCCAGCAGTCGCTTTGCCGTGCTTGGGCTTGCGTAGCTCCTCAGCCTGTTTGTGTACCACCGAAACGAAATTGCATTCCTTGAGCAGCTGTAGATGCGTCCAAAACACATTGCCAGGATCCCGAGGCAGCTTACGACTGAACTCCTCGTGCGTCATCGCGCAGAGCGCTTGCCCGTTGATATACCAGGCGTCCAAGTTGAGGTCACGCAGCTCAAACTCTTTGATGGCCCACTCCAGCCAGTGGGCCACATGTGCTTGCGTCCATTCACTGACAGCCTCAGGTATTTTGAGGCGAGTCTGCTCGCGCTTGAACTTGCTATCTAGCACCCAGTTGAGCACAGGTTTGGCCACTTCCATGTCCGTGTCCTTGTCCTCGTCTGTGACGTCCACATCACCAGATTCATCTTTCAGCTTGGGTTTCTTGGCCGGTTTGCTCGGACTACTAGTGGACGAGCTCCTGCTGCTGCTGTTTGTATCCTGCGTACTGAGCTGCGCAGCCTCTTCACTGGCTAGGGTGGCCAATGCGGCCTCTGTGGGCTTTAGCACATCCGCAATGTTGATTTTCTTGCGTATAGTTTGGATTTGCACATTAATCTGCACCAGACCCTCGCCCTTGACGCACTGGTCGACCAGGTTCTTGTGCGGCTCCAGCTGCAAATCGAT
Source organism: Hirtodrosophila histrioides (assembly GCA_037075165.1). Lineage (NCBI taxonomy): Eukaryota > Metazoa > Arthropoda > Insecta > Diptera > Drosophilidae > Hirtodrosophila > Hirtodrosophila histrioides. Next base: position 8,813,459 of record JBAMCL010000390.1, on the reverse strand, counting down.
GCAGTTAGTTGAGAATTAAATGCAATGCCAATCTTGTTACCTCCTGTGCATCCTGAAGGCAGAATGTGTAGTAGTGCAGTTTCACTCCAATCTTTTGCTCCACAAGCTTTCTATCAAATAAAAATGGAAAGTAAGCAGGCTATAATTGGTAAGAGAAGGCTGTGTCAGGTTGCTTACTTACTTCAAGGTACTCAGCGGTTCCCTAATGTCCATGTGCACAATGATAATGTCATCCGGCTCGTTTTCTACATCGTTACCATCCTCGTATATGTTGGTTTCCTCAAATATTTCGCTGGCTATCACTTCCTCTGCAAAGTGTAAGTATGTAGATTTAATATATGTATTAAGCTGCTAATTTAAGTCAATTAAGAAGTAATATTTAAAGTAGTTTCCTCAACAATTCGTACTATGAACTGTTGCTGTACGAATACTTAATGCACACACTGTACGTATCTTCTGGGAACTCGCAGCACGCGCAGTTTCTTGACTTACCCAGGCCACCTCCGGCGCTTAGACGTCGTATTAGCTCGTCCGACAGATCGTTGTTGTTGTCCATTTTAGTTTGTTTATATTTAGTATTGCTTTTTAGGAATGCAAAGCGTTTAATTTATAGTTTTTGTGTTTCAACTTAGGTTACCACAGTTATCTTGGTACGCTGTAATTAATTGCTTGGCCCACGTGGCAGGCACGCGGATAAAACCATATTCAAAAGGAGTTACTGATGAGGTAATTGCAGGCGAATTACGTCGATTTCGTTGACAAAACAGCATGTAACAAGTGGGAGAACGTGCACTGTTTTTGTTATATTGTGTTATTACTACGCAGTGTGACCGAAGCAATAAATATTTGTTACGCAGCGACCGAGTGACAGGCATTTTTAGGTGTACTTTTTTTGTAGCGGTGCTGCCAACTTGGCGTACTGTAGCATTCAGCTTTCAAGCGCTTTAACGATTTCGCGCCTTTTCGTTAAATTATTTGAATTTAAAAACTGAATTTATTTTTACAACTTAAACTTACTTGAGTTTTTAAATTATTTTATAATGAAACGCATTCTAAATTAAATCGTTAAATTAAAAAAGACTTACTGTTCATTTTGAGAAATTATTTAACTGATTTAAAAAAATAAATAAATTTAGATATTATGGTGCAATCAAACTAGTTTATTTTCTTGTAATTAAATAAAATAAGATGTTGAAAGGTTATGTTTTTAGTTGTGCTTGCATATTCATTTATGAAGAATGGAATGCAAAGGCAATTTTATGTCAATTAAAAGTACAGACATTCAAAAATGCTTTTAAAGGAAGCACTTAAAATTTGTTCTTTGATTAGCTTAATTGTACATGATGTCCGCAGCTAATAATGAAATGATCAATTGTCAAATGACCAAATTGTCAGCCGCAATAACTTGTACTGATTCAACAGCAAATCAATTTGTGCAAAAACTGTTGAAATTAATTAAAAGCGTTTCACACTCATTGATAAAATTGATAAACGGCAACCAAAACGCCCACTTTTGCCAAGTGGCAGGCACTTCAGTCTGGAATTTGCCTATTCACAATTGCCAATGTTTGTCTTAGCGCATTGAGGAAGTGCATGGACACAAGCGAGTGTTATCTAAGTGGGGCAGAAGTACTCACTAATGTTGATAGAACAAGAACAGAACCTGCCACACTCGCCCTCAGACAGTCAGTCAGTGAGGCAGTCAGTGAGTCAGTGAGGCAGTGTGTCAGCCGGGAGGGGAGTCGACAGACAAAGGCAGACAATTGTCTTATCAACAGCTGGTGGAGGCTGCAGGGTAGGGGCAGGGGCAGGGGCAGCAGTAAACCAATTAGTCAATACTTCAAGTGCATTGCGCACTTGTTACAACAAACGATTTTCCATGTTTTGCGAATAAGTTTCGCATTGAAGGAGTTGGGTGCATTTGTTGTTGCCTCATTGTTGACTCAGTTGAACGAGGCAACGGCATTGAGATGGTATTTGCGAATTTCTAGCTAAATTGTTGTTGGAATGTTATCAAGTGAAAGCTACTACATACAAAAGAACATAGTGTATTAATTAGCTGAAGAATGTAGAATGATAAGTAAGAACAAGCACAAAATTGCTCAAGAAATCAATTGTGTATTTCCTAGGTAGGTTTATCAAGTATATATATATCTCAAATACTATAAAATATATATATTCATAGTTAGATACATTTACCAAAAGTTGACTAATATTCGCCAGATAGCTGCCCAAAAAGCTTAGCTCATTTTCGCGGTAAGTTCAGGTTTACTTTATGACTCTTCCCCGCTTCCAAGTTGACTCATTGTCATCAGAGATGTCTCAGCCAGCTGACGGTCATCATTAGTCATTATTAAGTATCATTTACTAAGCTATTTACTATGCTAATCAGCTGTGCTCCAGGACGTTGCAATTGACCTTCAGAGCAATACTGATCACAATCTGTGTAAATATTTAACTAGACCAAAGTGTCTAGGTCATGTCGGTCGGCCCAGTCAGCTGCACTTACCAACAGCTCGTGCGGGAGCGAGCAGGCCGGCTGCTAGCCAAAATATTGGTATCAATTAGGGCCTAAGGCACAATAACAACTTGCCTCGGAACTGACAAAAGCAATAACATAAAATTATGCGCAGTCATCGCGGCGCCGAAAGGGAACCAACAAAACGGCTCTGTGGATTATGAGTCCGGGGCAGGCTGCCAGCAGACGAGGCAAAAACAACCCCTTGGAGGCGCCTCAGGACATTTCTTTCATTCTATTTTTTTTTTGGACGCCACGGCGACACAGCGCATTCAACTCGACAACGCGGCATTGCGTCACTGAAATAGTTGTTGTCGAAATTAAATCAATAGGACAACTCCCACAAGGATATGGCGAGCCGGTCCCGAAACTGGAACTGGAACAAGTGGAACAGTCCCAGCGATACGACAGCTGTAAAATACTCGTACTACTATTTGCATTTTCGGGCATACTTAATGAAGCTCCCCTTGCCTGGTATTTAGGTATTTAGGTCGCCTGGGGCGGGTTAGTTTTCGAACTAAGCTCCTACGGCAATTGCAAGGACATTTCAAAGGCGAGGGAACTGCGTTTTTGCAGCGCATAACTCATCAGGATTTTGTGTTTCCGTTTCATTTTGGCCTTTTCATTTCATCATTTTTATTAATTAATTGGTTTGGTTTTGCAATTTCATTGGGCTTCGCTGGGCTGGCCAAGTTTTCTGGGTCGGCACATAAATAATCCAGTTTATTTGGACTCAGCTTGGATTGTTGGCTTAGTCGTTCTTCCCAACCCATTTTGGCCTTGTGATAAGTTCTGGATAAGACTTTTTAATGGTCCTAAACAACATTCGACTTTCATTCTAATTATACACTGGCAAAAGCTATTAATGTAGTATATCCATACGAGTTTATATACATTTAAGTTATATCAACAAAATAATTCACTAATTTTAATGGTGACAGTCTTTCAGTTGTGCTTGTTTTCATTTTATATTTATATTCTCATCCAGTCATCAATTCCACAATTTGCTATATAGTAAATTTACTGCTGAATGTGTGTTTGAGTCATGTTTAGAATGCCATCATACCATTAACAATTTGGACAGGAAACTCAACAGTTTTGAGTATAATACATGAGGAATTCTTATATCAAAACTGTTACTCTTATTAAGGCTATAATTAGCAACTATCAACCAAAACTAATTATAGATAACACTACTTTTATACCCTTACCTGGGATTCGAACTTACACAAAATGTACTGAATCTATAATACATTAAAAATATAAATTAAATATAATATTCCACTTTTTATTTGAAAACCATATATTAGTCATTTTAAAATTTTCAATTTTCAAATTTTATTATAATTATTTTAATTCTTATATTATTATCAGACCGATCTTGATCTTCAGCTCTCAATTGACAGATCTCCTTATTTTATTTATTTATTATAATATTAATTAATTAATTAATATTAGCTTAAAATTATATTTATAAGGTAATTGGGAATTAACTAAGCATTTTAATTTAGCTTTATTTGCATGCTTTATTTAATTTAGCGTTCTTATTATAAAAGTATATTTGTGCCATAGATTGGAATTAACATTCTTAACTTAAACTTTTCAAACAATTCATATCTGGATCATGTCTGTAAAACTTTAAGATACAATTTTTATGTTTTTCCTGAGATTGGACTTAAACTTATTTGACAATCTCTAAACAAAACTAAACTATATAATTTTTATAAATTTTTAAAACTACGGGCGGAAAATGGAAGTCAAGTTTGGGATAATCTAATTAAGATCGGGAATAAATATAATATTGTATATATAATATTGTATTTTAGCAAGCAATGAAGAAAATTTAATAGAGCTGCCAAATCAAAAAACTTATAATTCAAAATTTCTTTTGAATGTAGTTTTTTTATTTCCAAGATTTTCATGCAATATTTTCTGGTAATTTTGAATTTCCAGCATATGAATGCTCAGTTGAAGCAATATTTTGATTATATCCAGCAGAATATATCTTTAATAAACATTTACTTGTTCTTAAACATAAAAAATATTTATAAATTTAGTAGCCTGGAAAATATTGCATAAATGTACATATTTGTAGCATGATAAGTACACAGGGAGAAAAAACCAAGCCGATTCGGCTTAAACCGATACGAATCGTTGACAATATCTGCTATGATCCTAAAAATACTTCAACTGTCACCAAAAAATCTTGAATCAAGTACGTTTTCCTCAGTAACGGAATTCTTGATTTAATCCTGTTTTTAGCCCGGCTGAATTTAAGGAAGATTAACGATTGATTTAAAATAAAAATATGATTGATTTAATTATTCGACGGTATTCATTTGATCCCGAAACGAGATTGATTTTAGTATATTTGGTATTTATTTTATTAAGTATTATTCTTATTACTATTGTTGTATATGTACATGAGAGAATAAGTATATATATGCATGTGTATAACGCATATATGTATGCGTATCTCATATCATCTGCCTGCAGAATCGACAACTGCTGCTGCCGGCGTTTGCTGTTGCTGTTGCTGTGGTTGCAGTTGCTGTTGCTGCTGTTGCTGCTGCTGCTGCTGCTGTTGACGCTGCTGCTGCTGCTCTTGTTTGCTCGCATGCTCGCTGCCTCGGCGCTCTCAGCAATATTGAAAAACAGTCTGCTGGCGCAACTGAAACGCGAAGGTTGTCGGTTGTCGTTTGTCGGTTGTCGGTTGTCGAGTGCGCGCACGTCTCTCGCCTTGCCGCTGGCGAGTTCTCAGCCTGAGAGCAGAATATAATTCATTTGTTGGCCAACTGGCGTTTGTTTGGCCCGCTCAAGCGACAAAGTCTAAGTACGAAAGTTTTGTAAAAACCTACAACAATATTTGTTATTATTATTATTATAATTATTATTGTGTTTGAACTTGCTATCGCAGTGCGTGTGGGCGATATTCTTTTAGGTGGGCGTTGAATGCTTTTAGGTTAAAATCATTTTAGAAACATTTCAGCCCAGTGAATTTGTTGTTGTTGCTACCTGAATTGACTAGCACATTATAGTTTTAGTCTGATTTTAATTTTGATTTGATTTCTTGCATACGCTAAACAACTAATAACAATAACAATAAAAAAGCCAGCGAAAATCGTGCTGGCGAAATAAAATAAACTAAAAACATTATAAAATGTTTAACATTGCACATAAGGCCAGCCAAAAGCAACAACAATAATAACAACAACAACACTGATATAGACTGTGTTTCAATCAATTTGCATTGCTTATTTTATTTGTTAGTTTTTGTTGTTGTTATTGTTGTCTGTGCCTCTAATCAAAATCAGAAACAGCAACAGAAACAGAAAATCAACTTCGAACTGTAGCCAAAGTGTATCAAGTGTTGTTTTTGTTGTTTGTTCTAAAGCCTTGTATATTTCGTAAATGTAATATATTTCCATATTGTTGCTTTTGTTGAAAACTGCCTCAAATTTAATGCTATTGTTGTATAGAGAGAATACAAAAGAAACAATCAAAATATTTCTATCACAAGTGGATTTTTTCCAACTTTATAGGTGAGTTTGGCAATCGGTCTTGGGGGGTAGGGTGGGGGGAACCTATGCTGCAGATACTTGTACGCCCCCCGAGGCAATAAGAGGGCTTTCGAAAACTATTGATTTTCACATATGCGCAGTGCACCCGGCAAGCAGCAAATGTCCTTCGCAGGCTGCAACCTGCCGGGACCCGTGCCGCAACGCCAAAAGCCCAAGGACACTGCTCTCACAGATGTTGTTGTTGTTGTGAACTTTCAACCTACAGCTGCAATGCACACAGCTACCCATAAGAAACAGCTGTTGAAAGTTTCAACTGGCAACATTGTGGCCCGGCATTGATGCGGCAACATTTGCCTGCAACTTTTCTTTTCAATTTCCATTTCAATTTCAATGCAAGCAAGCGACAAGTGTTGCCTGTGTTTGTGTATGGCACAGCGTGTTGCCGACACCCCGCCGCGTTGCAGGCAAGTGTGGGTGTTGCCACCGGCACCCACTTGCAGCGGCAGCAGCAGCTCTCCACTGCAATTTGTGTTGCTCTCGCGGGACCACTTGTTAGTTGGCCGGCACAGCGTGGGCTGTCGGGCCTAGAGACACGGGCCGTATACGTAATTACACGCGCATACATACTTGCAACAGCAACCATTCTGTGATTACCTCAGCGTGGCAAACGCCTAAGTGGGTCGGCGTCATTTGTCTCTCTGCCCTCGCCGCGCCTCGACTCGCCTGCTGTTCGCATTATTGACTTAATGCGCCTCAACGCCTGCAAATATGCTACAATTAATTCACAAGCCTTTGCCAATTAGCCACAAACTGAGAGATACGCTTGGATACTCGTATCTCGTATCTCTCTACCAAAATACACCAACTGAGCCTCACTTCAAGCTCTGCAATGTAGTTATCTCTCTGAAATTCCCTCCACGCATTGAAGATACTTGCATGCGTGCAACAAATTGTATTGCTTTATAGGTTATAAACAATCCCCCATCCTTTATAATACTTAATAACAGTTAAAAGGTATTTTATTGATTGGTATTTATCGATTGCTTACCAATCACTTGGGCACTTACAGAGGTGTAACTGCCTTTCTTAGAGCTCTTTATTGTTGCCAGTTTGAGCTGAATGAAACTATTTCATTCCAAGGATAAAAACTTTCTTTACCAAACAAAAATATAATAAAAAGATTTTATGTCCACTTTTTACACAGTAATAAATAAAGTAGAATAGATATTTATTTATATAATGATAATTTCTAGTTAAAATTATATTTAAATTCTTAGCCATAGAAAATAAATTAAAATAGATATAAAAAGTACAAATGAACGTTATAATAGCTTTAGTTAGTTTTCCTTAGATGACAGAATACTGCGAAAATATATTTACTAGATTTTGAAAAAAAAACAAAATATCTTAAAATGAAAAATAAAAAAAGTGAAATTGAGCTGACTCTTCAGATCTTAAATCTATAGTTATCTGTCTTAAAATGTTCTTAGAGTGATCATTGAAAATACATAATTGTTTTAGTTAACAAAAACGCTGTAGTTCCTACAGTTTACACACATTTTAGGATATTCAAATTTATACCGAAAGGGCAGAGAGCACAGTCTGGGTATTTCAGGGGTAACATTGTTATTGTATTTTAATTTATTTTCGCGCACTTCTCATTAATTAATCAAATGCTGCCCAACCATGCGACAATCAACTATTTTTACAAATTATGTAAGCCCCAGCCAACACACACTGTACATAATTTAACAGTAGAGCGATTTTGTCGGGCCTGTTTATCAGATTTCGCCGAACGAGCCACAGGAACCAACAATTGCTCGATTGTAATTTGATAGAGATACTGAGATAAGGGCAAACAGGGTAGCATATGCGAAATATGTGATCGAAATATTTATAATATGTATATATTGTGTATATAGTATACAGTATAAGGCTCCGATTCGCAGGCCCGCGCTTCATCCGGCCCCAGGGAGGGGACAGTTCTTATCTGCCTGTTTGATTTTACTTTGAGGCCTGGCTGCAACATTATTGGCCCGAAGGTAAAGCAAATATCGTATCGTATTCCCAGCCGGAAGGGTGAGGGTTCGACAAACAGTTCCCATTGCCCTCCTCCCCTCCTCGTACGCGTATTTACCTTCGAGGCCTTTTCGAACCCCTCAACCCTCCCGAACATATCGATTACCCATTAAAATACAACTTGTGTATTCGCTTTTATAGTTAGATTGTCATTTTGTGCCTTTGGCGCGTGCTTTCAATTTATTTTAGTTTAATTACCCAATACAGGCCTATAATCAATGGGTTTTTTTCTCCTCCACTCACTCAGCTAATCAACTGGGCCTGATTTTCTTACCCTTTTGTAATAACTCTGGTGACTATAATGGCTAGAATTATGCATCGTTGACTGCCTTTTTTGGCATTTGCATAATTGCATTTGCAGCTTAGGACCCGCTTCAGACACGGACAATACTTGGGCCCAGCCCTTTTAGAGCGATTTGTGTTACCCCCCATGAAATGCAGTTGATTGCAAGTTGCAACGTTTTGTGGTTTCCCTTGCGGCACTGATATTTTGCGGTTTCGCTCTTTTGTTGATACCTTTTTGGCATTGGCGGTGAAAGGGGGAGAAAGTAACTACAGACGAGTGTCCTTTTACTGCCTGACTGGCATTATTATTATATTGCGGCTGTTTCCATAACAGAATACAAATGCGGGAAGCCATAGGAGACCGACAATGTATTGAATATTGAATGTGCTGCTATTGAGAATCCAATATGGACTCTTGGGAAAATGCTTTCAGATTAGAAGTATGGGAAAAGAAGGTTCTAGTCTTTCATCTATTATACTTACTGCATAACTTACTTCCTTTCACAAATTTGATACTTCATTCAACTTCAAAACTATCTGCAGTTCACATAATGAGTTTGTGACTCTATTAACTTTTGAAAAATCCATATGAAAAGTTTAATTATTCACAAATTTTGTTATATACTCATAACTGAAACTTCCATATTGAAAACTTTCGAGTTAGAATTGTATACTGGCAGCTTAAAGTAGTTGTAAGAGTTGTGATTTAAATATGCTAGCTTGCAAAAACTGAATTCCAGAATATGCATTTCCATAAAACTCAACTACATATTTTCTGAAATTTCATAGATCTAAATGTATCCCTTGCGCGTTCCCCTTTCCCCTCCCTCTCAGATTTATGGCTTTAATTGCACAATTCACGCATTGTTGTTTTCGTGTCCGCCCTTTATTGTTTCAGTTTGTTTACACTTACCAACAAATTTTCAACGTTTGTGCGTTTTATTATTTTCATGAGTCATTTGATAAGAAATATGATAATAAAGCGCTCTTTAGCATACTCTATGTAGGAAAAACAGAAATAGCAACGGCAAACCGAATGAAAAGCAACAAAAACTATTTCAAGTGCACAGTGTGGCAAAAGCAAACACACACATACACACACCACCCCGCGCACACCCCTCCATACACCCACAATGTGTTTATGGGTGGGTGAAATTGTTATGAAACATTTGACATTCTGCATTTTTCACCTCTTCATTTAATTATTAAAGCGTTCAGCGCATACGAATAGAAGATACCCTGTAATGTAAATCTTTATATATTTATATATGTTATGTTGTTATATACAATGTTCAAAAACTCGAAAAGTTTAGCCCCGATTGAGCTCAATTTTTTTTTTATTTAGTCGCAGTTCGATTCTAGGATTCTATTCAACTATTTTTTGCATCAATAACATACCGGCGACCGTGAGATAAAATTACATCAAAAATTTTAAATAAACACACACAAAACCAGCTTAGATTGTGACCAACAAGCCCGGGACTCCCACGGGCGGAAAACTGTTGTATGAATCGTGAAAAGTCTCCTTCCACGCATCACCACGGACGGGAAATGAATTATAGGTCAAATGTGTGAGAGATTTCAGTGAGATCGGTTTCCTAGTTCTTATACAAGAAACTATAGTGCACGGGAGGGAGAAATAGTGCTAAGTTCTTCATACCCTATCCAAAAAATCATAAGCCACGGGAGGGAAAATAGTGGCAAGCTATTTTTGCTTATTTCTTACTTGCTACTAATGGATAAGACAATCAACAACAACTAATATAATATAAATTTTTCAAATGGGATATCTTTTGAACCAGAAATATTCTAACAACCCTAACTTGGTATATTCTCTCTGAGGAGGAGTATAAAAGGAGTATGGAGTATGGTATTTTATATGCCGTCAAGGTCACTCATAGCGTATATTTCTAGTCGTCTGTTTGCAAACAAACACAAAAAACCATTTTGTTTGCCATTAAACAAAAAGTATATAAATATCATGCTATATTATATGGTGCTAGTATACAGAGAAGAATGCAAATTTTTCAACGTAAGGTGATAAAAACAAATGCAAATATGTATCACAGAGTAGTATGTGAATGGCAGTGTTTATTCAAGTCAGGCGGACAGAAAATTCATTTAATTAGCCAAAACAATTGGCGCATCTACAGAAATAGCATTAGCCAAAGGTGCCAAAATCGATACAGTCAGATTCCTGGGCACAATATGTATATGTCATATGCTAATCACATTGATAAGCTCGATACTGATAAGGCGAGGGCAACCCCGAAAGTTATGACTGAGACATGTGCTTAAATGTTTTATGAAAGACCACAAATAGCTTTTTTTAGAATGTTCAACGATGCATTTGACAGATGGCAAAACAAACTGAATGGGGCACAGGCAAATGCAGGCCCCAAATGAAGATGGATGAATGCAACGAGCAAATGTTGATTGTGCGGCTAAATATGAAATATGTATTATGAATATGAGGCAGCACTTTTTTGGACTCTGCTTAGCTGTCAACGGAGGCAGTGACAGTTACATTTGGACAACCACCTGCACCACACACCCACACACACACTCTCGCACACTCGCACACTCGCACACACAGCGTAACTAATTTGACTTGACACACAAAAATGCTAGGGCGGGCAGGGTTATTGACGCCCCCTTTGGACACGCCTGCCTAAACCGAAACGAAGCTTCGCACTCTGCCACCGCACAACATATCCACAAGCCCCCTTCTTACCCCCTTTGTACCCCCTTTCCCCCCTGCTCTTGTGTCATATCAGCCAACTCCATCAGCCGCCCATCAGGCCGGGCAGGTCAAAAGGGCAGCGGCACATGTCAAGCCTGCAATGGCGTTAAATTTTATGCGTGTTTAGCAGCAAAAATAAAGAACGTCAAAAAGATAACAATATATATATATATATAATATAGTATCTTTAGTATATATATATGACAATTGCAGCTGGTTGGGGCCGTGCTGCAGTTGTGGGTGTAGCCGCCAGTTGGTCACGCAATGCAAAGAAACTGAAACTATTTTGTGGAGATTACTGCGATAGTTTCTGGACGTCAGATATGTATAAAGGGGCCTGTTGTGTTGGGGAGAGCCCGCAGTTATAGAGGGCCTACCACTTGGCCATATTACACGCAGTTATTTCTGGCATATGACATCAACCAGCAGCGCTATCTCTTCCGACATGGCGATTTATTAGATTGTCCACTTTAAAGATTAAATATTTTTAATAAAAATACAGATTGCGATTATTATCAGACGACTGTTTGAACAGATAAGTTATGCAAATTACACAAGATTACACAAGATATATAAGCGGCTTTAATAACTTAATTCAGTAATTTCTGTTTAAGATATAATCTAAGTTTTTAGCATACAAATTTTCCATTAGATAGTTTGTAGTCTTATCGTATCGATGACACATGAAGTGTTCTCTGTTAGTGATGTCAACATGTGAATGACTTTATCGATAGTATCGATTAAAACAACACAATTATCGATGGTTGTATAACCGATAATTTTACATAAGGAGCTTGTAAATTCGATGAGAGTATTTTAAAAGTTCACAGTATGATCATATTACTTGACATTATTGTAAAATACGTTTCACAATTTTTCGGTCAAATGCCATGCCAAAGTTGACAACATATTCTACTTGTAAAGATCATATGATCATAGTAAATATTCTTTCTAGAATTCAAATGTTGATAACTTTCTCAAAACTGAAAGGATTTCTATGCGGAATGCATTTTTGATCGCGGCTTAAAATTTTAAATATATCAAATTAAAATATATTCAGATTCCAAATGAAACTATTGAAAACTGTACCAAGTATCGATGCTGCGTAGTATCGACTACTCGTATACCGTATATCGATAGTTGTGCATCACTATTGTACTTACGAGTTTGTAGTATCGAGTATATATGTACATAAATAGATAATGCAACTCATGAACCGACAACAGCCTTACCTCAACTAACCTTGAGAGATTATCTAGGCAACCAAATAATTGAAAACTGTAGCAAGTATCGATGCTGCGTAGTATCGACTACTCGTATACCGTATATCGATATTTGTGCATCACTATTGTACTTACGAGTTTGTAGTATCGAGTATATATGTTCATAAATAGATAATGCAACTCATGCACCGACAACAAACAGCCTTACCTCAACTAACCTTGAAACATTATCGAGGCAACCAAATTACGTCACCTGGCCACGAAGACAACGCGTAAACAAACAAGAAAGTCCAACTGTCCGGTCCACTGCCTGACAAGAAACTGTCGAAAAGACTTTTGGCCGACTTAATTGACTTGCCTGATTTCATAAAAGTGAAACAAACGCGACATTTGCTCAACCTTTGCGATAAAAGGCCGAGGCGAGGAATATTTCGATATGAGAAAATGCTTTGGATGATTTAGCGTGCCTTTGATAGTGCCAATGGCAAGTTGGCCACTTAGTAGCCAAAAGTATATGTGCAGTCATAAAAATAGCAAGGAAAATAAACTTTTAACTCAGATCAAGAAATTTAAAAAGAATTTATAAATATTTCGCTTACAAATAAACAGCAGCTAACAGAAATGTGAGATAATTTTATTTTACCTTCAAGGAGTGCCAAGAAACAAATGGCCAGTGCTTGAAGGTTAAATTCTGGAGAATTTCGCGACTACACATATTATAATTAAACAAATGCAAAATTTTTAAACTTGGTTATATTCATTTCAGTCACGAAACGCTTTAAATTTAATAACATTTTCCTGCACTTCTAGGAAATATTAAATAAAACTAATTCTTATTTACTCTCTAGAATTTATCAACTTGCACTATTGAAGGTTGCATTTTTGAGAATTTGGCGAGTACTATATATTATGAATAAAAAAATTCATTGTTTTAAACTAGGTTATATTTATTGCAGTCACGAATATACGATCGCATTTAATTTATTAACATTTTTCTTGTATTTCTGGGAAATTAGAAATGGGCACTCAATCGAACTAATTCTCATTATTTCATCTCTCAACTTTGTGAGAATGATGTCACCCACAATGCTTATTCATGTAGGTGTTGAGAACAAAAACATTTTAATTTAGCAATTTCAATTTTAATAACGTCAAGAGAAAACCAATGAAATTTCTTACTTAAACACGAGAGTATTCATTACATGCCAAAAACTCACTGGCTTTGTCGGCAACAATTTGGCTATTTGCATCACGTCTTTCGGCTTTTGGTCCGGTTTAGGGCTTTTACGTGGGCCGGAACTCAATTTGTCCATGTTCATTGAGTTGTTAAATGAAATTCATTTTTGGCGCCATTCTATTACAACATTTTGGCCAATTCTATTGCAAAAGTGCGATGAACTTGGCCCGATGTGCGGTGAGTCACAAAGTTTTAGTACATAGTACTCTTAGTTTAATTGATTTTCAAAATGCGGCATACGTCGGCTTATTAGATTATTATTTTGGGTGATAAAAGCACAAATTGTATTTATTCTTGGCGCCGAATTGAACTCAAGTTTAGATGTTCTTGGCGGCCTTCTCCAATTATTATGATTGATGTGTTTTGGCTTTTCATGTGACTACCTCAAGCTCCGAGGGTGACCCACTTTTGCTATTTACTTTCGATGGATTTATGAACATTTGCCGGCTAAAACAACAAAAATATCAAAAATAAACCATGGCATTTTAGCTTGTTGTTGCCACCGTCTAATATATTATTATTCCACTGAACAGTAGCTGTCCACAGTGACAGCCAGCGATGACGTCGTCGTCGATGCTGATCGACCATCAAGCGACATAACAAAAAACAAACTGGCGCTATTAATTTTGACTGCGATATTTCTATGAGTAGTTCCCCTTACTCTTCCCCACCTATTGTTTTATTTACCCCGCTGAACTGGCTCTCAATTGCCGTCTAGCTGGCTAATGAACTGCGCTCAAGCTCGCACCGATCTACGAGGTCCGTTCAAAGAGAAACTGACTCTCTGCTCACTGTGTTTTTCGATAACAATGGCGTAATGACCAATGGGTCGTATGGTTAACAAGGAATATTACCTTGAAGTTATTGCACTGTAAAGTAAGACAAAGAAAACACTGAGCTTGTGGCAAAATAATTCACACAAAGTTGCTTCTACGCGATTTATTGGCCAAAAACAACATCATAATCATGCCTCAGCCACCGCATTCGCCGAACTTGACTCTTGCGACATTTTATTCTACTTGAAACTGAAAAGACCCATGAAAGCACGGAACTTTGCCTCGATTGAAATTCCTGTGTAATAATTAATAGTAATAGCCTTTTTTAAGAATGATTACTGGCAATAATAAGGAAACATAATTTGAAAAAGAAGTCAACATCAAACTAAAAATGCAAAATTGCTGATGATGTTAACATACTTTGGGAACATATTCACTGACATAAAAATATAACAAAAAAAATCCTAAAACAATTGTGGATCGCCCGAGAAATTTGAAAGTCATCTTTTTCTTGAACAGACCTCGTACACGTAATACGTAATACGTATACGTAATAGCCCAGTCAGCTGGAGCGGCAAGTGTAGACAGGTCGCAACTAAGTCGACTCTTGGTGGGCGTTCAACGTGGTGGCAAAATGGTAATTACAATTGTAATAAACACATATACATTATTAAATGTCTTCTGGCTAAAATGCGCTATAAATTTGAGGTCAAATTTGTAACTTAGCTCACAATTTGTGTGCGTTAAAAATGTATGTTTACTGTCTTACTGTAATTTTTTCATTTGCCAAGTAGTATTTTAGCTTCTAGTTATTGCAAATTATGTTCGGCTTGTTCTGTGGAAGATAAAAATAATTTATAATTTATTTGACTTTTATGCAGTTTTTTGTTCATCATTTGAAATTCAAGTTGACATTAATGCCAAAACCCTTGTCAGAGTCTCGGTTAAACAATGTGACACTCTCAAGGCAACAATGGGAAATTAACAAATAGACAACGATGACAATTACATAATTAGAAACTTGTGTTGGCAATTAAGTTAACCAACAACAAACACAGAGTTACACACAGTTACACACTCCCTTCCTTGAGACCAATTTGTAGTTTTGATTGATGGCACTCGGATGGAATTAAGTATAAATAGACCCAAGAAGCGTAACGTCATTCCACCGTCCTTAACTACAAATATTTATGGTCATTAATAATGGATATAAAAAGAAGCCAATTGATCGAACTTTCACTTTCATTGGGGAGTAAAGACATCTATTCAATGTAATATTGATTAGAGTGAAATATTCTAGGGGTTACTTTAAAATGAAGGCCAGAAACAGACACAGACACAGATTTAACTCAATAAAAGTTCATTAAAAATTCATAATGCTGCGCTAATAGTTACAACAAATCAACCACAATAATAACAACAATAGTTGCGGGGCTATCAAAAATATTAGAAGGCGTGGCCCGAACTGCGGGTCAAAGTGGGTTCAACGATTATTAATCAAGTGCCAGCTCAATTATGCGTAATAATTCCATGTAATAAGTAGTTATAGGGACTCTGGGACAGTTCACAGCTCGAGCCGAGAAGTGTGACGTCTTCGATGTTCTGTCTCTTCCGTCTTCCGTCTGCGGTCTTCTATCTGCGGTTTGAGGTCTACAGTCTGTGGCATCAATTAAAATTCGCTGCGCCTGCCACCGAACCCTATTCGATCAAATTGAACAACAACTGCCCAAATTGAAAGTACTCGTAGTTGGACGAGCTGCCTTTTTGGCTACTTCCAAATCAATTCGCTCTTGGCGCTTAATCGAATGTCAAGTATGAATCCATTGATGATTCCCATTGCCGGCACTGACATCGGAGACCATTTCATTTGATGGCCTTTCCACGACACATTTATCGCTCTCTGTGTCTACTTTTTATTACACTATATTTCTGTATGCATACAAGTTTGCCGCTTTTTGGTAAAGCCATTTCAATTTGTATCTTTGCGCGTTCTGAGTCGCGCTACGTTTCCGGCTTTCATATTCAAGCAGTTTCCCGGCAGCTTTGTCCGCGTGCGGTTCGGTTCCCTTTACGGGTTTCAAGTTACAAATAGAGTATTCTTGTGGATGCTCCATGGTTTTGCATAACTTTATCGAGCCCTAACCGGGAGCACAATGTAAGCCCCAAAATGCAAATTTCCCTCGCAACTTTACAATTTTAAGGGCTAAACATAGAAACATTGATATGTTGATGTAAGTATTGGCTGGTCAAATATTTCATCATTGACCTTATTTGCTACAGTTTTTGTCCAAACTTATTCGTATATAAGTGGTAGTCCGCTGGATTGGAACCCGAGTACTGCTGTTTGCAGAGCGGACGCTTTAAAGTTTAAGCCCTGCGCTACTTTCTGTCCCGGCCTTAACTAATTACTTCTCAGGTAATGAATAACTCAGCAGGTCAATTTTAAATTCCAAGTCCACACCATAGTTCAATCACTTTTATTTAAATTTCAAACACCTACAGTAATAGTATTTTATATAAATTGTATTTTATACACTTCGCTGTGGCACATTGTTGTTGCATGAATGAGAAAGTAAGAAATAAAAAAATCACTTTTATTACTATTTTCGCTGCCCATGCCCTATGATTTTTTGTATAAGGTATAACGAGCTTAGAAACCAATCTAACAAAAACCTTCTCTCACACCTTAAGCCCCTTTTTCCGTCCATAGAGACTGGTGGGAGTAAATTTTTCAAGTTTCATACAACAATTTTCCGCTCGCGGGGGAAAACTTCCCAGGCCCGGGCACGTTTGTCACAAATCAGTTTATTGCAAGTTCCAAGTTTATTTCTTAGCACAACAAAGCGTAGTAGTGTACAGCTAGTTTCATACAAAACATTTGTTCTAAGGCTTAGATACAAAAAGTGAATATCAAACATATTTAACCTTTGCGGTTTTTTCGCGTTTAGACCTCGATATATTTGGTTAATGATTGCAATTTGGCATTGAACTTGTGCTTGAAAACTAACAAGCCAAACGCTGCGAATGCAAACAAACAAACAAATAGACAAACAAACGAACTGATTTCGCTCAATTGTTTGCAGTTCAAATTAGTTTTCAATTTCTGCTGCAAATATTGATATAGTGACATCAGCAGTTGAAAAACTCTTTAAACGAGCACCTTTGATTTATTTACCAATAGATTAAATAGGCAAACATGATAGGTAACAAAATGAGCTGCTTAAATGGCTCAAAAATGCATGAAAATTCCAAGAAGCCAAGCAAGCGGCTAATCATCAGTTTTGTTAAAGCTTCAAAAGGTCTAATGAATCATTGGGATTGCCAAATAAAGAAAGGAAGTAAGCAAATTTAAATATATTATACAAGTAGTTCGGTGAGAGACAAGTAGATAAACAGATATGGGACCATGTGTGCTTACCAATTGTGTTGTTAAAACAGCCTGGCCTAGATGCCTTTCCAGGCAAGAGCCATGTCGCTGCTTGTCTCACAACTTGCCCCATTAAAAATGCAACATTCTGCAATGTCAGAGAAATGTCAAGGCGTCGTCTCTGATGCTCTAGCCAAAATTAGAACAGTCGGGCAGGCAATGAGCCATGGCATGTCAGAGTATTTGTTGTGCCTTGAAATCTGAGAGTTCATCTCAGAGGTGGGATTGCCTGCCCGGCCCATTTGATTTGATGTGAATGCGAGTGTGTTTTAGCTGGCAGCCAGGTCAATCTGGGGTCAGCATTTATCATCGGCCAATTTTGTAGCATGTTTATTTATGTGCTGTCTTCCATTTGTTTGCAGGCAACAACATCTCTAACAAGTATTAGAAACGCCAAACCCAAACTGAGGCCAAGCCGCGCCACGGGCACATGCAAATTTCCAAGAATTTCCGCACACACAATACACACACAACCAAAGGCGCTGGGATTAGTTATAGAGGAGCTGTTACGTTGTGCAGATACAATTGCTAGATAAGTTTTCCTGCAGCACATTTCCGCACTCTGCACAGTGGGACGAAACTGGAAGCGAACGCCCGTTTGTTTATTGCATCGACTGTAACTGGAACTTGCCACAATTTGGTTGCACTCAGAGGGACAGACGTGCCACAAGATGCCAAGCATATAGCCATATGAAAATAAACACACACAGTGCTTCTTCCACAAGACCATGCCCACAACCATATCTATACAAAAATAAAGTGTGCTGCCCAACAATATTTTGAGAGAGCTGCTGTGCCGCGTTGTGCAATCGCCAAATACATTCTTACATTCTAATAAATAGCCAGACTGCAGATCTTGCAACAAAAATAAATACAAATCGAAGAACGCGGAACGCGGAACGCAGAACGCGGAAGGGGCACAATCCAGACAAGGTGTCGAGTGCATCGCCCAGATCCAGATTCACATACACATCCACATCCACATCCAGATCCTGAACCCGCACTACCCGCAGCTCTTCCAGCTCTTCCACCTGTGAATAGACATAGACGTAGGTCGTGGCCAAGGTGTTCAAAGGCAGCCGCAGCCGCAACGAGGTGTACACATTCGGCACCATGGAGGGCGGTTACGTAAACGAAGGTGAGTGTTCGAACATCTGAATATATCATATGCAATATATATATCATTTGGTTGCTTTGTTGCTCCTATCGATTCAGTGCAATTGCATTTTGACACTGGCCAATGAATCTTATGCCTAAAAGGCTATTTATTTTATTGATTTATGGGCTACTTTTCGGGATTTATGGATTTAAGCTTTATGGCTGCACTTAAGTTTTTGCGTTTTCAAAATGTTATAATATAGCTTTAGTTATTTTAAATAAATCCTTTAATATCTTAGAACTTATAATTGTGGTGCTTTTAATGGGATTAATTAGGTTGTTTTAATTTTGTCACAGAATGATGAAAGTGTTTCCATATTCTTAATCAGCATTAAAAGCAGAATCCGTCGTCATCTGTCTGTTTCTATACCAAGTCTTCTTTCCGGTTTTTAATGAGTCACACAAATAATTATATGTCATATCATATATTTTCGATATTTTTGAAAAGTACTAAGACTGTTATTGAAATATTAGATATGCAGTTTTAATTTAAGTACAATGTTACGAAATAATTACAAGAAATAGAAAACAATTTAGTAGTTCAGTTAATATATATTTTATTGATATAAATTACTTTAATCATTTAGCTTGATAGTTATAAAACATTTACGTGAAGGGAAATGTTTGATGAATCTTGGAACCGGCCTGATAAGACCACTATATCTTATAACTACCATAGGAACGATCGCTTGAAAATGACATTATTTGATGCTCATCTTTGGAGATATGTCTACCAAAGCTGAGTTTCCTTTTGATCTTTATATAGTAAAAATCGGTAGGAATCTGGTTTATATAATAAACTTTTTGATTTCTTAAGATATCTCAACTGAACTCACAGTTTCCTAGTTTCGTTATGCATTTTATTTGTTGTTTCAATTTGATTATTAGCGTATAACTATATCATGTAGCTGCCATAGCAACAATCGGTCGAAAATTGGGTTTTTATTTAGGGTCCCTCGAAGATGGTTGTTGTTATAGTTTTTTATAGTTTCAAGTATACTAATTATAGCTTTTGCTGTGCATTTATGACGCCATATAGACAATGTCAGTACTTGCTCATACCTGCTATAAGCCTATTTATAGCACGATCTACACAAGCTTGGCAAACTGTATATAAAAGCACATAGATCATTCGGACTGGCGATCCAGTGGCACATTATGTCAATGGACTCTTGTCTCATTCAGTGCAGCAATACTTAGATACTCGTACTCGTTCATATATATATATATTCCCATTCTACATAGTTGATGGCCGCTTGCATATATTGCTATTATCTCATTCTTTTTGGCATCACAAGCTTTCGCACCTATGCACAAAAATTCATTCAAAATTTCTGATACAACAGATGTTTTTGCGAAATTTTGACTTTGAAATAAATTACAAACAACAAAATTGTATTGCAGAAAATTTGTTATTTTTGCACAGTGACACCAAATGCAGTTTATTTGAATTACAAATGCTTGGCAAATTACTCAAGCTGTCACTTTGTTCACGATTAGTCAGCAAAATGAGCTAATGCATCAAGATTTTCATGCAAACTCATAGATAATTCTATTCATTTTATTTTTTGGCAAACATTTCGGTTTATAGAAATAGAGAATTGCAATTACGTTACCTGACTAAGTCGGGCTGACATCATAGACTGATTCTGATACCTGATTTTCTCTCTAATACCATGCTTGCGCCGCAGAGGATTCCGATGCCATTATGGGCGTGGAAAGTCCAGGTAAATTGAAACATCAACAACATACTATTCAGAACAACCAATTATCAATGTGATAAGTGCCAAGTGATTGGGTTCGAAGGGGTCATTAAACCAATAAACGCCCAAAGTGGCATGCATTTGTGGCATCCACTCAATTACCGCTCTGAGTGCGATCTGAGTGCGAGTATCTTCAATGATGACGAAGCTGACATCGACTGGTTTGCCATCATTTCAGATACAAGCCGGTTATTAGCATCAGATCGCCCACATTCACAAGTGGTTTGTTCGGCTGCTCCTATTCTAGGGCCAGAGAGGTTGATACTTACAGCCACATAAGATCGTATCTATAGGCTGTTTGTGACGCAATAAAAAAAATGATTTACATAAGCAGATTATTGAATGTTCATTGAATTTGGTATTGAGTTCTGACCATACACACTGTTTTTAAAATATATTGGCCAAGTAGTCAACATGTTGACAACTGTGTGCCATTTAAGGCAACTGGCGGATGCTGCCCAACCTAATGAGAATTGAAATAAATATTCATTTCAATAACTGAAACTGTCGTAAATTCTTAGAGCTCAGCTAGACGGCGCCTGCTCTAGAGAGGATTTTTTCATAAATTAAAAGATTGATGCAATGTCAAGTTTCAAGTATCTACAAAACTATACTCGCATACAGAATGAGAACGTAGTGCAATTTGAGGCACGTCTTTCATGGATCTCAGAAAACGAAAAACGAGACAAAACGCTGCAAAGTTGCAACGCAATTTGGGGCAAGAGCCATCGGCAACTGTTGCTGATGTCATCAGCAACGAAAGATCTTCAAGGATCGTCGCGGTTCACATTTGCTGTATGTATCTTGATCACGTTTTGTGAATCTTTCGGGCCGCGCCACAATGAAGATAAATTTGCAGTTTTGTCGAAGTGCCTTAAAGTTAATGCCTCTTTTTCTTGCCTTGAAAACGAATTTGATTCCAGGAATTCTGTGTGCCAGACAAAAACCATAATAAATAACTTGGGACGGCTTTGCTTTGGCTAAAAGAATCAAATCGCAGCTGCGAATTCGAGTTGATTTCCTTCCATTAATTCATAAAAAACTGCTAAGCCTTGAACTTGATTGGCAACTGTCGCCGTATAAACAAAACATTTGTGTGCTTTTTGTTTCATTTGTCAGACCTATAGCTATATAGATTAATAACTGCGCAGGCCTTGAATACATGTGAGAACTTGAAGTCAACAAAGCCTTTAAAAGTTAGTAAACATTAACAGCTGCAGCAACAAACAGGCATAGTATTTTAAATAATCAAAAAATGGAAAATAACAAACCTCCCGCACATTTTTATAGGAGTATCCTCACAAATGATATATCAACCATAGAAAGAACTCACAAATCGCAATTTAAACGACCGCAGCGATAATTTATATTGTCAGTCGTTGTTTATACCCGATACATATATATATGAATGTATATTCACATATACATCTCACTTTTAATGGGTCTTGCAGAGTCGCAAAACGAAACTGAAACTTGGACATAGCCGGTTCAATTTTTTGTTCACATTGACCCTGTGGCCGCGAGTGCTTTGAACTGTAAACAAAAGTTATATACACATATATAAATATATCAGTATGTGTATATATAGGCCTAGGCATATGTAAATTTAGTAGCTATAATAGATGACGACATGAACACAAACACAAGCCCGGGGAGGGGAGCACAATAATTTAGCAAAATTTATTAGCATCGGTTGTTGAATTTGACGATGGCAGCTGCTCTTCGCTTGGACTTCAACTTGACCTTAGAATGAGCGTCTGGCCAACAGATACAAATACATATATTATCTATATAATTGGGTATGATAAGCTATGACAATTTGCATAATCCACGTGACAGTCTTAACACCTCTGCCAAATGACTGAGATAAGCGGCCTACAGATACAGATACAGATACAAATGCAGATAGAGATACAAATGCTTAGATACAAATACTCAAATTACTGGCAGTTGTAGATTGCCTATTAAGCTGTTAGACAAGTTATTTTTGATTTTGATTTTCAATTTCAGTGCTGAGGTGTTCGATTACCTGACATGAAAAATGCATTGGCTGTTGCATGATAGGAAATTTTTCAAAATAAAGCGGATCAATTGAAATGGGAAGCTTCGTAACAAAGTACTTTAAAAACGCTGTGACAGGCGTTCAATTATAATAAATGGTTTTCACCCAGTTCAAATTGTTACACAATGCAACACAACACAACATATTTCATCATTTCATCATTTCTATTTCCACCAACCTCCACAATATTTATTTTGATACCTTGAAATGTCAGTTTTCATTGGCGATTTCCCTTCAATTTCCAGTCCAAGTTCAGCCAGCTCCAAGAACGAAGACAAATGTCCCTGTTCGATCGCCAATTGATCAAGTGCATTAAGAGAAACACGTGATTTGCATTTAAATTGTTTTTACTAACCGCGAATTTGATTTTGCCAATTTTCATTGGCTGTCTATTTCTATTTGCATTGGCTCTTTGCCGGCTCCCCTGGCTGGCTTGGCCTGCCCCTGAACAAGTTGCACAATCCCCACAACAAAAGAAAATACAACTAAAACATGGAAATGACGGCATATCAAGCGATCAAGCGATCAGTGACGTCAGCATCTGATCTATCTGCACAGTGTGCACAATTAACAACAATTTGCGGCGCTCTCGGCAAACTCCAATTGCCGCTGACACATTTTGTGCAACGAGCATCGATTTGCTGAACAAACACTTCAATAGATATAAGAAATACTCAGACACATTTATGCATACATATATGCTGATATAAATGCAGATAAATGTGCAGATATGAATGAAGCATACTCGTATGCTAATTTTATTAGTCAGCTGCGACTTCTGCGCACGCGCAACAATTAGTCAAATGCAACGTTGCCAATTTTCTGCAAAGGCAACGTTGCCGATTTTCTGCAGACTCACTTGTAAGCATTTTCGGCTGTAGAAGTGATGAATTCGATCGTTTCTTGGAGTCGAACAATCATTCTTCATCAAATTATACCTCTTTTTGAGGGTATTCACATCTCCAGCTAGAATTGGTAATCGCTGTAATCTTTAAAGCTGACGCCTGTCAAATCTTTTTTATGCGCGTAATTTTCCAGCTTTATCTGCAATAATAATAAAATTAAATAATTTATTTTAATGACTAGACATGCTAACGGGGCTAAGTGTTTTTCGCTGTAGATATTTCAAGCCAAACATTGGAAAACAACAAATAGAAGTATTCAGAATAAGAGTGGGCGACTTACAAATACCCTATACACTAAATCAAAACTTAATGTACATTGGCAGAATTATGATCAAGTTTTGCGAGTGAGAAAGGGATTTTGAATTAATTTTATTTATACTTATAGAAAAAACTTTAGGGTATTCAGTATTTCATGCAGCTCTACCAAAGTAAATAATATAATTAAATTAAAAGAAAATTAATTAATTGTAAAGTTAATCCAATGAGTTTAGAATATGTAAATTGAAATAGAAATAACAATCATATATGAAGAATAGGATGAAATGTCATTCTCTGCCTATTAGATTGAGTTACAGACGTTATATGCCCTTTTCTACTTAATACAGGGTATGAAAACGCTTACCGCCCCAGAGATAAAGATCGATCTTAGGCTTCGGGGCTGGCTGGTATGCAAAATTGACCAAAATTGGCGAAAATTATGGCTGACTTCACAAAGCCGGGAGCCAGTTCGTGAGTTAGTCGGCCTCACTATGGAACATTAAAGATACATATAGTAAGACACAAAGCCGAAGTGCACCCATGTCTTGCCGGTCTTTGGAAGCCAGCACGTTCTCGTATTTGAAGTGCTTAGATTGCAGTTTAATAGATAAATTGAGAGGCCCGCACCTGAGCTGCATAAGGCACAGAACGTGGCGAACATTTGTCATAATGCGGAACAGAATGCCGGCATTATCATTGATCTTGACTGATATATGGATATGGATGTGTTGTGCATAGTTATCAGAAACTCTGGCAGAGTTCGAATAAGTGCAGCCCACGCACCTTAATCGAGTTCTTTAATTGGCACACTAAGCACTAAAATTGCTTCAATTTGAGACATGGGCTACCCTATACAATTTCGCAAACGGAAACACAAAAGACGCAATTAATCAATTGTCAGAATGAAAGCGAATCTTATGTGCGTGGGCCTCTCGCCAATTGGAGGCCAACAAAAGCCCTCGGGCTAGGCCCCAACCCAGGTGTGGGGCTCAGGCTCAGGCCTGCGAAAAAACTTCATTAAATTTATATTAGCCACGACACAAACTCAACTCGAGTTGCCAACAGTTAAATGTTGGCTATAAATCAGACGGCTCAATGCCAATGTGGCATGCGGCATGCGTGTGGATCATAGACCCGGGCCAAATCCAAGCCCACACATTTTATCAACTCGTTTGGCTAAGTAGCATTTTCCAAGAGACTTACTAACCGTATCTCGATTAGCTCAAAGCAAATGTCCGCAGTCTTGTGAGCACTTTTAACAAATAAATTTGACAGCGCTATAAATAAACTTTTGTCCGTGTGCATATAAACAAAACCTAAATACTTTCACACACAAACAACAACAGCAACAATGATAATTATAGTATAGACCGTGACAATGTCAGTGCCAGTGAAAATGAGAGCAAAACTAATTTGGCATTTGGCCAAATCAAAACTCGATTATATCTGTACGTGTACGAAAGGCATCAAAAATATGATATGAAATGCCGTAACAACACAAACTAAGCCCACAATATTCAAATCAAATAAAGTAGTCTGTAAAATGAATAGAACACATATAAAATAAATAAAATAGCAACTATAACATACCCTCTGCTCAATTAAATTATTTTACTGTTCGCGAATTTGTTGTAGATTTAAAAACAGATATTAATCTGTTTTAATAGTTTTGATAATATTTTTGATATACCTTTCAAACACATCATTTCAGAACAGGGTGTTCTTAGTTCTTAGTATGAATATCAAACGTCAAATTTGATATCTTGGCCAATAATTTTGGGGCTAGTTGGCATGTCGGAAATTCCTTGTCGGCCCAAATGTATATTAATTTATGTAGTTTACCAGGCATGAAAACCTCACAAATTATTGTACAATGGGTGACAGCCTAATGCCTACGAAGGACATAGGAAACACACACAATATTTAATAATATGAAATTATTGTTTATGAGCCTCAATTTGTCTTTATATATAGTATTTACTGTGGCGTTAGCTTACGAGCCACTTTATTCAGTCTATATGCTTAGCCCCTCTCGTCTGGGCCTGGTTAATACCCACTCAAGGTAAAACCATTAGCATTTATTACATGGGAGGAGTGTACATAAGTATTTATTAAAAGCTTGAATAAATAGTTAATAAATAAGCGCAATATATATCTTTATTACCAAATTCAAGCACTAAATGAGCAATTAATAAAATGCTAAACAAAAGCCAATAAACTTTGCAATCTAATAAATTGCAGTTCCCTCTTAACTCCTCAGTTCACCTAAGGTGTTGCAATTACAGCTGCTCGCTTGAAAGCTGTTGATACATGCAAGAAAATATACATTAATAACTAAAATAGCTGAATCGACAAATGTTAACATTTAACTAACTGGTAATCGAAATGAACGTATCCATTTTCAATGGGTCGCGTGAACTGCTCAATTCCAGTTGTGATTTTGATTTTGATTGAACAATTAATTTCGTTGATTGGCAAAGTGCGACAAATTGTAAATCACTTCAGCTATATACTTAGTAAAACTGCCAAGTCAACGAGGTCTGTTCAAAACTAAGCTGATTTTTTAAATTTGATTTGTTTCATTCAGTTTTTATATCACATGTTTCCAATATAGGTTGACATCATCAGCCATTTGAAATATTTAGTTTGTTTTGACAGATATAAAGTGTAAACATGTTTTTAGTGAGCTTCATCGTGGCTAGCCTCTGTCCTTTCCTGGGTCTTTTCAGATTTAGGCGCCAAATCCTGCGAATACAATGGCTGAGGCATGATTATGGTGTTGTTTTTGGGTAAAAAACACGTAGAAGCAACGATGTGTGAACTATTTTGCCACAAACACTGAGTTTTCTTCGTATTGCTTCACGGCGCAACAACTTCAAGGTATTATTCCCTATTGAAGGTACAACCTTTTGGCAAAAACTCATAATGCAATGTAATCGAAGAAAAAGTTGAGCAGTGAGTCAACTTTTTTTTGAACCGACCTCGTTTATGGAAATCACGAGCTCATCAAAAACAATCGCATGTCGAGGCGGGTGATACAAAAAAAATGTACGAGTATTCAACTTTTTTGCGTGTAACGCAGTGGAAATTGTTAAATAAAAAAATGTTTTAGTTTTTCATTGTTGTTGGGATTGAGTAACGTGCCGTTGTTAATTAAAACTGAGAATTGTTTGGAAATGTTTTTTTAGAGTGTCACCGTCAGAGCAGTCATTGCTCTGAGTCGAATCGTTACGCGTTTTTTCTACCAACGGTTTTATGATTTTGCACATGGCACATGGGATTTGTTGAAACAAGCCTTTTATTAAGGGCTCTCCATAGAGAGATCGGCAGCGCCCTCAAGGTTGAGGCTCACTGTACAGTTTAGAGTTTACAGGTAGCCCAGGCATAAGGCCAAGTTAATTCCATTTGCCGGCAAAAACATTTCATTGCTCTGTTTATAGCCCGCTTTTTATGGCATTTATGGCATCAACTTTTATTTTTCAACGTTACGTTTCACATGCAAAAAATGTTTGTAGGCGAGTTAATTCTTTTGGACGGCGCCGACTCCCTACCCGACTCGCGACTCCCCCGCCCAGCTCCAAGCCCCTGGCGTGCATAGCTAATGGAAATTGGCTTGGATTTCACCGAGGCTGATAACTGACGACGGCTTTGTTGTGTGCGAATTGTTTACTGTTTTGTATTTTGGGTGGCGTCATGCCGTCATTTGCAGCCAGCGAAGTAGAATAAGCGCTAATTTAATTTGCAAATTGGCCATTGGCCGGCAAGTGTCGACTCAAAGCGTTGGCTTCAGCCCCGGCATTATCCGAGTACCCATGGATCATCTGCTAAGTACACCAAATGCTGTTCAAAGCACAGCCATTGAAAGCGAAAGCCCATCTATTTTTGGAGTGACATCTATCCATTGAACTGACATCCCATTTCTCATAGACACACTAATAACCTTTCAGCAGTCTGCCACAAGAAGTTAATGACAACTGAGTGCTCTAGCCCTCCCCTGGCTGTCGACACTCCCCACACCCCAGGCATATACAGTGCACTGGCATAATGATAATCGCTTTGTATATTTTGAAGCGCAGCGAATTGCAATGGAGGTTGCACGACTAAGTTGACGCGCCCCCATTTGTGGCAAGGGAGGCAGCTCTGCAGGGGGCTAGCACGAGTATCTGGCAGTCAGCAGCATCTTGAAATGCGAAGGTGTCGCCTTCAGCAGCAGGCAGTGATAAATCACAGTGAACGCTTATTTGTCTCGCCAAATTATCTGTACTCCAAATGCAGTCAGTCGAGCGAAGAGCAGAGCAGAGCCCCGCTCCCTTATCCTCCGGATGCCATTCCCGGCTCAAGGTGGCTCCCAGGGCCCATGTTCCCATGTTGTCACAATGTGTTGCCTACTGTAATTGTTGTTGCTTGTTTTATTATGCTCGGTTTCAAACAAAATGTTTGAAATAGAGTATATTGGGTTTGTGAAATGCCCATCTGACTGTCCGTCCGTATGAACGCAATTTTTTCCACACCCTTGAAGCTAGAGCAGTTAAACTTGGTACACATGTTGGTGTTTACTCTCGATTTTTAAAGTGTCAATATCGACCCACAACCACCACCCCCTCTCCCGGAATTTGCCGCAAACAAATATCTTCAAAATTTCATTTTAAGCTAGAGTCACCAATGTCTATATCTCTCTTATCTGTAAAGGTAGAGTGAGCAAATTTAATATACAGACTTATGTTGACCTTCTTGACAGATCTGCATCAAAACATTTTTGCCACCCCCACCCCCTACCCCGAAAATAAGCAAAATCTATAGCTCCCACACTTGTAAGGTACCATCACCAAATTTGAAATTCATATATACCGGACTTAAAACGGAGTATTCTGCTGTCGGGTAGGTCCGACTGCAAGGTGATTACTTGTTTTATTTTGTGTTTGTTTTGTAGAGATACATATGTAATTATAAATACGTGTAAGTCTGGGGCTCTGCATCTGTCTCGGCTACCGTTGCGCAGTGCAAATAATGCGACTGGTTTTCAAGTGTGTCTCTGCACACCGGAAACGTGGCCCGAAGCGAACTTCATCACATAATAAGCTGCATTGTCTTGGGGAGCTTAATGAACTGCTCCCTGATGCCTTATCTTTTCCACTCTGAAGACCAATACACAAGATTTTAATAATTTCCACAGATTTTTCAATAACTATGGTAATTCAGCGCTTAGCTAAACGGTTATACAATAGATTCAAGCACATTTAATGCCGCTTCACTTTCATTTGTGTGCCCCAGAAAAGTATTAACAAATTCTGCTGAACTTCGAAAAATGAAAGAAAAACTACAAATAAAGTTGTTGGGGTTTTTGGTTTCTTTGGTTTCTGTGTTTGTGTCGGCGGGAATCAAAGAAAATACGCTGGGTCCAGAGTCTTCAGGCCTCAAAATAAACATTTTTCAGGCGTTAAGGCAAACGCAAACCCAGAAGGCAAACAGCAAGCAGCAAACATGAGCACAATATGAACTACGTGAAGTTTTTGAGTTGAAAGTTTGTTTGGATTTCGGTTTTTGATGCGACAACAAATGAATTGTTTATTGCCACGCCGCATGCAACATTTGCTGTGGCCCCAGTGCCTTATAATAAAGTACAAACTGTGCATAAGCCGCAAATCGGTTGACATTTCCGCAGAACTCTCGAATTCAAGCCGCCACACTCTCCCCTCACTCGGGTAATTGCAGCGCTGAACGCTTCATTAGAGGCATGCAAAACAATATGGGCAATAAAATAGAATGTACTATCGTATTCCGGGAGTACGGGTAGAAACTTTAGCAGTTCCTAACGCGTTCCTCACTCTCAACACGTTCAGCAAGGTTCAGTCAACTCTGCGCTTGGCTTTCAGCTTGTTGTTTCTAAATGTAAAACAATTCAGCTGAACAAATGACAAGAACAAAAAAAGAATCAGCAAACATTATTCTTAATTTCTTTTTTTTTTGTTTTTGGTTGTTTTTCTTGTTGTTTTTATATTGTTATTGCATGCCAGACATTTTGGCTGCGTGTGCAAATTGAAATACATTGTTTATAACAACTTAATTGTCTGGCCACTTAACGAAGTGGAAGGTGCCACAAAATGTTGTAAACAAAATTCAAATAACTATGTTATTTGATATAACAATTCGGAATGAAGCGTTTTGTAGACCCTTCAAGAGCGGATGACCTACATTCTTGGCTGTCTGTAGAAATGTCATCCTGTGCTTTCATTTGCGAACTGCCTTGTCACGTCCACAACATCTGTTAACCGCTTGTAATTAATGCAAAAATTGTCAGCTTACTCCCTGAAGAGGCAGTCGGAACTGGGTCACTGAGCAATTCAATTCCAAGCACTGAAACACCCAGTAAGAAAAACATGTGGCGTGCATTAGGGGCAGCTCGCATTACAGCTGCCCCAAACCATAGGCAGGAAGTTAATCAGGCGGCGGTCTATCAGATCTTGGCATCTATGTGACTCATAAATCTGGGCAATTGCCACACACTAAAAGAAAGAAAGAAATGCACTTGTAAACACGCACAGCAACCAGAAGTTGTTGAAATAACCTACTTGAAGAAGACCTGGTAAACACTCTTTTTCAATATACAATAAAAATGGGTTATCATTAAATGTGACCCAGTCGAGGTGTTCTCAATGGGAATGAAAGTGGACAGGGGAAGGGGAACGGGAACGGGAACGGGATGGGTATAGGAAGTGAAAGACACACACAATTAACAAAAAAAAGAAAAAAGAGTATAACTATCAAAAGCGATTGTCTGTCATGTTGTGATTCGATGGCATCGATAAGATAAGAGCCACGTTTACAGTTGTGGCTGAAGAAAGCCAAGTCAAGTTGCCCGGAATGACGTAAGTGCGATCACGACTATTTCTTTCGGCCCGTCGGCAACTCATGGCCGATAAGATGAAGCCCACGTTATCAGTGTTTGGGTCTTTCACAACAAAACATTTGTTGCAACTTCATTTTAGAATTTTCCTATTAGTTCAGTTCGGCTTGGGCTTGGAATTTTCTTATCTTTCTGTCCGCTTCGCTGATTTTGGCGTGTGCTATAATATCTATCGTATTTATAGAAAACTCTTTAGCCTGACTGACTAACTGATTGTCGAGTCACGGGCAGGGCAAACAGTAAAGGCCTGCAATTTTTACAATTGCTTCCTATAATATCATAGGTTGGCACTCTGAAGTAATTTCCCGAAAATTCTGTGCTGTTGTATGTAATCTTTTTGTTTATCGTCCGATTGCAAATATTTATATACACATTAAATATTTCGAGACGTGTATACCAATTTTGGAAAATTCACTCCAACAGTCGTCAAATTGTTGGAAAACTGTTTCAATCGATATTTTGTATAGTGAAATTTGATAAAACAATAAATAAATATAATTAACATAAATAATATATTCAAATTGTAAGTAAACTTAAGTCAACATGTAATAAATAAATAAATAGAAATAAAATAAAATTTGGTTTATTTTAAATTCAACATAAGATTGTTCTTAAAAAAGATTTGACTTGGCCAAAACCGGGCAACACCTGCTAGTAATATTTAGAAGTGGGGAAAAAATTGCGCATACGCCGCGTTATCGTTTTTGCATTAACATTTATCCAAGCAGCGCACAATTTACAATTCATAATCGCAAACAGTTCTCCCATTCACACAAAATATACGAGCAATCTTGCATACTATTTTTGGCTGTTTATAATTCAATTTACAAACGTTTTACGACAGCAATTTTAAAGCATTCAAGTTCAAAGTCAAACACTTTAATGTTTTATGTTTTTTCTTCTTTTCCTCATTTGCTGTTATTGAACTCGGGCTAATTTATATCAGCTGGCATTCTAGTTTAACGCATGATTGACTCATAATGATATGTTCCATGCCACTCTCTTTTCTGTAAGACGATCTTTTATGCAAAGGGCGAAGCTTCTCAGCTTTTATGGGCTACAAAAGTTCTCCCCTTTCACGCAGAATGATCGAGGAGGAACCGGAGAAAAACTGTCTGAGGAGCACTTGGTCTCATTTGACTGCCCAACTGATTGCTGATTCATTTTGTGCGAGACTTTCTATATATTGCTGAATATTGGGAACTCATAATTGTACTGCTTGCAATTCTTGATGTCATCATTCTCTCAATATCATTGAACACACACACACAGTTGCAGATTACCGAAAATGTACTTCACTTAATATTGTTTTTATTTTTATTTCTATAAATAGTTGTTTGGAAACGCAATGCGATAAAGTTGAACAACTTGGGTGTTGGCAGGGCTATATATAGTTTCAGTATAGAATTGGGCGAATTGCAAATAATTCACATTGTGTGCTATTTTTAGCGGGTTGCGAGGGAAACATTTAAACATTTGGCGCCGGCAATTGAACTCGATTCTGCCCAGGTTATTTTCATATACATATATCTTTTTGTTCAATTTACACGATTACTTGCAACAAGAAAAAGCTGAATATAGACGCACCTACGTCGCGACACGTGCCAGTGAACGTCCCCCTGCGTGCAGCTGCCCCCCTTGCACCGCTACCATGACCACCTCTCAGCTCAGCAGCGGCGTCAATTTGATTAAATGCCTTTCAATTGATTTGGTTGCTGCTGCGGCTGCCCATTGGCATCAATTCGGCATCACTTACACACACCACACACACCATACACACACACACACACACACACACATACACACTTTACTTTTGCTTTTCATTTCAATGCATTTTCCGTTTTCGGCCCACATTCGACACGCTCATTAACTGTTAATTATAAAAAACAAAATAGAGAAATATCAAAGCACATTAAACATGCACCTGGCTTTTACTCATTTGCTCAAAATTACGCATTTTTCTCTTTCTCTCTCTTTTCGCGCGCATACTTGTAGCTATCATATCCTATACAAATCCTAAACTGCAAAATTCATCAATTTATGCGCCAACAACAACGACAACAACGCTCGCTAACACCGCCATAGAAGTTGCATCACCACAACCACCACAACCACCCAGTTCATCATCCGATTCATCCACAGTGCCGGCTTTGGGCGTGCCAGCAGGGGGTACATTTCATGGATTCGTTGCGAAATTGCGTAATTTCAAGTTCGACGATTCGAAAAATATTAGAAAACGTTTACATTTCGATTATATATCAAAGGATCGTTTTTTGGGTATGTTTCAAAAATTCAAAAAAAATCTATTATTTAAGTGTTGTGCAGCATTGAAGGTTTTTGTTTTGTTTTAATTAAAACTGTTAACCAACACTGGCACCTGCGTCAGCCAGCCTCAATTTTATTAACCTCCATTGACATTTCCATTAACCATTTGAAACTAACTTTTACGAGCTCCCATTCCCATTCCCGAATTAATTTCAATGTCGGCTCAGTCTCCGTCTCCGGCTCCGTCTCTGGCTCTGGCTCTGGCTCTGGCTCCGTTCCCGACCCAGTTCGTCGTAGGCGTTCCAGTTTCGGGTTGGAACTGGCGCCTCACGCATGACACCCACATCAGTTTCGCGCCACAACTTAATTTGAATGTTTTATTGTCGCCTAATGCTACTTAAAGTTCGACTTATGCATATTAAAATGCCGTATAATGTTTGGTTCCCCCGGAGGAGGAGTGCTCAAATGTCGGCTGTTAATGAAGCAGCCTAGCACACACGTGGAACGTGGGCCGGCAACATGTGTTCATTATGGGCTGGAAAATTTAATGAAATTCTTCAATCGTTTCTCACCTCACAACGCGAACGCAAACGAAAAACTAAACAAACAATAAATAAAACTAAAAATTGGAAAATTGTGAAAAGCTTTCAGCAGCGCAGCGCTGTTTCCTTGAGTTGTGATTCCCGACAACTGATTTATCCGATGGCAGCCCGAAATGCATTCAACATGATCCATATCGCCAACTAATCAACTTGCGGCTGCAGGTCGTGTAAGTTTTAATTTGGTGGCACCCAAAAATGTTTTGGCTGCCACATAAATTCCATTTGCCTGTGGTTCGAAGATCAAAGCCAGTGGGTGAGCATGTGGAGGGACCACGAGAGGCAGATGTCTTGGCCCACAGATTACGGATAACTGCAGACATTGCGACAGGTGCAACATTAGAAAGTTGCTGCTACCTTTCCAGAAACATTGTTAACCCCTTTCTTGCAATTTCATTAAAACTAACAGATACCAAAAAGTCACTGACATTCCACTTAAATTTGATGTGGGCCTCGCTCTCTCAAAAGAGCCAAACGCACACGTCATAAAACAGCCAGAAACATAGGCCTGTTGTGGCTTATAGCCAAAGTCCGGCAACCACGAAGGTTGTTTGGATCAGGCTAATCGCTAATTGAAAATGCTCAACACGTGCGTCTTCTGCTCGCAATCGCTGGTAAGGCCAAGTGGTAGGTGGTATGGCCAACAGTGGGCAAAATAAGTTAAGAGTCAAGTCGAAAGAAAACTAAATAATCCGAAGGAATCCTCAGACAAGTCAAGATAAGGATAAGATACTATAGGCTTACAGATCTTTAAGCTTCAGTCACGTAATGAAAACTTCAATTTGGTAATCATATTTATATCAGACATCAGCTCTATAAACAAGGGAATCATCAGGGAGCTTATTGAGTAAAAGATGAAGAAATGTTTTTAAAAATCTATAGTTCACGTATCAAGCTTATCATTTCTTTAACGATAACATATTTTGATAATCAAATCTTATAAAAGCTTTCATTCATAAGAATGAATAATCATAAATAATCAGCTGAAAACTTATTGAGTGAGTGATAAAGAAACCTCTTTAAAAATCGTTAGTCACGCTTTAAGCTTACAAAGTTCTTAAGTGATAACATCTATGTGATAATCATATATTATGTAAAATAATACATCATAAGTTATTGTAGTATTGTAGTACCGCTTATCACAAGTTGTGCCCAATCAACTCGTTTTAGTTGTGTGAATCAACTTTTTGGAGGCACTGTCAACACTATTTGTTTATGCACAGTCCACTTGGTCGCTCTTTCGTCTTTCTACAAATGTTCCGGCCTTAAAAATGAGCCACACATTAATTTTCACTCAAGTTTTCGCCATAGAAGAAATAAGTTTCTGCTTCGAGTTTAATGATCTTTGGCTAACTTGGAAGCACTGGGAACGCCGGGGGGTCTACGGAGGAACTCATGGCGCTGTCAACACCTCGCTAAATGGCCTGTTAACATTTAATTTTCTTCACTAAAATATTGGCTAAATTATGCTATTAATCAGTTCGATGTTAGTATTCCGTTTACATTTCTTGCATTTAAAACGCTTTCCCGAGTGCATAATATATTTTATGAAACTGATCATAATGCAGGGGGCAACGGCATGCGAGGAATGCCATAAACGAAGCTTTAGGGGGTCTATAAACAATTTCTAGTGCACACAAAACATTTAAATGATGGGACAAAGCATAAACTTTACGATCCACTCGTTAAACATGGCCCATCAATTGTGGCACTTGAAGTATCTGCATCTTACATTATTTTCCCTTGTTTATATGCCAGCTAACTGATTTTATTCTTCTCAATTTGATAGGCGGTCAACTGAAGACGAAGAATGGCCAGAAATATGTATTCAATGGTCAACCATCTGGAGTTTATGTCTCCAAGACCTGCCTGGTTGTTTCGGCATTCATCATGGTGGCAGCTCTGATATTCTCCGTGCTTATCACCTACTTCCTGACGTCACAGGGTCTACCGGATATGGATCCCAGCGCCAGGTGAGTAAGCCCGGTTAAAACACGATGTCTAAACAAATCAGCGCCAGTTGAGCTTGTGGGTGCGACTCGTTTATTATTAATTTTTGCATTCTGGTAAGCGTTTTGGCAAGCGGGCTAATTGACAGTCGAGCCCCACGTGACCTCATTTCACGCCCGTGTCGAAAGTGAAAGCAATTTATGCGTTCTTTTTGGCTCTGACGCATTTCGAGGTGCGGAAGGGTCAAAGAAGCTGGTTGCCAGGGCGCGGTCTAGTGTGTAAATACAATTTAGCACTTTGCATTAACACACAAAACCCATCTCCTTTCATGTCCAATCCAGCCACGACGCCCAGGCACAGTCAAAGGATCATCATGTGGATGCAACGAGCAACTCGCACGTCAATGCAACTCCCCTGGCAACCGCCAAGTTCCACATACCGGACTGGCCAAAGGAAGCCACCACATCAACACCAGAATTGCCAGTGGTTGCTCCACCCGTTGGGGATATACTCGTCAGCAATGAGACCCTTGAGAACAACACAAAGTCCCTGGACCGCCTGCTGCAGCTCTATGAGGGCTGGCGCCCACTAAACTACAGGTAAGTGAGGGGAGAGCGGCAGTAGAAGCTGATTTATTTAGCACTTCAGCTTTGATTGAATAAGAGCTTCTTTCAATTGCTTTGCATGCTCCCATTTCAATTGTGGAAGCCACGCAAGGTTTTGTGGATTGACAGACAAGTTGGCACAAATTGATTCTGAAGGTTTCTGGCGTCTACTATTTCCGGCTCACAGCGCTCCAGTTGACAGCCTCAGCAATCTGTGTAGATTGATTTAAGTACATAACAATATTGATATATGTGCATAACAATAACCGCTTAAAAGTTTCGCGTCTGTCATCGGAATGACAAGTAATGACAACAAGTGCTCAACCATTATTGAACCCTTGACCCCATCTTGTGCGCTCCTTTATGCTTATCCTAGCACTTGTATTGACGTCATGCCCAGGAGTCGCGAACTGTGTCAAGGATGGCGCCGCAACAGTTCAATAGTACCCAACTGTGTGCCAGTTGACTTGACCACAACGCCAGCGACACATGACTACATTGCCAACTGAGCACATGAGCACTTAGGCTAAATGCATATCCACATCTCCACGTCAGTTAATGCAGACATAACAGCGTGTTTAACAATTGAACACCACAGGAGCTGGCCAAAGATGCGACATAGAACGGTGGCCAAGTTATCCGCTGTTTAAGCCAAACTCAGTGGCACTTTAAACGATCGCCAGTCGGCGGCAAAGATCACAAACTTAGCGCAGCACGCACGCCAACTGTCAGCACCAGATGCGATACTTGGATGGATGGATAGATAGATAGATAGTTGGATAGATGGCCAGAGCTTGGGGAGATGAGAGATGCTGCCGCATGCATTAATATAATTGACACAGAAAACCCAAGAGGCGGCTCAATTTGTGGCCGGCACGCAGCTGGAGCAGCAGAGTTGCCGCTTTGGCAATCGATGCTATTGGTGCTCACTGTGGCAGCTCTGTGGAATCAATGCTAACTGATTTTGCAGCTGGTGATCAAAGCAAGCCACCGTCTGTCTGTTTGTCTATCCAGGGCCACTTCCCGTCCCGTCCCGTCCCGTCCCTGGCAAATTGCGGCGAACATGCTTCCTGGTTGCCCCGGCGCACACATTGTAAACCAATCGCCGCAATTAAAAGCAACCAGGCGCAAAGACAGAGGCACCACAGTGCACCACTCCGACTGGTCCCATCTGCCGACCAGTCTTGCCGGTGGCATTCTTGGCACATACGCCTTGGGTAATTGATCTTCTATCCCATACTCTACCAATTGCTGTGTGTAACTCAGCTTTGACATGCGAGCAGGCAATAATTTGATAGCTTCCATTTTGTTCTATGGAGCGTGTGGACTGGGTTCCTTTGAAGAGCATTCAACCTTCGTCTATATTCTACACATATTCTTGCAAATTGGCTTTTCTAGCGGCTTGTGGCATGCATTCTCATTTGGCCCCCTGTGATGGCGGTTCAAACGCCTTTTGATTGCCTGACCCGAAGATGCTTTCCAATCACATGTGCATCGCTGATTGATTGACACTTTTGATTGAAGAGTCTTGTCGTTTTTGGCAGTGATTTGCATTACATTTGCAGTTAAATACTTGGCTAATGCGTCTTACCACTAATCTCTTTGCAGGATTGTCATTGAGCCAAATCTCGAGGCAGCCACTAGCAATGGTAGCCTGGTCATTGAAATCGAACGTGACCCCAAGGTGACCAGCTGGGAGCCCATTGTGCTGGACGTCTTCAATGTGAGCATATCGAATGTGCGGGTTGTACGATCTCCGATTGCCAATGGAAGCGACGAGGTGGAGCTGGACTTTGACAGCGACTATGGGGATAACAATTCGACATTTGAGGTCAAGCTGGCCAAGGACTTGGCGCTTGAGTCCAACCTACGTGTACTCCTGAGCCTAGATTTTGTCAGCCAGATTACAGATACGCTTCAGGGTATCTACAAGACCAGCTACACAAACCCCGAAAACAAGCAGTTAGAGTAAGTAATAGTCATTGATAAATAAAGCCAAAGCTACTAACTGATGCTTCCCTTGGTAATTTCCTTCCTGCAGGTGGGTCATCAGTACTCAGTTCTCGCCCATTGATGCCCGGCGCGCCTTTCCCTGCTTCGATCGGCCCGATATGAAGGCTAACTTTACCCTTAGCATTATACGGAACATTAAGATGAAAATGTCGCTGTCCAACATGCCCAAATATCGCAGCAAGTGAGTTGATTAAACCA
This sequence comes from Hirtodrosophila histrioides, assembly GCA_037075165.1. Classification (NCBI taxonomy): domain Eukaryota; kingdom Metazoa; phylum Arthropoda; class Insecta; order Diptera; family Drosophilidae; genus Hirtodrosophila; species Hirtodrosophila histrioides. Next base: position 8,774,970 of record JBAMCL010000390.1, on the reverse strand, counting down.
GGAACCGTAACATTAGCATTATTTCTTGAATTTATTTATTTTGCTCAAGAAATTAAACTTATTTTTGAGCTTAAATTAAGGAAAAATCCTTTAAAATTAAACTTAGTTATGGATATATTTTGATGCATTTTTAATGCATGTACCATTTACCAATTTTATGAATTTATGAACTTCTCCTTTCAAAAATGGATACATAATCATTACTTTCGATCCCTGGATGAAACCACTGGATGTGCTGAGTTTTTATTTAACCATTCTTCACCTTACAGCTCCCATCGGCCCGGCTACATTCGCGATGACTTTAGGACTACGCCCAAAATGCCCACCTATCTGTTGGCCTTCATAGTCTCCAACATGGTTGACTCCCGCTTTGCCGATCTGGATGGCAGCCTTGTGCCGCGCGTGGAGATCTGGACGCGACCCACATTTGTGGATATGACACACTACGCCTACAAAATGGTGCGCCAGTTTCTACCTTACTACGAGGAGTACTTTGGCAGCAAAAATCAGCTGCCCAAGATTGATCTCGTTTCGGTGCCGGACTTTGGCTTTGGCGCAATGGAGAACTGGGGTCTGATTACCTTCCGCGATTCGGCGCTGTTAGTGCCAGAAGATCAGGAGCTGGCCTCCTCGTCGGAACACATGCAGTATGTGGCCCAGATCATAGCCCATGAGTTGGCACATCAATGGTTTGGCAACCTGGTGACGCCCAAGTGGTGGAATGATCTCTGGCTGAAGGAGGGCTTTGCCTGCTACATGAGTTACAAGGCGCTGAACCAAGTGCATCCCGAGTTTCAGATCATGGACACCTTTACAGTGCTAGTAAGCAGTGCAACAACGAAGCTATAAACCCAAGGTTTCCAACTTTCATTATGTTATATTTTGCAGGAATTCAAGGAGTCCATGCAGCATGATGCGACCAACACCTCGCACTCCATCTCCTTCGACGTGAAGACCACCAATGATGTGCGCCGCATCTTCGATCCCATCAGCTACTCCAAGGGCACCATTCTGCTACGCATGTTGAACTCCATTGTGGGAGAAGAGGCCTTCCGAGCGGCCACCCAGGATGTGCTACAGAACTTTGCCTACCAGAATATCGATCGCGATGATCTCTGGGCTTACCTGACACGCCATGGCCACGAGAAGGGCACCCTGGCGAAGAACATGAATGTCCAACAGATCATGAACTCTTGGATAAGTCAGCCGGGCTATCCGGTGGTCCATGTGGATCGCAATGGTGCAGATTTGGTGCTGCGGCAGGAACGCTATCTGCTGCCTGCTCGCAACCCCTTGGATCATAGCCGCTGGTTCATACCCATCACCTACGAGACCGACGAGCTGCATAAGGGTGACAATATACCCACGCACTGGATGACCCAGGACCAGGAGCAGCTGGTGATCCCCAATGTGTTCACCAAGAACAGCAATAACGACAATGTCGTCTACTTAAACCTGAACAGACAAAGCTACTATCGCGTCAACTATGACATGGTCTCCTGGCTGGCTTTGAAGAAAAACTTCAGCACACTTCCCCGCATCACCCGAGCCCAGCTGCTGGACGATGCACTGCATCTGTCACAGGCGGAGTACCTGCCCTACGATATACCGTACGTTAAAATCTTGTCAGATTATTGATTTCCTTGGCTAATGTTAATTGATGATTTCAGCTTGACATTCTTAATGGAGCTCTTCACAGCCGTGGACGATGAGCTGCTCTGGAGCGCAGCCAAGCCGGGCCTCAACTATCTCATCTACAACCTGAAACGAGAGCCAGCCTATGAGACCTTCAGGGTAAGCTTTCAGTTTCCGGTTCGCTTGATGTGCACTAACTTTAAAGTCTGTTCCAACTAGGCCTTCATGAAGTTCATTGTGCGTCCCGCCTTCGATCACTACGGCCTCAATGAGCCGGACAACGAGTCGCATCTGCAGCTCAAGCATCGAGCTCTGGTCGCCAACTTTGCCTGCAAGTTCAACTATGATCGCTGCACTCAGGTGGCCCAAATGAAGTTCCGCGAGTGGATGCGCGATGCCAAAAAGAATCCGTGAGTATAGATGCAGATCTGGGCAGCCAAAGATAACCCAACCTTAACTCAACTTGCAGCATCAAACCCAATCTTAAATCGGTTATATATTGTACGGCGCTAGCGGAAGGCTCGTATCAGGAATGGTACTTTGCCTACAAGCAATACAAGCGCACGAACAGCGCCTCCGAGAAGGAGGAGATCCTCACATCCTTGGGCTGCACAACAAAGCCCTGGCTGCTCTCGAAGTAAGCACGATATGATCACTGTTTTGATGGCATTATTATACTGATCTGTTCTTACAGATATCTGAATTTGACCATCAACTCGACGTCAGGCATTTTGAAACAGGATGGCGCCCTGGCCTTCAGAGCCGTGGCTTCTAATGCGATTGGCTATGAGATCGCTTTTGATTTCCTGCAGAGCAACATTAAGGAAATAGCTGATTAGTGAGTACCCCTATTCGAAAACTGCAGCTCAGGTTTCAATTGTGCCTTTCCTTTATAGCTATGGCGATGGCTTCCTCACAATATCCGACATGATCAAATCGCTGACAATCTACATGAACAAGAACTATCACAAGCAGCAGCTGATGGCGTTGGCCGCCAACTGCCGTAAACTGGGCCTAAAGGCCGTCGAAATAGCCATTGATATGGCCATGGAGCAGGTGAATGACAACATTCACTGGCGCAGTCACTCCTACGACAATCTCAAAGTGTTCCTCGAGGGCATTGTCAGCGAGTTCCAGATCAACATATTTTAGGCATCTATTAGTTGTGAAGCTTTTCAACCAAAAAACGCGACTTTATTATTATACAACAGCCTCAATATAATTTTTAAAAAATCAAATTATTTGCGAAAAGTGATATAAACGTGTAAGTTAGCCAACTTAGATAAGATAAAACATATTATACTTTTTGCAAGTGTATGTACGAGTATATTTATTTATATATAAGTCGTCATGCTTTGTTTGCTTCATATACTGTAATTTATTTTGATTTGTAGTAACGTTCCTATATTTAAAATTGTGCGATCACAATTAACAAAAATTAATATGAGCACTAAACTATAGATTACATTACAATCATCATCAAAAACAATAGCCAATAAAACCCATCACTTCATTCCTTTGGCAAAATATAAATTATTGTTAATTTAGCACTCTTTCTAATGCTGCTTCGGTAAAATCTTAACACTTATGAATGTATGTTCTTGTAATTGTCAAATACTTTATTTTTGTGTTTTAAGATAATCACTTGTAACTTTTCTACTAAGCCATTTAGCACTAAGTAAACCAAAAATATATTTTAAACTTGTATTAATCCAATTGTACCAACCGTGAAGAAGAAACGGCCAAGAGCACAGAATTAAGTTTATTATTGTTACTTTAAGTAAAGATGAAATGTAGCCTCAGATGGGGGAAATGAGTGTCCTTATCGCATGGTTAAAACTTTAAAGTATTGCGAATGCAAACCCTACATACTACAATACATTACTTAATGTACAAGTTCTCTATTATGTATTTTGTAATGTCCAACACAAAAATATTCGCTTTGTGCACAGCCATGTAAATAAGTTTTAAGGCATAATAATCTAAAAACAAATAAACGATCTAATTACGTACGTTTTAATTAAAGTTTTCGCATTCATTGGTAGTACAGAAGGTTTACAATAACATCAGAGTTAAACACTTTCTTTTAAATTTACACAAGGCGCCAACTTGATTCGTTGAGTAACAAAATCATCCACTGAACGAAATTGGCTTACTGTTAATTAACAGACTCACATCTGCGTTAACAGATGTTGTAGTATCAAAATAAATATAATATTATAAATAGCAGATGGGGTCGAATGTGCCGGATTCCCCCACCTTCTTCTGGCTGCGGTTATTCCGCATAAAATTTCTTAATTTAGGTATCAGGAAACAGACCTCACCCACACCAACGTCTGCCCTAAATCTGAATTATGTTACTTTGAGTATCAACTAACTACAATTCAATTTGTTTGTTTATCTAAAAATAAAACATTTGCTGAAATGTTATTGATGTAAATCGAACAAAACAATCCAACAAAATTGTTTCTTCAAATTCAACCATAGTGGCAACGCCAGTAACATTTAGTAATACGGACTCTACACTTGCTTATGTTTCGAAACAAGTTGATGCGGATTAAAAAACAAAAACAACAAATGCACCCAAATCAAAAACGTAAAAAACACAAAGTATGGCGAGAACATGAGGAGCGCATTCTCATTGATATGTGGATAAACAAGTTACCGGAGTTAAAAGGGGATCGTAAGAAAACACAAATATATCAGGAGATGCGTGAGGAGCTGCTTCGCCATGGCATCCAGGTGGAAGGAATGGAAATCAAGTCAAAGCTTCAGATAATGCGCCGAAAACTCAGTGTTGAGAAGGAAAAGATATATCCATCAGGGCGCATCTTGTCAAGTTGGGTAAATTTCACCAAAATGGCCAGGGTCGTGGATATTGAGAAGGAGATGGCAAATAGAAGTATAAGTAAGTTTTGAAACGTTCATATGTACATATGTGTATTCTAAAGCAATTATATTGCTTCAGATACTAATAATTCCGTGTTCGTTGAGGACAGCACTTGCCATTTTGTCGCAGAAGAGGGGGAGGAAGAAGATGAAGACGTTGACAAAAAAAGCAACTTTGAGGAGATCTATATTGAGTCCGCTTCCACCAATAAAAATAATAAGCTATCCGAATCTTCTCAAACCGAAAACGATACTCAACTCAAGCAGAGCAACGTTGTTGCTACAAGGCCCGGTTCCAATGAAGAGGAACGTAATGAGTGTGACTTGTTCGGCCAACTTGTGGCAAAGGAGATGTATGGATTGAACGAGGACTTACGTGTTAATACCAAGAGAAAAATATACAACCTTCTGTGCGATGCGAATATGTTGCAAATTAATCGACAGAATCGTTCAAAATAAACTATAGTTGATATTGTACAAAATGTATTTCATTAATTTAACCAATGGGGCAACTCTAACAGCTGGTAACATCTGTTCGCATGGCACGCCTGAGTAGACATTCCCAAGAGTTGGCCTGTGACGTCACATATGCAGATGTTGGCTAAGCATTGCATTATGTATTTGTGACGCACCTGCCAAATAGATCGCTGTTGGCAACCTTGTCAATATATCATCCATTGTTTTGAATTTAGCTATTGGGCCGTGTAATTACTGCTTCGTGGTAAATGCAAATTATAAACGTTGCAATCGACTGCTCTGAAATATTTAAAAGTAAGTACTTGCTGCATTTACATGAGCATGGCACATTAATATTTCGTATTTTTAGTGAGTGGCAAAAGAAAGTCCTGGACGCCCTCAGAGAATGACATATTTCTGCGTGTGTGGCATAGTAACTTGGGAGCCTTGCACAGTGCCAGAAAGCGGAAAGATGTTTATAGGGACTTGGAAGGGGAGTTTGATAATCAAGGAATTGTTATCTCGGCCGCTCATATCAAGGCAAAAATGGATGCGTTCAAAAGGAAATATTTGTAGTAAGTCGTCAAATTCTACTAAGGTTGTAACAGGGTAACTTCTCCGCAGAGCTCGCAAAAAAGTGTCAACACTTTCAGAGTGTCAGAAATAAATCTGTCTCTTATTGGAAGAAACATTTTGCTTCCACTTTTGACATTTTGCTCATCTGTAGATACTCATTTGCTGACAGCCCGACAATTTGTCTCACTTTGAGCTGTTATTGCAAGAATATTTCGTGTTTTGCTCAATCGGAAATACGATACAGGGAACACGAAAGAAACGGAAAAAAGTGTTCTACTCAGAGAGAGAGAGAGAGAGAGAGTCTTTTTAGTGAGGAGATGTCATTGAAAATATGTGTTGACAGTCAATAATGCTAAACTCAATTGCAGTATTATAAACGAGAACAAGTCTAAGGCAAAATGGAAATACTTTGGACAGATGGTCGCGATTATGGAACATCAAGACGTATATAAACCAATACAATTTGAAACACAGTTGGAAGATAGCTCAAGTAAGTTGTTAGCTATTAGTGTACAAATTCGACATATACTTTGTATTATACTGACGTCTTTTTTAGACGGAACTTTTAGCTCGGTCTATATCGATGAGGTTGCTGCCACGAATTTCAATGAGGAGGAGGAATGCAGCCGAAGTGAAGATAAATATAATCCGTGCCCGAAAAAACCAAAGCCGACACCCAACAGATCAAATATTATGAAGACTTCAGATCTCAATATTAACAACGCGTCGTTAGAAAAACCCAAACAAAAACGTAAATTTTGGACATCAATTGAAGAAAATTTGTTGCTGGCTATATGGGAAAAATACGCACGGGATTTGCGAAGCGATAGAAAAAATTCTCTTGTTTATAAGGATATGGAGTCGGAGTTCTATGCTCATGGAGTTAAAGTTAAATGCTCTGATATCAAAACAAAAATTGATACGATTACTCGTAAATTTCGGTAAGATGATCATTATTACCATGAAACTTAGTAATTACTCAATACGAACATTCTTTGTAGGAAAGTGAGGGGAAGCCTGAATACGAAATGGATTCACTACAACAAAGTGGCCGAACTTTTAGGAGCTTTAGAGGCCACCAAGTTGGATCAGTACTCCGAGAACAGTGAAACCTGCAGTTACATTGACGACACTACTTGGATCAATGATGGCATTCCAATATATCCTAGAACATGCGGCAAAATAGATCCATCTATTGAAGACGACACGACACAAAATATAATAACAAATGACGCTATTGAATGTGACGCCAACAGTTTATTGGAGCACGCCAATGACGTAAAAATCGAAATAAATCAACAATCACCTGTGACAAATAGAACCGATTTACCTTCACTTGAACCAGATGAGTTCGAAAAACAAGAAAGCAGCGGTAAATCAACTAAAATTCCAACTCAAATTTCCTGCAAATCAGAACTAACCGATCAGTTTGGTCAATTTGTTACCAAAGAATTGAACATGTTGAGCGACGATCTACTTATAGAGGCTAAACGAAAAATATACGATATTATATGTGATATGCAAATGAAGCAACTTCAGTTTAATAAAATATCACAATGAATTTATTGCGTCAATTTAATAATATAGTTATTTTGTTATTCGATTAAAAGGTTCGTGAAACTAGAGGACTTTCGATGATCTCATCATTATCCAACCAATTCCATACGATTGAAAAACAAACTAGTATTCGCAGGATGTTTTTTTTTTTTTAAAATTTGTTTATTTGAGTTTACGTAAATTACATGTCGATAGTGATAATAAAAAACATAATACGTCATAGTCATAATAATCATCTTCATAAATGTTTGCTTAACTATTAAATAATTGTTTAAGAGATTTATTCGCATTTAAACATTTCTTGTGTGTAATTAAATTTTATCAACTCATCTGATCTCGATTATGAAAATTAATTGAATGCATTTAATTTTTTAGTTTAAGTATTCACACAAAAACAAATCAATTAATATGTGAAAATGGCGCGCAAGCTTTTTCAAGTTGAAAACACTTTTTTATTTACAAATAACAAAAAATAATAATCACTTATAATAACGATAGGCAAAGAATTAAAATTAAACAAAGACAATCATGAAGAAAACACACAAATTTGACCCTGGAACATACGATTGGTTCATTCACAATAACGCGCCCACATTCGGGGTATATCTATATGTATGTATATATGATTGTTTGGCATTAGCCTAGACATCGATCTGGAATGGGGAGCCGGGTATATGCTCTTCGCCCCATTTGATTAGGAGCACGTACTGGCCACGATCGCGTACCAGATACTGCACATTGTAGTTGTTGTGGCCAGCATGCTTCACATGGAACTCTTCGCAGGGTCCCCTGGGTCCGTACATGCCCACGTAGAGGATGTTGTTGCCTGTTTAAGGAAGGAACGATTTAGAAAAGAGTCTCAAGCACACATTGGTATCATCGTTACTCACCTGCATCTGTGGCGCAGATGCTGAACTGATTCTGCTTGCCAATATACGCCTTCTTCAGGCCCATACCCTTGGACACAACCTTGTTGGCATCGGACTTAAAGTTGGGCAGATGGACGCCAGTGTTTTTGCCGCCCTTGGCCGTCTTCTGGATTGTCTCCACAACAACACTGGACGTTTCCTGAGCACCCTCATCGGCCAGCTTGTCGCCGCTGGCATGCACCCTGAAGGGGGATCCCACGATGTGCATGTTGTTGTATTTGATCGTGATGTAGTGCTCGCCAGGCAGCAGCGGTGTGTATCGCACCTTGTAGCCCTCCTCGACCTCCGTGCAGTCCATAGCCACCTTCGAAGGACCGTCGATGGAAACGGCCAGTGTACCAACGCCCGCGTTGCAAGTGTTGATGATAAAGTCGGTTTTGTGTCCAGTCTTGACATCATCCAAACCACTGCCAGTAGCATGCACTGCCGCCGGATCAGCCACATCCTTGCCGACCTTAATTCTGAAGGGCGAGTCGGGTATGTGGACACCGTTGAACTTGACGTGAATGGCATGGATGCCGTTCTCGCGTGGATAGAAGCGCACCGAGGACATCTCACTGTCAATCGCCTGGATGAAGCAATCGTCATCGGTGCCGGAGGGTGCTACAATCTTGGCATCCAGCTCACCCTTGGCGCCATTCTTGCGCACCATAAACTGGTAGGGAGCATCGGCCTGAATGTTACCCTGGGGGAACTGTTGCACCTCCAGCTTGTGGGCATCGCCAGCATCGGGCGAGATATAGACCTTGAAGGGCGAGTCTGGGATGTGGCGGTCGTTGAACTTCAGACCGATGCGATACTCTCCCGGCTCGGTCACCTTGTAGGCGACGTCGCAGCTGCCGTCCTTGCGATCCTTGAACTCAATGTCGGCCTTGCTGGGGCCTTCCACTGAAATGGCCAGGGAGCCGCCACCAGCTTCGCGGGTCCATACATTGAACTCGGCCGCCTCACCGACAACGCCGCGTTCCAGACCAGAGCCTCCAGCCTTCACCAAGTGGCTGCCCGAGTCGCGAAGCGGACCCACAGTGAATTGGAAAGGCGAGCCGGGTATGTGCATCTCGGAATAGCGCACCGAGACGGTGTGCACGCCCAGTTCCTTGGGAACAAAGTGCACTGAGTACAGACCATCCTCAACCTCCTGGATCTCAGCGTCCTCAGTGACGTTGCTAGGCGAGGTGACGCAGGCGGCCAGATCGAAGGATGTTATGCCGGGCATCTTGAACGTAAGTTTGCACTGGCTGCCAATTTCAGTGATGGGCACAGCGTCGCGTTCGCGTTGAATCTTTTCACGCTTGCGGTTGCTGCCTTCACCGGCCACCTTGACGGTGAAGGGAGAGCCCTCCACGTGGTGATCGGCAAACTTCAGATTGACAATGTAGTAGCCTGGCTCGGTGGGCTTGTAGGAGATGTTCAGCGTGCCGTCATCCTTGTCGGTGCACTGGATCTCCGCCTTGCTGGGACCCTCGATGGAGACGGAGAGACCGCCGAAGCCGGCATTGCGCGTGTCAACGGAGAAAATATTGTCGCTGTGCGTCTGTCCTTCCTTGAGACCGGAGCCGCTGACCTTAACCTTTTTGGCGTCACCCACCTCACGCTCACAGACGGTCACCTTGAAGGGCGAGTTGTTGATGTGCTTGCCCAACCGCTTCACGGACACCATATGCTCGCCAATCTCACGGGGCGTGAACGAAATGCCAATGTTGCCGGTGGGCATGCGCTTAAGGAAGCACGGCTCCTCCAGGCCGCTGGGCGCCTGAATGGAAGCGTTAAGGGCGCGCAGATCGTCGTCGGTGATGTCACCAGGCATGGTTACCTCCGAGCAGGAGCCAACCGAAATCTGGTTACGCTTGCGACCCTCTCCCGTGATCTTGGCAAAATAGGGCGAGCCCTTGATATGCTTATCACCGAAGCGCACCGACACCTGGTATTCACCTGGGGCAGTGGGCAGATATTGCACCGAGACAGTGCCGTCTTTGTTGTCATGGTAGTTGATCTGCAATTAATCAGGGCTGTAGAATTGAAGCCAGTTAATTGTAATCCCCACTTACGTCTGCCTTGCTGGGACCCTCAACGGCCATTGTCAGACCGCCGGCGCTGGCGCCCTTGGTAGAGATGGTGAAGTTGGCGGGTTCGCCGGTGACGCCGTGGGTCAGACCCGGGCCATAGGCGGTCACATAGCCAGATGTTATGGAATCCACATGGAATTTGAACGGAGATCCTGCAACATCATATAGAAATTGATGAGCAAAAGCATTTCATTACTACTTTCGTATAATTTCTTACCCTGCACAGGCTCGCCATTGTACTTAACAACCAGCTCGTGGGAGCCCTCCTCGCGTGGATCGTACTTCACTGAGACGGTACCATCACGATTGTCCTGAATAACGGGTTTATCTACTTTACCACTTGGCATTTTGACTTCAGCTGTAAGCAGAAGGTCTCAATTAGTTGGTTGATCTTAACACTTAACATAACCTAAAAGCCCATCCACAAAATTAAGGGGTGTGGCTAAAATTGATCACATCCATATACATAAGCATTTCTAATATCGAACTCAACAGTTTGTGTAGGTGGTCGCCATTAGTTTGGAAATCTCGTAGTCAATATTTTAAAGCAAAATCATAATATCGTTTTTATGTTCGAAATTGTGTGACAATATTTATTAAAAGAATCTATTTTGGTTATGCGGAGCGCAAAATATTGAAAACTTGTGTGTATTTATGACAAGCACAGTTAATTTATGCGAACAAATGTTTCTCCCCGTCATTTTTGCACTCGGAACTGGAATTTTGCAAGAACTTTGTCAGATTTATTGAAATTATTTTTGAACAGGACATCGATATTTATATGTGGCATGCATGATTCAATAAGAGCACTCTTTAAAATAAACGTTCTTCAAATATTCAAATATTTCGCATACTTTTCCCACAATATGTATTTAAGTAATATTTATATCCTTTTTATAATCCTTGCGTATTCCTTGGAACCGATGTCCAAATTCACTTCTCAACACAATGAATGCCCCGCACGAACTGAGTTCGCAGTAATCTTCGACTTTCGGAGGAAATTTCCCCCAACGCACACCATTAGTTTTATACTTTCCCACGCAGTCATGAAAAAATCAGTCCCGGATTCTCTTTGAGGTCAAATATAGGACAATGTTTTCTATTCTTTTCTAGTCACTTATATATAAGACCCATCTGCATAAATACATATAAATATATATACATATCCATATCCAGAAATTATGTGCGCTTCATTTGATGTGCAGCGATCTTTACCCAGTTGCTGGAAGAGCTTTTGGTACGTGGACAAACATCGGCACGTGTTCATATTTATATATCTATTTGATATTTTTATATTCGGGAATCGTCTTTATAACATATAGTACATCCATATGAAAAAGCGCGCATATAAATATATCTTATATATATAAATGTTTTCAAATATTCCCGAACCAAATTCAAAAAGCGTATGTACATATAAATATATGATGCTCATACAGAAATGCCACGAGGGATCATTAATTTTAAGTGGTCGCCTCAAAAAGAGACTGAAAGAAATAGCAAATGTTGTTGATACTCGTAGAAAATCACCTGCATGGAATTTAGTGGGCGTTTAGCAGTATAAAAGAAATCTTGTGTCGAAAAATAGCTAAGGAATCAAAATGATTCAGAAATCTGCAATAAAAAGAAAACAAATTTCATATTTTCGACTCTCAACATGTTTGACCGATATTATTTATTCATCATAAATAGTTGATGATAAATAAATATACGAGTACAAACGATTGCTTTTAGTTCAGATGTCGCCACTACATTATCATAAATTTATGATTTCAATATGTTGCTCACATCTATAAATTGCTATGTCGAACACTTCATTTATTTCAGGATCTGTTTTCACAGCGGTCTCGTCATATTGATATGCTTAGCATTTGTATTTATTGAGCTAATAATAAGCTTTATTTTGATACCCCAAAATAGCTAGAATCACCACATAACTAATTCCCCAGGTTGCCCGCTTATCTCAGGCAGAACTCAGTCGGTAAACAGACATAAATCAGAAAAGCGTGTCGCGTGCCTGTCCAATCTTTAAGATCCTAAGATACTCGGAAAAACAATGGCAAAATAAATACAAACGGAAAATAGAAAACAAAGAGGAAAATGTCTGGCGTTAGTGCCAAGTGGAACGCTTTTGAACAATTGAAAAATTTATTGGCTCGTGTTTATTGTTGATGTGGAACAATTAAAGTGGCATTTATAAAGTTATAATGTGTCACGGCATATGCAATATATCCAAATTCCATATATTACCGATAAGCAGCATCCAAACTAGAGATGAGCGATAATGATACTGTTACTTTCAATCAAATGTGACTGCGACTATGTTCGGTTTCAAAATCTATGTAAAAGCATTTGAGCCCGTTTACCAATCTACGATCAGCTGAAACTTGGCCAGAGAACGACACTGTTGCATGTGGCAGAAAGTGAAGATTTGTGAAGTTAATTAACTTTTGCAAATGTTGCAAATAACATAATTATCATTATGCTTTCAAATTTGCTTTTCTTTTCATTGATTTCCTTTCTTAAAGCTTGCAAATTCAATCCAGCCAAAATTCATTGCTGTTTGATAATGGAACATATTCAGCGACTGTTAATATCGATATGGCACTGTTAATGTTAACAGTGATCGACTGTGAATGTTAATACCGCCATTATGACTGTTAACATCTGGACTGTGACTGTTACTGCTAATATCTGTGAACTGTGACTGTGAACCTGTTACTCTCGATAATAAATCACAAATATGACGTCTTTGCACATGTCTATTATGTCTAATTTGAACTATGTATATACATATTTATTTATGCGAACGCCTTCAAATCTGCGCTTTCAGCTGTTCAGTTTTATAAAGGAAATGACATGTAAAATTCAAATAATCCGAAATACTTTTCAAAGAACTTTGCAAATTAACGATCAAAATGTGGCGCTGAGTGCGTGTGCATTAAACAGAAAATATGTATATGGGAAAAAAAAGAAATTGAACGTATAAAAAATGCTGCCAAGACAACTCAATGGCAGCTCGCATGGCAGTGGTCATCTTAAGAAAAAATATGATTATTTATGTTTGAACATTTGTTGCTGTCCGTCGCCGTGTCCGGCACCCACAAGGCCCCCAACCCGTCCGCCGCCCAGGCTACCTGCCAGCGCCGCCCATTGAAGCATGGGAAGCCGCTGGGGCCGCACCGCTGCCCTGCCCCAGTGTGTAAATTTTGGCATCTTCTAATGGACGCTGGCAATACAAATGAAAGATTTAATGACTCTCAAGCTGTTCTAGTCAGCGCGACGATGGTATATATGTTTTCGATATATCAGCGAAAGTTTGCGCCATTTGCGCATAGCAAAATGATCAAACACTAGTCAGCAAAAGAAAGAAACAACAAATATGATTTATACACTATTCAATACTACTATTAATTAGATACAACTGCTAATGAAGTTCCCAATACTTGAGCTAAAATAGTGTGCTTTTCTGTTTATTTCACAGATGCGAGAACGAATCTCTGCCAAGTGTAATGTGGTTTGGTCAATAATTTGTTGAATCACAGCACTTGTTAGCCAGTGTAAACCATCATCCGGCCCGGACAGATCCCATGCCCAGAGCCAAACGAATTTTACGCTTTGTTGCAAACTCTGATAATAAATCATAGAATTTTATTTGCAACTACGAGTATGAGCATAGACAAATGCGCCGGTGCCATAAAAGAAGACACATTTAAAAGACCTTTGGTCATAATTCAAAATTGCATTGCATTTGTTTGCTTTTGTGGGGGGAGGGGAGTCGGTGGGGCAAACACTTTACACATAACATAGTACTTGTAAGTATTTATGTGTGGCCAAGCGCCGTCTTTAATCGGAGGCATTCTCGAGCATTTGGCGAGATTTTGGCCATTAACACAAATGAAACATATTTGCGGCTTTAGTCAGCGGAATTGGGTTTATTGACGGCATCGTGCACGTCATATTCTCTGGCAAATTATCAAAAAAAAGAAAAAAAAAAGCAAAAGATATTTGCCGTGATCACGGAGACAACTCCAGAATGTGGCACAGACACTTTGATTGAGCGGCATTCGTGTTGCATAAATGCAGTTGCGTGTCTGGGTTGCTCGTTGCTTTTAAAATTAAGATTATTCAGTTGTTTTAAAATACTATAGCCGATGTGTTATACAGTTGACAAGCTGGACAAGCCATTTACCTTGATGGGTTACAATTGAAAACGATGATTTAAAATTTAATGGCATATAATCTGAACCATTTAGTCCTTGATTTAGCGCTATGATCGTCTCATTGAAGTATACGTTTGTGCGCTCCGCGTGATCGCGTTCGGATACGGTCACCTTATAGTAATAGGGTCGAAAGTAATACGAATGATCTGCCCAGGTCGCTTCCGGCGTTGGTGCTTTCTCAGATAGCCAACTGAAGTGCATTTTGGTGTTTCAATTTTACGTTTGGATTTGATTTTGTTTATTATATTGTATTATTATTTGTTTTTTTATTTTTGGTTTTTTGGTAAGGCCCGTATAGATTTTGAAATAAAGACACTTAAAATTTAGAACAATTTAATTTAACAACGTCAATTGTTGTGCATAAATTGTCGTAACAGCCAGCAAGGATATGCATTAATTGCTGGCAATGCTACTACTATAAGGGCTAACGCATATCCTTGCTGACCTGGGACAGCACAAAACATTCAAACAAGGATAAACAAGAGAATAAGCAAATTTGCACTCACACTTTTGAGAGTTAAATTTTACAGCGCGTTATATAAGTAATTTGTAGCTATGAAATCGTTCAATTGAAATTTGAATGTCTTTTTGTTTTGGCCAAGTCCTGCACACACAGAGACACACACACACACACACACACACACGCACACACTAATTTATTATAATTCTTAAATGTTTATTGTGAATTAAATTATTTGCTTAGTTTATGAATATGTCATTTGTTTTCGCACGATTTTAATTGCCAGCGACGTTTTGCAGGTCCACGCGTCTCCACGTCCCGATTTCAAGTGAACATCGACAGTTCCAAATCGAAATTAAGGCCAATATATAAAAGCACGCCAGTTCCTACCACAAAGATGCGTCTCTATCGGCAGCAGCAGCGACGCTGGCAGCATAGATCAACCAACACACACACACAACACACACAACACACAGAACACACACAAACACACACAGGCGCAATGGTATCTTCGAAAATATGGCCGCCTGTGCTATAAAGTAGGCAGCAGCAGAAGCAGCAGCAGCAGGTCCAATGAACGATATACATATAAAAGATAAAATATATAGAAAATTGGAAATATTTGCTATGCGACCGATGAGCACTTCTATATGACAACTGTGTGTCTCAGTATAAGTGTACGATTGTGTGTGTGTGTTGTGTGTGTGTGTTTGATATCGAACACACACTTATATGCATATTATTATTATATATACATTTTATGGCTGCTAACATAGAATGCGCCATGTCCTAGTATTGGTTTCTTGGACATTTTAACAGTTGTCAATTCGAATTTCGAGCTCGAAAAGTGCAAATATAAAATTCATTTTGCTTTTAGTACTTTAGGTCATACACATTCATACCTATATATACACTATATACATATATATATAAATTTTATATACGCTTTTATTCCAAAGCAAAGACAATTTATTACTTATTGCAGCAAACGAAGACATAAAATTTATTAATATTTGGCCATTAAAAAGACGAGAAATGTTTAAAAATAAATGCTATATGTAGTTTTTTATAGCTTGACTACGCAAATGTCTAAGTATAAAATAAAAATCAAATTCAAATTCAATGGAATTCAAAATATGCTTTAAACATTTTGTCAAACTGTTAAATCGTTAAATACATATATCCGTATTATGCGAAATTAATCGAATTCATATCTACTATATAAATATGCAGTGTATTTTATGATTATGTAATTGATTTTGTGCTAAGAAATCGATTTTTCTTTTGGCATTGACCAGCTGAAATGCAACATTTTTGCCGACTGTATTCAATTGGCTAAAATCAATCAAAATTCAAAATCATGCAAATTATATTTGTCATCAAATATTGAGCATTTCAAAAAACTTCCAAGAATGTACAAAAGTTGAGAAAAACATAGAGAAATTAGGCTTGCGTTTGTACTTAACTTCACTTAATGAGTCAAGTCCTTATTCTTAACTTAATTATCAATAAATTAATCATCAACAATGAAAATCATACAGACTATCTATTGAAGCATCAAACAAGAAAGGTTAGATTTTGATGAAATTATAGGAAACTATTTGAAGTATAATAAAACTCTTAGTTTAGATTAAATATTTGTATAAACAAACAGTATTATATAGCGATATATAGTGGTCTGATTTTGACCGAATTTAGTCAGATTGTATAAGCTCTTTAGAGACTCTGTTTGGAATAGTTTGATGATGATACAATTATAAACAAAAAAGATTTTCATACAAAAACATAGTTGACGACCGATCATTCCTATGGCAGCTATATGTTATAGTGGTTCGATCGGGCCGGTTCCGACATATGTACTGTCTGGAGCAAAAAGAAGGATCTGTGCCAAGTTTCATTACAATAGCTTTGAAACTGAGAGACTAGTTCGCATAGAAACAGACGGACAAATGGACATCGCTATATCGACACGGCTATTCATGCTGATTCAGAATATATATACTTTGTTGGGTGGGAAACGTCTCCTTCAGTCCATTACACATTTCGAGACATAATTATAATACCCTCTGCTAGGGTATAAAAACACGACTCTATCAATCTATACAGCTTACGTATAGGTTCGAGTTAGTGTTTAACTTCCTTTGCTGAGTTGAGGCTATATAGACTTGACCCACATGATCAATAAATGAGTAGACGTCAGTATCGTCTGGCGAGCAATGAAAAATCAGTGCAACAAATGCGCGACAAAAAATGTCATTTGGCCAAAACGAATCATTTACAATAAACCATCTTCAAACGAAATGGAGCGCGCCATAAAAGCCGCAAAGATGCCACAAAGAGGCGACACTTGAGCGATCTAGTATATGTAGGTGGATTTCGTTGCCACTTGCGGGGCGGAGTGCCATCCAAATGAAACGTGGCGCGCTGTGTGATCTTAATGAGGAGCCCAGACCCCGATCTCTGGGTGCAGTACGTCGAGATCGCGTCATGGCGGCCATAGCGCTCATCGTAGCCAAGCGGCGAAAATGTATGAAAATTGCATGGAAGCGTGAAAAATCGAACAAATATTCTGTTCGCATGAGTCGGCCTGCTGGCTGGCTGGCTACAGCGTATAAATTGAATATTTATTTATTGATTTGTATGCAGCAGCAGCCAAAAACTAAAAGGAAAACATCTCATCAATCATGTTAAGAATTTAATGAAATTGTAGGCAAGCATTTTACAACTCGTAAGTCCATCGCCGATCCGCACAGAATCACATCAATTCGTTTAATTAACATACTCGTATACATCAAAATTGAATACCTAATTACTTTCACGAGTTCGCAAGTCAATGAACCAAAAGACAAAAGATACATCCCAAACATTGCCCACATAAATTTACAAGTAATATGAAATATATCCAAAAAAAAACACTGAAAGCTATGTCGTTGCCATTGTCTAATTAACTTGTCCGACTGTCAACAATTAGCCAGATAATCCAACGGACATATGTACATACATATATGTACATATATATATATAAGACAGGTCGGTGTATCTGTCCGACTGACATTACCTGCATCTGAATGCTCAGTCTGTCGCATTTTCGTGTGCGTTGTCCATGTTTTCTCCTCGTTTCGTCTAGATACAAACATATATGTATATGTTTTATATATATTTTCAAGCATATACATCAACACATTCATTTAAATATTTTCAACAATTTATGACAGTTTTGCTTGCTATTTTCGTTTTCCGAGATTCTTGACAATAGACGCAGCTTTGTCTTGGCGCTGCACTAAATTGCTGCTTAAATTGTGCATAAATAATATAAAATGTTGTCTAGATTAAACAAATCAAATGTTTGCGTTGAACTTTAAATTCACCTGGCATGCATGTTTTTAAATTCAATTAAATTATCATGGCACAAATTTCAGCAAATGTTGACCTCTTTTTAAAAGCGTAGAGAGTTAGGATAGGCAAAAACTAGGTCTGATAGGTTAAGTTTAGTTATAAACAGGGAATTTTCCTTTTATATAAACATTTCTTCAGTTACAATAAGCTACTTTATACATAAACAGGCAAGACTCATTCAAAATACTAATTTTTGTTGGCAATTGTTGGACTAAACAGCCCTGTTCTTAATTAGTTCACTTTTTATTTGTAATATTTAATACTCACCAGTAACGTTTCCGCCTGTTGTGGGTAATGGCAATTTCTCAAAGGCAACACTTCGATATGATACTTCAGATTTTCCGTTGACAAGCTCGCTCTATGGATAGTATAAGAGTTTAAGGAAAGAAATTAATAAAAATTATATTTTACCAATTATATTTTTCAAAAATATTCAAATTCAACAAATTCAAACTTAGTAAAAAAAAAATAAATAAAAATAATGATTTAAATGTAAAAACCCGGCGATTAAGCTAGCTTGTGATATTATCTATATATATAAAAAATAAAATAAATAAAATTGATGTAAGCCATGTATTTTTTTCAGTACTATTGAAGTATGTTATTAAACTATATTTTTAAATATAGAAACGTTCAGTGCCTTCTGAACTTAACCTAATGGATACATGGATACAGATACTACATACTTTGCAGTTGCTGAAGAAACTATATTCCATGCACAAAGTATATATTTATTTATATGCATACGATTGAAAGAATGATTTGAAATAACACTTATAGTCTCTCTGTGCTTCCCTAATAGATAGATTCTTTTATACATTAGTTGCAGCATTATATCTCACCTGGGTTGTTGTTTGCTGAACCACCTTGGTTGTATGCTCCTCGATGTATTCACTATGCGAGTATTGCTCGATGCTTTCGACAGCCTGAGGTCAATGAAAATAAAATTGAAAATGTCCAAGTTATCCACAGAATGTATTTCAATTGAAATATAGAAAATAACCAATAACAACGCAACGCAAGCACGCTGTTGGTTGGCTATTTGGTACAGAAATCAGAGCACAACCACGAATTCTACATATATACATACTATATCCGTATACTTTGCACTTGTGAAGAAATTCGCACAAATATTTTACAACGACTGCGAGTCTGCTGTGGCTTCTGCTTATTATTAAAAGTTGAATGCATTGATTGATATGGTAAAAACTTGAAAGTGTGAAACTATAGTATGATAGGAGCAGATGCAAAGGGTGAAACACAACAATAATACTAATAATAAATACGAATACGAATACACGCACGATTTGAAAGGAAGTGGCATTGATTGACGCCTTGTATGAGTAGTAGTCGTAATTTTTGTGATCATGTGCAAAGAATTTCCACAACAGCTGTTACATAAGCACACATTATAATGAGTGCAAAAGTTTTGAAATTATGTATTCCGTGCCATATCCGTGGCCAAATCGCCAAAAACTCATAGATACAAATCTCAATAAAATATTTGAGCTATTAATAAGAAGTACGCGAATGCACGGCCAATCAATAGAAAAGGAACTACAAATTGAATATTTCGCAAAATGCTGTCGCTATATACACATTAATATAGCATATAGATTCATTCCTACACACATGTCCGATATGCATCAAAAAACGTCACCAAAAACTAAGTATGTTAATATACTATATAGCATTGCCACCTTTTAGACTTCCAGTACTCAAAATCGCGACAACGATGACGATGACAGTCGCGAGAACAAACTCTGACTAAGAATCGGTGTGGGACTAGCTAAGGCGACTAGCTGTGTTAGTTGGATACTGTAGGGGCTCTTCCTCTTGCCAATCGTAATAGTTGTTCCACAACCAGCAACAACAAATTTGGCACACACACACACATACACACAGACTGTGCGCACATGTAAATAATTTCAATTTCTTATTTTAATTACTCGCGAATTTTAGTTGTTTGCAGAAAATAAATGTCATATGCAGTCGCCGTTATAAGCGGCGTATACTTGATATTTGTGGCTGCCACACGAGCTGCATGCAGCAACAACAATAGATACCAGCAGCCTGGCCGAGTTGCTAGCAGTGCTCTTAGCACAGTTTACATGTGCACCTACCACTTGATGTAATGTTGTATGTATACTACAATAATACATATACATACATAAGAGTATACTATAATCGAGAATATTTTATAATTCAACAACAACACCATATATACAATATACTCATACTCATACTCATATATATATATTCATTATACTACGGTGGTTTCACTCGTAAAAGTTTCTAAATTTGTTGTACAATTTCAAGATTATTGCATTCAAATTTCTGCAGTCCTTCCGCACGATGTTGAAACGCAGTCTGCACTTTATATATTATGTATATATCTTTCCTCATTTCGTTGGTTATTAATAATATATGTAATTCATCTAAACTGCAAACAATGTGTTAATTTACGTTCCACTCAATTAACTTTCCCACATACCGAGCAGGAGGTAAAAAAGGCTAAGCAAAGATACTTTTATATTATTAACTAAATGAAAAGTAATATATTTTTCAATTACTTTGTAATTTCAACTACATTTGTTACATTTCTTGTTTCTACTAAATGCAATGACACTCTTTTTTAGAGCAAGTCATTTGGAATCATAAATGAAACTATTCAGCAGGTAAAATCATAATCAAATATCAAGTCATTGATTAAAACTTACTTTTGAATGCAAGCTCTAATAAAAATGTTTACAAAATATTGAAAAATTGGAATCTTTAACAACTGGAAGAATACTTTCCATTTCAAAAATGTGCGCACTGTCTAATTATTCAAATATATACTCAAATTTCTATCATAATCCAAGATTTTTACTCCCAAATACCTATATTTAAAACTGAAGTATATGAAACAAAAAGTTTATTACCATGTGGTCTGCTTAAAAAATTGAAATTAGGGCGAGACACCTTTTGATTGTGATAATAAATATACATATATATATATATAAAAAGGGCCAATGTGCTGAACGTCACGTAGACAATATAGCGCCATTATAATGAAGTTGACGAAATCTCTTGAAATCTCTATCAGAAATAGACTGGGCTATAACAGACTAAGTTTACCCTTACGAGAAACACACATATTAAAAACCCTCCCCCCCCCCACCCCCCCCCCCCCTCTACCACCTCCCATCCTATCTCCTCCCCTCCCCCCCCCCCCCCCCCCACCCCCCCCCCCCCCCCCCCCCCCCCCCCCCCCTTTTGTTCTTTTTTCCTCCCCCCCCCCCCCCCCTCCTTCATCTTCTTCTTCACCTTCCTTTTTTATTCTCCCCCCTTACCCACATAAATAATATATTGTAGTAGTCTACACCCCCACCCCCCAAAACTATATATACTCCTTTCAACATTTTTTTTTCTTTTCCGGCCGGGAGATATAATATCACAAACAACATCCCCCCCCCCCCCCCCCCCCCCCCCCCCCACCCCCCATTTTTTTTCTCCCCCCTCTTTTTTTTTCCCCCCCCTCCCCCCCCCCCCCCCCCCCCCCCCCCCCCCCCGCCCCCCCCCCCCCCCCCCCCACCCCAACCCTTTTTTTTCCTCCCAAAAAAAATATATTTTTTAGGTCGCGGGTTTCCCCCTTCCCCTTTTCCCCCCTTTTCCCCAAACCCAAACCCCCTTTTTACCCATTTTATGGGTACAGGGAGTAAAAACTGATTGCAAGGGATTAATGACAATGAACTTTACAGAAATTTAGGAAAATGTGAAACGCAATTAAACTTTGCTTATAAAACCAAAAATATTAATTTAATTTTTGGCAATGTTTCCGCTATTTTATAGTGTTTAATGTGAATTGTTCTGTTGCACGAGTGGTGTGTGTGTGCGTGTGTTGTTGTTGTGGTTGTTCTGGCTACTTTCAGAACTTATAAATTTGTCAGCTATCTAAAAATGCATTACTCAAGTTGTCAGCATTTACAATTACATTATATACTTACAGTTTTTGAATTAGGCTGAAAATAAAAGTGCAAAGTATACGCTGCAAGTGGGTTAGAGATATTTGTTGTTAAATTAGCAATTATTATAAATTATTTGGTAATTTGCTTAAGCATCGAGTGAGCGCAACCAGTTCAAGTATTGGATCGGATTGGTTTTTGCTGCTAGGAATGTTGTGTTAAGTGCGCTAAAAATTCAACAAATTTAATCAATTACAAATTACAGAGAAAAACAAAACACACACAAACAACTTACGAATACTACGGCTAGGATTTAACAAAATAAAGCATTAAAACAATTGAATAATTTGTGCATTAAATGCATAATGTAAAACAAAGCGCATTTTTAATTTGGCATAGCAGAGCATTTTGTTGGTTCAAATAATTTCGAAAACGAAAAAGATTTGCATGCAATTAAATTTCATTTTGTTGGTTTTTTTTTGTTTGTTGAAGATTTCTTTCAAAGTTTTTATATGTGGTTGTTTTCTTTTATTTTGTTGTCATGTTTTACAATGTTGCGCTTAAATTGTATTCTTTGTTTTATTGCTGGATCTAAATTGCTTTATAGGCTATATATATACATAGATATATACGCAGATATGGTAAATTGTTTGCGTGGTTTTGAATTGCGAGCAATTTGAAATGACTTTTTTACAAAAACAATTTAATTAACATTGAAGGGGACGCACAAAACACAAATGACTATGGAGACTTGACTAGACATTAGGTTCGAGTACTTTTCATATTGGGATCGTCTTCTCCCGTTTCTTATGTGACTAGATAAGGAAATAAATTATGATAATAATTGCTAATTTCAACAAAATTCCCATTTGTGACTAGAGTTGGGACTAGATTTGGCTGTGCTTCAAAACGAGTTTTGTAAATGTCATTCAGGCTACCTTAATGGAGAAGCTACCATTCGGTATGTCCTTGCCACCGAACTTCACGTTGATATCATAGTCTCCTGGATCATTCAAGGCATACAGTATGTCAAAGAAGCCATCCTTTTCGACAATATCAATGTCAACAATTTCGCTGCAAGAGAAAATGATCATTTTGAAAAACTGACCGCAGAAGGTGGCCACAGTTCATCTAATACGGACCTGCCCTCCTTGTTGGTAATCTTGCAGGTGACAGCACCATCGCCGGCCTCGCGGGCATCCACTTTCAAATGAGACTGACTGCCAGAGGGCAGAATCTTGGGCACTTGCTCAACCAACTTGCATTTCTTGGCCTCGCCGGTGGGGAATGCTTCGAGTTTGAAGGGCGAGCCCTCGATCTCCTTGTCGCCATACTTGATGCTGCACTGATACGTGCCACACTCGTCGGGCACAAAGGACACCACATAGGTGCCAGTGGCAACCTCCTCGAGGCGTGGCTGCATGGGCTTGCCCTTGGGATTCTTGATAGCCACATTGATGTCAGCCTGGCCAGCTTGCTTTGTATCAATCTCAAATTCGGCGGGCAGTGAGGCGGGAGTTTTCTTTTTCTCGTTGACGCCCTTAACCGTGACTTTGGTTGCCTCGGATTTGGGGAAAACTGTCATCACAAACGGGCTGGAAGCAGTCCGTTGAGCTGGGATTCATTGCTGCAGAATATGTTTTGTGGACTCACCTGCATGGCACCTCAACGTCGGCAAACTTCACCTGACAGGTCAGTACGGAGCCCGCCTTGGGCGGCACATAGTGCACCGCATAAATGCAATTTCCCTTGTCTTCCACGCTCAGATTGTCAACGGGTATGCCCTCGGAGTTGGTCAGCTTAACGGCAATGCGGCCAGGACCAGCCTCGCCCACATCCACGTTGAAAACGGTGGGTACGCTCTCGCGCACCTGGCCATGCTCAATACCTGGCCCGTAGACCTTCACCTTGCTGGGGTCTACGGTCTCCTCCACCAGCACGCGGAATGGCGAGCCGGGTATGTGCTTGTCCGCAAAGCGTATGGTGATGTCATACTCGCCGGGATCTGTTGCCAGGTAGTCCACATCGCAGCTGCCATCCCGATTGTCCGTGCAGGTCATCTTGGCCTCTGAAGGTCCCTCAATGGCCAGCGATAGGCCGCCATTACCGGCGCCCTTGGTCTCCACAGTGAACTTGTTCTTCTGATTGGTCAAACCCTTCTCCAAGCCTGGCCCATAGGCCTTGCAGCGTGCAGGATCACAGCCGCTCTTCACGTTGACCACAAATGGCGAGCCCGGAACCGGTATATTGTCGTACATGAGCTCAATGGTGTGGCGACCCGCCTCGAAGGGCGTGTACATGATGCGAAAAATGTCATCAGTGGGTCCCTGGACAATCTTGCTAGGCAGAACGTGTCCCATGGGATCGAAGATGGCGCATGACAGCTTGCCAGACTCAATATTGCTGCCCACCTTGCTCATATCAACCATAAAGTCCGTGGCCGCATTCATGATGACACCTAAAGGGGAGCAGGGGCAGAACCAGTTCACATTAGTGGAGGGATTCATCAAACAGCCGACTCCAACGGACAACAACAATATAACGATGCGATTAGTGTATCAAATGGTTTAGTTTCAACATATACAAGACAACAAGAACGCAAGGAGGAGATTAGACTTTGGTCAGCAGCGAGCGGCTTTTGGCTTTTGGCTTTGGGCATGGCTGGGTCAGTAGCGTAGGCGGATTAGAGGTGTATAACGGCGGCAGCGGCTTGCAACACTGGAGCTCGGAACTCGGAACTGGTAATTGGAACTCCTTGATAGCCTACCATGCGGCTGTATGCCGATGCCGCTGACGCGCGTGTTCTTCAGATTCGGCACGGGCACAATCAGCGGTTGGAATGGAGAGCCAGTGATGTGGCGCTCGTTGAACGTAATGTTGACACTGTAATCGCCAGCCTCGGTGGGCAGATAGGCCACATTACAGGTGCCATCGCCATTATCCCGACAGTTGATGGCCGCCTCGCAGGGCCCCTCGACGGTAACGCCTAGGCCACCCTGGCCAGCGCCGCGTGTGTCGATCATAAACTCAGCCGGCTGGCCAACAATGCCGCGCTCCAGGCCGGGGCCGAAGGCATGCACCTTGTTGGAATCGCTGCCAGTCAGGCATTGCAGTCGGAAGGGGCGCGGCGTAATTGGTGTGCCGCCAAAGCAAATACTCAGCAAATACTCGCCCAGCTGGGTGGGCGTAAAGTTGACCAGAAAACCCTCCGCGGTGGGTATAATGTGTGCCTTAACGCGATTGCCAGACGGGCTGGTGATGGTTACAGCCAGATCCGCCTTGGGCAGACCGTGGGTAATGATGCGAAACTGCTGCAAACTGTTCAGGGGCGCGGCTTGTGGGTGGATGAAATGACTTGGACTTAGACCATGACGAACTCACAGTATATGTATATCAAAGAGCTAAAGTGGCATCAGCTTAGTTACTATCTTAAAGGACTCTACTTACTGGGCTCCAGTCCATCGACCTTGATCTTGGACACATCCACCGTCTGTTCCACGACAACCTTCTGGCCCAGGGGCACACGCTGACCGCCATAGGTCATGGTGGTGGTGTAGGCGCCCTTCATGGGTGGAATGACTTCGACCGAGTATGTGCTGTCCTCGTTATCGATGATACGGCATGGCACATCCAGCTTGGTATCCTCATGCACGACCTTAACCTTCAGCTCCGCGTCGCCAGCATCCCGTGCGTCCACATTGAAGTGGGTGGGCACGTTGGGACGAACGCCAGGCTGCAGCCATGGTCCAAAGGCTTGCACTTTACTCGCATCCACGGGCACACCCACATAGATGCGGTGCGGCGAGTTCGGCGTGGAGACGCCTCCATAGTTGACTGCAACAAGCAAGTGATTTACTAATGCAACTACCCTTTGCTTAGCAGCAAGACTTACCTTCAACAGTGTGAGGCACGCCGGAAATAGGGGTGTAGGAGACCTTCTTGGTGCCATCGGGATTGTTCTTGAGCTGTACAGGCAATTTGTTGCCATACACATCCTGGACAACCACATCCAGCGGAGCGTTGCCAGCCTTGCTGGTGTCCACATCAAAGCTGGTTGGCTGGTTAATGGTTACACCGTTCTTCTCCAGACCTGGACCGCTGGCCTTCACTAGCTCGGGATGGAAATCGGTACGTGGCAGTATTTGGGCAATGAACGGTGACTTGGGTATGTCCTCGTTGTCGCAGAGAATGTGCACGGCATACTCTCCAACGGCAGTTGGATGATACTTGACCAATGCGGAGCCATCACCATTGTCATGGCATTCGATTTCGGCCTGTGAGGGACCGGCCACGGTGAAGCCGAGTGCGCCCGTTTCGCCATTGGTCTCCACCACAAAGGCAGCGGGATAGCCAATGACGCCGCTGCTTAGGCCGGGGCCATAGGCAACAATGGAGGATTCCTTCTTGGGACCTACCTTCACCTCGAATGGCGATTTGGGTACTTCCTGTCCGCTGAAGGTTACCATAACCACATAACGACCCTCCTTGGTTGGGTAGTAGTGGCATTCATAGGTATTACCATCAACCTTGGACTGCATAACGTTCTGGTTCATGCCACCAGGACCAATGACGCGCACTTCGGGCACACCCTCGCCGGCACCCTCGGTATGGATCTTGAAGTCCGCATCGTCGCCGACTCGCACGCCAGTCGCCTGCAGGCCACGTCCGGAGACGCGAACCTTGCGAGCATCCGACAGCGGCGCCACCTTAACCGGGAATGGACTGTTCGGTATGGGCGTGCCGGCATAGAACACATTAACCGAGTGCAATCCTTGCAGTGCCGTGACGTATTCGCAGCGCCAAGTATCATTCTCCAACTGACGCACCTTAGCAGCCACTGAAGTCTTGTGGTTGGCCGGATCAATAATGATCACCTCGGGTACACCGCGACCTGCATCCTTGGCGAGTATGTCGAAGAAGGTGGGCTTCTTGATGGTTACTCCGGTTGGTTGTATGCCCGGACCGGTTACGGTTACCTTCGAAGCATCGCCCGCATGACCCTCGACCTTGACTGGGAACGGTGACTTGGGTATATCACGACCCGAGAACTTAACGGTCACCTTGTGCACACCCTCGGCCTTGGGTATGTAAGAAATCGTATACGTGAGATTCTTGTCATTGTTAAAGCGCACATCGGCCTTCTCCACCTCTCCGTTGGGTCCCTCGATGTCCACATCGACAACACCTATGTAACAGGAGTTAAAACTTAAGAAATGGGATGACTTTTCAATTTATCCTTGTGAGACTTACCCTTGCCAGCGGAGAAGGTTTCAACAGTAAAGTTGGCGGGTGCACCAACCACGGGACCAATGGGTTCAATGCCAGGACCATAGGCGCGCACTCTGTGACACGGGGAAGGGCAAGAGAACAGAATCAGTAAGTTGCTTACACTTTTAAGCTAAGAAATCGAAATTGTGTTAGCAGTCCATCTAAATGACCATTAACTATAATTGTAATTTATAAAATAATCCTTGTTACTTCAAAAATTATTAGATTAAAAAAATATAAAAATCGCCGACAGCCCAAAAGTATGCAGCAGTTTTGGCAAATGCGGCAGCGGAAGAGATCAGCTAAAAGTATGCTGCATCTTCAATAAAAATGTAGCATGCTTTTATGCGAAATCAAAATTGTTAATGCATTTAAAACAAGCGTGGCATTTGTTGTTGTTGATCCCAAAGGAGTTTTCCCTAATTTACAACCAAAGCAAAAATGGAGTAATGGAACTGAAAGTCGTTAGAGCAGTTAAGAGATTACTTGAATAATTTAAAATATCGAATTTGATCAACTGCGGACATCAAAATTGGTATAAGAACCCATTTTCTTAAACTTGTTCTGAATGTAAGTTCGCGTTCAAATTTCTTGTCAAATATTCATAAATTGAAGGCTTCTTCAAATCTCAAATACTTCTGCCAAAATATCGAATAGCTCTGTCAAAACTCAACGGATTTCTTTGCGGAATGTCTTTTTGCTCGTAGTTTCTTATATAGCTTAATTTAACTTTTTAATGAAATTCACTTCGGAAAATTAAAAACTGTCAATAGTTTACGAATAAAATAAGGTAAAAAAAGGTTATTTTTTAAATTAATTAAAATGTCGCAAACTCACTTTTTATAGAAAAATCCATAAAAAATCGAATGACTTAACAAATAGAGTGGTTTTAATTTTAAAGCAATGACTGCATGGCCAAAATTTGTTTAGTTAGTGCTAATAGTTGGCAACAAAATACGCTAATGAAGCCGCACAAAGCGAGCAAAGAATTTCCGAGTATATATAGGTATATATATCTCGTATATACACAAGACCAAGAGAGCTGGAAATAAAAGCGTCAGGCAGCAAGAAGCCAGGCAGGCAGCGTGTTGAAGTATCCATTAGATACGCGCGCTCAAGGCTAGGCATGAGGTTAAGCCGCAGATAACATAAGAAAAAATAAAACTGGTAGAACATTTAAATCATCTGAAGCGAGCGCAGATACAAAATGCCATAAAGTAGCCAAAAAGAACAAGAACAAC
This sequence comes from Hirtodrosophila histrioides, assembly GCA_037075165.1. NCBI lineage: Eukaryota > Metazoa > Arthropoda > Insecta > Diptera > Drosophilidae > Hirtodrosophila > Hirtodrosophila histrioides. Next base: position 8,746,327 of record JBAMCL010000390.1, on the reverse strand, counting down.
AACAAGAAACGAAAACATGTCAAAAACATAAGCCAAAAAGAAACGGCCGTCAGTAACCGAAAAGAAGAAAAAGCATGCCGAACTTACCGCGGCGGAGGAATGCTGAGTTTTGCATTTCGGACATTAAATATATAGGTAGGCAGGTAGTAGTAGTACATATATATAGGATATATACATTTTATATGAGCGGGATTGGAAAACAAAAAAAATAAGAAAACAATATCCAATAAATTAAAATTCGCCCATACATACAATACATAAAGATACATTGTACATAAGTATATGTATTAAGATTGGTAAGAGAAAAAGAAGAAGAAATAGAGAAAAGAGAGAGATACAAGATTAGAATATCAGTTGGTATGCCACAGAATTGGGTTTGAAATTAATGCATTGCAGCGAGTTAAGCCAGAGATCAATTGAGATCATTGAAACTATACAACTGGATGTATGTTTATTCCCCCGAACTATTACGTAAATAAAGTTGGAATATTGCGTGCCATAGTTGCAGTTAGCTTAAGATAGATACACTCCACAGTGCCCAGCTGAAAGTGCGCTCACCTGTTGGGATTCGTCTTGGGACGCAATGGTGCGCCGGTCTTGAGCTTGGAGTTGGGATATTGCGACAAGTATGTCATCATGGACTGCTCATCGACATTGGGATTGACCAGCTCTTCAGGCTTGATCAGCTGGCGCACATTAAGCCAATCGTCGGCCAGGCCCATGGCCTCTGAGGCATTCTGCACGGCATCCTTGGGATCCCACATCTCCCAGTCGGGGCACAAGCCAGGCGCGCAGGCATCCACCAAAGCGCCCACCGCCTTGCCTGTGGTCCAGTCATTGGTGAAGTTATTGATGGGCATATCGGGTATCCTGGCGTGTATCCAATTCAGCAGGCTGCAAGACAAAACAACAGCATAAGCAACATTGACACTGAGTAAGAGAGTTATTTATTAACTTACCGCTGCTTGGGCGTTTGACCCGAGCCATTCAATTGCTTATCGTCCTCGCCATCCCACATGGGCATCGATATGGAGTAGTGCAGAATAAGCGTCCATATTAGACCCAATATTAGCTTCAGCTTGCAGTCGACAATATCCGAAGAGTCTGCAAGTCAAATGAAATCTTCAGTTAGTTGGATTGTTGTCAAACCGGCCAATTCCGGCAATAGAACGTAAACGTAGACCACCGTTACGAGCACTCGAAACCGTCATAAACTTAATATATCTATTAATTGCTGTGGCCACTTGTTGTTGCATCCACAGAAGCAGCAACATGCCCGGCAGGCCCCATCTGTCAATGCCAACACCAGATCCCCGTTGTTGCAAACCCGTTGCCAACAACAGCGCCGGACAAGCTGCCAATTATGTGCAAGATATTTGCTAACTGTTACAACAACTTGGTATACGGCGAGCCGACACAACACCAACACAACACAGCCTCGCATATTTGGCCTGGTCAAGTTCAGGGCTGAGTTGCACGCGACCAACTTGTCTGGCCGGTTTCGCAATGCGACCTCGCAGCTGGGCCAACAAAAATATCAACAGATTTGACGTCGCAAATGTCTTTTGTTATGGTAATCAAATTGAAATGCTTGAGTTGTGTTTTTGTTTTTTGTGGGTTTATTGAACCATGATGGCTAGCTTTATGGCCAGCTGATAAGCATATAACGGACATTGTTTGGCCAGCTAGGTGAAAGGTTCTACACAAACTGATAGCTTATCACTGGCCCTTTGGCCTGGCCATTAGCAATATCAACACCTGAACACCTCAGGTGCTACCTAATGTTGTGTTAGCTGTGTGTTGTTACTATGGCCAACACGACTGGTACTGGTATTCCGGCCTAAACAAGCCAAGCCACGCATGCGCCTCTGACAAATTGTCAGCGTTGTTTTAATCGCATTTGTTGCAATGTGAAATGCATTTTATCTTAGTGAAAGTTGGCGAAACTTTAACCTGCCCTGGTCACTGGTTGTAAACAAACACAGTACTATGTACTATACATACATACAATGTATATTTACATAGATACCGTCATAGTCTAAGTGATTCTATGTGACGACAAGTGCAGTGGCGTACATTAGATACATTTGTGGGCAACAGGTCATCTTCATGCCCTGTGCCAATAATATGTGTAAATTGGGTATGATGAAACACTGTAAACGTACTCGATTGTATGTAGAATATATCAATTATACCTATTCTTATTCTAGACATGTTTGCCTGTCTATATGATCTATCTGATCTCTTAGAACTAGAGAAACTATATCTTAATCTTATTTTAAATTGTTAAAATGCGTTAAACAGCTAATGCAATTGTTGTATGCTATAATTCTTGCATGCCTTTCGTGCCACACTGTAAATAAGAACTAATCTAGCGCACAATTTGCAGTGCCATTTTTTAACGCAACTTGCACGCAAGGCGTATCATTTCTATCAAAGTGAAATCAGCGTTATTATCCTTATTTTGATAAACTAATATTTATTTTGTATGCTGCGTATTATTTAAGACTTTCATAAGTATATTCGGGTAAAGAGCAGACAAACGCAGGGATCTAACAGAGTGTGTTAAAGAGGTCAGTATGGTAGGCAAGTCTTTACCAGATTGAACAGAGCTTAGCTAAATTCCAATAACCTTCCTGCGGGCGTTCTCCCAAATATCCAATTATCCGAAGGATGGTGTCGGACAAGCCTTCTGCTTACATAGCGTCTTGCTAGACGAGTAGCCAAGGAGTTGGTGTGGATTCCGCAGTCTGCCTGAATATAGCGCATACTAAGAATATACCAAGATCATTATAAATAGTGTTCTTGCGCACGTAGTAGGGAGCGTCTACAATCCTCCGGAGAACTTTACTTTGGCAAGACAGTATGAATATTCTAAAGTACTACTATATAAGTTTTCTCGCCATACAGTTTAACTGCAAGTTCTTGTTTATCATATTGACAGATATAGTCTTAATATTCTGAGCATGTTTACTCTAGCACGCCATTTATCTGGCCTTAAAATGTAAACTAATTAAAGGGTACTTGAAAACTGGGTATTTATTAGTTGAGCACTCTTGCTAACAGCATTCTTATTTGTTTCTTTTTTTTGCTTTTAGGTGGTTTTTCTAGTAGAACGCTTTTGCCGCTGCTTTGGCTGCTCAACGAGCCGTTAAACCATTTGCTGATACAGCTTTACCATATACAAATATACATATGTTTGTATTTCATTTTATTTCATTTTATTTTATGGCAACACGCATGCCCCCGCCCCAGTCCACCCCAGGCCGCCCCGATCCGCAGCGAAACGACATTTGCGAAAATTTGCAATTTGGCATTGTTTACTTTAGAGGCACTTGTAGAGAATGGAGAAGAAACTGGTTGGCTGGTTGGCCTGCCAAAAGCCGTCAAATTGGCAGCCAGTGGCCATTTTAACGCACATCTCAATGGCCATTTAAAACGTTTAACGCTTAAATATGCTGGCATGACAAATGTATTACCTGGCAGTTTTATGCTCAGCTCGTTTGACATATTTTCATTGAGCTGGCTCCCAGCTCCACTTCCAGCTCCGCCAGTCAAAAGAAAGCAGCAATTAAAACGGCGCATTGTGAAAAAGAAGCCAACTGCAAGAAATGATTTGGCTAATAAGCCAAGAGACGGCATGTCCATCTCTAGAGAGAGAGGTAACTGTGATATCTACAACTGGAACTGCTTGTCAAGTCAATGTTTGTTTGTTCTTTAGCACGCCAGCCTATATAGTGCTGTTAACTATGTAGAAATATGCTAATGCATGCCCAGGAACTTGCCATAACTGCGATAGGCATCTACAGGTAATGCATATTAACCAGTTGCTCCTCTTGGAGCCCACTTGAGAGCCCAACCGAAGCCCATACATATGCATAAGTGTTAAGATACTTTGGCTATCCAGTATCCAGACAACAGCATGAAAAGAAAGGCTCCGAATGGAGCCCAAGGCAATAATGAGCTATTAAAGAGCGGGGCGTGCACTAAAATGTTTGTAACATCATGTTAATCTACATAACTGGTAGGTGCTATCTACAAATTTGGCAGCATAATGTCAAACTCATTCGCGGGTTTACACTGACACTGACAGCACGACGAATATTCGACAACAGTCCTTGGGTTTACACACAGTTCGATATTCACTAGGGGTTTCTCCTTTAATGTTTTCAAATTCTGAGTTTTTATACCCTAGCAGCGGGTAGGAGACGTTCCCGACCCAACAAAGTGTATATATTCTGAATCAGCATGAATGTTCTTCTTTCTGTCTGTTTCTATGCATACTAGTATCTCAGTTTTCAATCTATCGTGATGAAACTTGGTACAGACCCTTCTATTTGAGTGAAGTGGGGATCAAACCAGATCACATATAGCTGCCATAGGAATGATCGGTCGACAACTACGTTTTTGTATGAAAAACTTTTTGTTTAAAAAAATATCCTCACCACACTCACCAAAACCTGTGCTTAGAGAGTTTACTCAATCTGTCAAAGTTTGGTGAAAATAGGACGACTATGTATATCACATAGCTGTCATAGGATCGAGCGAAAATGAGTTTTTGTATAAAAAAGATTTTGTATTACATCCCAACTAAGTGAGATTTCCATTATACATCAAATAGTTTCCTGTAATTTTATCAAAATCGGACCCATTAGAACAATCCAAAGAATATTGAGGTTTGTATAAAAACATTGCTGCTATGGTATATGTATAGCTGCGGAACTCCAAAAATCCGTTCTTTCTTTCTTTTTTTTATCACAACGCTTTATCAGACCAGAATAAATAGTATATGCCAACATCTATACCAAATTTGATAGGCTTTTCTTTAAAAATGTCGTGAGAAATTGCATTTTTACAGTTTAGATTAATGAATATTGCCTGAAAACTTAATATACTGCTCTTTCTTAATTTTTGGGAAACAGAGTATAAAAATTAAACGCATCTGTGGCGTTTAAAGGCAGTTCAAATGATAAAATAACGCATTGTTTTTGATGAAAATCTGGCAGAACATCTGGCAGCGCTTTACACTTGACTGACAGCTAATATGATCGAATATTCGGCGTGCAGGCGGTGTGTGTAAACTGGGGTTTAAGTACAACACCATTAGCTGCTTGTCGTCTGCTACATTCCTCATGATGACGTGGCATATTAAGTATTGCAGCCGCATCGATCAGAGCCGCTCCAAGAATTATGATGTTAAGCGCAACTGAAGAAAACTACTTAATTTACAGATAAACAACAAGAGGTGGCTAAATTGCCAAGACGCAGTCTTAGTTGGAGTCTGTGTCTGTGTCTTGAGTCTTGAGTCTGAGGCCGTTGCCAACCGGCTGGGTCACAGTCGTCAGACACGTTCTTGAGGGGCACACGCATACCAGAGCCACATGCAACCGCGGCAGACACAAGATGCAGCAATCAGATGCCGTGATTTTCCGGCATTTTTTCCAACGGCACCAGCGAGCAGAAGTGGGCCTGGGAAACCAGTTTCCCCCCACGGCCCAATCATGTAGTCGAAGATCGGCTTAACGCTGCTCTGGAGGCCACGACGCGCGCGTCTCTAATTTAATTAGAGGCAGGGCAGCCAGAGCAGGCAGAGCTCAAACGGTGCCAACTTTGCCATGGAATTGTTGGCATTGCTTAGAAAGTTGAGCCTGCCAACAATGATCACAACTTTAAGCCGCTAAGCTCAGCTCAGCACAGCTCCGCTCCGCTCCGCTTTCCGCTATCCGCTCCACTCTCCGCTCAGCTCAATTTGGGCAGCTTGGCGTGGGTCGCGGTGTGGAGCATGAAGCATTCGCCATGTGGCCCACATTTGTTTTTGTGGCATTTCTCCCAAGCACATTTTTCATTGTCGTCGACTGCGCACTTGTTTTTTGGGGTTAATTGAACCGGGTCTCAGTCTCTAACGGCCTTTGACGGTCAGTTTATAATTTGAATAAATGACTAAATTGCCGCAGATTTCAAGTAGATTACAAAGCGCCAAAGCGCAATATAATAACCAACCATAATCTTATCAAAAAGTGTATTTTGACCAGACCGATGACGGATTTGATACGGCCTCGCATCATTTCTATTTTCATAGATCCAAAGTCATTCGCGGGGCAACTGCAACAATCAACAATCAACAGTCAGCCGTGAAGCGTTCCAATTGATGTCGTCATTTTAACAACAAAATATGCAATGATTAATACGTGCTGACTACATTAAAAACCCTCATCGATATTGTACACTTCAGTCTCACCGTGTCATTTCGTGAGCTGCTCAGCAAAAATTCAACGGAAATTCGCTGATAATGTGGGCTGCATATTTAACTGCTCAGCCAATTGACTCTGATTCATCTACGTGAGTCTGGCTTGCGCAAAAAGTTAAAGATTCGCCCAAAAAAATGTCAAACAACGGAAGCCATATGAAATATGTACATTGTTTCATAAACAGGAAAGCCTAGAAACTTCCAATGAGACACACATTTTAGACAAAGAATTCGCATAAGAGCCAAAATAGTTATATAAATATTTGGAGATGCCTCCCTAAAATATATTTATATTTATTAGGTCTATTTAATCTACTTTCTTGAGGCAACAACTAACAAGATAACAAGAAAGCAACGCAGTTCTTAGCTATACGAAAACTCAACACTCTTCCACAATTGCTAAGAAAAACAAGTAAGAATGCTAGTATACCCACTACAAACTCCCTCAAGGTCTAAGACTTCCCAACACATGTTCGTACACTTACACATACGCAAGTACTACGCATACAAGCAACAGTGCTAGCGAGGCATTTTAAGTTGTGGCTGCGCTTGGGAATGAAATTCCCCAGCCCTGCAGAACTGAATCTTGTTAACTGAATAACCTCTGTATTTATGATCCGATCGAATTGAAATTTGGTAGGTAGATTGAAAGTGATCAAAGTATTATACATGTCAAATTCCAAAGCTATATATTTTTATCGAACGTTTTTATCGAGTTCCGGGGGTGAGCAGAAAATATCTTAGATCCAAAATAAACTTGACCTGCGCCTGCTATACCCGAGCTTCCGAGATCCATGCGTTCATACAAACGGACAGAAAGACGGACTTGGCCTAAATCGAATTTTCCTTTGATACTGATCAAGAATATATATACTTTATAGGGTCGGAGATGTCTCCATCTGCCTGTTTTGCATTTGTACAGATTCAATACCCCCTTTTTACCCATTTTATGGGTACAGGGGGTAATTACAGCTCTATTTGGTAAAACTCTCTACAACAGTCAATACTCATAGTCATGCTAATTGGAAACTATACACAATCCATTTAGTGTTAAGCAAACTAGTTACCGTACCACACAAATTCATTATGCATCGGTTAAACCTATAATAACTAAGTGTATCTTAAACGGATACGTGACGAAACCGTCACGTACAATACCTAATAATATGAATATGAACAGATCACTTAGTTTGTAATCCCAAACTAAATAGGGGTACCCATATATAAAATTTCTTGCAAACTTTGATAGATGAGTTGCCTCTCCGAATTTAAAAAAATTCCTCATAGTATTATAAACCTCAGAGGGGAAGCATTAAATTGCCTAAAATTTTATTATAACCGCTTCCCACCAATTTTATCGGTACAGGGTGTATAAATAAGTATAAAAATACATTCTTGCAAGTTCTTAGAAGAAATATCAACAAATTAGTTGTTTGGGGCTTAAACTTAAAGACTGTTTAAATATTTATTATCAAGAATATCAGCGACGGGAAGCACATGATAAAAAATAAAAATAAAAAAATAAGATGAATCGCCAAACTTTGACTTTTGGTATGTGTGGCCATAATTAAATAGTTCAAGATAATTTTCGGGGATTTAACTGCAATGTACACTTGACAAAATACTTGTAATTTTGCGGTTCTTTTATTATTTCCTGCGCTTGTTTATAAGAAATTTATACATAACATAGCAAACATTTGAAAAGATTATTAACAAGCAATCAATAGGAAGAAAAATTGGGTCAAGTAGAACATGAGGCTTCAATGTTTGTATATTTATGAATTATAGCCTGGTGAATTAAAATCGTTGGCTCAATGAATCATCATCATCTGGCAATCGCATCAGAGCCCTTCATATGGCGTCATCAATAACAATCAATTGGCTGTAACAAATTGAGGCTGACAACTGTAGTATAGAATTCAAAAGAACTACATATTTGGATGGTTTACTATCGCTTAAAATCTGTGAAGTGAAAAATTAGAATCAATTCACAAACACTTATTATTAAAGCAACGATAACTTCGCGTACCCCAAAAAACTCAACAGAAAGCCGCAGATGATGTCATTGAGTAAACTGAGCGACTTTTTTGTGTATCCACAAGTATTAGGCTTGTTTCTCTTTGCTTAGCAGTATGTTCTTACTCCCTAAATGGGTAAGAAGGGTATATTAGTCTGTGCAAATATATGTAACAGGCAGAAGGAGACATCTCCGACCCTATAAAGTATATTCATTCTTGATCAGTATCAAAAGAAAAATTCGATTTGGCCATGTCCGTCTGTCTGTCTGTCCGACTGTATGAACTCGTCGATCTCAGCATCTATAAGAGCTAGAGACATCAAATTTGGTATGTAGGTTCCTGTATACCATACGCAGATCAAGTTTGTTTCAGATTTCAGATATCTCGCCCCGTTTTCCCGAAATTTGATAAAAACGATATTTTAAGGACAACTTTAAAAATATAGCCTTGGGATATAGCATGTATAATACTTGTGTATGTGTCTGCGTATGCATAAGCGTACGAAGATATGTTTGAAAACTGTAGACCTGGGTACAGGGAGTTTCGTAGTCGGGTATACTCGACTATAGCATTCTTACTTGCTTTTTTATAATTTTATTTTTTGCATTTTATTGCGAGCGTTTGTTTTTTATCATTTTTGTTTTTGTAGATTTTTAGCGCAAACATTTGGAGATACGAGAATCGCACAGGAAATTCTACAATTTGTAGCCACAAGAGTCCCGGCCCCGGCCCCGGCCCCATCCCCTTCACAGACCCAGCATACAGAACTCCATACGAGTTCGCGCTAATTCAATTGACGGCACAAAAGAGCTCAAAAATAACAGAGAAATGAATTGTGACAGTGTCTTGAGGAATTTGGAAACCAGTTTCACTTACAGGCAGACAATTCCCATACCAGAGCTCTGTTTTCTTTCTGCGGCAGGAAGAGGTGCGTCTTGAGTCAATAATATGCAGCTCGTTAAATTAATTAACGGTATTTGCTTGCATGTGCCACAAATATTGTTTGCAATAAAAATTAGATTAGCTCATTCGGAAAAAACAATTCAATTTTGGCGCATTTTCGTTTTTGGGCAACAGTCGAAAATATAAAAAAATAAACATTTGATGACAATTAAAATAAATTAAGTATTGCGTACATATCCATAAAAGTGTTGAGCAAGAATGCAATAGTTCTTAATTATTTATAAATCAATTGATCAGTAAATGATTCATTTAGTGAAAGTGAGTAACTAAATTGATTGCCAAGAATTTTGCCGACCCAATTGTTTGCCATGACACATAATAGAAAACAAATAGGTTTAACATTCGCAAAAATAACTAAATATATACTATGTATGTAGCTTTCTAAAACAAATTTCATTTTGGCAAATTCTAATCATTGATTTGGCAGCGGAATTTTTTGTTTTTGCAAAGTTAGACCAACTTTATCAAGAGTCGATTCAATGTGTCCATCAAACAAAAGCGAAAGTTCCAATGCTGATTAGCTATAAAAATCAACAAATTCCATTTTCAATCAACTGCAAAGAGAAAGAGTCGCAGTAATAGTCGTATTATTGAGTGCGACACTTTGTTGTATTCACACCTTGTTTTATTACTCGAGCTATACAATTTTGGAATTTTAACTCGCATTTCTCAACCCGCTTTTGTTGATAAAAGCAGCCCTAAACAAAAAGAAGAGATTTATGCTTGGTGAAGATTAAATACCCTAGTATTTGAAATTCCATTCCGGCGGTTGTTTGTTTTTTCGGTTAAAATTTAGGCATAATGTTGAATCCTTAGTATTCCCCCTAGATATTCAACTTTCCTAACTCTTCTTCTGCCTCGATTTACATGTTGAAGTTTTTCCCCTCCTTTTCAATTTCTAAAAAAGTATTAAATCTAGAAATTTTGTATATAAAAACCTATTCCCAGGTAGGTAATTTATCGCCTAAGATCGCATTTAAAAGAATTATAAACATTTTAATGTAAGTTTCACTAATCTTTTAGAAAATTATATAAGTAGACTGAGAACGCTAAACAAATAGGATAAACATGTTACGCAAGGGGTCGAAAATGTCCTCTTTCATGAGGTACATTTTACATGACAATAAGAAGAATACCTTTAGCAAGGGTATAAAAACGGTTAAGACACATAAATGTTAACATTATTTACGTAGCTGTCAATTATTGACAAACAGGTTTTTATGTACTTATACGTCTGCACACATATAGTACATACATACAACAAATATGTACATATATAGGTATAACCTACTGAACGATCTTCTGTCTTATCTGCTACAAGGTAATGGAATTACATTTAATGTACGCCCAGCGACCTGAAGCAACCCGTCGAGATTGTCAAACAAACTTAAGGCTTATCAATTGCGTCATGGGTCTCTCATAAAAAGTGTATGGTAATTACAAGTCTAATATACATATAAAGTACATGCGAGAGAGAATATTAGATGAATGTCTGACTGACTGACCGACTGAACGTTGAGCTTGGGGCTTGACACTGACTGACTGACTCATACAACCTACACTAACATATCACATGTTCATAGCTTCAATAAATGCAAATTAACACTCTATTAGAAATACTGTCTAGATGCCGTTAGCTCACATTGAAAGGCGGGTTCTATTAAGCTCGTGATTGGGTTGATTAAGGTCTCGGGCCTGGCAGGGCTTTGAAATTGAAGCCCCCTCTTCTAATAGACATAATTAACCTTCAAAACTGTCCACGCTTCGTTGGTGTTCTTTTGTGGGAAACTGAAAAGCGATCAAATTGATCGCCGTGAGTGTGAAACATTAAATCATTATGAGTACGAGTACGAGTATATGGATATGAGCGCATTATCTGACATCATATCCGAATACTTATATATATAAAAGTACTGCTCTGACAAACCTGCTGTTACAAAACTTGTTCGCGTCGTGCAGGTACTGCAAATTTGTCGTACTGATCTTAAATTATGCATTAAAATACAAATGAAAGTAAAATCGCATTAATGCTGGCGCTATGAACAAACTGCTGGGCTACAAACAGGATGACATCATTTGTTTTGTAGTCTGTGAGCGAGGCATTGGAGAAAATTTAAAAAAAAAATAAAATAAAATATAAAAACCGCATGGCAAACGATTTGTTTGGAATGCAATGGAGAAGTCGTCAGCTAACTTGAGAGTTTCTTTGTGCCATCAAGGCAATTTTATTTGATTGAGTCTTTCGCTATCTCTTTATCTCTGTGTACGTATGTTTATTTCTATTCAACTCTTCTGATAATAAAAATAATCGCATATTATGCAATTTGCATGAAAATATTTCTGACTTTTCAAATTGCAAATAGATGTTGACTCAGGGACGCCGCAACAAAACGTGACTTTAGAGCTCAATGTTGCCAATATATGTATAAGCTCAGAAGGTGACTCTGAAACCGCTAGGAACCCAAAGACCCAACCCTAATAATCAGTACGCACAGTTCAAAAGAAATCTGAAATTTCGCAGAAATCCGAAACAGAAACAGAAACCGAACCGAAAAGACTTAAAGATACAACTAGATAAATCAAAAATTTTGACTACTCACCAATGTTAACAATTTTAATACCCTCGTCTTGAAGGAATTTCAGTGCGACCGATACGTTCTCCAATTTCTGGCTGCGGAATGTTGGACGTTTATTGTATTTGGGCATACGCTTCTGCGATAGCACCTCGATGAGGGCAATCAGCCGCAGGCCATCCGACAGATCCGTTTCCAGATTGTTTATGGAACGATCAATGGTCTTCAGATGCTCATTGGCCCAGCGTGTGAAGGTGTTCTGCTGGATCTTCTTCCACTGCGCATCATCGGCAAGATCACGTTCGGCCTCCATATCTTCGTCGAAGTTCTCCTCGTACTGTGCCGACTGTTGTTGTTGTTGCTGTTGGTAGAAGTTGTTCGGCTGTGGGTTAGCTATCTGGCGCAGAGCAACGAGTTAGACTGTATGTATGTATGTATGTATATGAAATGGACATGTGGATGACAGTGCAATGTGGGTGGGTGGTGGACGGTGGGTGGGTAGTTGCCATTACAACAAAAACCACTTAACGCAAAATGCATAAAAGAGTTGCAGAAAACTGTCAACCATTGAGTGTGGCCGATCGTATTCGATACGATCTATATAAACTAGGTGTGACCATGGTGGGCAGTGGACAAAACAACGCCGACTTGTTCCAGTTTTACACACACATACACACACAACACTCAATATCGGTGAAGTGGACATTCAGTTAACTTTCCACACATGCACTTCTTCAGGCCACTGGCCTAAGGGGCAAACAAGATTGTTAATAGATTTGCGTGGAACCTGATATACCCTATTCAAAATATGTTATTGCTTGGAACCTGAAATACCCTATTCAAAATATTTTATTGCATATGGCGTTTTATGTTATTGGATGCTTTAGATAACGATTAAATACAACCTTTTCCTAACTTAATTTTTATTCCTAATCGGTTGTTTATATAGTTTTCATTCTCGTGGTTTTTGAAGCGAATATTTAATCCGTTTTCGAATTTCAGGATAGCTAACTATTTTTGACTTAAGCGATTTGCTAGGAATCAGAAGTAGGTAGTAAATACTAGATATGCGCTATTGGGATATATGTTCATACATATATGTATGTATATTAAAATTGCGTGATTTTGAAAGGCTGTTTCACGAAATTCCGGCAGACCCAAAATTTTTATTGGATCCCGAAAATGTTTTGTGCAAATAATCTAAATTATATACTTTTTATGTACATATTCCCAATATGATAAATGTGCAGTTTATCACTGCAGTATTATAACTTTTCAAAGTGTGACCAAATTTTAAAAAGGAAACTCAAGAAACAAACATAAGTAAATCGTTTGTTTTGTAACTTTGTAAATATTTACATAATATACTATGTAGGAACTTATGGGGCAATTCGCGACCGTTGAAGTAGTTAGTAACGGAAGGATCAGGATCGGGAAGGGTAAACCAACAAAAATAAACAAGATTTCGGATAGGATTGGAATCAAGTTTCCTACTGCTCCCATTCTTGATAAAAGCATACTACCCTTTCTGCGTAAAGGTTATAGAACCGACGAAGAACGCGCAAGAATAACGTCGCCAACAACAAGAAGTTGGATGAGAGGCAAAAGAGAGAAGAATACATTCGCGTGCCAGTGCCACAAAAGTTTTGAGTATTTCTGTATGTATGTGTGTGTGTGTGTGTTTTTTGTCTGTCTCTTGCCGGCTACAACAACCAAAATAGAGTAGGTAGCCAGCCGCCTGTCTGGGGTAAAGGGCTAGGAAAAGAAATGGAGCGGTGGCGACAGCGACAGCGACCACAACGGGAGAGACTATTTCGCCGCGCTTAGTGCGCAGCGTGTGAAGTTCATTAACATTTTCGTTAATTGCGAAATGTCTGCGAGCGACAAAACGCAATGTGAAAAGTTGCAATTAAAAAGTGTAGCGCCCACAAAAGCAACAAGTTAAAATAGTATAAAGCAAAGCTGAAGTTAAAGGGCGACGCTGCGGGGGGAACACACCTGCACTTGTTGATATGGCTCGTAGTCGTTGTTGTAGTCCCTGGTTGGCTGCTGGGCGTAGAAACTTAAGTTGCTAAAATTGTTGTTGTTGCAATTTGTATAATCACACGCGGCGACTGCAACGTTGTTTGTCTGCAAATTTGGCGGGTTCTTTCTGACGTGATTGCTGTTGTTGTGGTTTAAATATAATGTCGCCTGTGTCGTTTGACCGTTGCCGTTTGTATAATTCGCGTTTTGCACTAATTCACCAACAGGGACAACCGCACCGATATGTGGACTTCTATTGTTGTGGATGTTACTATTGTGTGTTGTTGGATTTCTCTGACGCTCGTCGCCGACAGCGTCGTTACTGTTGAGCGTACCACCGTTAACTAACACCAACTGCTGATCGCTGTACATTTTGATGGCCGGTTTGATGTTGCTGCTGCTGGTGTTGTTGTGGTTGTTGTGTTTGTTGTTGTTGTTGCTTCAGCCACTGATCGGAGCGCCGCTATCACGCGTCTTGTTTCTTGTTTTTGTTTATCGGTCTCTCTCGCGCTCTAGCACTGTCTCTCTCGCTTGCTCTCTCTCACTCTCTGGCGTCGCGCTTACAAATTCCTTTGCTTTGCGCTCTTTCTTTCTCTCACTCTCTCAGCTGCGCGCTTTTTACACTCTGTACAAAAAATATACGCTCGAGTTCAATATCATAACAACAGAAGTTTTCCGATTTTATTTAAATTAAATTAATTTAACTCTTAATATTGATCAGAAATGCGATTTTATTTATGTATTTCCTTAGTACTCCTCAACCGGTAGGTACCATGTAAATAAGTTAAAATAAATCATTGTCATGTGAAATTTTAAAACCGCAGGACACTCTCAATGTTAGCTACAGTTTCTTTAAAATTTCATTTGAAACATCCTGAAAGTCTAGATGATATTTCAACCAATTGTACATAGCACGGAATTTCAACCCCTCTGTGAAAAATGCTTGACTACAGCTCTGGATATACATTTTGATGACCGGTTTGATATTGTTGCTTTGTTTTTTACGTTTACCGGTCTCTCTGTTGTACTCTCTGGCTTCGCATTCACTCACTGTATGGTGCGCTTTTACACGCTGCTCAAAAAGTTAGCTCACAACCTCCAAGTAGAGATCTTAAAAGGGTAATTAGCTGTTAAGCGATTATTTTATTAATGGATTTTATAAAATCTATACTGCTACTACTAACAATGTTGTAGGCAAAAATTGATAATTGGCTGCTAGAAATTCAAGTATTGTCGAAATCTTTAAATTTCATAAAAATACTTCGAGAAAGTGCTGAAATGAGTAGCGCCAGTAAAAAGTCTCCTCAAATTTGTTGCATACAACACAGCAGTCATCTTTTTACTGCATGCAACACGGGACCGCTAATTCTTAAACTCAGCCATACATTTTTAACAATCATTAATTAATGTAAAAAATAGTAATAGCTTAATTAATTTTATTCCTACACACATAAATATTATTAATGGGATAAATTATTTAGATAACTAATAAAAATGTAATTAAAATTTCAAATAAGGAATGTCAACGAGAATGGGATTCGATTGCAGTTCAAATAATAATGAGCCAATACAAATACAAAGCTATCTTAAATGATAACGAAATAAATAAAGCTGATCAGAAATTGGAACACAAATAAAAGTAGCTCCTTAAATATAAAGGGTGGCGTTTATTCATACGATTACAATACATCATATTTATTGAATATGTATGTGCGTATCAACAAATAACGATAAGTAGTATTTCAAACAATTCTTATCAAGAATATTGGGAATATTATTACTCATACGCGTTGATCCAGTCACACTCTCTGTAGAACAAACACAATATGATTCATGCACTCAACTTCAAATATTGTGCACACCCAAATGAAAACAAATAAATTTAGTCAAATATTTGGCATATTTGCGGATTGCTTTTGGCAATAGCCTTTTTAATGCCCCCCGCTAGCAGCCCCGATCCCGCTGGCCGGCGAGAGCAAAGCGAGAGGCAGACACAAATGCACACTGACAGTTGAATGAGCGAAACAAATGATGCTGCCAGCGAACGACCTTCTCAATATGGTAAGAGATTGTTAATTTTAGCCAAATTAGTCAAGACTTTGCAAAACTTGCTGATCAGCTGATTGATGCCCCCAACTACGCACCGGGACTGCTTATTAACTTCAATCGTAAATCCTTCAATGCATTCCACAAGGGAGCGCATTGGGTGACCATTTAAAGCGGCTAACCTGGCCAACAACTGACCTCAATACCGGACAGTAGCTAGCAACTGGCCCAATATGGAAATAAACTGACGCGTCTAACCAAAAACGGTGGCAGTCAAAACGTGAGGCGCCACTGGCGTCGCTCGGCGCTAAGTTTCTCGTTTTCCTTGCCAGTTGGGGGCATGATTCAGCGCGTCGTAATGAAATGCTAAATGAATTTTCACTTCCATTTTAATTAATTTAAATTTAATTACAACTAAAACTATACTGAAAAGAGCCAAGAAAATGCTACGGCGCTCTCTAAAAATAAGTTGACAAAATATATTTGTGTTTTTATGAAAAGGTAATGCAAACCACATGTCCTCCATTTGGATAAATATAAACATCACCAGGAAATGCATGCTATGGAAAATAGTGTATGAAATTGTGCATATAGGACAGGTGAACAGATCGACAGATGGAATCTGTGGTCACTTTGGGCTCATCTCCCAGGCATAGTTACCAAACTCACTTTGCGTGCTGCCATTTTGACTGCTATGTTCAGTTCAGGTTCAGTTGGAGTTTGAATGATTGCAAGTTGAAATACTTTTGTGCGGTCTCCGCTAGGCTATACCATATAATACTGATCACTGATCACTAATCACCCAATTAATTACACAATGCCTTTAATTCAGCAAGCACGTTTCTTCAACACAAGACTTTGCCGTCTTTTGGCCTCTTCAAAATTCACAAATTTCAAAATTATTTTGCACAAGCTGCGCGCGTTTCTTTCTGTTCGGTTGTGCTGCTGTTCTGTACTGTTCCGTCTGATCTGTTCACGCGTTATGTCCACTTGGGGACTTGACTTTGGGATTGGGACTACACAATCGTTGACGTTGTCACCGTCGCGTCGTTGTAATGTTAATGTTCTGGTCGCGGCAATTTCTCAGTTCGACTGACTTGTGTTCGCCTCCTTGCTCAATGTTTTTATGCAGTCAAACGCGCGCAGCTATTTTTTTGCTTAATTTCTTTATTATTATTTTTCACAATTTTACAGCAGAGGCTGTTAAAATAGCAACAGCGTCATGTTAAAACATATTTAAACACTGAACATTCATACTAAACCAACTTAAGCTGACTGTGAATCTATCTTCAATTCATGACGCGAACTTAACTTCACAGACAATTAAATTCTTTTTGTCTTGACAGATGACAAATCTGCTAACAAATTATACTAAAAGTGGTTAATCAACATAGCCAAAGCCAATTTTCAGTTAGTCATATAAAGAAATCAAACATGTTATTGCATAAACGTTGTGGGAGATGGAGATTTGTATATAATACGAGGCTTGCCCAACCAACAACTAACATTAATCAACTATTTTCAAAAAGTTTTTGAAAAAATAAAAACATTTGGCAAGCGCTGGATATATCCAAAGCGATACAAGTTACTTTATCTAAAGTAACACAAATGTTGAAAACGTTTTAGTAAGTAGTATACTGTTGATAAATCGATCTTAAGATTAGATTAGAACACAGAGTTCCGTGATTATAAACTCTTCAAGAGTTCATTTACAAACAAACAATAAACTAATTTCATAGATATAAGAAACTAGGGTATTTATATTAAGCAGCTATTTAAAAACAATGAATTTAGATGGTGAAGTTTCCTTCATGCATTTTCTTCGTAAAGTATTTGCTGATAGGGAAGAGATGTAGCGGGTTTGCATATTGCGCTTAGCAGAACTCTTTCAAATGCTTCTATTCGGCTATCCACAAGTGTAGAAGATCATCAATACATAATTTCTTCAATATTTATTTTGCTGCATGTTTTGTGTTGTGTTTTGATGCTGCTTGTGACGCTGCCGTTGCCGTTGGCGTTGGCGTTGACGTTGACGTCAACGTCAACGTCGACGCTGACCGCACTCTTGACTCTGTTGAACGCCATTTGGCAGCGGCCGTTTGCCGATTTTTCCCCAATACTCTGTGATTTTTGCGCGCAGCTGATTTTGTTGTTCTTTTATTTATAGAACACAAGTTGTTGTTGTTCCTGTTGTTGTTGTTAATACAATTGAAATCGGCTAGTTTGGTTCATTTGTTGAAAATTGCAAGCGTAACCAGGTTCATTTTGTCATTTGCAGCGCCCCCTGCAAGTTGCCCCCACTCGTGACTCACAACATAATGTTGTGCACTTGAAATCTACAGAACAGATTGGCATCACCAAGCAACCCCACAGAGATAGGCAGCCTTCATCAAAATATGAGTATGATATAAACATTTTTTGCATGTTTTTGCGGCATGTTTTGACTTAATGGATGACTAAGTCCAAGTCTTTTGGCGATCAACGTTCATAAATTCTTTGATTTTATTTTTTTGGGTTCATAAACTTTGCAAATATTAGAATATTTCTCAGATAAAAAGGTGCCGCGTTCGCAGTTGATATGAGGGATATATATATTTCATACAAAATAGCCAGGCTAATTATAAATAATAATAATAAGGACACTAACTAAATGTCATATATAAGTTCCAGACGGAAGCAGTAATATAAATAAAATATAAAAAAAAAACAAATTAAATAAAACAAAAAACCTTCTACCTTTAATTTTACATATTTAATATTTTCAAATTTCCATTTAGTTGCCAAAAAAGTTTACGTGCTGCGCGCGTTTTTAATTTCAACATATTTTATTTATATTAATTATAATTTTTCATGCTACATTTTATGACTTTTCAGCAGCTGTTTAACATTTGATGTTGCGCATACGCCGCGTTGGCGTCTTCACAATATTCACGTGCAACCAATTGGCCATAAGTGCCCCCATCCCGTTGAACCCCCTCTCTCTGTCTATTTATACATTTTTCTTTTTTGGCTCTTTCATTATGCTCAAAACGTATGCTACTCGCACAAATCCAAAAGTAAGGCCCCCTTTATGCCCCAGCAAAATTGCGAAACGTTCAAATTTTCGCAATAACTCACATTTTCAGAATTTATATTTTAGATTTTAGATTTTAGTATAGCAACAAATGGAAGAAATAAGACATTTCAGCCCCTCTTGGACTCACACTTCTTTTCGTATGCACACATTCAACTTGAAGTACATAAATCTCAATCCCATTCGGCACTCAGGTGTGTCGAGGCATGCAACTGCTGCTAAAAATGGACCAACAATGTGAGAGGTAAACATCTGGCGCTAATTCACTTTCTTTCGATTTACATTTAGGGACTCCAGTCAATACAATTGGTGGCATGTCCAAAAACAATCACAAAAAAATGGCAACTATTTTACGAAATATTCTTAAAATTGAAGAGCAAACAATTTTCGGAGATGAGATATTTTCATTTGCCTGCACAAATATATTGTACACATACATATATAAATATATACATATAGATACACACATAAAGATCTTGCGCGTATTATTCATCACATTTCTGTAGTACTTATATCTATATATTCGAGATTTTGTCGCGCAATTGCCTTCAATAGACAAAATCGTTCACATACTTTGACATTTTCTCGAGTATTTGTATATCTCGATTCGTTATGCACTAATTGAGTAATTATGTGGCGCTATATGTACAACGCACGCGTCTACATATACACGTTTTGTTTTGGCACTCAAATATATTGCGTATACGCCGCGTATTCCCTGATAGACATAGACACGCAAAATGCTCGCACACCGCACACTTCGAAGTCAATGCAGCAACTGAAAGTCTTTTCGAAAACGCCTCAGAAATGGCCCACACAAACACACACTACACATAGTGGTATTACCAACTCATATAGCTGAATAGAGAGCCGAGAAATTCTTCGAAAATTGCTTTTCAGAATTTCCATGCGGCTGTCGCACAAAACTGAATATCTTTGAGCGATGTCTTTGAATTCTTTTTTGACAGTGTGCACCGAGCATTTCAGTTTTTCGAAAATGACTAACAGTTGTCTCGTCTGGTCTGTGCTCGGTGGCTCTACCTGGCTTTAATTAGAGCAAACTGCGACACGTGTGGTCACCAAAAAGAGGCAGCCACATGACACTGACATTCTCGTAAATCAAAATGCCAACAACATTTGTCGGATGAGTCAGATCGACAAACATTTCTCCGACATCCCCTTCAGAATCTGGCCCATGTCCAAGCGTTATCTACGCAAGTTAAACGAGGTTCTTGAATACAACTAAAATATGTAAAAATCAATAAATACTCGTACTTTTACATACATATTGTACAAACATAACAATTTTTAGATACTCGTAATATAATTAAAGTTTTAAGTTTAAGGCAATGAAAAGAAGTCGCAGGCATTTAACATAATTTATTTTTAAGCACGCACACTTATACCAAATTATCTTGGCCTTGGTTCTTTAATTTATAACATATATTATTTATATTTATAAAATGATGCCCTAGACCACAGTGCGGTATATCTGCACATCCTCCACGTCACCTTTGACCTCAAGAATTCGAACACTGCCATAGGGCACCCGGTGAGAGTACTGGGTAAAGTGATGCCCATTTATCGATATCAAGTAACAATCGTTCGTAACAAGCACTTGAATATAGAATTTATCTCCGCGGATAAGCAAAAACGGCAGCACTGAGGATCGTTCTTCAGGACCCCACTTATCGGGTAATCGGGTGTTACGTACAACGCACTTATCCTGAAATCGGGCATTGATTTGCAGGGCGATATCCCGTGTTATGTTGTCACACACAAAGTTAATTTCGATTCTATGAGTAAAGAACATTGCAGTAGAAAAACACATTTTTAATTTTAAAACTCACCTTTCACAATTACTGCCAATTTTTCCACTAAAGGTCAGCCTACTACCTTCGCTGAGGTCGCCAAATTCATCAGCAGTAAGGTACATTGGCAGAATAACAGCATTTTCATTACATTCCTAAAGTTAAGTATATTAAATGTTGTAAGTAATAAAATGATGTGTAAATAAAGTTCGGCGTTTTAAATGTTATACATCCTTCGGATAAATGAACCAATTTCTTGTAGACACAAAATATGATTTTGTGCTTCGATAATTTTGAAAATCCATGATAAATTCTTCAATCAATAGATTGATCTACATTTCTCACCTCCAATTCCTGCATTCGTGTTGGATAGCTTGGACCAAAGGAACGCTGAATCTGGACTTCCTCCACATCACCTTTAAATTCAAGAATTCGAACATTGCCATAGGGCAAGTGATGCTTGAAAAGGGCAAAATGATTCCCATTTACAGATATCAAGTAGGAGGTGTCCTTTACGAGCACTTGGATGGCAAACCTTTCACCACAATTAAGCAAAAAGGGCAGCGGTGAATAACGTTCCACACGACTCCACACCAAGGATTCTCTGGAGCTACGTCGAATGTATTTTTCTTCGAAAAGGGGTTGGATTTGCAGGGCGATATCCCGTGTTTCATTTTCACATATGAAATTGATTTCGAAACTGCGTGTATTTAGCTTTTTAGTAGAAGAAATATGTTTGCATAATTCAGTTACCTGGTGCAATTAATGGAAACTATGCCAATGAAGATTAAACTATCACCGTCGGTGAGTTCTTGAATATTTTCTGCGATATGGTACATGGACAGTGCATTAGAATTATCCCCGAAAAATGCCTAAAGTATAGTGGCTTTTATCAGTATTAAAATAATGTATGTTAAAATGCTCCCTAAAATTACAATTTTAGTACTTGGTTCACTCATTTTCCCTATCTAATCTTAAAATTTCAAACCGATACTAGGATAATAAACACAGTAGGCAAGAATCTTAACAATATTAGAAGTGTTGGAAGTGTTGAACTTCGACCTGATTATATTCCTTACCGCTGATTCTGGCAACTGTTGTGGGTAGTCTTGACGCTTGGCTTTCTGAATCTGAACTTCCTCCAAGTCACCATAGACTCTAACAATTTGAACCTTGCCATAGGGCTGGCGGTGTGCATACTCGGTAAAGTGATGACCATTTATCGATATTAAGTAACAATCTTTCGTTACGATTACTTGAATGGAGAATTGATCACCATGGGATAGTAACATCGGCAACGCTGAGGAACGTTCCTCAGGACCCCATTCCTCAAGTATCCTGGAGTTTCGTATAATGCATTTCTCGATAAAATGGGGGCAAATTTGCAGAGCGATTTTCCGTCTTTCCTTCTCATACGTGAAGTTAATTTCGAATCTATGAAAATAGACAATTGTATGTAGTACATGTGTGTGATTTTTACATAGTTAGCTCACCTATCATAATTACTTCCAACTTTTCCGCTAAAAGTTAAGCAATCACCTTCGTTTAGTTTGGAGAAAAGCATTGTCTAAAGTGAAATTTGTACACTTATTATTGGCAAGTATAATATAATATAATACTTTTGGTACACAAGGATATAAGGTTCTCAAAAATTTGTAATTCCCTGATCTATTCTTAAACCTTTTTTTTCTAGAATTGCTATGTTTCTTACCGCCACTTCCGGCAAATACAACTTGTCACGACCTCTCTGAATTCGCACCTCCTCAACATCACCATTGATCTCAATAAATCGAGCAGATTCATAGGACACCCGATGCGAGTACTCGGCGCAGTGAAAGCCATTTATCAATATTAGGTAACAATCGTGCACAACGAGCACTTCCATGACAAACCTGTTACCACATTTGAAGGAAAAGGGCAACTCTAACGATCGTTCATGTTCACGTTCACTCTGTACATATTTGGTGGAACACACAATGTATCTGGCTTTAATTTCCGAACTGATTTGCAGTACAATATCTCGGTTATCATTGTCACACTTAAGAGCCAATTGAAATCTGCAGATATAAAGCTTTTCAGTACATTGAAAGAATGGCTTTATTACTTATTTCACTTACTTCTTACACGGCGTTGCAATTTGTCCACTAAAGGTTAAGCAATCACCTGCGGTTAGTTCATCGATTTTATCGGGGAAAACTCTTTTGGGTAGCACAGCAGATTCATCAGCAAAAATAGTCTAAGGTGAAGTATAATTAGTCTTGCCAGTATTCAAATTTATTATATGACATTGTGGTTATCAATATACTCCTTAAACTTTCTCAACTATCTAAGAATCTTAGGAAAAGTTACATTAGAATCTAAATGAGAAAGTTGAAAGTTTGTGTAAACGTATGTGAATATATAACTGATAATTAAACATTTCGTGAAGGGTGTGCTTAAAACCTTTACCTTACCTTACCTTACCTTACCTTACCTTGCCTTACCTTACCTTACCTTTACCATATTCAAATCTCAAATGTTTAACCAAATTTTGTATGTTTCTTACCGCTGATAGTGCCAAACATGATGGGTAGTCCTCATTCGTGATCTGCTGAATTTGCAATTCATCTACATTACCGAAGAGTTCAAGAATTCGAACCTTGGCAAAGGGCAGGCGATGCACATATTCTGTATAGTGATGACCATTTGTCGAAATCAAGTAGCTGGAATCCGTAACGAGCACTCGGATGTCAAAACTACGACCACGATAGAACAAAAACGGCACCGATGACAATGTTTCCTCATCACCCCAATCGTCGTCATGGTAGGTGTTACGTACAACATATTTACCCATATATCGAGGATTAAAGTGCATAGCAATAGTCTCATCGTTCTCGTCATATGTAAAGTTAATTGAGAAACTATAAGAATATATTTAGATTTGTGATTCTCACCTTAATATCTAAATTACCGTTTCCATTGCATGTGAGTAGTCCCTTTGAAGCTAAAACTGTCTCCAGCAGATAAGTGGTCAATTTTTTTGATCAATTGCTTCTTGGGCACCGAATCATAGGCCAGATTTAGATATTTTTCAGAATTCTAAAATTAAATATGTTATCAGAAAATCATCCAAAGTTCTTTAGGCTTCAAAATAAAAATTTCAAATTTGCAGTCGATGAATGCGTGTACACGAAAGTGTTGTATTAAACTCACAAAACTTGTATAGCCATGTCCATCTCTGTGACCATCGGAATATAACAGCCGATCTCAGGGATAAAAAGAGATAGGGCAACTAATTTGACATGTAGTTTCCTGTATAGCATACACAGATCAAGGATATGGACTAGACTTTCAACTCTAGGTCACTCGTAATCTACACCTGTCTGATGTACTCTGTTTGCTTGCGTTACCGATGAACTACTTGAATTGCAAGCAAAGCACTGTTTGATATGCGTGTGTATTTGTACATATGTGTTTGTTTGTTTGTGTTAGATGCTGCGTAGTCGAGCACACAAGACTAAAGCATTCTTACCGCTTCTTTCCCTACTATTTCTCCATTGGTGTGGTAAACCTTAACATCCTCCACGTCACCTTTGACTTCAAGAATTTTGACCTCATCATAGGGCATGCGGTGCGAGTATTGGCAAATGTGATGACCATTTACCGATATCAAGTAGCAGGTCTCATGTACAAACACTTGAATAACGAATTCATCACCAGGGGTAAGGAGGAACGGGAGTACTGAGGATGCTTCTTCAAGGCCCCATATCTCAGCTACTCTGGAGTTACGTACAATGCATTTATCCGGAAATCGGGGATTGATGTGCAGAGCGATATCCCGTGATATGTTGTCACATACAAAGTTAATTTCGAATCTAAGGGTATCAATTACAATTATTACACAGATCTGATAATACCATTCCTGGGACTATTATTTTGTTTAATATATACTTATTCAAAACAACGATTTCAATCAATATGTCCGCAATTGATTGAAAAACTTATTACAATTTTGTTAAAATTTGAACACTATTGGAACGCTATAGGAAAAATCGCTCCAGAATTGTGTTTTTGAATGAACAAATTTTGTTTATCTTTTCGCACACTGAAGATACTAGCCTTAACTTTTTTATTAAGTAAAGGAAACTAAGTACGCTTACTTACCCATTGCAATTGATGCCAATTTTTCCGGAGAAGTACAGTCTATCTTCGTCTTCGAGTTTATCAATTTTAATGATGGAAATCATGTTAACGTCATAACATTCATCAAGGGAAACCTAAAGCGAATGATGTAAGTATATTAGAGTCAACCAGACAAGAAACAACGTTGCAGTTGAAATCTCCCAAGTGATTTATTCCCAGCGGGAATAGTAGTGGATATGCCCAAAAATATTTGTAGTCTCATGGTATTTTAAAATTTCAACTTTTCGTTTATATGTTTGTACCACAATAAAATGTGCTTTTTATAATATATTGACAAATGTTAATGAAACATGGCACAGAAACTTGGATAGGATCACTATAATATATATTTGCCCGCCAACGATCGGTCGACAATTGACTTGTTGAATGCAAATATTTTTTTCAAAATACGATTATTACAGCCAAACTCGGCACTTCGAAGAGAATTATGCGCTGAACAATTTGGCCAAATTTGGTCGACAACCAATCTTAATTTAATTTAATTTAATTTATAGTTGAAGATCTTAACATTTTATCAGACATGTGATAACCAACCAAACAAAATTTGGTTTCTCTAGTTTCTAGGGTTCCAAAAAAGCATTCAATGGAAAATATTGTTTTTAATTGTGCATAAAGGACCGGTGAGGTTTTTGGGTTGTGTCTAGTTACCAAACTCACCTTGCGTTCTGTCATTTTGATGGCGGATTTGCTTGGGACTTGAGCTTAAATATTGGCAAGTAAATAAACGGCTAAACGGCACCGAATTAGCAAAGTTCCTTAGCAAGCAGGCTTGAAGTGTTTTGGCTTCTAACAGTGAATTCACATTTCTAAATTTTAAAATATGTATGTTGACTAGCTGGTGGAACTCGACTGAGTTCTGTTCGCCTGCTTTTGTTGTAGTCGAATATCTGTAGTTTTCTTACTCTGTACCCAAGTAAACCGGTTACAAAGGTAAGGATGTTCAGAGCAAAGCCCCGACCTTTTCTTTTATGAAACGATATGTCTATAATACTAACCAATGAATTTTTATTATCCAAAATAACAAATACATTTTTCAATTGAGGTTCATGAAACAATAAGAAGCATATATTTCTTAATAATTTCACTCTAATAATATATAATCATATTATATTTGTGATCTAAAAACAATTAAATTCCAACCGTATGGAACTTTAAAGGATCATCGATAGACAATTTTATTAAGACACACTTTATATTGTTGTCAAACTGTAAAAAGTCAAAGCATTTCTTGACACTGCTTTTTAAATCATTTGATTCTTTTAAGTATGCAAACACATTTTCCAATTTTTTGGCTTTGATTTTTGTTTCTTATTATAAAATATGTATACATAATATTAAAGTAAACGGGGCTTATAGCCCTAGACCACAGAGCGGTGTATCTGCACATCCTCCACGTCACCTTTGACCTCAAGAATTCGAACATTGCCATGGGGAATCCGGTGCGAGTACTGGGTAAAGTGATGACCATTTATCGATATCAAGTAACAATCGTTCGTTACGAGCACTTGAATGAAGAATTTATCACCACGGATAAGCAAAAACGGCAGCGCTGAGGATCGTTCTTCAAGGCCCCACTTCTTGGATAATCTGGTGTTACGTACAACGCATTTATCCCGAAATCGGGGATTGATTTGCAGAGCGATATCCCGTGACTCGTTGTTATATACAAGGTTAATTTCAAATCTGTGGATTTAGAGCATTGCTGTAGAAAAGACAACATTTTTAGCTTATTACTTACCTGTCGCAATTACTGCCAATTTTTCCGCTAAAGGTCAGCCTACTACCATCGCTGAGGTCGCCAATTTCATCAGCTACATGGCAGATGGCCAGATCAACATAATTTTCATCAAAAGAAGCCTTAAATGAAATAAAGTCTTTCTCAATACAGTCTGGTCTTTCACTCAATTCTAATTAAACGAGTATATAGTATATATATTTCTTACCGGCGATTCAGGCAAGCCTTTCCAGTCGCTCATGCCCATGGACCGTTGAATCTGGACTTCCTCCACGTCACCCTTAACTTCAAAAATGCGAACCTTGCTATAGGCCAGACGGTGCGAGTACTTTGCGAAGTGATGACCATTTATCGATATCAAATAAAACTCGTTGGTTACGAGCACTTGAATTGCGAATTTATCACCACGGGTAAGCAAAAAGGGCGTCGGCGAATGACGTTCCTCAGGTCCCCACCTCTCAGAAAATCTGGTATTACGTATAATGCAGTGTTGTGCAAAT
Source organism: Hirtodrosophila histrioides (assembly GCA_037075165.1). Taxonomy (NCBI): domain Eukaryota; kingdom Metazoa; phylum Arthropoda; class Insecta; order Diptera; family Drosophilidae; genus Hirtodrosophila; species Hirtodrosophila histrioides. The sequence goes on along the minus strand of JBAMCL010000390.1, from coordinate 8,719,154 downwards.
CGGGGATTAATGTGCAGAGCGATATCCCGTGATTCATTCTTACACATAAAGTTAATTGAAAATCTATGAGTATATGGCATTTTATTTGAAATAAAACATGTGTTTTTACTTAGCTAACTTACCTGCTGCAATTGATGGCAATCTTACCCCTAAAGATTAAGCTATCACCTTCGCTGAGTTCGTCGGGAGCATTTGCGATGTGGTAAATGGGCAGCGCATCAGAATACTCATCAATGGACACCTAAAGTGGCGCACAAAATGTACATATATTTTAGTTTAAAATAGGAAACTCGATCCCGATCATAGGACAAGTGAGATCGGAAGAGTTTGTATTTTGGGTTAGTTTCCCATGTTCCTATAGTAGTTACCAGACTCATTTTGGCTTCTGCCATTCTTTTTTTGAATGTGGATTTTTTTATTGTAGATCTGGAGTTTGAAGAATTGAAATACTTTTGTGATCTTTCGTTTGTTTGTCGTTCACGACAAGAATTTTAGTATGAAGACTTCTTCAAAATTTGTATAATATTTTCTTATTTATTTTATATTTTAATATTTTATAGTTGTTTTACTTTGCTCAATTTTATTGTTATTTGTTGGTTTAATGTTAATGTCCTGATCGTGGCGAAATCTAAGCTCGACTGACTTTTGTTCGCCCCTTTGCTAAGTGAGTGAACCGCAAATGTTTTATACCCTGTACACAGTAAATGGCTTTAAAGTGTTGTATTTAATACAAAGTAACAAAACAAGACAATCTCAAATTGATCACACTTTATATAAAATGTACTCGAAAAGCTCTGCACCGATTAGCTCGAATTTTGACACAACATACAGTTCGCTTCTAGAATTCTACTAATCTATTCTTATCAATAACATACCGGCTACCCTGAGAAAAACTTCCATCAATAACTTTCAAACATATAGTACGCATATATACGGGCAAATATATATAAAATTAGTTTAGATTGCGAGCAAAAGGCCCGGGACTTTGGAAAATCTACCCCCACGTGCGGAAAATTGTTGTATGAAACTTGAAAAATCTACTCCAGCCCATAACCATTGACGGGACATTAGGTTCAAATTTCGGAGAGAAGGTTTTGTTAGATCGGATTCTAAGTTCAGACCCCATACAGGGAAAATGGTGATAAGAACGGGGTATATTCTTGAATAGCATACCCAGTTTGAGGTTGTTTTAATTTGGTACAAACAGTGTTAAGTCGTAATTACTGAGTATGTATTTGTAGCTTATCAGTATATATGTACATTCCGTTTTGTTTAATATATCGAGTCATAACCGCAAAAATAACGTGACATCTTGTGGAAATGAACTTAATATTAAAAATCGATAGAAAAGTATCGTATCAATCAATAAACAGAACACTAAAATTGAAATATTTATTATATAAAAGAAATTGCGATTTCAATTTACAGTTTTACGAAAAAATATATTAAAAAGTGAAATTTTAGTGAAATTTATTAAAAATACAATCAACATTACAATATTGCCATAAGTGCTTTGCTATAAAATTAGCTTTTGAGGGCCGTTTTATATATATATAATAATACTATTAAATGTTTATGAAATTCAATTATACAGGCAATGGGTATATATTTATAGTAGGCACAAGGACAGTAATTAATTAATAATTGTTCGCACTTTAAATAAAATTAAGAAGCTGCTTTTGCACCTCACACCTGAGCACACCTGCCATTGTGGCTGATAACCCGCCTTATCCAGTCCCTGTAGTAACGCACATCCATGAACACATCCGGCACACCCTGTGCACAGGGCACCAAGAAGGTAAGTATGCCAATCAGCTGGTCCTCGTAGACCAGGGGACCTCCAGTGTCGCCATGACAGGCGCCCACATTGGGTTGCCTATAGGCGCATACATGGCACGCCCCCAGCTCCATGTCCTTGTACTCACTGAGCCGCGACTCGCATTCCTGCCTGGGCACATGCTGCTGCTGCACACGCTGCAGCCGCGTGGGCGTGGCGCCACCAGCCGACTGCGTGCCCCACCCGGTGAAGAGCAGCTGATCGCTGCCCACGGGCCAGGCTAAGCTGGCTATCAGCACCGGCTGCGTGTGAGCGTTGTAAATAATGGACTCATTCAGCTGCAGCAGCGCAATGTCGTTGTGGTACTTGGGACGGTCGTAGTTGCAGTGTAGATAGATAGCAGTCGGATGGTGCACGGCACCTGGTTCAGTATAGCGTAGGGTGCCCACAATCACGCGTAGTAGATCCGCAGGCCAACCACTGACGCAGTGGCCTGCCGTGAGTATCCAGCTCTGTGAAATGATGGCTCCACCGCACAGATGGCTCCCCGCCTGCGTCTGCAGCGAGATCTGATAGGGCGCATCCCCCTCGCCGGCATTCTGACCACCCACAATGGGCTCCACGGGCTTGGCTAAAAGCAGAAGTATTGGCAATATCAGCAATACCAGGCAGCGCGCTTGTACTGGCATATCTGATATCCAAGTGCAGACTGGCCAAATTTTGGGTACGATATCAATTCGACAATAAGCTGATTCTTTATCAGACTCTGATAAATGTTCAGCTAGCAATTGGTAATAATTTGATACGATTAGCTAACCACTGCATATTCGATGAGAATGAATATGAATGAACTGGTCAAGCGAGAGCCTAGTCACTTAGAGGTAATACTAATAACAACTGCGGTGACTATCGGTCGACTATATTGCAATCATAAACTGGCCAAGGGCATCTATAAAGTCTGGCTGATATCAAACATAGTCTCGTAAATAAACCTCTGATAAAACTCCGAACCCATTTGAATTTAGTTAGTGCTTGCCAGTCCAACAAGCTAGATGAAGCTGCTCTGCTATTGTTTTCTAATCCTGCTACTGCAGCGGAGGTCGTTGGCCAAAAGCCTTATAGGGATTCAACCAGCTGGCAATGGCCGCATTGTAGGGGGCCAAGAGGCTGAGATTGGCTTCGCCAAGTACCAGGTCTCCCTGCAGCCCGTTCTCGGCATGCACAACTGCGGAGGTGCCATACTCAACAATCAATGGATCATCACCGCCGGTCACTGTGTGGTGAACTTCCCTCCAGCATTTATTGTTGTCGTGACAGGCACCAATCGTTATGCGGAACCAGGTGCCGTCTACTACACCTCGGAGGTCCATGTGCATTGCATGTATGATAAGCCCTATATGCACAATGATATAGCCCTGTTGAAACTCACAGAGAACATTACCTTCAACGAGCTAACACAGCCAATTGCCCTGCCCGTGGGTCCGCTCCAGGTGGGAGATGAGATTGTGCTCACCGGCTGGGGCGCCGAGGAGCCCAATGGGTCCACGAACCAGACTCTGCAGAAGCTCAACATGGACTTCGTCAAACTGGACGAGTGCATGGATATATTCAATCAAACCAGCAACATGGGCGTGGGACATATTTGCACCTTCTCCAAGGAGGGTGAGGGCGGCTGTCACGGCGACTCGGGTGGCCCGCTGGTAAGCAAAGGTCGACTGTTTGGCGTGGTTAACTGGGGACGACCCTGCGCCAAGGGATTTCCGGATGTACAGGCCAGCGTATACTACTACCTCGACTGGATAAGGAGTACCATAAGCGGCAATGCCAGGTGTAGCGCTTGAGCTCAACAATTGCGTCATGAAATAAATATATGAGTTATGTAATTTATGCAAATGGGATTTATTTAAATCAAAATTTGAGGATAGTTGCTGGCATAGCAGTGGCAGCTGTTGCAGGTTGATGCCGACATGGTGCGTCTAATCCAATCGCGATAGAAGTGCACTGAGGCAAAGCTGTCGGGGTAGCCGACGGCACAGGGATGACCCCAGTTGACCAAGCCGTACAGGATACCATCCTGTGCCACTGGACCACCTGAGTCGCCATGACATGCGCCCGTTCCCTCATTTGTTAGCGTGCAGATGTGTCCGACTCCATTGTCCTCATCGCCGCCCATTTCCTTCTGGCAGGTGTCGTAGTCCACATAGGTCAACGACGCCTTCTGCAGCACATCGGGTGTGTCGCCCCACAATATTGTCGAGCCCCAGCCCGTGAGTAACAGCTGTGATCCATTGGCCAGCGGCACATCGGGCAACAGCGCGGGCTGTGTGTATTTATTCCATTTAATCGTATCGTTGAGTCGCATCAGGGCAATATCATTGTGGAAATCGGGATAGTTATAGTTGCAATGCACCCAATACTCCTCCACAAAGTATTTGGCATCAGGCCTATCCCAGCGCACCGTGCCCGTGGCAACGCGCAGATAGGGAGGATTAAAGCCATAGACGCAGTGGGCAGCCGTCAGTACCCAGCGCTCATCAATGATCGCTCCTCCGCACATATGATCTCCGAACATGCCCTGTAGAGAGACTTGATAGGGTGCTAGGCCCAGCTCCGCATCGCTGCCGCCAATCACCCGATTGTCAAACAGTTTACCTGCCCTGGTTAACATCTCGAGCTTCTCGGCGCTCGGCTCTGATATCCGTTTGCCCATAGCTGGACTGCTCCAGCAAAGGAGCAGGAAAACTATGGCTGCTCCGCTGGCCACTCGTTTAAACATTCTAGCTTGTCAATCTGTATACTCCTATTAAACGTTCTAGCACGGCGTGATTTTCCTTTTATACCCGGTGAAATCATGGACTGACATATCGTGGGGTTTTATCGTAAATCGGAATTGATGTTGTCCACCTCTGGTATCTAACCCATAAAATGATATTGTCGAGTTTTGATTACGATTTTGTTGCAGGGTAATTAATATCGACTATATTGTCGGACTTTATTTTAGTGATTTAGTCACCACAAAAGCACTATATAAGGAAAACCATAACGAAATTCAGACACCCTCTGTAAATCCATCAATTGCATTAACTAAGCCTAAAATGATCATTTGAAAATGTATTAAATGCAAATTTTAGGGGCCTTTGCAAACTTTCAGGCATACTTTTGGGCTTCACAACAAAATATGGTAATGATTTGTGTCTTTGCTATTTTTAATACTACTGAAAAACAACTAAATATAAATTTATCATTAGTTTATTTAAGATCATCAAGAACAGTTTATGGAGAGACGGAATATTCCCAAGGACGGCTTTCTTCGGAGTGCCAAAACTAGATTTCATAGCAGAAATTAATTTGTATACAAAACTTAACTTTTGTCTGACTGCTCCTATGGGAGCCATGTGGTCCGATTTTGATGAAATTAAAGGAAACTATTTGAAGTACAATAAAACAGTGACTTAGTTTTAATGAAATATTTGTTTAAACAAAAAGTTTGATATTGCGATATAGTGGTCAGACTTTGACCAAATTTGGTCAGATTGTATAAACTCTCTAGAGACTCTGTTTGGGATGTTTTGCTAAGGATACCTTATTAAACAAAAAAGTTTTTCATACAAAAGCATAGTTGTCGACCGATTATTCCTATGGCAGCTATATGTTTTAGTGGTCCGATCCGGCCGGTACCGGCATATGTACTGCCTTCAGCAAAAAAAGGGTCTGTGCCAAGTTTTATTACGATAGCTTTAAGTCTGAGAGACTAGTTCGCATAGAAAGAGTTGTACAGACGGACATCGCTATATCGACTCTGCTATTCATGCTGATTCAGAATATATATACTTTGTTGGGTCGGAAACGTCTCCTTCAGTCCATTACACATTTCGAGACAAAATTATAATGCCCTCTGCAAGGGTATAAAAATAAAAAAACTTCCATTCTAACTAGAACGAAAAAGAAAAGGGAAATGATATTTACACTATTTAATATATTCTGCTGGGTAGATCAACGGAAGAGTAACTGATTGGACCTCTCAGTCGACGACTTCTCGAAGGGCTGTTTGGCGGGCGGGCTAATGCAAATTAGGGCAACGGCAAAACAATTCCCAGTTAATTCATAATCTATGTATAACTAGGCAAAACGATTCTATCCCATTGCAATACACTGAATATATTCGCTTAATAGAAATATTGTTAGAATATGTCTATGGTGGGAATTGCAGAATGTAATTCTGGTAGCAATGTGTTCTGTCTTGAGGTGGGCTTACGGATCCGACTTATTGAAATTATTATTGAAGTTTGTCACTTAATAAGGCTATTATAAATAACTAAAATAAATCAATGACCATAACAATGATCCGTAGCGACTAACCGCCCATAACCATTCTGTAAATATTATATTTGTAAAAGAAGAACAAATACTCTAGTCGAGTATACCCGTCTACGAGACTCGCTTTACACAGGTACACTTACACAGGTATCCATCAAGCAGTTCAGTGACATTGCAAGCAAGCAGAGCACTTTTAGTGAAAGCGCCGCTGCTTTCCCCGCTCTGCATTTCTGAAACAATTCTAATTTCTTGAATAATTTCTGTGTTTATTATCCTATCGACTTGAAATTTACGCAAGTCATCATGAGGGACCCAAGAATTATGCATGATAAAAGGCTAATCTCTTAAATTGTCCATATGAATTGTTTTTAACGATTTTGAGTGCGGGGTCAAAATCTAACATTTAACTTCATGTAAAATGTTGACATTCCAAATTTGGTATATCTAGCTCTTACAGTGTTCAAGGTCATTGCGTTCATAATTACATACTGACGGACAAACAGGGCTAGATCGACTCGACTATTGATACTGATCAAGAATATATATACCTTATAGAGTCGGAGTTGTCTCCTTCTGCCTGCTACATACATTTGTAGAGTTTTATTAACCTCTTTTATCCATTTTATGGGCAGAGGGAGTAATTGAAAAATTGTTCCCAGAATTGCAACCTTTATCAACGCTAAAATGTCTTAATTTCATCAATCTGATATATATTGCATGCCAGCCTATTCGATATTCTAAATATAACGATTCACTCTCAATTTATGCTCCCAATTTCGCAAAATTTTATTAACTTATTAATAATACTTAATTGCAGCGCAAAACTTTCCAATATCAACAATGCCATAAATGATAATCAGTAAAACCAAATAAATGAAAGCATATAACAAAAGAACTTTGACTTGTCCAAGATACTATAATCCAGATATTTTATTTTTAAGTATGTTCTGTGTAGATCCATGTAAGAAAGAGACAGCTCCATCAATTTACTCGATGCTTGCACCCGGCAATGGTAGTCCGTATCCAGTCCATGTAGTATACGGTATTGGCATGCATATCGGGCTTACCGACGGCGCAGGGTGCACCCCAGTTGACGAGGCCCACCAACTTTCCCTCCCACATGAGAGGACCACCCGAGTCGCCGTTGCAGGAGCCCTCCCCCGCCCGGGTGAACGTGCAGAGATGGCCAATGTCGACGCCATCGCTGCCATTCCAGGCCGCCTTACACTCGCGATGATCTATGATTGTTAGATTGATCGTTTGCAGCATTTCCGCTGCTGGCCAGTGGAGCTCTGGAGCACCCCAGCCGGTGAGGGTGACTGTGGCCCCAGTGGGCGGATACTGAGTACTTAATTGGACCTTTTGCGTCCGCTCGTTCCACACAATTGACTCGTTCAGGTGGATCAGGGCAATGTCATTGGCATACATAGCTGGTATGTCATACATGCAGTGGACTATAGCCCGGTCCGGAAACAGTCGCTGTCCGGGCACACGTCTATCATTGGTGCCCACAACGACGCGCATATCCTCGAGATTCATATCGAGGGCACAGTGGCCGGCGGTGAGTATCCATTGCTCATCGAGGATGACGCCGCCACAGAGTTGTGTTCTCCAAGCAGTTTGTATCGATACCTGATATGGTGCCGCGCCCTCTTCCGCCTCCTGGCCACCAACAATGCGATTGTCCAATGGCGCATATTTATGATCAATTCGCTTGGCCCATGTGACGTCAATGGAACTGCCCAACAAAAGTAGACAAAGGCACAGAAGCCAAGACCCTAAGCATGTCGAACCCATGGTGTACACTCTACAACGAGTTTAGCACTGCAATTAATGACTGGCTAACAATAATGAAATGACCCAAGTAGAAGCTTATATATGGAATCCATATAAACCATTTATCGCATACTGGAAGCGTTGGCCAGCGGCTATCGTACGGTAATTGTGCAGTCATTGGTCAAATCTTTATGAATTTACTCGGTTTAAATAAAGTCCCTATCAGGTGCATATCTTTACGGGGCTAAGGATAAAACCCGCTCGGTAAATGCGTCCAATTGGAGGGTCCATAAATATAGTTAATAGATTGCAGCCACAAGCTATCGTCGCAGACAAATCTCAGTCGGCTATATATGAAGCGTTCTGGCCTGCTTTCAAGCACATACTAGCCGCAGTCGCAAGACGCAATGAATGTCCAAAACTTATCGTCCCATTACAGTCCCATAAAGCCTCAGTTATAGCAATGCGATAAGCCTCGCCCGATGTGTAATTCCACAGCAAATGGCCAATGAATTTTAGTTTCAATTGCACTCTAAAAACAATGAGAACATTGCTTAGATCAGCGCGGCCAATGGGGCTGCTCAGCCTCTGCCTTTGTCTGCTACTGCTCCACCCCCAATCCACGGATGGACTGCGGCTGCGTGGGGAGCAGCTGCCAGGGGAAGCGGCGATCCGTATGTCTCACCCGGCGGGCTTCGTTGGCGCTGAGGGACGCATTGCAGGTGGGGAGCTGGCGGCTCAAGGTGCTTGGCCTTGGATTGTGTCCATACAGAATCAGTTTGGTTTTCCATTCTGCGGTGGCGCTATAATCGATGATTTTTGGATTCTGACCGCCGCCAGCTGTGTCTCGGGATTGCGTGCACGCAATTTGATAATACTTACCGGCACCTTGTCCACCTGGAATAACTCTGCCCCAGGCTATTATGTGGATGGGATTCATGTGCACTGCAACTTTGACAAGCCACTCTATCACAACGATATTGCGCTGCTGCATTTGTCTGGAAAGATTGAGTACAACAAGGAGACGGCCAAGATTTCAATAGCTGAGCTTGACGAGCTGCAGGAGGGCGAAAAGCTGTCCTTTGCCGGCTGGGGCAAGGCCACCACGAGCGGCACAAACTCCGATTATCTGCAGCAGTCGGAGGGCAGCTATCTGCCCGTGGACAAGTGCCGTAGTAAGCTGGACGACACCCCGGATGTGGATCTGGGCCATGTCTGCGTAGACATGGAGTCCGGCAAAGGCATGTGTCATGGCGACACTGGCGGACCCCTCATCAATACCAAGGGCCAACTGGTGGGCATTGGTAACTGGGGTGTGCCCTGCGGCAGAGGCTTCCCCGATGTCTACGGTCGTGTGTCTTTCTACAACGATTGGATACGCACCACCATGTTGGGCTGTGGCATTCCCAAGGCTTAGTTCATACATTGTGCTTATATCGCAATCAGTTCTTTACTTTTCGTTGCTGCAATAAATGTTATCCAATTTTTATATACCTAAAAAAGTTAAGTTTTATTCTGATTGATATTATTATATGACTGGTCATTAATATCCAAAGGCCCAGTCTACGCTACATTGTTTAGCTGCTTGGCATTGATTCAACCTCAAATCAGTCCACTTTTGGCAGAGCATTCAACATGTCCTACCAAATCGGAGCGTTTCTTTTGGTGTTGCTGATATCCTCCTCCCAGGCTATTCAGCGTCGCGACTTTAAACCAATTCCCGCATCGAACCTGAAGCTTAATTCCCGTATTATCGGTGGTGACCTGGCTGATATCGGAGCTGCGCCGTATCAGGTCTCCATACAGAACAGTTATGGGTAAGTTACATACAAACCCAACTATTGTAAGCTTGTTAGCCTAGCAATTAAAACGGTGCAGAAATAATTTAATCGATAATTCGAGACATAAAATGTGGGCAAAGTGAAGTGTTATCAATCGGTCGTTTAGACATGGTATCATAATAGGTTTATTTTACAAATGTTTAGCTTACATAAATGGGGTATTAGATTATTATTAGTTTAGGATAATTGGGTGACAAAGTTAAGAACTAAGAGTCATATATATTATATTATCTATTTATATATTCACTTCGAATAAGTCAGAGTCCATAATACTTTTTACTACTATTAAATTAATTCTTTAAAAAAATAAATTAATTAATAAAGAATATATTAATAGGCAAACTTGAATAATCATACTATTGATCATTTATATATCATTCGTACGTTATTTGAATAATCTTGTGCAACATTTAACACTAACACAATGATACTTAATACACAGCTTACTACATTAGAAACATTTTGTTAAATGTTTAAAAAAAAACTAAGTAAGAACGCTCTAGTTGAGTATACCCGACTACGGAACTCCCTGTACCCAGGTCTACAACTTCCAAACATATCTTCGCACACTTACACATACACACATACGCACGCACGCAAGCGATAACGCAAGCAAGGCATTTTAAGTGGCGGCTGTGCTGCTTCTTCCTCCCGCTCTGAAGAACTGAATGTTCTTTCATAAAAAGCTTTGGTGTTATGATCCGATCGACTTTTTTGCAATATATTGAGATTGACCCAAGTGTTGTACATGCCAAATCCCTATATATATGTATATATATATATTTAAAAATTTGTTTGTTGATTTGCTTAATAGTTGCTGAGATCAACGCGTTCATACGGACAGACAGACGGACATGGCCAAATCGAATTTTCCATTGATACTGATCAAGAATATGTATACTTTATAGGGTCGGACATGTCTCCTTCTGCCTGTTACATACATTTGCACATATTTAATACCCCCTTTTACCCATTTTATGGGTACACGGAGTAAAAATAAAACAATTTTTTATACTATGTTCCCGAAGGGAAAAATAGTATATTGGGTTTGCGAAATGTCCGTCTGTCCGTCTGTCAGTATGAACGCAATTTTTTTGCCTTTATCTTTGAGCTAGAGCAACCAAATTTGGTACACATGTTGGTGTATATCGTCAGTTTATAAAGTGTATCAACGATTTTTGGACATCCCCCACCCCCACGCACCCAAAGGAGCAAAATCGCGTTTCTTTCTGAACTCACAAATAACCATATTATCTAGGACTGGGAACATAGTATTCTGCAGTCGGGTGCGTCCGCCGTCGGACGCCGCCGCCGACTGCAACGTTCTTACTTGTTTTTTTATTTTATTGTGTCTGGAGTTTCGAGTGTGTAGACCAAATTTGATAGGAATTAATTATAAACACGCTAGGTAAATTTAAGAAAATGAGTTTATTAAAAGAAAAAAGAAACAATGGAAACAGTGGGTAAATGCAAATAGTAACAAATAAATAATAAATAAAGAAAATAAAATAAAAATAATAAATAAATAATAAATTAAAAATAATGTATAGGAAAACATAATATATATTTAAAATATTAAAATGTTAATTTTTATTTTATTTTTTTTTTTTGTGGAAAAAAATTATTTTTATTTGTATGAAAATTTTTGCAATACCATAAGTAAGATAAAAGCATTTCTACGGTTCACACCAGTGAGGTTGCCGGTGTGAACATCGTAGTGGATAATACACCTATTTTTCCAATAGCACAATTACAATAACCCATCGTGTGTGAAAAGTGAAGAGCCCAGTGGAAAGAATGAAATAGATCTGTCTGATATAACCTGAAATACCTAATTAGTGCTATCATTAACACAATTTTCACACTTTCAGCAATCATATATGTGGCGGCGCCATCATACACGATCAATACATCCTGACCGCGGCCAGCTGCCTGGCGGGATTGCGCAAGAGAAACATCAAGGTCGTAATGAGCACCAACGACTGGGCGGGCCCGGCTTGGGAGTATTACATCGAGGATATTATACTACACTGCAAATTTGATCAGCCAATGTATCACAATGATATTGCACTGATTAAGATGCAAACGCTTGTGGCCTACGACCAGGTCACACAGAATATAACGATTGCCGCGCTGGATGATCTGAAGGAGGGTGACAAGTTAACGATGACGGGCTGGGGCAGCTCAAAGGAGGGCGATGACTATGAATTTTATCTAAGGCAGCTGGAGCTGACGTATGTGCCGACAGCAAACTGCAACTCCACTTACGATAACACCGAGGATTTGGACATTGGTCATCTCTGTGCTGTGGGCAAGGTTGGAACTGGTGCCTGCCACGGTGATCATGGTGGACCACTGGTGGATAGCAAGGGCCGCTTGGTGGGCATTGGTAACTGGGGTGTGCCCTGTGCTAGAGGTTTTCCCGAAGTGTTTGCTCGTGTCAGCTTCTACTACGATTGGATTCAGTCTACAATCAAAGGCTGTGGCATTAAATAAAGCAATTATTGTCTGTAATCTTTGAATTGCTAGACGTCTGGACGATGGTATCGCTATAATCAAAGGAGATTGCCCAACAGTTTAAGTCTAAACTTTGCACCCACGTGTATGTTATTATGCTCTTAAAAATCTAATATACTCTCCTTAAAGCGATCAGTCTCTAATCACTAAGCAATATTTTTCCAAATATATTATCAACTTTATTACCTTTGTTGTCTAGTGCTTAATTGGAGGTTCCGTTCTAGACTGCTGCCAGTTTCGTCATTATCACACGACTGAAAGTCTTTGTTCAAAGTACGACAACATGTCGTATGAGTAATATCGTGTTATGGTTCGTATTCATGCGCTGTCATTCGATTGTTGGCTCGGGTACTTATTCGGTTTTATGAGAATTCCCATTTATCAGCCAGAAGCGTGGCTATGGTAATGACACTATAGTAGCTTCTCCAGAAGTGAGTTTATTTCTTATCATAGAAAAAGATACGGGCTAGATAAGGGGAATTCGCATGCAATCAGTACCCGACTATAAAAGGAAAAACACTCCAGAAAATGCCCACAATTCTATTTCAATACCGAAAGTCGAATCATCGTGAACGCCTCAAGTAAATTCGAAGAAAAAAAATGAAAATCCTTATTTTGCTTACAACGTTGCTGGTTGCAACACAGTGTGGAGCTCGGGAAATTGGACTAGGCAAGCACTTAAGCCACCAGCTGGACATCGACATTGTGCGTCCGGAGACACGGATTGTTGGCGGCTCGGATGCGCCCCCGGCCTGGGCGCCTTATCAGGTGTCCATAATGAACATCTTTGGCGAGCATGTGTGCGGTGGCAGCATCATCGATAGCCAGTGGATCCTTACAGCCGCCCATTGCTTGGACTGGCACATCAAGTATCTCAAAATTGTAACTGGCACCAACGATTATACGAAGCCTGGCGCGGAGTATCTGGTGGATGCATCGAAGAAACATTGCGAGCATAACCAGCCCATGTATCACAATGATATTGCACTTTTACACACGGCCACGCCCATTGTCTACAATGAGCGCACCCAGCCCATCAAGTTGACCAACCAACAAAATCGTTTCATCTCAGGTGATAAGCTAACTTTAACCGGCTGGGGCAGCACCAAGGCCTGGGGACGCTTTACCACCCAGCTGCAAAAGATTGATCTGTCCTACCTTGAGCACTCCAGCTGCAAAACGAGGGTGCGCAATGCCAGCTGGGTGGGCGAGGGACACATGTGCACCTACACCAAGGAGGGCGAAGGATCCTGCAACGGTGACTCGGGTGGTCCCCTGGTCGATGGGAACCAGACCCTTGTTGGAATTGTCAACTGGGGCGAAGCTTGTGCCGTTGGCTATCCTGATGTTTTTGCCTCAGTGCAATACTATAGCGATTGGATCAGTAAGATGATGACAGCGCAGGGCACAGCTTGTTAACAGCTATGTGAAAAACTTAAGGACGAAAGCAGAGCGAACAATCCATACGGAACAAAACATATATCTCTAAATTTTAACTTTTAAATCCATAAGCCTATTTAGAACTATATAGAGCGCTTAAGGATGAAAACTAAGCCACACCGAACAAAATACTACCATATATCTTTAAATTGTAGTCCATAAATCCGTAAGTTTGTTAACAACTATCGAAACCTTAAGGATGAATGCTTGAGGATGAAAACTGAGCCACAACGAACAAAATACTATATATCCTTAAAGTGTTGTCCACAAATCCATAAGTCTGTTAACAATTATCGAAACCTTAAGGATGAAATTCCAAATCGAACAAATTACTATACATCTTTAAATTATAGTCTGTTAACAACTATCGAAACCTCAAGGACAAATGCCACACCGATCAAAATATATATTATATCTTTAAATTATAGTCCATAAGTCCAAACATTGTACATTTTATCGCATATCTTTATATCACAGTTATAAAGTAAATATCAAAGAACTATAAATGAATAATTGCGTTTAAATTAGAGAAAGCTATCCATAATTTATTTATCACTTTATTCGCTTGTTTTCGAACATTCAAGATAATTGAGTAATAAAGATCCTATTGAAGAAGCCCCGTGCCGAAACTTGACCAAAATCTATGGTAGTCATTAAAACGTATTTTAGTATGACTAATCTTCAAATGAGTCATTATATCGGACAAGTTAGCCAGCATAAGTTATAATCGTTTACCAACCATTTACTGATTAGCTAATAATTATCTAACAAACATGAACCGTCCTCGCAGAAATCTCTTTATTTTAATCAAAACATTACGTATGACGGGTTGTTTCTTTTTGTAGTTGAGATTTCTTCAAAATTTGATATATTTATATATAAATGGTAAACAACAAACTTCCGCCTATTCAAGATACTTACGACCAAGAACTTGTATAAGTAAACAAAGTTTAGTTATCTTTTGTGTACTGGTAAACAGAATATATAATATACTAAGTATTTAGCCTTGTCGCACAGCTTGAGCTTATCTTTGAAGACCCTGTCAGTTTGGAGTACCTTAAACCAACTGCTGTGTGTCGACCCCCAGGGAGAACCCATTTTACGTGCCTGGCATCCAAAGTTGTTGGCCAAAATACCTTAAAGTCGCCAACAAGCGCAGTGTAAGCCATAGTCATTGTGTGGCTCCAGTTCACAATGCTGTTGTTGCTCCTATCGATCACTGTGATCGCTGCTGAGGGTCTCGACCAGGTGCTTTACCCACCCCAATACACCAACGAACGCATTGTGGGCGGCGAGGATGCACCCGAGGGCATGGCGCCATACCAGATCTCGCTGCAGGGCGCATCCAATGGACAACATTCCTGTGGCGGAGCCATCATTGATGAGCGCTGGATAATCACCGCAGCTCATTGCATACACGGCAAGTCGCCAAACGCCCTCCGAGTGCTCACGGGCACACAAAATCTGCAGGAGAACGCCTCCAGGTACTACTATCCGGACAGAATTGTCGAACACTGTAACTATGAGCCGCGCAAGTATCGCAATGATATTGCGCTGCTGCATCTGAATGAGTCGATTGCCTTTGACAATGCCACACAGCGTGTGGAGCTGGATCATGAGCCATTGGCGCCAGGCGACTGGCTATTGTTGACCGGCTGGGGCACGTTGTCCTTGGGTGGTGAAGTGCCCGCCAAGTTGCAGCGCCTGGAGGTGGAGTTTGTGCCACACGAGCAGTGTCGCGAAGCTCATGGCAACAGCAGCCACGTGGACATTGGTCATGTGTGTACCTACAACGATAAGGGGAAGGGCGCCTGTCATGGCGACTCCGGCGGACCGCTGGTCCACAATGGCAAGTTAGTGGCACTGGTCAATTGGGGCATGCCCTGTGCCAAAGGCAAGCCGGATGCCATGGCTAGCATCGCCTACTATCATGATTTCATACGCACGCATCTCAGTCTAAAGGAGTCGGAAACTTCTGTGGCCGAGAACAGAGATGGAAGCAGCAGCAAGTCCCATTGCAATTGATCGAACTACTTTAAGTAAATTGTTCCGAAAACTGACAAGTCTAAAATAACAACTAAATAACTACAGACTCATTACAGAAATACCTTATATATCTCAGGTAGCACAGCTGGCATCATAACACCAATAAAATAGAGCATGCAAAACGCATTCGTCTTGGCCATTAGCTAGATTAACTTGGTTGGTTCTTCAGGAGAGCTCTTCAGTAAATATTGTCATGCCAAGGCGCAACACAGTAACCAGCAAGTGTTCTCGTTTGATTCTGATAGCTTGGCTATTGCAATCGAGACTGGAGCTGGTGCCGGCTCGAGTTCATCGTCAGAAAGAAGAGACTAATCCCGGTCATGCTGGAGACGAAATAGCCCCCTCGTATGTGGCGCCATATCATGTCTCCATACAGTGCCACAGGGGACAGCATTTGTGCAGCGGTACTATTATTGGCAGACATTGGATTATCACCTCGGCTCAATGCCTTCGAAATTTTAATGACACGCAACCCCAAATTGTGGCGGGCATCAATGACCTGAAAAACGTTAAGAAAGGATACAACTTCCACATAGACTATTCGATAATTCATGTGAACTTCAATAAGCCAAAGCAAACCAACGATGTTGCCTTGTTGCGCACAAAAACCAGCATGCACTTCAATGGTCGTGTCCAACCCATCGAACTCTACTGGGAGGACCTACCAAGAGACGCTGAGTTGACAGTCACCGGGTGGAACTGGAGAGAGTTGGAAGGTAAAGAGAAGTCCAAATTGCGTACTATCAACGTGAACTCGCTCTCAAACAGAGAATGTGAGAGGCAGTTTGGGAAGCAGTACGGTGTAGATCCCTTAGACATTGGAAATCTATGTTATCTTGTGCCCAAGGACAAGAACTATTGCAATGTGGAACTTGGCAGTCCCATGGTCTACAATAATCGCCTAGCTGGTCTATCAAGCTATGGTCCTGAGTGCTCCAATGGCAGTCCCTATGTGGCAACCAAGGTGAAATTCTTCTACGACTTCATACGCACCAAAACTCGGGGTTGCGGCAGATGTAAGGTGGTGAATGGATTTTCTGTTGTATTATTTGAATATTGAGGTATATGCTAAAACAGTTTCATTAAAATTCTTCTAATAGTTTTCATATGTTTGCGATTTGTTTTAGTAACCTCCATAGTCGAGGTATTTCTCCTGGATCGCATTCTTTATGCGGATCCCATCTCTAGTTAATGAATATATCAAAAGCGGTTGCATAATTTTTAAACATTACTGAACCTTTAATACGGACTTGATTCACATTGGCTTAAACATCTATAAATTCACTTATAAACTTAGACAACAAATGCGAGTTCATCTTGAATGTAAGTATGACAGCTAACTAACTAAGATTTGATGCGGTGAGCAATGAAGATATCTTAGTACTGATTGGAGGGCAGATAATGGTTGTTAATCGGACCATTGCCATTGAGATTACCATTGAGGTTACCGTTTCCCTGGCCATCGAAGGAGCCATCAGCCGTCTGCTGCTGCTGTTCCTCCTCCTCCTCCTCGGGTGCGTCCAGGGAGCCAACCACTGAGGTAATTGGCGCCAAGCCCTCATCGGTAATGGTGGAGGTGCCTCCCAGAGTATCGTACTGTGACTGAATCTGACGCTGTGCATTGATTGCCTCCTCGGGCGTGCGGTACTTGATGAAGAACACCTCGGGCTTATTGATCTGCTGTGGCGCCTCGGCAATGGCATCCTGCAAGTCAGCGGCACTTGTCTTCTTGGCCAGCACATAGACCACTGTCTTCTCCTGCTTCAATGTCTTGGCCAGATTCAAGGCAGCAGCGCGATTCGTCTGGGCAGGTGTCTTCACAAAGAGCACGTTGTAATGGTTGCGAGGCTGCTGAGACAGCTGGGTAAGCTCATCTTGGATCTCATCCTCTGACTCCTCGGGCGCCGAGTGTATAAAGAAGTTCTTGGTGACAATTGGCTTCTTGGGTATTCTCACACGTGGACGAGCGCGACGCTGCTGCTGCAATGGAGCCGTCTGGAAGTTGTGTGGAAATCCGGCTGGCATGGGAAACGCTCCAGAGATGGGGCGAGACAGCTGTGCGGAGTGCACCTGCGGCTGGTACTGGCCCACCGGTGGCAGGTAGGGCAGTGGCACCGAAAGAGGCGGCAGCACTGGATGCGATGTATGTTGCTGCTGCGGCTGTAGCTGCTGTTGCAGCTGCTGGTTGAGCAGATGTGCCACAACTGTAGGTTGCTGTTGCTGCTGCTGCTGTTGCTGCTGGACGCGGTAGTTGTATCCCTGCTGGGTCAGGCTGATGTCGGCATGGGCCAGCGCCAAGGCGCCCATTAGTACTGTCTGCAAAGAAGAGCAATAGTTTGTGTCACTGATAATCCTCAAGTTATCCAATGGTTAATCCAAAAACGCACCACAAATATCTTCATGCTGTTGCTTAGGCTTAGGTCTTAGCTGCTTTGTTAGCTGAACTGTGGCTGCTCTGTGTGTCAAGTGGTTGTGATGTTGGGTCAAGAGCTGCCATCGCCTTTTATACGGGCCAAAGGTGCTGGCCAAGTTGAATGCGTGGTCCCAACAAGTTTACAATCAGAAACTAATAATGAAACAGCAGCCACAGCAGCTGCCGTCTCACAATAGCAACAACAAATTGTTGCAACAGTCAACATATCATTTGCATGAAGAGAGACGAAGATGTTCAAACTGTTTGTTGGGTGGCAAGTGGAAGTGGGCTTTTGTTACGCCTCAAGACGGTCTATTGTTTAGGCCAAGAAACCAACACCAGCGAACGAGCGGAAATTTTGGCAATGACCAAGCGAAGTTGTTTGGTTTCTTAGCATTTGATGCTCTTACCTTAACCAAATTATAATGCACTCAAATAAATTATTTGCCATACATTAAAGATATAGCAATAACTTTTAGTTAGCACCCTTTAAAAAAGGCACCCTGTAGTAAAATAACTCTGTTGTTAGTGTATTTACCCTACGGCTTTTGAGTTTATGTGGTTTTCCCCTTGTTTAAGTTTTAACACCTGAGTGTGACCAAAAATAAATTAGCCAAAAAGAGCAAAAATAATAAATCAGCATTATATTTTGTGCCTATAAAGCAAATACTTGGCAAGCATACACATTTTATTAATTTAATAATACAATAATTAACATTTTTTTTAATCGGTCTATGGAAACAAAAGTGTCAAGAAAAACATCAAATGAAGACACATCGCAAGATAGCAATTTGGTGGTGTGTGGTGTCTAAATTTTGCAGTCAAGTTGAATGACTCGTCCCATTGATATGTAAATATCGTATAAAGGCGGCGAGGTTACAATCGATTACAATCGTTTTCTATGCACTTTTGTCTGTCCGCCATTGTTTGGTAAATAGTGCTTTATTGCCAACAACTTGAACTATAAAATGCAAATGGAAATGAGGACTGTATGCTGGAGACGGTCCAATATACCAGAGTCTATATTAGCCACTGTGAAGAGTACGCCAAGGTCTTGGAGTTGGGTGTAAATATTGTGCTATAGATATAGTCGTAGTATATTTATTTATATTTATTTTGTCAACCTTAAATGCGCCAATTTGATACGATTGCCCGCATTTGTATTTTACATACATGTATAATCAAAGTTGGCCATTAGTCAGTTGCGATACACACAAAAGTGAAGGTAAATCACTTAGTCAATTTGAAAGCTCTGCTCTATAAAAATTTTGGTTCAAATCTCCGAGGTTGACAATTTGCGCAGGTTATGGCATTTTTTTTTTGGAGAAAATCGTTGGCAAAACGGAAATGAGTTTTCATAACAAAGCATTTCCAATTAAATGAGATGCATATGGAATGAATTGAGATTGTCTAATTGGGGATTGACTGTCAAAACGCACATTTAACAGATTTGGAGATTTGGTGAATGTTATGCATATGTCAAAAGTCTAGGCCTACGACTGGTTTATCTGTAATACAATTATGAAAATGGCTACTACGTATATAATATCCCACGCTTTTTCTTACAAAATGTTGCCCCAGCACTAATCCAAGCATTAAATTGTTCAAATTATGCAAGTATCTAATGCATTTCAACTCAGACATGTCCAAAATGCATCTCATTAAAAGAAGTTTGCACACAAATCATATTGTTTTAAGGGGAATAGTCCAGCTACCAACAAATTAATAAGCTAACCCACATTTCTGGGGGGTTATATATCTATCTCCCGACAGCAATGATATATCGCTGTCCGAGCCGGAGCTAACCAAACAGGTTCTTCACTTTCTCACGCCAATTCCCTGAGGCGTGACCAAAACAGCGAAGAAGGGAATGGATCCAAATATATGCATTTCGTTTTCTCCGTTTATATTATTTGTTCAGGCGACCACATCAAATATGCAAAAATATATATTCAAATCAACTTTGATCAACTTCCGCCTGTAATATGAAACGGAACGAAAGTCATTCATTAATCTTAATTAAACACTAAGTAAGTTGTAATCCAAATGCACTTTGCCAATAATAAATACACAGAGTATTTAGCAGGGTTAATGATTTAATATCTTATTTCAAAAGTATGTTTTTGTTAGTTATGTTATGAACAGCCTAAAACTGAATAATAAAATATAAAAGTGAATGCTGACGAGACATAAATTTTGATTTTCGTAACAACTTTTTTTAATTTATTAATTTATTGTGTAGCTAACGCTTCACACTGTCAGAGTTTGACATTGGCCTTTGTTTTGTTGCTGTAATACGAATGCAGATTATACGAGTATGTCTAAAATGTTATGACCAACTGAAGTCCACGGGAGACATTTGATGAGGTGCTGGAATGACAAATGCACTTTTGATTATTGGCCTAAAAATGGTTTCATATTAATTATAGTACGTTTGCATTGACAAATTACACAAATGCCTAAAAGCGATACAAAACGATGTATTTTAAAATGTACCAAAACATTTAATCAAAAAAAAAAAAACCGAGTCGACAAACCAGATTTATTTGCTCTTAAGGCGACACAGAAATTTATGAATGAATTTAAATTGTTGTCATAGTTGTCTTGTTCAGAAACAAATCATGAGGGCTTAATAAAATATATATAAGTATATACAAATCGCAATATGTTATTAATATACATATTTTGATTAATTTTTAATCATTTAAACTTGTTTAATTTGGTACCGCCAAGTGAAGGTGATAGACATTCAAGCATTTTAGTATTTTTATATTTACACACTAATGAAAGCAAAGAACTTAACTTAACTCTAAACTTAAATTATTGCAGATTAATTTTTAAATTAAACCATTTCAATAGCAGATTATAAAACCAAAGACAATTTAAGTTCAACCGGATGAATGGAGAATTTGTTTAAAATCATCGAAATTGTTTCAAAATATGGTGATGTATCCCTGGTAGGTAAGCAATAGTTTGAACAAACATTTTCCAACTGCTGCTTCATGTGAGGCTAAGGAAGAAAAAAATATTACCTCCCTCAAGACCTCTGCCGTACAGGATCTTGACTTAAAGTCGCTGCACAACTAAATAATAGGTTCCATAATACATAATAGTATTCTGCAAAGCTTCCCTAAAATTAGCTTCAAAATAATATTCCTCTGTATGCACTAGACCTTATTACATATAATAACTTTTGATTTGATAAGGTTGCCTCTAAGGTAGCAGCCCAAAAGATTTCAATAAGATAATAAAAAAACGGTGATAAAATTAAATAGCAACGGCCAATCGGTAATTTAATTATAATTTTGACATAAATCGAAATTCTGGCAGCCAATTTTGAAATTTAAATTTTTAATTTCTCCCGGTATCAAAATGCAAGAAATTCGATTTTAAACACATCCCAAATTTAATTCAAATAAACTACTGTGTGATCTACACAGAAAATAAAATGGAGGAATTAGTTGTTGCATACTTTTAGGCACATCTTTTATTGTGGCTCCATCTATTGTTCACGGGCTGCTGTTGAAGATCATCAGATTTCGCTTTACGCTTGTCCACGAAAATAATAAAAGAAAGAAAACTTGAAATAGAGTATTCCAACGTTAACGCTGTTACTTTATATATCCTGTAAACATTAAAAAGTTTTTTGATCAGAAGGAGGCATCCTACCCTATACAGAATATATTACAAGTATATATGTATTTATATGTAAATTACAAATGTTTAATTTGCCAATCCAGTTTAAAAAGAGCTCAATTAATGTAAAATAAATGTATACTTTTTCAATTTACGTTGGCGAGCTGATGGAAAATTATTTCATCAGACATATCAATGGTAACATAACGTAATAACATTTACCACATAAAATACTGATTAAGAATCAAAGCGCACAACATTATAAACAAATCAAATGGCACTGCATTAAAAATGAAGCTTACTTTTTATTATATATTATAGACTTTTAATAAGTGACCATTATTAGCGTTATCAAATCGAGGTTGGTCAGTTGACTTTGAGGGGGAATACTTATCAGTGATTTCCAAATTATATTTAGCCATTTACTAACACTTTTGATATTTTTATTAGCTTATGGTTAACAGTAATCGTATAATATTCATAAACCTGACCAGCGCGTGCGACATTCAAGGAATCAGAAAGTGACCAATGGGAATAGAACGTGCTTTACTTGATAGTCAACTAGATAAAATATGTTGAACTATGGTTCACCTGCTATTATTAGACATGTATCGTGCGATTATAATGGCAAAACCACCAGTTTGAACTTTCTACAGTCTGAACACTTGCACATTGACCGAGCGGCGCCCTTTGAAGTTGCGTATACGCAACGTTGCCTGCCAAGAAAAGAAACCAGCCGAAATGCTTATAAAACTTTTATTAAATATGTTTTGTAGTATAAATTGCGAGTGTTTAAGGCTCATGCTTTGTAATGTCACACAAATTGACTAGTTTAATTTTTATGCGAATGTGAAATGGTATGTCATTGCTGCTTTAATAATACTAGATATTAAAAGAGCAATGAAATACCAGACTCCAGCACATCTTAATTTTACTTGCTCCAAAAATATCGATGTATCTTCTTTAGAACTTCAGTCCTCGAATCTTTGGCTGTTACATGGTTATAAAACTACAGATGAAACTTCTGGGCTGCCAATCCAAGTAGCAGCGTCAGGGTCAAGCCCAACGAGGACAACTCAGCTGCTCCGCCTGCGCCTCCGCCCTCACGCTGTTCGACAAGGACCACAGTTCGATTGTGCTCGCTCTGCAGCGGCCGGTAATTGTTGTGTAGCTCCTTGCCGCTATCGTCCTCAATCTTTCTAAACTTATTCACCTGTTCGAGTGTCACCGGAAAGGTCTCAGTTAGCACAATCCAGGTAACAATTTCGGCACAGCTGGGCGTGGTCAGTGAGCCAGCATAGGTAAAGTAACTACCTTCATTGGGCACCAAATCCTTAACTGCAAGATTATCGTCTATTGAAAATACCATGTTCAGGTTCTTAAAGCTCTTTACTTTGGGCAAACTTTTGAGTATGCTGTCAATGGCCTTATTGGGCGTATTGGACTCATGAAAAAGCACGCCCAGAACCAAAATGCCATCCTCAAATCCGGCCGCCATTGTCACGTTGGGATAAAGCTTATTGCGATGCACAATGTGCATCTCCAATGGATAGCGTTTATCATTCAAAGTGTGCTCTGAAGACCAATGCAAGTGGATCCCGTGCACGACAAACTCGCCCAAGTTGCCACCGCTCAGAGTCAAGTCGTGAGCAAAGCCCGCAATGTGAACTGCAGAACGGAGTGATAAGTTGATAAGTATGAAATTAGGTCTTCATTCCACAACTCTCACTTGTATGTCCATTGTTCACTATTAGAAGGTTTCCCTGCACCTCATCGTAGTTCTTAAACTTGAGTGGACTGAGTTCGGCCCTGATGGCGCCGTCAACGTTTAGATTGATGGGGCTTTGCTTCTTGCCGCTATCACACAGACCGCCCCACTTGGGAAATGCTTTAAAAGTGAAAAGAATAATTGTATAAACATTTCATTGATTATTTGAAATTATAAAAGTACAATATAACTGAAATATTTAAAGGTATTAATGGCAACGCTGAAAGCCTGTACCCATCATTTTTCAAGAGGAATAAATATTCTTGACTTGGACTTGGCGAGGCCCGTTTCATAGGAGAGCATTTGACAATGATCAGCCGTGAGCTGCGTCACGACCGACTACGAACACGTAATACGGAATACGATATACGGAATACGATGGTGAAGCACTTAGCGTTGATTAACTCATTACAGCAAATAGACTTTAACGAGTCAGGCAAAGTCTATTTATCTTGTTTTAATTCTTATGAGCTCTACTTACGCTCATTCACATCCAAGTTTGGATAATGCCAATGATCGGCCGCGACCTTGATGAAGTACAACAGCCTAAAAATGAATAAAAGTGAAAGTGAATTCGGCCAAGACATCAATTTTGATTTTCGTAACAGTTTTTTTAAAATATTATAGAACTGTCAGATTTTGACATTGACAGATGTATCTCCCCCGCACCGCTGCAATTGGACAAAAGCGTTTAACAGCTACAATTTTAAAGACATAGTCATGAGATTAACAGTTAATAATACTTGAGTCACTCTTAATAGTCTGTGCAAATTTCAAGTCAATCGGTTAATAAACACCGAAGTTATTAAACAAACAGGATTTAGTGCCAGCAGCGTTGCCACCACTTAAAATGTCTTGGCATGCCACTGCAGTGCACTGTTCCTTATGTATGTGTAAGTGTACGAAGATATGTTTGAAAATTTTAGACCTGGGTACAGGGAGTCTTTTATTCAGGTATAATCGACCAGAAAATTCTTAATTGTTTCTTTTGGTCAACGAACGAACCTGTTGTAAAAAGATATACCTTCTCTTCCTCTACACATTTAAATGAAAGTAAATCAAATAAATCAATATTTAGAGTAATATTTTAATTTCATTCAATTTAGTTTTAGAAAAAATGTGAAGTTTTTATATTTTGTTAGGAACTTGGGTGTTGCCTCTACCGAGGAATTGCGTGTAGCGAGGGCGTACTGTACATAAAAATGTACCAAATAACCAAGTAAAGGGATAAAGATTGTATTCGACTACCATTGATTCCGTTTTGATAATATTCATGCATTTGATGTATTTTTGTGACTACAGAAAGTTGCCAAGTCTAGTGTAGTTCATTTAATAAATTTATTTCATAATTTTTATCTTCTCAAACGATTTTACATACATTTTTTATTTCACACCATTATTAAAACACAGGTTTGGTCCAGTCTTTACAAAAACTATAAAACCATCGATTGAAGTAGCAGCGTCAGGATCAAGCCCAACGAGGACAGCTGAGCTGCTGCATCCTCCTGCGGTTCAACAAGGACCACAGCTCGATTGTGCAGGCTCTTCAACTCCCGGTAATTGTTGAGCAGCTTCTTGCCCTTAGCGTACTCAATCACTTTAAACTTATCTACCTGTTCGGGTGTTACCGGAACGGTTTCCGTTAGCACAATCCAGGTAACAACTTCGGCACAGCTGGGCGTGGTCAGTGAGCCAGTATAGGTAAAGTAATTATCTACATTGGGCAAAAAATCCTTAACTGCAAGAGTATCGTCTACTGGCATTCGCATGTTCAGGTGATTATAGCTCTGAACTTTGTGCAAACTTCTGAGAAGGCTGTCTATGGCCGTATTGGGCGTAGCGGACGCATGAAAGAGTATGCCTATCACCATAAGGCCATCTTTAAATCCGCTCGCTATTGTCACGTTGGGATAGTTCTTATTGTGATGCACAATATGCATCTCCAATAGATGGGGCTTACTTTCAAAATTGTGCTCTGACGCCCAATGCAAGTGGAACTCGTCCGCGACATAGTCGCTGTTCAAGCCGCCTCCGCTCACTATCAATTCTTTAGCAAAGTTTCCAAACTGAACTGCAGGGAGGAGTGAAAATTAGATGGGTTTGAAATGAACTCTTCAATGTTCACCACACTCACCTGTATGTCCATTGTTAATCACTTGAAGGTTGCTCTGCTGCTCATCGTAGTTCTCAAACTTGAGGGGATCGAATGTGCGCTTTTTGGCGGTGCTAACAACTAAATTGATGGGACTTTGCTCTCTGCCGCTATCACACACCCCGCCCCATTTTGGAAATGCTATGAAAGAGAACATTATATGAAACACTTTGATTATTTGCACTAATTAGAGTACAAGAACATACATATTTTATAAGTATTAAAGACCAATGATTGAGACCCATACTTTTGATCAGTATTAACCGTTGAATTGATTTTATTTATGAAGATATCCTTAATATATTCACCCAAGCCGAGTCTTTATACAGTTTATATAATCTGACCAGGTTTGGTCAGAATCGGACCATTATATCATATACCTACCATAGGAACAATCGGGTAAAAAATGTTATACAAATATAACATCCAAAACTCATCAATTGAGTTTTGTTACACTTTATATAGGATTCTAGGATTCTTTCAAAGTCGGACCACATTATTATATAGCTCCCACTGAAATAAGCAGACGTATATTGAGTTTTCCTATAAAAAAAAACCATTGCAAGGGAATAAAGAGTTTGCACGGGAAGATAGCCGTTCATTCTTGTTTCAAAATTTCTCTTACTTAGTTTTTAAATGCCATTCACACGCGCCATCATAAATACTCCTGAAAACCCTGGAAAATTTAATTCGGAGAGTTTAAACGTAAACGGAATGGCTGGCCCTCCTCTGGGGATATCATCCGGATGCTTTGCAGGGCAGCTTTCTGGTATCCAGAAAGTGTATGTATGTACATACAATGTACATGCTTGCACAGCTGTGTTTGCAAATTTCAGATGTGGGTACAGGGTGTCTCGTAGTCGGGTATACGCGACTGGAGCATTCTACTTGAATTTGGCCGAGGTCAAATTGAATACCCGGCAATTTGGCACAATTTACATCAAACCATTAAAACTCAGGCCCATCGTAGCCATTACCATAGGAGGAGAGCACTTGACAATGCTCATCTGACCCACTCACGGCTACGAATACGGAATACGGAATACGGGTATATGCGATGGTCGAGCATTTGGCGTTGATTAACTAATTTTAGCAAATAGACTTTTTTTCGATGGCCTTTACTTACGCTCGTTCTTCTCTAGGTTTGGATAATGCCAACCATTGGCCGCGATCTTAACGAAGTACAACATTAAAATGTGTAAGAACAAAGGTAAATTTTGACGAGACATAAATTTTGATTTTCGCTAAAAATTTTTAATTTAAAATAATCTAAAATTTGGACTCTGGCCTTGTAAACTAAAATGAAATAAAAATGTCACAAGTGGCAATTTAATAATTTTGACAAAAATCAAAATTCTGACAGTCAATTTTAAAATTTTAATTTTTAGTTTCTCCCGGTTACAAGTTGCAGAAGAAAACCGATTTGAAGCCCACCCGAAATGTAATTCAAATAAATTTCTATCATCCACACATAAGATTAGGATGAGAAATTTGTTTGTTGCATACTTTTAGGCACATATTGCATAGTGGCTTCTTCAGTTGTTGTTTACGCCTTTTTTTTCATTTTCCATGATGTTAACAGTTGAAATTCAACATATTTCGGTTTCCCTGCCTTAACTTTTAATCGGAATCTATTATATTTTGTTTCTCAAATTGGAAAACTATTGTATTGGGCTGGTGCAATGTTCGTGTGTCTGTAAAGTTAGAGCAAATATATTTTGGTACAACCAACAAATCGATGGACACATAACATAATAATAAACAAAGTACTACATCAAAAACTGATTAGGAATCAAAGCGATCTTACCATTATAAACAAATCAAATGGCACTGCACTAAAAAAAAGCTTACTTTTTATTATATATTATAGACTTTTAATAAGTGACCATTATTAGCGTTATCAAATCGAGGTTGGTCAGTTGACTTTGAGGGGGAATACTTATCAGTGATTTCCAAATTATATTTAGCCATTTACTAACACTTTTGATATTTTTATTAGCTTATGGTTAACAGTAATCGTAGAATATTCATAAACTTGACCAGCGCGTGCGACGTTCAAGGAATCAGAAAGTGACCAATGGGAATAGAACGTGCTTTACTTGATAGTTCACCTGCTATTATTAGACAGGTATAGTGCGATTATAAAGGCAAAACCACCAGTTTGAACTTTCTACAGTCTGAATATTTGCACATTGACCGAGCGGCGCCCTTTCAAGTTGCGTATACGCAACGTTGCCTGCCAAGAAAAGAAACCAGCCGAAATGCTTATAAAACTTTTATTAAATATGTTTTGTAGTATAAATTGCGAGTGTTTAAGGCTCATGCTTTGAATGTCACACAAATTGACTAGTTTAATTTTTATTTGAATGTGAAACAGCGCTTCAAACCCTGATTCAAATATTGAGTATAAATTGTCTGGTATTTCATTGCTCCGTTAATATCTTCTAGTATCTCTAACCCATCCGAAAAATTCGTTGTATCCGCACTAGAAATTCCGTGCAGTCTTTGGTGTATCTATGGCTGTTGCATGGCTATAAAACTACAGATGAAACTTCTGGGCTGCCAGTCCAAGTAGCAGCGTCAGGGTCAAGCCCAACGAGGACAACTCAGCTGCTCCGCCTCCGCCTCCCGCACGCTGTTCGACGAGGACCACAGCTCTATTGTTCTCGCTCTGCAGCTCCCGGTAATTGTTATGCAACTGCTTGCCGTTATCGTACTCAATCTCTTTGAACGTATTCACCTGATCGAGCGTCACCGGAAAGGTATCCGTAAGCACAATCCAGGTGACGGCCTCGGCACAGGTGGGCGTGGTCAGTGATCCGGCATATGTAAAGTAAGTATCCACATTGGGCACCAAATCATCGACCGCCAGACTATCCTCTACAGGCACTGGCATATTCATACTCTCATAGCTCTTAACTTTGTGCAAGCTCTTGATGATGCTGTCAATGGCCTCATTGGGCGTATTGGACACATGATAAAGCACGCCCAGAACCGTAATGCCGTCCTTAAAGTTAGCCGCCATTGTCATGTTAGGATAGATCTTATTGCGATGGACAATGTGCACCTCTAGTGGGTAGCGTATATCATTGATAGTGTGCTCGGACCACCAGTGCATGTGGATCTGCTCCACGACGTAGTCGCTGCCCAAGCCGCCACCGCTCAGTGTCAAGTCGTGAGCAAAGCCCGAGAGCTGAACTGCAGAACAAAGTGATAATATGATGACTCAAAAGAAAAGATAACAATGTACACCACACTCACTTGAATGCCCATTGTTCACCATTTGAAGATTGCCCTGGTGCTCGTCGTAGTTCTCAAACTTGAGTGGATCAAATTCTCCCTTGAGGGCGCCTTTAACGTGTAGATTGATGGGGCTTTGCTTCTTGCCGCTATCACACAGACCGCCCCACTTGGGAAATGCTATACAAGTGAAAAGAATATGCAAGCACTTTGATTATTTGGAGAAATAAAAGTACATAATAACTAAAATGCTCTAAAATTCTTAAATAACGGCCAATCATTAAGTACTGTGCACATTAAATGCGTAAGAGGGACTGCTAAGACTGTGCAAATGTAAGTAAAAGACAAAAGGGTATATTTCCGACCTAATATACTGTATAAGTACTGTATAAAGTATATTCTTGATCAGTACCAAATTTCTATATGAACACATAGATCTTAGAGACAATATAGCCTGGAAACACAAAATTTGAAATATAAAACAATCGGAGATCGAGTGTATTTCATTAGTTGAAACCTGTTCCACACAAGAATGCTATAGTCGAGGATATCTGATAATATATATAATATCTCGAATCCAAAATTAACGACCCGCGCCTGCTATAGACGAAAATACATTTCAAATATTGTGCCTCCAGCTCTTATAGTTGCTGAGATCGACGCGCTCATTGATACTCTTCAATAATATATATATACGAAAATGTCTTTTTCTCCCTGTTACATGCATTTGCACAAATTTAATACCTCCTTTTACCCATTTTATTGGTACAGGGAGTAAACACCCCTTATTCAAGAAACTATTTTCAGAGTAGAGGCAGCCAGCAGCGCAGCCGCCACCTACACCGCCGCTAAACTGCTTGATGCCTGTGCAAACAAAGCAAGGTACAGGGAGTCGCATAGTCGGGTATACGCGATTGGAGCAGTGCTACTTGATTCTACTTGAATTTGGCCGAGCTAAATTTGAATGCCCGACAATTTGGCACAATTTACATAAGCTGCGTACATCAAACCATCAAAACTCAGGCTCGTCGTAGCCATTGCCATAGGAGAGCACTTGACAATGCTCATCTGACCCACTCCCGGCTACGAATACGAAATACGGAATACGGGTATATGCGATGGTCGAGCATTTGGCGTTGATTAACTAATTTTAGCAAATAGACTTTAACGAGTCAGGCAAAGTCTACTTATATTGTTTATATTTTGATGGGCTCTACTTACGCTCATCCTGATCGTTGTCTAGGTCTGGATAACGCCAATCACTGGCTGCGCTCAGCGCTAGTGTGCTGCAGGCTGCAAACAGAGAAAATAGTATATATATAAACATTAGTATTAAACTTTAATGTGTACGCCGCCTAAAAAGTGTAATGCACCCATTTAATGTTAATGTGTTTTTTGCTACACTTTAACTTGACCGACATAAAAATTTAATGCATCGTTGTTCTTGGCAATGAAAAATGGCACAAAATGTGCAGTTGCCGGTTTGCGATGTGCCATTAAAGCAACACAAATTGGCCCAAAGGAGGACTGCGAGCCAGACAGAGAGGGGCAGTTTCTCAGTAGGGCAATAAAGACAACTACATTATGTTTAAAAAGCGTCCGTTTGGCAACGTCAATAGCCGCAGCACCTTGCACTTGACTTGGCCGGCAAATGATTCTAAAAATAAGCCGAAAAAAATTTATGATGTCGACCAAAGAAGTGTTGGCCAAGAACCAGCTGAATCTTAGCAGATATGCGTATATCATGATGTATGTACTTGTATATAATATACCTATCTCGGACGCTAAAAATCTAATTGCAATTCAAAGATTTGCATAACCCGCATATATATATGAAAACATAACACATTTCAGAACTTTTTCTTTGGCCTTAATTACCTTTTCTTTTGGTGCGCTAAAAGCCTTTTGACAGTTTCACATCAAAACATAATGCTTAAAAACATTCTATTGTGATTTTCTTCTATAATTTTCCTTCTGCATATTAATGTCACGTTTTACGATCTAAACATTTTGTAGTGCCATTAAGTATTTGACCCAACAGCTCAGCTTTAAATCAGTGTTTACGTGGCCATTAATGGGTTAATAAAAGGCTCGTAAAAAGCAAAATACTTAAATTAATTTGCAAATACTAGCTGACAAACCGAAAAGCTGCTAATTTACTGTTGCCAAATCTTTCAAATATTTATGCTTTTGTTTGACATTTGCGCGAATTTTCAAAGACATTGAAGAAAAGCAAAAAAGAAATTCTTTTACCGAAATGACGACAGCAGCTGCGAGAAAAGTTTTGGATTTATGGTTTTTGTTTTTGTTCTTAAATTCAAGAAAGTTTGAGGAACGTGATCTTCAGCTGATTCTTTGAATTTCAAATATAAATTCTATATGTGCACATGTATTTTGCAATTTTTATGTACTTTTAATGAGTTTTGTATGTTTCTATTGCATGTAGTTGGCCAAATATAATTGTTTTTGAAACAAACAGTCTAATTGACTTTGTAGTTGAACACACAAACGTTGTATAACCTATAAATATACTATTATAAATTGCAATTAAAAGCCTAACTGGAAGAAAGCCATTTAATCTAATGAGTGCTGCTTTCAAATCCAAATTGTATAATCTAATTGTATTAATTACTATAATTGTATAGATTACAAAACAAAAGAATTAGTCGTAGCTATAATACAAGTATTGAAATATAAATGTACACACTGTGCCACTCTTATATCAAATAGTTTAAACATTTATTTTCAAGTGCTACTTCAGATTATAGTTTATCTATATACATTGTGGTAAATCAGTTGTAATACTTAACGATATCTGAGGTATTTAAGCGGCATTTGATACTCAATTGTATAGTAGATTGAAATTCACTTCAACCGAATTGTATCTACAAGTTAATGACAGCAGCAATGACATGCTACATGGGGCAGGCAGGTAATAATTAGATTTCACATGCCATGAAATGCAATTATTGCTTAGTTCGATAGCTGATAAAAAGGGGCTGCAATTGGGTTTGGGGGTGTTGCACTGCCAGGGTGTTGAACAAAACTGCCAACTAAACGTTAATTGCATTGTAGCAATGTGAAATATTGCACAAAACAAACTATTAAATACACATGCGAGAAATATGGCGAATATATGTACATACAGTTATCCACAACACATTTTGGTCTTGGCACAAAATGCTGACCCGTGGTTACATTACTCGTATAAGTATTGAATATAACATTTGGTCTGTCTCAGCTGTCAGAGATGCACATATCAAAGACAACAATAATAGCCGCAATTACAACTGTATTCCGAGGAATGACAACGGAAATATGCGGCATTTTCAATTGCCTCAGTTTTGTAAAGTTTTGCTGAGCTTTGCTGAGTTGCCAAGCGAATTCTCGACATGTTGTGGCATTGCCATCGAGCAACTTGTTTATTGCAGCGTTTTGGCAATGTCAGCTGAAAATAATTGAAATGCTTTTGATTCAATGCAATAAAGCTATCCGATTTGAGCGATTTTTTCTGCCTAGTCACCATATACACCCCTAAATGTGGAGCAATTCTTTGTGATTTTCCATACAGAAATTTATTTACATTTTATAAGGCACAATAATCAGAACCGTTCTCTGATAAACGATTTCGGGAGTGCGCCCTGCTTTATGTGACTATCATTCAACAGGCTTGATAACGTCTAAATACAGTTTATACTCCTACACCGGTGTTCATGTATCTGGAATCTTAACTATATTAATTCATATAAACTTTGAAAATCTATATATAAAAGTCCATACTCTGAAATGCCTTTTTATAAGTATTTAACCAAGGATTTGATCTTCTCGATTATTTAAACCTTAAGCCTTATTTTCTTTACTTGCGATTTTATATTTTCCGAAAACTTTTTAGAAGTATTTACATAAGTAGAGTTTCCAAAATGAGTTGAGAATTAAGACAAATTAGTATATATTCAATATTTTAAGTATTATTTAAAAAATTTGATATAAAAAAATCGATTAATTCAACCTCGACGCCCACTTTCTGCCTTTGGGAGTATATATGTATATTTCCCAAACCTTTAAAGAGTTTTTATGTAGAGTTTTTGAAATGAGTTAAAAATTAACATAAATTATACAAACTCTTACTATTCTAAACATCATTAAAGACTCTTTTTTTTGATAAACTTATATTTATATATAAAGAACAGATAAACGCAGGGATCTAACAGTGTATTAAAAACGTCAGAATGTAAGGCAAGCCTTCACCATATTGAACAAAGCTTTGGTAAATTCCAATAACCTTCCTGCAGGCGTCCTACCAAAAATCCAATTATCTGAAGGATGCATTTAAAACTATTGCCAAGAATAGTACTTAATTGTCTTGAAAATATATTCAAAACCAAAAATGAAAATGAAAAAGACATGACTTTATATTCTTTGATTAAATACATATATAAAGTCATGACTTCATATTCTTTGATTTATTACAACAAATATATCTTGTATAAAGTGACTCAAAACCAAAAAAAAAAACTATATATATATATATATCTTTTTCAGTTTGCTGTAACTTAAAACTAAAAAAAATACTTGTTTTGATAAAAATGAAACTACTTTGAAACTATAAACTGGCTGTACGCTGAATCTATTCAATTGTCTCGAGACTGTCAACCTACGAGTATGAAAGAAACGTCACGTAATACCAATTTACTTGGCTGATGGTGCAGATTGATGCGAACTTTGCTTTATCTTGGCTTTTATGAATCGCTTGGAGCTACAATTTGTAGCCTAAGTTAATTAATTACCTATGCCAGACTATATTGCTGTGATTGTGGATGATCGATTATGATGGCACT
Organism: Hirtodrosophila histrioides; assembly: GCA_037075165.1. NCBI lineage: Eukaryota > Metazoa > Arthropoda > Insecta > Diptera > Drosophilidae > Hirtodrosophila > Hirtodrosophila histrioides. The sequence goes on along the minus strand of JBAMCL010000390.1, from coordinate 8,685,393 downwards.
TGTGAAAATTTTCCATCAACATGATGGACTGGGCTGAATGGACTGGAATGAGCTGTTGACTTCAAAGCACATATCAAAGAATTAAAGTGCAATAATAAGTAATAAACAAACAAATGATAAGGGCAAATCAGCGCAAACATAAGTAGTTCATTCATTTCAACTGATTGTGCATACATACATATATCTGTCAGTAATTAAAGACGAAACGGAAGCCGTTTAACTTGACAATACTGCCATACAGATAGGCCCACTATCTTTCGAGTGGGGGTCATGTCAATTGTAAAACTACTATTTTTCACACAGTTTAATGACTTTGTAATGTTTGCATATTGCAGCTACTTAGCTGCAAAACAAGCAAATCTAAATCTGATAGTTGAATACAATGCTTCAGTTGGTTTTAATGAAACTCTATCAAACTGTAGTTATCAGAGTAAGACTCTCAAGAAAGAGCCGTCACTCCCCAATTATCAATGAAGTAATCAATTGACGTAGTAGTAGTGTGAAGCCACACCGTATAATGGTATAATCAGCTCAGCCACATGACACAGGTATATATAATTGCTATATATCTTCAGCCAAAATCACGGCTAATCTCTAAAAGACAGCCCCAGAAGCGCTACTACGGTTACTGTTATCGTGACGAGCTGCGGTCGGCTGACGCCTTGTTATTAACTTTCATTGTTATAAATCGAATCTTTCGAACGATCGTAAAATTGATGTTCATAATGCCAAACTAATTGTTTAATATATATACTACTTATACATGCCTTGGGCTAGCTTATCACCACTTAAAAAGTGTTTTGCACTCCAGTCAATGTTTTTTTGAGATATCGATCTTGGCCAAGCAAATTGCTTTATAGCCCACTTCGTATATAGCTGGACTAAGCCAACTAATCTCACACTGCCTCAGCAGTTTGCTGTAAGCTTTACGATCATTGGGTTCAAAACATATTTAACTACACTGACCTCATTATCAGAGTTATGGGCTGAAATAGGGATCGGCTATTTACCTACCATATATACCTGGCGCCAATGAGTCAAGGGTATACAAGTAATATCAGGTTTTTCACGTGATTTATACTTCTGTGGCAGTTACTTAGACTCATGATTTATACTTTCCTGACAATTGTTTAGACTCAATAGTTAAGCCAATTGATGATAAGTTACTTTCAAATTGGCTATTAGATAGTCTTTCTTGTCTTTTGGCTGACTCATGAACTCGAAGTGTGTTGAAATACTTTGGAAGTTTTGTGAGGCGGCACTTTTATCAGTTTTTGATGGCTTTGTGTGTGTGTTTGGGTTTTTTAATTAGCTATGCGACATCTCGGCCTATAGCCAAAAGCCATAAGAATTGAGAGCTCAAAAATCCCCTGATCTTGTAAGTTCAGCAACAGAGTCAAATTCAAATAAATTAGCCACAAAGTGTGTAAAATCTAGTTTGGTTTTCAATGATAATGAATTATTTTGCACTGCCTGTCAGTTTTCCGAGCTATTACCAAATGAAAACTTGCAGCATGCATCACTTTCCCATACACACACGAGTATAGTATAATATTGCCTATTGTAAATTTCTCGTATAGTAAAACTGCTGTGTAATTTACAATAAGCCCAGTTTTTTTTCTAGTATCATATCAATTGAAAAGATCGGTGTAATTAAAAGAATTATAAATGTTTTGTTTAAGAGCGCGTTTGTTTCGAATTATTCAGCGTGGGATCTATGAGAATGTTTTAAGCCGTTGACAAGGGCAAGGGCTTACAGGCAGGTTAAGAAACAAAAACGTGACTACTCGTATTTTTGATGAATTGAATTGCAAATCTTAAGAATGTGTCAGTCTAAATATATATACACATAATAACCAATTGTGCTTCTAGCCCTGTATCGTACAGCAATGCCAAGAATTTGGTAAAAATGTATAAGCTTCAAATACCACTGATAGAATAAGGACTATTAACTTATAATTATACAATAAATAAGTACAATTATTGTTTTTTAATTTACCTAATACTACCGCAAAGAAATGCATATTTTAACTTTTGAAATGAATATTTGAGAAACGTTTTTATCACTTGTATTGATTTGGAATAATTTTTTTGTTCACTTTTTATTTGTTTAAATATCGGCTGGTAAGGACTCGAAACCTGCGCGAGCTCAATGACAACTCCATAAATTTGAAATGGAACCGTCGTCTTTTATAACTGAACCGAACCGAACCGATTCATTCACGAAGAATAGAACCCGCAGCCCACAGCACAGAATGATTACTGAATTGCCGTACGAGCATCGGGCAAATAAGTGCGCACACAGATACATACACACACACACACACACATGTGCAGATACAACTGCACACACACACACATAAAGAGAGGCGGTAAGAATTGAATTGAATTCATGGCAATGGCAATATTTTGCTTTTGGGTCTTATGCTCGCTCTCACCTGCCAAATGACAAATGACAACAAAATGGAGCTGATTAAACGACTGCAGCCACTACAATATACAAATTAGAATATGCTGGTTGAAAAGATACCCTGTACCCAGGCCTGAAGTCCCCTAAAACTTCCCAAGCAATGGTGTTCAGTTTCTTGAATATCTACGGCATTTGTGATCCGATCATTATTAATCTTTTAGTTCAGTTAAACAGTTAGCTTAAATAAAGGTGTTATCAAGGCTTTATAATATTAAAGGGGTGTTCCGGATAAGATCCAAAGCCCAAGCCGATATATACAAACCTATATATCATAGTCTGAAATCAATGCGTTTTCTAAAAACGAATCATTTTTTTGCAGATAATAACATATAAACTTCATTTGGTAATAGGAGACGCACGTCCTTATAGCCATTTTCCATGGGTACAGGGTATACAAAGGGCAAGCGAGCCGAAGCAAGCCGAGCGAATTGCAACGTTCCGAACAGTTGCGCCGACGTCGCGACGCGTCGCCTCGCGTCGCGTCGCTGCCCACGCTGCTGCTTAGAAGCTGCCGACGCAGCTGATTAATTGATAAAATAAAAACAAGCGGAAAATGCTAAATGAACGATAAAAGACGTAGTAGAAAGTAGTAGTAACTAGCGAGCACAGGCAGAGAGACAACAAAAGAGAGACACAGAGAGAGCGAGCGAGCGAGCATGTGCAAAATGGCGCGTGCCTTACACACACACACAGAGGCAAAGCGATGCCGGAAGTGACGTAGTGACAGTTGAATTTGAAATTTTCGTAACTATTTACATAGCAATTTTAGCATATATTTAAATTGATAGTAATATATATGTAGAACAGAAGTCAGAGGGGAAACGCTATTAAGCTACAGCACTTGGAAACGATTTGTTAATTAACATTTTGATATTATTAATTGAGGGGTCAAGCGACAAACGCGTCGAATTGCTGTTGTTTTTGTAGCCCAATTGTTGCACCCACATGCAGAAAGCAGCGCTAATTGAAGATACACAAATTTCTATTCGCTGCCGCAGAATCAGCATGTTTTGAGCATGGGCGCGCCGGGTCTGCTCTACTTATGCTGCCTTTTGTTCGCCGGCAGTCGGCTGCGCGGTCGACGGACGCGTCATTAAACTGCAGTTAATGCACAACAAAAGTCAATGTCAAACAGCTGCTGCCGCTGCTGCCGGCAGCCTAATGAGTATACATATCTGTGTTTGTATGTGTGAGGTTGTGTGTGTATTCACCTTTTTCTCTTTTGTGTTTGGGCGTAAATCAAAATGTATTTCCGCTACAAATTGGCGTCGACGCTGGCCCGCAATTTGTGGCTATCATCCCAGCTGATCTTGATACTCTATACCTGCGACTTTGCCTTTGACTTGGATATATATGTACCTAATACACAAATATACAGAAGCTAACAAATTTATAATATAATAGTTGTACCCTACCACGCTTCCCTGTGGCACATTGTGGTTGCAAGGATGACACAGTAAGAAATATACAAAAATAACTTATCACTATATTCCAGTGTCTTATGATCTTTTATGAACTTAGAAACCGATCTAACAAAAATTCTCTCTCGTGCATTTGACCTTAAGGCTATTCCCTGCGGGTGGGCGCAGATTTTTCAAGTTTCATACAACAGTTTTCGTCCGTAGGGGTTGAATTTTCAAAGTTCCGGACCCTTTGCTCACAATCGAAACTAATTTTATTTCTATTTTTCCATATACATGTGTAAAGTATGTTACATATATTATATGCTATATATAAGTAGAATCCTAGAAGCGAACTGTATATTGTGACAAAATTCGAGCTCAACCAGTGTAGAACTTTTCGAGTTTTTAGCATTGGACCAGACCATCATAACATTTTTATATATAGAGATATTACGACAGCTGATTGCTTGCTATGTTAACTCTTAGGCCTAATCTGAAAACAATTATTTATTATTTCTTAGTGTATTTAACTTCAACATACACTATTGGAATGTATAATAAAGGGAAGGTGAAACAAATTTTAAGCTAGTATGCATGCTATAGTCGAGTATACCCGACACCTCACTCAGCTCTGAAATTCCCAAACATACACTTGCATCAAGCAGTTAAGCGGCACTGCAAGCAAGTAGGGCACCTTTGGTGGCGGTCGCCCTATTTGGCACGTAATGTATTATATTTTCAAAATATTTTCTAGGATATTATATTTTAATACCTATAATTACTTAGCTAGTTGAGCAAATCATAATATATCAATAATTAGAGATATATCTACATATTACATATTACAAACAAACTTATTGTTTGTTTACTTATGGTCGAGCTGTAATCGCTCTTAGATCTCTTTTAAGTACAAGAGATTAAGCATGGAAATTGCCAATTTGCATGTTTTAAAACAAGCCTTTGATGATGTCCTTGAACTGGACTCACATTCTGAATTGGCCTAAACGTACACCCCTGCACATTATTATATTTATCAGCTATTTAGCATCGGCGTTTGTTTGTCTGAGTGCAGCTGCATTTTATGAATAACAACAAATTTATAAAAACAAATAAACAACAAAGCTCGTTGATAGAAAGCTGCGGTGATCAACACGTCACGCGACTTTGTGTCGGCTGAGCATAGAAAGTCATGCGACAAATTGTGCACAGAACTGACCCCAATAGCAATTACAATTACATTAAACGGCAAAGGTCCATAGCAAATAGGAATATGTATAACAAGAGGCGTCTATAAAAGTGTGACTCGGTCGCCATTTAATAAATGTAGCAAATTAAAATCTAATAAAAATCAATTGAGTGGCGAGCCACATGTGATTTGAACTGATTGGCTGTCTGATGGGCAAGCAACTTAATTAAGATAACGGGCAGTCAAGTGAGCAAAATGTTGTCTATCTACAGCCATTATTACAATTCAAATTCGAATTCATTTCAGTTACGCGCCAAAATGCAGCACTGCCTGGGCTTGCAGCCCTGGTGTAAATCGAAAATGTGAAAAGAAAATCGAACAGTTGGCAACGCTCAGCTGCTTGTCAGTTTGCAGCGTTGCCCAACTATGCGCTACATGTCACATATGTTTTTCGAGCGTGTTTCCATCAAACATAGGAGTATTCGACATAAAGTATTTATCAAAATAATAGTGCTTAATTTTTTCTGTTTAAATCATTTCAAGAGCCTAGCGAACATTGCTAAATTTGTGAAAGGTTGTTGCTAACGCGAGTTGATTACATCGAGTTGGCAGTACCACCGATGCTGAGCTGCGAAGTAGTGTGCAAAAGCAAAGTGAAGAGAACGCAGCGCAGCCGAAAAATTTTTTGGAAGCAGTAGAGCAGCGCACTGCACGAGATATATTTTTATTTTCAAAGGGTTCAAGCTAATATTAATCAATTCAGCGGATCAACGTCTCGGGCAGCCGTAAGTGCAAATACTTTTCCAACCATTCATCGCAGTTCTACAGCCGCGTAGTTCGTCATAAAAATTTTGCAAGAAGCGAAAAAATTTTTGCACAGCGGCAAAGGCGGCAGCAGCAGCAGCGACTGCGGCGAATTTGTGCAGCAAAAGGGGGCTGAAAAGATGAAAAATTCTACCAAAAGCGCACGCATTGTGGAATTGTTGAGAGTACCAATATAATTAAACAATTACATTCAACAAAATTACAGAAGTTTAAGAAAATAATGATTATATTTCATACATTTGTATGTATGTATAAAAAATCGGCATGTGCTTAAGCATGTGTGTGTGTGTGTGTGCATGAAATTCTTATTGGAAAAGCGTGCTCTGCATTTCGGCGGCTGCTACTGCTGACAGTTGTATATGGCTGTGTGTGTGTGCGAGTTTGGTGTGCGTCTGTGTGAGAGCGGAGAAGTGATGTGAAGACACAAAAGAAACGACGGCGCTGGCTATAAAACGAAGAAGAAGACTCAGTAGCAGCGCTGCCCCGGCAAAAGCGCGTTGACGTTTGTCACTGCATTTGTTGTTGTTTTTGGTATTTTGCTAACGATCTCAACGAGAAAACGAATTTCCCATGCTGGGCCGAAAATAACTTCAAAATATTTGATTGCCAACGTCATCGCCAGCTACAGCCCCGTTAATTTGATTGTCAATATGTATTCATATTTTCGCTTCAAAACTGTAGCATTTATTTATTGTTGTTAATGCCAGCTCTTCCTCTTGTTTATTTTTACAGGAACTGTGTGAGAGTTGAACGTACGTATGTATGTGTGTGGGTGTTTCTGACAAAAGCAGCAGCGAGCATAACCACCACCACAACCACAAGAGCAACTACAACAGAAACAACAGCAACAACAACCACAACAGTAACAAAGCAAAAAGACTGATAACAAAAGTAACAGCAGGGAATAACAAAGATTTGGAGAAGCAACGCATAAGTGTTGTCGTTGTATGTGTTGCCTTTAATTCTAGACTCCTAAAATGCATAATTTTTACAATTATATTTCTCTCTATTATCTCAGGATAAAGCACACACGAAATACGTAAACGCATTCGGTGGGGGGGCAACGAAACACCAGCAACTGCAATAGTATCAGTTACAACAACAACAACTTCTAAGTTGCATCGTGGACTCCGGCGATCACAGGGTTAACAAAATGGACGATCTTATGGTCGAAGTGCGACTCGATAATGGTGCCTACTACAAGGTAAGCCTACAACAATGAGTCGCTGCTTACGGCGACGTCGGCGTCAGCGTCGGCGCCACTGCTGCAACAAGCGCGTTGGCTGGCAGCGACGGCCTCAGTTTCTAATTTCGTAAATTTTAGCTTTATTTCTATAAATAACTGCAACATTTTGTTGAGTGGAGTCTCGCATCGAAATACGCACATACAACACACACACACAAATGCACGCAATCATATAGGGCGCACTCTGCCGTCGCCGTGTGGGGGTGTGTGTGTGTGTATGTGTGTATGCTGCCGCCGCCTGCGCGAGCGTCGCTGCACATTTACGTGTAGATAGGTGTGTGTGTGAACCTAGAGAGCGGGGGAAGGGCTCCACAGAGTTGTTTTCAGCTGCGCGAACTCTCGCTGTGTGATTTCCCTTTCTAAAGCTTATCAGATTTGCATACATAATGTAAAATAGCTTTGTGGAATAGAAGAATTACGGTTACTTCAATCAAATATTTAATTCCTTGAATGCACTCTCGAAATTAAGCAAGTATATTACATCTTTTGCTTGCAATGCACGCAAATAAATAAATTACGTTCTTTTTGAAGTAGTATCGCCTATTCCGAAAAATGCATATCATTTCCGATACCGTACTTCCTAGGGACTACTTTCAAATATGTCTCAAGCTCCAGGCATAATATGTCTAATTCCAATTTCGCTATTATTTATGGAATTCCTCATCAACATCTCCTTTTAAAGTGACCAAATATTGAATCCATAAAAATAACTAAAATGACAAAATTTTAAACTGAATTTCAAATTCAGAAATAGTTAATATTTACAGAAAGTCCGTACTCGATAGACTGAACTAATTTAAACCAAGAATGTTCACTATACTGAAATTGTTTGCCTTAACTATTTTGTCAGAAAATCCTTTTTTGAAGAAAGTCTACGCCATTTTTATACTGTCCGAAATATTGGTATTCACAAAGGAAATCATTTTCAAAAGTTCTAATATAATGTTTTTAGTCTTTAAGTCGTAAGGCAAAAAGATTTAAGAACAAGAAAGAACGGCTATCTTCAGAGTGCCGAAGCTATATACCCTAGCAGCAATGTTTTTAATACAAATCTCAATTTACGTCTGATTGTTTCCTTTGGAGCTACATATGTGGTCCGATATAGATAAAATTATAGGAAATTATTTGAAGTATAAAAAAACTTTCACTTAGTTTGGATGAATACAAAAAGTTTTTCATACAATAACTCCTTTTTCACCTGATCCTATTTCGGCTATTTCGATTTTGACCAAATTTGGTCAGATTGTATAAACTCTCCAGAGACTCGGGTTAGGTTAGTTTAGTGAAAATATCTTTATAAACAAAATAGATTTCATACAAAAACATAGTCTACAACGGATCATTCCTATCGCAGCTATATATTATAGTGGTCTGATCCGTTTCCGCAGTGAAAAGAAGAACTTGTGCCACGTTCCATCAAGATAGCCTCAAAACTGAGAGACTAGTTTGCAGAGAAACAGACGGAGAGACAGACATTACTATATCGACTCGGCTGCTCATGCTGATTCAGAATATATATACTTTGTTGGGTCGAAAACGTCTCCTTTAGTTCATTATACATTTCAAGATAAAATTATAATACCCTCTGCTAGGGTATTAACAATTGTAGTACTAGAAAATAAAATACAATTGTGGTACATATTTTAACATATATTTACACTTTCAAAGTCGTAGGGAATTCATTGCAAATCTTGTAACTTTTGAAGAGTTTGGAGCAATTCATGTGAATTTGCCATCCCCACCCGTTTATAGTACCAATATTCAATTAATAGTATTTACTCCCTGTACCCATAAAATGGGTAAAAAGGGGGTATTGGATTTGTGCAAAAGTATGTAACAGGCAGAAGGAGACATCTCCGACCCTATAAAGTATATATATTCTGGATCAGTATCAAAAGAGATTTCGATTTGGCCATGTCCGTCTGTCTGTCCGTCTGTCTGTCCGTATGTATGAACGCAAGGATCTCAGCAACTATAAGAGCTAGAGACACCAAATTTGGAATGTAGGTTCGTGTATAGCGGGAGCAGGTCAAGTTTGTTTCTGATCTCAGATATCTTACCCCGTTCCCCCGCAAATCGATCAAAACGTTTTACAGCCACAGTTTTAAAGATAGAGCTTTGGGATTTGGCATGTACACTACCTCGGTCACTCTTAATCTACTGTCCAAATTTCAAGTCGATCGGATAATAAACACGGAAGTTATTCAACGAACAAGATTCAGTACTGGAGCGAGGGGGGAAGAAGAAGCACAGCCACTACTTAAAATGCCTCGCGTACGCTGTGGCTCGCGTGTGTGTGTGTATGCTTTGTGTATGTGTGCGTGCATGTGTAAGTGACGAACATATGATTGGAAGTTTTAGAACTGGGTACAGGGAGTTTCGTAGTCGGGTATACTCGACTAGAGCATTCTTACTTGTTTATATATGTATATTTAGTATACCATATTGACATTTGTTCATAGTTCAATTTTGATGAATCAACGATTCGGTACTGATAAGAATACAAGTTGCAATCGTTATCACAAAACTTGGACGTTTGTCATTTCAGTGATCTCACTCGCGATCAGAGAAATATAATTGAAATTATGTATAGCTAGAAGAAATATCATAAAGCAACAGCAACAGATTTAATGACACACATTTTTCTTTTGTTCTGTCTTTCCTCCTTGCCGCTGCTGTCTGCGTCTACGTCAACGTCAACGTAACAACAACTACAACAACAACAACAGGGCCAGGTGACAGCTGTGGGAGAAGATGGCATCTTTGTGGATGTGGACGGGTAAGTTGCGATAAATTTGAAAAGAAAACAATTATGCAGATTACCAACAACTAAACGAAAGCCTAAAAATGATTTTGTATGTGTGAATATGAGAGGTAGAAAATATGATAAGCCAGCTATCGATAATATCCATATGCCAGCAATAGATACTATCGATAAATAATAGAATCAATTGCTGGCATATCAATATAGTCGACAGTACCATCGACGTATCAGCTACAACTAAATAAAATAATAAGTAAACTTTATAGTTTGTTTAATCAACATTTATACTATTTTAAACGGAAATACAATAGTTAAACAAGCCAATAGTTATAACAAGATATTCAACATATAGTATTCCTATATAATCTATATACATATATTAAAGAGTTCGTGCTGACTGACTGACTGATTCATAAACAACGCACAGCCAAACCGTAACAGCTAGAATACTGAAATTATCACAGTAGGTTCCACCTATGATGACAGTGCACACTAACACGGAATTTTAGAAAAGTCCTTCCACAGGCGTGAAAAATCGCGGAAAACTGTTGTATGAAACTTTATTTACCGTCCAATCGGCTTCAAAGCTCTAAGCATTAAATAATTCAAGATGGGTATCACCAATTTTATAAAATTTAGTCCCATGATCGGAAAATTTATAGAAAACTCTGGCATTCGATATTTATAGTATGTTCCTGAAGGGAAAATAGTATATTGGGTTTTTTTGATTTGGCTTCAAACTATATATGTATATCTAAATAAATTCAAGATGTTTATAAACATATTCCTTGGAAAAAAGTTGCAAGAAATATTGTCAATATTTATTGCAAATTATTTCCAAGAGCAACAAGAAAGAGCTTATTGAGTGCGAAATTTTCAGTAATACTCGTTGTGTGAATACTTTTGACTATCTCTGTATTTCTATATAATATAGTTATAAAATCTAAAGAAGTTCAAGATGTTTATTTAAAATAATGCAATCGAAAGTATTCAATTCAAGACTTCTCTTTAGCCAAGCAGGTTTCTCTATAAAGGGCTGTAAATGACCATCGATATATCGAACTAGACTATCGATAGTGAAACAAATTGAAAACTATCGATATTGCCGATAGTACCAACAATGTTTGACCACTACTACATACATATATACTTATGTATATGTATGTATGTATTTGCTTTCCAAACAATTTGCAACAATGATACGAGCTGCTGCTCGTCCTTGGCAGCATCTTAAGCGGCGCATCATTTATGTTGCATGCCCCGCCTGCACCGCTCTACCTCTACCCCCTTATGTTGTTCACGCCAACGTTTGCAAGAGTTTAATTTGGCGCAATTTGTTAAATGCTGGGCCGCTGCAGCAGCAGCAGTTCCCAACGACAGACGACAAACCGCTGACTGACGGGCAACAACAAGGAGGGAAGGGAGGAGGACTGTCCGGCGGGAGGACTGTCCGGCCAAGTGTGGCAGCTTTTCAAAGGCAATAACTGTGTGTCGCACGGTCCGAGCTGTCAGGCGTCAACGGCAAATGCCACTAAGCAGCAACAGCAGCAGAGTCAGCGTCTGCGTACGCCGACGTCGACGTCTCAGTTGGCGTCGCAGTTAGCTATTTTTAACCGCGGAAAGAAACCATTTTTCTTGTCATTTCTTTCGCTTGCTTCTATTATTTTGTTTTCTTTCGTTTGTTGCATTTTTGGTGACATTTTTGGAACAAATTTTGTAGTTTCGATTTAAATAATTTTTGCCTCTATTTAATATGATTTTATTTTTTGCTGAGCTGAGCAGCAGCTGAGTCTAATTTTAGTTGCCACCCTGTGGAAACACACATACATACATACATATATATACATATATATAGAGATATATGTATGTCATTTCCGATATATATGTCTCCGCTGGCTGGGTGGCATGATTAGGGGGCACCCCCACAATTGTGTGTTTGGGTTCGCTTGGCGCGTTGCCAACAGCTGCAGCAGACGCTGACCGCGACGCCAGCGGCAACAGCGACGGCGACAGCAACGTCAGCGTCTACGCTCATGTTGGCAAACACTTGTCTACAAATTTGTACATAATAAAAGATATATTTGGCTAGCGAAAGTCATTTAAATGATGTACATATGTATGTATGCATGTATGTAGATTGTGTCTGGCTCATTATGCTTCTTAACTTATTATTGTTATACCCTATATTTTAAATGATTATAACATTATTGCAGCGTCGCCGAGGTGCTGAAATACGCATTCGTCAATGTTCGCCTGCCGCCCGATGAGGCTGTGGTAGCGACGCCCACTTTTGAGGAGGGTATGGAGGTGGAGGTGTTTACGCGCACAAACGAGCGCGAAACGTGCGGCTGGTGGGTGGCTGTCATAAAAATGCTCAAAGCTGACATCTGTGCGGTGGCATATATTGGCTTCGAGACGCCCTATACCGAAATCTGTGAACTGGGCCGATTGCGCGCCAAAAATCCAAATCCGCCAATTACGCCCAAATCATTCTTTCAGTTTACGCTGCCCGTACCCGAAGAGCTGCGCGAAGAGTAAGCTATCATTATTAACAACTTGGCCAACTTACACATTAACACATTTCACCCACATTGTATTCCCTTGCAGAGCCCAGAAGGATGGCATACACAAGGAGTTTCAGCGCACCATCGATGCGGGCGTCTGCAACTATAACCGCGATATGGACGCCCTTATTGTCATCTCCAAATGGGAACACACTCAGAAGCGCGCCAGCATGCTCAAGGATATGCATTTTCGTAATCTCTCACAAAAGGTCAAATCGCATTTAACAATTTCTTTTCACATGACACTTAATGCTGCTGTTATACCCAACAGGTTATGCTCTTGAAAAGGACTGAAGAAGCTGCTCGTCAGCTCGAAACGACTAAGCTGATGAGTCGTGGGTAAGTTTATTCTGCCCCTTAAAGCTTATATCGGTATTATGATTTCTTAATTGTGTACTTTTTAAGTGTGGCTAAGTTATAAAATCATCAAAATACTGCAATGCAGCATACACATTTAAACCTACAAGATTTGGATTTAACATACCAATTTTAATCGAGCCTGTAACAGTTTTCAATCTAATATTTGCCTACTTAAATTTCCAAGACTTTGTACTCTGATTTAAGAAAGAATAACCTATACACAAAAGGTTTATTATATTTACATTTACTTTGTATTCACGCATTTATATGTAACAAAATTGGGGTCGGGAATAGAATAGAATCTCAATAACGAAATTTAAGAATATTGTAATTTTTCGTAGCCTAAAGCAATGGAAATCCCGCTAAATTAATGAATTATTAAAAACCCGCGCTGTTTCCTACTTTAATGTCCGGTTTTTCAATGTCTAAGCAATCGCAACGAGTCGGGTTCGACTCAATTTTGATTTTTAATACTCCCAGTAGGCAATGTGACTTTTAGGCACTATCCGGTACTTCAACTGACTATAAAGTTAAAGGCCACTCGAAAATAAAAACTGCTGTTGGGTAACCGTTGGACAACCGTTGCTGCATACAAATAAAAATATACAAAAATTGGCTTAATTTTAAACCATGTTATTTATGTTTACTCTCTGGATGATTTTATACACTCCAGAACCATCTGGATGGCTTCAACAAGCGGAACAAGATCCATTTCTTCGCCTGCTGTACAATTTTTACCGCTCTTATTTTTACCAATTTTAAATTCACTTTTAAAAATGTCACATTGAAGTTGCCACCAATCACCTAAAGTCAGTAGATTTGAACAACAACGTTGCCACAATTCCAACATTATTGCGATTAGTTATAGTTAACAGGAATTTCTTTAGACATTGAAAAATCGGCCCTGTGTTGATTTCATGTAGTACACCATAAGTGCGTAAGGTTTACTGTCCTAAACTGAGCTTTATTTTTGATTTTGCAGCAACTTTATTGAGGAATTTCGTGTGCGCGACGATCTCATGGGACTGGCAATTGGCTCGCACGGCTCTAATATACAGGCGGCACGCACGCTGGTCGGCGTTACGAATATTGAGCTGGAGGAGAAGTCGTGCACATTCAAGATTAGCGGCGAGACAGAAGAGTCGGTGCAGCAGGCACGCGCCATGCTCGAATATGCTGAGGAGTTCTTCCAGGTTCCGAGGGAGCTGGTCGGCAAGGTGATTGGCAAGAACGGGCGCATCATACAGGAGATAGTGGATAAAAGCGGCGTGTTTCGAATCAAGGTGAGTGCTGTGAGTATTGTACACCATTTCCGACATGACCTAATCTTGTTAAATACCGCAGATCGCTGGCGATGACGAACAGGATCTGAATATACCACGTGAGCTGGCGCATGTACCATTTGTGTTCATTGGCACCATGGAGAGCATTGCAAATGCTAAAGTGTTGCTGGAGTATCATTTGTCACACCTAAAGGTGCGTTCTTGACCATCCTTGACAGTTCATTATTGTTATTAACCAATCGATCGTAGGAAGTGGAGCAGCTGCGCCAAGAGAAGCTGGAGATCGATCAACAGTTGCGCGCCATACAAGAATCCTCCATGGGTTCCACACAAGGCTTTGCCGTGTCGCGACGCTCCGAGCGTGGCTACAGCAGCGACATTGAATCTGTCCGCTCGATGCGTGGCGGCACTGGTGGACAGCGCGGTCGCGGTCGTGGTCGTGGCGGCGGCAACAACATGAATCAGCGCTATCACAACAATCGACGTGACGATGATGACTACAATTCCCGCGGCGATCATCAGCGCGAACAGCGCTATAACGATCGCGGCAGCGGTGGCCCACCAAACGCTGGCAACACCGGTGGTGGTGGAGGCGGCGGCGGTAGCAACAACTATCGCGGTGGCAACGATCGGCGCGGCATTAATCGCCGGCCGCCACGCAATGAGCAGAACGGCAGGGACTATCAGTACCACAACCACACCGAGGAGATGCGAGAGACGCGCGAAGTGAGCAGCGTGGAGCGTGGTGAGTCAATCAAGCTAGCAATGGATTAGGAGGGAGGGCAGTTGGCTTACGAAGGGATCGGCGGGGCAAGGCGGTCCGATTGAAGCTAATCTGTGACAGTTCTCGAAACAGTCTGTGTGTGTGTTTTCGCAGACTAAGCACTTAAATGTTATTGCGAACTGCGAAAGTGTTGCCCTTAATATTGTTGAGTTTGTTTACAATTTGACAATTATATATATCTGCATTCTTCCCTGGCACAGCGGACAGCAACTCATCGTACGAGGGCAGCTCCAGAAGACGCAGAAGGCAAAAGAACAACAACGTGCCTAGCAACAGTGAGTATGGTGAGGCAATTGAACGTTAAATCTCGTCAAGCTCAACATTTGGCCAACTTTACAGCAAATGGTGCGGTGGCTAATAACAACAACAAATCACAGCAGCCGCTGCAGCAGCCGCCGGCACAGCAACAACAGGCGCCGGCGCAATCGAACAAAGCGCTGCCGCTGAATGCACAAGAAAACAACAAACAGAGCAGCGGTAATGCGAACTCTGCTGGCATTGCAAACAAGTCCAAGGATGCGCCGAGGAGCAGCGATAAGCAACTGGCGGGCACACCGCAACAACATCAACAGCAGCAGCCGCCACAACAGCAACCACCGCAGCAACAGCAGGGACAACAACAGCAACAGCCACAGGCGGCACAGCAGCAGCAGCAATCAAAGCCACGCCGCAACAATAAGAATCGCAACAATCATACGGATCAGACAGTCGCAGCGGACGCCATGAAGAAGGAGGGTCTGGTCAATGGAACGTCCTAGGTAACAGCAGCCACAGGAGCAGCAGCAGCAGCAAGCACCACCAACACCACCACCAACAGCAACAGCAACATAACAGCAACAGCAAACAAACAAATCGGGGCAACAACAACAACATCAACAGCAACAACACAAATTGCACATGGTTCGATAAACAAATTGTTGTATGCGCAGCAAGCAGGCAGATAAATCAATTGTAATGTTAATGTCGTTAACAATCGCCGCCACATAACACAACAAAGAACAACACACAAGAAAACGAAAAACACACAACAGCAAGAACAACAACAACAACAAAAACATGAAGAACAACGTGTAGAGTAGGCACAAATAACAAACTGTTTGAGAAACTATTTGAGTAACTAAAACAATGCATAATATACATGAAATATGTAATAACTATACAAGCATACACATACTAACACAAACACACACACATACACAACACATACACCAGACAGCTCGAATTATACACAAAAAAAAAAATTAAAAAAATAAAAATAAAAAAATATGAAATGAAACATGCCTAGGCTTATAATTTATATTGAAATTAAATAAATGTTTAATAACAATCAAAATGAATTATGTGTATAAACCAAACCTAAAATGCAATTATTAGCAAACATCTAGCAACAAAATTGAAATATGTTAACTTAAAACACTAATGCAGGAAATTAGCATAGTTTTTCAAACTAAAATAAACGAAGAAAATTAATTGCATTAGAAATTTGCCGAAAATGCGCTTTAAAAGCGCAATTTTCGCCAACTTGAAAAGTTTCTAGTTACATACAAAATATGCATAAAATTATAGTGAAAGAAATCAATGTAATTGCTTTTTTGTTGTTTTTTTTTTTTTAAATACATCTATATATATATATAATTTCCTTTGTAAATTAGCATTAATTTAGTTTGTCAAGATTTGTGTATAATTCGTGCGTGAAACAAACTAAAATGCAACAGTTATTATTTAATATTTCCCCTCATTTTAAAAGCATTATTTTGTATTATTGTTTAGTTACGTAAATACTTGAAAGTTGTTAACAACTTAGCGGAGTAAAATTGAATACGCAACAAACTCCAAATGAAAATTGATGAGTTAATTGCAAAGTTTTTGCATGCGAAAATTTTCATTTGCTTTTGTTGTAAATTTGATTTTATTTCGCTAAAGTTAAACAACATGGAAGCCCTCTCTTATTTGTATAACGCTGTATTTATTACTATTATTTAACATACATTACAAACACACACACACACACGCATTACAAACACACCACACACACATACACGCTCGCTCACACATGTACGCAAGAATGGGGTAAACAATTACATATATAATTCATTACATTTTGTTGATAAAATCATAATTATATTAAACTTTGCCAATACCTACCATGCGTATAACTAATTTATTAGTCCTCTATTAAATACTCTTAAATTATTTAAAGCAAACACAGCAAACGTAAGCAGCGATATACATTAACAATCAACTGGAAAGGCAGAACATTTATTGAAAACATAATAGAAACCTTAAAATAACTTAAACTAGTTAAACAAAACAAACAAAAACGAATTAAAATAAAAATCATAAAAATAAAACAAAAAAAGAAAAATCAACATAAATCTATATATAATTGTAAAATTGCAAAATAAAACAAAACAAAACAAACAATAAATGCAACTGCAAAACCACACCATGAGAACAAGAAAACAAAAAACAACCACATGAAACAAATATAATACAAACAGGTCTTCTCATTTATTTGAAGAGCAATGTCAATAATATGTAAGAAAAACAAAATCTTTTAACATACGTATAAAGAAACGATAACGATAAATAATAGTAATGTTGTGTAATTCAAATAAAAAACAGGAAATTAAAAAAAAAAAACAAAAAAAAAATGAAAAATGTGCGATTTAAAATTATTATTTATATGAAGATGAACTTATATAGAAATATAGCAAGTAAATTTTATTAATTTAAAATTTATATATATAAAAAAAAAAACATTAAACTAAATGCGAATTTATTTACCTTTTAGCTTATATTATACATTCTTTACGGGGCTTCCTTAAGGTTTTTTATGTATAAATAAAGTGTATATACACTTATATTGTGCCAAATCCGACCAATTGTGTGAATATTTTCAAATATTTGTAACTCTGTCTACCGTTCTGCTCCTATATATAAAGTATCTTCTTGCCTTGAAGAATAACACTTGTGGCAACTTTTTTATAGAGGAAACGTTGCCTTTTACAAGTTCCCATTGATATTAAGACGTTGAGATATACACCAGCCCCTTTGCAGTTCTTGAATCTTGTAGAAGCTAAGAAAACAAAGGTAAGTAATTTGATTTTATTAATTACAAAGATTAGCTCTAGAATGTCTAAGTTTTAGAGATGTCTTGACATTTTGGGTATTTCATTGTTAAGAGAACAAGCACATTAAACACTTTTCGTTTTGTTTATATAGAACTTAAGATATTAAACTTCTAATGCTAAATAAGCAGTTTCCATCTATCAATACAAATTAACGAGGTGAGTGGGGAACAACTTTAACTAGTTGATAACCGATTAATCTTACCACGCTTAATATGCAACCATATTTTCTATATCTATAAGGATCTATGCACTGTAGGACATCAGCACATGAAATTTCATGAAAGTTTAGAAGTTTCTTTTGAGCTCGAGCTTAATATGCGATCTAAAAAGCACAAATTGTTCGTAGTAAATTTTATTTGTAAACATAAATATACAAAAATGACATATTTCTTAAATAAATAATAACTAGTAATTAACATGATGCGATTTACGAGTATAGAGAATTAGCTCAGTTTTATGTGCTATAATAGAACTCCATTGCTGTCATAGCTTGTCGCGGCGGCAGTGAAGATAGTGGCTGTGATTGTCAGTTGGCAACAGATGGCCACACAACCAGCTAACCACACTGCCAAAGCGCATAGCCAATTGAATTGTTGTTGTTGCTGTGGGCAACAGATTTCTTTGTTATATGGTAATAATAAAACAACAACAAAAGTTCAAATAATATGAAAAGTATGGAGAATTCACTTTGAAACTGGCGCCTCGTATTGACATTTCGCCCTCCTGCGGCAGTTTAACGTCAACTGCGTGGAGCTTTTCAACACTATGAATTCGTGAGTGTATTTGGCGCCATCTTGCGTCTCTTTTGTGCTGGCGGTCAGCGGCGACGTCGACGTCGACGAATACGCAGCGACTGCGACGTGTCATCTATGCTGCGTTTTATGCTACGTTGCGTGGCGTTCTTCTCGCAATCGAGAAAGCTTTGCGGTGTTGCCTCCAACGCAGTGCTGTAAAATATGCAATGAAACTTTCAAACAATGTTGTCACGGGCGGGGTGGAGGAGTGCGGGTTGGTCTCTGTTTGAAAAATTAACAAATATTTCCAGTTAACAGAAGCAAACGTTTGTAATCTTAGTCAGTAATAAGATTTTGCCTCACTTTACAAAACTATAGCAGGCTGCCATATTAAGTTTACTGCTGCCATAGACTGGTCAAGGCTTGCCAGGCTGCACTGGCAGTCTTTACACTTCACTGACAGCCAAAGTGGTCGAATATCCGGCGTGTTGCCAGTGAATATGAGTGTGTGTGTGTGTGTGTGTGTGTGTCTAAACCGGCATTTGGCCTTGGCAAGTGGGTGTGCCAGCTTTTGCAATGTAGTAGTATGCGTGCAGGGAGGGGGAGGGAACTAAAGGCAAATTATTTACAGCATGCAACGTCTGAAGGTCGTGCATTTAGTTTGGCCTAAAGCAATTTGTTATAATTGCGGAACTATTGCCAACAGTTTTAAAAGCAGTATGCTGCGCTGATTTCGTAACTGGAGTTTCGAGGGCGACCCAGTTTGAAAAGGGCGGGTTCAAGGTCATTGCAAACGAGTCGAACGTTCCAACGTTCCCAGCAATGAAATATTACGTTGATAACTTGGAAAATATGTATATGAATAAGTTTACTAAAAGGTTATGATTGGTATATATGTAACTCTAGTTAACTACATATCAGATGTTCCCTAACAGAAATAAAACCACATAAATATCTTATATTTTAATCAAATACATTTTATTAACATTTCGTTTCTTTATTTCAATACTTATTAATAAAATACTTATTTATTGTATACTTGTTGAGTTAAAAAATTGTAAGAAAATCACACTATCACAAAAATTGCATATATTTTTTTTAATTTTTTCATTTTTCTTTAGTTTTAATTGCATATTCAGCATTTTGTTGCATTCGGGAAGATTGTACGTTCTGGAATGTCGTACCAGATAGTGCATTTACAAGCTTCAGAATGTTTCAGTGCAAATGCACTCCTGACACGCAGCCCAAAACTGTCTGAAGGATGCTTTCGAAATACTTTGTACTTTGTACTGTTGTATGGTATTATTTATATTTGTTGAACTGAAATAACGCGATTTACATAGTTTTATTTAGCGGCAACAACATCGAGGAGACGGCGGCGGCGGCGTGTCAGTGTGGGCGCGGGCGTGAACGTTGGCTTAGGCGTGGCATATGGGCGTGGCAAGTCGGCATCAGCGAGCTGGGCCCATTCAGTTGCATACGTAGTCGTTTCTAATTGTTATTGTTATTGTATAAAACCAAATCAAACCACAACAAACTCAAAAGAACAGCAAACTAAACAAAAATTCAACGCATGCAGGCACATTCTAAGCAAAAGTGTGAGACAGCGAGGGCGAAAGTGGGGGCTGGAGTGTTGGGGTAAAGTGAAAAAACCAAGTGTTATCAGTTGAATATGTTTCAAATGTGATTAGCAGCCATTGTTGCCATGGGCGGGGGTGCGGCTCTCCAGCTTAACTGGGTCACCGAGTTGGCTTCAATCGTTCATTCAAGTAATTAGTCTGCCACAATTGTCGCCAGCTACAATCCCGTCGAGGAATAACAGTCATGGCAACACGGAAATGGCCACAGTCAAAATCAAACAAATTGCATTGGCCCAGTGTGACAAACAGATAAGATAACCAAGCGCCCAAAAGCGATTAAAAACTATTAATTCCAAAGTCGATTCAGTCAGCTAAATTCAAACGAAAACTACGCAGCTGTCCAAACTAACAATTTCCATGTGTTGCCCAAACTTGAAAAGTATTTGAGACGATGAGATTGCTAAAACCATTTGAAATTATATTTTTATGGTCTGTATTGTAAGTTTGTCACGAAATGTGTAATAAGCTATATAAGGAAAGTATATACTATATATAGTATATATGCCTGTTTCCATGTGAATCAAACACAGCTGTTTGTTTCTTTTGCTGCAGGCAATACATATGTTGTTGCTGTGTGTGTATGTTTGTGGATCGGATTACTATATCATACTATATACTATGCTGGCTAATAATCTTCCCCCATCGGGTCAGAGATTTCCCACTCTATGTCTCCCTCTATTTTCAACTTTATAACTATATCATCCCTATCCCATCCGTTCCCTTTCCTAGATCCTTTTTGCTTAATCAAATCTCTAACCAACCTAGCTGTGAGCTTGCCGGACTGGCTACTGAAAACTCCCCCCCATCGGGTTGGAGATTGTTTTCCTCTTCCTATTCTTTTCCTTATTCTTCTCTTTAGTTTTATGCTTTAAATTAACCTCACATTTTTAGTATTTTCTTTATGACTAACGCTTTACTATCTTGCTATAATAATAATAGGGGCATAGCTAGTCGGACTCTCAAATAAACTTCCCCCATAGTGTCGGGGATATTTCAAGTTCTAATATGTGCGCCAAATTTGATCAAAATCGGAACCTATTACTTAAAGCTACCATTGTAGCAATGACTAGAAAAATGACTTATTTGATTATTACAACAAAACTTTATATAGTTTTCAAAAAATTGTTCGCAATCGTATCATTATCAAAAGCTGACACAGGAACGAAAATTTCAGTTACTGTTGGATAAACTTTTCTCCAAGTATATAATATGCAAAATCTTTCTTGTTATATTTAGCACAGAAAGAGCGCATTTGAAGTAGACAAAACTTAACTCAATTTCAGCTCGCACATTCGTCTAAACACAATTGATTTAATTTCTTGCCATGACTAACAACAATTGGAAGTGGCTTTAAACAATTTTGAACCAGATGAACTCGTGCGTGGCACAGTTTTGGGCGCAGTTTTTGCTTGCCATTGTACTGAGTCAATTGGCCTTCAAATTGGGCCCTGCCTCGCTGGCTTTGGCCTAAGGTGCGGCTAAAACGAAAAAAACAAACCAAAAAAGAATAACTAGAGCCAAAGCAGCAACTAAATAAAACTAAACAATTAACACTTGATGTGGTCAATGCATTTAGTGCTAGAATTCAATTGGAAACAATAAGAAAAACTAAAACCAAAAACTGTCCCAACAAAAGTCACGCAAAGGCCAACATTAATTGCGTATACGTCGCGTGGACGGCCGGCCTCTGGAAATTTCGAATGTGAGTGGCTAAAAAAAGAAGTTTTTAATCGCGTGCCCGCAAATGTTGTGTGCTCTAATTTTCCAGCATGAACAACAAAAAATATAATGTATAAAAATAATAAATGCATAAGCGAGGCAACAACAACTACAACGATAATACAGTAACAACGCTGGCAATTAAATAAATTAAGGCTTATTTGTGTCAATGTGTGTGTGTGTGTGTGTGTGTGTGTGTGTGTGTGTTTGCTTGGGTGTATCGACGCTGGCTTAAAAAGCGTTACAACAAAATTAAAAACAAAAAAAAACAAGAAAACAAATGGAAAATATAATTTATGATGTGTGTTAAATGGGTTAGACGGTCGCACTCTGGCATTTATAAAACATTTTCGAACGCAGCTGCCCCAACCTCACTCCCCCCCAACCCCCAACCCCCCAACCGCCTTTGCTTTCCAATCATTCAACTTGCACCTAGACAGAAAAGAAACCTGCCCCTGCTGAGCACTTAGTATCTCAGTTATAATTTCATTAGGCAAATGCTGAGCGCTTTTCATTAACAGTTCTCACTGTACTGGTATGGGAGTGTGTGTTGTGTGTGTGTATGTGTGTGTGTGTGCCTCTGTGTGTTGTTAACCAACACGCTTACTTTTATCTGGGTCAGAAAACGCCGACACATAAAACCTGCCCTGCCAAAGTGTCGTAAAAAGTTCGACTTGTTTCTTATACCCTTGCAGAGAGTATTATAATTTTGTTATCAAATTGAAAGCATTGTAACAAGCATTTTCAATCCCATAAACATTATGTACATATATATATAATATTACTGATATATCAGCAGCAGCTGGATCAGCAGCAGCGTCAGTCTGTTTCTGTACAAATAAGTCTGTCAATTTTAAAGTCAATTCTATATTGTAACTTGGCATATATTCAATTGCGAAATCGGATTACTATATCATATAGCTGCCATAGGCAAGATCTGTCAAAATGCAACTTTTTTGCTTTTCAAGCCATTCCGAACAAAGTAACCAATTAATTCTTTCTTTTATTTTGCTCTATACAAATTAAATATCATCAAAATTGGATAACTTTATCATATAGGAACAAGGGTTTCTATAGTCATCTCAATAGAAACTATTGTTTCTATAGTTTGATTAAATTAGAAAAGCTAATCGGAAATTTCAGTGAAGAATTGTTTCTGAATATTTTGTTTATCTGCAAGGGTATTTAAGCTTCGTCATCTCTCATTTCTTCATTATTTATTATTTTTTATATTTTTTGAGCTCAGCGGAAGTTGCCCAAAGAGTTGCGAGTACACAACAAAACATACACAATCCGCGAACCCCACCATAATACTACTTCAATTAATTTACTGTTTGACTGGCCAAATTTGTGGAATTGCGAACAAATTGTTGCAAACAGTTGTCACTTCGCATAATCAGACATGGTACAGTACACGCTCGTTACAGCAAACAACATTTAGTTGACAAATCTAGAGAGTTAACAAATTGGGCAAGGCTGTTAAACTAGAAACAGCAATTACACTTCCAAGACTTGGAAACTCGAAATCAAGAATGAATAGAATACGAAATTTTGGATTTAAGCACAGTACACCCTCGAGATGGGCAGATCTGTTTCCATTTTCGAGTACTTTCCAACCGAAGCCATTTCAATTTTCATTTTCGAACGAAAAAGGCAAACTTTTGAAGTGCAAACAAAACTATTCAAACCGAATTTTTAATTGTTTTTGCGGAATTCAGAACAGCTAATAATTTTGCTATCGATTTTTTTGATCGAAAGTGAAATTTATTTCGTCTAAGTAAAGAAAAAGTCAAATTTCAAAATGATTTACACTTTTAATCCCTACAATAAAATATACATCAATAAAAGCAAACTTTTGCAGTGCAAACAAAACTATTCAAACCGAATTTTCAATTGTTTTTGCGGAATTCAGAACAGCTAATAATTTTGCTATCGATTTTTTTGATCGGAAGTAAACAAAAAGTCAAATTTCAAAATGATTTACACTTTTAATCCCTACAATAAAATATACATCAATGAAGTATCTATTCTTTAAGCATTTTATTAGCCTCGTTTTTGAACCAAGTCTTTTTGGTGCAATCAACAGAGTAAACAGCTCTGTTCGCTCTATCGAGCATTCACTGTGCAAGTATCTATGTGTGTGTTTGCTTGTGTAAACAGTGCTAAGTACACTTTAATGAATAACTGGGATTTGATTGTGAAATGCGCCTGCCTGGAAACTGCTGAACTAAACAGCAAATGTCATCACCTGCTTGGCTAGACAGTCATTCCGGCTGGATTTAGTACTCTCATTTAATATTTGCTTTTGTTTAAACAAAATGAACAGCGTGAACGCCTTCTTCATCTGCTTCTATACGTTTTTAATGGCTTTTTCGGCTAATTTTAAAAACCACGCGAAAATATTATATGCAAAGGCAGCAACAATGGGAAGCCAGAACCTGAGTCATGCGGCAAGTGCGTGATAGGCACACTTTATGCGTAGAATGTGAGATTATGTTATTATAAAAACAAATATAGAGAAAAGTTCTGCGAGAGCGCTAGCAATTTTAATGAGAAAAATAAATAGCGTTGAAACATTTTGAAAATTTGAACAATTTTTGAAACGTTTTGTGCAGAACTTCAGAGTAGGTTTTCTATTATTTATTTCTTGTATCTTTTAATCCCATTTGCAGTTATAAAAAGTGCATAAAAATATAGCGAAAACTGTATGAAATTGTAGAATCAATAATATGCATTATTTCAGCAAGTTTGTCAATTTAAAAATCTTAAAAAATGTCATAAAATTTCGTAAGGAAAACAACGCTGGGGTAAACGTTTAAGAAAGTGACACAAAGAAGCATACAAACTTAGTGCCCACTCTCTCGAGAGAACACAGTATGCTTAAGAGTTAAAAACTTCACTTAAACTTTGAATTTTAAACATGAAACTAGCACGCAGCAGTCAGCATGAGTTTTAATAATGAGCTGACGACGAACTTTACAGGTCTTACACTACTACATCAACTAGACAATACGCAAATGCAGCTGAGTAAATATTTTATATTGCCTTCCGTTTGCTCGTATTATGAAACCCAAGTAGTAGTAGCAGTACACATGACACACTTGAAAGGCCGTCGTCTAATTCGTTGGTTGTGCACACACAATGAACCTCAAACAAAACTGAAGACAATGCAACTGTCTTTTTGGCTAACGGAAACGAAACGAAAGGAACCGAACTGAACTACACTGAACTGAAAATAAGGAATAATTGAACTCGTTAAAGTTTCAGCAGTGGCCAAGTAGCCAAGAATGACGAGCACAACTAGACTATATGCATACAATATAACATACTATATGGGAGATGGGCGATATGCTAATTTTGCAGTCACAGTGACAACAGTGACGGTTACTTTTATATATATATATATCAGTGACAAATAACAGTGATTGTGAGCATGTTAGCAACATATAGAAATCTTTCTGCTTCCAGATTTCAATAATGTACGGAATGAACAGCAATAATAACATTTAAGTTATTTTGTCACCAAGGCGCAAACTGATAAAACTTGAACAGATATCAAAGATTGATAGATTTGTAATGATTAAGATAATTAACTTTCTTAAAAGTTGCCAATATTTCATGTCATTTCATTCTTAAAGCGCTGGAACATGGGCACAACATGGTCTGTTACTGTTAATATCGATATAGCACTGTTAATGTTAATATCAACAATAAAAGCTGGTAATATTTAGACTGTAACTGTATATAACAGGACTATAACTGTTAATAAATGTACAGAGACTGTTAATAAGAGGACTGTAACTGCTGGTAAGAAGACTGTTCATATAAATATCTAGACTACGACTGTTAATAAATGTACAGAGACTGTTAATAACAGGAATGTAGCTGTTTATAACAGGATTGTTCTTATAAATATCTAGACTACGACTGTTTATAAATGTACAGACTGCTAATAACTGTACTGTGATTGTTAATAAAAGGACTGTAACTGTATATAAAGGGATTATGCCTGTAGATATCTGCACTGTGATATATCAATCTCAGGACTGTGAAATCGGAACTATTACTCTCGATATTCAGTCACAGTGTGACACGCTAAGTTTGTCAGTCACTGTTATGAAGATATTGCACACGTCTCGTCTCTCTATACATATATATGATTATACATTCTTGGCAACTGTGGTTGCCTTGCTTGGCCAGGTTGCAGCTGAGCTGACCCAAATTGCTGGCCCTCGATTTGTGGTGTTTGTGCTTCTGTTGTGTGATGTAATAAGTGAAAAGCGAAATGACACAAAAGTGCGCATTGATTTTGCTGTGCAAAATGTGGGGTGGGGTACAGAGGGTGCAGAAGGGGGAGGTAGAGGAGGTGTGGCTGCTGCCTAGAGGGATGCACGTTGTGTGTTTTTTCGAGTTATGCCACAGACTATAAATTGATGCACTTTGCAGCGCTTTGAGCAAATCGCTCGCGTTCTCATTGTCAATTTTGCAGTTGGCCGTATTTATAGCAATGCTTTGACTTCATTTTGGGCCAACATTTCGCTTTCTACTTGTATGCAGTATATACATATATACATATATATATACATGTGTATATATATAACATGTAAAGTAGGGGTAGCGCCTGCCCCCGCCCTTTTGTTATTGCCAATGTGCAGCACACAGTGCATTTTGGCACTGAGCCAAGGAGAATTTTTATTTTTGGCTACTTGGCTAAGCTCACAGTGTGTTCAGCCTTGCGGCGCAAACTGCAGTAGTAGATACAAGATATGCAGATGTATATATCTACATACATACGTACGTATATATGTACATATATAGAGTGACAGCTACCTAGTCGCTGTGTATCTGTTAGATACTCAGCGTGCTGGCCAAGTTATGTAGGTTGCACTTTATACTACATACAATGTGCAAAATCAATAGAAATCAAGTGAAAACCGCATTCAAAATATCTTGTAATCATTTCCAAGTATGTCAAACAAGCTCAAAGTGTTGCTGGCATTGTGGGGTGACGGGGTTGACGGGGTGGTTCACAGAAACTGGGTCATAACATTGACCCATTTCAGTTAGTTGCAACTGAAACTAAAGCTGAAACTGAAACTGGGATGCTGTTGTGTTAGTTGTGACCTTGTACGCTGCTCTGAAGGTCGCTACGGCCAGCAAAGCATGAAATTTCTCAAAATTCTATATATGTATGTATATATACAATATATATGTTGTTTTTACTCCCCGTATTTTCGGTTTTTTGTATATAGTCGCATTTCAAAGTAGTTTGTGGCAGCGCTTATCTGGACACACGTGATTCACGCTGCTGGTCCAGACACACTCACCGCTTATCAGCAAGCTATTTATATATATTTTGCGGATGAATATGCCTGATAAGAGCGTCTGCAACTGCAAAACGTGCACAGCTAGAGTGCAAAGTATCTTTTGGTTTCAGCTAAACACTGACTAATGATCCAGCTACGAGTCGCAGCAGACCCCAAAAGATGATGTCATGTTGTGTACTCTTCAGATACGTATGTATCTCATACCTAGCCACAAAAGATAGGCAGACAGATAGACAAACAAATAAATGGCTGCGAAATTCTGTCTGCTTGGCTTGTTGACGCTAGCTGAATGCTAGCTGATACGACAATACTAAACTGGGCGGGGTACAAATTCCAAAAAGTATTCCCAATCCAGATAATATCAAGCGAATTTTACAGCTTTCGCTTGAAGAGGAATTTGTTGCTGTTTTGTCGTACATCATTTCATGATGAATTGCTTCAACAATTTGACAGCAAAATAAGTTAGTTAAAGCTTTAAACCGGTTCTCTCTTTGGAATTGCATAAAAATAAGTTCGCACTGTTGTTGTTGCTGCTGTTGTTTGTTGTTGGCGTTGTGCGCTAATTGTGTAAATCAATCGACATTACAACATTTTTGTAGCTATATTTCAGTAGTTGAAATGGTAAATTGTGAATCATTTTTAGGTATCTTTGGGGGGTTTTTGTTTTTGCGCACAGCTTTAAAATTTCGAGCCCCAGCGAAACGAAGAGAGAGGGAAGGTGGGGGGAATGTTGCCACAGTTGTTGTATGATTTGCTTTGCATTTCTGTGTCAAATGCAGTTTTCTGTCATCTTTTCGCACACACAGACATATATAAAATGAAATAAAACACAAAAAACACGTACTCATAACAAGCCTTGCAACGCCCACACACACCCACCCACACACACACACATGCACAGCTGTTTGTTCTTTTTGGACACAGAAATATTGCAAAATTCTTAAATTGCAAAAACAACAACAAAATACATCTGTCTGTGCATAGGTATATTTTGTGTGTATATGTTTGAGTGCAGTTTTGCTAGTATATAAGCCAATAAAATCTGTGTGTATGTGTGTGTGTGTGTGTGTATGTGTAATACTAGCTGCTTGTGTGCAAGGTCAAGTGGTTACGTTATTCAGTAAGCGAGTGTGTGTGTTTGTGTGTGCCACTGTGAAAATCTGTGAAATTGCGCATACGCCGCGTGTGCGCGTCTTGTTTAATTGGCAGCGCATGAATTTTGTAGCGGCTTTCAAGTTGGCCGCTTGTTAAAGCGACGCTTTAATTGAGATTTCATTGCAACAAATGCAATTAAAAGTAACTTTCCAGAAGGCAACACTTTTGTGCATTATATAATACAACAACAACAAACAGGGGCGCAGAGAAGGGGGGAGGGGACAAAAAAGAGGTTACAATTACGAGTATAACAAGCAAACTGCAGGCTTATCTAAATTTAAACTTAACGAAAGAGTTTGCCAAATGTTAGAGAGAGAAAGGTAGCATAAGACGGGCCATACGGGCACAGTGAGAAAGAGAGCGTGTGTAAATAAATGTACGTGTGTGTGTGTGTCGTGTGTGGGGTTAGCGTGAATTGATGTGACGGAAGGCGTAAATGAACCGCTGATTGTTTTCAATCCACCCACACATACACACATACACACACACACACACATGCAATGAAATTTAAATACAGCTTATTTAAAGCTCTAATTTAGCGGCATTTCCCAAAGGCAAATGCATTGAAATATTCACATGGCACGCTCATTGTTTTTATACTCTCTTCTGAAAGTGAAAATGAGCATATTGGGCTTTCTTTTCGACTATTGAAGTTGGTTTTCTTTATATATATTTATAATTTTATTGAAGTTCGAGCAATCAAATTTGGCAAATAAGATGTTACACTTAATTTTGCAACATCCACTCCCGTCCCCGCCCTATATCTTGCACATTTTGATGGCTAGAGTAACCATATTTAACACAAACAGATTGAGAACAGAGTATGCCGCAGTCGGGTTCTTACTTGTGGTTGGTTGCATAATGCGCATTCAAATTACAAATGATTGCAGGCAGATGCGCTGACAGAGTTACGTATGCCATGCATAGTTTATGCAATGCCCAGACACACACACACAGACACACACACACACACACACGTGTAGAGTTAAACAGCTGTTTGGTTATAATATGTACAACAACAATAAAGGCACGTTGCAACCGCCGCTCGCCTAATCCAAATTCCACAAGCTCCACAAGATCCACAAAATCCAAACTGCCAACTTTCGGACGCTTGACGCTGCTCCTTCTCAGTCGCAGCGGCAGCGAGAGCCGCCGCCGCCGCCTCGTGTTGTTAACTCGATGTGGAAATTAAAACTGACGACTGACGTTGGCCATGCAGCTGAAAGCAGCCAGCAGACAGCAGGCAGCAGCTGAAAGCAGCGCCATGCTGTCGACTTCGACGTCGACGTTGACTGCAGCTGCAGCTGCGGACTGCGTTTCGATTGTTGTTGTTGTTTTTGTTGTTGTGGTAAAAGAAAACTGTTACAATTTTAGGCCAATTTCTTTTTGAACGCGACGCGAACCGACAACGACGACGACGACGACAATTTCGATGGCCACGCGGCGTGAATGAAACTTGCAGCACTGCGTGTCCAAGTGTAAGAGTGTTTGTGTGTGTATGGTGTGTGTGTGTGTGTGTGTGTGTGTGGGGTGAGCTGGCATGGCGGCAGCCCAAAAGACGTGCAAAGGTGATATATACTAGGCGCTGGGCATTTATTTCTGTACGAGACGCTCTCGCTGCAACTGCAGCAAGCTGCTGCCACAACAGCCCAAAAACGCCAAACAACACACAAACACACTCATACGCACACACACAAACACACTTAAAGCTGGCAACTTTTCATTTCGTTCGGCGCAAAGTAAACTGCAAACTACGCTGCTCTAATGCTGAAGCGCAACTGTCAGCTGCTCAGCTCGTTCACAAAAGCTAACAATCTCTGTTGAGAGAGAGAAAGCAAGTGCGAAAGAGCGCGCGCGCGCTTGCAAAGCTGCTTAGCCGGAGAGCTTTTGGCATGGCGCCCACACACACACACCAAAATGGCGGCAACAACAACGAACAGCAGCAGGAAGCACGAAAGCTTTTGCTTTGCAGTTCTGCCCACTGACGACGCTGCAGTTGACTTTGTTGTTGCTTTAACTATTTGTTAACGACTGCTGACTGGCATTGTTGTTGTTGTTGTTGCTGCTGCGACTGCTGCTGCTGCTGTTGTTATTAAAGCATGACGCAAATGTAGCGCGGGCCCCCGCTCATGCCACAGTACTATGTACTATATGTATAACAAGCTGTCTCTCACGTTTGACTTGACGCACTGCCCGCTGCTTTGCCCTCTCTCCCACACATATACATACACATATATACCTATATATGTATATAGTTCTGTCTCGCTTGCACATAGCTCGCGAAATTTTCCCATGTCAGTTGCATATTGCATTGGACGTTAATGTTCAAGGTGATTTACCTCTCTGTGTGTGTGTGTGTGTGAAGGTGGCTTACCATGTGTCACACTTTTGTTAGAGTCTCCCACTGTGTCCGTGTATGTGTGTGTGTGTCTGTGCGCACATTCCACAATTATGCGAAATTATCGATCAAATTTTGTTCTAAGGTCAACTTAAATTGAATATTAAGTTCTATGTATATGTATGTATGTATGTACGTAGCTGGCCTCACAGCTGCTTTCGTAGATAATCTCGTCATGCATGACTCCATCTATCTCGTGCCATTATTTAAAGCGAGTACGTAATACATTTTGCCCCAGCTAGTCTATAAATGTATTCTGTGACAGGAAAGTTGATTCAATATGGTCGGAGAAAATGCATAATCGGTTCACAAAGGAATAATTTTGTATCAACAATATTGAAGCTAGAAAAAGCAATTTCCCTCCCTAAATATTCGATAAAAACAATTAGATCTTTCACAATTTTAAAGCTGAACATATGAAATTTGATATGAGCATTCCTAATGACCTTCCTAAAGGATTGGGCTAAGATATTTTTAGCTATCCCCACTTTTGTTCCCGTAAATTAGTCAGCTCTATAGCCTCCATACCATTTTAGCTAGAGTTGTGAAATTTGGTATGGAAGCAGCTAATGAGCTTCTTGAAAGATTTTGACAAAAATATTGTTGTTAAACCCACTCTCGCTTGCGTAAATAAGCAAATAGTTGAAGTAAATTAGATATACCAATATTAAGTATGTGTAGCGTCTAGCATGAAATGCTTGTAAATACTTTTTTCAAGAGGAAACTCCCTATACATAGTCATTGCTATTTTTATATATTCTCTCCTATGACTGACATAAACAAATAATACAAATATATATGTACTTTGTACAAGGGGATCCCTTCAAAGCTGTATTGTTGTAAATTGTTAATCATTCAACCGTTTAACTATTTACTCAAGTTGGGAAATATATTATTAAGGTATGCAAAGTTATATCATGGGGATAGAAAACAAATGGTTTTCCCTTCCGTAAATCATCAATGTTATTAGTTTCCAATGATTTTGGAAGTTCCACTTGTTCTATTTTTAATTCATTTTGAAAAGATAGCAGTCAATAAAACGTTTGCGAATGCAACGCAAAGTAGAATTACAAAATGAAGTGCTCTTGAGAGAATAAATGAAATAAAATTAGGAGCCCACTCACTGCACACATGCACAAATAAGTACACATACACAGTATAGGTACGTAAGTATGTGAGTCATGGAGAGATCTTTAGATATTCGTTTCATTTTTGGTATTGAAAAATACAAAGATGACATGCAATTATTTATAAGAGCAAAACTGGTTTCTCTGTACAATACGAAAGTAACACCTGATTTATTGAATAAAGTTATTATATTTTTTACTTGATTTATGCAATTTGTTCACTATTCTCTGCGTGACAGTTGCGTAATATCGCAAGTAATCTGTGTGATTTATTTATATTGCGTTGCAGTTTCCAAGTCAAGGATGATTTCATCATAGAACACGGCATGAGGTCATCTGGCTTGAACTTTGACGTAATGGGATAAAATTGAATAAAACTGCACAAGCTTTATCAGATACACAGATAATTGAGGTATATATATGTATAATACTCTTTGAGTATTGATTGCTTTGTAAGGTGCCCAAAAATACATTATATTTTACAATGCAAACTATTGATTGCATAAGCTTGAAGAGGCTAGATAAATTGGCAGCGTTGGGCCAGAAAATCAATTTCACTTTCCTTGACCTCTTGGCTGAGCAACAACAAGCACAACAACAACAAGAATTACACAAAGCCAGTGAACAAAGGATAATTGAGGGTCATTTGAAATGCAGAAGTGACAAAACGACGCTGCAGCCAAATGCAAATAAATGTCGAAATAATGTCAACGGGACGGGTCTGCTGCCTGCCTGCCGCCTGCCACTGCCACGTAGATACAATTTAGAAATGCCCCACAACACTCCACCCCACACCCCACCCGCTGTCAGGCGGCCCAAACAGCAGCCAAAGCGAAACGAAAATAGAAAATGCCAAACGCTTTTCATGTGCAGCGTGCAGTGCACGCGATTTGTTTGATTTTCCCAAACCGAATTGGAATTGCAGCATGAAAACGTTTTAATTGTTTTGGCCAACTTCAAAAATTTCACTCACATTATGATTACTACGGACTGTTTGTTTCTTCTGCTTCTTCTTCTTTTCTTTGACTGGCATAATTAAGTTTTCATACAAAAATTTTCAGAGCGTTGCTTTCGTTTGGGCGCATTGAAGCGCAATTTTCACAATTTTCCACACCGCCCCATACAAAATGTGTGCGTGAAAAACACATACACATACATAAAAAACATAATATGTCAGTTTTGAGTTGAAAATTATGAACAATTAAACAATTGAATTGATCAAATTATAGCAACTAATTATAATCAATAATTAGAAATGTGTAATAACAATTAAATGCTGAATATATACTAATTATATGCAATTTTTGTAATTTTCACGGATTTTCTTCGCTGGTTGCTTGCTTAAAATTAATTTTCTTTTTCTTTAATGATTCAATTTTCAATGATACAATTTTTGTGTTAATTCTTTTAATTCATTTTTCTTTTTCTTTTTTTTTGGATATATAAATGAAAATTTGTTAAACAAAGCTTATGGCTAAGAAACATTTAGTATGGTCAAATAAAAAATACAATTAAGGTTTAACTAAATATTGTAAATATGAAAAAAGAACTAGATATTTGAAAAACGAAGGAAAACAAAATGTTTGGACTTGCAAAGAAAATTAAGAAATGTGTCACGACTCACCCTGTGCAGGCATTTGCTGAGTTGTTCTTGTTGTTCAGTTGTTCTTCACTTCTTCTTGTTGTTGTTGTTGTTGTTGCCAACGGCCACTGGATACCACCAGCTGTGTTCACTTATTTGCACAATATTCAAAGCGAGCACAGGGTGTATCCCAGCAGCAATTGTCTAGAGCTTTTCACGAAAGCTTAGCGTAGACACAAACCAGCTGCCGCCTCTGCTGCAGTTGCTGTCGCTGCTGCTGCTGCTGCTACCGTTGTTGTTGTTGCTGTTGCTGCTTTTGTTGTTGTTGTTGTCAGCACTTGCACTTGCCTGTCCTTTCCACTTCGTTTTTCACTTGAAATTTCAGTTATGTACAAAACAAAAACATATGCTTTCCACAATTTCTCATTTTTAGTATTTCAATAAAGTGGTAATTGTTTATTTTGTGCTATTTATTATAAAAACTACATTTTGTAGCAGATTTTTTTTTTGGTTTTTTCATTTTTCCATCAAGGCTGCAAACCGAATCGCTTTAAGTCCAATATTCCAACTTTTGTATAATCAAAACCGAGTCCCAAAAATTGTCAAGCCTTTAGTTTCTTAAAGCACATTGTATTGTAAATGTTTATTTGCGGTAATCTAAAAAAAAACTAATCTAGATAAATTACTTGTAGGCTTTTGATGATTGGTAGAAACAAGCTCGATAAGGTCTTTGGTAGAAATGTGTTAAGCACATTAACACGAAAATTGTCAATTTAATTTGATCGATTAATATGGCTTGCTGCCTGATTAAGTATCACACAAATAATATACAAAGGATCGATACCTTCTTTGTCAAAAATGTTTCAATAATGATTGCCTTGAACTGTTGGTATTTTCAATTGTCTTACATAGAAATACCTTTGTATGTACACCAACCGATTCAAATATCTCCTTGCAAAACTTTTCCCCCTGATTAGGGGATTAAGAACTTGTTGGAATGACCACAAAAAGCTCAATGCTAATTAATGCATATTTAGAGAAAAGCTCATCTGCACTTAACCTCATTTAACGTATTGTCATAGCTAGCCTTTCGATACTATCGGATGGTATCGGAGTCACCTTATAGTAGGATAAGATTTCAATGATACAACACTTGGTTATGATAGTATCAGATGGTATCAGAGTCACTTTATATTAGGTTAATATTTCAATGATACAACACTTGGTTATGAATTATCTGTTGAGATCAGCTGTAGAAACATATCAATCATTAAGGTGCGGTCACGGCATTCTGCCACATTTAGGGAAGTCCGCAGCGTGTGATTACGGTATGGCAGGCTGCCACATAAATTTTGTCATTGAGATACGTGCTCACACGATAAGGCAAATCAAAGATTTCTATGGTAGAAACATGCCAATTTTTTTATATTTGAGTAGAAATTTTTGACGGTTGATTTCGTTTTTATCGTGTGAACGCACCTTAAAAATGATCATGCAGCTAGTTATGCCTGGTGAACGCGGTAAACTTTTTATGCCGTCCTTTTTAGAAGTTTGCAGCCCTGATTTCCATATTACAGTGCTCGCTAAAAATAGTATGAACATTTGAGAGACTCGTTTAAAGAACTGATTTTCCTTTACACTTGTTAGCAATTGGTTCACTCTAGCGAGCATGCACTGTAATTTAATAAGCATGCATTGTTTTAGAGTTTGCATTTGTTGTTGCCTGAATGTTGAGCTCTGCCAGCTGCGCTTTGTTCTAATCACTGAGATTCAGGACTTCCAGTGTCTCTCCTTAAGCACATACAGATACGCACGTGTACATATGTATGTATACAGTATATGCATACATACATATATATAAATAACTTCACGTTGCTTAGGCTTCTTATTTATAATATGGGCGTGCTTTATAGTGCGTATGTGTGTAAGTTAAAAGGTCAAAAGCGTGATAAAAGCAAGACAAAAGAGTGTTGCATATGCTAAGGCGCAGCGTGAAATAGAGCAATTTTGTGTGTGTGTGTGTGTGTGTGTCTGTGAGTGTGTGTGTGCACACATTCATTATTCAAAGTTTGTTTTCCATATGCTGGGCAAAGAACGTTCGAAATGCGCGTCACACAATACAGAGACTCTTTTTAGACACACACACACACACACACACACGCAAAAACAGACTCGCATATTTTTAGCTGTTAATCAATTTTCCACACCTGATTATGATATTTTCGTTACTTTTCGTGCTGCGCGTCAACCAATTAACGCACTCATATGGCAATTTTACACACACACACACAACGCCACCATGTTTGGTAGAGAGGCCTGACCTCGCCGGGAGTGCGAACAACACTGAACAAGTTTGCGTCAGACTGGCAGCAAGGAAGCCATTCAGCTAGGAAGCTAGCGTACCAGCAGCAGCAGCAGCATCCTGTCGGCTGCAGCTGTGTGCGCACAGGTGCGCGTCATCGTATTCCAGAAAATATGCAACAGCATTATTCGGACACACACACACACATACATAGATACGCGAGCATAAGTTAGGAGCAGGCAAAGGGGGCCATGAAAGAGAAAGTTTCGGCAGCAGCTGGCATTGTGTACAACAAAAGCAAACAGTTGGCTGACGTCGACAGAGACGCTAACGTCGCTGCCTTAAGTCGCCCACGCAAAAGCTATTCGAAGCTTTTGCTAGCTCGCGAGGTTTTGTTTTTGTTTTTGTTTTTCTTACATACCTCTACCATACATGTACACATGTACATACAAACATACATACCTGCTGCTAGCAGCACAAAGCTTAGCCTAGCAGCGCTCTCGCAATCGCTATCGCTATCTCTCTTGTCATCGCTCTCCAAACTCCGACGCTCTGCGCTCTACGCTTTGGTTTTGCCGGCTCGTTGTGCTGGCGACGTCGCTGCCGCGTTAAGTTAAATGGAATAGCTGACGAGCGCAACAATAAACAATTTCAAGTTCAAGTTTGTTCGCACAGTGCGCATGTCATGCGCCATTTTTGTTTGCCCGCTCGCTCGCACACGCATACATTAGCATTTGGATGCACTTTCATTGTTGTTGCTATTTACCATTTTGTCGACTCTATAGCATTGTGTTCATTTTTCTGCTCTCTTTGCTGTCGTCATCCGAAATGTGAACACAATTGTTGGCAATTTCTGTTGCTCTCTCTTCCTCTTCCACTGCTCGCATGATTTATTTTTTCTTTCGTGTTTACTTTTATTTCGCAGGCCCTTTTTTCTTTTCTGTTGTGTGGTTACGTATGTAGGCGTGTGTGTGTGCAGTCTTTGTTGTTGTTGTTGTTGTTGTTGTTGGCTCACTCGACTGTTGTTAATTAAATTTTCGAGCTGACGCTGCTGCCACACTAAAAATAAATATACAAAAGGAGATTTTGTTTGAAATTCTTTAGGTAAATATCAGCTTTGCAAATAATGCACGCAAAAATTATTGATTCAACATAAATTCACACACACAAACACACTCATGTACGGGACATTTGAAAGTAATGCATATGTACATATGTACATACATATGTATGTGTCTTTATTTGACTATGGTGCCCATAAAGTTATAACCCTAAAATTTATCATGCAGTTTGTTCCATATTGTTTCAGCCATAACAGTTAATTGAAAGGATAACAAGTGGTGTTTCCTTTAAATGCATCCTCATTGTCATCCTCACTTGCATTTTCTGTAAGAACAGCCCGTAAGATTGAATTATTTTTTTCTTACACTGAGATATTTTAAGGATAAGATCTGAATAAAAATAAAAATATACAATCTACAATAAAATAATTAAATAATTTTCTTTAAAGTGAACATCTTTAGTATAATGAAAACCCTTGGGGTAAATAAGTTTTCTTTATCGAGCGTCCACTGTACATACATATGTATGTAAAATGGGCAATGTTAGTTTTTGTTGTTTTTTATGTTAACTATTTATAGATTTGTTATTTTTTTTCACAAATTGACTTAATCCTAATCATTGAATTGATATGCATTACAAAAATTTGATTAACATGGATAGGAGGAAGGGGACTGCGGGTGAAGATTATTTTTGAAATTAATCATTGCCAATCTTATTTGCAAAAATGCATATATTAACGTAAATAGTTGATTGTTATTAAGGTACATATTTAATAAGAACAATACTCTCTTATAAATATACAGTGTACGCTCAATAGCGCGAACAACAAAGGGATCTCTATAACGCATCAGTTGAAACATCAGTTTCTGAATGATTCTCGCATTACCAGGATTGAAATATTTGTATGTAAAAAATTCCAATATAGCAAACAGTCAGTTCTTACGAGTTGTTAATTTCATTGAGAGTTCACTGTTTCTATATATATGTATATGTATATACGTAGTATAGTTCTATTTTCAACTTTAAGAATTACAACTCAAAGAAACTCAACTTTACGCTTCGCTTACAAAAAACCGATTGTGTCCCTCTCTCTGTACTTATCGATATCGCTACAATCGTAGTCTCTTCTGTAAATGTTATTGTACATGTTATGTTAATGTTAATTTAACACGACCCTATGAATGCAGTAATAGCCTGCTATTTTACATACATATGTACATACTTATCTTTTATATAATAAAGTCATAAGTGAGATAATCTACATACTTCGTTCTCTGAAGTATTTTGATTGAATGACTAACTTTAGTATGAAGTGTCAGTGAAAATTCACGTTCAGCTTTTCATTTTGACAGGCTTACATTTTGACAAAATCGGAACCCGATATTATATAGCATAAGAACGATTTGAGAGTGTGGGTAGAGGATCTATTACTACAGAGGAAATCTGTCTTCCCACCCCCTTTCCAAGTTCTTTGTGGGTGGGTGTCAATATTATTCAGTGCAACGAACTCAAAACTATGCAAAATTAAAATAATATTCATTTAAATATGTACTAAATTTCCTTGGTCATAAAACTCAAAATGTATAAAATGTTGATGGCGTGTTTTGGTCAATTACCCTATGGCATGGGGAATTTTGAGCAGTGCATTTCTGTGGGGGGGAACGTGGGCGAGGAATCGATTTTGGTTGTCAGTGTGTTCTGTTCTCGTTGTTGCTGTAAGCTAAAAAATTCATTAATTCGACACGGCGCTGGCGTTTAATTAAATGAAGAGCTAACAATATTTGCCAGTTTCTCTTCTTGTTGCTTTTGCTTGCCATGCGGTCAGACACATGGCGTATAGGGGCTGGGGGCTGTGGGCGCGGCAGGGGTAGGATCAGGGCGGTCGACTGCGATTGCGATTGCAGGCGAGCACAGTAATCGTCAACATCAATTCAATTAAAGCTTCGTCGGCAAATTGTGGTGGAGGCAGAGGAGCGGGCGGCTGATAGTGAAATCAAAATGGCATAACGCATAGCGCAAAAAATGCGAATAAGTGGCGAAAAGCGAACGAAAACGTCGAAGGTGTGTTTTAACTTTAAAGCTGTTACGATTTTGTGCTTCATCGAGATAGAGATAGAGAGAGAAAAACTGTGGTAATTCAAGTTTAATATTTTCTCTCTTTTTTTGTGTTGTTGTTGCCTATGTTTTGTGTTTGATGCGCGTTGCCTTTTGGTTTTGCTTTTCGTTGGCTTCCTCTTCCTCTTTGTTTGACGCTGTTCTCTCTTTAGCTTGCCCTCTCGCTTTGAACTGTTGTCTCGTTTCCCGCTTGCGCTGCGAAACGTGCCAAACTGGTTTATCACACATTTATACATACATATACACACACACATACCTACAACAACATACCATACAGCCGCAGGGAAGCAATGTGGCAGCTGTTGCCTATTCACTCGCACTCACTGGCCGCATGTACAACTAGTATCTTAACCTTGAACTTGAAACACATACAGCCCGCCGCCACCTCGACACACTGAATGACAACAACAACGAAGCGACGCTGACGCCAGCAGCGACGCCATCACGAGAATTTGGCTTTTTATTTTTGCTGCGTTCTTCTTTTCACTCGTGCCATGTGTTATGTGTTTGCGCCTTATTGTTATGTCTGTGTTTTGGCATGTTTTCAGCTTTCTCCAGTTCTTCATTTCTGTTTTGTATCAAGTTTTATTTGCTGCTTTAGCTTGCTGACACAATCGATTGTTATCGATACCTATTGATGGTAATCAACACTGTTCCGATATTGTATAGAAATTTGAGTGAATATTTGAAATTATTGTTTCAATGTTGTTTACGCATTTGATGCTTTCAAAATATTCTTTATACATTGTATCAATAAATGCTCGTATTTACTACAATTGATGGTATCGATAGTTACACATTTAACTAGAGGTGTTAAGCTATTGAAAGTATCGATAGTTTTTTTTTTAAAGAAGTATTTATTGTTTCAACTAGAGTAGTTTGGGCACCGGCTTTGATCTCTTATATTAATAAGGTAATTAAGATCTGATTTTGTTTGGAAACAAACATAGATTCCACTTTTGGTTGCAGAAAAAAATGTTTTTCATTACAGAACCAATTGTGTTCCTATATATACACAGATATTTATGATCTTCCTGAAACCAATATCATGAATTAAAGCGATTTTTATTTAACAAAGTTATTTTTGGACAGACACATACTATATATAAAAACAAATTTTGCTTCTTACCTATATAATCTATAATTTTTCGTTAGCTGTATGTACAAGACATATGTACACATATATCGATAGTGAATGAAATTGAAAACTATCGATAGTGTCATCGCAGCTTTTGTAAAATCTCCCTATGACTGTACTTAATGTTTTGTAAGTATATCCCATTTATTCGAGTATTGGCATCTAATAGGATGACGCCACTTTTGCACTTATCGCAGAAGCGTAAAGATGACGGTGGGACTTATTGCCCCAAACCTCCCTCCTTCCTGTTGCTATTTATTCGCAATGACGTAGGTGGGAAGGGGGCGCGGCCTGCAGGCCGAATGTTACGTAAACGTTTTCCAAATCTCACATACACAGAACATCTTGTGTAAACAAAAACAACACGCAAGCAAACTTGACTCAAGTTAAGATACAATTCCATAAATACATATTGAATGCGGCGTACTTGTTGTTGTTACGGTTATTGCGGTCTATCAGCAAGAGGTTGGTGAAAGCAATGACGGGGCAGGAAGGGAGCCAGGCTTAGATCTTGATTGTGAACCTGCTAGATACAAATACATTCATACATGTGCTATGTATACTATGTACACAGATGAGTGGGCAGCGAGAGAGTGCATCACGATATTATATTGCATTGTAATATATAGTACAATTTATATACATATATACGTATACTGTGTATAGAAACTTTGTTGTTTACAATTTCAGGGAACTGTTCGACATCTGTCATGGCATTTATATAATATACGAGAGGGATGGAGGGAGCCAGGGTGTAAATTGCTGACCTTAAAAAATAGCAAAAGCAGAGAAAAATTTGCATTGCTTTAATTTTTTCAAGCAAAATAAATGACAAAGTTTCCAAAGATTTGCTTTAATATATATTAGTCATAGCACGATTAATTATATGATATACATTAATCGATTATTTTGTCTCAGTTCATGATTTAAGTGTTTGGCAAAATGCGTTTCGATTAATTGAATCTTTAATCGATTATATGCTCAAATAAGCACATCACTATTTGCGCGTACAACATTAAAGGTGGCAAAGCAATTTGTAAAGACTGATTATGGCTCAAACATACAGCAAGTGTGGAAATATTATTCCAAAACTTATGAAAAAGAATTTTAGTGCCAGTTGTGTGAATAGCAACTAAGATATTGCAGTAACACATTCATTTTTCTTCGATTATTTGCGATTAATAATCGCTCGGCTTAAATTCATCATATGATTCAATAATCGATTAATGAAATTTTTACCATCTTTGCTTTTAACCTCAAGTCGTAGTCGAAGCATTTGTCTGAAGTGCTTGATAATTTTAGTTCTAAAGCATTCGTCGTGCGAAGCACATCGTTAAGGTAAAAACAAATATTTTCTAAAAAAAAAGTCTCAAGTCAATAGAAATTAAAAAGTTTCCAAAATTAAATAGGAAAAATAGTTTCGTCAAATCCTAAGACCATGTTCTTCAACTTGTAGTCGGCAGAGAAGCCGCCCTTTGGACTTTGTCGTCAACATTTCTTTGGGGAGTGAACAGACTGCATTGTGCTCGTTTTGACTTTGTCAAAATTTATGCGGATTTTGCAGTTGATTACTGGCCAGGCCGGTACAGATCGACACCTCCCGTGCCTTATGTGACCACATTCTGCTGCATGAGAGTGGAAGAATGTAAGGATGTACGCATGTGAACTTACGAATGTTGATGTTAACGTTGTCCGAGATACTGTGCAAGGCGTCAGCATATGCGTTTTAGTTGGTGAGTCATTACTTGTATATCGATAACAGTTGAAAGAAATCCAAATTAGTTGTCAAAGCAAAGCAACTATGATTGCTTATGACTTGCAAAAAATTCCTTAAGTATCTATCTCGGTTAACGAGAAGAACTAATCGAAAGCTAAAATATGGTGCCTCGATTAAATCGGAAAATTTATTAAAAAAAAGAACAAGATTCGATTGCTTTCAACTGCTATCGAAAAGTAACAGCAAATAAAATTCTTTCAAAACAATTACTTGGTAAGCCATATCTCAACTATCAGTTATAGTAAATGATTCGCACTATATTTTAATCACTTGCTTTAACATGTGTTTATTATACAAAGCAGATGCTGTTTAAAAGATTCGACCATAGTCCAGCCCTGGGTGGACCACAGCTTAGAACAGTTTGTCATTTAAGAAGCGGTTCCACTTTGGATTGGATCAACTAACAGTTTACACTTGGCAATACACGTACTACGGGTATGTTCATACATAAAAGTATCTAAAATTATGCACACTAATTGCTAATTATTAACAGATTAAGGAGCATATCAATTTGGAATTCTACTCCATTATATGGGAATTACGCTAAGGTAAAGTATATGAGGTCTTATCCCAAGTTTCAGCAAGTTTCAAACGATATATTTAAACAGGTATCGCTTTGAATATGAAACAATATTTGCGAATCATCTGTTTTCCAACCAACGCCTTGCACGAAGAAAGGTATTTACAATGAGACATGCCGCTCTGCATCAGTACCCAACAAAATTTGTAAGCTCGCATGTGTACATCCTGTCATTCCTACGGTAGCAGCAGTTAGGAGCACTCAACACGGGAGGTGTCGATTTGTATCCTCGTACACTTGGCCAATCATCAAGTGAAAAATCCGAAGCGGTAAACAGAACGTTTGATAATGTTGTTCGCGGACTTTACAGTCTGTGCACTCCGCAAATAAATGTTGGCGACAAAGTTCACAGGGCGACATCTTTGCCCAATACAAGCTCAAGAACACGGTCTTGGCATTCCAGGACGTAATTTTTGCTTTGAAATATTGTGAATATTTACATTATAGTCTACTCGATACTATTTTAAAAAATATATTTATATTTTTGTTTGACGATAGTGTTATACACGACGAATGCTTTAGGATTAAAATGATTTCACCACAATTTATACTTTTTTCTTTTTGAAATATTTTAACTGGCGTCTTGGAAAATATATTTTTGAGTTGGTCGATTTCACACGATGGATGATTATGGATCAAAATAATGAGACAATGTCGGTACCGCCCCCATAATATCAGTTGGATGAGACTGATAACTTTATTGTACAACGTTGCAAGTAAGTTGATGGTCAAGAAGATACTGTCCCACTTGAAAGCAAGTAGGAGGATGATAAGAATGAGGTGGAGTACTTTGACGTGATGCCATCCCAGTCAACTGGTCCGTCTAATGATCCAACCAGTCATCCGTATCCTCGACTTCTCTGTCGATTCGTCAACCATTCAACTCCAATTATCTGTTGTCTGAGGCTACAGCAAATCCATCGACTGCTTCTCCTGGCATCGAGGTACCATCAGTATCAGTGTTTGACAGGAGCCGCAACTCATAATTTGACTGTGGGAACAGATCTGAAGGAGTACCGCCTGTCCTTTTTTGTTACAGCAAATACATATGCGTTCATTGAACGCAACCAAACTTTTGTGTTGAAAAGTGCAGAGTTACAAGAGCTTCTAATTTGTTCAAATCATTTCAGTCATTAAATGGGGAAATTCTGATAAACAACCGCAAATTGGCAACAGAACACATACAATACACACATACATATGTACATATTGTATTCGCGTAATTTCTATGGAAATTCATTATATTACTTTTTTCGTTCGCTTATAAACTTTGTTCGTTTCTTTTGTGCTTTACGTTCTTTGCTTGATAGAACTGTTTATACTCGTACAATTACGTTTTTTGCGCGTTTGTTTTTCTTGCGAATTTTGCTTCTTTTTTGTCTTAGTACATTTTTATATGTATTTCAAAAAAAAATGCCGCGGGAAATAAATGATTGGAAGAGTGCCGGGGAGCACGTATGCATGTATGTATGTATGTAAATGTGTGCCTGTTTGTATGTGTATGTGTGTGACTAGCGTTATATGTATGAAATGTTTGCAAACTTTTCTTTAAACAATTGTATACGTTAACTGTCTTTTCACAACAGCAACAACCACAAAAGCTATCGCAAATAATGTATAAAAAAGCTAACTACGACGCAATTCAGTTTACTCACATTCATTTCTCGTTTTAGATTCGCGTTAAATTTTTTGGCCTTTTGACGCTCGCGGCTTAAACGAGGGTTGCTTTTGACATTTTGCGTGATAGGACCAAA
The DNA here is from genome assembly GCA_037075165.1 of Hirtodrosophila histrioides. Classification (NCBI taxonomy): domain Eukaryota; kingdom Metazoa; phylum Arthropoda; class Insecta; order Diptera; family Drosophilidae; genus Hirtodrosophila; species Hirtodrosophila histrioides. Next base: position 8,640,964 of record JBAMCL010000390.1, on the reverse strand, counting down.
ACAACAACGCAGTATGTATATGTACATATGTATGTATTTACATACATACATATATATATATCCCGATTTTAACTATCGTTTTATTTCCGCATTCCGTACTGAGATTTCACACTAACTGCGCAACGGACACGCGGGGATGCGTACAGGGACTACACTGCGATCGGTTGAAGGTGCCGCTGCTCAATGTCGTCGCTGTTGAACGCAGGCCGCATGAAAAGTTCAATGTATGTTTGTCGTCGCTGCGGCAGCGGCAGAGCTTGTATCTTCTAGTTTTCGCTCTCACTAAACGCTCAACGACACTCACACTCACACTCACTCTCACACTCGCGCTTAAGTTTCGTCAAGTTTTTGGTTTCTTCCTGTTCCTGTTGTTCTTCCACACTGCCACACCACCTGGGTTGCCCTACTGCCCCACACACCGATGTTGCCATCAGACAACACAGTTTGGCCTTCAGCCTCAGTTTTCTCAGCTCTGCTCGTTTGTACTCTTTGTCATTGTCAATCTTTCATTCATACATTCTACGTGTCCCTTATAATAGCCAGTTCTTACGTTTTGACGTTCTTATGCTCATTATTTGCAACAGTATATGTACAAATGTGTGTACTTCTATCCGTATGCGTGTGCGCTCTGCAATTGAATGTGTGTATGTATGTGTTGCCGCTTCGCTGTGCTTTTTGCTCACCTAAACTAAAATCTCTTTTCAGCTGCGCACATTTTATCTATGCATGTACATATGTATGTATATGTATATGCATGTGTGTGTTTGTGAACATGTGAGCTTTACTTTTGCTTTTTGTGACCGCCACTCAGTTTCTGTTGTCGTGCTCGGCATCTTTTCGTTTGCCCTTTCTGCATTAGAATAACACGCATTGTGAAATGCAGAGCTTTTCTAGGAGAAGAGGACTGCTGACACAGGCGGGATCATGTCGCCATAGGGCAAAATAGTCACGCAGTACTTACACATACATATACATATGTATGTGCTCACATATATAGGGCTGTTAGTATTTAGGTTAGAATGCACATATACATTCATAAATGTATGTATATGGTTTAAGGATTTAAACCGGTTTTTAAGTTCAAACCTGTTACAATTTCCAATTTCGTTGAAAACTTGCTAAATAGAAATTCTAAGGTGTTCTGAATTCCGAAAAACAACTTTGCCTGAAATGTTTTGTTTCTTCGAATTTGAATATTCGAATATGGCTGAAAAAATGAAAAACGTTTCCTTTTTCAAACGCAGATATTTATTTAGTATATTGGTCTTATTTTTGGCGCAGTATGCATATAGTATGTATTTGAATTATGTACTTAATTCAAAAGATATCAACAACAAAAGTTACAAATCAAGAAAATACAAAAAACTGCCTTTTATTTGAAAATTTTATAAGAATAGTAGATAACTGTAATTGTCTTTGGTATCTAGTTTCTTAACCTTAAAACGCAATACAATGTCCTTTGTCCTTTAGCCACCCACACATCGATTTTCAAGTGTTGATTTGCTTGTGTGCTATTTCGTATGAATGCAATAATAATTAATTCTAATTTGTATTGAAATAAATCAATACACATATGAATGCATATGTATATTTATATATACTATATTCCTTGGGATAAAATAGCCCTCACAAAACTCGCTTATTTCATTATGATGATATTATGAGGCTTGCTGTGCCCGAAACCACAAGGATCAAGAAACCGAAATAAATAATACTCTATAACAGAATTCAATTGTAATCAGATTTTCTAACTGACGCAGGTAGTATTATAAGTACTATAAATATATATATTCTCCCTTACCTTCATCATCCTTGGGGCGAAAACGTTTCCTTTCCTTAAGCAGTATATTATAGTTTTCCAATTTGATGATGCAATTTTTCATTTATTTCATTTTCACTGACATTTTTCGTATGCATTATTGAAATTTTGTATATAAGCTGAACAAAATCACATGTTTGACACGTAATTCTCGAAGGTAGATGGGTATTTTCACAAACTAAATTCGTATTCAGATCCGTTTGCTTACTTCTTCTTATTTTTGCTCGGATGTACGGAAGCACATACATACATATGTACATAAATGAATTGCACTTGAATAATTGAAATTCATTATTGTTGTTTTTAAGCAATCACAATTATTATTTCGATTGTTTGCGCTGCGCATTTGACGAGCACTATTCAAATTATTTTGTGTTTTTTTGTGTTTTTTGTTGTTGCACAATTAGCTTGCAATTATTTTTGCATTGTTATAGTTACTTAAAACATTTATTGTTGCCTCAAATGTTACTTTTCATTTCAATTGTCATATTAAAAAATAATTTAATTTGACATAGTCATGGATATCATTTGCGTGTCTAATTAAATTTACTTGAATCAACTGCAGTTGAGCTTTTATACTCAGTTTATTTACTTAAGGCTTGAGGCTTGATACTCCTGTCACTGATTTCAATACTGGGGCTTTTGCTGAGGATGGTATGTTGTTCACTGCTCGCTTGTCGCGCTTTCAATGCCAAGCACAGCGGAAAATGCCACAGACACAGGCCGTCGTAGTCGACGTCGCCGTCCGTCGTCGTCGTCGTCGTCGTCGTCGTCGTCGTCGTCGTTGTCGTCGTCGTCGACGTCCGTTTTGCCGAACGTGTTGGCTGCAGCTGCGGGGGAGCGGTCAGCTGCGTGTACATTCGAGTTGGCAGTTCTAGTTCAATTATAAGTTCAGTCGTTAACTGTTGTTGACTCATGAACTGAATCAGAGACTCGTTGGCAGCTTTCGTTCAGTCACAGGAACAATATAACATATTTATAATTGGGGTGAAATATTTAGCAGGCTTGACGTCACCTGACAATTCAGGGCGCATATAGAAACATTGATATGAGAAGTATTGGCTGATTATATAGCGCTATTTCGGATGCTGCCAAGCATCCTCATCAGTGACCTTATTGTTAGAATTTCTTATCCAAACTTGTCCGTATATGAATGGTATTCGGCTAGATTCGAACCCAAGTGCTCCCGCCTGTAAGGCCTTAACCTCTAACCCACCTGTTGTCCGATCCTGGCTGGAACTAAATACTTTCATCAACAGGTCCATTTCAAATTCGAAGTCCCTACCAAGGCTTAATCCCTTTATCTAAATTAACAACCCTTACACAGTTCTATTTTATATATTTTTTAGAACGGCTTGTATTGAACTTTAGTCTTTTGTAAAAGCTTCGCTTTTTCATCAAAGTATTAGTTCGGTTCAGGAACAATTTCGTTCCTAAAGCTACGTCGTACATTTTATTTAGAAGTTCAAGTGAACCTCTTCTGAACGAAACGACTCAACTTTACTTATGTATTTGTGCCTGTGTGCGTGTGTGTGTGTGTCGCTGAGTCAGCCGGAGTGCAGTCAGCGCCAAAATCAAAACAGGCGAGCAGCCGAGCGAGCCAAAGCTTAGCTCAGCTCAACTTGGTTCAAGTTCAAGGATATTATGTAATAAAGCGAATGCAAGAGCGAACAAACTAAACACTGAGGTACATAAACACAGTAAGTGCATGTAAAGGAAGCTGTTCCCTCATTCACACTAACACAAACACAGATAGCTAATACACTATAGTGCACAGACGACTCTGATCTCTCGCCCACAGACATTGCCGATGTGTTTGCTGCTTTTAACTTGTGCAGTGTACCCTGACCGCGCCTTAGTTACTGCCACTATACACACATGCATATGTATGTATGTATGTATATGTATGTGTGCATGTGGGTATAGTGCACATACTCGTAATATATAGGTCTTATGTATGTATGTACATGTATGTACATCATCTACCTATTAGAGATGTACATTGTAGTTCATTGGAATGAATCAGTTCATTCGTTAAACTTTAAAGCTTGAAAGATTCTTTGTCGTTTGCTTATTGTTCCTTAAATTTATTCGTTTTGTTCGTTTCAGTCACATGACTGTTCCTTTTGAAAGTTACTATAGTTCGTTCAACTAGTTCTTTCGTTCAGTTTAGTGAGTCGAAAGTGTTATTGAACAATTAGTAGCAACACTGCTACCTACAATATATGAACATACTCGTCTGCTGGGTCTAGGTTTGAGTCTGGGGCTGGGTCTGGGTCTGGCTCTGGGTCTGGGTCTGGTCGTGTTCTGGGTCTAGTCAGAGCCTGGGCCTGGGCTAACCGGGTTGCAAATTCTATATAATTAGCTCACTTACTGACTAACTACTGCAACACAGCAACAATTTATCTATGTATGTGTATATTATATACAATTAGTTGTAACCGTTTTTTTTACTGATAAATGTGCGTGTGTTGCAATTTTCGAGCGTCTTTGCCCTTTGCCCCCTTTTGACGTTCTTAATTGAATTTATTTGTAGGTATGTAAGCCTATGTACTACATATGTACATACATAGTATGTTTTCTGAGTGCGCTACGCTCTCTGGCAAGTTTGTTTAATTGTTTAATTTAATTAAATGCTACAACTGCAACGTTTGCACACGTTCGCATCTATAAACAAAGAGCATCTGTATCTGTATGTGTATCTGTATCTGTATGTGTATCTGAATCCGTATCTGTGGCCTGCACCTGTATGTGGCGGCTGCCTTTGCTGCTACTATGTGCAACAGATGATATTGCATGCCCTGGCTTTCATAAGCTTGCAAATCTGCTGCTTTTGTGCGCTGCGTTCTTATGTCATGCGCAGCGCTGTCTTTAAAGGAAATACAGATAGTACACATACATAACTACACCCAACTGTACGCCCATATATAGCAACTGCTAAAATTGCAGTTGCAGATGTGTAGATGTGCTAAAGTGTTGCAAGCATTGCAGAAGATTCTCGAATTTACTGCGTGTTGTAACCCTAATTTTTTCAGTGTCGCAGGACTAAATATTACCAATACCTGAAACGTTTACTTCCCTTTTCATGTCTTCTTACAAGGCATACATATATGTACATACATATACAGTAGATGTTAGCAAATTAGAACCACTTGATTTTTAGTGTGAAAAATTCAAATTTCTGAACAAAATTTATATTCGAATATAATTAAAAAATGGAGAAAACTTACTTAAAAAAATAAAATAGATTCCTTTTTTTTATTTTATTTAATAAAAATGAGTAAACGAAACTAAACAATCCAGTGCAATACATTTAACTTGTATTGTTTTAAACTATATACAACAAAACATAAAGTTTCACTGCAATTACATCACATGTACATACATATTATATTTTTTTAAAATAAAAATGGAATATTAAAAAAAAAACTAATTATAATTGCGATAATGTTCAAAGCTGTTCAAAGTTTTACAAATTTTAATTCTAATTTCTGGATGATTCGAATTTCAGAGAATTCTAATTTGTAAGCTTCTACTGCATTAGATACACACAAATGCAGTTGTGTCTCAATGCGCATATCGTGAAATTCACAGGAAAAATAAAAGTAAAATTTAATTTTTAAATTTTCTACTAGGCTTCTGATAAATTACGTATACGTAACGTTACTTAATGAAACTGTACCTCTGCTTGTATCATTACACTGAGCAAGTGTCAGATATTTGGCTTGAGTCACTGTGATAACCATCAGAGATTCATTCAAATCACAATATTCGTATTTATCTGGTATATATATTGTTTATTATGAAGTAAGGATTACAGTTATGTAAAACTAAGTATACGCCTAGGTAAACACTATGAATATGCAAAAGTTAGACAAAAATATTTGTTTACTATACAAAATTGGCATAAATATTGTTTTGTATACAAACAAACTGGGAAGCGTTGCGCGGCGGCGGCGGGGAAAGGCAGCTGAAGTCGAAAAACTTGGCTCAGCGCAATGTAAATATGTACACGCCTCCATACATATGTACATACAATACATATGTGGGCAAATATATAGAAGCACAGAGAGAAGAGAGTAGAATGTCTATCTATAATGGATAATCGTATATCTAATATAAATTCTGTATTCGTTGGGAAACGTGAAACAACAGCAGTACCCGAACGTGATGAAATTGTGTCGCGAGAGAAGCCAGGGGACGCGAGGGGGCTGCGTAAATTTCGTAAGCTCTGTGTGCATTCGACGTACGCTGAGGCAGCCACAGTGCCACACAGTGGTGCAAATTAATAAAAAACTGCATTAATACGAAGGGCTTGCCAATCGCAGTAAAAATGTTGAATTCTGGGGGTTTTTGGTATCGCTAATTTTGCATATACCATAGCTGGATATTTAAACGAACTCAAATGGCGTTTTGGGGGGTTTTTTGGATCGCTGATTCCGGATCTCAAGTCTGGTTTTGATAAAAACTTTCGATATAAAGAACGTTTTATAGTATGTGACTCAGTTTAAGACACATCACAGAATTGTCGAGCTTTCATGGTTTTGAGACAGTATTAATTTAACTAATTTTAGGAAGGAAAGTGCTACCTTCAAAGTGCCTAAGACATATACCCTTGCAACAATGTTTTTATAAATTTATCTGAAATGTCATGAGACTATTTAAAGTATAATACAACTCTTAATTAGTTTGAATATAATACAAACATTTTTTATAATACAAAAACTCATTTTTCACCCGATGGCAGCTATGTGATATAGTGTTCCGATTTTGACCAAATTTGGTCAGGTTGTATAAGCTTTTTAGAGACTCGGTTCGGGTGAGTTTGGTTAGGTTATCTATATAAACAAAAAAGTTTTTCATACAAAAGCAAAGTCTTTGACCCATCATTTCTATGGCAGCTATATGTTATAATGGTCCGATCCGACTGGTTCCGACATATGTACAGCCTGCAGTAAAAAGAAAAGAATTTTAATTACGATAGCCTAAAAACTGAGAGACTAGCTTGCATAGAAACAGACGGACAGACGCGGCTATTAATGCTGATTCAGAATATATATACTTTGTTGGGTCAGAAACGTCTCCTTTAGTCCATTTCACATTTCGAGACAAAAGTATAAATACTGGCATCCCAAAATTCCGAGTTGTGAGTTTGTTGAAAATTGTATTAAGGTTGGATTTTTGGTATTTGGGACCATAGTGCAGTGTTTAGCAACGTATCTGCTGCAACAGCCCTTACTTGCCCCGCTCACGCCTTTATGCCTTTGCCCAGTGAAGCGCATGACAAGAGTAGGTGACCTTGACAGTGAACTTGAAATACACGCTACAAGGATAGCGTTGACGTTTGGCAGTGTCTCTCTCTCTCTCTCTCACACTCTCTTTCTCTATGTTTGAGTGTGTGTGTGTGTGTTTGCGAAACACTGTGGATGAAACGGCGAAGGCGGCGGAGGTGCTAGCAAACGAACTGAACGAATAACCAAACTCAGTGAGAGCAAACGAAAGAAAGAGAAAGAGAGAGCAAGGCATGCAAGCATCGCATGCAGTCGGCGCAAAGCTCTGAAAGCTTTTGCGCTGCAGCTGCTGCTTTGGCATGGGGGCGGTCGGCTGACCGACGATGTACGTACTAGTATATGTACCTTATATGACTATTTAATGGTAGTTTTGCCAAACTAGCAAACTTCTCTCTCTCTCTCTCCCCTTATCTAATTTTGCGCTTGCTCTCACACGCTATTCCCTATCCATATGGATGAATCATCGCGGTCCCAACGAATGCGACTTGTTGTCTGCAGTCAACATTTGAAATATGTGCCAGAAATTTCGCTTTCATGTATCGCTTTTGCAAGTGCGGACAAGGGGTGACTGTAGCTGAGGGGCGCTTTTTATGCAACGCAGCCAGGCTAACAACAAACATATTATGTGCATTTATGTAAGAGCGTGTGTGTGTGTGTGTTCACATACATATGTTGCCGCTCTGGATATATCTAAATGATATTCATTTCGATTTCGTTCGCCACTTTCAGTTCGCACTAGTTGCAACTTGGACTTTGTATTGTTTTACGTACTCTCAACTTTGACATTTGGTGTGCGCGTGTGAGTGTGAGTGTGTGCATTCAACAATAAGAGCTGATTCTTTAATATCCCACCCACTTAATAGCCTTTTGAGTGCAGTTGCGTCAATGGCAACGTCAGCAGTTTCAAATCGGTCTGAGGTCCGCAACTTCGCCTAGGTTCAACTAGGAGGCATTTACTTCCTTTGTGTTGTAAACCCTTATCTTAAGACTTATTTTGTCATAGTGCTTGACATTTCAACTGTTGTGATTTTACTCTGGCATCTAAGAATCAATAAACAAAGCTCCGCTCACACACACAACCAAACCACAAACGAAAATTCTCTTGTTTCCATAAAATTCAACGTTGCATTAGAAGCGCAGCCCCCCTCCCCGTCCCCTGTACGCTTTAAAGCACCTAACGCTTACGCTTACGCTTACGCTTACGCTTACGCTTACGCTTACGTTTACGCTCACGCCCACAACAGCCGAATACCGAAATGTGATACAAAGCAAAGATACGAACAAAGATGCAAGCGTAAGCAACCTACGATAAAACTGAGTGCAATGTAAGTTTCCAACATTACTGGCTGTGTGGAATGAGGAATAAAATAAATTAGGCTGTGGTTGCCACACTGGAAGAGTGAAGGGGGGAGAGAAGGAAATATATAAGGGTTACCACGGCCTCTTAGATCGTTGGCAAATGCAATTGGAAAATTTTCGAGCTTTCAAATTGCCAAAAGGAAACAAACAAAATAGAATGCAAGTATAAATGTTCCAGTTGAATACACCCGACTACAAGACACCCTGTGCCAAGTTTATGATATTGTAATATCCAAAATTGTAAAATAAATATGTAAATATAAAACTGCAGTCTCTGAGATCTACGCGTTTATATGTATGGATATAAGGACGGATAGACTTGGCTAAAGAAACTCGGCTGTTTGACTTGATAAAGAATATGAATATATACGCCATATGGTTTGAGATGCCTCCATCTGGTTGTCACCCAGTTTTATGACCTTCTTACACCCATTTTGTGGCTACAGGGTGTAAAAAATAACTACAAATTTAGAGCACAATTCTAGACATAGCGTAGCAGAGTGCCAGAGAGAACGTGCTTATGTGCAATGTATATATGTACATCCATATGTACATAGTTATGTGTATGTGAGTATGGGATAACCTTGAGATTGCTTTGAAGAGAGAGAGGGAGAGAGAGAGACGGACAGTGAGAGAGAGAGAGTGTGTGGGGGAAATGCAAGCGAGCAACGTTGCAGGCCCGCTTTCTGCTTGGCTGTATGTGTGCGTTTGTGCTTGCATGTGTGTGTGTGTGTGTGTTTGTATGTACTTCAAACTTTTCGCTTTGGCAAAAATTTCTTGCGTTGCGTCTCTGTTACCCTCTATCTCACTTGCGCTCATGCTCCCGCTCGCTCGCACTCTGCTCCTCTCTCGACAGTTTTTTTTTTTTTTCGCAAATGCAATTCACGTTCAAGGCCAGTATCAAAATGCATTAGTATGGGAACATACACACACACACACACACACACACACAGAGCTGTATTTGTGTATTGGTGCGCTGCTGTCGTCAGTTGTCAACTGTATTTGCTTTTCTGTAAAGACGCTCAGATGCAAATAGTACATACAAACATGAGCAAACTACATGCATATGCTTGTACATATTTACATCTACATATGTACATGTGTGTAGTGCTTACATACATACATACGTATGTGTGTGTGTGTGTATGTACGTATGTATTTGTACGTACCTATAATCAATAACTCGCAGCTTCTTGAAATTACTATGTCTGAAACACATATCTTGAAGTTTGTCTTTAATAGCTAATAAGGACATGCGTTCGGGTCCTTTCATCGCACGTGGTTTTCCGAACTCCGTCCGAAGTCCTTAGAACTCAAGTAAATTTGCTTAAAGTGTTCATTGTTATACTTGTTGGATATATCCACTTACTTGCAATACAACTCTGATTACTTTACTTTAGATTTATAAGATTCTTAGATCCGGTGCAATTCTCTTCCCGCGACCATTCAAAAACAATAAATAACTTTTACAATTGTTTTCTAGTTACATACATATGTACGTATGTACATATATGTATGTATGTATGTGTCCACTTCAGCTAGATTGTGCAGCGGAAACTTGTTTCGACCACTTATGCAGGGCGATTAGATAAGACACAATTCTTAAATGATAAGATAGCCGCATTTGCATAGAATTCAATGAGGTGATTACACCTTCTATTCAAATGCAGGTACAATGAAGATTCCGCAGCAATCCGAACTACCTAGTACCTTGGTACAACACGAAGTTAGATTTAGTTTGAAGAATGCATCTCCCCATGATTGCTGGGAAAAAGTACAGGCGATGTACCTTTAGGTCTGTTCCTCCTATCAAAAAGCTATCCTGCCAAATCGATTGTAAATCCGTATTGTATCCGTATCCGTGAGGAAGTTGACGTTGCGGGACAATAACCATCAGTGCACAGTGATCGTCCTCCGATGTTACTTGGATTTGAGCTGCAGGAGCTGACAACTATCAACTTGTAATTCATCAAGAACGGCGTAGATGTTTATTGAACTTATTGGCTTGATATGGAAGCCACAAAGGAGGCCGAGCTTAGAGGACCCACTGATAATAGATCTATGCCAGGAGAAGCGGCCGATGGATTTGCTGCAGGCTCAAACAATAGATAATTGGAGCTGGATGGATGGTTGACGAATCGACGAAGAAGTCGAGGATCCGGATGACTGGGTGGATGGATCATTGGACGGACCAGTTGACTGGGATGGCATCACGTCAAAGTACTCCACCTCGTTCATGTCATCCTCCTCCTACTTGCTTTCAAGTGGGACAGCATCTTCATGACCATCAGCTGATAGATTTTTACTTGTAACGTTGGAGTACAATGCAGTTATCAGTCTCATTCAATTGATATTATGGGGACAGTACCGACGTTGTCGCATTATTTTGATCCTAAATTTGTCGTGAGGAATCTGTAAATTCAAGACTGTATTTTCTAAAAAGAAGTCTTGAGTAAATTAACATTTTAAATATTTTTAAGGTAAAAGCAAAAGTCATGTTGTAAGTATTTTAATTCTTAAGTAATCGTCTTGTAAAAACATATCAACAAGTTCTAATAAAAATATTTTTGTAAGTCTCATGTAAATTAATATTGAAATTTTAATATTTTAAAAGTAAAGAGCAATAAAATCGTCCTGGAATCCTCAGCTTGTATTGGGCAGTGATGAACAAACACGATGAACTTTGCTTGAGGAGTTGGCGGACTGCGTTGTGCTCGATAAACTGTTTCAAACGGCTTTCTTCATATGAAGACTGGCCAAGTGTACGAGGTTACAGATAGACAACCGTGCCGCGTGCTCTCCCCACTGTTGCTCTCCGAGGAGAGCGATTGTATGTACAATGTTGTGTGCGTTGGGAGCTGATGCGGGGTGGCATGCCTCATGGGTGCCAGTAAACCATATGTCCAGCATGCGTTCCAATTGGTTAGTGAGTATTCAGTATGTTGGTAAAGTGAGCAAGGTATATGTGGTTCTGTCCTAAGCGAAGCACTGTTCCAAACAGCTATCGCTTTGAGAATAAATCCATCGAAGGAACAAATCAATTCGAGAATCATATGCGGAGTCAAGCTTTAAATGCTTAAAATTAATTAAATACTTAAAGGTGGACTCCGCCAAATGATTCTTAAATTGATTTTGCCCATTCGTTTGAGTTATTCACACAGCGATACATGTTGGGAACAGAGCTTACGTTTGTGATAAAACCGCATTTGCTTTAACTTTGCTTATACCAAACCAATAAAGTTGCCTTATCGTTAAATATTTAAGGATTCCATATTTATGTAGTCTTCAATCTGTCAATAATTAGCAATTAGTGTGCGTAATATTAGATACTTTTATGTATGCAACGTACCATTTCGTTTATTGCCAAGTGTAAATGGTTAATTAATCCGGTGGAGCCGCTTCTTAATTGACAAAATGTTTTAAGCTGTGGTCCATCCAGGATTGGAGTTTGGTAGACTCTCCTGATCAGCACCTAACTGCTTTGCTTTGAATATTAAATAGATGAACATCAGTCAAAGCAAATGAGAATATAGAACAATCAAATACTTTGACAGTTGAGTTTTTGCTTACCAAGTCAGGTCGAAGCAATTGTTCCAAAAGAGTCTCTGTTGCTATCGATAGCAGTTGACAGCAATCGAAAGCAAAAGAATCTCTGTTGTTATCGATGTGAAGTTTTGCAAAATTTAACCGATAGTTTAGTTATCGCTTAGGTCTTCGCGTTAGCCGACACAGATACTAAAGGAATTTTCTGCAAGTCACAACTGAGCAATCAGAGTTGCTGAGATTTCGATTTCATTCAATAATTACTCACCAACTATAAAGTATACTGACGCCTCGCACGGTGTCAGACAAAGGGTCTTTTATAGCATTCATCAACTCACAGGAGTACCAGCATCTAACTGTTTTAAATAATTATGTCAGCCAAAGCAAATGGGATAAAATTTAGTCATTACCAAGGCAAGTCGAAGCCATTCTTCCGATAGATATCGATAGCTGTTGAAAGCAATCGAAATTTGTTGGTAATTTCTGCTTATTCCGCTTCTACTAAAGGAATTTTCTGCAAGTCACAACTAAGCAATCAGAGTTGCTGAGATCTCGACTTCAGTCAATAATTACTCACCAAGTATAACAAATACAGGCAAAGGGTCCTTAAAAGCACATCCTTGCGCACTCCTCAGGCAGCAGGCAATGGTAGAATTCGGCACGGAAGATATCGACCTGGCCAGTCATCACATGCAAAAGCCGCAAATCTTTTGAAAAAGTTACACCGTGCACAACGCAGTCCACTAGCTCCTCGAATAGAAGCTCGCAATAAAGTTTAACGGATGATATCACTGCCCATTACAAGTTGAAGAACTTCGACTTGGGATTCCAGGACGATTTTTTTTGCTGTTCACTTTTCGACTTAAAATTTCATTTATTTGAGACTTTTTTTTTTTTGGAAAATATAATTTGCACTTTACTGATGTGTCTTGCACGACGAATGCTTTAGAACTAATGATTTTGTATCCGAGGCAATTGCTTTCTTTGACTTGACTTATTAGGCAAACCCAAGGCACACTTTGATGGGTATTATAATTTTGTCACTAAAATGTGTTAAGCTGTGTGACCGATTGTCCAAAGCAAAAATATACCATTTTCTTCCAAAAAAAAAGACCAAAATATACCATTGAAGTGCCCTTAATAAACACGGACACACTGTGCACTTTTTTGGTACATTGTATAGTTGCATACGGATAGATATTGTGAACGTTCGATATGTTTTGAATACTGTACTGTCACGCAGAGTGTAATGCATTAAATGAGACGTTTCCGATTCCACAAACTATATATTCCTGATCTATCAATAGCCGAGTCGATATAGCGATGTCCGCCTGTTTCTATGCTAACTAGTCTTTCAATTTAAAGATATTGGAATATTATATAGTTTATACGAACCAAACCTTCATAAACGAAAGACGTTTCTTAAACAACCTAACAACTTAAGACTCGACCGATCGTCCCTATGGCAGCTTTGGAGCTCTGAAACTAGGAGTCTCGATTTCTTAGAAGCAGATGAAAAGACGGACATATACTAAAAATATATATACATACATATATATATTTGGAAATATTTTTAAAAGTTAATATTGGAGAAATAAAGTTTTTTGTTATTTGTTATATAACAAGACTTAAAACAAACCTCCATCATTATTTTTCTTTCAAAAGCTTTTGAACTTCTTAATTTCAAGAAAATGGGGTCGTACGAAGAGTTTTGTCCGCCACTGTATATAAAAAAATCTCCTTCAATGCGTTATCACAAAATCAAAACCCTCTAGGTGGAAATAAATATTTAGGTACCCACAAATATCACAATCAATATTTTCAATATCACAGGGATTTGACGAATCTTTCATGACTTATATAAATGCTCAGAGATAGGCGATGTGAGAAAACAGTGCAGTCAGGCGTGAAATCACAGTGACTGTCACTAAATATATGTAGTGATTATAAACATTATTATAATGGCTAAATGCTTATTATTGTTATATTATTTAAATTTTAGTATTTCGCTATTGTGCCCCCACAATGCCGTAATCGCTAAACAAAACAGTGGGGGTGTTGTAAATGGTAGAAGGGGGGAGTGGTGGGATGGATAGGAAATAGGGTAGTAGGGTAGTAGAGTAGGGTAGCAGGGTAGGGTAGAAGGTTGGATAGGTTGTCTAAAATATATAATACAAAATCGCTTAGCATATTTAAATTTCCCGACTAGATTCATATTGTTGCTTGACTCTTGTGAGGTTGTCCCCCTCGGCTACGCCTCTGGCTGGCATTTGTTTATACTCGTATGCATACGTACATACATACATACATCTGTTCATACCCATATATTTAGATGTTTGATAGAATGCGATTACACACTAACAAACACATTTGAATGTGTGTGTAATAAAAACTGCGTTGCATTTTATTTCGAGCGTTAATTTTTAACCAAAAGCGAATTGTGTTGCACATGGGTAAATAATATAAACAAATAACTAACACAAACTCTGACTAGTAACACTTAACAAATGTAAACAAACTTTGGGAAAACTTAAGATACTCTGTGCCGAAAGGGATAAATAGTAAATATATTGGGGTTGTTCAGTGACCGTCTGGCCGTCCGACTTTTAATCAATCAATCACGTCCGTTAAAGTGCTACGATTATTTTTGACACTCCCACACCCAACCCCGCATTTCGGCTTAAACACACATTTGTCTATCAAATTTAATATGAGGTCTACCGAAGACCTTATTGAAAAATTGGAGCAAAAATATTTATCCTGCGCTTACCCCCGCAGACGTGAATGATCAAAATTTCAATACATATCTATGTGGCTATAGCTATAGAGTATATAGAGTCACCAAATTTTATATACGGATTGATCATGTTCTCCCTGAAGGATTGTAAACAAAATACTGTTACGCAAAAGAAATCAGACGGGGGAAACAGAGTAAACCGGAGTTGGGCTCTTCTGATTGCGACATTCTTACTTGTTGTTTGTCTTCACTTTCAGTACCCATAAAATGGGTAAAAGGGGATACTAAAACAGTCAAATTGTATATAATACACATAAGGAGACAAACTTCGAACCTATAAATTATATATTCTCTTGATCAGCATTAACCATCCAGTCGATCTGTCTGCGTTGCTCTCCATCTTTTCAAATTCGCACTGCTCATCACGTTTGTTTTCAGTTCCAGATATTCCCCCGCACCCTCGCAAATCGATAAAAACATTTCATAGCAACAATTTTTAAGATATAGCCTTGAAATCTGGCATGCATGATTTTTGGGTCGTTCGTAATACATTATGCAAATTTCAAGTTAATCGGTTAATAAACACAGAAGTTATTCAAGAAACTTGTTCCAGTTCTGCAGAGCGGGGGAAACGCAGCGGAGCTACGCCTGAAATGGTCTGCTTGATTGCACTATGTCAGAGCTGAGTCATCTGTGTGTATGTTGTAAGAAGATGTGCTAGGGAATTTCAGACCTCGGTACAAGGTGTATCGTAGTCAGTTATACCCGACTATAGCATTTGTACTTGTTCATACTGTTTGTTATAATGAATGCAATGAATAATAATTTATATGATCATGTATGCATAAAATATGAATGTGTGTATGTGTCGAGGTAAGGGCGTTATAGGATTGGTACACTCATTTAATGTTGATCACAGAAAGATGTAACATACCTATGTTGAAACCGGTTAGGATGTTGTCCAAAAGGGTTTATTATGTAGCCTTGAAAATCGAATCAAATGAACTTCGCATACAGCATATAAATTCTTATTGCCGTCTGATATACTAGTTAAGTATACTAGTTCTAACTGGGTGACATATGCATAAATTCCTTGGCCATATGGAATTATGGAATATGAGCAAACAAAATATTTAACGGGCGCCGGGCAATGCAGGTATATGACGATGCAGAATCTGTCCACATTTTTCTTGTTTAGAGGACAAGGTCACAGCCACGAAGAGAACAACCCAATACTAGGGAACCGCCCAATTGCACTCAGCACATACTACTCTCTCTCCCTCTCTCTCTCTCTTCCTCGCCCTATCTCTTTCTGTCTCATGCACACAAGTTCTCTCTCCCGCTCCACGCTCTTTGGCGCTCACGTACCTAGCACAGGTTGCCCTCGCTCTGGCATTTAGTTGCGAGAAGGGTGAGGGCGAGCGCATGGTCGTGGGCGTCCCCAGCTGTTGAACTGCAGGAGCTGCTGCACGCTCCGTCACTAAGGACGATAGTTAAGGACGCCGGCGAACAACATGCGTCAGGCGAGCCCCATGGACATTACTGGCCAAAGCTGGCCAACATATTCAACATTGATAAGCACTTGACACTAATTGCATCCTTGTCAGCACAGGCATCCTTATCTGTCTATCTAAGTTAATATTTGCACACTTGAGCTTCAGAACCTTCGATTGTGATAGCTGTAACTATCGAAAGTAATCGACAATTTATGTGAATAACACAAAAAGTGTTTACGAAATGTTGGACATTCTAAAGTGAATGGGTTTTTGTGTTTATAAACAAAACAAATAATCCATTAGATGACACATAAACATTGAAATCAATTTACTAAATTTACAACGCATATAAGCTTATTGTTTTTACGATATTGCAGATCTATGTAGTATCTAAAGTTCCTAAATGCACATAGAATTCTCTCTTATCGTCATACTCCCCTAACTTTACCGGCACGTTGCCAATTTCCTTGTAGTACAAGGAATGAAAATTAGATTTCTCATCAAATATTTATAATATTTATTTATTTAAAAACTAATCATATAATTCTTAAAGCTATATGACAAGTGTGTATCAGCAAAAGTTGCCAGGACCTTCAGCTGGAATTATATAAAATATTACATAAAGAACTTATTTTTATAAATCTGAATTTCCTCAAACTGGCTGTTATTATTATTATCATTTCTTTTTATAAAGGTGATTCCGAGTAATCTATTTCGATTACCTTAAACAAGATGTCAAAAGCACATGCAATTGATTCATCTCCTGAGCGGTTTTCGTTCTCCCCTCCCTTGAGCAAACAACCTGACCGAAATTCGGTCACAACAGATAGGTTTATGTACATATAAACATACTATGTATGTACGTACATACATATATCTAAGCATACACATCCTGTAGATTCACATGCGGTGCAAGTCCATATACAAATATCTACATTGAAATACGAGTGTGCGCACACACACAAATGCATACAAGTGCATCTATATATACTGGTATGTACATACATATGTACACTATATACATACGTGTATTTTGGCTGTGCTCTCTTGCCTGTTGAATATAATTGCACAGTAATACCAATAGATGGCGCTTATCAATACAAAAAGCTTGCCCGAAAGCTTAGTCAATACACAAACCATATAAGTATGCTTGCTTTTGATTGTTATTGTTTGCTATAACGGATCCATCAGGTTTGTCTTGGGGTTTTGGGGCCGACAGCATTAATTTTAAACAATTTCACTCACTATTCAAATCAATTCACTGTTTTCGGTACTTCATTTTCATCCCCAAATTAACAATACTTTAATTTGTAGTCGATTCTCCTCAATTTCGCAACTGTTTTTGTCCACTTTCGTCAATTTGATTTCGAATATCAAAACAGTTTTTATCTAATATTTAAAAATTTATAATTAATCTCTGTATTTTATTTAGTATGGAAAATAAAAGTTTTATGCGACGGGTGTTCGCCGCCGCCCCCCACATCGAAAACAAAGCGAATTCAAATTGGCCATGTTAGCGAAATTTTGACCTGCGTCGTCGCTCTGCCGTTAAAGATGTAAAACGTCATAGTTGGTTTACACTGGCGTCCCAGCAAAATCTTATTATCCCAGTTAGTCATGGTCTTATATTTTGACTCAGACAGGCCGCGGGCTGGTTCGGCATACGTCACTGTGTTTTGATGAGAACGAATTGGGTGCTCGAATGAACGATGTTTATGATCCGATCCG
Source organism: Hirtodrosophila histrioides (assembly GCA_037075165.1). Classification (NCBI taxonomy): domain Eukaryota; kingdom Metazoa; phylum Arthropoda; class Insecta; order Diptera; family Drosophilidae; genus Hirtodrosophila; species Hirtodrosophila histrioides. Next base: position 8,622,991 of record JBAMCL010000390.1, on the reverse strand, counting down.
ACTTGACTATTTACAAAAAATGAAATTTGCGAAGAACAAAATTTGGCTTTTTTATACTATGTTCCCGAAGGGTAAATAGTATATTGGGTTTGCGAAATGTCCGTCTGTCCGTATGAACGCAATTGTTTTGCCTTTATCTTTGAGCTAGAGCAACCAAATTTGGTACACATGTTGGTGTATATCGTCAATTTGTAAAGTGTCAAGATCAGGCCCCCACCCCCACCCCCATCCCCCAAAATTTGGGGAAAACCTGTATCTTCCACATTTTTAAAGCTAGAGTCACCAAATTTGGCATACACACTAAAGTTGAGATTCCTGACAGATCTGCATTAAAAACCCCCCCCCCCCCCCGCACAATTTGCCTCCAACCCCCAAAAACAAAATAATAAAGAGGAAAAAAAAATGGGCCCCCAAATCCCTCCCCAAATAACCATTTTCCCCCCACACCAACCTTAAATCAACCCCCGGTTCCCCTTCTTTCCGAACCCACAAATAACCAAATTATATCGGACTGGGAACATAGTATTCTGCAGCCGGGTGCTTCCGACTGCAACGTTCTTACTGGTTTGAATATTGTTTCTTGGCATTCTGATTTTTTAAGTGGCAACCGTGATTTCATTCACTGTTCGCCAGAACCAACAATAGCAAAAACACGCACAATGCGTAATGTTGCAGCTTTAAATTTCAACTACATGACCCCCCACCCTCAGCCCAGCTACTCAAACTATTGCTATTCAATACAAATTGAAAGCACGCACAATGCGTAAAGTCAAATCGCAGCATGATTGAAAAATTGCCATTGGAAATTATTTAGTCAGAAAGGTCGCTTCCGTGGGCGTTTGTTGTTTACCCAGAACTGTCACAGCCGACCAAGCATATACTATATTTGATTACAAGCAGATAAGTTGACAAATTGATAATCAAAGTTTACCCAGCAATGTTGCAAGTGGCAGGCTACAATGTTGCCGGTGTGGCAGTGACAGCTTTTGCTCACGGAAAACTGACCACATGTCAATGCAAAGTAACTTCAAAGCGTCGAAATGATGCCTAGCAGCGGGCAGTGAGGGTAGGAGGGTGCAAGGGGTGCACTTGAGCTAGGGCAGGCTAGGGGCGTGGCAGCAGGTTAACGACTGACAATTGCGACAACAATTTCGCATTCGCATTACGACATATGAATAAAACGTTGCTCGATGCGTTTAATTGAAAATTCATAGGCGAATAGTTGGCCAAGGGGCTGAAATTGGCAATGACAATTAGTGTTTGTCGTTGTGGCTCTATGCTTGTGGCTACTACCCGGGGTTGAGAGTGTCTCCACCCACGCCCACTCAATCAAACAGTTGTGGCCTCCCACAAATAATAGCACAGAATGTGTGCAATAGTTAATTACCAAAACAGAGACGTCGTTGACCCTTCAAAGCTAAAACCCAACTCGGAATTTCAATTGTGCACCTCAAAACACTGAGAAAAACTTTTGTATATCATTAAAAGTAAATAATGTTTATAAATAGTACAAAACGGAGGAATATGTCTGAGGTCATAATACTTATAACAAGAAAAAAAAAACATAAAATTGAATGGAATGTTATGTGACTTTGTATGAAGTGTATCTGTATGTATAAAAGAGCCCTGACCGATGTTTGGCAATAATCGCACAGCCCAATTGGTTAGAACTACTTAGAACTGAAATTTTCACAGCAGTTTTCATCTTTCGATCGCGAAAATTTGTGAAAACTGTTGTAGAAAACCTTTTTACTCCCTGTACCCATAAAATGGGTAAAAAGGGGGTATTGGATTTGTGCAAAAGTATGTAACAGGCAGAAGGAGACATCTCCGACCCTATAAAGTATATATATTCTTGATCAGTATCAAAAGAGATTTCGATTTGGCCATGTCCGTCTGTCTGTCCGTCTGTCCGTCTGTCTGTCTGTCCGTCTGTCTGTCTGTCCGTATGAACGCGTCGATCTCAGCAACTATAAGAGCTAGAGACACCAAATTTGGAATGTAGGTTCCTGTATACCATACGCAGATCAAGTTTGTTTCTGATCTCAGATATCTCCCCCCGTTCCCCCGCAAATCGATCAAAACGTTTTACAGCCACAGTTTTAAAGATATCGCTTTGAGATTTGGCATGTACACTACTTCGGTCACTCTTAATCTACTGTGCAATTTTCAAGTCGATCGGATAATAAACACGGAAGTTATTCAACGAACAATATTCAGTACTGGAGCGAGGGGGGGAAGAAGAAGCACAGCCACGACTTGAAATGCCTCGCGTACGCTGCAGCGCGCTGTGGCTCGCGTGTGTGCGTGTATGCTTTGTGTATGTGTGCATGCATGTGTAAGAGACGAACATATGATTGGAAGTTTTAGACTTGGGTACAGGGAGTTTCGTAGTCGGGTATACTCGACTAGAACATTCGTACTTGTTAGTTATCATTTTTATCATCCGATTGGCATCATTCGAAACTGAAAAGCTGGGGAATTAAACTTTTTTGGTTTCAAACTTATTTTTATATAGAATTCACCTCCACGATTTAGGGGGAACTATATCTCCAGGGCGGGATAATTATGGTACGTTATTTTTGTGAATTTCATAATTCTAACGCAAGCAGAAAAATTTCTCATTTAGACTTGATTTTAATCAATAATTCAATCCACAATTATAAAGCTACTTACCAAATTTGACTATTTCCTTCTTAGATGAGATTCTTAAGATATCAGTTTACTGCACTGGGAACAGACTATATCTTAGTCGGGAGATTCCGGGTGCAGGGATGTTAAATGTTTTCTCTTATCTAAAAATTAAAATCGTGTTTGCATATCTTCGAACATATGTAAGTATCCAAGTAAGGCCTTTCTGATAAAGAGCAACATTCTCTTTTTTCTTTAATTACCGGAGTTAAACTAAAGCGCTTAGAATAGTTTGTCCATCGAAGGCGTCGTGAACAGAGCTCAAACATATTCGAATATTTATTTAAACGTTTCATATGGTACAAATTAAGTATCAACTTATTCAAAATGAATTATCTCAAGTCGAGAAAATCGCTGCACATACTATGTTCGTCAAATTTGGCGCCATATGTGCTATATTTCTAATAATAGTTTATAATAGTAATTCCTCCGTCTCCTTTACAATAACAATGAGGCAAAGTTCTATGCCTGCAAGCCAGGCTACTCCAACTTGTATTCAAAACGTCTCCAAGGAGATATCTACGAGTACCACGGCTGAAGAAGATAATATTTCAATGCAGAATCCAGAACAGTTAAATTCATCATCAAGCGACAATGAGACCATGGGTAATTATTATGCATATCTAAGTCGCAAATATTTATTTTATTCTAATAAAATTTACATAAAGGCCCCATGATATTGGAAAATTATTTTGTATACACCTCAAGATGCCAAATGCCTGCTCTGAATCCTTTTACACAGGATGTGCTAAAGATTTTTAATACTACATCGTACGAAAAGTGCGACTCCAGTAAAGATATGATATCTGTGCTCTATAACGAAACTGATCGTACCTACAAACTGCATATAAATGAACCGAATTCTATATGCTGCTACAAATCAGTTGAACGTTTCGGAGATGGCGCTCAAGCGGACAACAAGTATAAGTAAGTGGAGTCCTTCCATCTAATAGTTAGAATAGAGATTTACAAACACTAAATTAAATTACAGACTGCTGCCATGCAGCAATTTTCATCAGAACTTTGTGGTCCCCCAACATGTGAAGGCTGTCATCACCGAATGTCATCGCTCAAAGGACAAAAAGCAGCTGCAACAAGACGCCTTTGGTTTTGTGCAACCAATGGAAAGTGGGGACAATAAATCACCTAATGCTAATGAAAGAAGGCCAAGTGTCCTGCTCTGGGGCATCGATTCCATGTCGCGAATGAACTTTCAGCGCACCATGCCGCTCATGTACAATTATCTGAGAGAGGAGAACTGGTACGAGCTACAAGGCTATAACAAGGTGAGTCCACCTTGCAAGTATTCCTCATTGAAGACCCAATAAACGCTTTCTTTAAACAATTTCCAAAGATGGGCGATAACACCTTTCCTAATTTAATGGCTATACTGACTGGCTACAACGCCACAAGATCACATTCTGTGTGTCGGCCAAATGCAGTGGGTGGCCTGGACTCTTGCTCATTTCTGTGGAAATCCTACAAGGAGCGTGGATATATCACAGCCTATGCAGAAGACTGGAGTAGGTGTTCCACGTTTAACTACAACAAAAAGGGTTTCGCCAAGCCACCAACAGATTATTATCCACGTCCGCTCATGCTCGCCCTGGCGAAGGAACTCAAGAATGTATTTGTCTCAAGTATTCCCTCCTGCGTAGGACGTCGACACTATGCCGAGTACATTTACGATTTTGCAGTACAGTTTACTAAAGTTCACATAAATCAATCCACCTTCGGAATGTTCTGGACAAATTCCTTTAGTCACAATAACTTTGCTTTGCCGTCTTCTATGGATGTTAAAATTGTGGAATATATGCGTACATTGCGCAAAGGTGGAGTGTTTGACAACTCCATTATTTTGTTCCTTAGCGATCATGGAATGCGTTTTGGCCCACTGCGCAAACTGGACAGTGGATTTCTGGAGGAACGAATGCCCATATTGTATATTTGGTTACCAAATTGGTTTAAGGAAAAATATCCGAAGCTTGCGCATGGCCTGCTGCAAAATAGGAATCGATTAACTTCACCCTACGACATCTATGCAACCTTAAGACACATCCTAGAGCTAGAGACACCGTTAGCTGAGTTACCAAGACCTGAGGGCTGTCCCAGCTGCCACAGCGTTTTTTACGAGGTAGTCGAAACAAGAGATTGCAGAGACGCGGGCATTGATGATCATTGGTGTTCTTGCAGCTCTTTCGAAAAGATATCGCAGAGTGAGAAAGTTATAATGAAAGTCACACAGCAGTTAATCGATGCTACAAATTCTTACCTTGCTACCAACAATTTAACCAAATTTTGCCAGACTTTAGAGCTGTCAAGCATTGAGTCGGCGCAGAGAAAGATTAGTGTAAAATCGGATATATTGGAGTCCTATCTTGTCAAGTATGCCGTGGAACCAAAGAATGCTCGTTTTGAGGCTTCAACATCTTGGAACAGTAAAACTCAGAAAATCTCCGTTAATGTTACTGCTATTAGTCGTTTGGACTCATATAGTCAATTCTCTAAGTGCATAGACGATAGTATTGCCAAAAAGTATTGCATTTGCTTCAATAATTAATATAGTTAATTAGCCCAATATCACTGGATGCACCTGTTTGTTTGTTCTATAAAATAAAGGTGCTCGTAAGTTTGTTATTATGTGAACTTATGAAAACTCATTAATTATAAGGTTTAGTATAATCATTCAGCTCTAAGAATCCCAAAACATAAGTAGAAACGTTACAGTCGATAGTTCAAGAGATCATCAGAGAACGATATAAACCACCGTATGTTCCAAATTTGCACAAAGCCAATATGCGAGAATGTCTCTCTTTAAAAAAAAAGAGTTTGAAAGTATTATTAGTATATATGTATAAACTAATATGAGTATCTCTTATCTGTACACTGAATTTATTTTCTTGCATATATTCTTTGTTTATTATAAAATCGTCCTAAAATTGTTTGCAATAGGTCAAGAGGGCCCCAAGGATCATGTATGCCAAAAATCCTAAATATGTATATATAGTTTTAAAATTCTTGCTGTAAAACGTTTTTAACGATTTTCGGGGGGAGCGAGGTTGAATATCTAAAATTTAAACAAACTTGATTTGGGTATTGTATAGAGGAACGCACATTCCAAATTTGGTGTGTCCAGCTCTTAAAGGTCCTGAGATTGACGCGTACAAACGGAAAGACAGAGATGCTGATCAAGATATACTATATAGGGTCAGACATAAATTCTTCTCCTTGTTACATACAACTTCGCCAGTCTTAGTACCCCTTAGCCCAAATTTACATTAAAAATATGGTTTTATAAGTAAATCGCATTCAAAATAAAGATGCATTGTCTCAGTGTACGGGCGTTGTGGTTTTTTTTAAACAATTATCGCCTTAATTATGCATAACAGTTTCTATCTTACTACAACACTAAATTTAATTGTGGCTGTAAAAACTTCAAACAATCAACATATACTATGTAGTATTTTATCATAACCGGGGAATGTAAGTTAGATAGAGATAACTGCTTGTAGACACCAAGCAGAGCTGCATTCGAGCGGAGTGTGCCCAATCGTCGAGATGTCGGAACGGATGAAGCAGTTCTGCTTTCAGCTGCGTCTCAAGTCGACGCAGCTATTCATTGTGGCTGGATCGCTGGTACTGTCAGTGCTGATAACGCTGCTCTGCATTGGGTTTACGGTACGCTATGAGGTTGAGAATGAGGTGGCCAGCTTGGCGGATGTGGACTACTGGAAGGACAAAGTATCGCCGGAGCAGAAAATCTGGTATGATAAGGGCATTCAGGAGCTCGAGCGCGCACTGAAAGTTCAATCCGCACAGAACCAACCCAGAAGTGCCCTGATACTCTTGATCAATGGCATCGATGCACCAGCTCTGGCAGCAGCCCGATTTGCCAGCATCAACAGCAGTGAGCAGCATTCTAGTTTTGTCTGGGATCAGTTTCCGTACTTGGCACGCCTCAAAAACAGCTGCAGCTACAACTCGCCCTGCGATGCGGCTGGCATCTTCAAGGCCTTCTGGGCGGGCGTGCCCTTTGCAGCAGCCCAGCATATGGTCACCAACTGCAGCAGTAGTGCATCCAATGGGACTGAATCCGGCCAGCTGCGCAGCGTGCTGCGTCAGGCTCAGATTGCGGGCATGCGGACGGGATTTGTGACCAATCGGCGGATTACAGGACCCACTGGGGCTGCGCTGTACGCACACGTCGCCAAATCCAATTGGGAGTGCGATGGACTTATGCCCGTGGGCGCCATTGAGATGGGCTGCGAGGATGTGGCCCGTCAGCTAATATTTGGGGAGACGGGCAAGGCACTTAATGTGGTCATGGGCGGCGGTAGGCAACTGTTGAGCGCCAAGTTGCCCACATATGCCTGGGATCCCGTTGATGAGATGGTGTGCCGCGCCAGAGCTGGGCGCAATTTACTGCGCGACTGGCGTAATCAAAAGCTTAAGCAAAAGCCTAGCAAGCGATTCGAGCTGGTGCAGCATGCCAGCGAACTGACTTCTATCAATGGCAGCAGCTTGGATTACTTGCTGGGCGTGCTGGCCAATGGTGATCTAATTGGCAATCGTCGAGCACCCACGCTGCAGCTAATGTTAAACAAAACGCTGCAGGTGCTCAGACGGCCGGGAGTTGGCCATGTGTTGATTGTGGAGCACTTTGTGAAACAGCAAACGAATGCCACTCAACAAGTAAGGCTGCTGAATGAGACCCTGGCAAGTGTGATGGGGCAGAAGGACGTCTTAACCTTGGTGCTACTCACAAATGGCAACTATCTCAGCCCCAGTCGCGATGTGAGCGAGGAAACGGAGCTGGTTAGCTCATTGGATGAGGCATTTGATGAGGAGGAGTTGCAGTTGCAGAGCAGACTGCAGCAAATGCCCTCGGAGAGCCTTCTGTTTGCACAGGGTATGTGACTCTTGTGTTGAACTTACCAGTATCATCAGCTCGTTTCTTTTGCAGGACCCAAGTCCTTTCTCTTCCGTGGTGTGCACGATGAAGCCTACTTGGCACATGCTTTGTCCTATGCTCTCGGACTTGATGTTTTCAGCAGGCAGCTATAAAAAAAGTTGTCAAAGGGCTGTAATTAGTTTTAACAAAGAATCTAGAAATAATATAGGTTGTCTCCTACACAGAATATTTCCATTTGTTTAATACTTTAGAAAGCTAAGAGATGGGCTCTGTACTATAATACTCTTCTGTCTTAAATTAGTGTTTTTAAACCCTATAAAGGGATAATATATGAAGGAAAAATTCTTAAATCCATAAAGCATATTCTATATTCTGGATCAGAATCAATAGTCAAGACCATCTGGCTCTGTCTCTATGAGATCTGTGCCTTCTCAGAGACTATCAGAGCTGAGACACCACCTGAATTGCTCTGCTTGCGCTGCCGTTGAACTGAAGTTTGTAGATACAATGTGTCCGCAGTTACTTACATTTCTATTGTTTTTGCATTTATACCCAGATATCTAAGTTCAGTACTTCGTTATTTTTTAAAAACCTAATGATTACATGTGTATTATATTTGCATATTTAATTACTTTGTAGATAAGATTGTAACGAATAATCTCACTTTTATACTTTCGTCAGAATATAGCTTAGACTTTGTAAGGTTTTATATGACATGTTGTTATCCACTTACAAACATTTTTTGATACGCATGCCAAGGGTATACAAGTTTATCAAGAAATGTGTAATGCATTGAAAATACCCTCCGCAAAGTATTGTATGTATTCTTTCTCTTCTGAACCTTTTCTTTTTCTCTTCAAGTACAATAAATTATAAATTGAATTAAATAAAATAAAATGTAATTATAAAAAAAGATCTCTAACGGTATTGTTATTTGATTAGTTTTCATTCAAAGAATAGATAAAACCCCTTAATATTTTCTATTTTTCTTTTCCTCAATTATATTAAAGAGAATTTCAGAAATGATCCGTGATGGAATATAAATATTTCACACAATTGAAAGGCCGTTTAACAAAATTTAATGATTTAATAAATTTTAACTAGTAAGTTTATTGAATGTTACTAATCATGCTTAAATTAAACAACGATGCTGCCACTACTCTCCGGTTGCGGCGCAGTTGCCGTAGTTGCCGGCGCCACTGACATCGGGATCTTCCAATTGAAATTCGTTGACGTAGCAATTGGTGGCACCTCCAATTGCTTGGGCACAGTCGCCGCTGTGGATACCGATGATGACGTGGATGTTGATGTGGATGCAATGCGCGGCACGGGCCTCAGCACATTGGAGCTGGGTCATTTGACGGGCAGCGGGGGCAGCATGTTGTGGGCGACATTGGTGAGCTGCCGCAGATGATTCGCATGCACGTACTGAAAGGCCGAGGAACGCTCCAAGTGCTGCGATAGATACAGTTCGCCCAAGGAGTAGTAACGACGCTGATCGAAGGGCTGAAATGGAAATCCGGGAAAGCGCTGCGGCACCGCATAGTTCTTGGGCGTGGTTGTGGGATACAGGGCGCAATGCGGTGGACGTGGCAATACATAGGATGCAGTGCCTGACGCAGGCTGTGGCGGTTGCACTTGAGCCTGCTGCTGCTGTTGCTGGGCATTAAAGAACTCCATGCTCTTGAGAGTCTGCATCATTTGATGCGAGGCCTCGTGCTTCTTGAGATAGGCGTAGCTGCGGACGACGCAGTTTAAACAGTGAACTAGCTGAGCCGATTGGTACTTACCGTCTAAAGGATTTGCCACATTGGTGGCAGGGATAAACGCCATCGCTGACATCCTCGCCGACTGCTTTGCTGTCCGTGCTGCTGCCGGCAGCCTCATTGTTGCTGCCCGGACGCTTCTTGACGGACTGCATCTCCGACTTCGGCTTGTGCCAGCGACGGTGCGAAGCCAAATTGGCCGGACAGTTGAAGACCTGCAAATGAAAGCACAATTAGCTGTAGCTCAAGTTAAAAAATCCCAATGACTCTGGCTAAAATACACATTTTTAATTTAGATTAAGCTGCGAAACATAATAGGAACTAATATACTCGTGGAATATATCCTACAAACAGGAGGTATAGCATTAGACTCCTGGGAGGCATATCTTCCAAACAGAACATATTGGAAATCTTAACCTGACAACAGGAGATATAGGAGTAGACTCCTGGGAGGCATATCTTCCAAGCAGAAGATATTGGAAGTCCCAACTTAATAAAAATCCTTGCATTCGTGCAAGAGATAGGGTTGATGTTCGATCCTTAACCCCAAAAGGATGTACAAAGGAGCTGTAAAGGAATTCATTAACACTTAATCAATGAATAATAAGCCCAACAAATTAGGAACAAATGAAACAATTCCCATATTACGTTGAAATTTGGCAAAATAACACTCAAAACACGAACATATAATTAAAAAAGTTTTGAAATGTAGTCAAAGCTTTAAGCTAGCTTTTATGTATTAAGTATCCAGCTATAAGCTCGAGTTGGTTCAGTCCCATACCATTTCCGAGCACTTTCATTACGAATTGTTTTCGGAGACTTGTTCCCCTGTTTTCAAATGAAATAAATGGCAACGATCTTTCTCTTTTTTAAAATTTTACGCCGCATACTTAAAAGATTTCCTGAATTCGGAACACACCTAACTATAATCTTATTTCTTTAATAATAAGATCGGTGATTTTAAGAAAGATATCTATTCATTTATGATCTGGGGTCACAGATAAGTCTGGTAACCAAAAAAAAAAAAAAATATTAAAAAAAAAAAAAACACCTAACATTTAGATTTGAAATGTTCAGGGCTGTTCTCATTTCCGCTTAATTTTCATTCCGAAAAGTTTTCATATTTGATTTCCCATTTTTGATTTGAAATAACGATTGTTTTTGCTATTTGATTTTTTGTTCGAATAGTTTTCACAAAACTGCCTCAAAGAGAAAAATTTTGAATCACACATCTTCAAAGGGTTTTCGGAATTAAGAACAGTTTTGTAGGAGCTAAAAGTTGAAATTACCTTTTCGCACTCGGAGCACTTGTACTCGATGTGAACGATGCGAGGACAACGATGCTGGGCCAACATGAAGGCATCATCGTAGACGGTGCGACAAAGCTGACACAAATAGTCACCAATCTTATTATCGATGCTCGCCAAGATGGCCTTGGCCTCCTCGGTGACTTCGACCACATTGAAAGCCGGATCAATGTCACCTTTGCGCACCACCAGCTCCTCATCATCCCGCAGCTTGCGTATGATGGTGCCGGACACTGGGCTAATTGTCTCCTCATCAATGGCCGCATGTTTGCGTAGCTTGGTGCGTCTACGCTCCGTCTTTTGTTTTCGCAGCAGCGGAGATGGAGGATGCGGCTGAGGGGGATGTGGTGGTTGTAGCTGTATAGATGGATTTCTTGAAGTAGACGTCGACTCCACGGAGGTGCCGCTCAAATCCATGTAAACCTTTTGCGTTTGTGACTGGTCTTCGGCTGCGGAAGGATTTGATTCGATATCCATGGATTCCTTAACCGGCTGCTCAAAGTCTCGATCAAAGAGCCGGGCCAAGCCATCGACAGCCTGATGATGTAACTCTTCATCGTCGTAGAGAAGGTCATTGCGTTTCAGCGCCTTTTCCTCCAGCAGCTGTGCCCGCAGTCTTAGCGACGGGCTTTGTTGGTCGAGCAGCTCATCATCATCGTTGCCCAGTATGTCCACAAATACCTCCTCCTCATCGTCATCGTCAATCGCAACAGCGACCGAGTTGCTTGCCACATCATCGTCGTTGACTTGTATCGTGTCATCATCTTCGCCGTCGACGTCGCCGTCTCCGTCGCCCTCCGTGTCCGTGGCATACTCATTGTAGTCATGGGAACTGACAACTGTTTCATCCTCGTCCTCGGTCAACACAATTGTCTCATCTTCCACGTAAATGCTGCCTGTCCTTGTGATGGCTGCAGTACTGGCTACGCTTGATTGACTTGCCGGAATTTGCTCGAAGCTATTTTTCGTACCAGTTCCGTGAAAATTACTTTTATCATAGGATGCACCCTCGAAGCCACGTAAGCCGTAACAGCTGCCCCCCAGTTGAGCTTGCTGCTGGTGCTGCTCCTGCGGAAGATGATGAGGATGTTGATGAAAATAGCTTGTGGTAGCTGGTGGCTGCATGACCAGTGCTGCTAGTGGCGCCGTTGGCTGCACCGGCAGCGTCGCAATATGTGGCCGCCACAGGTAATTCTCCTCGGACATTAATCTCTGGCGCTTGCGGGGCGGCGAGGGTGTCGATGGTGGAGTAATTGGCACTATGTTCGACGTAGTCCGCAACGACAGATCCAACGGGGACAGCAGCGAGATTGCCGACCGATGTTGACTAAATTGCGCAAATGTCTCGTTGATTGCCGGTAATGGGCGGCACTCGGCGTAATGTAGTTGTGGGTGGGGCTGTGGGTGGAGCTGCGACTGGGCTTGGGGCTGTGCCAGTTGATTCATATTCAACATTTTTGTTACAAAACTCTGAAGGTCGCTGGACCTTCTACGTTCTACTTTATTCCTAAGATGCAATCTTTATACGGTTTTGTGTGTTTCTTCAAATATTTTTCTTATTAGCTTCCAAGGTTGATTGATTGATACACTGAAAAAAATAATGCATTGTAAAAATAAATATCATAATTTCTTATTAAAAATGATTAAAATAGCAACTTTAATATAAATAAATAAGTAAATCAAGTTGAATCATAAGGCCCATTCAGCTTCTGCTAATCGCTGAAGGATATTCGCTGACCTGCTGCTAACCGCTGAATGATTTGTCTTTTCTGAACGATAACCTTTGAATTAGTCTTGCCAGAAAGTTTATATTTCAGTTTTGGTCAACTCAACCAACAAATTTTCATTGAAATTTCAAGTTACGCCGTAAAAATATACAGAAATCAGTAAGCGATTAGTTCTGCTGAACACGACCAACGTATTATATGGAAATATGGTATATTTGATTCTATATTTTCATTTTAATAATTTCAACTACATATATGCACACTTTAAAAAAAAAACGATATTCAATACATATAAATTTCAGAGCGATTAATCAATGAATATTCTTCCCTAAGTTAACGTCCTATGTAAATTGATTAAAAATGTGTGAAATCCTAAGCTTGGTAATAATAAACCTATTTTAATACTGCTATATTTGCCATTTATTCGTAGTTTCTTCAAACAAAATATCAAGTTTTTAGAAGGCATTTCCGACCCCTTAAGATATATATGTATGTATTTATATCAAGAATAATTTGTTCAGGACGACAAGCTGATTCGATTTAGTCATGTCCGTCTCGTTGTCCTTCTACCTGTTTCTATTCACTCAAGTCACTTAGTTTTAAAACTTTCTTGACTTAACTTGATGAGACACATGGGGGAACTGGACTGATGAAATCATTATATCGTAAACATGTATAGGAAATATCATTTTTAAAACTTGGCTACTATTCTTCGTTATAGCGATTGGTCTTGAGATTGACAAACTTTCGTATTTATAAGGTTAAGTCCGCGACAAATTCTAAATTTAACACCACTCACTAAAATTTAGGATCAGCTTACTATACTAAACTACTTTATAATAGAATTGTTCAATTTCATTTATACTTCAACAAGGCTTTTTAATTTTCGATTAATGTTTACTAATATTTTGTATAGTTTTAATTATCACATAAAGTCAGTATTGTATTCAGTCTATTAAGGCTCTGTTTAATATCCTAAAGTGATTTTTAGAACTTTCTGGCAAACAATTAGACCGAAAATATTATAAACTATTTAAATTTTAAATTCGAATTAGAAAATAGAAAATATTTATATTTTAATTTTATTGTAGTTTTGTTTCAAGTTTCATTTACAAATGTGTCTCAGTATTAGTTTAAAGTGTTAAAAAAGGAAATAAGAGTTTTTAAAAATTGAAAATTTTACAAAATTTTAAGGCACTGCAAATATAAAACATTCATATTTTAATTTTATTGTGACTGCCAATATCACTAAGTAATCGGGTGTCTCGGTATTACTTTGAAATATGGAAAAATTACAAACTTTCAAAAACTTGCAAATTGTTAAAAAAATAGTTAAAGCACTGCAATCGAACCAATTTTATTTTATATTATTTTTTTAAAATTAAATTAAAACCTAAATTTACTTGTTTTCACTTTAATTTTGTTACAAATTACTTTAGTTTTTATGGAACAGTTGTCCCTGAATAAATGCACCAAATCTTCACTTGAGCAGCGTACCCGGACTCACATTTACCGTAACACGCAACTTTCTTGTTTCGCCCGTAGAACTGAACTGAACTTTGGTTGCCAGTTGGCAGCGCAGCGACGACGCGTCGTCAAGCCGTTGGGTCACCTGTCGCAATGCCAGCAAAATTGGGATTGAATGCGAAGCCAATGAAAGCCAGCACATGCCAGGCGGCAGTCAGAGAAGAGCCACCCGACCAGCCCACCACCCAGCAACCACCCGGCAGGATGAGACCCGGGCATCTGGCTGATTTTGAGCTTCTCGCTCGCACACTGCTGTGGAATCCTCGAAAGCTGGCTTTGGATTCGCCCGCAGCGCATAGCGGGACACACAACCCCGACCCTGCCCGCCAGTTGCCAACGACTCCCACACGTGTTGGGGCGCATGCGCCGCCACGCCTACAGCTATGCAAAGCTTGGCAGCACTGCGGCTTGTTGGCCATTGCGGGCGCCAGGGGGTGCTGCAGCTGCCGGCATCTGTTGCGCCCCAACGCTCATTGGATAGACCGTGCTGTGCCACGCCCCAAGAGCCAAAGGATTTGTCACAACATAAACGGAATGCCATTGAATTGCAAATGAAGAATTTCAATGCAATGTATTGGAGTTTCTACCGATGGAGTGTGGGGGCTGGGAGGCGTTGGGGAGTCTCAGAGTGGGGGGCAGCATGTCAACCGGATGTGCCTTTGTTGTCCTGTCTGTTGCTGTTGCCGCTGTTCCTTATTTCTTTTTAGCTGACTGCCAGTGCTCGCCATTATTGTGTAGACATTTTAAGAAGCAAAGGATTCTTTTTTGTGGGTTTTTTTGTTGAATTTTTAATGCCACTTCCTGCGCATGTGGCCAATACAATTTCAAAATGGCGCTTAGCCAAGTGCCATTTGAAGTCCACACGGTATTGCTTTAAGACCAACTGAATGCAATTCATTTACCCGGGAAAACAGCATCAGCCAAACTTAATTAATTAACGTCGCGCGCGCAGTCAGCGAAATTTCGCTGTCTCTGTTGACGTCGACGACGACGTCAACGCTGACGCCAACGCCAACGTCGATGGCGCTGGTCGCTTCAGTTTCAACACAAGGACGTCTAATAAACAGGAATGTAATTATGAACTTGTTGTGCAGCTCATAACCAAATTAAGAGGTCGCCGCGGACCATGGAAAATGCTAACCGAACAACTGAGGAAAAAAGAAGAAAAGTTAAATATGTTCGACTAAAAGGTACCCTGTACTCAGCTTAAAGCAAGTAAGAACGTTGCAGTCGCACATACTCGATAGTATAATACTCTGTTTCAAGTCCGGTATAATTTGGTTAGAAAGGGACATGAAAACAACAGTGGACTGTATGTTAAATTTTGGGACGCTATCTTTACAGGTGTAGGAGATATAGAGTGTGCTTATTTTCGGGGGAAAGGACAGCAGTTGCAAAAATTTTTTGATGCAGATCTGTTAATGAGGTCAACGTAAGTGTGTATGCCAAATTTAGTAACTTTTGCTATAAAAATGTGTGAAATAATGGTTTTCGAACAATTCTGGAGGAGGCTGTAGGGATGACAAGAAAATGTTGGAGTACATCTGTCAAGGAGGTCAACAGTAGTCTTAGGTAGTGGACGACCTTGACACTTTATAATCTGAGGGTATACACCAATATGTGTACCAAGTTTGGTTGCTCTAACCTCAAGACTGTGGTAGAAATGAGTTCATTTATACAAACAAATCCTAATATATTCTTTTCAAAAACTTTATCCTTGAACAAATACATTCAAGCTTCTTATTACTCCTTACTACTTGCTGATAATAGTTTTTTGAATAACTTGTTCTGTCAACTATATCGTTACGATATATTCAGAATATTTAGATAACATTGAATATTGACAAATATTGACTTGTTCTTTGAAGAACCACATATGTTTTATTTGATGCATTGTAGTTCCTGCGATCGAGGCGCTTATGTCGAAGAACATTCACACTCTGGAGCATGCTCTCAATGTCTGGTTAAGAATTGTTGGAACTGTCATATCAAACTATCAAACGATGCCAACTTTAGCCTGTTACATACATTTGCACAACAACATTCCAACCTTTTATAGCATTTAGCTGTTACAGGGTATAACAAGTGCTACAAAAGCTGACCATTAAGTTTTTACCTTTTTTTAAAACATTTTTTCACGGCAACGTTGCTTGTTTTTTTTTTCTCCCGGCACGTCAACAAAAAGTTTCACTTTGCGGTTTCCTTTAGGAAACCGGCTAATTGTCGGCTTGTCTGGGCCGGAGTCGTAGAGCAAACCTGGCCGCGTTGCGCCCGCCTCATTAACATAGCTAAGGTCTTTGTAAGACGTTATTGATAGCGTCGTCCTGGTCCTGGTCCTTGCCTGCCGCTGACACTTGGGATGCACTGTAATTAGCCGTGGCAACATTTTTCACTCATTTGCATGCCAGCAGCATCGATGATTTTTGAGGCTAATTGCACAGGTTGCCGTTACTCTGCACATGTTCAGGTGTCAAATTACGCATAGTAGCAATCAAAGCCACAACTTCTCCCAACCCACCGCGACTGCCCCCGCACCTAGCCGATGCGTAGTGTAATCGCAACACGTTGTATGCCACCCTTACTCAATGGGGTGGTTGGTTGACTTGCGGTTTTTTGGTACATACTCGTATCTGCTTACACGGGGGTTGGGTAATGGGCTCTTAATTAGGCTCATATGATATTTGAAGGCCCATTTACGATATGTTTATTTGTCAGGATCAGGGATTCAGAGATTAGCTAAGCATGCAAAAAAAATGCAATGAACCGAGTGCTGAGCAAATTACTGTGATACAATCTTGATATTTCGCTTCATTGAACTGAGATTCGATGATGTTGATGTTTGATGTTCTTCAATAAAATTAAGTATGTATGTATGTCCCACCTGTCGAATGACACTGATATTCCACCTCAAGCCATCTTATATGGGAATATGTCGAACAGAAAGCTATTGGATCTGAAATTATTGCACACTTTCGTTAATATTTAACCGGTGTGCATTGATTAATTTATATAATCATCTTTAGTAACACGAAAGCACAACTATCTTCGGAGTGTCAAAGATATGTATATAATCTTCCAGTTTTTCAAACAGAGACTCAATTTTCCATCGATCGTTTCTTTGACCCGATGATAATCAATTTTCTGCAAATTATATAAGGTATAATAAGCCGCCAAATTGCAGAGTTTGTTTGAAATATCTTTAAAGTCAAGTATGTTTGTAATGCAAGTAAGTGGGGAACGTCTTCTTCAATGCGTTACACATTTCGTGACCAAATAATAAATACCTCTGTAAGGATATTTCAAAATATATAAATCAGTTAGTAGAGTTTCTCCAAGTCCTATCTGTATTCATAAGTATAGATACTTATTCAGAAGAAAAAGCTTGGACTTTAAATGCCCCTACTTTAAGGAATTTACTACAGTTTTTTCCTTATTAATGCAAACATTATAAAAATCGTAAGCGTTTCACTAAGTCTGTGAATGATTCAGTTTGCAAGGAAAATTTGTATTTTTTGTTGATTTGATTTAAACGTGTTTATTGTTTATTATTACATTTCGAAGGCTTTTATTTGCGTCCCAATCCAAAATCGTAGGGAGGACCCGCAACAGACAATATCAACAGGCAAATCCAGAGCTTCATCTTGTAAGTATTCTATTAGTATGGTTGGAATAGTTGTAAGATTGCCTTTTATAGAAAATCTAAATAGGCGCATCTAAACGTTAATCTAGATTTACTTAGTTACGCTTTATACAAAAGCGATTTATATTTCGAATTCATTATTTACGATACGGGAATTATACAACATAATAAGCATGTGTTATTTAGTTATGCAGTTATAATTTGTACACAATTATAAATATAGGATTAAGTTATAAGTTATATTAGTTATAATGTTGTCATGGAATATGACCACATTAACGGAGGCTATCTCGAACCAATTACGTAAATATTTTTACCCGTCTATATGTTTCTATGTATTAGACTCGAATCTACTTAAAAGATCTTATAAGATGGTTTACATGGCATGCCCCAACCGATCCTCAAATAAATTTGTATATTCCTAAAAATGAACCTATTCCATTCAATATTTTACAATAACGCGGGATTATCCTATTTTTTCGAACGGGTGACCTCGATTTCATACACAATTAGTTCTATTTAGAATCCCTGTTTTCACAGAGTAGGTAATGCCAGAGTAAAAATAGCTAGTTGTATGTCTTATAAATAATTGTAGGACTTCTTCCTTTAAATGCATATGTTTACACATTCCATATTTAATGGTATGGAGTTTATTTAAATGAGAAAGTTAAAAAAGTACTCCCTGCATCCATAAAATGGCTAAAAAAGGGGTACTAAATCTGTGCAAATGTATGTAATAGGCAGAAGGAGACATCTCCGACCCTATAAAGTATATATATTCTTGATCAGTATCAAAAGACATTTCGATTTGGCCATGTCCGTATGTCTGTCCGTCTGTATGAACGCGTCGAACTCAGCAACTATAAGACCTAGAGACCAATTTTGGAATGTAATTTCCTGTATACCATATGCAGATCAAGTTTGTTTCCGATTTGAGATATCTCCCCCTGTTCGTCCGCAATTTGATCAAAACGTTTAACAGCCACACTTTTAAAGATATAGCTTTGGAATTTGGCATGTACAATACTTCAGTCACTTTTAATTTACTGTCCGAATTTCAAGTCGATCGGATAATAAACACGGAAGTTATTCAACATACAAGATTCAGTACTGCAAAGCGGGGGGAAGAAGAAGCGCAGACACGACTTAAAAGGCCTCGCTTTCGTTGTCGCTTGTGTGTTCGTCTAAGTGTACGAAGATATGTAAGGAAGTTGTAGATCTGGGTACAGGGAGTTTCTTAGTCGACTAGAGCATTCTTACTTGTTTAATAATATAATTTCTACTAGCCCTTAAGTATATTCCATAATTCAGATCTGTTCATCGAATTGCTTATTTCCCTTTAATAATATAATATTCTATAAGCTGTCGTTGTACTTCCGCACATTAGAAACTTCCTGTAGGCCACACAGAAAACAAAACGATATTGCCAAACGAAGTCAGGTCGGTTGGTAACGTTGGTGACCTTTAGTTTAGCCCGGCCACGAAGGGCTGTCAAAGGGTCAGAGTTAATTGTCGTGGGCATGGATGTTTCAGGGGCTACTTTTAATTAGAGTCGCATGGAAGTATGCCTGCGGCGTTCCGTATCGCCGTATGCAATTCTTATGCAAATGCGTTTAATTACAAAACTGTGAAACCGAATTACGCAACATTGCGTTATTTTTGTGAATTACTTTCTGGCTGCGATCCGCGTCCTCGGTAAGTTCGTGTGTTTAATTGCCTGACTCAACGCCTTTTTTAATTACCAAAGCTTCTTAAGCAACCAACAGAGAGAAAAAAAGCCAAGTGACGCCAACCTGGCAGTTGGACTCCTAAGACTCCTTAGCTTTACTCGCAGCTTGGCTAACAATTTCCATTCGAAATTCATTTTTATGCTGTTCAAATTGAATTTAATGGCGACTGTGTTGCAAGTAAAATCGATTTTGATTGATTCAATTTAGTTGCAAGTGATAGCATGTCACAGATAAATGCGAACGAGTCTAGAAGATAGTAGTAGTAGTAGCTCGACTAACATATACCCTGTTTCCTGTAGAGTAGATAGTATGAAAGTACGCAGGTTTGTTAGTATCCATGCTACTGCCGCTACTCCTTAGAAAACAGTTCCTGAACAACCTCAAGTTCACCTCACTTAAAGAGAACAGTTTTTAATGCATGATATATAAACGAAAATAAAGTATAATTACTCACAAATATTCTATAAAAGTCGAAACGGTTTGTTCAGTTTTGTGAAAGTTATGCAAGCCGTAAGGCCAGAAGTAAGTGCTGTAGATTTTGAAAAGAAAATAATGATCGCCAAAAAATTAAGAGAGCATTTTACATTCTTATAAACTCTAATGTGAATGGTTGATGCTTCTAAAACAAAAATACAAATAAATACGTTCCAAGCAAAGTACTTAAAGATGGTTAAACTAATATATGATTGGTTGAATTATGCCTAAATTTATAAAAATGCATTGCATACGTATTCAATTATTCTAAGTATATACCGGCAGTCGATTAAAAATAAAGTTAATTTCAAAATAAGTTTAATCCCAAAAAGAGACAGAGCAAAGGACTAACTTCCAAATGAAAGGAAAAATGTAGTTTTTATAAATTACTCAAACAAAGGCGCAGATATTATAAATAGGGAAACCCAAGACCATAATTACATATGAAAATCGGTTTAGTTCTCACAGAAAAGAAGAATAGCTGAATTTATATAGTATTGTAATTTAAATTCTCAATATATTTTCCAATAGCTTGCTTGTGTATTTTATTGGCAACACTTAAGTAATAATTGACCACCCCTCAAAATCTCACGAATAACATCGAAAAGTTATTGGCCTTCAATATTAAACACCCCTGCCAACTGGCTACTCCTCCTGATTTCAGGCCAAAAGAAAATTGAAAATTGCGCCCTCTTCGAGACTAATAGAAAATGTTTATAGATAACAAGTAAGAATGCTATAGTCGAGTATACCCGACTACAAAACTCCCCGTACCCAGGTCTAAGACTTCCAATCATATGTTCGTTCACTTACACATGCACGCACACATACACAAAGCCGCACACACGCGAGTCACAGCGTACGCGAGGCTTCTTAAGTCGTGGCTGTGCTTCTTCTTTCCCCCTCGCTCCAGTACTGAATCTTGTTCGTTAAATAACTTCCGTGTTTATTATCCGATCGACTTGAAATTTGGACAGTATATTAAGAGTGACTAAAGTATTGTACATGCCAAATCCCAAAGCTATATCTTTAAAACTGTGGCTGTAAACCGTTTTGATAGAATTGCGGGGGAACGGGAGGAGATATTTGAGATCAGAAACAAACTTGACCTGCTCCCGCTATACACGAACCTACATTCCAAATTTGGTGTCTCTAGCTCTTATAGTTGCTGAGATCCTTGCGTTCATACATACGGACAGACAGACGGACATTTGCACAAATCCAATACCCCCTTTTACCCATTTTATGGGTACAGGGAGTAAAAAGGCGACAAATTGAATTTGCAAAGGTCACACATGAGTGTGACACTTGATAGCAGGCATTCGCACTTCACACAGCAAGCAGAAAGGATGCCCAGGATGACAGGAAAAATCCTTGGACTAGAACTTGATGGAATGTGCTGTCGTCACTGGGATTTCCATTTGAATTTCCATTTGCTTTTTATATTCACATTATTTTTGGCAAATTGAATTTGCGAAATGATTTTATTGTGCGTGAAAAAGCCTTCGGATGAGGGTGCGACCTCCGGCCACCCCTTTTGATATAAAAAGCCAAGGTAAACCGCATTAGGGATTTTAATTAACTGGTAAAATGGTTAGATATCCATTAAAATATCATATTACACAAACTACAAAACGTTTCTTTGCTCTGCTGCCTGCCAAGCTAAATGGGTTGGAAAGGTTTTAGTGGCTTATAAAAAAATAAATAAGAATGCTTTTATTCAGTTTCAGACTTTGATATACGAGTATTATTGTTTGGTATGATTATAAAGCTTTGACACTTTGAAAGTTTTAACTTTTTTAAGCCATATTCAGTATAGACAGAAATATTACATAAATTAAGAATTTGTTTAGCTTTTATTCAAATTTATAGAAAAGTACACCAATGTCTAGCAGATACATTTGGTTTATGTATAAATACCCAATCGATTATATTTTAAGATGCATTTTACTTGTAAAATATATTGATAATGTTCCATTCGATAGTCTTTGCCCACTGGATCTATAGTATCGCGATACAACCTTTGAAAAATAAGATGAATGGATAATTATCAACACTTCTCACAAATTAATGAAAATGCTGTTTTCTAACAGATTATTGAGTAGTTGTGCGGAATAAAGGTAATTGTTAAACTAACGTGATAGTGAAAAAACAATCGATAGTGGCTATAAATGAAAAACAATCGATTCTATCGATTCTATCGATTGTTTTCCAACTGTACCATGAATGTTTTTAATAGAGCGTCTTCTTTCCTGAAGGATTATGTCTGTGTAAAGCTATTGGGCTTACCTGAACTGTTGTATTCATATCTGGCTTCGCTCATTGATTGGCCATTGAACATATTGTTTTTCTATTAATTATCCACAAATGACATAAGAAAATTGCAGGAATAAAGCGCACATATGGCTTCTAATGCGAGCAGGGGGAGAACCGCAAATGTCCCGCGGGAAATGCAAGAGGCAAGCAAACACGCGATAGTCACAGAGATAATCACAATAATCGGACGCTGCACTCAGTCGCTTTAAACGATTTTCAATATGTGGTACGTCGCGTCGTGTCAAGGAAAAAGCGTTCGAGTATGACGCACAAAGGAAAACTCAGTGCGGAAAAGTGCACGCATAATACAGGGGGCGAATAAAAATTGAAGGTAGCCGGCAACAATCCGCTTACAGTGCTGGCGGGGTGGCGGTTGGGGTGGTGACCTCAGGCAGCCCTCGGTCGGCGGTGTCCTTGCTGTAATTACGTATCCTTTGTTCGCTGCTACACATGTGTATGTACTCACATGCGGGAAAAAGGAAAAACTTCTCGTTATGCTCCTGTATTTATTTGTGTGGTCACCTGCATTGCAAATACTTTGGGTATCTCCCCAATGGGCTCGACAACCTCAACGTAAAACTTATATGTACCCTTCAACAGACTCTGCGGATAAATATTATCGCCAACGTTTATATTAAGCACAGAGTAGTTGCTCACGCGCAGAGGACACACCATAAAGTCGCTTAATTCCATGGATTTCTTAAAGAAATAACGCATCATAGAATTCTCCTTGTACTCGGATAGAAATTCACATAGGTCCACTCGTTTCAGTTCAAGCAATTTCTTGTAATCCTTGTTGCCCTCAATCTTGGCTCTCAGGCTTGCGTTCATAATCAAATAGTTGCTGCCCAGCTCCCGAGTCAACATTACATTGAGATCAAAGTGAATACGATCCTCATGAATAAGGGCCTCGACCTTCATGTACTGCCGCTCTCCGTGAATTTTAATGCGATCGATCCATATGCTGTGCTGCAGTACAACATCATAAATGCTCAGTTATGTGAGTTCATCTACTCTCTTGAATTTACCTTGGAGCTTGGGTCATCTTTATCCTCCAATGTAACCTCACAGCTTAGCATACGGAGTGGTGTTAAGAGCCACAGTACTAGCAGCTGCCTCATTTGAAAATGATTCCATGTTCAGAAAAATAAAAACGGATTTAAATGCTGTGGCCTCGAATAATGACAATTTTATTTAAAAGCATCGTTTAATTTGTAATAACTAGATAATGATGTTTGCTCGAATTAATATTAAGAGCGGAAATGCGGTATATGACCATTGGATCATTAATTTTTATAAGTGAGTTGCATTTTATTAAAATTCTTTTTAAAATTTGCAGCAATTTGGTATATGATGTTGAAAAATGAATATGTGTTTATATATTATTTAAGAGTATGTGTACTTGATATGCTCAGTAACTCATATTTGTAGTTGCTTTGGAAAAGAACGTTTTGAACATAGAACGCTGACAAATTATACAACATTTATATAGATTTATGCTTAGTTTTAAACACAGTCTCATGGTTAGAAAAAAAAAAAGAGTTAAAAAAACTAAGAACTAAGTCCCAAGAGAGACAAGTCAAACTAAAAGAACGTTTTGAACATAGAACGCTAACAAATTATACAAAATTTGTATAGATTTGTGCTTATTTTTAAACACAGTTCTAATTAGGTTAGAAATATAATAAATTCATGAGTTTTAATTTAAAAACAAACAAACTAAATCCCTAGGTAAGACCAAAAAAAAGAAATTCAAAAGTCTAGGGACCATTCAACGTACCCATATTTTGCTTGGGGCACTTACTAAAACTCGTATATGTCGTTAGCCAGCGAGAGTTTTCAAGGCAGTAGTGCAGTGGGATGTGGTGGGCGCGTTGTCACGGTGGACGACCTGTGTCAAGCCCAACTGGTGGCAGCTGGCTAACATAAATTTTTTTATTTTTCTGTTTTGTTTTTTTTGTTAATTGTTATTATTTTTCAACTGTTCGGTTTGCTGTATTTAATTTATTTTTATTATTTGTGATTGATAGAAGCGGACAGATAGATAAACATATGAATGGATAGACAAGGGTTTTTTATTTTACATTTAATACTTCTATTAATTTAAAAAATTAAATTAATTAAATATATGTAGACAAGCAGCTTCATAAAAAAATAACGGTTGATTGAAAAGTTGCAGCAACAGAATCACAAAGCATACAGAAATAGATTTCGTTTTGCTTCGACATCAGCGAACCAAGCCTCGCCAATTTTTGTAGCACTGCTGGCTTCCGCTTTCGTTTTTCATTAAGCTCGCGATTTGGATACTCTACTTTTTATACTATGTTCCCGAAGGGAAAAATAGTATATTGGGTTTGCGCAATGTCCGTCTGTCCGTATGAACGCAATTTTTTTGCCTTTATCTTTGAGCTAGAGCAACCAAATTTGGCACACATGTTGGTGTATATCGTCAGTTTATAAAGTGTCAAGATCAAAGGAGCAAAATCGCGTTTCTTTCTGAACTCACAAATAACCATATATAATGTACATAGGACTGGGAACATAGTATCTGCAGTCGGGTGCGTCCGCCGTCGGACGCCACCGCCGACTGCAACGTCCTTACTTGTTATAAATAAGGTATTGCTATTATTTGGCCTATAAAATATATATTCATAATGTAATAACTAATGTAAAATTATTTTTCATCTAGCGTAGACGCTAGACTATGCGTGTATGGCCACCATTTTAATAACTGGCTGTATAGTATAACTTTGACTGTGAGGTTAGAAAGTATTTACGTTTCAGAATAAGAGAAAATTTATCAAACCATAGATACAAAAACAAACAAATAACAAAAAAACCAAATAAAAAATGTTGTCCCAGTCAAATCGCAGGCAGGTTTGAACCACAGGTCCACCATCAGGACAAAGTACTGCATCTCATCTCACTGCACTACTGTCATCGACGACTTATGGTGGCAAATGGCAAATAAGTAATCAACGAGCAATCTCGAGCATAAAAAAGAATGAAAACTGTGATTTGGACTGTGCATGCCGAGGCTTGGCTCGTTTGAAACGAAGCAAAACGGAATCTATTTTTAGAATTTTTACCCCGTTGACCGCCTGCCCGCATCATCAAACGTGAAAACAAATCGACGAAATTTTTGCTTGTGATGCGCCTTCTGTATGACTTTATATTCTTTGGTAAGACATTAGTTCAAACCGCTGATAAAATGGTTTGATTTGCAATGTTGGTTGAAATAATTAAGTTCTTGTTATGGTTTGTAGTCAATTTGTTAGCTACCCACATTTGAATATGTCACCACCTAGTAGACGACTCAATTAGCTAACCGGCGGATATGTGCTCAATCAGGACTCATTCATTAAGGGACATGAAACAAATGAGTGTGCAATATGGCCAACTACTCTTAACACAGCCAGTCAGGAAGCTTCAAAGTGTTGAAAAGCCAATTAGCGTTGCTTTTCCAAATGACAGGAAGGAAGCCATAACCACAGCCACTGGCAGAGCCACCACAGCCAGCGCGTGGGTGAAATGTGCGTGTAAATGTGGAAACGGCAATGAAAAGCTTAAAATTTATGAAAAACCGCACGCAGCGTCAACACCTCCATAAGTCAACCAGTCAGTCAGTCAACCAGTCAACCAGTCAACCAGCCAGTCAGTCAGCCAGCCAATCAGCCAGCTCAGTGATGTCTACCTGCTGTGAGCTGCTGGCAGGTGTTGCGTAATTTTCTGCGTCATTTAATTAAGCCGATTCAGCAGTTTGGGTGATTGGCAAGTGGAGGAGCGGTGGAGCGGAGGAGCGGAGCATGGGGGCTGTGTTGGCTTAGGCAGCTTAGTGTATGCCTCATATGTGGGCGCTCTTTGGTAATTAACTCACATGTTCATGTTCATTATTCATAATGTTTGCCTTAATTATTTATTCATAATGGCTAATAGTGTTTTGGAGCTTATAGGTTAGCAGCTTAGTTGCTATTAATTGGCATAAACAAACGCCCAACATTGATACAATGTCTGATATACACTAACATATAAATACATTTAAACTAATCATAAACCTGTGCATTAGTTTATGGCCTACGGACGCGCGTATCGGCCAGGAAACAGGCCACCACCTGATCAGCATTTTCCGGATCGACAAGCGTCACCTGGAGACGTGTGGGCACCTCGGGTTGATTGCTGGCCACGGGCAATAGCAGCCGATAGGTGACATCCTCGCCAGCGTCGAGCGGACAGTAGGCGCCATGCAGCAGATTGTTGCACACATTGCTCCGTTCAACATCCAGTTCATAGGGTATGGTCACGCCCAGCGAGGTAAGGTGCACGCGGGCGGTCAGCTGACGCATGGAATTACGTGCTAAGTTTGGGTACAATGGGTACAATTAGTATAAACATCTGACTGGCATGTGAATGGCGCTAATTACTCACTGGCTACAAACTGAATGGCAATGTTCGACTCCATACCCTTCCACAAGTCGCAGGGTAGCGTATCGCAATCATCCATTTGCACCATCAAAGGTAGGGGATTGTTGATGTCGACACCTGTTTATAATGGCGATTATTCATTAGATATTGTTGATCACGTTTCCTTTGGGCCTACTCACAATGTCTGACAGGTGTGTCAGCGCTGGCAACTGTCCAGATAATTGGAAAGATCAGGCACAAGTAAACACAGAATTGTTTGGTAGACATTCTTCACTTTTTGTTTTCAGAGGTTTTCAGAGTATTCCTTGAACTGCGCTCTTCTGTAGCTTGTTAAGTTGTATGCCAATGCACAGTAATCGCAGTCTTTTATACCAAATGGAGGCACCAGCTGAACCCAATCCAGTACCATAGTTCGCCTGCACCTATATTCTAATCTAATCATCCTCCTACTAACGCCATTTTATTATACTTGTACCTAAATGTACTGGATTACTTATCTATTGCCGAACTCGGTTAATTGTTTGTCTACTTCATGTTTTTCAATATATTTTGAGCAGTGCAAATTAAAGTAATCGTCTAGTCGGAGTTTAGACTTGAGATAATCAAACATATGACTGCTTTATAGGTTTGCGAAATTGAATTTAAAAAGTCCCCTTACTAATTATGTTAAGAATATTAAAAAAGACTGAAAAGGCTACATTCATCCCATCAGAGCAAATTTAAATATTATATTTATTAATTCCTAAATTTTCCAACATACTTCTTTACCGACTCATATACTTATTATACTTTAGAGACCTTGATGTCCATAAAATCCTTAAGATATTAAAAGGTTCTACTTAAAGAAGAACAATAAAGAAGAAGAACATTTCAAAATAAACATAGTCTTTCGAAGCAACCATTATTGCTATATAGAAGAGTATTACCAATCAGATTTCAAAAGTTCCCCATTGAATAATACAATACAAATAGAGGTATTGAGTATTAATTTGATAATATTTATTACAAATATTAAAAACCTTAAGTCACATATTTGTATATGTATTTTGAAATCTTTTGAATAAGTATGAATTCAAGTTCTGAAGCTTAAATAATATAAGGTATGTTTTGGTAACATGTTCTTGGCAATAAAGCTGAAAGTCTTATAGCTTCTTGAATTATTATATATGTTAGTATTCTTTGAAGAATTTATGTCAAGTTTTGGCAGTAAAACAGCTGATTGCTGCTCGAAGTACCTGCATACCCAGCAAAGTAGTAGATAACACCAGGACAGGTGAACCTGATCGCCAGCCGCGAATTACGCGCCATTTGTTCTCCGAGGTTTGATTAGATGGTGAACCCAACACCTGTTGGTACCGGTACTGCCCGGGTGCAAAAGAACTGGATGTTTGCTTATCGCTTGGCGATAATAAAATTAGCAAGCGATTAGCGATGATTTTATTCACCGGCCCAAGTAGCAACACGTAATGCCAAAAGCAAACACTTTGTGTGGCATATTCTTGGGCGGTTGTGCCAACAACCCTCCGAAGATGGTTGCTCTCAGCGCGAGCTGAGCTATGTACATATATTTACGAGTATGCCCATCGACAGGACATTAAAGTCAATTTATATGCATAGCCAATTTGAAACAAGTTTTACACAATTTCTTACACCCACTTGACTTTACAAGAGCAACAGGAGCACCACCAGGATATCAAGGGGTGAACTTACTGTATTCATCAGCAGCCACTTCTGCCTAAATTTTATCAATATTCTCATATTTTTCATAAATTTCAACTGTTTTATATGCAAATTAGCTGCGCGATTTTCCACAGATTGCCAGTAAGTAACTTGATTTTGTTGTTTTCGAAAATTGATTTTTAAATGTTTACGTCTAGATTAATAAAATGCCTAAATGATTGGCGTTGCCCTCTGTTTAAATGGGTGGATTTTTGAGCACTTAAGAGCAGGGACAATTACTTTAATTTGCATTTCATTAATTAGTTTTGCGCATCAATGAAATTTAAATACATTTTATTGACATCATTTAGAAAGGTTGGGTTTTTCTAGGGTGAAGGTCAACTAACATGAAGTGGCAATTTGAAAGGATGTGATTGTCGCAATTGGAACACAGTTTTTACCTCCACAAAACTTCAATAACGTAGTTTTAATTGTCGTATTTATTTGCATATACTATTTTATACAAACACTTAATCATTCAGAGCTAAAACAATTGTATCAAAAAGTCTTAAGTAAATTTGCTTAGCAATCTCGTTATAGCTTTTTAGGATAGATAGGTAGTTTGCTTATTAAATTCCAATATTGTTATCCGTTTGTTTTATTACAAAATATGCAATAAAACGAAACGGATAACGATATTGGAATTTAATAAGCACACTACCCAAATGGGGGAATGACAGGTATGTGCACTTGAAAGAATTTCCACATCGAGCACACATTTAAGGACCTTCCAAGGAAATGTTTCAGCATAAAAATGCAAAACTTTATTCTCGACACGGCGTGCAACTTTTGCTGCAATGCTAAAAATGTGGCATTGCAGTTAAAACTGAAATTATAAAATTATAGAGCAGGAAAAGTCAAAAGCACCCAAATTAAGGAGAAAAGCCACAAAGTAAAATCTTAATTATGCATTGGTGCAATTTTATGCACATCGAGTTTCAACATATTTATGCAAATAATGGCAAACCTCTCTCTCTCTCTCTTTCTCTCTCTCTCTCTCTCTCTCTGTCTCTGTCTGGGCTGCAACAAGAAATATTTGTGCATATTTCAGGCAGGTCGAAGGACGCGAACATTGAATGCCAACACGTGAGCTTATGTGCTAAGGGTAAATTGCTCGACAGCAAACTTGTCGAAACGCATGTTCTTTTGATTTCGGGAAACATGAGTTTTGCATTCATTTAATTACAGCAGCAAAGGGGAATGCCAAATTAATTAGTGCTCTTCGTTGAAAGTAAAAAATGTAATAATTTTTGCATGACGGCATATGCAAATTGCTGGGCAATATATCAAAGTGCGCGCTAAGGCGGAAAACTACGCACAAGGTGCACAGGTGAAAATGAGAAATGAAACGAAAGCGTTAGACTTTACTCAAGGGCAGTTGGTCAACTGACCGAGCAGAAAAGCAAAACCAGAATAATATTGGATGTTACATTGTTAAAATACAAACAGTTGAATGCACTACAAAAGCTACAGGCATTCGAAAACTATAGCATATTTCTACCCCATATTGGGCCATGAGAAGAAGGGTTGCTCGTTCCCCAATTAGCACACCTGTTGACAGGGTGACACCAAGCGACAGGCTGCCTCAAAATAGACACAATTTGTTATAACATTTGAAAATTCCTATATTAATTGACAACACACGACCATGTCATCAAATATGCTTGTAGAACTTAATGAAAAATTAACAGCACGAAAATCAAATTGTCGCCTAATTGAGACACAATGCACACAACTCACAGCTACTCGTATTAAATTACGTGGCAAACAAAAGTCACGCCTGATATGGAATGGACAGCAGCGATTGCCTCTGTTTGAGGCCAGATTGAGCTGGCCTGGGCCAGGAACCAGTAACCAGGGGCCAGGGGCCAGGGGCTATTGACACGCCTAGGTTTGGGCTTGGCGTGACAAATCGCTGGGCTCTGACGCTGGCATTTGATGTCAGCTTTCATTTGACAAATTAATTGAGTTTTCTTATAGCAGACTGAAGTTAAAAGAATATTACAATATATTGCATACTAACTAACTAAATCGTGGCCAGTTTGACGGTTATTTTGACGGGTCATTGTCACAGATAATTTCACGTTTTCTCAACGCTTAAAAGTATGCTATATTTATAAGGATTCTTAACCGACCAATTGTAGATTTTTATATTTCTTTCATGGGAATATATTTAAGTTGTATTTTAATTTGCTTATTAAATTCTGGAGAAGTGCAGGACAAATATTATAAGTTTAAGCAAGCCAACGATTCTGAGATCAAGCACTTTAAAAATATATTTGCCATGAAAACAATTGTTTAAAAGTTACGTTTTATTTTGTACAATTTCTTGGCTTATAGATCTATAACTACATTAAATTTAATTGCTTTCTACTGCTGTTTTTTATTATTCATAATACAGACTGTATCAGCAGCTAAAACTTGGCTCTTGGCCGCTTGACACTTATTACTTAATGTTTAACAGATTTGTATTTCATTGTTAATATCATATGTCATATACTTCGGAAGATTGAAAACCGTTGAATAGTGTTAATTTAGGCTTTCATTGAAACGTTCATCCATAAAGAAAACTGTAGCAACTTACGTCACATGCGTTGCAACAAAATAAAAGACAACCTGAAAACTCTTGCCAGGTATTATCGATTTCAAAAGGCACATCGAAAAATAAGCTCACAATCTTTGGGCGGCAAAAGTGCCAGATAATACATTGGGGAATATGCAAAAAAAAAAAAAAAAGAGAAGATATTCTCAGTCGCACAAAAGTGCAAACGGAAATGGGGTAAGTAATTCGCTAGTAAAAGTATGCCGCCTGGGCTCAGCTTGGGTGGAGCTCAGTGCTCAGATTTTCCGGTTCAGGTAATTGTATTTTGATGGCACTGAAAATAGAATATCGCATACATGTGTACATATATATTATATATGGCAAAAATCAATGGCAGGCCAGTGATGTTAATCAAATATTGCGGTTCCGTTCGCAAAATAAGAAGCTAAAAGCCTTCTCGGCGCTATACACACACACACGTGCACATTTCAAGCAAATGTTGTATAGGATTTTGTCATTGCTTTGACATATTAAATAATGCCACAACAATTACAGCAGTACAGCATGTGACAAACGACGGTGACATCGACATCTCAGTGTCTGGGCCAGGGCCAGGGACAGGGCCAGGGCAAGGGCCAGCTGAGGGATTTCAAAAGCATGTGGGCGGAAATCTCATGCTGCGCTGCCCACATGTCAACCCACCACCCAAAATGCTACATTTCTACATTTTTCTTTTTTCTTTTTGCGGAAAATATATTTGCGAGGGGTGCTGACAAAAATGATTACTTAGGTAAGCTTCTGGCAGTTTAACAAGACTTTAGAATTGTAATCTTAACCTGCAGATTAACAACTAAGATATGAATAATAATAATTCTATTACAATAACTTTAATATTAAATAATATATACATATAAATTTTTAGAAATATAAAATTTAAAATGCCCAAATCTACAGCTCAGCTCTACAATTTTTGTATAATTATAGTGACTAATTCACTAACTTTTAAATATTAAAATATCAAATGAATAAAAATATATCTTAAATACCAGCATCACATTTACTTTTGATGTTTTTCACATCTTTGACAACCAACAATATTTATTCTTTTTTCATTTTATCTTTCTGTTAGTTGTTCAACAACTTAAACTAACTTTAAACTACACATACAAGAGCTAAATAATCTAAAAAATAAATCAAATCTGATGAATGTAACAAAAATAAAAAATAATAATAATATTTACAATAACCTCCTTGCAAGCTCAATCGTATGAAACCTCTGATAATTGCCATCAATAAGAAGTTGTTATTAAGAACACTTTCTTTTAGCCAAACATTTTGAGCTCACCTCGTGCGCTCACCTTTGCTAAATTTTTTCCTGTGTTGTGGGAAAATTATATTTTGTTCAGCTTACTTTTAGTCGTTTTTTGAAGTCTTATTGACAATGGCTTTGGTTGGCGTATGTCTGAATCAGTGGGATTTCTATATTTTTTTTTATATTATTATTATCAGTAAGCTTGGTAGCCTGATTTTGGAATGCCCAAGGATTTATTTGGCACTGGCTTTGTGCCCACATGACACTAGGAACATGATAAAAACCTTTGGATATACAGAGCTTACAATTTTGGGAACCACAGCGACTTATGTGTATTCTAATATCAAAAGTACCAACCAAATTTTAGAAAGGCTTTTCAATATCGGCTTCAACTAATAAAAGTCTAGATAGTTGAGCCAATTAAAAAAGTATTAATTGTATCTGGGGACGTACAAGATTTTTAATCATGTAGATTTTTCTGGATTAGTTTTAACAAACTTATGTAATCTAAAACTGCGTATGGTCTAGAAAAATCTAAGCATTTAATTCATTCTTACAACTTCTCCAATAATTTCGGTACAGAATCTAGATTTTCGCTTCACATTCAATTTATCAATGCTCAATGTATACATTAACTTGTGCAGTCCACTTAAAGGGAGCCCAGTCAATTCAAATTTCATTTCTAGGATAAACGGTTTTTGAATTCATTTGATCTGAAATTGGAGAATATTAAAGCCTACACCAGGCATTAAAAGATTTACTCTTGACGGTTTCCCCATTGACTACACACATCGTATACCAATATTGACTTTTGTCAAACAAAAGTGGACTATAGTCTTTAACTTATAAAGCGTAGATTGTTTGCAGTCCACGATCATATTTAAATATACGATTCTAAAATACATTGGTTAATATCATTTAAATTGCTACACTTTAAACTTAATGCTTCTATAGTTTTGGATTCAAACTGAATGCGAACAGTATGGTGAATATTCCGAACGCAGGTAATATTCCCCGAAACGTTTAATAAATCCGACTCCATATAATGGTTACTTTAAGTCATATCAAAATGATCTTCTATATTATAAACGGTACAATCGGAGAATATATCTTCATCTTGAGGTAAAAACTGAAATTTCAATGCTCTTGATTGTTGTCCAAATATACAAAACAGAGTTATCACTTGGGAGAGAAACTTTTCTTGTACTGTGGGTATGCACTCCCTATTACTACTCGTGTGAGCTTTTTATACATTCAACTATACAAGAATATAGACTGAATATATATATAAAACTAGAAATTTCAATCGTTTTATCTTTCATGTAGCAAAATTCCCGGCTATTTCCTTTTTTGCTTTACGTAATCTTTGGTGTCTAGCTTTTGCTAAAATTTCGCTAAACATCGGTACAAATTATCTTAGTTATGTACATACTCGTATATACTTTCGTTATTCGATTGATAAATCTACTGATTTAGTATTTATTTGATGTGAACAGTTGCAATTTAATTAAATTCTGGTGTTGCCGTTATCAAAAGTGAATGAAGTCATTTTGACTGAAATACTTATTTCTATTTAGGCAAGTGATAGTTATTGCGAGTTGGAAATTATAAGTGCAGCTTTATACTTTAGAAAACAGCGGTTTTATCTGCAGAATTAGCATATTCACCAGTTAACATCAGTGTTATGTATATATATATTTATAAATGATACTAACTAAATATACAAATAGAAGGTATTCAAATTAATTCAATTAAGCTGCATTCTGGAATTATTTTAAGAGAAGAAAATTACTTTAAAATGTCAAATCGCGAATGCCAATATAGAATTGAAGTTATATGATTGGGGAATATTACTCGAAATTGAAAGGTTCCGTGACCTGAACAAATCCGATTTTCCAGCAATAAATGTATTTACTAACTTACTTTACTTAATAGTAGTTAGTTATATCCGACACATTCTGAAGAATGGCAAAGTACAGTTCGTTGCTTTTGCTCATCGGCATATTCCGTCTGCTATCGCAAACTGAAGCCTCTAGACTACGGCGGAGGTCTTCTCACGGCTCAAGATTCGAAACGTTTATTAGCCCACGTGTTATTGGTGGAACTGGAAGCAGTCAGGCAGCACCGTTCCTGGTATCCTTGCAGGTGGGCGGTACGCATATGTGTGGCGGTACTATATTAAATGATCGTTGGATTATAACGGCTGCGCATTGTGTGAAGGAATCGGGTTTCGTTTTGTTTGCGGGCTCAAGCAGTCTGAAGGATAAGAAAACGTCTAAGAAATATACACCACTTGAGGTGATTGTGCATTGTAACTATCATAATCCAAGCTACACTAATGATATTGCGCTAATCAGAACCAAGGAGAAGATTGTCTTCGGCAGAACCATCAAATACATTGAATTGGCCACGGATAGCGTGCCCATAGGTAGTAAAATGTACTTTTCCGGCTGGGGTGCTACTAAATATGGAAAAAAGCAGTCTGAACAGAAGTATCCCGATACCCTGCAGTCGCTACAGTACAATGCTGTTTCCTTTAGTAGCTGCAACAAGGCCTGGAAACCAAGAGGAGGTATTGATATGGGAAATCTGTGCGCGTTGAATGCCGTGGGCCGGGGTGCCTGCGTCGGAGACTCCGGTGGCTCCTTGGTCTACGATGGCAAGCTAGTGGGCGTGGCCAGCTATGTAATGCTCTGTGCTAAGGGTGTACCCGATGTATTTGCCTCAGTGCCTTTCTACTATGACTTTATTCGCACCACAATAAGCACATGTGATAAATTTATTGCCCATTAATATTGAAGAACAAAGAATAGCTTGAATAAACTCGTGAATGTTTATTAACTTAATGTATCTGATTATTTAATGGGATTTTTTTGGGTTTGCAAAATGAATTTTAAATGTTCTTCATTGTTCACTCAACGTACGGATTGAGAACTATTGGTGTTCCTTTAGAAATATACTCAGCAGCTTGTGAGTGAATTTCAAAGTTAACAAATCAAAAACGCCTGCGATCGATAAGATAGGAATACCGACGGCACTCACTCAAAGCAGCCTCAAGATTCGGCTATATAAACGAAGCTGGCATATTAAATCGTTTAATCATTTTAGCTAGTGCTTAAAGCAAGTCATTAAAAAATGCAACAGAACGCGATAATTGGCCTCAGCATTTTGCTACTGGTATTTCTTCTAAATGGGGCCCAGGCTGACGATAAGAAGCCACCCACAGAAGTCAAGCGCTGTAAGTGTTTCCTTCCCACCACCCATCGAGAATATATCCTATGAATATATCCTATGTTTTTCATAGGTTCCGGTGGGAAACCCTTTCCGTTGGAAGTGCGAGTTCATGGCTGTGTGGTGCCGCCCTGTGACATAATCAAGGGAACAGTACAGGTGTTTGAAATTGACTTTGCCGTAGACAAGTTCATCACAAATATGACGGCACTTGTTAAGGCCACCACATTGGGTATTATAACGGTGCCTTATGAGCTGCCCGAGGATGTGGCCGCTGTCTGCCCGAATCTGATGTATGGCGCCTATTGTCCTGTATACCCAACGGAGGATGTTACCTATCTATTCAAATTTCCGATTGGAGAATATCCCGAAATTGGTGTGAAAATCGAGATCTATTTGGTGGATCAGGATAGGGATATAGCGACCTGTTTTGTGTGTGATATCAAAGTTAAGAAGGGCAACGGAGGCAATAAGGTCTACGAATTGAACTATCTGCAATAAAAAGCAACTGAATGAGTTAATTTCATTAAAATCAATATATTTATACTGTGATACTATAAAAATTAATTATATTTTACATATAAAAGTTATAAATATCCTTAAAAAAAAAAACCTAACGACTCTTTTACTTTTTGCGACGGATGCTAGTTATCTCAAACAACGCCGCCTCAGGCATTTATTAATATTTAGTAATTAACTTATTTACGACAGCTCATTATGTAGCCCATAAAAATAATCACTTAAGATTTAATTTGCGCCTTTTAAGTACAATCGATCATAAAAGTTCGACGCTCCCCGCAACCAGTAGTTCCAAGTTAATTGACACGTTAAATCTAAACGTAATAAGCCCAGTATTGATAACCCACAAGTACTCGTATATGGTCCTAGCACACCTGTTCGCTCAACCAGCCAGCCTATTCTCACCCACTAGAAAAGCCTCGTGAAGGCCGAAAAGAAATGTACCGGGCTATCTAAAAGCAATAACAACAATAACCAAATGGACGCATGACTGACGACCTTATCAAAGTACATTTTAAAAGTAGGAATCATCATACACTGTGAAAATACGGCTACAGCGACAATACATTTTACCTGATGTATTTCAAGACGTATTTCAAAGTAAAGTATTCCACAACATTAAGTGTGTGTTAAGGAAATTCATATGCATGAATCGAACCATTTTATATGGTGTTCAAATTTTGAATTTTCTTGATTTTTCAGAAGAGCATATCAAATGGTGACTACGCGTTATTTAAGTCCTTAATAATTGTATATATTACAAAAATCTTTTCAGGGCAAATCGTATACTCACACTCATACCTAGAAGTGTAATATAATAGAAATATAATACAAATACTCTTAAGAAACTTGTTAGTTGTTTAATGTTTCTTTGTGGCTCATCCGTAAACGTTTGATTAACTTTCAATTCTAACTCTTATATGCACTTTTGTTTAGATTAGGTTAGGTAGAACAGGTGACCACCAGGTGGTAGTCGCACATAGGCCAGGCAGGTCCTTAGTGTCGCCGAATACTTGAGGTTGTTATAAGATTTGTCGATTCTGTAGAACGCCTTTGCGTATCTTCTTCTACATCTACTTCTTTTTAAATATCGATGTCTAATGGTTATGGGTACTGGACAGCTGCATATTAGGTGTTCCAGCGTTTCTGCAACTGTTGGTTCCTTACATTTACGGCAGCCATCCTCCGTTAGGAGACCCACCTTCTTTGCATGTGCTGCTGCTGGGCAATGTCCTGTCAGTACTCCTACCATTAATCTGCAATCTCTCCTTGGAAGTTGCAGCAGGAAGTGAGTAAGTTTCTGGTTTCGCTTCTTGCACATAATTATGGTAATTCTGCAGGTGGTTTAAAAACCATTAAATTTTTTCTCATATTATAACTAGTATAACTACCAATGTTGTTAATTATCACGGGTGTTTGTTGGACAATTTATAGTTTGAAAATCTTTCTTTAAATTTTTTACAAGCCTCAGAGAGCGTTTCCTAGATGCTTAAGCAAAATCGGTCGGATGGTTTTTCAGACTATATACCCACACAAGGAAGGAAAATAAATTAAGTATGTAGATGGTGGCTTAACGTTCTTCTCTCAAGTTCTGTGATTTGGTGTCTGTAAGGAAATGTAGTTCGTAGATATGTAGACGGTTATTACGGTCTTCTTATATACTTGAAAGGCTCTAATGGATAACTCCTTTCAAAAATGTTCTTAGAAATTTACGCATTACTTTGTCAAATCTTACAATTATAGAGAAATTTCCCAATTTTCTTCGAGTGTCGCTTTGCACTTAAAAACACAATATCAAGCTTATCAACAACCATCGCAACCTGTTGACCATATGGTCAATTCATGAAGCCTACTGCCGGTCAATAAATGATTATCAGCACGGATTTTATTAGCATTTGGGCCAATCATAAAAAATAAATATCAATTTTAAGTGCAAATCGCAACGTCACCCATCTTATCGGGGCTAATTGAGCTCGCTTAGGAGAAAACTGATTGGGCGGTACACTGGAAGGCCCCAATATGATGACGTAGAACCAGTAAACAAACCTAAGTTATCATTAAGAATTCGAAATTTTATTAGTCAACAATGTGAGAGCCGATCGATCGCCTAAATCAGTTAGCTAACAAGCGTCGTGTCGGGAAGAACTTTATGCCTCGACATCGAAATAGTCTTGTTCTTGCGAATCCAAGAGCAACTCCTCGCGCAAAGATGTGGGACCCTTTCGGATCTTACAACTGCAAACGAAGCAGGTGATCGGGTTGTCGTTTTCGTCGTTCAGTGTGACCGTAACATCGGCGGTTACTTCGGGAAAGATGGGGTCCACGAAGAAATTAAACCTGTATGTGACATCTTCATCTTTGTCAATTGGACAGATGGCGCCGTACATCAGATTGGAGCACACATTAGAGACCTCTTCGGGCAGGTCATATGGCAAAGTCAGGCCAAAAACCTTAGCAGTCACCTTCGTAGTTATGTTCGACATGTTGTTGTTGTCTATCAAAAGAGCAATATTAGTTAGTTGAAATGTTCGAAATTTAGTTATATTATGGACTTACCGCCCAAAAAGTGAATGTCCATGACAGCAAATTGACCTTTGTAGACCACACACGGAGGCTCCTCACAGTCTTTAACAGTTACGCTTAGTGGAAACGGTTTATTTTTACCTAAAATTCAAGATATTTTATTTATAATCTCGAAAGTATGCTACAATTTCGAAATGCTTTGCATTCCTTGATTAGGTAGCATTTTGATAAGCCTTATCGTCTGGAGTGTTGACTATATTGATTTCAATTTAACTCTTGTGGGTTTTGTATGGGTATATATGTATTTAATAATACATATATACTTTGAGATTATAAATGCTCTCGATGATGAATAATCAAAATCAAAAAAACTTATGGAATATACTGTGTAGATAGTGAACACATGAAATCAACCGGAAAAGGCGCAAAGTTCATCATAATTTAAGAATAAGGCCTAACTGGAAAATCCATAATTAACAATATTCCGTGTATCTATTATATATATTTTTTTTGTCGTAGGCGTTTTTAAATCATTTTATTATACCCTAGCAGCGGGAAATGTTTAATGAACTGAAGGAGACGTTTCCGATCCAAAAAAGTATATATATTCTGAATCAGCATGATTAACCGAGAAACTTGTCACAGACCCTCCTTTTTGCTGCAGGCAGTACATACATATGTCGAAACCGGTCGGATCGGAATCCTATAGCTGCCATAGCAATGATCGGTCGTCAACTATGTTTTTGTATAAAAAACTGTTTTGTTTATAATTGTATCATCACCAAACTATTCCAAACAGCGTCTCTAGAGATTTAATCGATCTGACCAAATTTGGTCAATATCGGACCACTATATCGCTATATCAAACTCTTTCTTTATAGAAATTTTTCACCCAAGCTAAGTGAGAGTTTTATTATACTTGGAATAGTTTCCTATAATTTCATCAAAATCTGACCACTTGGCTCCCATAGGAACAATCAGACAACAATGTAGTTTTGTATAAAAATTAATTCCTGCTAGGATATATAGCTTCGGTACTCCGAAGACGTTAAATTGGTTTAAATATGAAATCTTGTTAATGTTTTTTGCCGCTCTTTGATGATGTACAAAATATTGGTAGAAACCGTCGTTAAAGATATATAAAACAATCACATTTTTCAGTCAACCTAATTTTCAATATAATGATCGGATCCAACAGGTTTCATACAGTCTGCAGCAAAAGAACAAACATACAAACATCAAGATAACCTCAAATCAGACATGGCTATATAAACTTAACTTTTTGTTATTAGCAAGAATATATTGGGCTAGTGAAAGACATGAAGGACAAATTCTGATATTTCACTTTATATATTTCAATAAATATACAACTATGAGCTGTATGCTATATCACGATCTGATCGTATAGAGTGAAGAGTTAAAAACTTTGTTATACTTTCAAGAATGATTTAATTTTTATTCGAAATTTTACATTCGAATACTTACATTGCTTGACATTGGTAGCGTTAGCAGCAATGCACAGATATGCTAGTGTTAGAAAAACAACACGAAACATTTTAAAGAAAGTTCTTAAGTGATCACTTGAAATGAAACGAGCAGCAGTGTAATACAGTGAATGAAACTATCGCCCCGATGGAGGAGCGTTAAATAGCAAACATTTGACAGTGATGACCAAGTTATGCGAGGTTTATCAAACGCGACGTGGATTGCTATCGATGCCAACAATGTGCAGGTGTTACAAAAAGTGAAAAAAATAATAACAATGAAAATACACTGTAGCCTGCAGGTGTACGCCCCGCAACGTCAAAATGAGTAAATAACGTAAAATTTGACTGATAAAGTCTGGAGGGAGCTACTTAATAGCTTATACGCAACAATTACTAAGCAGTTAAGACAGTTGTTGAGATTAATATGTAGTGTTAAATAAACATAGCCGGCACAGCTGATCAAATGATTGACCGCGTATAATTTTTCCCATACGTCAATTGTTAGTCACAATCTATAAATGGTATCTAGACCTTTGAAATCTTAACTGTCAATTTGAAAAGGTTTTGTTTGTATATCGACTGGCCGCCACAACTTATCGAAATTTCCGATAGCTTTGGCGCTTTATGACGGTCATACTTTTTATAGCAAGCCGCACTTATTCTTATATTTTTCGATTAAATTCTTATTTAAATTACCACTAATGAAGGCAATTACTACTTTAAAACGCGATTTGTTAGCCAAGTTTCCTGGCCTGTGCATGAAGCGCATCAACAACAGCGCATACCTCAT
Organism: Hirtodrosophila histrioides; assembly: GCA_037075165.1. Classification (NCBI taxonomy): domain Eukaryota; kingdom Metazoa; phylum Arthropoda; class Insecta; order Diptera; family Drosophilidae; genus Hirtodrosophila; species Hirtodrosophila histrioides. The sequence continues at coordinate 8,582,356 of JBAMCL010000390.1, read as the reverse complement.
TACCGGTGTCGTTTATTTAAATAATAAGTGGATTCGCTTGAAACTATATTTGCCGCATTTTCCAGAGCTGCGCGAGTTTCAATTACATGTGCAGCAGAATTTGGAATATAGGCGCTATAACAGCGTTAATCTGCATATCCAAGCAGATTGGCAACTGGAGAATTTACTGTCCCACGTGGCGCAACTACAGCCAGCAGCCGTCTCATTAGACGCCAACTCGATCCATCAGTCGAGTAATATCTATACTGAGATTCTGGAGCTGCACAAGCCGCAGGAGTATCGTCTACAATTGGATGAGCGCTGCACGCGCATACGCTTTAGTAGCTTTGCCGACCATGAGTCTCATTATCTGGAACTGGAGCTGCCCTCGCTACGGGTGTTGGAACACAGTCTGCCCGATGTTGTTTCATTGGAGAATTTGTTGGCCAGCAGCGCGCGTACACTTACAGATATCTTAAATCTCTATGTTAAGCTGCTGGAGGATTTGCGTCCATTTTACGAAAGTTTTCTAGATATTGATGAGCTGTGCGATGTGCTGCAGCCATCGCCTATTACCACCAAGCACAACACGCGTGTATTTCCCTTAAAGGAGCGTGTCTATCTCAAGCTGACCATAGGCGATCCCTTTGCTAGCTACGCCTCCATGACGGTGCAGATTATAGGACCTACCGAAGATGTGGCCCAACTACGGCATGTGCTTAGCGATGGACTCAGCAGCTGGGATACGGAGCTGGACATTCACAAGAATCTTTTGCGCATTTTTGATTTGTGCTACTTCCCAATGCCATCGAACAGTGGGCTCGAACGGCTGCAAAATGAAGAGGACGAACGGCAGCATTGTAATATTTGCTATGTATTTCGTCTGGACAGTGGCGAGGTGCCCATTGTCTCGTGCGATAACCCGCGTTGTGTGTTGAAATGTCACGCTGCCTGTCTGAAGGAATGGTTTGATACGCTGATCGATGGCAAAACCTTTCTGGAGGTATCCTTTGGCTTGTGCCCGTTCTGCAAGGCGGTAAATATATAATCCAAATATATAAATCTAGCAGCTCCTAAGCTTTGCATGTATTTTACAGAAGCTGTCCACCTCATTTGCGGCACTACTAAAGAACTGAATTCATCTATTTAAAACATGCTCGAGAAGGTAATTCTGAAGTTAACTACCTGAAATCTATAAGTACTTATTATGGAATTTTTACTGTATTTATATATTTATATAGATATATCGTTAATTAATAAAATGTAATGTAATTAAGAATTAGTTTCAATATCGCTTGGTAAATCAATCTTTATGTTTACACGCATACATTCCCCCGATTTGCCGAAGTCATTTGCATTTAAAATATTTAAATATACTAAATATAAATGTGAAACGAATTTAAATGCTCTACGTTAGCTAGAGATTTCGCAGCTCCAGAGATGGAAATCAGCGAGGATCAGATCGTCGACAACAACAGAAGCCGCAAACACGTTTCACCAACCGCCAACCTCATTCAAGTTCTCTGGCGACAACCCGCAGAAGATTGCGTACCACATAAGTGCTGCCATTGGTGGGAGTGCGCTCGCTGGTTTTCCCTATGCGGACACTGGAGCCAGCCAGGCCGAAGAACACCTTAGGTGCCAGGTTTGGCTTGACCGCCTTAAATTCCCAACCCACGTGCTGTGCGCAAAATTTGCAGATAATAATATGCCATTGGTAGCCGGGAAACCAGCTAAAATCGGCAGATGGCTCACCGCTATATCCAATAGCATGTGCAATGATTCTATAGACAGTATTGGTCTCGTGTATATAGCCGGCTGCAGTAAAAAACGAATGTTTATGGGTTAGAAATTATCAAAAGCTTCTGAACGTGAACTTACCTGAATTGCAATATTGAGTTTGCACTCCATGCTTGGACATGGCAAATAGATCGGAACAATAGGCGAGGCTGCTGTTGCAGTACCGGCAATAGAAGAGTGACTCCTGCTTCAATGATGTTCCAATGAGCTGCAGTCTTGTATTAACCGAATCTGTGAGAAACGTTAGACGCATCATTTTCTCCGTAAGATGCAAATTGCGGACCAGCCAAAATGATAACTGTATTGGACACTTTGGCATGGTATCAATTTTGTGTATTTCTAGCTTCTTGCGCGCCTTCTCCACAATGTCCTCGTACGAATATTCCTCGCAAGCCTCCAACGGCCATGGTGTACTGGTTAATTGGTATCGTCGAAACTTGTCCTGCATCGAACCTATATCACGAAATCGATTAAGCGAGCCCATATCAATGCACTTAAGCGGCTCTGGCAGAAAGTACTCCGGCAATATCTTAACCTTGCTGTAGCACTTCATGGTCGGATTTCGTGCTATATACTGTGGCGGCCTAAAAGTATTTCTTTGTTTAGCTTAGAAACAACACAAACTAAGTCTCCTACTCACCCTTGAATATCGTCACAGTTGATGACGATGCGCTGCAGGGCGCGGGATTTGTAAAAAACAAGCTCGCGTCCGCTTTCGCCTTTCTCATAGATCTGACAGGTAACGCCATAGAGCTTATGCGGATTGTCGTCCGGCGGCTGCATTAGCGGAAATCCAACGCCAAAGATGATGCCATCGCGGCCACTGTTGTGCATCTCAGCATCGATGATACTGTCATCAATCATAAATGGCAGCACTTCACCAGGAAACAGTATGTGCTGATGCATGAATATAAGCATGCGATGTGTGCTGCCAACTTCCAGATAGTCCACGCCGGGCACACGATTCAGATTCGTGCCAAAATATGAATGCTCTGCTGGCAGATTTGTATCAAAACGCACGCCCTCCTCCATATCAATGTCTAAAGGTGGCGGTGGTAGTTCTGATGTGTCCTCTGCGTCAGCATTGCCCACATCGCCGGTAGCTTCATTGTTGGTCCTGCTGCGATTGCGATCCTGGCTAAAGACCATGCTACGCACGCGCTGCATAAAGTTTTCCCGGCGCAGTAAGGTTGCAATGCCACCGTCATTATTACGTGCTTGGGATACTAGCATTTCAACCGCTGAGCGGGACCGATACTCTGGTATCATCCAACGTGGCACGGCTTCTACGTCTGAATCATCTGGGCGAGAACAAAATTTGAACACTTGACCCGTTGAAATTTGTTGTTTCAAACTACCTTCACTGCCTGGACTATCCAGTGACATGTCACTGCCGCTGTGCCTTGAACTGAGGCTGGCATCACTTCGACTGGGCGCGTGCTCCTCCTCCAGCTGCACATTAGCTTCAGCGGGCGGCGTTGCATCATCCGCTGCATTTGGATTCTCCGGGGGCGGAGGTGTGGGCGTGGCCGTTCCCGTCTCTTCTCTCAGCTCATTGGCACGTCGCATTAGCTCGGTGACATCTACCATCAGCTCACTTACCTCCTCAAACATATTGTCCACTTCTTCAATCATGTTTTCAAGCCTCGCGCGACTGTTTTCATGCGACGTTGCTACTGCTTGTATTGCATTGATTGCACCCATTCCGCTGCCATTTTGGGGCAAATGCTGCTCCTCTGACACTGCCTCCCCCACCTCCACCTGCATGGCCGATGCAGCTGCATTCGTGTTGGACGAGGTTGGCTCATCGATTTCTGCGTACATTTGAACATTGAATAATTCTAGACAGTAGAAATATAATTTATGAGCATTTCACTTACCTGCTGTATCCTCGTCATCCATTTTTTTCTGAAATTCAATTTAGTGTATGTGTTTTTCGTTTAGATAGAACAATTTTTTTTTTGCAGTTTTCTTTCTGTTATTGTATGTATGCAAAGAGGAAGATTACAACAGCTGGAGGTATTGTGACAGAGTTGTCAGCTGCGCCGCCGATTTGAAATTGGTTTGTTTTCATTTTAACATAAATTCAACATTTTATTAAGGCATAATTAATTCAAACACAATGTTGGCTTATTTTGTATGTTTTAAACAGCTTGAGACATATACATATATATTTTGACTGATTGCACCCTAGTTGCTGCAATTTATAAACAGCAGTAGGCTGACAGACTTAACAGGGGTATAACATTTGGAATCATGAATGAGATAACAGATTGCACCAATCTTAGGCACTAATCAATCACATATACGTCATCATAAACAACAGTTGTCCGCTATTATACTAAAGTTGATGTTTCAATAAAAAGAAACAAAATCAAATAGAAACAGCGTAATAGGCATACTAACACTGTGCAAATGTATGGCAACGGGCAGAAGGAGCCATCTCTGACCCTATTTCGATCAATATCAAAAGTCTAGTCAATATGGTCCCGCTGTCCGTCTGTCAGTCCGTCCGTAAAGCGGATTATAGATCAAAAAGCCCAGGAAGTTATTGAAGAAAGTATTTCCATCCTCCCGAAGTAACGACTTTTAATGCAAGTAATATGCATGTTGTGACCACACCCTCTCTTCCCCATACAAAACATTATTCAATTACACCAGAAGAATATTTATTATGAATTATTAACATACATTTAAAATCATAAATTTCAATCAGAAGAAATTTCAAAATAACGGACAGCTTTTGGCTATGATGACGTATATCCGCAGTAGAGTGTCTCTGTTAAATCTCTGAAGGCGCAATCTGTTATCATTTATTTATATGTTGCTGGACCTGATACGACAATATTAAATATTATTTAAGTAATTAAACTTGGTTTTTTTAAAGAACATAAAAAGAAGTAATAAAAATTTGATTTTCGAAGAACAAAGTTAGGCTACTTTTAAATCAAATTGGCTCCTTTTGAATATATTTTGACGCATTCCGATTTTTTTAAGTGGCAACCGTGCTTGATACGCTGATATTAAGCTTGGAGCGTTCCCCCAGCAGCTCAGTTTGAAGTGATGTGCTGAGGCGACTAGACGTCTGCATTGGAGGACAACGTTGGCGGACGAGATTCTAGCGCGCGCACAACACAGCAGCCACAACAGAAGCGCCCTAATTTGCATACAAAGTCTATCTATCATAAGATCGGTCACAAAACGGATAAGAAAATGTTTCAACTATTGCGGATCTGTGCGTTGTTTATACTGATCATTGGCATTGGCTACGCGCAAATAGCCTATGAGGTGGAATCCGACATCGATAAGAAGAAAAGTAATCTGGATGTAAGCAATGGTCGACCTCAGTTGATAACGAGCAAACATACACAAAACCTTTGATTCACGCACACTTTCTCTCTTATTACGTCTGCAGGGTCGCAAGCCCCTCTACTCTCCCACCCGATGCGCGCGCTACCAGCTACTCTACCCGGGAGATCAGCCTAATGATTATATATGCGATTGCGCGCCAGGTAAGATTTCAAAGCGATGACATAATAATAATCAATCATTGACTATTTGTATTTAATTACGCGTGTACTTTCCATGGCTAGCGGCTCTATATTATCCGGAAACTGACGCCTGTTATCCAGCATTTAGAAAAGGACCCTGCAAGCAGGGCGAGATGTTAGTGCTGTACAAGGGGAAGGTAATACCCGAGTGTGTGAGCAATGCCTGTCGTCAGGATGGTCAGATCATGATACGAGACAAGTGCTTTGAGTTTGGTAACACCAGCCAGAATAATAATAGCAATCCCTGCCCAAAAAAGGAATATACGTTCGTGCTGGGTGTCAATCCCAACACGCTGATGGTGGACTGTGTGCAGTTGTCAATGCAGCTGGCAACACGTATCTCTTCGGAACCAGAACCGGAAGCACCTCCGGAATACCAAATTGAGTTGGCCAAGAAATGCCTGCTAGGCAGTCGCTTGTCCTATCAAGGACGCTGCCCAACTTGAATTATAAAAGTGGATCAAATAAAAACACACAACGGATTTAAACTTTTTAGCTTATAGCAACAATAAATCTTCACTTTTTTATGTACATGTAAATTGGGTTAAACTTAAAATTAAACTGTCTGTTTGATTTTCTTTGGACCTTTAGCCGGCTGTGGAGTAGGATCGCCTGTAGCCTCCTCAAGCAGTTCATCCACGCTTTCGCTGCTAATGTCGTCCTCCTCGGTTAGATTGACGCCATCGTCCAAATTCTGCTCATCGTTGATCGTTTCCAGTTTAAGTAGGGTATTTTCCAACGATGCCAGAAACGAACTCTCGCCGTATTCTGGCCACTGGCGAAACTGTTTGAATAGCGTCAACATTTGACTTGGCGTGAGATCACCAAACTGTGTATAGATATTAATGCCAGGATAGTAATCGCGCGTACTCATGGTGCTGCTTTGCATGGTGTATGGAGGTAAATTCTGAGCGGATTCGTCGACATATATGGGCGAAACAGGCTCATTGACGTTTTGATTGATTATAAGACGTGGCCCGCAGCCGGGTACCCATTTTCTGAAAGAAATCGTTGAGTATTGGATGCCTTGTCAGATACTACAGTTTACTCACTCTAAGTTGGGTATTATGCGATTGCGTCGACTCACAAAGTTTTGCTTTATAAAGAACCACAGGGCGGGCAGATCTTGAACCGGGCAGAATTCATGCAGATTGCGTCGCGGCACAAATTTGACTAAGTACAGGTACTCGGGATTGATGGACTTAACCTTGCCCAATCTGTTGCCTTTGGCTAGATTATAGTCGGCCTGCAACGGCAAAAACTGCTCGCGCGGTACCTTGGCTATAAAACGATGCTCAAAGAGTATTTGAAATAGCACCGAGGCTGAGCGGTAAAACAGATATCCGATCTCATTGGAGCAGGTCAAGTGCTACAAGCAGAGAAGGTAAAGTCTTAAACATTTATAATGCTTAGCAATACGCACTATATAGATGGGCGGCGGAAGGGCCAGAATCATTTCGCAGCGTCCCAAATTGTAGAGGCTCGTTTGGAATATCAGTGAGTTGATCAAGTGCTTAAAGAACGGATAGGAGCCTACGGCTCCAAACACCAGCATGTTAACATCTGCAAAGAAACAATGGATAAGTACCTTGGCCTGTATTTAAGATAAATCACTCGCCTTCATTGTAGGCATGTTGTGGCACATTGCTTAGCAATTCGGACAAGCGTGTTCCATTATCCATCTTATCCATGTAGGCTAGTTTCCACAGGCTAACAAAGTCGCCTTGACGCACCTTTACTCGTTCCGGATACAGCGCATGCAGCTCCTGTAGACGCGGCATAAAGTGGTCCATGGACTCGATCAAAATGATCTTGCGAAACTGCTTTTCGCGATCGAGCAAATGTCGAGTAAAGTGACCCGGGCCGGGATTCAGCTCCAGCACAGTGTCGCAGTTCGTCTGCTGCAGATGAGGCTCCAAATAATCATTGATGCTCTGTGCTATCTGCGAATTGGCCACATACATGTGCGTGGTTCCCTTTTGTTTCTTTGTGATCAACTTCTCTGGAAACTCAGCGCTATAACGTGCTATCCTCTCAGCCTGCTTGGTACGTTTAGCTTTGGTGCTATTATAGCAGGTGGCCACAGTTTGTAAGCTTCTGGCGGTGCATAGCCTTAAGCTGCAGCGCAGCGACATCATTTTCTTTAAATTTTCTTCTAAAATATATAGTTCTTCGCGAATTCCTCGTCTCAACGGTTTGTTTTTGTTTACAGCCAAGGCTGCCACTTACAAGAATTAATTTGTACCAAATTATGAAACAAATGTACCAATTTCGATTGGTATGTACCAATATTAGTATTATAATGTTATTAATAATAATTAATGTGAAACTTTTAGGTCCTCTTCTTTAAAATTACTTAAACTAATTCAATTCAAATAAAATTGTATTTAATGAAGAATTATAACACAAATTTGATATGGTTAATGGTTAACATCATTACATATGTATACTTTCAATTGATCGTTAGAAACAGAATATTTTAAGGTTCAAAAAAGTGGTTTAAGAACTTATGTTCTTATTCAAATACAAAAATATTAACAAATGTTTTAATAAACAAAATTAGCTTAGTGTACCAAGAAATATATAATGTACCAGCTTGTACCACATGTGGCAGCTGTGCTTACAGCACCTTAATCTTTATGTTATCTTCAACACTGCAACACTCGTTATCCAACACTTTTTATTGGTTATGTTTACAAATGCAATCGTTATACCGTTGCTTTAATTTTTAATGCGATAAAACGCTTACTTGCAATAAATTATTAATTAAAATCGAGGCGAAACTGAAATGGGCAAGGCTATGTCCATGGTGGCCCGCAAGGCCAATCGTTTCAATGCAGAGAATCGAGCGCATCGTGTGCTGGAACGCGAGAAACCCACACCGGCACCAAAATTTGAGTCCAACCTTCGTGACATGGAACGCACTTTAGAATGTAAGCTCGTTAGCCTATAATAGTTGTTTTTCTGAGTTTCTTAATCATTGTACATTCACAGTGGATCCCAAGTTTGTGGACAAGCTCAACAGAAAGGACGCTAACTTAGACACGCGACTAAAAGATGTTTATGTAACATCAAAGGATCAATTTGTGGGTTAAACAATCGATATGCCAAGTTTCAATTATTAACATTTAACATATTAGATTGAACGCGTTCTGGAACGCCGAGCGCAAACAGAAGCAGCCGATACCAAAGGGCGCCGACCACTGCCACTAGAACGCAGCACACCCGATGACTTTGAGTACGGATATATGGAACCAACGCGCATAACGCAAGGGCATTGCACTCTGCGACAGGCTCTTGAGTTTATAAACAACCACCAACTTGATCCTGAAACGTGGCCCGGCAAGAAAATTGCCGATGAGTATAAACTAAAGGAAGCGCACGTTGGTAAGTTAAACAAATTCTGCCTGTATCTGCCTGCTTAGTTTATCCAATTTGATTTCAGATAATATACTTCACTACTTCAAGACGTTTAGTGTGTATATACCAGACCAGAAGTACAAAGACAAAATGCTGACACAGTCCAGTCCGAATCTGCTCCAAGAGAAGCCAAGTCCAGTGGACGCTGATAGTAGTAAAACATAGTTAGCTGTACCGATATAATCGACGCTCTTCATAGTCAAATATTTGTTGTTAAATTTAAACCTATGATTTATTTTACAAACGGCATGTTTGCATCTTATGGATCACACAATGGCATTGGGTGGACAGTAGTATATGTTGAGGGACTTGTCTTCTGAGGCTGATATTACTTTATCGTTCCCTGGGCTGTAGCGTACGCCCCAGACTTGATCTGTATGCTCAGTAAATGTGTGTAGACACTTGCGTTCCGCTGTATCCCAGACCTTTACACTGCGATCGCTGGACGAGCTGGCGAAGTGCTTGCCATCCTCCGAAAAGGAGACACACAGCACCCAAGAGGCATGACCAGAGAGTGTGCCTACTACATCGGAATGTGCACTACAAATTGGTGTAAATAGCATTAACGTACATATAAAAAGTAATTACTCCCATCGACTTACACATCGTACAACTTCATGTGTCCATCGTCGGAGCCGGTGAGCAGCATTTGTGAGTTGGGCGAGAAGCAAAGGCTGCGCACCGGCATTGCGTGGCCCTCCAGTGTTTGCGCCACTTTGCCAGCAGCCACATCAAAAATGGTTATTATGCCATCAATTGCGCCGTTAGCAATGTACTTGCCATCGGGGCTCTAGAAATGGGATAGTTTAGCGTGATTTAAGCCGTGCAACTTGTATTCTTACATATGCAATGCTGAGCGTGTATTTGCCGTTCTGTGCATCCAGCACTTGCTCGGCTTTTCCAGTTTCCACGCTGTACATGGAGATCTTGCCATCGTTCAGGCCAGAAATAACATATTTGTTGCAGGGCGAGAAGCCCACCGTCCAGAGATCGACTGGACCAAATGTTAACATGTGTTTCTTATCGCCCGTCCTGGCATTCCAGAGGCACATGCTCGAGTCCAACGAGCTGCTGGCAATTGCTGTGGATTAAACCGTTTAAGATGCTTCTAGCAATTTCGCCTTTTACTTACTTTGACCATCGGAACTAACTGCAACGGACACAACGCCAAGCGCATGGCCCTTTAGTTTATGTCGCAGCTTAAGCGTGTTATCCTCGCGCACGTCCCACACCTTGACTAAATCGTCCAGACCGCCGGTGACAATAAATTCCGCTGGTTTCGGATCTTTTTTGTCAAAATCAAATGGGTTTTCTTCCTCCGGCACAGAGTCCTCAACGGCGCTTGCCGGTTCCGGGTCGCGTCCCCAGGCGCATGCCCAAAGTGCATTATCGTGCGCGTTCTCCTCTTTGTGCAGCAATGAGAACTATAAGCGATCATTTTAGCATTTTCGTTTACATTTCTAGCTTTTGCAATACAATTTTCTCACCATATTCTAAATAAAAAATTATTATTCGCCGAAAAATAATAAATAAGTGCGGTTTATGCCAGCTGATTTATTTTAGAGATCTATTGTGCTGTGTGACCGAATCTTTTGTCGATTTTGCGCTTTTTCCCTTCCTAGCCATTGTTGCCATTGTAACATTTCCAACAACAACAAATGCACAAAAAATACTGTATCGTGAATGCCTGATTGTCGTTCAGATGAACTGAACTGTTAACAATGGACATATGGAATTTGAAAGATCCGTCTTGTTTTGGGTTTATGTTCACTTTATTTCGTCAAAACAGATTTTATCTAATATTTTAAAAAGTATAAATAATCTCAGTATTTTATTTCGAATGCGGCTCGGATTCAAATTTACCAGCTGATTACTGAACCCATTAATTTATCGCTTACCGAGTGAATCGGGTTCTCAAAACAATCGATAATTTGTTTTATATATTGTTGGTTTGTATAGTTATTTTAAATATAGCCGATTTGTGACAATTTTACTCATCAAACGAATATAATTATTAATAATTTCAAGAGCTTTTGGACTATTTACTGATAGAAAACGAGGTATTTTATTACAATTAGCTAGTAATATGTTAATTTAACACGCAAATAAGACTTTGTGCCGTTAGAAGTTGTAGCAGTAAACTGTGCAAAGATGCTTATCGATTTGGCTCTGGCGTAGCTCATGATCCGCTTACATTATATTGGTGTTTACCGTATTAAATAACTAAATAAAACATTTTGTATGTATTTAATAGTTTCAATTGAAAATGAAGAGAAAGTAAAAGCCGGAAGATGATTTGAACTATGAGAATTGTATGATATCGAAATAATTCACTTTGTTCATTTTTGCAAATACCACTGCTGGTCACACTGCATTTAACATTAGTGCAGTCGAAAAAAAACCATCGAATGTGACGGACGGTATCTTAACAGTAGTTTTTGAACCAAAACAAGTGTAAGTGAAACAGAGCAGAAGTGAAATATGTAATAAGATCTGAATAAAATGCACATGCACAGTTATATAATGTATTGTGAATGCTAAAAGCTCTACCGCGTCTGCGTATCTATATATTTATGTGTGCGAGTGTGTATGTGTGTGTGTGTGTAAGAACAGTGAAACGAAATACTTTGCGTCGCGACGGCCGCCTGCTGCCTGCTGCTGGCTGCTGACCAACAACGAAAAACGACCAACGCGTGCTGCTGCCGCCCGCAAAGCAGAATTTGTCGCCGCCGTGAAACGAGCGCCATCGCATCGAACAGCTCCGTGACTGCATAAAGAATATAAATATATTTCGAGTTTTAGACCGCGTGTACGGAATTCAAAATAACGCATATATAAACACACTTACAATTGAATTAGCGTGGGTGTGCATGTGTGTTTTTTTTTATCATTATCTTTTCATATCTGTCGTCAAAGACGCAAAGCAGATGATTCATTTATGATACACTGTGCTGCCGCCACTCAGCTGTCGGCGTCTGCCGATGCCGCTGTCGCTGCCATTGCCGCTGTCTCTGCATGCGTATCCTGCACACACGCACGCACACAGGCACATACACTCACATATTCGCCTATTTGTTAAATTAACCGAAAAGCGACGTCGCCGTCGTCGTCGCCGTCCTCCGCAGCCACCAAAAAATATACAAAAACTATGCCGCCCCCAAAGCAAAGCGCCTGCTTTCCATTTCCATTTCCATGTGTGTTTCATTGTCTGTTGCCTGTCACTTCTGTCTGCTCTGCTCTGCTCTCCCCCCTCTCTTTTGCTGTATTGATTCCCATTCGATATCTTCTTTCTCTTCTCACTTTGTTTAACTATTCTCGTGGCGCAGTGTAAGCAAAAACTGCAACCGGTTTATATTTTACAGCGCAAACATTTATTTCTTTAGCTTCTCTTGTTATTATTTTTATAATCGTGTTTTATTCTTTGTCTTCTTGAAAAATATTAACAAATCGCCAGCAATTTCAATAAATCCAACAGTTTTTTAATTCAACTTTTATTTAAAGGTGAGTTTTTCTATATTTATTGCTTTATAGTTGTAAGTTATTGTTCAAATTTAAATTATTACCTGGCAGCTTTCTCATTATGTTAATATCCTGTTGCCTCACAAAATTGTTTATGGTTCGTTAGATTGTTGAGTTGGGCATACGTTATAAGCAGAATTTCAGAGTTATCGCATATTAATTGAAACTACAGATTAAATTTGGATGCTATCAGGTCCAGACGTCCAGGAGGAGTGGGTAAATTAGAAAGATCATTTACTATACACTGCATGATTCTAAATTTACTGTAAGGACCATATTATGAAACACTTCAGATGCGTGCAGCATTATCTGTACCAATTTTTATAAAATTAGTTTTTAAAACTGGGAGAAAATACAGACAACGGAAATATCTATATATCGACCCAGCTGGTCGTCCTGATTAATAGTGTATATTCTTTATGGGCTTAAAACTATAATACTCTTTGAGAGCAATGTGTGAGCAATATTGATCAAATTATAGGAAACTATTTAAAGTATCATAAAACTCTCACTAAGTTTGGAAGTAATACAACAAGTTTTTTCTTACAAAAACTCATTTTTCACCCGATCCTCTCCAGAAGCTCTGTTTGGGTGAGTTTGGTGAGGATATCTTCATAAACAAAGAAGTTTTTCATACAAAAACATACTTGTCGACCGATCATTCCTATGGCAGCTATATGTTATAGTGATCCGGGCTGATTCAGAATATATATACTTTGTTAGGTTTTCTTCAGTCCATTATACATTTCGATACAAAATTATAATACCCTCTGCTAAGGTATAGAAAATATACTATTTAAGCTAGATATTTTCATTATACTTCACCCCGTAGTCGTCAAAATTCTATTTTATTTGACGCCATTAAGTTGTAACTAGAAATGCCATTTCTATATGGTTCTTAAATGCAATATATACATATATATGTAAATACTATATGTACTACCTTATTGGGCATGGGGGAAAAACTAGACCATAAACATAAATGTCATTCACGGCTGCCATTAGCGTAAAGAACGACAAATGGAAATCCAGGGCAAGCAGAACTGGGGAAAAATGAAAACCCTGAGTCGTTGTGGAAACTGCAAACTGCGAACTGAAATTGCAGTCAAATGTGCACGCAAGAAACAATTGGACGGCATCTCAGCTAAAAAATCAGGCACAAACAAAGAAATCGGAAGTGTGAAGAGAATTGTGTGTTTTGGCAAATGCACAACAAAGTCAAAGACAAAAGTGGGACGGAGGGGCGAAACTAGAGCAAAATCAACACACATACACATACACATACACAATATGACATCATTGGATTGCACACAATAAATATCGAAAGTTGAAGTCTCTTGTCAAAATGAAGTGTAAAGAGCGCACAAAAATGCAAAGCAGTCAAATTGTTGGCCAAAAGAATGTTCTTGCTTCAAAAGTCGCCTTGACATGGAAGAGCAATCAAGAAAGTGTTCGAATAGCAGATACCCTGCAAACAGGATACAATGATGACAATAATGAATTCGAAATAATGGCCATGTTCACCAGCATAACTGAGCCATGATTAATAATTGAATGTTATCGATAAGTCCGATACATTCTTGTGAACGCTATGATACACTTTATAAATGGCGGCATAGAAGCGATACTATGTTGTTTGAATTTACTGGTTTTAATAATATTATTTTCCTTTGCTTACATAGAAAATACCAATAATTTTAAGTCGCTTTTCAATAAAAACACACATTGTATCACAATCACTTAAATTGAACGTACTATTTCTATGATACATTTTCATGGATCATGATACAACAAATTTGATATCGATATATCGTATCAGTCGCGTTTCCCAGAAAGATCATGGTAATCAGATAAATTGTCAGGATCAAAGACAGGCTGGTGAATATGGCTAATGTCATTGTAATTCGGATTTCATTAATTTTAATGGAATCTTAAGTCTAAATTGAGAAATTTTATATTAAGATGATAAATCCTTAAATATTTTTTAAGATGAGAAAAGTACTCTAGTCCAGCGTTGTCCAAAAAAATATACCAAAAAGTCAATTTTGAGCGCTACGAAAAGGAAGTTTCCCCTATGACACTATTTTTTATTGACACTATTAGTATTTTAGTCTTTGGTTTATTTGATGTTAAAATTTACTATTTACCAATTTTGTTTTCATCCATTTTTTATAATTTTTTTTGCGATCCGGCAATATATTTCGGTACAGGGTTGCGACCCACACTTTGGGAAACGCTGCTCTAGTCGATAACTTTAGGGTTGCTATGACTTTTCGATGTTTTTTAAATATCGACCAAAAAATCGATTGAGTTTTTGAAAAATCGACAAATGGGCTCAGAGAGATTATAAATTGATGTGTTTATATACTCGTATAACATCATTTGCAGTAAATTGCCCAGACGATGCTTCGGTTGATGAACTTGTGCAGAAAACGGCCATCAGCAACTATAACAACAACAACGACAATACAACTAAATGACAACAAGACAAGCAACTGCATTATGCATGCTGTGTCTCAGGACAACTTGTCACGTCTGATAACAATAACTAAGTACGAGAGATACTTCATATATATGTATGTATATGCTACTATATACATACATACTTACATCGTATCTCACGCTTCTTTTTATTTACATTTAAACGACGCCGCGTCCGTTGCTTGAACTCTGCCGACGCAACGCGACGCGACGCGACTCGACGCTGAAGTGTTAGTTGTTATTGTTGCTGACAGACAACGGTGTAAAGTAGCTTTCCTAGCACTTGCCACTCCAAGGCTCTACACGGTATTTAGCTTGAAATTTGTGGCTCAAACTTATATTATATTTTAGCCTGTTTTTGGGGCAGTCTCATGGCCCAAAGGCTTTGTATGTGTTGATAAGATAATTGAACGCTTTCATAACACACGAAATTCTTTTTGGTGCAACTCATTTGCCAAAATATAACTCAAATCAAATCATGACATAATTGTAATTAACGATTTTAAAGCTCTATACCTTTTATTTCTCAAGTATTTGTGCCGGCAAAGTTAAAGGCCTTAATGAACTGTCTAATTGATTGTCGGAACTGGTTTTTTTTATTTATTTCCAATAATCTGGCCCGGCTTATTCCAGGGGATAGGTATATCGATACAGCCAGCTGTCGATTGTTTGCTCGATAGTTGTGTAAAATTCTGTAAAATTGATCAAATTATATGAAATTAGCACTCTAGCTATTTCATCAATATGACATTTTGAACACTAATAGTTATTAACAAACAAAAGTCAAAAATATAAATTTAATTGATGAATTTCATTTTTTTCATTTTTCATTTTTTTTTATATATAAAAGAGCGTTTCATTATAATATAATTTTAAAACAAAAATGACTGGCTTTGACGGTGAATATATATCTAATTATTAGAATTATCCGATTTTACCACCTCCTAGACTTAACCTCAATTTTATAATAGAATAATTAATAATTGAATTTTTTTTTTTAAACTGTGATCTCTCGCTTTTGAGATGCCATAACTTCGACTCCTTGGATCAACTTTTAAAAGTAGTAAAAATTATATTTAGAGACTTTAAAAAACATAGTGAGGCGTGAATCTTATAAACAACATATTTTGTGTCTATAAAAATTAAAGTAGGGAAGGGACAGCTCCTCCTCCTTGTATTGAGTGGCTTCCTAAAGTCCATCTGAAATTTGAGTAGCTCTGTAAGCCCTCCCTCTAAGGGAAAACAATATTGTGCCCATGTAGTGTAATTAATATCAAAATTCTAATACAATAAAAGCCAAACAAATTGAATAAAGTCGAGGCCATCTTATCGAACGCAGTCGCAATAGTCAGTTGCTCTTTTGAAGTTTCCTTTCTTTTCTATTTTTATACATTATTATATTTGTATTTCTTTTTGTTGATACTAAAAGAAACCGCAAAAATTGCTTATCGCTCAGTTGTTGTTGCTGCTCATTACATAGAGTTCAACTTTGAAGGTCTCCCCCGATGCCTATGCGATTTCTATTCCGATGCCTTTCACGTGACTCTCTGTGTGTGTATGTGTGTGTGTGTTTGTGTGTGCTTGTGTTTGTGGATCTTTTCATTCATTATTAATCACATTTTTATCGCCATAACATTGAATAAGTGAAGGCGTCAATTGGCTGCCGTCTGTGATCGACAAACACTTTCACACGGCTTTATCAAATGGCTTACATCAGCAAAGACCATTTTCCATGTCATATTTTGTAATACCCTTGCATAGGGTATTGTAATTTGGTCAGGAAGTATGTAACGCATTTACGACTCTATGAAACATGTACATAAGTTAGGTTAGGTTGAGACGGCAGGTCACCCCCACGGATGGCCTTACATAGCCCATCGGGTCCTTAGTGGTATCTAGGATTTTTTGAAGATAGTTTTCGTTAATTTTAAGAGTTGGTTCATTGGTATTCTCGATGCACTCTGCAGGGAAGTGAAGGTATGGGATCCCCCCAGATGGTTGAGTCTGCTTCTCATAAGCGAGTTCTCTATAGATAGTTTGTAGGGAGATTGGTAGATTCTGGACGCTAGTTGTTAGTTTTACACCACCCTTAGCCAACTGGTCTGGAACCCAGTAGATGCGAATTCTCTTAGAAGTTCTTAGTGCATCCACTGAATCCCTGCTTGCCAGGACTTTTTTGAACTTGATGGCGGACCAATACAATATACATACATACATACATATGTATATACTTATTCAGGACGACGTGCTGAGCTTACGCCATGTAAAATTTAATATTGACAGCTATCTTGATGGAACAGCAGCAGCTTGCTTAAAAACTGGTCGGATCGAACTACTATAACATACTATAGCGATCATACGAACTGAAAACTCAGTTTTTATGTTTTCCAAGATATATAAACAGATATTTAGCTTAATCATGTTTTATATATGCCAAGCAAGTCTCAAAGTTGAAAAACTTATAGAATATAGTGTATATCTTAAGCAAACTCAACAATTGCTAGTTAAACATTAAATATTTTGCTCAAATTTGATTAAAATCGAAATTTTTAAGTTCTATTATGATCTCAACAAGTTGATCGAAAAACTTGTCATTGCGGGGACTTTTATGAGCATCTCTGCAAGGGTATTCAATCTTCGGCAACCGAAGTTGGCCTTTATTTCTAGTTTTGTGCTGTTGTTGTCTGCTTTGAAGTCCGCGAACAGGCTGTCAGCCAATTGTACACCCCTCCCCCGGGAGAGCGGGTTCGTCACCAGCATTATTAATTAAAAAGCCAAGTTTCAAGCTGACAGTAATGGCCGTGACCTGTGGCATGATTTGGCCATTGTTGTTGTCGCTTTGTTGTTGTTTATGTGAAATTTTCCACAATTTTCCCATTGCAAAGTTCGCTGTGCTTGTGGTGCTTAGAAAACTTAGAATTTGTTTGTTTTTCTCACTCTATGCACTTGTCTATAATATGATTACAACAACAATCGTTGGTCAGGTTGTTAGCTTGGCCTTTAATTTGAGCCCAGTTTTCCAGTTTGCTATGAAAATTTATCGCGTTTGCCGCCAAACGAGCAAGGCATGCAAATCAACTAGGCGTACACTCACACAGCTATTCACTTATTCACTCGCACACTCACTCACCTACTCATTCATTCACTCACCTACTCATTCAGTCATTTAGCTGTTCACTTGCTTGCAAATATGATTAAGTTTTTATGCTTCGACAGCTTCTGGGCTGGGCTTGGCTTCGCTGTGCCCAAGCGGGTTCAAATCGTATTCCCATTGTTGGGACAGGGTGCCAGGGGTGGGGTAATAGTTAGGAAGTTGGTACTTTCAGTTTTTGGATTAAGTCTTACCTCACCCGGCACACGTCTATTGTAGTTACAATGCAATCAGAATAGCAGTGCTGCCAACTTGCTAGAAATTACACCTCTCTTAAGTTGGCAGAACCAACTAAGGAATAAAAATCCGCACAGGCACATAATTATATGTTCATATGGTAGCAATATTATACTATGGTCAACATATCGAAGAGTTGTTGCCAACAATAGCACACAATTTGTATATTCCATTTAATAATTCACATATATACATGCTCAAAAGAAAAATGGCCTTAACTATTCGTATTTATTTTGCTATAACAATATCTAAATTTGGATTTAAAAAGTATTTCATAACAAAATTTTAAACTTTTAGATTTGGATAAACAAATTTGCAATTGAAATGAACTATTTCTAAATATATTGTTGTTTATATTAACATTTACTGGTTCGTCATTTCCCTTCGATTTCTATATTTCAGTCTCTTATAAATTCCATTTACAAACTATCTAAAAATTACTATTTTAATCGCGCAATTGTTAAAATATTGCATTAAAATACTACTTTGCATTCAATATATTGCGCAATAAACTAGACGAACCTTTTTGTTTTAGTGTTAGCAGCGACAAAAGCATTACGCTTACAACACTATAAAGTTGACAACATTAGGAATTATTTTACAGCACTGTTAAGAAATCACAAGCAATTCTGATTATTTCTCGTCACATTGCTGACGTCAGGCGGAAGCATAATATTGCACGTAAATATTAGATAGTGTGAACAGGCCTTAAATAAATGGAGTTCATGGCTAGACCTATAAAACACCCCTAAGCTGACAGTTTGCCAATTGCTTACTGCC
Organism: Hirtodrosophila histrioides; assembly: GCA_037075165.1. Taxonomy (NCBI): domain Eukaryota; kingdom Metazoa; phylum Arthropoda; class Insecta; order Diptera; family Drosophilidae; genus Hirtodrosophila; species Hirtodrosophila histrioides. The sequence continues at coordinate 8,563,438 of JBAMCL010000390.1, read as the reverse complement.
TTCATCAGAGAATACTTTAAAGTTATTGACAAAACATTGTGTGATTTATTGGCATAATAGATTTGTATCTCAAGAGGGAAAAGACGAAGGGGGGCGCCTTCAATTTCTTGATTGGATCGTGGCAAACTGCAGTGTTCTTGCTAGACTGGATGTCAATGTGCAATGCCAATTATGGCGTCAAACGAAGGCCAATCAAAGCGAAATACTCAGCTGAGCTGAGCTGAAAGAACACTTTCAATTTCAGGTGATGACAGGCCGTCAAATGCGGGGAGAAATTGCCATTAGAACATGTTAAGATTGTTATGCGGATTTCAACAATATATAATAGATATATACATATATATTAATAGCTATTTCTAAATGTGGCAGTCTTTGAGTGCATGTCACTTTCAATTGGACAGCCTTACGATTTCCGCCGCCCACCAAACAGTAGCCAGAATCTTTGAGAAACGGTTTTGTTTAGAAATACTTTCGATATTTTGCATTGGGGCTTCTGAATCACATACACTAATTATACACAGCGGGCTGTGGGAGATGACGTACATAATTCAACTAATATAAGGCCTTGAGTAGCACACGAATCGCAAAGTCAGGTAAAAACAACTAGAAGTGACTCCAAACGTTTTAATTAGACTGGAAGATACCTCGTGTAAAATTCCAGAGTATCATAGATTTGTCATTTATCAAAATATATCAAATGTTATGAAATTTTCTAGATTATTAGATCATGTTTTAAAGCTATAACTTGGTTAGCTTGTAAATCGTTTTTAGACTTAATTATTATCTCATCTGACTACCTTTTAAAACTGTTTATTTATTTTTTGTCAATTTTCTTTATATTTTCCAGCAAACGAAAACTAACAAAATACGAAATAATTGGCAACAAATCAATTGGTTTACTTTTCTAACTACCACAAATGTTGTCGGCCAGCAATTTTACAATTTAAGGTAAGTTTTTTAAACAGACTTTACCATGTGACGTGGAATAAATGATGAATATTGATTGTTTTTTATACATACTGACACATGCACCTAAAGAATACACTTAAAAGTGTAAACTTTGCAAGGAAAATTGAAAAAAAGTACTGTAAATAATATATTTTTGATTTTTTCGACAAATTGAAATTCCCCTTTCACAATATCATGGAAACATATTTTGAAAAATGTTAGGTAAATATGTCGTTGAGGTCCCCCACAGAAAGAACTTGTACGCTTTTATATCGAACAGTCTGACAACTCTGGTAATTCTTCGATGTTTTCCAACACTGAAAACTATTAAAATTGGTATCGATATACGCATATCGGTCAACTTTTCTTTGCTTTACTTCTTTATTTCGGCAAAAAAAAGTCAACCTCCCCCACTTGAAACCGAATCCTTAATATTTTCCCCTTTTTTTTAACGACTAATACCAACATTCTCCGTGCTTTCTTTCTGTGGGGACCTCAACCACATATTTACCAAATTTTAAATCTCAAAATTTTATTGGGAATGTGTGCTTGCATGTGATTTTTCTTTAAAATGGCTTTGGCATTTTAATTTTTATTAATTTCTCGATGTGTTGAGTTGACGTGCAATCAGACAGAATTGATATAATCAATATTTTGGTGCCAAATATATAAATCGCATTGCTGGGAATATCCATACAATTATCCAAGGTCAATTGATGGTTCACTGCTTCGAGCCACGTCAACAAATGTTGCTTACAACTCGGTGTCGATATCATTGATATAATTTGACCTGCTGCCTGCAACCTGACACAGTTGATTGAGGTGAGTTAGGTGTTGCCACCAGCAACTGCAACGGCAGTTGCTAACGGCTGACAGTTGCTGTTATCAATCTATGTCCGAGCTGGTAACTAATGCCTCGCCTCAGTTTGTTCCAATCAGATGCAGTTTAATTAGCAAAAGTGCTAAATGCACTCGACGTTCGACGCTTTTTATTGGCCTGCTGCCAGTTTTGAGAGGTGCAAAGTTTATTGGGCCAATGTATCGCATTCGAAATCGAAACTGTCCAAACGAAGCGAATGACAAATACTATTTTTAATTACGCACAGCAATTGACAGTTTGAGTTTCAATACTGAGACGATTTAATGGCATTTTAATTGATTTCTTCTGATTAGTAGCAGCTGGCTGCCTTGGGGTTTTTAATTTTCAACTCAGTATGCTTAACGCAAAATGAAAATCTATTTATTTATGCCTTGCAATTCAATAAACAAATGCAAATGGCATTCGAAATCGAATCAAAACTTTCCTCAAGTGAAAATTCGCAATGCGCTGAGTGAGTTCCTTTCCTTTATATACCCTGTATATTTAAGCATGTACTGGCTATATTGTATTCAAGTTGTCTTCAGTCTTAAGCGGATGCTTATTATACTCAAACCTTACAGTACTTTCTGCTTAGCGAATTATAAATTGACGCTTTTTTAATTTCGATATTCTCTGGTGAACGTTGCGATGAGTTTTAGCTAAGCACAAACTTCAATCAATCAATCAAATGATTGATAAACTTTGCGCATTCAGGTTAACGATCGATAACTTGTTGTACAAATGTGCTGAGTGATTGCAATCAGTGATCACAAATCTAAAAGCAAACCACAAATCTAAAAAAAGAAAGAGAGTTAATAAGTGAGAAGTACACTTCTGTTAAATACCATATGAATTTCTAACTACTGTATGAATATGCAGTCTGAATATGCAGTCTGAATACGCAGTCTCAACTATTTACAGGGCATTTGATAGTCGTGCTAGCTTGTTCGCTGCCTCCTGGCCAGTTATCACTGTTGTGTGCTGCTAATATTAGCGTGAAAAGCGGAACATCTTGCGATTGCATGTGACTGCGGCTGGGGCTGGGCAGTTGGACTGGGACTGGGGCTGGTTTTGTGGTTCTTTGTTGGTTCTTGCTCTTGCCCTGGCGCCGCAGCTAACGTCAATGGCCCGGTGAAAAGCAAGAGAGATAGATATTTGCACAATTTTCTATATATATATATATATTTATGTGTGTTTGCGTAGTTTATTGTTGGCCCTGTTTGGTCTGTTCGTTTTGCTTTCTATCATTTCCTGTGGTTTTTGCTTTTATACGCAATTAATTGTACAATTTTCCTCGCTATTTTGGTGTCCGCCGCCATTTTGTAGTTAGATTTTAATTTGAATTTTCATAATACTACACAATACTCGTACATGTGTTCTCTGCGTCTGCCTAGCTGGCTTTTGCAATTAGACAAGTTTATTGAACCAAACAGACAAAACCACCAACAAATTGAGGGCATTATTTCGTTAGTTAACTGCAGAATGTTTGCCACAAAGCTCGTAGCATATTTATGCTTATGTTGATTTTTTAATACCTCCCATAGGTCATTGCCACCAGAAACAACAACTACAACATATTGAATGTAAACATGGCAACTTGTCTACCTGTTTATGCACAAATGTGTGTCTGTATGAATGCATACTGCCCAGCACATTATTATCGATTGTCTGTAATAATATCAAACTAATCGAGCAGCCAATGGCTTGACTATTTGACTCAGTCGTGTTGCCTATAAGAATATTTATATTATAGTATTTAATAGATATCACTTGTGATGAAACGATTAATCATATGATACACATTAATCGATAATATTGTCTCAGTTCATGAATTAATTGTATCGCAAAATGGGTTTCGATTAATTGAATCTTTAATCGATTACATGATCATATAATCACATCACTATTTGCGCTTTAATTCAAAATTAAAGGTGACAGAGCAATTTGCAAAGACTGATTATGGCACCAACATACAACAATATGTGTAAATATTATTCAAAGACTGATGACAAAGAAGTGCAGTGCCGATTGTGTTAAAATCAACTAAAATACAGCAGAAACACAACAAACATGCAACAGCATTAACATGTAAATTATCAATATTTGCTGCAAATTTAAAAAATCATTTGATTTATCGATTATTTTCATTTTTCTTCGATTAATTGCGACTTATAATCGCTCGGGTTAAAATATTCATATGATTAAAAAATCGATTAATGGCATTGTTTTGCCATCACTAGATATAACCAGTATTTTGAATATTATTATTTTATATTATTAATAATCAGCAGCATCTGTACTAAAATATATAGTTACTACATACTATTTATTAGCCTGTTCTCGTTTCTAAGTACTTTTCAATGCAGCTCACTTTCAAACTTGTACTTCCGTTTCGAATGGATTAACAAGTGATTAACTTATTGAATTACAAAGCTGATCAAAATTGTTTAAAATTAGATCGCTACTGCCAAAGAAACAATTGCTGGTGAACTAAGTTGTAAAAAAACATTGTTTATACAGATATCTCAATCATATGCTTTAATTGCAAAACTTATTGTACTCTACACAGTTGGATAAACTGTTTAAAATCTGATCACTATATTATGTAGCAACAATCGTTCAAAAATCAAGTTTTCCTATGAAAAAACTTGCTTTTCTTTCTGGTTGTACAACTAATTGTTACCAAAGTGTTTTTTTTGCTGCTAGAGGATATAATCGAATTGACGATGAGATTACTAATTGATTTGATGAATAATACAACTATTTTTTTGTGAGTAGTAGTTAAGCAAATAGAATGATGTTAAAACATTTTCATGTGAATCTTTTGTTCACAGAAATATCTTCAGGTTCTCTTGAAGGGGCAGAAACAAAAGTTTCTATATAAATAATACAAACGTTTAACATTAGTTAAGATTATCAACACACTTTAATATGTAAATATTTTAAAATGACAATTTAATTTACAATATTACGGCACGTTTAATTAATTTCTAGACCTTATCGCCATCTGTAATTTATTGTTAATTCTAAGCGTCACATGGCGCCATTCTAATGTTTATAATATACCCGCAGCTGTAGGCTGGTTTACCTTCTGATTTGCTTATTTGCACACCTATGCACAAATCGCTGATAGCGGCAATCAAACTGTTTAATAATAACTAACAATGACACTGGCCGACAAAATTCCATTTTTGTCGTGCACCACAACGTATTTTTAGTGACACTCGTAATTTTGGTGAAAACCCAAATCTCACTGCAAATATAGTAAACAATAAGATTAAGATATACATAAAGGTACTTTCTATATAAAAAGTTCTCAACTATCTATATACATATATATATAAGTGTTATGTTGGTCTGATCCAATGTCAAAAACTCGAAAAAAATCTGCATAGATTGAGTTCGCACTTTGACACAATATACAGTTCGCTTCTAGGATTCCTCAAATCTATTTTTCGCATAAAATATTTTAAACATACTGTACAAATCTATACTGAAAAATATAAATAAAATCAGTTTAGATTGACAACAACGGGCCGGGGACTTTGAAAAATCTACCCCCACAGGCTGAAAACTGTTGTATGAAACTTGAAAAATCTACTCTTACCCGTTACCACGAACGGTGACGACGCACAGTGGCGCCTTTTGTCATTTTACTTTTCAAAAATCATATTTTCTAAACGAAACAAGATATTGTCAAAATGTAATGAGCGTTTAACGGGAATTCCCGTAGCTGTGAAATGAGTGTAAGATCCATTAAATCGAACTAAGGAATTCTTCTGAAGATTTGGTCAAAGTTGAAGTTTCTTTTCAACTTACACCATAGAAATGCATTGGAAACATGGTATTTTTCAAAAATAATTACTGTTCCGACGGTCTGTCGCGACGGTCAAATGTTGGAGAGAGGGTTTTAGTTAGATCGGTTTCTATCTTTTACAGACTCTATACAAAAAATCATAAGGCACGGGAGGGAAAATATTGATAAGTTAGTGATGAAGTTGATTGAACGAAACTAAGTGCAGTCTTAGCGTAGCTAATCAACAGGCCAGATTTGGTGCAAAAAAAGAATTGTGTTGGCCAGTGTAATCAAAGGAAACAATAAACACCAACGCTATCAGCAGAAAAGGGATCGCAACGTGGGCGATAAGCACGATCGCATTTGGAGCAGCGCTACAAACCTTGACCAACTAAATTGGGGGCCGAAAGCTGAATCAGCTGTGCGATGAAGCGATCAACCATATAAGGCAAACCAGCACTGCAGTTCGAACTAGCAAGGTATGCAATCAAAGTGCAATTGGCAATTGGCAAGAGCAGTTGTCGATTATCAATTGGAAAGTCGGATACAACCGCAGCAATGCCGCAATGAACGGGGCGTGGCCATGGGCATTATATCTACAGATAATTGGGAAAAGCATTTTAGAAGCTCCCAGCTTGGAGCTTGACCAATGGAGCACGCTCCATGCTCCAAGCTCTCCATCCTCTCCATAGTCATCAGCTGAAGCCTCTAAAAGCTGTGCTGTGCTGTGGAGTAAACAAGTTTCTGTTATTATTGTTCTTGTTGCTGCTTGCTGGTTGCGCATGAATCACTTTTTGTTTTGATTTTGTTTTGTGCGTTGCTTTTGAAAGGTAACTAAACTATGTACACACAGCAATTTACAGTTAAAGGGCAGAGGGGCGGAGAGGGGTGCGAGGGGGTAGCTGAGCAGGGAAATGGAGCGGCGACTCTGCTGGCCCGGTTTATGACGTTTGCACTTAACCCCAACATGGCACAGTTATTATTTTGTGAGCTGCGCTGCGCTGCGCTTTCGCATGGCGGAAGTTGCCACAGACAGGAGGGCAGGAGGAAGGCGGCAGTACGTATGCAACCAAGCGAGAACCATCCACATCCACATCTACCGTTGATTCTGGCTTGTTGCCTCTGCTTCATTTTGCGCCGCTTGAATGCATCGCCAGCGGATATTGGCAAGCAGTCAACTCCCAGTGCAACTCAGCTCAGATTCAATAGACTTGCAGCAGCAGCTGGCGGCGACTTGCTGGCTGAGCAGCTCAATCGGAGGCACGACCGCTGACGTCAGAAGGTGCAACAATTGGTACATTTGAAAGAAACCTGCGCTTGACTGGCTGATTAATTACAGCATAGAGTGCTGTTCCTTACCGAAGGTGTTCCCTATTAATATTGTCAAAGAAAATCTGTTTGTTAAATGCTTTAAAAAAATGTATTAAAAAAAAAAATAATTGAAAAGTAATAATTAAAAAACAAAATTTATACTTAAATAATAATTGATAATTTTGTTCTTCATTATTTTTATTTTTTATTTTTGATTAACATTTTTTTATGCCCTGTACCCAAAAAAAAAAAAAAAACAAGTATGAACATTGCAGTCGGACGAACCCGACTTCAGAATACTATGTTTCCAGTTCTTTATAATTTGGATATTTTGGGCTCGGAAAGAGACGCGAAAAAACAGTAGTCTGTATGCCAAATTTGGTGACTCTAGCTATTAAACTGTAGGAGATATACCCATGTGAAAAACGTGTTTTGGGGATAGCATGTGCCGATTTGCGGGGGAGGGGGTGGAGGTGTCAATAAATTTTTGATGTAGATCTGTCAGGAATCTCAACGTAAGTGCGTATGCCAAATTTGGTGACTAAAGCTTTAAAAATGTGGAAGATACAGGTTTTCCCCAAATTTTGGGGGAGGGGTTGGGGTTAGGGGTGTGATCTTGACACTTTATAAATTGACGATATACACCAACATGTGTACCAAATTTGGTTGCTCTAGCTCAAAGATAAAGGCAAAAAAATTGCGTTCATACGGACAGACGGACATTTCGCAAACCCAATATACTATTTTTCCCTTCGGGAACATAGTATAAAAATAGTTAGACCTGCTTTTTATATACCCATACATAGTTCATATATGACTCGAGTCTTGCGTTACATTTTGTATAGGGTATTTTCTAGTCAAGAACACTCCACTAATCTTATAATTTTCGAAAATGATTGCGCATACAAAAGAAATAGAAAAACATATATTTTGTGTGGCCAAGCAAAAGTATTATTTAAAGTTCGAAACAAATAATGGCCGTCAGTGGTTCATGGTCAACTCGTGCACCTAATTGCTGCAAAAAGTTACAAGCCATTATAATTACAACAACAACTAAGCCAACAACAACAAAATATTGTTGTGCAGCGCCATGGAATCTGGCCAATGAATCAGAGAGTGCTCCAGAAATGGCCCAGCACACGCCAACGCAACTGAAATCTGCACACGCGATGCCCAAATATCGTATATATACATACATATATATATATATATACACATATATATCGTATATGTGTATTTGTGTGTGCTTCCATTCGTTTTGGTGAGTGGTGGGCACAGATGGTGCCACGCCCACGCATTTGTAATGCCTCTTATGGCCAAATAGCTGACAAGTTTATGGCGAAGAATGAAAACTTGTCCAGTGTCGGGCAAGCGCTTAAAAGTTAACAATTAAAAACAGTTTGTAAAAACGATAGACAACTTAACCGGCCAACGGCAAGGTGAGCAGAGCTAATCCCCATTAAGACCATGCACGTGCTCCAAAAGTGGATATTATAAAATTAAGAATAAATACAAGAAATATACAATTTATTTAAATCAGCAGCTCAAGCAACCTTTTATCAAAGGGGAATATCTGAATATTCAAGGCAAATGCATCCTAAAATAACTCCGTTTTGAGTTTAAGGTATATAAAATAAGTTCTTTAAGCTAGTATGTTTTCAGCTGATATCAGCAGAAGATGATCAATAAATAGAATGAGCTTAATAAGAATGAAATTGGATGAATAGAAGCAGGTCATCATCAGCAGGTATCTCTATCCAGATAAGTTGCTGAAATAACCATTTATAACAAAATTCCATTTAAATACTCTATGGATAAAACACGAATTTAAGAATTTTATTTCATTTTTAAATAATTAGAAATATGACACAAAATTATTGATTTAGAATTTGATTTTATTCCTAAAGAATTATCAATCTTTTGCCATAATTTCTATATCTATACTCTATATATATGTATGTATACATATATATATATGTACATATACGTATGTATACTCTATATCTATACTCTATATCTATATCTTCACTTTATATCTATATATCTATACTATATATATACAAATGTATGTATACTCTCTACTCTATACTCTATTTCTATATCTATACACTATATATACAGATATCTATATCTTTACTCTATGTGTAAACTCTATATATGTATATATTTATATTCTCTATATGTCTATACTCTACTTTATGTAGCAGAATCAAGCTTCTAAAAAGTTATTCAAATATCCTAAAAATGACTAAAAATAATTGAAATAATAATAAAAAAAAGAATCTTTTTGGTTTAAAATAAGTTTTTGCTGACTGTATGCCAGACTTCTCTGAGTGTATATACATATATATCTAATTTAATCGAAATCTGTTACAGTATTTAAATGAGTAACCTGCGATTCTATTCTAAAAACAAACTGAAATTAACAACGACAACATTGTTGAGCAAATTGCAAATGCCAAGCATTGGGAAAATGTGCCAATCGCTAGTAGAAAAAGACGACAACAGCCTCCAACAAGAATCTCTTGAAGGAGAGCGAGTGTAAAAAAGAGAGAGAGAGAGAGAGAGAAGGAGACCCGTAGACAGAGACAGTTGTGCAATTTATCGACATCGACATCGATTTTTACTTGTTTTTATTTTTCTAAAACTTGTTGACACCGCAACTTACGCAACTTCATTTGTGGCTAATTTAATTTAAGTAATTGAAATGCTGGGAAAATGCTCGTAAATGCCACGACATTTATGTAAATTTATGCCAGGCAATTGAATCAAATGTATGTGTGTGCTTCAATCAGTCAATCACTCACTGCGTCAATCATACAGTGAAATGAAACTATTTTGCATTCGTTTGAAAAACTGTGTGAGAAAAGTTCACTGACCGCCCAATGAAAAGTTGACCCAAAAATATAAAAATGTTGGAAAAGTGTTTTGTGTGTGCGCTGTGGGCTTCAAGTATTCCGTCATCTGTCTAATCCACAATGTAATAATAATAATAATAATAATAATGATGATGCTGATTGCGGCCAGCGGTCAACGCTAAATGAAATAAAATTTATCGGATTAAATTAATGACAATTTCACGCTCTAATGCGATGAGGCACGACGACGATGCCCCAGCTGAAGATACTCATAGTGCAGGTCACAGCGCTCGGAAACTGAACCACAATTGAGTGCAGTCCATCGGATTCGAACATTAAATTAGCCCTTGGTAGCTTGGTAGCTCAATCAAAATTATTTGGCGAAACTGCAGCTTGCAGCTTGGGCTCTCAATACCCTATAGAGCTCTGTAGTAGCTCGTGATGAATGTACAAAAAAATATAATAAAACGAACATTAAGTTTATCCGGATACACATAATTTACATTTGATTACTGACTAACCTAACAATCTTCAAGTTTAATTGTGTTTTTATTAGGGAATTCGTGCTTTCTTAATTTTGCAAATATTTATACAGATGCTGCGCTTTAAAATACATAAAAGATTTGATTAGTTTTATAAATACACTTCATGAGGCAAGTCTCAAATAAAAATGCAAATTTTAAATTAAAAAAAAATGATGTAAGTCTAGAGTCGTATATATAAAATTATCTTATATTGACTATATTTACTAATATTGCACTCGTGCTACTTCTGACGTCAGCTAGTGTGACTATGGAAAAATGTTCTAACACCAGTGATGTGACGCTTTTTGTGATTTTTGACCAGTGTTATGTATTGTCTCCTAAAAGAGAACTCACTGACTCTAAAACTTTACAGTGCGGTGCAATAAATTGATCGTAATCTACAATTTCAATGTAATATATTGATAGTTGCGAGAGAACCTTGTTAGAATGAATTGAGCATTCGATTTTAGAATGTTACAAGAGTTTAACAGACTGTGTGAAAAGTCCTTAATAGCTTTATTTGAGATTATAGGAGCATTCGGACTTGTTGGCTCCATGCTAACTTAAAATTCGATGAAAAAACTGCAACATTTCAGAACATTAAATGCATTTTGGAATGGAACTGTTTTTTATGTAGATTCAGTCTTGATTTTTCGCATAAGTTTAGTTTAAGTTGTTGGAAATAATAAACTAAATTAAAAAAAAAAAAAATGATGTTCCAGTTATATGTGCAGGGTATCTCCAAGTCAATTACGCTTAACTCGATTGCAGCATTCCTTAGTTTATTTTTTGTTAATATCTGTGGCACTTCCTTGAAGTTTATGGCGTGTGTTGCATGGTGCTGTTGCATGCCCCAACTGCACAAGGCATAACCAAACCGAACTGAATCGAGATTCATTTGTCTGTCAGTTACATGCGAGACGCCCCACATATGTACATGAAGTATGTATGTATGTATGTATGTAGGTATGTATGTATGTATGTATATCATTACATCTATTGTAAAGTATTTTGCTGGCCTCGTCGCGTTTTTCATTTCTCCTCTGGCTGACTGACTGGCGTGTGCTCACTCAATTAGCGCCCAGAGGACCGAAACCGAAACAAAAACTGAAACAGAAGCAAAACCACCAACAGCAGGCACCACCACCACTAACACTAAGAAACCACTGAGGCCTTTTTGCCACTGGGCCGAGGATTGTGCAAATAGTATTTGCCGCTAACTAACAGCAAATGAAATTGTCTTACACCAAAGTACAACATAGTACATAATGCAACATCAATTGTTGCAGCCTTTCCTCTGATTCGGTGGCACTACACGCTTTAAGTCTTTTTTTAGTGCCACCATCCGAAAAGTGCGGGGGGTGGAAATTGTTTAAAAATATGCCCCAATGCAATGAAAATGCCAACAAATCAAAAACAAAAGAAATACAACAACAAAAAAATACATCTGTATTTTTTGTATAAATAGAAATTGTTTAAAAATACTTTTGGTTTTCATTTGGCTGCACTTTAAATTGTTTTGTGGGTTGCTTAACTTTACTTTCGATTCGAAATTGATTGCAGTGAATTGCAATGATTAATGTTAAGAGTTCTCTGATTCCAAGTCTTAACTTCTTAACTATGTATGAATTTATTATCAATGTTGATTTAATCTTTGGGCTATTTCACAATATCAAACATTACTCACACGCCCCGCTAGCAAGAACAAAATTACACAATTATTGTCAGCTATTATGGCCACATTAATGGACAATTATAAGCGCAATTATTATGTGCAGTATTTGTCATATTAATCATACGACCCGTTTAGCAGTGATTCGTAGCATTTCAAGCAGTTCCAAGGAAACACGGCAATAAACGCCGATAAAGCAACTGCTGAGCCAGTAAGCCATGTTTATACTATGTACATATGTATATATTTAAAAAATTTATATGTATATACATACATACATTTGCATATGTGCGTGTTGTACATGCGTGCATCAGTCTTACCTGTGACTGAGTCGCTGTGACTGACAAATCGTGTCAGATTTAGATTTAATATTGGGAACAGAGACAGATCTCGTTATAACGAATATGTCACAGTCACTCTACTTATATTAACAGTCTCTGTCCTGATATTAACAGTAACAGTCCTGACATTAATATTAACAGTCCTGATAATAACATTAACAGTCACAGTCCTGATAGTAACAGTAACAGTTCTGATATTAACAGTAACATTCCTGATAATAACATTACCAGTCCCAGTATTAAAAGTCACAGTCCTGATATTAACAGTAACAGTCCTGATAGTAACATTAACAGTCCCATTATTAGCAGTCACAGTCCTGATATTAACAGTAACACTTCTGACATTAACAGTAAAAATCACGGAATTACAAGCGTTTGATATTGACATTTACATTAACAGTGTAATTTCGATATTAACATTAGCAGACCTATGCTTCGATATTAACATTAATGAATAGCAAAGACACAAGAGAATATTAGTAAATACATATTTGGTGCCAACAAAGAAATTATGCTACTTATAAGCAACATTTGCAACAAAGCTTCAATATTCTTACAAAAATTGATGCCAATGAGACTTTGTTTGGCTTTGACTTTGAAATGGCTTCTTGAGTGAGAAATGTTTAAGAATGCTCGTTGTGTAAATACTTTTGACTACCTCTGTATATAGAGAGAAGTCGAAGGCAAAGGATAGTTCGTTTGGAAGTCACACTTACAGTTGTCACTGCGACTGCTCATCTCTAGTGTAAACGCGTATCTCAATTAAAGAACAATTATTATTTGCTTTGGTAAATATTTGTAGCATGTGCGCAACTTAAATGAGGCATACAATGGAGTCGATGCGCTGCCAAAGGCACGTTTCACTTTCATTATATTATACACACACACACACACACACACACACACACACACATACACGCACTTATTTTACGCACTTGGCCAAGTCATAAACCTGTCCAAGATATCAGACTGTTGCAGACTGAAGAAATTCTGTTGCAAATGTCGCCTCAGCTGCGAATGCATTTGAAAGTGAAATTTGCGTTTAAGAAGCGACATATGTTTGCCATTTGTCTTGGAAGCGGCTATATATATGAACATACATATGTATACATATCGAATGCCAGACATTTAAGTAACACTTGGCGTGATTTTGAAGGATCGGCCTGCGTTTATTTGTGAAACTCTGGCACATCACATAAACATGCACGCGATGCGATGCGATGTTAGACTTTTGTTTGTTTTCGCCTTCACAATTTGTACTCGATAAATGTTTGTTTGACTTTTGTTATCGATGCCAGAAGGCGGTTCGCCTTGCGGCATTTTTCCATTGAAAAAAATAGAAAAAAAGCGACACTACCAATTTGGTCTCTCGCTTTCCGGTCTGTACAATTTAGTGTGTTGTTTTCCAGCCATATATGTGTGGTGTTTTCTATGAGCAGGCAGCCACTCGCTTTGATGTGTCTCATTAAAGCGCATTTTTCAAATGCAAACGTGACACATTCAAGGTTGGCTTTGCTGCCGCCGCAATTCATCAACTTTGCTGACCAACGAACGCCAAAAGATTTGTCATGCAGGCAGGCCGGCAGGCAGGCAGGCAGGCGCATAATTAAATACTTTCACCTTTGCAGCTTGCAGATACGCATACACATCAAGAAACACTTAAGTGCATATGCAGATGTATCTATATATTTATGTACATGGGTATATATGTATATACTATATGGATGGATTCATGGCCAACCCGCCCAAAGCTGCCAAGCCAATGCACTAAAAATAGGCGCATTGACGTTGCCAGAGACAAACATTTTTAATAGCCTCTTTTCACGCACGGTCGTTGAGCCCCTGGACCCCAAACCGGGTGACATGAAGACATGAGGACATGAAGACATGAGGACATTAAGACAAGAAGACAAGAAGACATCAAGCCAGCAGCTGGCTGGCTAAATGCGTGAAAATGGCGATTTATGCACCTCAGGCCTTGTCGCCATTTCGTGGCCGGTCAACTAAATCACCCAGTGCAGACTTTCTCAAACTATGCAAATACACAGAAAGAAAAACAAAACAAAAAACTCTGCTTAAGTTAATCTCATACGCAATTTACAGTGAAATCTATGTTTTATTTGTCGTCTTTACAATTATTTACAACTCTACGGTTTTGGCAAACATATCGTTATTCAACTTTGGAATTCCTCTCATTCCAATACAAACTTGTACGTCCAATAAGGAAAAACATGAAAGAATTGCTCCAACTTATTTTATTTGGTGTTTATAAATCATGTATCAATTTGTATACCCTAGAGGGTATTATAATTGTGCCTCGAAATGGACTGAAGGAGTCATTTCTGACCCAACAAAGTATATATATTCTGAATCAGCATGAATAGCCGAGTCGATATAGCAATGTCCGTCTATTTATATTCAAACTAATCGCTCAGTTTTAAAGCTATCGTAATGAAACTTGGCACAGACCCTTCTTTTTGATGCAGGCAGTACATATACCGGAATCGGATGGATCGGACTACTACAACATATAGCTGCCATAGAAAAGATCGGTCAACAACTATGTTTTTGTATGAAAATCTTATTGGTTTGTAAAGATATCCTCACCAAACTCACCCAAACAGAGTCTCTAAAGGGTTTATACAACTTTAAGACCAAATTTGGTCAAAATCGGACCACTATATCACATAGCTGCCAAAGAATCGGTTGAAAATTGAGTTTTTGTATGAAAAACTTGTTGTATGTGAGTGTTTTATTATACTTCATATAGTTTCCTATAATTTTACCAATATATCGGATCACATAGCTTCCATAGGAACGTTGCTGCTTGGATATGTAGCTTCGGCACTCCGAAGATAGCCGTTCTTTCTTGTTACAAATGTCAACAGGAATTCATATTCCAATCATCCATATTATGAAAATCGGGTTTATAGCTTCATAAAATATTAAACATTGAAGAAAATAAAGATACACATTTCCTTTCAATACAAGTTTCTTGGAAAACTTACGTATTTGTTTCACTAAAAAGTGTAACTTCCGCAAAGACCAAACGTCAAAAAAACTAAAAAAGATTTAATATCCTTGAATAATCCTCTTTCTTTCAAATTGCCATAAAGATATAAAGCTCAACATTGAGCTTTCTTTTTTGTAACGTTCGCAACGGTAATTATAACGCTGAATTATATTGTTAACGAAACAAGTTAGATAATGTTTTCAATACCATTTGAAAGTACTCTCAAAAGATTTGTTAAGTTTGAAGTAGATAAAAAAAGGAATTAAAACATACAAAGTTAATTATAATGTCCGCAAACTATGCACTTTATGCGCCCATTTGATTGTAATTAAATGAATTTTATAATCTAAGAAAGTGCAGTTTAGATCAACTTTAATAGTTTGCCACTTTAAAGCAAAGCAAATGTTTTTACAACAGTCTGCTGCTGTCCCAACTTACAGATGAATCTTTGAGATATTCTATCAACAACTGCAGCACCAGATGCAGATACATTTTTCTTTTTTGATGTATGTATGTGTGTATGTACATAAATGGTTTTTGTATTCCTGGTATTTTTAAACAAAATGTGAGGCACATTTGTATGTTTGGTATTCTGGCTTTCGTTTATATTTGTTGTTTTGTTTGTTGTTTGTTTGCCAGGCTTTGTGTATCTTACAGATACTCGACGCACAGCGCAGCTACCAAAGTTTTTGGGTGCGTGTGGAAAGTGCAATAAAAATTTGACTTGATGCCTTAACTTTTGACATCAGAGGTGGCTGCACAGGGCGTTGGCTGCAGCCACAGCCACGTTTCTCCCCATCTACCCATCTCTAGCTGGGGGCTGACAATGAACCCACAATGGAAGTGCAATCAAGTCGAGGTGGCCGGGCTTGCCCTGCCTGGCCTGGCCTGAGCTGGGCTGGGCTGGGTCTGGGACAACGTCAACGTCAATGACTGCTGGCAGCGTTAATTGCATTTATCGCTGCTTAGATGTTAATTATGACAGCGCAGAGTGCACATTGTACAATGAACGTTGAACACACAACCACATACATACGTAAATGCATAGATAGATGAGTGTAGTGTGTAGCAGACTGGGTACTCACATTGCCGATGAGGCTGCTGATTAAGCAGGAGCCGCTCGCTGCGAGGTCAATGCTATTGTTGCGCAATGATATAACAGATGATTAACTGCCGCAAGCAGCGCTTTTTGGCAGGCATTTAAGCCTCCTGATAAGACGAGCATATAAAACAAAGCCGAAAGATATCTCGGTGCATGGGTAATGGGTAATCCCTTTTAAACTAGCCTTAGACTGATCCTGAAATGCTATCCAATGAAGTTATTCGTTGCATATTCTTTCTTTCGGCAAAGGAACAACAGCATAACAAATAAGGAAATATAATACGTTTGTGGATTTTATGAATAACTTTAAGAAAATATTTTTCTATATAAAATTGATTTCAGAGTTGAATAAAATTCCAATAACAATTCTAATAAAATGAAGCAATCAAAATAGACCAAAGCTTAGACAAAATGTTGAGAATTGGATATCTAACAGAAAATGATTTAATGTGGAATTGCAAAATCTTTAAAACTCAACTTTTTTCTAACTTTCTTTTTTAATTCTAATCTTTTATCATTTTCATTAATTAATTTTCATTAATCATTTTCATACCCTAGCAGTGGGTATTATAATTTTGGCTCGAAATGTGTAATGGACTGAAGGAGAGGTTTCCAAACAAACAAAGTATATATGTATATTCTGAATTAGCATGAATAGCCAAGTGGATATAGCGATGTCCGTCTGTCCATCTGTTTTTATGCAAACTAGTCTATCGTAATGAAATTTGGTACAGACCCTTCTTATTGCTACAGGCAGTACATATGTCGGAACTGGCCGGATCAGACGACTATAACGTATAGCTGCCATAGGAACGATCGGTGTACAACTATGTTTTTGTATGAAAATCTTTTTTGTTTATGAAGGTATCCTTACCAAACTTACCCAAACCGAGTCTCTAAAGAGTTTATACAATCTGACCAAATTTTGTCAAAATCGAACTACTATATCACATAGCTGCCATAGGATCGGGTGAAAAATGAGTTCTTGTATGAAAAACTTTTTAAGCAGCGATTCTTGAAATAGTATATCGTTCTTGAGATCGATATTTATCCCCACTCTGCTCATCGAGTAAATGTTTGTATTTTGCGTTCGACTATTTGTACTATTTTAATTACTCATTGTATACGAGTATTTGCTCTCGTCTTTTAACTTACACGATATGTAATCCGCGTTTACTTCAATTGCGGTTGCATTACTGCAAGTAATCAGTAAAGTACACTATATTTAATATTTGAGATTAGAAAGTGAAGCTCAAAACACTTGTGAAACGTAAGCTATTACTAATTGCGAAGTCCAAAGCTAAATGCCAGGTCTAACACTAAATTTAATGGGTATATTGTAGTCAAACCTTGGACTAAGACTATTCTTATGCGCCGGGGCTTATTTGGGTTTTGTTTTGACTTTGTTTTCGCGTCTGTATCATCAGACGGGGTCTAAGGTTACAGTTGCAATGCCCATGTCTGAGGTTATGACTGTGGCCTTCCATCGAGTGTTTGCCGTCACAATTTGTGTGCCTCTTAAGCGATTTCATTGATACATATATCATTTTTAAGAGCATGAATAAAGTTAAGAAGCAACACTTAACAACACGACAGGTTGATGGGTTATTATCTTAATTTTGAGCCATCTTTCGGTTTGCTTAGTAAAATTGTTGGCTCTTTTTATTTGAATTTTTGTAGTTTATGACGAATAGTTAGCATCTGGCATTTAAATAGGGTTAGGCTGGCTTATATAACTACTGAAGTATATAAAATTCTTGTATTAGTCATAGATAGGCGAATTTGGTATACGATGAAGGAATTAGATGGCCATTTATTCTTTATGCAATTACAAATGTATACATTAGAAGACCGACCGCAGTATACTCTGTTTTTAGGCTGTTCTTAAAACTTTGGGGATGGGAACCTTTGGGGGCCGACGCAGGATGGCGAAACTCTTCCAAATATCCGACCGCTCCTCGAAAATTCATAACATATATCTTGACATTGAAGTGTTTTAAAATTCGGTGATAATTTTGAAAGTTAAACTTAAAAATGTAATCAATCAGACTCTCGATACTTGGAACTCGAGCTGGGTTCGAAACCCGCGAAATAGTTTGGAAAAACTCAGGATGGGCGGGTCCCGGAAAGGAAAATGTCGTCTTACTTTTCAAACTCCTCCCTGTTTGTAGTATATCAACATGTCTACCAAATTTGGTAGATACTTTCTAATGACGGGCAACAAAGTATAATGATAATATTTCAATTAGGTATATTCACACCTCATCTTTGGAGGGGGCGCCATTAAAACATCAAGCTCTAGCTGGTATTATATCATCCATCAGAAACCATAATAATTTCAACAAATATTTGCATAACATTCAAATTGTTGTTGCTGTTTGTTTGTTTGTTTGTTTTGCCGGTTGCGTTTTTTCCTTTCGCGTATCTTTCTATCGCATTTGAATTTCTGCGCTTCAGACACTAATAAATTGGATTCAAAATATTGTCAGTAGCTGATAAATAACATAAAAGCAAGAAATCGTTTTGTTTTTGTTGTTTTTCATATGCGAGTATTTACAATAAAATTGCCAGCTTGGCTGGTTTTGGGTGTGGTCAGGTCAGTACCCGCTAAATTCATAGAATTCAATTTGTCGCGCTGTTTATTAGGCCAAACTGGCAACTGACAACAACAACAACAACAACAACAGCTGCAAAATTTAACAGCAAGTTGGGAGTGAACTCAAAGAGCAAAGCAAACAAGTTTCGGTATATGAAGGAAAAGTCGCCGGCGCAAGTGAAAGCGCTGACGTCGCCGTCGACGACGACGTCGACCATTGAAGTCCCGGCCAACAATGGGAGGCAGCGGCTTCAAGTTTTCCTTAAGGCCTGCCTGCCTGCCTGCCTGCCTCATCCTCCACTCCTCTGGGGGTTTACAATCATATTTCACTCCCTGCACTTGTTGTTGCTACAGTGGCTATAAAAATAACTGAACACTTGCCATTGCACACTTGGCCAACTTTGGCAACTTGAAACGAGTTGTTGTTGTTGCTGTTGTTGTTGTTGCACTTCGAAGACTTGGTTGCCCAAAAACTTAGCACTGGGCTAACTATTTTTGTGTACCATGGCTTGTTGTCTACCCAAAGCTTTGGGGTAAACATTTAATTTCATTCATTGCAAGTTGCAACAGCAGCCAAAGCTGACAAAGCTGACAAAGCTGGCAAAGCTGCCAAAAACGGCTAAAAGCAAAACGAGCTGCCGCAAAATGTTGTTCATGTTATTGTGCATTGTTATTATTATTATTCTCTTTTGCTGCTATGTACAATATATTATTATGCACTTGCTGAGGATACTTGTGGCATTGTCCATAAGTTTGCATCCTATTGAAGAATTGAGCTCACCATCGTTCGTTCTATCTATGAAAACTTTTGTATGCTCTCTCCGTTAAGAATGTTAATGGTTGGTCTATATTTAAACCAAAGAGCATATTCTAATTGATATTCAAATTAGCCCCCTATCGATTGTGGTATAAGTATGTTCTTCACCAGCGTGTGTTTCTCTATTTGATACGCCAAGCATCTCCGATCTCATTCGAAGGCGCTTGTGGGGGTACTGACAATCAAAGTCCTAAATATAGGGAGTTGTGATGGCAAAAATGTTCATTAATCGATTATTCAACCATATGGTTAAATTAGCCGATTGATTAATTATCGTAATTAATCGAAGAAAATGAAAATAATCGATTAATCAAATGATTTCTTAAATTTGCAGCAATTTTTGATCTTTTACATGTAAAATCTGATGCATGTTTGTTGTGTTTCTGCAATATTTCATCTTTTTCATTAGTATTGAAATAATATTTCCTCTCTTTGCGGTATATTGGTGCCCTAATCAGTCTTTGTTCTGCCACCTTTAGTTTTACATTTACTGATGTGATTATATGAACATGTAATCGATTAAAGATTCAATTAATCGAAAACCATTTTGCGATACAATTAATTCATGAACAGAGACAAAATAATCGATTAATGTCTAACACTTTGATTTATCGTGCAATTACTATTAGGGTGTCCAGACAATCGAAATGCAAAAATAGAAGATCTAGAATACAAAACTCAAACATTGGACTTTCTATCAACTGCAATACCTCAGTTAACATAACAGATTAGATCAGAGGGAATTACCCTCAAGCCAAGTTACAAATGAACTGTAATGTTTGCTTATATAATTCTCTCGTAACTGTCAAAATATTATATGATAATGTGAACTTGCATTCGGTTTATTGCGGAGTAATGTTGACGAATGTTATTTTTTTTAGTGTTGGCAGTAGCAAACAGTAGCGTTTACAGCCGCGTTAAGTTTTAAAATGTTACAAAAGTAAGGTCGGAAAGGATATAATGGCCACACTAGTTGGCGTCAGAAGTGGTGCAATATTGCACGTAAATATGAGATAGTTTGAACACGCCTTTACTGATGCTAAAGCAGCGTTACCCAAAGTCTGGGTTGCGGCCCTCTACCGGGCCGTACAAAAATATTTTGCCGAATCGCAAAAAAAATTTAAAAAAGGAAAAAAACAAGTAAGAATGCTATAGTTGAGTATACCCAACTACAAAACTCCCTGTACCCAGGTTAAAAATTTCCGATCGCGTCTTCGTTAACTTACACATACACACACACATACACAAACACACATACATACACAGCAAAAGCGACAGTGCAATCGAAGTATTTTAGGTGGCTGTGCTTCTTCTTCCCCCCCGCGCTGCAGTAATGAAACTTGTTTGTTAAATAACTTCCGTGTTTATTATCCGATCAACTTGAAATTTGGACAGAAGATTAAGAGTGACTAAAGTATTATACATCCCAAATCCCAACGCTATATCTTAAAAATTGTTACTGTAAAACGCTTTTATTGAATAGCGGGGAAATGGGGGGGAATATCTCGGATCCAAAATGGGCTGTTCGCTATATTTTTCCGAGAACACTTCTTAAAGGTTATACCGGGCCGCGATCATAAAAGTTTGGTAAACGCTGTGTTAGAGTATCTTACTGGCGGTATTAAAAACAAGTTGAGTTCAGCTTACGGTAGTTGCTATTGTGTGTGTGTAGCTGTTGATGTTGGCCACGTGATTTTGCGCCTAGGCGCAGTTATTTTACTAGCCAAGTTGCAACGTTATACACCTCTATTGTTGTTGTTGTTGTTGTTGTTGTTGTTGTTGTTGTTAGTGCTGCTTTTGTTGTGGTTGTGAGTGTCTATGGTTGTTGTCTAGTTTCATCCATCGCCGCGGCGTTCGTCTGAGCCTCGTATTTGCTGACTTTAATGCCATTTTCGTGCCGGCAGCGGCTTGGAAAAACTTTGAGCTTTATTGTGTTGTTATTGTTGTTGTTGATACTTCATGCTCAATGCCTGAATGTCTGCACCTGAGCTTTTTTTTGCTTATAGATAGAAAAAGACTTGAACAGAAAGAAAAAATAAGGTGGTAATTACGCTGTGCAAGATGGCAGCTGAAGATTAAGCGTATTAAGTTTTTCCTCAAATTGTCTTCCTATGACGTTGATTTGATGCCGCATAGTTAAATTTCTGATTCTGGTTGGAAATCTGTTACTAAACACTTGTCGAACCTTATATTAAATTATATAGTTTATTCATTTCTCGCAAAGCCATTAACCGATTAGCTCAAATTTGGAATAAACAGAAATCAATCCACTTACAGCCCACGAAGAAAACAATTTATGCCATGTACTCTACTCGTTTGTTGTTTCGTATACAATTTCTGCTGTAATCCAAGTTTTGATTTATGCTTTGTCTCAGGTGTTGTCAATCGACCCACACAGTGATCGGAAACCTGAAATGCTTGAATAGCAAGACAGACACCTTAAACAATTGATTTCTTGCTGTTGTTTTATTTGTTCGAACTTAACTTACAACTGATAATGAAGTGTCATATATCTTTAAATTGGCCTTCACATTGATATGTCATACATATAAGGGTATAAGTAATGCGTTTATGTTAAAAACATTTTGCAATATTATTTCATTAATTTGATATAGACGTGAAAGCTAGCTTTGAATTCAACATTGGTGTAATTTTGAAATAAAACATAAAATAAAAGGCCTTAGTAAGAGTTTTAAATTATCGTTTCATAATAATTTTGATGTTTGCAATCGATTAATATATAAGATTCAAAATGTTAGTTTTTCCAAAACTTTGTGTAAAAATATTAAAAAAAACTTTAAAATTTTATTGTGGAATATTAATAAAAATATAATGTCAAGTCAATTTAGAGCACAAAGCATTACCAAAAAGGCTTTCCGTATGGAAATTGGTTAAGTTTTGACAAAGTTATGTGAGTTGGTAATCTAGTAGGTAGAGCTAGGTACAGTGGGGCTTAAGAAATTTTCAAATGGATATTTTTCTAAAATTTTATCATGATTTTTCGACAAAGAATGAACTACCACAGAACAAGTTTTGAAATACATTATTATTCTTATTTTGATGTCCGTAATCGGTTGAAAGTAAATTTCAAGATTTTAAGTTTTTCAAAATTTTAATTTTAGAAAATGTCTAGGAGGGAACTCTTGACCACTTTCGAAAAATTTCAACAACAAAAACTTATTTTGGAATATCAAAAAATGTAATATTGGTGTCCCATTTTAGTGGTCAAGTTATAGGGTTAGGTTCAGAGTAGAACATTATTGGTATTCCGGACTCAAACTGGTTGGGTTCAAGATCTGGTTTTGTTGTATTTAATGTTCAGCATTTCTCGGCATTTAAATTTGAATTTTGAATCATTTTTGAATTCGCAACATGATAAGACTTTGAATTCTATCATAAACTCGGTAATCTTTAAACAAATGACCTTTTATTATATTATCTAAGTATTATCATTTAAAACACTCGACTAACTTATGTTAAATTGATGTTTTTCTTACAGTTAATGCTGCTTGTACTTACTTATGAGAGATCCACACGATAACGCCTTCGACTGACAGACTGAGAAGTAAGTAGAGCTGAGCTAGAGATATGGCCCACGCCAATATCGAGAATGCAATATCATTTTGCAGCATTAGCCTGCAAATTTATGCAAATTGTTATTAAATTTGCAATGCAGCTGAGAGCAACTTTGTATGACCCGAATCCGAGTTGTAAAAATGGAACAACCGGGTGCGCCCCCAGACCCGACCCAATGCGGCATTGTGCATTGTGGTGCAGGCGGCATAAATTGTATTTAAATGTAGGTGCATGCCACACATAATAAGGGGGAAGGAACACTGTGTTAACCGGAAATTGGAACAAAACTTTCGTAGAGAGTGCTTTGCAAAATGATGTCAGACATTTTAAAAGGATGCTTGAAATAAGGATGCAGCAAGTGAAAGCATTAAACATCACTCATGATGTCATTTTTGCGTCCAGTCCATCAACGCAGTAAATTCATTTTACATTTCATTTGATTTTTGAAAATCAATTAAAATACCATTTATTTTTATAGTTCAGAGTGGCGCCGCCCCGACGACAGATACCCTCCCTCTTTTATGCTGATTTTAGAGCTGGGCTGCCAAATGTTTGCCCGGTGGCTTTTTTTTGGCCAACACATCGTTTGCTGACCCAATTTTGTCAACTAAGAATAGACAAATTTCAAATGCGACACTTAAAACATGCTGTAATGCATTTTGCCTCGAATTACAATCGCCAGCATTTAAAGTTTCTTTACAAAACTGATTAAAATTGCGAGGGAAAACTATTCGAACAAACTTTGGCAAATGTCTACAATTTGTACATTCAATTCATTTTGTAAATTTCATATATTCTCTTAAATAATGTTGCTCAATAAATATGTCGGTAACAATTTAAGCTAATAAACCTTTGATTTCTTCGCCTAATTATATTTGATTTAGTTGCTTGTCTGTTGCCGTCAAAACAGTTTAATCAAGAAATTTATAACAATAGCATGTTTTTTTGGCTCACTACCAAAATTGGCGACGAGTTTCAACTAATCTTATATATTAGATGAAATATAATATGAAATTGTTTGTGTTTTCCTTGGTCTGTCAACTTGCCTTAAAGCGGAACTAAAATAACAAAATTGATTTCAATCTAAAGTTCAAAGTGCAATATAATGAAATATTTGCCAAATATCAAGTTAACGCTTATACTATTTAGCATATTCAATATCGTGAATACCCCTGTTGTAAATATATGTGTATAAATACTGATACACCCTCAGCCATTTTGGCGCTTCCGCATTGTTCCACATGGCCGGTCAGTTTGTTGTGTTGTTGTTTCGCTTGTCATAAATCAATTTGTTGCAATTTCAACATTTTTGCGGCGCGTTGCCGCCCAAATTTTCGCAATTGTTTGCCAAAATTAGAAAACATTTGACGCAAACAACTGGCAACATGCGAACAAATCAATCAAGCGTTTTGCTATTTGCATAAATAGTTCTAAATGCCGCTGACGGAGGAAAACTTCAATTCGAAGTGTGTGAAATACCAGGTCAAAGTTCAGCGCGAGTGAGGATTGTATACGAAACTGTGGGATTCTTTTGCATTCTGTGTCAAATGGAATCCGTTTCAAACTATCACAAAACCGACTCTAGTAATAGTTAGGGGTAATTATTCCTAGATTTGCATCGCCTTCTAGTTGGATACAAATAAGACAAGACTGGGATTCGAACATGGCGCCTTTTGTCACTATATCATTAGGCTAGGCCTAATTTCTATAAAGTAAAAACTAATATATATGGGCATTTCTCCAATGTCAATGTTCAAAGTGAAAAAACACATGCCAAATTTTTTGTTTAATTTGAAAAAAGGCGAAACTTTTAGCTCTTGATTAGCACTTTAATTGATGATAAGGTTGATTTTGGGCAATTGTTCATTTTCAAGATAATTACAAGAAACTAAGGCGTTCGCACGCGACAAAAACAGAAGTTGCATTCAAGGCGCACTGTTCAAACACTGATTTCAGCGAAACCTAAAGATATATTTTAATGCGACTAATTTTAAAATGTTATGCATTGATGTATCTTAATACTGTTTTTTATTTGATTCAAAAATGTTAGTAGTTTACTTTTTATGTAACTTTAACCACTGTCGCACGCGACATGTCGAATGCGACATTTTGTTCCATCGTACATTTTATGTTTTTTTTTTTTTTACTTTTTGTGTAATTAGAAATGCTTAAGATGATTATGAATGACTTTTAATATATTCAATATAATTATTTTTAAAACATTTTGATAACAAAAATGATTAACTTAACTAAATAACTCCAATAAGGGAAAAACAACAAAAAGTACATTTATTCATCTCATTATGAAATAACAAAGAACAGAAACTAACTTATCTGAGAATAATTTCAATTACTAATGTCAAATAGTGGTTTTTTAATAGAATATGCTTTCATTAGTTAAATTTGATAGATTCCCTATAAGAAAGTGTTAAAAAAACATACTTTTATAGACTTCGAATTTTTTAGCTTCGGTTGACATGTTTGTGGAAATGCCCATATTTTATATCTTGGCAGGCGAATGCCTAGTGTTAAGAAATGCGGCTCTGACGCACAACTTCCAAAGTTCGAACCCCAGTTAAATATACTAAATGTTTCAATGTTAAAGTTTACATTTAAAAATGTGCTTTTGCATGAGTTTCCTTTGCAACCCAATACCTGTATGTTTGTCACTAAAACAAACAAAGAAAACAACTATAATATTACCAAAAACTCTTGCTGAACTATAATTCCAACGAATTGTAAGCAATAGTTTCTATAATCAGTAAAATTGTGCACTTTTATTGTTTTCTGCCACGCATGTGAGTTTAGTTTGCTGCTATGGAAAACTCTGCACGTATTTTTCACATATTTCTAATGCTCATTCTCACTTATTAAATATTTAGGCAAACAAATATGTTAATTACGTGACTCACATGGCCAAATGCAGTTGAAGTTGAAGTTTTGTATCTATATCTATAAATTTCAACAGCGTTAGAAAGTATCTCGAGCAGTTCGTCACTTTCCTATCAGTATTCTTGCTGTTGTTCATAAATCACGTTATCTATGGGTGTGTATGTGTGTGTGAGTGTGTGTGAGTGTGTGTGATTATGAAAACATTTGTATAACGCCTTGTTTTTTGTTTCATAGATACAATATCTATAAATCTATAATTGGAGCTCATTTTGCGCCTCATACACATGTTATTATTATTTTACTTTGTTGCTGTTGCTTTTGTGCGGGTGGTTGGTTGCATTCTCGTTGCTTTTGTGTTTACCTGCTCGGAAGCGTACGAGTAGTATCTTTATCTCTTTTATTCACAAATGCTTAAAATATACTCGTTCGCCTCAGAGACGTTTCATTATCGAGCCGGCGGCTTTTGAACGCGCAACGAACGAGAAAAGTTTAACAACAACAACAACCAGAAAATATCATATAAAAATAAATTGTGAAAAGTTGAGCAAGTGACATAAGAAATTTGACAATTGTCAACAAACAAACACGAAATCAAAACAAGTCGCACAGGTAATCACACAATTTCTGAAATTGACAAGCAAAATAAACATAAACAACAAATTGCGAGTATGAAAAACGATTGTTGCACACAACAACATATGTATTTTTTTTTTTTTTTTTAATAATTATACAAAATTAGCTGGCTATTGGCCAATTTGGTTGCTCGAGAGTGCTGTGTGCTTATTAAATTAATGGCTACTCTATAGAGAAATGGTTCGTATAATTTACAGAACCTTGATCTTGTCCGCCAGCCATGTGCAACACTTCAGATATTAAAATTTCTCAATTAGTTTTGCTATGGCAAATGGCGGCAAAAGATACAAAATTGGCATGCCATTACTGAAAATTTTGCATACATATATGTACTCCTGCTGGATGAGTCATCCGCAGTATGCAAATAACTAGTCAAGCATCCCTCGGCGTAATGCTTTGAAATCTCCTTGACGACCGCCATGTGTTTGTCAGTTCATTTGCTTCCTGCCTCAACAAACAAAGCATTACGCCGGTTAGCAGATGAGATAGCAAAATCGATAAACGTTTAACTTTCTCGCTGCTTTCGTCTTTAATTTCCATTTTGAGCCACCCTTCCCCCGCGTGGAGTCCCGCAGTGACATAATATGCTGTGCCCAATGTGTCACACGGCGCCTTTATTGGGCCAACTCAACAAACAACAGGATGAGGGGTGGTAGCAAACAAAAGGAAAAGAGAAGGACAACAAGCGTCAGAACGTCGCCAAGCTCCCAAACCCCATGGGGCGGTTATAATATATACAATCCACATAGGATGAGCGGGTATCCTACATCAGACAATGTTTAGTCATAGTATCTCCAACTCTCTGATATTCAAAAATCTTGGGCATGTTTCGAATTCCACTTTGAATTATTTCCATACAAATAATAAACGCATTATTTGGAATATTTTTTTTATTACATTTTTATTGTTTGATCTGAATCTTCAGATCTTAAAAATGCGGAAAAGATATTTAATGGTATCCTGCTCTCCAAAAAGTAGGCAACATAATTTTTTGTGGAATTGGCTTAAAAAGCGATTCTTGAAGCGAGGCTCATTCACCAGAACTAATCGCTTAGTAAATTCCCCTATGTTTGTTTTAATCTATTGTGACTTTGTTTTTTTTAGAAATTTTCTTCAAAATTTAGAGATTGCGGACTAACTTGCTAAGCAATCGGCATGTCAGCTCAAACAGTCAGTTTTTTTTGTTCCGCTGAATGATATCATTGTTAGATATAGGGTATCCATTAGTTGGGGTGTTCCACCAAAGCTTATTCTTGGTGGTTTTTCCTTGACAGCACTCGAGTTTGAGCACAGTGCGTGCGCTTTTTATGGCTTTCATGGCGCCAATCGAACTTTTTTTTTTTTTTTTTTTTTTGACGCGCAACTTGAATAGACGATGATTCAACAGAAATGCGAAATTTGTCTGACATTGGTTAAAAACGGAAAATATTTTGCACAAATTGGCAATGTAAGGGTTAAGAGTATTATTCAAAAATGAAATTGAACAAAACAGTTGAAAGAGATTCCGTTAAAAGCGCAGATAGTCCTTTGTGGCACAATAGGACTATTGTTAGCACATAAGAATGCTTTGTATTCGGCTGAATTCCTGTTTATCCTTTTCTATTGTGCGTTGCTGTGTTTATTCAACAGAAATCATTGTGATGTATAATACTTTGTATTCTGTGAATTCTTTCCTGCTCAAGCTTGCCTTGTCAAATATGCTTCATATGTATATTAGAATTTTAGTTTGTAATACGCTTTTCAACATACAGCATACATAAAATTTTATAAAAATATTTAGATTTTCGTTAGATTGCTAGTTAAAGCATCGTAAAGCGTAAATTTCTAGTACAATTTTATTAGTCAACAAAAAAAGTCGAATTTTAGAATTTTAAAATGAATCCAACAAACTTGGGCAAACAGAATGGCGCATTAGTGTTGGAGGTCCTTCATGTACTGGGTCGACCTGCCACCATTGAAGAGATTTCCCAGCGCGTTGCTGATGTCTATAAAATTGCCCGCAAACGCATCCAGCCCGTCGTTGGGGATATCCTTGCAGCTGGTGTCCATGAAGGCTTCTTTCGTTGCGACAACTATTGCTACTCGGTTGTCCAGCTAACCATTGAACAGTTGCGCCAAGATATTGACAATTATGTGGATGAAATCTTATCACTGGACTGCACGAGTGAAGGACTCCCAAAGCCATCGCTGTTAATGATGAAGCTGGAGCAGTTGGACGGATCGCCGCCGTTACCGCTGTCATATGTATACCAGCGGACACTTTCGACCGGGGAGCTGCGTGAGCCCAGAGCTCCTGGGGATGCTCCATCGGCCGTGGTCACCTTTGAATTGCCCCTCTGATTGATAAGACACTACTGCTGCACTTTTGTTTAGTTTTTTCAATGTATTTTTGTGTGTAAATCTGACAGCACATCGAGAAACCTACGCAAATGCCAACAGTGGAGTTCAGTTCAGTGCAATAAACTTGGCTTCAAGGCAGTCCAGTATTTCCCCCCACATATACGTGTATATACTTTACTAGTAGTAGCTAACAATGCGATTATTTTCCAGCTCATTCAATTCACAAAATGGGGCAATGACTGTCGGGCAGCGAGCTCCCACCCAGTTGCAGTTGCACAGCCTGCGGTTGCTTGTCCTTTGTTGCCGCTTGTGGGCTGGATTCCCACATTCCTTGGCCAGACAAAGAGGGCAAGCTATGTTATGCTCGCCTCGTGGTTTACTTTTCATTTTTATTGCAAACTTCAACGCTTTGAAGTTCATTTTCATAAGCAACGACTCGTTTGCGTAGACGACACTCAGGCCCTCTGTTCCTTGGACTCATTGTCAGGTTGTTGCCTGTCTAGCGCCCACGCAAAGGTTCAAGTCTGTGCCACAAAACTACAGCTTTTCATTGGCTCATTTCCTTGTGGTTTTGCTTTTGTAGTCTACTCGTTGTCATTGCCTGACTGCTTTAAATGGCAACGCATTTTCCTTTCAATGCTTTGTTGTTGCCGTTGCCCATACGCTCATCCAATCCGATCCACACAAAGCTGAGCAGCCTTTCCTGGTGAGTAATCATCGCCTGACTGGCCGCTTTATGCGCTTCTTTAATTTTGATTTATTTTTGCTTTTAATTTAATTAATTGAAGTACGATGTTCTCTCAAGATTGGCTGGCATTTATGAGGAAGCTGATTAAGTGAACGACAGCCACTGACACATAAAAGATATGTCGCCTTATCTATTCAGGAACTTCAAGTTGGGCTACAGATGAGATTGACAGCATAACCCTTAGCTAATCTACAACTGCAGTATAGCGTTTTGTCAGGAATAAATACAAAAAGTTTTTCAATTTCCGATCCACGAGTACATATAGTAGTAGAAGGTTCATAGTTTCAAAGTTTTATACTAAAAATATTATACTTCTGTGTGCCCTTTTGTATTTCAATATTTGTGTTTTCTATAGCGAGTTTTTAAGGCCGGTGTGGTTCATTTCAATAAGTTAATAACATTCTTTATTCAAATTCTCCTCCTACGCGTTTCGGCGTTTATTACGCCTTCCTCAGGGAGTCTGTTTTAACAGGCATATAAAATACATTTATATTATTTTTTGCTTTGATATACATATGTATATTAAACTTATTGTACCTAGTATTTTTTTGCCATACTGCCATTTTAGTACCCTCAAAAGGTTTAATTTAATATTTCAATATTTTGTACACTTCAAATTTAGAATATAATAGAATTCACAGAGAAATATTTTATTCTATGTATTCTTACTACAGATCAGGAATGATTCTATCAATATCCTTGCGGTTAAGCTAGTGAATTAAAATCCAGCTTTATTTCACTGAAATTCCCCGAAAATATTAATGGGAACCGAATAAACTCAGATAATAAATTCAAACATTTCTCGTATTGCAGTATGCCTTGAAGCATATTTTCAATAAAATATCATTTCGTTAAAATTTCTTCCAGTTAAGTATAATTACACAGATTTTTCGCGCGATTCTGTAAACCTATATTAAAAAAAAAAAAAAAAAACGAATTGTTTTCCGTATGTGTGTTATATAAGAAAGGTGTAAAGCACACAGTCACTCTCACTTTCCGAGCACGTGCAACAGCTCTTCTTGGTTCGTTGACATTCGCTGTTGAGCAGAGGGACAATTGTTTACAATAATTTTGTCATTAATTAAGAAAATTGTGACAGCAAGAGGACAAAAACGACCAAAGAGTTGAGATCGGGGTGAACTGAGTCTGTTAAGACGTCGAATCGAATGCACTCAAGAAAGCAAAACGTATATTTTTAATAATAACAAATAACTATATTAGGTTATTTGTTAATTAAACAGGCGAAACGAAATTGGATAAATTCTACGTTAAGTTCAAAAATTTGAAGTGTCACTCAAGAATTGTGTTCTATTTGTATTTGCAGCATGAGCCGCCAACATCAGCGGCATCATCAGCAGCAGCTGCAACAGCAGCAGCAGCAACAACAACAGCAGCAGCAGCTGCTGACGGTACAGCAGCAGCAGCAACAGGCGCTGCTGATGGCGGAGCATGCGGCTGCCGCCGAGGCCGCCGAGCTCTTCGATCTGCTCTGTGTGGCAACCACAATGCGTCAGATCTTGGCCCTGCATCGGGCCATGTGCGAGGCGGTGGGCTTGCGTCCATCGCCGCTGAACGACTTCTACCCAAAGCTGAAGGCCAAGGTGCGGTCATGGAAGGCGCAGGCGCTGTGGAAGAAATTCGATGCACGTGCCGCCCATCGGGTCTATGGCAAGGGCAATGCATGCAGTGGGACCCGAGTGCTGGTGATTGGTGCCGGACCCTGTGGATTGCGTACCGCCATTGAAGCTCAGCTCCTGGGTGCCAAGGTTGTGGTGCTGGAGAAGCGCGATCGCATAACGCGCAACAATGTGCTGCACCTGTGGCCGTTTGTCATCACGGATCTGAGGAATCTGGGTGCCAAGAAGTTCTATGGCAAGTTCTGTGCGGGCTCCATTGATCACATCTCAATCAGGCAGCTCCAGTGCATGCTGCTCAAGGTGGCGCTGCTTTTGGGCGTTGAGATTCACGAAGGCGTCAGCTTCGATCATGCCCTGGAGCCCAGCGGCGATGGCACCGGCTGGCATGCTCAAGTGACACCATCGGATCATGCGGTCTCGCATTACGAGTTCGATGTGCTGATTGGCGCTGATGGTAAGCGCAATATGCTGGACTTTCGTCGCAAGGAGTTTCGTGGAAAGCTGGCCATTGCCATAACGGCCAACTTCATCAACAAGAAGACCGAGGCAGAGGCCAAGGTGGAGGAGATAAGCGGTGTGGCCTTTATATTCAATCAGGCCTTCTTCAAGGAGCTGTACAGCAGAACCGGCATTGATCTCGAGAATATTGTCTACTACAAGGATGAGACGCACTATTTTGTGATGACCGCCAAGAAGCACAGTCTGATTGATAAGGGCGTCATCATTGAGGATATGGCCGATCCCGCCGAGCTGTTAGCACCCGCCAATGTGGACACCCAGAAGCTGCACGACTATGCACGCGAGGCAGCCGAGTTCTCAACGCAATACCAGATGCCTAATCTGGAGTTTGCGGTCAATCACTATGGCAAGCCGGATGTGGCTATGTTTGACTTTACCTCCATGTTTGCCGCTGAGATGTCCTGCCGCGTTTTGGTGCGCAAGGGTTGCCGCCTGATGCAGTGCCTCGTAGGCGATAGTCTGCTGGAGCCCTTTTGGCCCACTGGCTCGGGCTGTGCCCGTGGCTTTCTATCCAGCATGGATGCCGCCTATGCCATCAAACTGTGGTCCAATCCGCAGAACAGCACTCTGGGCGTTTTGGCGCAGCGCGAGAGCATATATCGTCTGCTAAACCAGACCACACCGGATACCCTACAACGTGATATTAGCGCCTATACTGTGGACCCGGCCACACGCTATCCAAACCTCAACAGAGAGTCGGTGAACAGCTGGCAAGTCAAGCATCTTATTGACACCGATGATCCGTCAATACTCGAGCAAACCTTCATGGACACACACGCGCTGCAAATGCCACATGTGGAGACGCCTGGCAAACGCAAGCGTCGCAGCGGAGGTAATTAACGTCACAAAGACAACAACAGCTATCATTCTATTAACTATACGCCTCTGTCTTACAGATACATTGCCGCAAGGCGCCACATTGCTGCGCTGGATCAGCGTACAGCTGGCTGCCCATCAGTTTACCACTGAGCTCAAGGAGCCCTCTGATGTGTTCCGCAATGGTCGTGTGCTTTGTGCCCTTATCAGTCGGTATGTCGATTATATATGTATAAAGTTATTCGAGCTGCCAATCATCTGTTTTGTTTATTTTTTATACAGTTATCGACCCGATTTAATTGACTTTGCTGCCACCAAGGAGATGAGTCCGCTTGAATGCAATGAGTTGGCCTTTGCCGTGCTGGAGCGGGAGCTGCGCATTGATCGCATCATGAACGCCAAACAATCACTAGAGCTGACTGATGTCGAGTCACGAATTTGGTTAAACTATTTAGATCAAATCTGTGAGCTCTTTCGCGGCGAAATACCACACATCAAGCATCCGAAGATGGACTTTAGTGATCTGCGTCAAAAGCATCGCATCAATCATACGCATGCGCCGCCAGACTTCTCAAAACTGCTGCAGACGAAACCCAAGGCGAAGTCGCCCATGCAGGATGCCGTAGATGTGCCCACAACTGTGCAACGACGCTCTGTGCTGGACGAGGAGCGCGCCAAGCGACAGCGTCGCCACGAGATGCTGCTAAACAGCGGCGGAGTTGCCGCTGGCTCTGCCGCTGCCAGCAGTGCGGGAAGCAACAACTTGCCACAGGGTGTGTTGAAGATTACCATATTACAAAAAAGAGCTCCTTCATAAGCATCATGTGTGTGCAAGCTGCAACTCTAAATTGTATCGTGTATTCGAAATAAAAATTCATTCTATACGTTCACTAATCTCTCATAACTCATACTCAAATGATACATTAAGTCTTGTCCGCCTGCAATTTAGAAATACGATAGAAAAGTCATTTCTATTCGTACACCAATTTCATATATCTTATGGTCAAATCTATAACTGACGTATAAAGCTATGTCCGGCTGTTTCTACGACATTTCTCCAACTTAAAATTAAGATAAACAATTCATAATCAAAGTTATAAATGATATATAAACTCTTGTCCGTCTGTTGCTCCAGCATTTCTCAAATATGAGAGACATTGTATAAACGTAATAAAAACTTATTTTATCCATATTCCAATCTCAAATTTATATTGAGTGTTGAGATTTCTTAAACACAAGACATAAAATGTTATCCCCAGAGCATATTTCACGATTTCTGGTCATCTTTGGTCCATTTTTTGTATTGATCTGGCAGCTGGCACGTCACACCGCTCTCTTAACGCATTATACTAACTCTTTTGTCTCTTGCAGCTCAAAGTGATACGCCGCGTCGCTCGAAGAAACGTCGTCAGGCTGACAAAACGGCCAACATTGTGAGTAGATGTTTCGACTATATCATGGATTGGTTCACTCGCGCATTGCAGCTTGAAAAGTGATGCCAAGTCAAAATTTGCTGTATATATTTGTAATACTATAAGATACAAAATTCCAATTTAAATGTTTTATACGTAGGAGAGGGCTATCACTTTTCAACTGTGCATATATATTTCTCTTTCTCTCTCTTTCATACAAATCTCCTTTAAATTTACGCTCATAAAAAAAACATTACTCAAAATTGATTGTAATTTTTGTTGATCGCTTGTCATACAAAACGAAATACGATAAACCAAGGTCAAACTCATACTGAAAACAGCTCTCTTTCATGAACTCAGTAACGTCATAAGCGCATACGAATCCATCAACGAGGTCAGTTCGATCAGTGTCCAAGTTTTGCCATTTGTGAATCGTGCCAAATACCATTTGTAAACGTAACTTTCATCATATTTCTACTAACCTAACCAAATCCCAGCCAGTCGTTAGTCAAGTAGTTTTCTAGAGTAGTCTTCGTTTTATGTATATTTCATAAAAACACATACATGCATACATACACACATGTCCTGCCTACACACACACACACTCAAACAATTGTGAATATTGTCAAATCTTGACTCTCCACTCTGCTGCGCAGGAGGAGCGCCAGCAGCGTTTGAAAGAGATCGAGGAGAATCGGCAGGACCGCATGAGCAGGCGGCGCCAGCAGCGTTTCCATCAGACGCAGAATTTCTACAAGAGCCTGCAGCTGCTGCAGGCGGGTAAATTGCTGAGGGAGGGCGACGGCGTAGCTGAGGGCGTGGCCGAAGATGGTACATCCTTTGAGGACTATTCCATATTCCTGTATCGCCAACAGGCGCCCGTATTCAATGATCGCGTCAAGGAGCTCGAACGCAAGCTTCTCTTTCCCGTAAGCAACAAGGATCGTTCGTTCAATAGCCTGATTGCCTGACTACCTGATATCCTGTTGGTTTTTCAATGTTGGCTGATTTCGCAGACGCAAATGCTGCACGCTGCGTCTACGTCCTTTGTGTTTGTCCTGGATGCTCGCTTTGCCCAGTCTGTGGGCTTCCTGCCTTCTAATACATATGAAACTAACCGATCGAAACTCCTTCGAGTGTTATAAACTTACCGCTTTGGCTAACAAACAACTGCAAATGCTAT
Source organism: Hirtodrosophila histrioides (assembly GCA_037075165.1). NCBI lineage: Eukaryota > Metazoa > Arthropoda > Insecta > Diptera > Drosophilidae > Hirtodrosophila > Hirtodrosophila histrioides. The sequence continues at coordinate 8,527,845 of JBAMCL010000390.1, read as the reverse complement.
ATTAATCTTATTTATGGCATGATGTGGATTCAACAAAGTATGTCCTAATATCTCAGGATGCCAAGAACTCAAAAACAGAAAATTTCTCTAACTTTAGAAACATTTGGTAAAGTTATACATGAAATGTGTGGATAAGCGCTAAAATAATGTATAAAAATAAGAAATAAGCTCGTACAAGATGTTGTCCTAACTAAAGCCTTGTCAATTAATATAGTTTTATGAGATGCTAAGTTTTAGTTGGAGTGTTTTGCCAGAGACTAATGTAACTTTCGCTAAGTTCGTTCATCTAACTAGTCTAAAAATCAACGTAATTGTTTATTTATTGTTGTTTTTTTTTTGTTTGCGTTTTGGTTTCATTACTTTTGTTACACCTACGATGATATATTTATATTTATTCAAATTTTGATTTCTTTACCCAACCTGCCCACAACTAAAATGTTATCAATGACCGCCCTACAAATAATTAAACCTGACACCCACACAAAACACTTTGTTGGCTGCTGCACCACCGTACCGCCTGCCAAAAACCAAAACCACACACAACCCACCAACAATAGGATCGCGAACGTGGTGATATACCCTCGGCGCTACCACGAGCGGCCGATGAGCAGTTCAGCGATCGCATCAAGAACATGGAGCAGCGGATGACGGGGCGTGCTGGCCATGGCAGTGATAAGAAACCCAAAGATTTAATGCGTGCCATCGGCAAGATCGATTCGAGCGATTGGAATGTCCGTGAGATTGAGAAGAAGATTGAGCTGTCCAAGAAGACCGAGATACACGGTCCCAAGGGTCGCGAAAAGGTGCCCAAATGGAGCAAGGAGCAGTTTCAGGCGCGACAGCACAAAATGTCCAAGCCGCAGCGGCAGGATTCGCGTGAAGCTGAAAAGTTCAAGGAGATCGACACGACACTCAAGAATCTAGACAAGCAGCTGAAGGAGGGACACAATCTGGATGTGGGCGAGCGGGGACGCAACAAGGTGGCCTCCATAGCTGGCCAGTTTGTTAAAAAGGATGAAACTAACTCGGATGAGAAGAATGCCAGCAGCAATGCCACCACCAACACCAACACTGTCATACCAAAATCTGTGAGTAGTTTTGTGTTCACATTAGGGGTATTCATGGTGCCGCTGTGAATGCTTCAAATGTTTCATTTTCTTTGGGTTTTGTTTTTTTATATGTTTATCCTGTATCCTGTACTGTATATTTGTTTGCTTTCCGCTTATGTTAAATTAGTCGCCGCGTCCTTATGGTATAAGGTTCCAGCGTGTTGTTGTTGTTGTTGCCGTTGTTGTTGTTAGCGTGCTTCTATCTTAGGCCGTTCTCACACACGCACTCACACCCACACCCATAGAACACAACACTCATTTATGTAAATATATTTAAACGCACAAACGCAATATTTAAATGTTGGTTCTTGATCCATTGATAACCAAAGGATACATATTTATAACGCTGCATCTATGTTCACCCACAGAGCTCCAAGGTGGCGCTGGCCTTTAAGAAGCAGGCCGCCTCCGAGAAGTGCCGCTTCTGCAAACAAACTGTCTATCTTATGGAAAAGACCACCGTGGAAGGTCTGGTACTACATCGCAATTGCCTTAAGTGTCATCATTGTCACACCAATCTGCGCCTGGGCGGCTATGCCTTCGATCGGGATGATCCGCAGGGTCGCTTTTACTGCACACAACACTTCCGTCTGCCGGCCAAGCCGATGCCGCAGCGTGTCAACAAGGCAAGGGTAAGCAGACTAAATTAATTTCCATATCCTTTCCTAACATATCTTGAATTCCATAGAGATCAGCTGCAGCGCAGCCCTCTCCATCTGCCTCAAAGCAACCCGCAGCGGCAGCAGCTGCAGCCCCCGAGGCTGTGCAAGCCATGGATACCTCACCAGCCAGGGATCAAGTGGATCTGTTGGAAACATCAAGAGCCGCCGCCTCCGCCGATGCCATGTCCGACGATGAGGCCAATGTTATTGATGAGCACGAGTGGTCCGGACGTAATTTCCTGCCTGAATCTAACAACGACTCGCAGTCGGAGCTCTCCAGCTCGGATGAGTCAGACACGGAGTCAGACTCGGAGCTGTTCGAGGAGGCCGATGACTCGCCATTTGGTGCACAAACTTTACAGCTGGCATCGGATTGGATTGGCAAGCAGTATTGTGAGGATAGCGATGATTCGGATGACTTTTACGATTCCAGCGAAGGTATCGCGGGTGGGTTTTCACAAAACTAGTTTTATTTACGTTTACTAAAATTTCAAAAGTTTCTTTCATATTGCTAATCCTAAATGTATGTTCTAGATGATGGCAAGGACGACACCGAGGGTGAAGAGTTCAAGAAGGCACGAGAGCTCCGCCGCGAGGAAGTTCGCCTTCAGCCGTTGCCTGTCAATTTGCCCACGGACACCGAAACGGAGGTGAGTCTCGTTGAGTTTATATTATTTGGCAATGGGAAACTAATGTTATTATCATTATTGTATTTAATTTTGTTGTATTCTCTGATGATATCATACGAACAATCACATTAAACATTATCCTTATCATGGTGTTGGTTTACAATTTCACCTTTTAATGCTTCAACTTGTGCAAGTAGAAACTTAAGTTGAATGTAGAGAACAAGGAGAATGTGGAGCGGAGCTCTCTCAAGTCAGCCAACTCCTTTGAGTCGGCACAAAGTCAACCGACCACGCCCCTTGCAACGCCCACACGGGCCCAACTGGAGCAAATGGAGCGCAATGCGCCACGGAAATTTAGCAGTGAGATCGAAGCAATTAGTGAAAAGTTGTATCATCTAAACAACATGGTTAAAATGAACAAGGATCTAGAGGTGCTGGCCAAAGAGAACTTGGTTAAGAGCGACATTTTGCGCAAGCTAACGCTTAAGGAGAAATGGTTGGCCGAGAATGCAGCTATTGCCGCGGGCATGGCTAATCCAATGAAGGCAACAACGTCATCTGCAGTTTCAGGTGCGGCAGCACCGCCCAAGTCCAAGTTTGATGAGAAGTATGAGAAAGTGGTCAGTCCGCCTTTGGCGGTGGTTGAGCCCAAGCCCAAACCAGTCATCGATTTCAACCTGGATGAGTTGAAGCCACGCAAACCCAACTTTGAAGAGCGGCCCAAGGAGCTGCTAATGAAGCCACAGAGTCTCAAGAAATCAGCGCAACTCAGTCCCAAGCCGGAGCGCAAGAGCAGCGCCAATGTGAGCCGCTCTAGCAGCATTAAGAGCAACGCCAGCTCCAACAGTCCGCGCCCAAGAAAGGCGCCGCTCCCTAACGACAGTAAAATGAAAATTGAGAGCGTCTTGGGAACGATCAAGAAATTGCAGCGACAGCAGAGTAGCGAGCCGGATGAAGAGATGGATATAGACGAAGATGTTGGCCCGGAAGCAAATACACAATTAAGCAACAAGCTGAAGGAAATTGGTGCTAGTAGTTTTGCCGGTACCATGGATCATATTAAATCGCAGCTGGTCATGCCCACAGTGCATACGTCTAGCGTGGATCTGTCCAAGTACTTTCCCAATCAGAAGCAGGAGAAAAGCAGCGCCGACAATATCAATAAAAACCAGAAAACCTTAAAGGATGTTAATCTAGCCAAGTATTTTCCGAGTAGTCCGGCGCCGCAGCGACGTGCCGTTGAAACGGTTGCCGAGCGACTAAAGAAGTCACAGACTGAGACGTCCATCGTGCAGCCCAAGGATATAATAGCGCCTAAAGATGTCCAGGCTAAGACAGAGGCCAAGGGTGCACAAGCCAAGATAGAGCCTAAGGATGGACAGGCTAAGACAGAGCCTAAGCCAAAGCCGGCAGCTCCCAAAAGGCAAGCATCCCTAAACACTTTCAGTCTGCGCGAGCATCAGCTGGACGGTGCTCTGGATTTGAGCAAGAAGAAAGCGCCAGTAAAGGTGGTAGCCCAAACAAAAACACCAGCCAAGAGCGCCAGTGCAACGACCGTGGCCAAGGGTACAAGCACTCCCAAGGGTAAGATCAAGATTATTAAGAAAATTGTGCCCAAAGGCACCAAAGCCAAGAAGGCAGCGGCTGCAGCTGCGGCTGCTGCCACAGAGAGCCAACCGGAGAAACAGCCGCCACGCGATGAGGCTGAGCGTATTCTGGATGAGATTTTGGCGGATGGTGCGACACGCTCACCCAGCGCCGAATATCAAAAACTGTTTAATGACGAAAAGTCCCCCAGTGATTTATCGGATAAGATCGAACGCATTCTCGAAGAAACGGGCTTAGATCTTGAACTGGGCTTACCACGTCGAAATAGCAAGAAACTGTTGAAAACCAAGTCGCTAGGCGAAGGAGACTTTGATCTACAGCCAAAGCGATTGAGTGGCGTGCAAAACATTCTGAAACGTTTCGAGTCGATGAGCTCGGTGCACTCGCAGAATAGCGAGGAGCAGGAATCCTTTAAGCTGCGTCGCATGGAGTCCAGCACCAGCAATTTGAGCAGCCTAAATCGCTCTCGCGAATCCATCGTCTCGGTAAGTGACTCCATGAGTGATCTAGAAAGGACTATGGACTATTTGCGCAACGAATGGCGCAACGAGGCAACCAACTTTTTGCAAAAAAAACGGGATAGGTTCTATGCAGAAAAGGTAGAGCAGCAGAAGCAGGTGGAGGCACAAAGAGAGCCAGAACGGATGCCTGATCTGCCTGTGCAATATCGGGACTCTAAGCTGGCCAAGTTCTTTGGTCTTACAACCCGCAAATCTCCCGAGAAGCGGAAGTCGCCAATCAAAAAGAAGAAATCGCCAAGCAAGGCACAAAAAACAACAAAGGCGAATAATTCACTGGAGGAGCTGGCCAAGATTAGCAACGCTCGGCAGGCCAAACAAGCGCAAAAGGCTCAAACCAAACCCGCTGATAAAGTCACCAAAATTGAGCCGAAAAGGGCAGTTATACCCCCAAAACCCGCTACACCCGTGCCCGATGACTTTGAGATTTTGGATTTGCTCGATAAGGGCACAGCGGCTAAGGAACTGGAGCGCTCCAAGACGAAGAGTCCACTGGTGGAGGATGTCACTCCGCAGCTAACTAGCGAAACGTTAAATTTGGAGACAGAGACTCCTGCGGTACGTCCCATTGTAGAGGATATTAAAAATCTGCCCAAGACTGGCTGTGATAAGTCACAGAACAATTCTCGACGAGGTTCCCAGTCAAGCCTGGTACTCTCCAGACGTCAGTCAGACATTTCGCTTACCGAAAAGCTTAACCAGGATGCACTCGAAGCACTTAACAGTATAGAGATAGAGCGGACGGCTTTGGTCGATGTCGATCATGTCGATGAGATCTTCCAGAGCATGGTCGATGCAATGGAGCAAGTGCCGGTTTCTAACGAAACCATTGATATAGATGATGATGTCGATGCCGACTCACTGTGCACCACCATTAGCAAAAGTCCCAGCGCCCAACCAATTACGGTGGTTAAGCGCGGCAGCTCTGAGGATCAAAGCATCGAAAAACTTTTTGGCGATTTTTCCAATGACCTGCTTGAAAATGTTGAGTTTGATTCCAATGAGGAACTGGTAGGTATGACACCAAAGACTACGTTTATTGTCAGTAGCTCCGCGGAACGTGACTTTGTGGACAAACTGGAGTCACTGGAGCGTGATGAGGTGGCCTTGAGCAGGGTGGAGGAGTTAAATCGATTCCACCAAAAGTCCGACCATGGCGTGGATGAAGTAGATGGTCATTTCCCGTCACGTCCAGAACGCAGGCAAAAGAGCAGCTCCTCGTCGAGTGAACCAACTCTGCCAGTGCCACCTCAGCGTCTCAAGAAGAAACTGGCCAAGTTGGACCCTGAGGACATGGCGCCCTCGGTGCAGGATTTGTTGAATCAAATGCAGACAAAAATTGAACAGCCTAAGAAAGTGCAAATGCAGTCGGTGGCTGCTGTAGCAACGCCCAAATTTCCAAGTCATCATATCGATGAAGATGTGATTGATCACCCAGAAAAGGATGCGATAAGACCTAAAGAAAGTGGTTTGGTTAAGATCAACACAAGGGAAGCAATCGTACCAGAGATACTGGTAGATCATCCTCAATCAGTCACTAGCTCAAATTCGGCTAAGAAATCTACAGAAAGCCAGAAGAACTCAATCAAAAGTGAAAACTCGTCGCATAGTAGCCTCAATGAGCCACCGAAGCTTATAACCCCACCAAAGGTTCGCAGCAAGGAGAACTCGCTCGATTGGGACATGGAGAAGCTCCCCGCTTCGCCCATGCCGCGTCGAAAGCAACCACAGCCGATCATAACGCCCAGTAAGGAGAGTTCATTGGAATGGGACATGGAGAAGCTGCCGAACAGCCCGATGCCGCCTCGGCGACGCATGCCCGTCAGCAAACCGTCCGATGTGTCGCCCAGTAACTCTATTCAGCTGCTCAATAATCTGCCCGGTGTTGAGGACGATGCGGAGGCGGCACAGGAACGCATCATCCAGGAATTCGAGCGGGAACGTCGCCAGGCGCTGATCAAACGTGATGAGACCTTTGAGGCAGCGGCTGCCGAGCAGCGTCGTCGCGACTCACAGCAAAGCAGCAGCAACTCCAGCGGCAAGCGCAGTCTGCCGCCACCCACGCCCCCCATGGTGCGACGTGGTACAACCCAGGACAGCGCTAGCAGAAGAGGGTCCACGCGTCGCGAGGGGACTCCGCCCATGTTTAAGAAATTAGATTTGGGCGACGACAACAACTCAACGCTGGACTCCACAGCGGCATCCACGCGACGCAGCTCGTTTGCATTTATAGAGTTACAGGACAACAAGCCGGTGATTGTGCCTATGCCCAAGAAACTGCACCTGCCCAAGCTGGAACCAGCTAAGTACGTGCCCGAAGTGAGGCCCCCCGATGAGCCCGTACCGGAAGTCTTCAAGGATCGCGCTTGGCCCAAGCCGCACATTGGGGAACTACATTCGGACAGCGAAGATGAGGAGAAAGCAGAACAGGAGTTGAAGAATCAGTTGCCAGAATATGCGCGCTCAGATTCGCCGCCGTCCGCTGCTTTTCAGAATCGTCAGTGGCCCGATGGCAAAACAGTTTTCGATCAGAGTCAACGCGCCGATTCCCTGGAGGCGGATGATGTCCTCAGTTTATTGGACACTAAACGACGGAACCAGAAACGTTTCAATAATAAACCACGTTCACAATCACCGCAACCATTTAAGCCATTGACAGTCAGTGCTCGACAAAGCTCCAAATCCGTTAGTGATCTCAAAAAGGGTGCTTCCGTATCCGCCTCGCTACAATCGCTTTCAGCACTATCCAGCCAGGACACTGACACACCCTCGACCACAACTACCGTGGCCACGACACGTCCATTGAGCTATGTCAATTACGATGAGCCTGTGGACGCCAGCACACGGGCTCTGCTTGATCGCAGCAAGCGGCTGCACAATCGCAAGCGTGACTTTGTCAACGAGCGCGTCGTGGAACGGAATCCTTACATGCGTGATGTTATACGCAACACGGAGCGCACCGACTACGACTACGAGCCGGATGAGCAACTCTCGAGTTATCGTCCGCGTCACTACGCCAGTGGACTCACAGCAAAGACGCCAACCAGTCGCTTCCCAAGCAGCTCATCCTATGCACGAAGCACGGGTTCACGCGGCAACTATGATTACCTCAGTACTGCTGGAAACAGCAGCGACTACCTCAACAGAAGACCCTATTCGACAATCGGAGGAGGAGCCGCAACAACGTCCAGCTATTATCCCAGCACTACAGCAATATCCACACCAAGCAGTTCACATCTCAGCGATCTATTCAGGCGTCGCAGTCCCGCCACCATGTCCAGCTATAGTCGCAGTGACTACGGTCTGCCCGCCAGCAAAGAGTCGTGCGTTATCTCTTAGTTGTTAGCTTTAACCGTTGATCAAAAACAGCAATTTCTCTTTTACATCTACCCTTCACCAATGATAACAACAACCTCAACAACAACTATAGACGACGTCGCAACTACTATCTTTACTGAGGTCAAAACGAGCTCACGACCACAACCAAAAGCAAAACAAACCAACCAACCACACAGTCCCCCATTCACACCCTAACAAACACGCTAGGATCTTAAGTATATCGATCTTCGAACCTAATCACAACTGAAACTGAACCCACCGCTAGCCTGCCTGACCAACGCCCGCCTGCCTGTCTGCTCTTGATGTGCCAAGCCATATATATGATCAATTCAATATTGGTCAATCTTGGCGTTATTGAGTGGATGAAAGAAATATTTACAGAGAGAGAGAGAGAGAGAGAGAGAGAGTAACACCTTTGTTAGCCATATCGTATAAAAGCGTCTGGGTACGATCTATGAAGGTAAATTCAAACAAAATTGTACACGAAATGTTGCGCTAACCCCCGAGCAGCCCGAGCAAAAAGTTTGTAGTCTCTAAAACATAGACAAAATTGTTGTACCGTTCGCTCTGTTGTCGTCTATATACATAAATATATACATACTATATATATAACCCGCCTAAAACTACTCCTCAACTGAACAGCTAACCCATATTACCAAACTGCGTTGTGTTTCGTTCGTTTTGTATTCGTATGTACCTTTCTGGATCGTACCTAAAGGCATGATGACGTTGCCATTGCCGCTGCTGATTAACCCAACAAACACACCAATCTCTGACTAATTAAGCATGTTTGATAATCTGTTTAAAAAAAATATCAAATGATAAACAATTGCCGCTTCAGCGGGGGAGTGGAGTCTGGTCTGATCTGATCTCCATCGTCCCCCTTTTCTCTCGACGCTTTGTTCATATGTTTTTGCGTTTTGTTGCACTGCTTTAATGTAATTATTGGTCTAAAAATCACGAAATTAATCGCTTATTGTCAATGCCTACAATTGCAGGTACAAACCGAATCCGAAAGCACATCGCCCGACGAAGTTGAGCTCAACTCTGCCACAGAAATATCCACCGATTCTGAATTCGACAATGATGAGATCATACGACAGGCGCCCAAGATCTTTGTCGACGATACACATCTAAGAAAACCCACAAAAGTACAGGTAACGAAAATTTAAAAGTTCTCTTGTAGTAGGATGATATTCCTTTTGCCTTCTGTAATAGTACAACCCTGTAATCACATCTTTCTACCTTGCAGATCAAGTCCAGTATAATCACTTCCAGTGCCTCTGGTCTACATCAGAAGCAGCTGGCGTCGCGCGAGAAGGGTGGCAGCTATTTGCAAAAGTACCAGCCACAACCACCGCTGCCACAATTCAAGCCGCTAGTGCAGGTCGATCCCACGCTGCTGATCAGCAGCCAACGGGCGCCGCTGCAGAATCCTCGTCCTGGCGACTATTTGCTGAACAAAACGGCCAGCACTGAGGGCATTGCGTCGAAGAAGAGCTTGGAGCTGAAGAAACGATATTTGCTGGGCGAGCCGGCCAATGGCAACAAAATACAAAAGTCCGGCTCCACCTCGGTTCTGGACTCACGCATACGCAGCTTTCAGTCTAACATCTCCGAGTGCCAAAAGCTGCTGAATCCCAGCAGCGATATCAGTGCGGGCATGCGCAGTTTTCTGGATCGCACAAAGCTTGGCGACAGCGGCCAAAACAATGAGCTGATGCGCTCGGCCACCAGTAATGTGATCAATGATTTGCGCGTCGAGCTTAAGATTCAGAAGGCGCCGTCTAGCAACTCTACGGACAACGAGAAGGAAAATGTGTTTGTCAACAGCAAGAACGAGCTGAACAAGGGCATGGAGTATACGGATGCTGTGAATGCCACGCTGCTGGAGCAGCTCAACAAGAAGGGCTCACCAACAACGCCGACCAACAACAAAACTGTCATCGAAGTGATTGATCTGGTTACACCCGAGAAGCCGGTGCCGTTCATTGATCTCACAGTGTTGGAGACACCAAAGAGACAGTCCGATGCCAGCACGGAGCTCATCAGCTTAAGTGCGGACACTCCTGCTCAAATACCAGACAGTAACAAGATAAATGATCTAAGGCATGAGGTGACCAAGCCGGATGTCTCCAAGGATGTTAAGGAGTGCATACCCGACATTCTGGGTGATATCAAAGCAGAAAAGGAGGCCTCTGATGCGTCCAACGCAGAGGAGCAGCAGTCGCTGCTATGTCAATCTGACGAGGAGAAGCGCGACTCTCCCGAAAAGGCAAACGACCAGGAGCAGGATCAGTACGAGCAGGACACACTTCAAATCCAAGTGCCCAATATACCTTGGAGCAAGCCCAAATCTGAGATTATATCTACTACCGCCAGCAGTGCCACCAGCTGCTCCAGCTCGGAAAGTTCCAGCATTGAAGACATACAGCACTACATTCTGGAATCCACGACCAGTCCGGACACTCAGACTGTTGGCGGCAAACACAATGTGCCGCGTCTTGAGGTGCACGATAGCAGCGGCGCCCTCATGCAGGTGGATAGTCTAATGATTGTCAATGGCAAGTATATTGGTGACCCGGAGGATGTTAAGTATCTGGATATGCCAGCTGGCGTCATTGTTCCGCCGACACCAGCAATTAAGACCAGCGAGCTAGAGGACGAGCTCGAGGCGGATATGGAGCCTGTGACGGCTACCCCTGAACCGGCCGAGTGTACAGTCATCGAGGCAGAGCGCCAGGTTGTCACTACTCCACCATCACTGCCCGAAATTGGTCCACCCAAGCTTAAATTTGATAGCAAAAACGAGAACAAGATCGAAAGCTTAAAGAATCTGCCGTTGATTGTGGAACGCAGCTTGGATCACAGTCAGGCGGTAAAGCCCATAACGCTCAATCTAAGCAGTAGCGTGGCCAAGACCCCGGACACGCCCACCACGCCCACGCAGCATGACAGCGACAAAACGCCCACTGGTGATTTAAATTCACGGGGTTCCGACTCGGAAACCGAGCCCACTGGCACCGGCCAGGTGCTAACTGAAACGGAGCTGTCGGATTGGACGGCCGATGATTGCATCTCGGAGAACTTTGTGGATATGGAGTTTGTGCTTAACTCCAACAAGGGCACTATGAAGCGCCGCAAGGAACGGCGTCGCAGTACAGCACCCAAGCTGCCCAGCAGCAGCCAGGTTCTTCACGAGCTAGCCAAGCAGGCGCCCGTTGCCCAAGTGGAGGGCATACTGCATGCCATTGACTTTGACGACATTGAGTTTATGGACACCGGCTCCGAGGGCTCGTGTGCAGAAGCTTATTCAGCTACCAACACCGCACTGCTGCATAATCGCGGCTACATGGAATACATTGAGACGGTGCCTAAGCAGAGCTCCAACACGGAGAAGGTGAACTCAATGGCTGCCACGCAAACAAAGCTGCTTCCGCTTTTGACCAAACGAGATGAGAAACTTGGCATCGATTATATTGAGCAGGGCGCTTACATAATGCACGACGATGCCAAGACGCCGGTCAATGAAGCGCCTCGCCTTCCCAGCAGCTCTCAGATGACGCAATCCCTAACAGACTCCAGCACAATGAACGAACTGGACGAGGACAGTCTGGGCGGCATGGCCACGTCACAGACACAGCCCACCGCAACCACGACGGAGGAAAGCGAGGCGCTTACTGTGGTAACCAGTCCATTGGACACATCATCGCCGCGTGTTCTGGATCAGTTCGCTTCGCTGCTGGCCGCAGGCAAAGCGGATGGCTCGACCCCCAGCAGCTCGGAGCAGCAGCCAAAGACCACACAGTCGACGGTGACCACTGCCAGCAGCGGCTGTAGCTCCACGCCAGCTGCTGTGCCAGCCAAGGAGTCTGAGGAGGACATGCAGATCCAGTTCGAGTACGTTCGTGCACTGCAGCAGCGCATCTCGCAGATCAGCACACAGCGGCGCAAGAGCTCCAAGGGTGAGGCGCCCAATCTGCAGCAAACCACTGTGATAGAAGCTACCAATGTGCAGCAGTCAGCGGCCATGGAGCCACAAAGGACAAGCGGAGAATTTGGCACATCTGTGAGCATGCGGCCTAGAAGCAGCAGCTCATCAAGCAAAGTACCTGAGATCCCCACGCTTAACAGCAAGCTGGAAGAGATCAGCAAGGAGCGAACCAAGCAAAAGGATCTCATACACGATCTGGTCATGGATAAGCTGCAGTCCAAGAAGCAACTCAATGCCGAGAAGCGTCTGCATCGCAGTCGCCAGCGCAGTCTGCTGACCAGTGGCTATGCCAGCGGCGCCAGTCTTAGTCCCACGCCCAAGCTGGCCGCCGCCAGCAGCTCCAGCGATGCAAACTGCAGCAGCCAGGCTCATTACCATGTCTCGACAGCCGCCGAGAAGCTGCCTACTCGGCCGAGTAACCAAACAAATGAAGTGTTTAAGCAGCCGAACCCGCTGCAGAAATCTGCTACATCCACGTATGTGTCGCCCTATCGCACGGCCCAGCCGGCTACGCGCACCTCGGATCTCTACAAGTCACGACCCTTTAGTGAGCATCTGGATGCTGAGCAGCTGAACCTTATGGAGCGCCACAAGCTCAATAAAACGGCCTCCTTCAGCTACGGTAAGGTGGATGAGTTTGCCACGCCCATTGCGCCAGTGCGCCCACATCGAAGCGGTAATCAGAGGCAGGTCGAACATGCTGCCGAGGTCAGCATATCTGCATCCACGGAAAATCTGCGCAGCGAGGCGAGAGCACGTGCACGGCTAAAGTCCAACTCGGAACTGGGCCTGAGCCCCGAGGAGAAGATGCAGATGCTGCGTAAGCGTCTGCAATATGATCAGAGCAGTGCCATTAAGGCGAAACAGCAGGAGACACTATCCAGTGATCTGGCAGCGCGTGCCATTAAAATGAGCGCCTCCAAGAGCGTCAACGATCTGGCCTATATGGTCAACCAGATGCGGATGGAAAACGATGCCGTTAACCAGGCCAAAGCTGCTGACTTTACATCCGACCCCAATATGGCAGCCAGTGCAGAGGACAAGCCCCCGAAAACAAAATCGGGCAGAAGGCAAAAGGATCCCGAACGGCGCAAGAGTCTCATCCAGTCGCTGTCCAGCTTCTTTCACAAGTCCAGCACCAACTCGACAACGGCTTCCGCGTCCAGCAGTCCGAAGGAACAGGGCGGTGCTGTAGCTGCCAGCCACTCTGAGCATGCAGAGCGTCCGGGCACAAGCAGCAGCGGTACGCCCACGATCTCCGATGGTGGTAGCGGCGGAGGCGTCTTTAGTCGCTTCCGCATCTCACCCAAATCGAAGGAAAAGTCTAAGGTAAGCGCAGTCATCAGTATTCCCTATACCGAACCCCTCAATGTGATTAGTTATTGTCTGCAATCAGTCCATAAGTACTCGTACATCTGAAATCTTATCGTACAAGTTGTGTAACTGACCTATTAGGGCTTTATAACTATAAGATCATGGCTGATGTATTTGGTGTGCGGTGTATGTATGTCTATCACTTTTAACCTGAACTTTTTCCAACATTTTACAGTCTTGCTTTGATCTGAGGAATTTCGGTTGCGGTGTAAGAACATTATTTATACTTACTCATCCTATTTACTCTATTACTTCATTGTCGTTTCCCTCGATTACTTTATTCATTTTGTTCTTGGTATTGCATAGATTTAAATGTATGGCATGATCCTTATATGTATTTTGATTTCAGCACATCTTTTATATATATTTGATATCATTCTATGTAAAGTAATATATTCCAGAACTTCTTGAATCTAGAATCTTGGAGACTTAATCGATATCTTCATGTCGGTTTTTCTCCCAAAATAACTTAGTATAAATAAAATAACATTTTGGATTTACTCTTGTAAAGATTGGTCCCAATTCAGTTTAGTATCAAAAAGCTACCTTATAGAACTTATACTTGATATTTTTATAACTTTGTTAAAAAGGGCTGTAAGGGTATTTATTATTCGGCACGTAAATGTTAACTTTTCATTTTTTTATGTATTTACTGTTTTATTTTTTTAATACATTATTAAATTCTATAGCGCACTTACACAATTCTTAATCATTTAATTGTTTTGCGCTTTTGTAAGGTTTTAGTATTCACCTTTTATTTATTTATTGCGCTTGCAGACATTTTTATTTATTTTATTTTCGTTTTCTTTTCACAATTTACAGCTGAAAATATTTAAGTTATAAATTAAGGTTGCCTGGAACCCTTTATCTGTATAAGTTGCCTATAATACTTTTGTGCACAATTTATATATATATATTTTTGTTGGTTTTTAGAGGACTTTACAAATCTATAACGGAGTACATCGAGTTTTGATTTGAAGTGATCATTGTTGACATAGGCCTTAAATTATAGTGTGATGTGGTTTTTATTTATTATTAAGTTTTCGGTTAATCAACCCACTTTAACTTTCTTTTTTTGAATTAAGTTCTATACATAAATTTATATAGTGATATGGAAACATAAGATATGTGGGTTTTTAATAGCTTAAGTTTATGTTGCATGAATCGGTATTTGGATTTTCGGTATGCCCCTGGTTATGGTAAATATTCCAAACGATTTATCCCGGGATACCTAGACACGCTTGTCGTATTATTAAGTTGTTAATAACATTTTGTTTAAAACTGAACTCTGAAAATTGTTGTTTACTTTCGAATGTTTATTTTTCGCTATTGCTGGAAAAACCAAAAATAAACACAATTTTTAACTAAATATATTTCAATACATTTAAATGCAACACGATATTAGGACAAGGATCTGCTCACAAACAACTCAACATTGCCAACAAGCACAACAACAACAATGTCACAAACAAAACACTCCCATGATTACCTCAATACACCGAACAACAGTCGCTACCGAAAGCAAACGAACACCGAATCGTTCTCATCATCCAGCCCGCAGCTCTATATACACAAGCCCCATCACCTGGCCGCAGCGAATGCCCTGGACGACCAGACTCCGCCACCAATTCCGCCATTGCCACTGAATTATCAAAGATCCGATGGTTTGTTGCTCTCATTATTTGTTTACATTTCCCAACTCTTTGTTTTACTGTCCACTGTCCTTAAAACATAGCATATATATATATTTATTTATGCGTATTCTTCATAGATGAGAGCAACGCTAACGAGACACGAGAGCATAAGAAGCAACGTGCCATATCGAAGGCTTCACGACAGGCTGAACTCAAGCGATTACGAATCGCTCAAGAAATACAGCGCGAACAGGAGGAGATCGAGGTGCAGCTAAAGGAACTGGAGGCGCGAGGCGTGCTCATTGAGAAGGCCCTGCGGGGCGAGGCGCACAACTATGAAAAGTAAATAGAGCTATAAAACAAAAGTTGAACTATACTCATAGAAATTTTATCTTAAAGCTTGGACACAACAAAGGACAACGATGAGAAGCTACTGAAAGAACTTTTGGAGATTTGGCGCAATATCACAGCACTAAAGTGAGTTTAGCATTAATTATTGTAAAACCTTTTATAAATAACTCATAACATAGAAAACGTGATGAGGAACTGACTATAAGGCAACAGGAACTGCAATTGGAATATCGGCATGCACAACTTAAAGAGGAGCTCAATTTGCGTTTGTCTTGCAACAGTAAGTACTTCGTGCCATGGAATTTGATGTTTGATTAATGAATGTTTGAATATAGAACTGGACAAGAGCTCCGCCGATGTGGCTGCTGAGGGTGCAATACTCAATGAGATGCTGGAAATTGTGGCTAAGAGAGCAGCGTTGCGGCCAACTGCCTCACAGGTGGACCTGACTGCAGCGGGCGCAGCATCAACTTCAACGGAGGCAGGCATTACACTAGCCGGCCAATCGCACGAACACGGAGAATCGAATGCAAGTTTCAAGATTATCGTTACCAAATTAAATAGCATACTAAACGATATCTTTGATATATATATTTTCAGATTTGAATTACAAACTTTCCTTGGGGTTTACTGGCTTACGAAGTCTGGCAAGGATTTGTACGCCTAAATACTTAAGCCGAATGTACCAAAAAGCAAAAACTTTAATCAGTTGAACACAAAACAATAACGATTAAGGGTCTGAGCTGTAAAATAAACGAGCAAAAAGTACGCCGAGTAAGGACGAAATAATTTATATAAACATAAGTCGGTCGCTTAGATTATTTTTGAGGAAACGCGCAACATTATTGTATAAAAAAAAAACCAAAAACAAATTTGCTAATTGAAATTAAGGCTCAGTTAATTGCGAGCATATTATACTACACTAAAGTTTTAGTCATTTAGTTTGTTGCAGCCTTGAAACAATTTGATGAACTGTCTGATCTGTGTATGTTTTATAATGTCATGTAATAAGTTTACTATGTAATGTTACTATGTAGTTTGTGCAAATTGTTTGTCCTTTGAGCAATTGTAAATGGTGTATCTGTTTTTTATTAGATTATTTTGAATATTCTATGCGCCCATGTCTTAAAATTTTAGTGTACTTTTTATTCGTATGAATAGTATATGACACTCATATATATATATATATGTAATTTGCTGCCCAACTAAAATCAAAGTGAACACAAAGATATACACACAAATATTTTCTACATATGTATAATACGAGCGTATAAAGCAATATATTAAAGAGCAAAGCGAAGCAAACATTTATTGTATACTAATAAAAATGATTTAAATTATTGTGTAATTTTATTTATATCCTATAATCAGCATATTTATCGAATTTATTATGTAATTTTTTGATTTATTTAAATTGAATAAAGATTTTATGAATTGTATGTAACGCACATTTTATTTGGACACCCCATGTGTCTATTCCCAGCGTCGTTTCTGCATTTCCAGTATATTAGAATTCTGTCACAAAATGTATAATGCATTGAAGGTGACGCATTTTTGACCACACATATCATATATTCTTGATCATCATCCAGAGCTGAGCAACGTCAGAGTTTCCGTCTGTTTTTATGCAAACTCGCACTCTCACTTTTATCCTTATGAAACTTGGTACAGATCCTTAAGTGCTTTTATTTTCCTTGCAGCATTGTTTCTCAGCTAAATAGAACAAACAAAATGATTATAAAACAGGCCCATTTCTCACCCCATGTTAGAATGACATTGTGTAAGGAAAAATTGATTACACTATTTAAATATTTATGCATTCAAAAAACGGTTTAGTGAATTATGTATCAAGATCGATTTCCTTAGCTCTGGCGTGTATCGATTAAGCACTGTTATAATTCTGTTATACAGTTATAGCTATGCTATTATTTTTCCAAACAGATATTATTTGGAATCAGCTAACAGCTGTTAGTCAAATTCGAGCATCCTTCGCCGGTTTCTTTAAAAACCAGCTGCCGACTGGAACTACTACATATAACATTTCGTATTAAAATGCTTAAAACAATATATTTTGAAAATATGTAACGGACCTATATTTATATGCGCTCTGTTAATAACATAACGTGAAATGTTAAGTTACTGCCGGTGGAGGGACAGCAACAATGAACGATATCGATAACAGCAACTCGCGCCGTGTTGCCTTGGGCAGCAGCAATTTCAACAATCTATAACAATAATAGCAAGCAAGCAACAAACGTGATCTATCCGCTTCTCTTAAATGGTCAAAAATGGCCGAAGAAAAAACAACCGAGAATCCCGTAAAGGCCGAAGAGGCAAAGTCGACGCCTTTAGAGGGAAAAACCGTAGATAAGGAACAGACGCCGGTCGCAGTTGCGCCACTTTTGCCTGAGGTAGAAATGGAGGAGGAGCCAACGGCTCAGCCAGCTGCATACAGTATGCGACCGGCTTTTGGCGAATCCTTTCCATTGCCGATCGTCAAGAGCATTATAAACAACATAATGGCCGAGAAACTTAAGGGTAAGCGTGTAAAAATCCAACACTTACAACCCAAGGAGCGTTGCTAAGCAACCTAACGAAATTGCAGACAAAGCATATGACAAGGACATTGCCAAAACCTGGACGCGTGAAATTGCTGACGAAGTGAATCAACAGATCGCCTCTAATCCTAAGGTACAACGCTACAAGCACGTGGTGCAGGTTATGCTAGGACAAGAGCTGGGCGCCGGTACAACCTATCTATCGCGCTGCTGTTGGGATTGTGATTGCGATACATCCATTACGGAGGTATTTAGCAATACGAGCTTATTTTGCGTTTGCACCGTGTTTGGAACATACCAGTACTGAAGCGATGCTTGGCAAACAACTGGAGGCTACAGTGAGGTAAAAATTTTGTCAATCTTAGAATGTAATCAACTTCCAAACTCCAATTCATATATTTTTCATTTCAGTTTGTTCTATTAACATAAGTATTGCACATACCAAAATCACCAGCTGGATCAACATGCTTCTATGGCAGGACTTTTCAAAAGAGAATTTCCTCCATTTGCGGATTAAATTCATTTGCCGTTGAGCTTGGATCCATCTAAGCTACTGACAAAGCAATAGTACAAATAGAATCATTGGAGGGAAATTTACTTCTGTGAATCCTGCCGAAATGAGAAAGGGGAAAAGGCCCAAGCAAATTTAATATCTCATTAATTATAAGTAGCTTCGGGCACTCCACAAGTTCAATAAAACTTTGAACTTGTCTTTCCATCAGTTAATGTATATATACATACATAGTTAATGTAATATAAGCCACACATATTAATATATAATTACTGATAAAGCGGATAGGAATCATCCTCTGGACCTGCCGATTCAATTTCCCAGTTAACACACTCTTATGTTTCTGCACATTTTACACGGATTCAAAAGAAAAAAGTAAAGTAATTATGTAGAAAAAGTGAGCATCATTTATAAACAAGAAGTTTGCGTTATTTACATTACAACTATCCAACTTGGAATGTGTGTTAGCAGGCACCAGGAAGCGAACGTTGCTCCCAGCTTCACTTTCAACGCTGTCAATTCGTTGACCTTCGCTTTGCATCAGTGCCAGGGGCTCATTGTATGCGCACATTGAGTGGGTTGAGTATGCGGCCCGACATTACCGCCACGTCCATGTCGCGATCGATGATGAAAAACAGAAACGGATGATTAACCGAGATCTGTATGGGCTTCGTTTGAGCGCCTGAGTTGCCTGAGCAAAAGGAAGTAGTTATTGCACATTTGTCTTGCTGTTGCTGTTGCTGCTGGTGCAATCACAGTTGCAGGTGGGGCCAACACCTCGATAGCGATCTCGATGCGTTGCGCCTCAATGCCTCGAGGTGTGCTGCAATGCTGCAATGCTGCAATGCTGCAGCTACTTACGTTTGAGCTGATTGATGGGATGCGTACGAATGTTGACGTCAATGGATTGCTCAATGTGTCGCACATAGACGCCTTTCGCATCAGTCATGGGTCGGAAATCGGCGCGATTTGGCTCGAATATATCACAGCTGCAATGAGAAGACAAACGGAAAGTAAAAGTGCGGCCACCAATATGACCATTAAGTGCTGTCCAGTCCGCTTACATGCCCATCTGCAAAAGCCAAAACAACAAAATATGCATTGGAATGTACTTTAAGCTGTAGAAGAATGTTTCCGAGCAGCTTACATTTTGCAGATCGTTGGTAAGGAACATGGTGCCGTGCAGCTTGAAATCGGGAATAATAGCCTGCACCCAGCGTGGCTTTAGCTGTTTGCGCATCAGGCGCAACGTTGGTCCCAGCTTGAGCGAAGCGGCAGCTGCCACAATGTCCATGTGGTAGTCCGGCAGCAGTATCATTAGATTATACTCAGGTGTGTCCAGCTCCAGTTCCAGCACGCTTATCTTCAAATGCTCAAAGTATTTGTAGTACAACACCGCGTTGTACACCTTAAAGGTGGTGTGCACCACCTGCTGGCTGCCGAGATAAAACACATGGCTGATCACATCCGTGTTGTAGTTCGTCTTGGCCTCACCGCCATCGCTGATGTAATGTGGCTCAAAGTCGTTTGTGATGTGGGCAAATGCAGCGGTGGGTGGTATGGGCAGAGGATGCGGCGCACCATGTGGCGCATGCGGGCTGAACAGCGCCACAAAGAGATTGGCATCTAGATCCTTATAGCCCAGGACGTGCCGTTTTTGACGTGCCACATTTGACTTGCGAGCTGTCGTTGCCGGAGTCGCTGTAGTCGAGGACGATACTTGACGTGCGCTGGTCTTTCTGTGAAAGGGCGCTGCCATCTGGCGCGCCATCATGGGCATAACGGAGGAGCGCGCACTGGGCAGATAGATGGGCTTTGGCGTTATGGGATTGGAGTGCTTGAGCGGCGCCTGCAGTTTGCTGGTAGGCAATCGCGAGACGCGAGCCTTTTGTATGCGTAGAAATGGCTCGGCATCCTCTTCAGCCACAAAGGCGGACACCAGCTCCGCCGCCTCATCCTCGACCGCCTCTTCGGCTGTAGGTTCTGCCGCTTCGCTAGAGGTGGTGGCAGCTGGTGCTTCAGTGCTGGTGGTATCCGCTTCTGTCGTAGTTGTTGTTTCTTCAGTGGTAGTTGTTGTTGTTGTGGGCATTGTAGTGGTAACTTCAGCGCTTCCTGTTGTGGTTGTGGGTAGCTCTGTTGTGGTCTCGGCGTCTTTTAATGTGGTTGCCTCAGTCTGCGCCTCCTCAGTTGTGACATTGCTAGCCATTGTGGTATTGGCCATGTCCACATCTGTGACATTGGCTGGTGTTGTTGATACCATATCGACGCTTAGATCATAGCCATAGAACATCAGTACAGTCTCAAAGTCCTTGAGGACTGTTACATTGTTTCTGCTTAGGCTGAGTCCTTTTAGGGGATTGTCTGAGCCAAAGAAATATGTCTGAAATTATTGAAAGCAGCTAAGGGATTAAACAGTTTTGAAATTACTGATATTTTGATTGGGCATTACATAAGTACTGCCTAACTATGAGATCTATTGTACCCTCCTCTAAGCCTAAAGCTTCTCCATCTTCCTTTATCTGCTCTAGGGAAAATATGTCTCCACAGAAGCCTATTTGTTATGCCAAATTGTGCATTGGCAATTTCTTTTCAAGATGGCATGTTCCTCTACTGGCAATCAAAGAATTTTAGGGTATCTTCTCAGCCTGGAGAGCCCAGTTTCCTGAAAGAGTTCTTATTGTTAAAGTATGTAAGTTCCTAATAGTAACTTTGATTGTTTGAAACCAGCTCAACAGTCTTGCCGTTTCCTCGACGTTTCCTCACTTAGTAACTGCTCCGATTTGAGCCATTAATAATCCCATATTGTGTCTAGACTATCAACAATCTATAGCTATTGAAATTATTCATGGCGCTGCAATAAATTTGACATCTATCAATTATAAATTCTATTCATGCCCATAATATTTGGCCAATCATTCCAGATTGTTTGGTTTGAACAAATAAATAGGGTCAATAAACTTTTGAAACCGTTTTCAGCATCAATTGGGCATCGATAAGTAAACCTCGCGGCAATACGCGTACAAAATGTGCCACATATTTGCCTGGGGCACAATTACATACTCGGATAAGTCGCTATCAGTATATCTGCCACGGCGTGGCATGGTTATTAGTTTTATTAGCCAAGTGTAATCCACGCATTTGGGGGAGTGGATTTCGGGTACGCAATGTGCTTAACGATGCATGTAAATTTCAATTGGATAGCCATAAACGGCTTTGAAGGGGGTGGGCGAGTGGACTCACCCGAAGCCGTCGATGGATGTCGCGGTATCCAACGCGTATGACGTCACGATTGTTGGGCAACTGCAGCACGTTGCGCAGCTCGCTGGCACTGCGTCCTGAGGATCCTTCGTATAGGGCCACCAGCACGCTGACCAGCGCCGTGGGGGAGAACGCAAAGTTATTCCGATTGAGTATGGAGTGATAGTGGAGTAGCCGATGCGTCAGATCATTGGTCAGATCGACCATGACTTCCGCTGGTGTAAGCTGTTTGGTGGCCAGCACATGTGGCAGATGCTCCAGCTCGAGCGGCGTCAAGGGCGCTGGTGGCAGTGGCGGATGGGGGTAGCCACTGGCGCGAAACTCCTCATGATCGATTTGTATGAAGTGGGCGTGGCAGGGTAACACCCAAATGCCAAACAGAAGCCAGACCCAGGCCATGCTGCAAAGCATTTGTTTGACTGCCGCCATAATTGGTTGGACGCCTCTGACCTTGTCCAAATTGATATAAATGCACATTTATAATCGCGTTAACTGTTTTTATTTTCAACTGCAACTGAAGCATGAAATCCGTTTAGCAAAAAAGTTGGCAAGCTAGGTTTGTGCTCATAAATTGCATTATTTTCATTATTTTCGAATCTAATTTCCAATTAATAAGCCCGCACTCAAGGTTGTTTAATTTTCCAACTGTCAACCAAATCGCGTATCACACATTTTTGCATGAACTTTTCTGGGTTCGATTCGATTTAACTCCGATAGTCCAACTGGTTCCCGTGATTGCTGCCGTAGCACTGAAACTGTGGAACTCTCTTCGTACAGCTCAAATACCAAATACGATCGATGTGTTCGGCAGCTGTGACGATTTCGTGTTGGTTTCGGCACTATCTGAAACGCCAGATTCATTATGATGATTGCTACTAGTCTCTCCCGAAACGAATTCACCAGGGTTAAGCTGGATGAGGACGGTATCGAGCCATAGTTAAGCTATTGGATGTATTGTGATTTTGCAATAAACAGTTATTACAAATAATTTCACCTATTTTTCTACCCAAGTAATACATTTTAAGTATATTAATGCCCACATACTTACTCTGACTTATTACCCTTACATACATTCATATCTATGCATATGCATATACTATTTTATGAATTTGACAACACCTGCCAGTTAGTTTACGCAAGCTGTCATATCTGATTTGTCTTTACTTATCTCGCATTCATCGTTAAACTTTTAAATGCATTTCATTAATGGATTATAAATACTTCATACGCCGATTACAAGGCTTAGTTGCGGTAAAAATGTCGTGGGGAAAGCACTTTATCTACGCGTGCATAACATTCCTATTAAATTTATATGGAATGGGAGGATTCTACTTTGATTTCCGCACCGGCAGAGTGTTTAAGTCGCGGTTATTGTGCTATTATACTAGATTCTATGGTCTCGTTGTTGTGGTCACAATCCCCGTACTTTTCCGTACATATTTTCTAAGAGCTCATTTACTTATCTATCAATATGGGATAACATCTTTCTTGGCCATCACTTCTCCTGGCATCACGATGGTTACAATCATCAGCTGTCTGCTGTGTGCACACTGCTGTCAGAATCGCATATTTCAGATGATTAAAGATCTGCTTACATTGGAGAACGTTAGGACCGAACATAGCTTCTATGGCACACAAGGACAGAATCCACAATTGCGCCTTCTGTTCATTGCCAGATTCTTGCTAATGTGGGCACAACCTATAATCTTTTGTATGCTGATGTTCTTTGGAGAATCCGGATTTATTTATTATTTATGCAGTTTCATCTTAAGAGCTATGATGTCTGCTGTGTTCTTTTTGGTGTTTAACCTCATCTGGCTGATTTCCCATATTTTTCTCAAAGTGCAGTTTGGACTAGAGCATGTATTACATAGTCCAATGCCCATGCCCAAGCAGTTGAAATTTATCCTGCAGTTGCAACGGATGTACTATCGACTCATACACATAACTAAGGAATTATGCATAATTTTCAAATATCCGCTGCTATGTCAATTAGTGTTCCTTTCCTCAAATGCCTGCTTGACAATTTATGTCTTGATTCGAGCACTTTTTGGACAACCCATTGCATCATTCGATCCTGCAACTGTTTGGCTTTATACAGCACTATGCATCACCCAAGTATTGGAATACTATCTTCTGGCCAGTGTCTCTCACATCGCTGGTAAACTTCTTGAGGACACATTTCATATTTTATGCTACCCTTACCAAAATGTGGATCTGGTAGAACGCAGCGTGAGTAAAAAACAGGCTCAGATGGTGTACCATTTGTAATAATATAAGTTATTTTCAGAATGACTGGTTTGCCCTGCAGCTAACGTGGCAAAATTTGAACATCCGCATCTTTGGGATTTATACCATCAATCTTCATATGACTTTTCTAGTTTTGTCTAGCATTGTATTTCATGTTATTTGCATGGTACAGTGGGACTACGATTTCATGTAAAATAATAATCTTCACTGTTGTAAATATAACAAAGACTATCTGGTTTTATGTGTCTGTCCGAATTAAACCCAGTCACCAAATTTGAATTACAAACTGCTTAAAATCTCATTTGAAGATGAGACTTATCTTATAATTGTCGCCTTAATAAATACATTGGGAATAGTGAATTAAAAGCAGTTGGAAGCAATCGTTTTTAATTACTATTTAAGAGTTTAGATATTTTAAAAATAGGAGTATCTTTGAACATTTAATAATAAATAATAAAGTTCTTCTAAATGATTAATTATCATCATATGGTATTATGTATGTAAATGTATGAGAATAAATACTTATACCGCCAGCTTCTTAGGTATAATAAAGTCTTAAAGACTGACTCAACTATACAAACGTACGTGGGATATACATATATGTACATAAGAATATACTTCATATGGTATCAAAGATTCATAATAATGCTGTATATTCGATTAGAGCATTCGATTGGACAGTTGTCAATCTATATTTGGTTGTTGCCTATCAGACATTCATTATAGAAGTTTTAAGTGCATTTCACTAATTGATTAGAAGTGCTTCATGCAGTCCCTTAAATGCTTAGTTGCGGTAAAAATGTCCTGGAGAAAGCACTTCGTCTTTGCGTGCTTCACCTACCTATTAGCCCTGTGTGGAATTGGAGGATTCTACTTTGATTTTCGCACAGGCAGAGTCATTAAGTCGCGATTGTTGTGCTATTATTCTAGAATATATGGACTAGTTGTTCTGGGCGCAATGCCAACGTTGATATATTTCAATTGGATAAAATTACCTAAGCCCTACGTAATATCTCTTTCTAAGTTAACGTATTTTTTTTATATCACTTATCCTGGCATTCTAATGGTTTCAATCATAAGCTGTTTGCTGTGTGCACACTACTGGAAGGATAATATAATCGAGATGATTGAAAACCTCGTCAAAATGGAGAAACTTAAGATGGAATATACCTTCTGTGGCACTCAAGGACTGCATTCACATATGCGCCGGCTTCTCTGCGTCAGATTATTCCTACTCCTGCCACAAACTCTAATTTTGTATATACGGATATCCTCTGTAGAGAATGATTTTTATTATCATTATAGTTACTTTCTCGCAAGAATTCATATGAATGCACTGCGCGTTCTAGTGCTTTATCTGATCTGGCAGATCTGCCACATTTTCCTCAATATGAGATTTGGACTGGAGCACGTACTTCATAATCCATTTCCAAAACCTAAGCAGCTGGAGAAAGTCCTGCAAGCACATCGCTTGATCTACAGACTGATACGAACAATGAAGGAGTTGTGCATCATTTTTAAATATCCGCTGTTATTTCAAATAGTGCAACTTAGTGAGAATTGCTGGTTGAGTGGATATATCCTGATTCGAATACTTTTTGGACAATTCATGAGTACAATTGGCCTCAAACTTGCTTGGCTGACTGTAGTTCTATGTGCCATCGAGGCCTTGGATTACTACATTCTGGCCAGTGTCGCTCACATCCTTGGTAATATTCTTGAGGGCACATTTCATATTTTACGCTACCCTTACCAAAATGTGGATCTGGTGGAGCGCAGCGTGAGTGGAACAGGCTCAGATGGTGTTCTATCTTTGACTATTTCATTTATTTCAGAATGACTGGCTCGCTCTACAGCTAACAATACAAAATATGAACATCCGCATCTTTGGCGTTTGTACCATCAATCATCATATGACCTTTCTAATTATAACTAACGTTGTACTCTGTATTATATGTATACTTCAGATTGACTACGGCCTTTTCTAATATAATGCATATTAATTATTATATTATATATTATTACAAAGCGTCTTAAAGCGTGATTAAATAAAGTTAGTATATTTTTGATCAGTATATTGATGATAGCTTCTGACCTTCAGCCAAGGAACAAAAGCCTATAATGTTAGAACAACAAATTGGGACATTCTCAGGATAAACAGGAGCCCTAGGGGAATTGGTCTCTTATCTGCTGAAGACAGCGATATGCTGAAGGTTGACAGATATAACTTTAAGCGAAATAAATGGTTTTGAGCTCATTTCTTGACTTCTTCATGCCCATACACAGATACATCTCATCTAAGCCCCATCTGAAGAGCATGCCGACTTCTTTGTAAGGGGATAGACAACTCACCAATTATAAAATATCGTTATTATACACGTTATAGATTTATCTTTGGGCAACATATGACAGCTAGTTGTCAATCCTTATTTATTCTGCATTTATCACACATTTATCGTATAACTTTTAAACGCATTTCATTGATTGAATATAAGTATTTTATGGACTCCTAAATGGTTAGTTGCGTTAAAAATGTCTTGGAGAAAGGACTTCGTCCTCGCGTGCTTCACATACATGTTAGCCTTGTGTGGAATTGGAGGATTCTACTTTGATTTTCGCACAGGCAGAGTGATTAAGTCGCGGTTATTGTTCTATTACTCTAGACTATATAGTCTCTTTGTTTTGAGCGTAATCCCAGTGCTGACATATTTCCATTGGTTTAAAGTGCCTATACCTATTACTCAATCCATGCTGACGCTATTTTTATATATCACCTTTCCTGTCATTATGTTAGTTTCAATCATCAGCTGTGTGCATTGTGCACATTTCTGGCAGAATAAAATCTTCAAGATTATTGAAGCCCTGCAAAAAATGGATAATCTTAACATCGAACATAACTACAGTGGCACACACGAAAAATATTCACAACACCTACGTCGATTACTCTGCATCAGAACGTTGCTAATAGTGGCACGATCTCAAATTTTTATCACACGGTCGGTCATCAACGACAAAGGATTATATTATTTAGGTTATTCTCTGCCAAATTGTCAAATGTGTGTGTTATATTTTCTGGTGTTTAATCTCATCTGGCAGATTTGCCATATTATCATCAAAGTGCAGTTTAGACTGGAGCACTTACTTCTTGATCCATTTCCAATGCCTAAGCAGTTGGAGAAAATCCTGGAATTGCAACAGATATACTATCGACTCATATCAATAATTAAGGAAATATGCAACATTTTCAAATATCCATTGTTATGTTACATGATGTGCCTTGCTTACAATTCCTGTATATGTGGATTTATGTTGATCCGAGTACTTTTTGGACATCCTTTAGGGGCAACCGCTCCTAGTGCGTTTTGTCTGATTATAACACTATGTGTCATCGCGTTGTTGGAATACTGTCTTCTCGCCAGAGTCGCTCAAGAGGTTGGTAAACTTCTTGACAACACATTTTATATTTTACGGTATCCTTGTTTAAATGTGAATCAAGTGGAGTGCAGCGTAAGTGCAACGTGATTGGATCGTATCCGTAAATAATTATTTATTTTATTTCAGAATGACTGGTTCGCTCTGCAGCTAACATATCAAAATATGGATATCCGCATCTTTGGCGTTTGTACCATTAATCTTCGTCTGGCTTTTATTGTTATCTCTAATATCTTACTTCATGTTATATATATGGTTCAAAGTGACTACGGACTCCTGTAAAAACAAAATTGAAGCTTTTATTCCTGATTGTTGCCAAAATTATCGAGTCATAAAGGCATCAAATCAACCGTAATATTATATTTTCTTTCTTTTCTGCAAGCTACCCTTTATTCTAATATGGTGTTGTTAAGAGATCAATAGACATATGAAACTTGAGTAAGGATAAGTTAAGAACAGCTTCCATTTCTTCCCATGCCATCTATATGTATACATTTTAGGGATCAGGTTTAATACTTGTACCTTTGCAGTAGTTATTTTTATTTTTACATATATATATATATACATAACTATTTTCATTCAATTTTAAGTTTCTTAATACCCGTTGTATATATATATATATATATATGTACAGGGTGCCTGAATTGAGCTGCAATCAAGTTCAAAATGCAAAATAAGCTTTATAAACTGAGGGTATACTCGTACAGGGTGCCTGAGTTGAACTGCAATTAAGTTCAAATTGCAAAATAAGCTTTATAAACTGAGGGTATACTCGTATACCAATATTCGTACCAAATTTGGTTGCTCTAGCTTCAAGGGTCTGGAAAAAATCACGTTCATATGGACAGACGGATGGACATTGCACAAACCAAATATACTCCTTATTCAAAAAGGCTACTTTCCAAAAGTATGCACAGGGATAGGGATAGAGCAAAGAAGTTGATACTTTAAGAATTTCTTGACATTTAATGGCTTAAATTTAAAAAAAAAACGGTATAAATTTAAATATTACAGTAGTTTAAAAAGCTACAATTAAGGTACTATGTACAATGTATTTATGTATTGTAGTATCAAAGATATTTAATATCGTTCTCGGATTATATCGTCTAGAGCATTCTTACTTGGTTGAATGTGGTCAACACATGTCGATTGGTTTATAGTACAGCTGTCAATCCTTATTTGTATTTTAGCTATCAAAATGTCATCACAGAAATTTTAAGTGCACTTCGCTAATTGATTAGAAGTACTTCATGCAGTCCCTTAAATGCTTAGTTGTGGTAAAAATGTCCTCGAGAAAACACTTCGTCTTTGCGTGCTTCACCTACCTATTAGCCCTGTTTGGAATTGGAGGATTCTACTTTGATTTCCGCACAGGCAGAGTGATTAGGTCGCGATTGTTGTGGTTTTATTCTATACTAATTAGCATTGTTGTTTTGATCGAAATCCCAATGATTATATATTTTCATTGGTTCAAACTGCCTAGACCTATTACTCAATCCATGCTGACGGTTTTCTTTGCTATCACTTTTCCTATCATCATGACGGTTGCAATCATCAGCTGTGTGCATTGTGCACATTTCTGGCAGAATGAAATCTTCAAGATTATTGAAGCTCTGCTCAAAATGGATAATCTTAACGTTGAACATAACTACAGTGGCAAAGAAGGAAAACATGTCCAATATCTACGCTGGCTACTCTGCATCAGAATCTTGCTAACAGTGGCACGGGTTCTAATATTCATCATCCGGTTATTCACCAGTGCCAAAGGATTTTTATATCATTTAAGTAGTACTCTTCCAAAATCTCAGATGTGTGTATTGTATTTTCTGGTGTTTAATCTCATCTGGCAGATTTGCCATATTATCATCAAAGTGCAGTTTAGACTGGAGCACTTACTTCTTGATCCATTTCCAATGCATAGGCAGTTGGAGAAAATCCTGGAATTGCATCGGATATACTATCGACTCATATCTATAATTAAGGAAATAGGCAACATTTTCAAATATCCATTGCTATGTTGCATGATGTGCCTTGTTTACAACTCCTGTTTAAGTGGATTTATGCTGATCCGAACACTTTTTGGATATTCCGTAGAGGCATTCGATCCTTTTACGGTTAGCCTGCTTATAACACAATGTGTTATCGAGATGTTGGAATTCTATCTTCTGGCCAGTGTCGCTCACAAGTGTAATGAATTTTTTGGGAACACACTTAATATTTTACGCTACCCTTCTTTAAATGTGGATCAAGTGGAGCACAGCGTGAGTGCAACGTGCTTAGATCGTATCCGTAATTAATTATTTATTTTATTTCAGAATGACTGGTTCGCTCTGCAGCTGACATGTCAAAATATGAACGTCTGCATCTTTGACGTTTGTACCATTGATCTTCGTCTGGCTTTTCTTTTTATCACTAATATCTTTCTTCATGTTATATACATGTTTCAAGGCGACTATATCTATCTGTAAAAATAAAGTTGAAGCTTTTATTCCCTATTGTTTTGACAATAATTGAATTGTAAAGGCATTTAATTAACAATGATCGGGCTTAAATGCCAGGCTATGGTTTGGATGTTGTAATGTGTGTATAACATTTGCAGGAACATAACTTCCAAAAAATATAAAATTGTTTATTTAGGATTTATTGAAATGACATTGTGCGTAATAAATGATACATATTGGGCGAACTGATTTTTATGTAAAAGATACATAGATACATTTATTTGAGCTTATTACAGTGCAATAAACTATTTTTATAGTTTCTCTATATATTTTAGCTTTTAAATAAATTTATCGATAGTTCAAAGCATTTAAGCCTTATATATCGATACACAATCGAATCTTCTTATCGGCAATGGGCTAGGCACTGTGGCCAGCCCTCGTTGGGTGCCGCACTTGATTTTCACTATTCGATAACAGACTATCGATTAGACAACGAGCACCCCCGAAGCATCTCTGCACGTACTGTAGCCCTGGAAAACCACGCCAGTCATTTTTGTTTTGATAAGGATAAAAAAGAGCGTGGCCTGAGAAAATTTGCACAAATCACAGAAAAAGCGCCACAAACAATTGCAAAAACTCTGCAAAGTGTGTGGAATGTTGTGACGCGCAAAGTGTATACCATATTAAGCGCCAGAGCGCATACGTGGAAGGCAACGTGTGGCCGCTGGCAAAGCAGCAGCCGCGGCCCGAAAAAGCGCAGACATCTAAAATAACAAACCGACGGGGTGCTCGTGCAAATGGCTGCGACTTTTCAACATAATTGTATAACGTTACCTTCATGAGCAGACAATAAAATAATAAAGCTTAAGCTGACGCTGACGCTCACGCAGTTCATTTTCTCGAATACCTCAAAAGGGCGCAACTGGAATATCGAAAGTAAGCAAGTAAAATGCATTTGAACCATGCGACGGCCGCGACAGCTGCTATGGCCAACTATCAGCACTATGCGCCCTCACAGCTTGCCACGCACAGCGTGGGTGGCGGTGGCGGCGGAGGTGGTGGCGGCGGCGGCGGCGGTGGCAGCCTCGGTCCCAACTCCTTGCAACAGCCAACAACTATTGCTAGCCTGCAGCAGAGTCCGTTTGCGCTACATCAATTGACCGCCGTGCAGGCCATACAGCATCCCACCCACCAAGCCATGTTGCATCCGCAACATCCGCTGGTGCACCTGCTTGACATCTCGACAACAACGAATAGCGGCGGCAATCACACGCCCATATCGCCCATGAAACAGGAGGTGCAGAGTGTCATCAGCGAGGATGAGTCTGTGGTAGATGATCCGCGTAAGAAGAAAGAGTGCCACGTGTGCAAGAACAAGTTCCGGCAGCTGACCACGTTACGCAACCATATGAAAATCCACACAGATGAGCGTCCCTACAAGTGCAAGCACTGCGACAAGGCCTTTCGCCAGATATCAACGCTGACGAACCATGTGAAGATCCATACCGGCGAGAAGCCTTTTACGTGCAACATCTGCGCGAAGGACTTTCGCCAGCAGAGCACGCTTATTAATCACATCAAGACGCATAAGGGTAAGTGAGGGCGCGGGGGCGATGTACACATTAGATTAACATGTAGTGGCAACAACTCTAACTCGACATTTGCTTTTGATTCACAAACACGCACCTAAATCAAAATGTAGCGGCTGAGTCGAGCACGCCGACATCGCTACTCAACTATCAGCCGCCGTCCTCATCCGGCAAGCTGGGCCGTAAATCGCAGTCGAATCAGATGCACAACGTCTACCAGCAGCAGCAGCATCAGCAGCAGCGTGTACAAATCTCAAAGACTCTATACTCGGGCACATACAGCTCGCCCCAGGCCGAGGAGCTGGTGAAACCGTACCAGTGCAGTGTGTGCAAGCGTCGATTCCCGCAGCTGAGCACGCTGCATAATCACGAGCGGACGCACATCGATCCTAAGCCGTATAAGTGCGAGACTTGCGACAAGTCCTTCAGCCAGCTGGCGACGCTGGCCAATCACAAAAAGATACACACTGGCGACAAGCCGTACACGTGTTCCTACTGCCACATGCAGTTCCGCCAGCAGAGCACGCTTACCAACCACATGAAGACGCACACACATCTCGCCAGCCAGCCAGCTACAGTCACAGCCACAGGTGAGCCGCTTGTGTGTTCGCCCTACAACTGAGCCGCTTTCTGTTATCACTGTGTGCATTGATCATTAACGCACTTCCCTAACGAAGCTTTTATTTAAATTTTGTACGCATGCCAACCAATCAACAACAATCAACAACCCACAACCAACTGAACTGTACGGTTAACCGAACTGTCTATCAACTGTCCAACTCCAACTTCAACTCCAACTATTTGACGATCACAATACACACGGACTATTAGTGGATCACTCAGCCATGCCAGCGCCCCTCGCACCCGGCACACACCAACTGACGAGCGGTCTGCTGCCGAACAACCTGCACAGCACAACGCCCAATCTCCTCCAGCTGGACCACCATCCGCTGCTGCACTTCCTTGATGGCAGCACAACTGTCAGCTCTGTGGTAGCAAGCAATGTGGCGGCTGCGGCAGCGGTCAACTGCAAATCTGAACAATACCAGGCCGCGCAGAGTGGTCGGATGAGCGTGGGCAACATCAATATGCTGAAGGGCGACAATCCGGATCGGCCGTTTGGTTGCAGCGTCTGTAGGCGCTTCTTCTCGCAGCAGAGCACCCTGGTCAACCACATCAAGACGCATACGGGCGAGAAGCCCTACAAGTGCAAGATCTGTGAGGTTAGTTTCCGGCAGGTGGCCACGCTCAACAACCACATGAAGATCCATACCGGAGAGAAGCCCTACAACTGTTCCTACTGCCCCAAGCAGTTCCGGCAGAAGAGCACGCTACAAAACCATTTGCGGGTGCACACGTGCTAGGTTTGCTCCGCCCAGTGCGCCCAGCCACCCGGTCGCCCGCCTGTCCGCCAGTCAACCAGCCATTGAGGAATAGTGCAATATGCATAAGCACATGCAGTTATACTAGATGCTGATGCAGTTACAGATCCGATACATACATAAATGCATACATACATACATACATACATACATAATATACATATATATATTTGAATATATACTCAAAAGTGTTATTTACCTGCTGTGCAGAGCGCAATTGTATGTAAACTATAGTAGAGCTGATCCACATGCATGTCCAACTGTAAATTAAGTCTAGCCGTACTCGTACAGTACATACATATTTGTACATGCATATGCAACTGTGTATACACACACACACATAATACAGGGTGTTTAAACCTATACCTAAACTAAACTCTATACTAATCCTACTTATTAGCTTCATAACTGTTGTCACCTTTCCCCACCACCCGTTTAGTTGCAGGCCCGAGACATGATTCTCAGCTTCTCGTCGTGTTAAATGTTAAGCCGAACGTATATAAACAAAACAAAATCTAGTTATTGATACTATACTATACTATGTAAACCCCTCCCGCGTGCGCTCACCGTACGCCATCCCACTAAGTGTAAGGCGTAATCAGAAAAACAAAAACAGAAACTATTTAAATAAGTTTACTCTTAGCGCATATTTAGCAGCATCTTTTACTCACATGACTAAACCGGACTGGACCGACGGCAACGGTCAACATGATCGATTATTGGAGAGTCCGTAGTCGCAGTCGCGTTAATAATCCCCAAACCGGATTGCTTATAGAACAAAACGTAGAAAACGGAGAGACAAAAGTCCCTATATTAAGTGAAAATTGTAAAACAGCTAAAATGGAAACGAGAATGACCGTAAATGTTGTAGAAAATATATAGTATATATATAAATATATATAAACTATTTGTAAATGTAAGCGATGAGCAACAACAATAAAACGAATTAAAGCAAAAAACAAAATGCTGTTTAATAGAAATTGTCTTGATTGAAGCAAATTAACACATAAAATGTGAAATGAATGTAGAAAAACAAAGTTAAGACGAACATCCCTCATATACCCACAGTCAATCGTCCCTTTTTCTTAAACCACTCAATTAATATCCCCTAAAATGTACGTGAACTTAATTTACATAACTCACCCCCTGTAATATTACAATTCGATGGTCGCTTTAAAATTTTGGAAAAGTTTCGTTTAAATGAAAGGGGAGAAATTTGTTAGATTTTTATTTCAAGACAAATATTGAAGAGTTACAGATTGTACAATTGGTGTTGGCTGTATGACGAAAGGGTTGTGTATAGAGTTATTCAATTTAATATAAGCACTAAACCTTTAAATGTGTATGAGTGTTGCACAATGTTCCCATTGAACAGAAAGCCTCTGGAGCATCTCCAAATGCCCTTCATATAAGTTATGTACTATATGTATATATATCATGTACTTAAACAAAAACAAAAAACGAAGGAATTGGTTACATTTTAGTGTCAGTGACTTGGAATTGTTACGAAATTTTGGTGCAACTATTAGTTAGATATATATATATATATATTGTATCCTTTATAAAACGCCTAAACCTAAACGTACCTGAAGGACCATCTCAGCGGGCATCAAATTATCAACATTTATGGGCGCAGTACCCTGAACATCTAGACATCGATTTGGACTAATATACCAGTTAACTTAATTCATAATTCGTGATTGACTTTGACAGAGCGCCTTATAACAGCGTATCTCGGTTTTTGGCAGCGTGCCAAGGCATTTTGAGTGGGACTGAATATACAATACAATAGGCATAGCTATATAATATAGGGTGTATATATAAAACTATATATAGCTCAAAAGTTTGCTTAAATGTATACAAATAAACCAAATAACTATTTGAACAGCCAGCGTATAATCAGGCTGAATGTAAGCCCAATAAGCGCATAGATCAGCGACTTGATGACGGTCAATTGGGAAACGCCACCGCCAAGAAACTCCTGCGAATACATGCTTATAGATCTAGAGGGCGGCGCGTATTGCATGCGCTCCAGCCGACGGGTGATGTCATTTAGGTGCGCCGAATGATTCTCCAGTGTCAAATTCATCTGTTCCATGGCCAGGGCGAGTCTGAAAATCATAGTAAAGATTGTATATAGATTCAAATAGGTTAATTTAAGTACTTACTGCTTGATGGCACGGCTGTTGGAGCCGCGCTTGATAGCGCCTTGTGGCGACTGGCTTGAATCGGAGTTAGTGTCACGTGGAGCCAGCACGAGGGACTTGTTTTTGGCCTTGGTCGCCTTGGAGGAGGCTCCAATGTTGCCAGTTGATGACTGTCCACGAGATCGATCCGCTGGATCCAGAACGGCGCGAAGCGGATGAATGATTTCGGCGCCGTGCACAATGGGCACAGATTTGTGTCGAGTCTGTGTGAGAACCTTGTAATCACACTCGTATTGGCGTACATCGTTGCGCGTGTCCCAAGGTCGCAGATCTGCATACTTATAAATCCATTGACCATAGCTGTCCTGTTCAAAGAGAGTCGGCACATGTTGTTTATCGTTTTCGGCACGCTCCTTGGCTGCCGATCGTTGACTTTCCTCCAGCACGGTCTTCTCTTCGGTGGCAGCCACCTGATCCTCGCGAGCTATAGCCTCGGATACGAGATGCCAGAGCCGTTGAGACTCCGTCGGCATTTGTTTATCCATTGGGACTAGAAAACGCGTAAGCCGCTTCGAGCGCATGTCGGCGTCGGCCTTAAAGAGTAGCGTTTCCTCCCCCGTTTTCATGTCCTTGATACGGCATTCTTTGTCCCAGTGGCCGTTAATAGTAGCCAGCGTCTCCTTGCCTAGCTTTATTTTGCCCACAACCACATTGGTGGCATCTGCGCCACCGAGGAATGGCTTCAGCTTGAACTCGAGCTCCGTCTTGTAACCGGTGTTCTCGCACTCGATGTTTATCTTGCCGCCGAGCTCCATGGACAACGTGCCCATGAGTATACCTTTGCAGTGGGCGTAGGGTGTGCTCGCCGTATAACATTCGCCGCGGGGCAGTAGCGTCATCGTAGCCGCGCCTTCTAGTACGGCCGATGTGCTATTGCCGTAGAACTTCGATTTCGCCAAGATGGAGCAGGTGATGCTGAAGCCATCCTCGCGGTTCGTCACATAAAATGCCGAAACGGGCGGATGATGGGAGACTTGCTCGGCAATATAGAAAGTGCGACTGCCGCTTGGATGCTCCCAATAGCAGCGAAACGTTTCGCCCAGTATGGGATTGTAGGGTTTCTTGAGGCCCTTGGGCTTCTTATAGAATCCGGACAGGTACCATTGCACAATTAACTTCATGCGCGTGAATGCATCATCCTCAATCACAGCCCTGTCATGAGAGCATAGTGTGAGAAACACAACGATATAACAAGTGAAGATGGTCACCTACTTGGAGAGCAAGTCCGCATGATAGTACGAGTCGGAGATCTTGTCCAGAAACGAACGCGGCTCCAGTATGAAAGTGGGCAGCACCACCTTGCTTAGATCCATGCCAGGTCGCACCTGCTTCACAATGCACCAGATGAGGCTTTTGTTCTCCTCTGCCAGCTCCTCGACCTGCTCCCCTTGCTATACTCAACCAAAACGTACATTAGTTAACTGAACAAGCTAGCGAAAACAATCGCAATGGGGTAAACTTACTGCACCAAACTCCTCCTCCTCAAACGGCACATAGCAGGTTTCCTCGCAGGGCAACTGATCGACTGCGTCATCTTCCTGTGCTCCGGGGTCCGACTCTGAATCGGTCTCCAGACCCGACATTGCCGCATTGGGCGCTTCATTTTGACTGTCAGCGTCCAGATCTGTAACGAGTTAAAAAGGCGCTCAGCTTTTGTGCTATCTACTGACGTTTGTCTTCTAGCCGATGTAGCAGCGCATCAATGAGCACCTGTCCCGTTGAGTATTTCGGGTAAACAGGTTGTTAGATGGATTGATGAGTGACAGATTTGCGCAGCTAGCCCTAAGCTACACATAATAATTACATAAATTTTGAACAACGAACGCCGAGACTACTATTTAGAAATCTTTTAAACAATGACTGTCTTGGCTGGCAATAGCAATAATAACTACAGCATGTAAAACTATATAAGGGATTGTAGTTGGGGCGTTCACCCTTAACGTTGATTTGAAATCGCGGAAACAGCAGGCAATCGGGGGGTGCGCTGACCGGCCGGTTGCTGGGGCCTCCGGCGCATGAACGGCTGCTGGGATAGTCATCCTCGTCGTCGCTGGAGCTGGTGTCGGAAAGGGCATTGCCCAGCGACATGGATTTGCTGATCGGACTGAAACGTTCACGTGGGCGTGCTCGCCGCTTGCCGGACTTAAAATCAACGCTGGAGGCATCGCTGCCACGTGGTGATCGTTCCGAGCATTGCCCAAACCGAGGCAGCCGCTTGGTGCGCTCCCAATTATTTACGGCACTGCTGTACAGCTGCTGCAGCAGCTGCGGCGTCTGGGCGCGCGAGGAGATGCTGGTGTTGGAGCGCGAGAGCTCCTGCTCAGCCGGCGGCGACAGCCACTGCTGCATCCACTTACCGTGCTCATTGAAGTGCTTCTCATAGTCGGCCTCCGACCACTGCGTCTCATGGGAGACGGGCAGAGGCTCACCGGCGTAGGCACTAGAGGGTGTGGTGCTGCTATTGGTGCGCAACAAGAGCGCCGAACAGCGCAGCGACAGCTCCAGTGCATCCATCCAGCACTTGCCAGCCGCCTGGCTAGGCGCTCGAAAGATCAGGTAAGCGGTAGGCAGCGGTTGCACC
This sequence comes from Hirtodrosophila histrioides, assembly GCA_037075165.1. Lineage (NCBI taxonomy): Eukaryota > Metazoa > Arthropoda > Insecta > Diptera > Drosophilidae > Hirtodrosophila > Hirtodrosophila histrioides. Next base: position 8,490,418 of record JBAMCL010000390.1, on the reverse strand, counting down.
ACAGCGCCTGCCGGAGAAGAACGAGACTCAAGTCAGCATCTGCTCTATGCGAGCACTGTGCTTTCTTACCAATGGTTTCCTTGTCTGGTCCACGCGGCGCCCAAATGGACTGCTCCATCGGATGAAAGAGCTTGAAACAGAAGCCATCCTTCTTGCTGGGCCGCTCAATGACCTGACAGGCGGTGAGCATCACTGTGCCCACCCAGTGGCTGCTCTTTGTCTTTTGACTCTTGTATATAAGCAGCAGGCCGGGCTTCAGCACGCACCACAGCTTTGTCCAGGACTTTAGAGTGCCACGCACCTGCAACAGACACATTAAGCAGCCATTAGAGTATTGTTGAGTATGTCTATGTTTTGTATATGAGCTTACCTTTAGCCAGTCGGCTAGCACTATGACCGCCGGATCCTGTAGAGAGTTCATCAGCTCGCTGGCCACGCGCTTCTTCTCGCGCCTATAGTTCTTGCGCTGCGCCTTATACGACTCCTTGCGGTTGAGCTTGGCGGCATCGGCGGCGGACTGTGGAGCAGAGGGAAACTATTACAATTAGTTAGCTTTAGCAACGCAGCAGAGTTTCCGCATAAGTACACCTTCCTACAGCTCCGGAATACGTTCAAATATTTAAGAAACATGTGCTTCCAACTTGCTTACACCGAGCGACCAACTTTTGCTCTAAAGCGTTTGCCTACAAAACGTCAAAACTGAATCAGATACCTATTGTTAATCTAATTAGCGTTTCTAACGAAATTGACTTTCAACAAAAAAAAAAAACAAATATATAATAAAGAAGAGCAAATAAACAAATCCAAAATATAAATACGCTTCTTCTCTCTACTTCTATACTATGAGATACCCTGTGCTGAGTATTTGAGTGTGTGTGCATAACTAAACTAATTTAATTTATTCCCATCACAGTATGTTTTTAGGTATAGGTTGAAATTTGAAAACTGAAGTTAAGTAGACATATTAGAAATATTTAAACTGTCTTGTATATGATAGATATCGAAATGCAATCATAAAATTAATCATAAATGGAGACTGTCAATGCTAGAAACTATAAAAATTCAGATTATTCGTTTCGTTATTAGAAACTGTATACTTTGGTTTCTAATTGAAAAGTTTATATAATATACATATTGATGATCAAACGCAAATTGTGCATTTTGTGGTAACATAATACAAGTCAGCCTTTGGCCCTTTTAGCCATGGATACAGGATTAAAGAAACCTTAAAATGTTATTGTCTGCTTGGCACGAGGCCTGCTCATATCTAATGTTATTCCATTTGGGGTTTTAGCGCCAAACACCTGCCACACATCGATTATAGCCGCATTAGGAAACGTCTGCCTCTATCGCATGGCTCTTATCACTGAGTTTGTTTAGACAATTACATATTGACCCAGTTTCAGTTTCAGTTTCAATTATTTGAGTAATTTCATTAACATTTCTTATAAAGGCACAAAACATTCGTATCGTTGGTTAGCACTTGCCTTATCTGCCAGATTGCCATCGCGATTATCTGAGGCCCAATTAGCGATTCCTGCAAAAATAAAACAGATTCATATTTATAAATGCTGCGCTGGCTGAATTGAAATATTTGATGGACAAAGATCTAAAAGCAATTTGGAAACATTTTCATCGCCTAAATTGTGAATTGTATATTGCTGTACATATGTATGTACATACATACATATGTATGTATGTATGTATGTATATTTATGTACATAAAAACGTAAAACAAATCAACATTATCTCAAGGTAGTCCACACAAAGGCGGCAGACACAGCGGTCGCTGTGTTTTATTTATTTTACGAATATGTTTTAATTTATTTCGCAATACAAACAGCACAACATAACATACACACACACCACACACACACACACACCACACACACACACACACACACACATTATACATGAGCTAGCGAGAATTCCCGTTGAGATTCTTGGGATCTGGCTCTCTGGGGCCCCAGCTCACATTGTAAAATGTCTCGCACTTGCAATTTAATCATCATTCCACATTGGGCACACTTTGCACATTATTATTATTATTGTTATTATTGTTATTAATTTTGAGCGCGCTAAAAATAAGCAAAACAATTTAAATATTTATTGGCTGTCGTTCTTTTTGGGCGAATGATATGAATAACAAGAGAGAAACTGTACCCTCGGCTACCCGAAGATTAAATACCCTTGCAGACATTGTATTACTTGACTTATTTATCACTCGCAAAAATAAGTGCCTTTAAATGTAGAAAGTGGCCATAGTTTTGTAGCCAAAGGAATTTAAGAAATATATTTATCAAATTTAGAAATTATTTCTATTAAACAGAAATTTTTGTCTGGCTTCTGAATACTATGGCATTTATTTTTCTGGGTGTAGAAATGGTATATTAATCAAAGATATATCTTAATATATAAGACGATATCAAAACTAAGCTCGCCGCGGTTAACTTCATTTGCGACGGATTGTTTCTATAACATTAATTTTATCCGAATATTTTCAATTGGTGACTTTGGTTAAGAAATTTTAAAATAAATTGTAACATAATTTGATTTCGGACTGGTCATTCCTACTGATTAGTGCTGCAGAAATATCGATATTATCGATAGGTGATTATCGATTGATACCTTTTATTACTTTTCACTATCGATATTTTCAATTCACATCTTTTTGCTCCCTGTACCCACGAATAAAAGGGGCAATTAAATCTGTACAAATGTATGTAACAGGCAGAGGGAGGCATCTCCGACTCTATAAAGAATATACATATATACCTGAATAGTATGTCCGTCTGTCTGTTCGTATGTATGAACGCAAGGATCTCGGAAACTATAATCGCTAGAATGTAGGTTCTTGTATAGAAGGCGCAGGTCAAGTTTTTCTTAGATGTATGATATTTCCCCTCGCAAGCCCGCAATTCGATAACAACGTTTTACAGCAACAACTTTAAAGATATAGCTTTGGGCACTCTTAATCTTAATCTTACTGTCTAAATGTCCATTCGATCAGATAACAAAAAACGGAAGTTAATCAATAAACAATATTCAGGGGGAAGAGGCAGCGCAGCCGCCACTAAGAATGCCTTACTGTTGCTTGTATGCGTGCGTAGTTGTGTATATGTAAGTGTACGAAGATGTGATTGAAAGTTTTAGACCCGGGTACAGGGAGTCTCGTAATCGGGTATACTTGACTATCGCATTCTTACTTGATTGTACAAACATTGACGGTAATGTCTAATTTCTCAACACACAAAAAAATATATTTAATTTGGAATATGACTAAACTTTTTTCGACATTTTAACAATTATAGATATTTGTATTAAGTTTCACAAGTAACGTTTTAAAAGTGGGCGACTTGTTTGTAAATAAACAAACAGACAGACGGATTATATTGACGTACATACTATATGTATATATCTCGTTGAACTGATCAAGAATATGTTGCACATTTCATAAAATCTAAACAATACCCACTGCTGCAAGGGTATAACAAATGAAAATTTAGTTCATAATTGGAGACACTGTGTGATGGAGCAGGAGTAGAGGCAGGGTGGACGGGTTGGGGAGGATGATGATGTTGTGTCTGGCGTTCTGGACAAATGTGTGTGGAACTTGCTTTGTAGAAGATTCATGATAACTCTTTTGATTGCTGCTTAGCTGAGCTCACAGTTCAAATATGCGAGAGACTGTGAATTGTGTTAATTGTCGTCTTTGCATATTTTCAATAACGATTTACGTACGGCGTACAACATGGCGTATGCGTTCGACGAAACGACTAATGAAAATAACGCGTATCCGTATCCGCAACCGTAACCGAAACAGAAGCCAGCGTTTATATCTATGTACGTGCCGGGATGGATGCCCTCCGCTAGCTCTCGCTGATTGAGATATATTGGCTTGGCGTGGCGTGGCGTGGCGTGGCGTGGCGAGGCGTACGGCGTCGTGTACGAATCAAACGTATGTAGCTAACTACGGAGCCGGAGCCGCCAACGACAACTGAATGCCCAAAGAGCAGCGACGAGCAGCTGCTGCTGCTGCCACTGCCGCTGCCGCTGACGCCGCTGCTAGCCCAGCGGCGATGACGCGACTGACATGCCGTCTGACGCTGGCGTCGCTGCCGCCGTCTGCCCATATAGCAGTGGGCCATTAGGCTATGTAGTTTTGACGCTGCTCGCCAAAAATCAAAACATTTTCTGAATACGTTTTGAAATATTTGAAAACAACAACAACGCTAAACAAATGGGAGGCGCGTTTCTTTAAAATGAAATTGCAACAAGCGCGCAGATACTTAGATACTCGTGTACAAATATCATCTATGTTGTTGTTGACTTTTGCACACCCACCAGCAACCTCCCCCTTCTCAGATATGATATCAGTGCGCAGTCAACGTCGACGTCGCAGCTTTTCTCACTGTCCGCTGCTATCTATCCTACTCCCACACACTCTCTCTCTCTCTCTCTCTCTCATTTTCCCGCTCTATCCCTCTCAGTGACAAGGCGGCCGCAAACATTTGAGGCGTTATCGATGAGGTTATTAGCTGGCCTAACTACTTAGATACATATGTGTATATATGTACATGAGTGTGGGTGTGTGTGTGTGTGTGTGAACTATACATATGTGCCTACAATGAGCTCATAAGCAGTGATCCCCAGGCGTGTGTAACTTAAGTCTTGACTCACTAATACTAGGCTAAACTTGGGTTAAAGAATCTTTCATCGCATACTTAAGATTAAATAGATTATTGTTTGGGAATATGCTGTTTTTCATGTCAACTGTCTTCAAAACCGATCTTAAACTATTAAGAGCTTAATAATAATGAAAACATGCTAGATCTTCGCTATCGAACTATCCCAACTGCTGTATTCTCTGTTTATATTCATTTTTTCGGAGAGCAAAGAGAGCGTTAAGATCATACTTGTGTTTGAGTCCTTCGAGATAATCATTAGTTCTTTGAATATTACATTCGGTGATTAAATGTGGGAGATATGACTAGGGAACTAAATTGGATTGTTAATATGTGTATTCCTTTGCAAATCTTTGGGAAGAGTATAATTATGATCTATATATATCGCACTAGTATTCTTGTATCTTAATCAACATCAATTGCTTAGCACTTACCATTTATTATTGTTAATCTAAATCTATTTTATATATGATCTATATGACCTATTTTTAAATATATATTTCTAAAGATCTACGCTAACATCTACCAACTCTGTAAATATGTAGATCCTTTATATATATATATTTATTAAACTCTTTAAATGGTTAGATAAGATCGCAAAGTACCGCTTGTATCCACTACAAAAAAAACTATCTCAATTACCAGCCTCTCAGCCTTATTCTATGGCTTAATCTATTTATAATACTATCTTTTCCGCGGGAAATAGAGTATGAGAGTGAGAGATAGATATAGAGAGATATACTGGTCTATCTAGCTCGATATCTTCTCTATCTTAATTATCAGCTATTTGTCAACATTTATCATATAGTATTATTATCGTGTGAAGCAGGTTGAATCTATTTTATATACTCTCTCTTCTTTGTGATACATATTTATATACTATATATCTAAAGATCAGCTGTTTCTCAGCCTTATTCTTATCTATTTGAAGTACTCTCTGGAAATATAGGATAAGTGTGACCTGAAACAGGTTGCATATATTTCATATACTCTCTCTCCTTTGTAATATATATTTATATATATCTGAAAATCAGCTGTTTCTCAGCCTTATTCTTATCTATTTGAAGTACTCTCTTTTCGCTGGAAATATAGTATGAGCATCTATCGTCTGAAGCGGTTTGCATCTATTTTATATACTCTCTCTCTTCTTTGTGATATATATATCTAAAGATCAGCTGTTTCTCAGCATGGTAAATGTTTTAGCGTACGAAACACGTGTATTCTATGGCTGAGTCTATTTTATAGAGGCATTTGCATATGCTGGCCCTGATGCACACGGTAAATATGTAGAATAATAAACAAACGATCGAAACGTGTTATATATTCATAAATTTTCTTGTGCTTACATTAGTTGCCAGATGTGCCACGAAATCAGAACAGTTCACTGCAAACTTTATCGCCATTATGGCAGTACTACCTAAAGATAAAACATAACATGTTGTGTGGTGGGGGGGAGGGAGTGGGGCCCAGCTGTGTGCCAGTCCATTAGTCATATATAGCAATGTTAAAGACAGGTCGCACATCGCCGGGTGATTCAGCCTGTCAAACGACATAACAATATAGAAAATCGGAGCCTGCTTATCAGACCAGAAATGCTATCGTAAGGCTTTTGGCAGTCAAATGTTATAGGCGGGGGATTTCAATTGAATGCCGGGCATTGTGTGTGTGTGTATCTGTGTGTGTCCATTAATTAAGGCTTATCGAGAGTGCGACAAATTTTAAGTTCTACAATAACTAAATTTAACTACGTGTACACATGCGACGATAAGATATGGTTGACAGGTTTTGGCGGGCAGGCATTCATACGGCTCGCTGCGACCCTGGGGCATCTTTTATCCACGCAATTTGTGCAGCAGGTGGTGGGAGGGCGGTACTGAGGGAGAGTCACCTTCAATTCTAATTCATACTCGTCATGTCGCAACAGTATTCAAAACGCGCACTACATTAGTAAAAAGCTTTTGATAATGCACCGAGTGGCGCACAAAGGATGAAAACTATACCAAAATCATACAAATGACAGCCAAGTGCGTCACAGAAATGGCAACAACGGATTCTCAAAGTTTCTTGGCTAAGTATCTACTTAAATAGATGTTCGAGAAGTGCATACAAATGCGCTTTTAGCCAAGTTCAAATAGGGCTAACGATCGCAGCTTGATGATCATGATGAGAGAAAGCAAAAGCTATATGAAAATGAAGACGATGACTTTGTGAATACTCAATTGTATATGTGATCATGTGAATAATGTTGAGTGGAATGAATGAATGATCGGTGGTGATATATCTAATTTTGTGATCTGTGCAAAATTTGGAAAAACTTCACCTGGCGATGATGGCGCTGGGCTGTTGCTCAAACTGTCTGTGGAGGGCAGTTTCGAAAGGAGCACTTTTTGCGAGGGTCGACGCTTGAATTTGAATTCGAATACTGCAGTTAATGTAAGCAGCAATTTGCACCATACATAGAATGAAATACGTTAAAAGAGAGTGGGAGAAAGAGAAAGCGAGCAATATATCTATACATTATGTTATTTATTTACTTATAAAACTATGTAGCTAATATATATATACTATAATATTACTACATACACACATATGTACATATATTCTATATGGTTTACAGACACACACGACATTGACACGCTTTCAAAACAATACTTGACACTGACTAATGTAGAAAACTTAAAAAAGTAAGGACAGCTTAGATTACGATTACATCATAGAGAACGAGATTCAATTATTAACAATACATAGACAACAGTGACAGAGATACATACAGAAAGATAGAACAACTCAATAAATAAATCCATTATTAAACCCTTAACAAACATCAAATTCGATTGAAGGTCAAGTTTACTTAAGTCTAATATTATAAATAAACAAAAAGTTCGACAAAGTTTACTTTTTTGGAAACTTATCATATAGTTAGCTTAAGAAGGGATGATAAAAGATACTTATGTGCGTCTTTATGGATTGAAAAATACATTATATTGTATCTTCTGAATGCGCTTTAGTGCAAGTGAGTTTCTGGCACAAGATTTTTGAAATCTGTTCAACGAAATCAGCTGGAAAAAAACAATAATCAGTATTTCAGGGAAAACAAAAATATTGTTTGAAGCTTGGAAAGTAAAGCAAAACACATTTCCAAACAACAGTGTATTATTATACCCTAACAGAGGGTATTATAAGTTTGTCTCGAAATGTGTAATGCACTGAAGGAGACGTTTCCGACCCGACTAAGTATATATATTCTGAATCAGCATGAATAGCCGAGTCGATATAGTGATGTCCGTCTGTTTCTGTGCGAACTAGTCTCTCAGTTTTAAAGCTACCGTAATGAAACTTAGCACAGGTCCTTCTTATTGCTGCAGGCAGTGCATATGTCGGAACCGGCCGGATCAGACCACTATAACATATAGCTGCCATAGGAATGATCGATCGAAAGTTAAGTTTTTATACGAAAAACTTGTTTTTTATAAAGATATCCTCACCAAACTCACCCAAACTGAATCTCTGAAGAGTTTCTACAACCTGAATAAATTTTGGTCAAAATGGGACTACTATTTCACATAGCTGCTATAGAATCGGGTGAAAAACTTTTTGTATAACACTTAAGTTTTATTATGCTTTAAATAGTTTCCTATATTTTATAAAAATCATAACACATACCTCGCATAGGAAGAATCAGACAGAAATTGAGTTTTTTATAAGAAAACCTTGCTTCTAGGGTATATAACATAGCTTCGTATTTCCGAAGATATCAGTTCTTTCTTGTTTTTATGATACATTTGTTATGATACTGATTACCAAATGTGTGTATCGAAATCCGAAATCAAAGCATTCAGCAGGTTTATTCATGTATTATCGATCGAAATTCTCTTCTAAATGCGCTCAATGATATCTAAATCATCTATTACAGTTTATAACTAATCCCATTTGACCGTATCTCAGTAACTGACTGACAACGGGGCATCTTTTATTTCCTTTTCTTTCCTCCTCCATTCAACGTTGTTAATTAATTAAGTGCTACTATCAATTTGCTGGCATCGGACAATATCCGAGCACAGCACGCAGTCCTCAATAATAAAACGACTTGTGTGCTGGGGAGAGGCAGCTCCTCAATCTTCAGCTTGGCGATTGGATGCGATGATACGCTGCATTGATTGATTTTCAATAAAGCGCTTGCAGGATATTCAATTACACAATTACAAAGCGCACGCCCTGCCTCGCCCCACCCACCCTGACCAGGCCGATAGCCTCGATAAAAATTTAGCTGGAGGAGCGCCACAAAAGTTCAAAGTTCGCTGTGGATATTTTTTTTTGCAATTGATGGTGTGTCATGCAGCGCATAATGGGTAAATATCGATGGCTAAAAAAGCATTGGTCAGTGGACAGTGCAAATGATGAATGACATCAACACGAGAATGCACTTTTACTTTTCGACACCAACGGGGGGTTCATCAATATGACGTCACGAGGCAATATGGCGCCACACAAAATGGTCATATGTTACCCGTCTGTCCAGCACACATACAAATGTACTCGTAGAGATGAGCAATATCCTCGCATCTGTGACTAACAACGGTCACTCTGCGACTGAATATCCATGGTAACAGGGCCGCAATGGCTGTTAAAATATTAACAGTGGCAGTTACAATAACATTACCAGTGCTGTTAACAGTTCTAGCTCCAGTATTACCAGCTGTTAACATTACTGTTCACATTAACAGTGCAATAATTAACAGTTAGAGACAATGGCCATGTTAACCAGCATAAGTGATCCATGATCAATAATTGGATGTTATCGAAAAGTCTGATACTTTCTTGTGAACGCTATTATACAGTTTGTTTAGAATTCTAACCAGTTTACGTATCAAAGCTGATAAACATAAATGAAAATATATATTATAATTATAATAAAATATTAAAATTATTATAGATTTATTCGTTAAAATGTATTGCAGTTTATGACAAAGTTGTTGCTACAATTGTATTCCTAAAAGATAGAGTATTTCCGCAATCCAAGAAGGTCTGCAGCCATACACATGCACATTGGCGAGCTCGTGTTTGAATTTACTGTTTTTGTTAATATTATGTTTCTTTGTTTACATACAACATTCCGATAATTATAAGACGCATTTCGATAAAAACACACATTGTATCATGATCACTATTTCTATGATACATTTTCATGGATCATGATACGACAAATTTGGTATCGATATAGCAGTATCAGTCGCGTTCTCCAGAAGGATCATAGCAATCAGATCAGGGATCAAGGCATGCTGGTGAACATGGCCAATGTTTCAATATTCAACACTAATATTTAACGACTAGACATTTTTCAAAATCTGAGGTATAGTATTAAGTAAGAAAAACATGCGAAATTGGATCGTCCAGCTGTTTGGGTTGGTCTGTCACATACTATATCTAAATGGTAATTAAAAACACATAAGTAGTATATTTAAATTAAAGACCAGGAAGATCTTAGGCATAGAACATAGTCACAGTCAGGAATATTTAAAAGGAACTGTCACAGTCACAGTCACATAACTATAACGCGCATCTCTAATATGTATATACATATGTATGTATGTATGTCTATGTGTGCTTTTATAATCCAATTACATATTATGGTAGTTGCTGGTCAATGTGGAACGCAACGGCATGTGTAAGTGTAAGTGGAGCAGGGTGGCTGGAGTGGGGCAGCTCATTAGGTATGCAAACGGCTGGGGCCGCCAGGTGGAGCTGGCAATCAATATGCATATGTGCATCAAGTTTTGCACGATTCTCTAATTTATTACACGGCAATTTGCCCAAAAGCATGCTATAAAATATTCAACGACCCAGGCAGTATCCTGGCTATGACCTATACATACATATGTACATGTGTACATATACTCTGTGTATGGATAAGTAATGTATAGTCATTCCACAGATAAATTATGCAGATGTCCGATACAGATGATGATCAAATACGTTCGTTATGCAAATGCAAAAAAGTAAATTCCATTAGCGTTGAGATGAAGCTAAAATGGTAACCCCTACGGGTGGGGAGATGGGACTGAATCTAAAGTTCACATTGCAGCTCTCACTTCTGACCTTTTTCTTTTTCACTGGTAAATTGAAACGAAACAAAAATAAACTGCAGCATGCCCCATGCCCTATGCCCCATAACACAGGGCCCATACCCCAGCCAGCCTGCCCCGCCGCTTGGCCCCAAAATATGTAATATACAAATAAAAAAACCAAGAAACGGACACATCACAAAACGCAGCAACGCATCGATTTTTGTTTCTGCGCGTTTTCCTCCATCCATATGTTAAGCGGACAGCGGGCAGCGGGCAGCCAGGGGGTTTGCAACTGTGCCAACTGCTGCTGTTCTCATCAGTCCAAGGCCTGCATTTGCAAAATGCCTTTGGCTCCACTGTGGCGGTGCCGGAGGGCACTAAAAAGTCCCCAAAAGATTGCGCGTGTCAGCTAATTGTACAGTGCCCATTGTAAATGATAATGATAAATATGTATGTAGTATGTACTACGACGAATATCTGAACAATAAAAAAATGTTTGTCTAAAATTGTATGGCAATTACATACAATAAAAATCCACATAAATATTTCAAGCACGAAAAGCTTAGCATATTCCGCATACCGAACCTTTTATACTCTATTTACAATACATTTTAGGAATATGTTAAAAATATACTCATATATAAAGCATGCACTGAATACTGGAAAACAAACCTTCAAAAGTTTAGGCTGTTCAGCGTTGCATATGAGCAGAAGTGCAAGACGAAGAGAAGGAACAGAGTTTGACGTTGCAAAACTGCACAATCAGCTGTTATTTGTTTACATTTTGTTCAGTCTTGCTTTTTATATATGTAAATGTGCTTGGGCTGCGGGAAATTAAGAAGGATGACTTTTAAAAGTTTAAAATATCAGCTTTTCGAACTCAAAACGAAGAAAATTCTTCGTGAAATTCAGGAAATTGAAGCTGTGTAGAATTCAAATGAATTCATGCTATTGAAATTTGTGGATGTATCTCGCGAAGAGGAAATCGATTCTGAGATTGATGGCATTTTGGATGATTATGTGGATAATGCCGTGGACATTTTTTCTTGCATTAGCCATGACGTGCCCCAATTGTCTTCACATTCTTATACTTTAAAAAAAGTTTTAAGAAAATTAAAATTTCAGAGATCTTGATTTTATCAAACGATATCTTATAACTATTATAAAGTAATTAATAATTTCATTTTTTGTAGGTCATAACAAAAAATCTATATATTTTCGACATACATACATACATACATATGTTTCCGTTAGTATGTGCATACAAATACCTTTTGATATTGATGTACTATTTACATATTGAAAATTTGGGTCAACTATGTTAGATTTCGTTGAACTACTTTTCCTGAAATCACCGAAAGGGCCAAAGGCCCTATGTTAATCAAGAAGAAACCATAACGACATAAAATTCACACACATATACATACATACATTCACTTATATATACGTATACATAGACATTATTGCGTGTAGATGAGTTAAGACGAGAACAGGTGCAAGTGCAAATGACATGGAAAGAAAGAGCGCGCGACTAAACGCAATTAACAATTAACGCTCCACACAACAACAACAATATGTACACAAGTAATCATAACAACAACAACAACAACACATAAGCGACAGTTCGCAACCCACAAATCTGAATAAACGGATGAGTGACAGAGCGGAAGCGGTTCAAACGCCGAACAAAGCAAAAAGTGTAAAGAGATGATAGTCGCGGGCTGTCATTGAAATGCGAGAAGCGACAAAATCAAAACAGAAACAGAAAACAGAACACAGCGCTAGAAACGAAACACGGATTAGCATTTCACGTATGCATGTATGTATGCAGGGTGTAATTAGTATATCAGGTGGCGCGAGTCATGCGAGTAGTCAGTTACCAGTTGACAGGAACGCGTAAGAAATGCCAAAACATATAGAAAGATTGCGCGTTTCACTTTGTCTGCGCTTCATTAAAGACTTAAGAGTTCAATGATAGACCAAAGGTATATCTATTAATATTGCATGCAATAGATTCTTACTTTATAATTTGCAATTAGGGCAGCTTCCATTTCGTAAAATATATATCGCTCGAAATTGGCACCTTCGTTATTTTTTCATTGGATGAGTTTAGGAAACGCTGGGCTATTACATTGTTAATGTCAATGTTTTGCCATCTCTAGTTTATACTATCTGTTAGATTTATAGGTTCGATCAATATTTCACCAACTATGTGTTTGCGGCCTTTAAATGACAATTGGTAACTCATAAATGACGGCATTAACATGCATGCACCACCTAATATAATTGCACCATCTTCATGTGCATCAAAACGAAACAAAAACAACAAGAGGTGAAAAAAAAGAAATAGTGCGAGCAGCGAGCTTCTGTATGAGACAGGAGCCAAAAGAGAAAGCAAAGCAAAACGACATTGAACAGCAATTGAGGCTAAGCTGATTGACGTGTCCTGAAGACAACCGGTGAGCCACCTACGCTTGAACTCACCTGAGGACTGCCTGAGGCCGGCGCTGTTTGGTGGCGTTATGTTAATGCCGCTGATGCTGCTGCCAGCACCGGCGCTGATGCCCAGAGATTGATTGGAGGCGGCCATGGAGAGGGCGCCGGACGATTGCAGTTGCAGATGGCTGCCGCTGGCCGTTGGCACGCTGCTCGATTGGGGCTGCTGTTGCGGGGTGCCAGGAACGGAGTGGGAGGCGGTGTTTCCCAGCGGTGGCAACAATGAATCTCCGCCGCCCGTGTGCTTTGCGCTGCCTATGCGTATGGGTGTGCTGCTGCCGCTGGTGGAAGGCGCAGCAGCGCCAAGGGGTCCCACTGCTGCGGCAACTCCTCCACCAACAGCTGAGTTGACGGGCGTGTGGCTTCCACTGCTGGGGGTGGCAGCTCCAGTTTGTTGTTGTTGCTGCTGCATATTGTTGTTGTTCTTATTGATGTTATTCTTTCGTATTCTTCTTTGCTTATTGCTTAATCAGCATGGCATTTGCTCCAATTGTCCAGCGAGCAAAATTGACGCACACACACTCTCACACTCACACACACACGGGCATGCACACGCACGCACGGCCAATTATTGATTTTGTTTAAGTTTCGCTCTTTCGCACATACAATTTGTATATATTTTTTGTTCTTTTTGTTCGTCCGTGTTGTGTTATTGCCAATTTAAAACTGAAGTGCTGCTTGTCACTTATCAATGTATGTGTGTATGTATGTATGTGTGTGTGTATTATTGTTTCCGCTTGCTTTTGAGTTGGAGAGCCTGCTCCGCGTTTAGTTAGTTCATTTGCAGCCACGTAACAGCTAAAATAGAACGCACCAATTAGTAACGACAGTATTATTATTCTTATTCACACATAAAAACACAGCACACACGCACACACACACACGCGCACACAAATGCAAACTTGCCACACACTTTTCGTATCAATTGCAAATATATTCTCCGCGTGGGCGCCTCCGCTGTCGTTCACGTTTCACGTACAACTGAAGCTGAGACTGGCATAACACTGCGCCATAACGCATTCACACACACATACATATTTACAATACGTATTCGTATTCGTTTCTCATTTCCAAAAAGCTAAACTTGTTTCTACGCTTTCGTATGAGCTCATCCAATGCTGCGCCCGTTTCCCATGCCGCCACCGCAATACCAACAACAACAACAACAACCACCACCAATGCCTGTTTTGTTAGATTATTCTGTGACGCGGCAAAAGACGCTGGAAGTGCAAAAGCGAACAAGTTGAACAAGCTTTTTTTGTTGTTTGGGGCGGTTTGGAAAGCAAGCCGCTTGCCTGCATTGCAAACAGCTGACAGCTTTCTACTACTACTACTGTAAGTTGTTAGTGTGCGAAGAGTGCGGCTCTACATGCGTAATATTCTTGAGCAAATATAGTATATTTTTATGCATTTAGCATTTTTTAGTCATTTTCTAAAATATTAAAGTTTTATTATTATTATTAGTTATTTCCTAATATTTAGAGTAAAACATAGTTATAGTCAGTTGTTTTGCAGTTAAAATTTATCAAGTATGAAATTATGAAACTCATGTGGTTTTTTGTTAGTTTATTGTATATACATATGGGCTCTTCCTGCAATGCGGGCGTTACTTTTGAACTCATATTATTACACATATCCCACAAAAATTGGTAAATGTAAGCAGTGAAAAGACATCACCAACCCTATGGTGTATATATGATCTAGATCTGGCATAGTTCGTCCGAATGAACGCGTTGATCTCAGACCTCTTGATCTCTTGCAGAAATTTCAAGCAGATCGGACAATACACATAGAAGTTATTCAAGACGGCTAAGGCGCAGCCAACAGTTGAAATGCTCTGCTTGCATACACTGTCGTTGAACTGCTTGATACATATGTGTGCATGTACGATGTTTTGGGAATTTCAGATCTGTGTACAGGGTGTCTCGTAGTCGGGTAAACTCGACTAGAGCATTCTTGTTAATCCCACAACAGTGATAATAATAGCTTTCGAGAGTACTTTCACATGGAAATAATAGAAAAAGTTTAAGTTTCGGTATAGCCCCGATTTTTCGCAATATTATCATGAGAATAACATTTCCTGCTGTAAAAGCACATACAAAGTTGATCCATCAACTAAAATAAGTTCAAAAAAATGTTCAATACTTTGCCAGGGTGGACCTTTTTTGCATTAGCCCATATGTGCAGAGTTTACACTATATAAAGCGTGGACTGCTGCAGCTGATGTTTGCGGCTGTAAATGCAAAATATTACTTACTGATTCGTTTAAATATGTACATAAATGTGAATATAATTCAATAAACATTTTAGGTTTTATGAGGATGTCTAGTGTATTTGCAATTGATCTTAACTATGTATGTATCTTTACTAAATTAAAATTATTGCTGTTACTTATTTTGGTCCATTCATCATCGGTGGTGGAAGTGTTCCCAGCGGCGGTGGCGGACCCATCATGGCCATCGGATTAAGAATGGGCGGTGGACGGATGCCGGTGGGTGCCATTAGAGGGTTCATCATGGGTGGCATGTACGGCGGCATGTTTGGCATGCCGGGACGTGGTGGCGCCATATTGGGTGGCGGTATAGAGACGCCGGTTGGCTTGTTGCCCGGCGAGGGTCCCGCAAACGGATTGTTTGTAATCTTGCCGGCCTTAAATGCAGCTGTAGTGGCATCAATCAGATGCTGCGCCTGCTCTTCCATCCACTTTTGATAGTAGAACTTCACATTGTCGCGGTGCTTGCGGCCTGTGCAATGTGTTTTGCGCACCGACGGCGAATCGTGCGTCAAATATGTGTCGCAATAATCGCAGTAGTACTTGGGCATGCTGATACACGGCAATTACAAGTTATTTACTATTTATATTTCAAACAAACATGCAAAACGTTTGTAATAAAAGAAATGGAGAAGACGCACAGCCAAATAGTAAAAACAGAGTAACCGCACTAGGAAAACATTGAAATACCAGAAACATAATGACAAAAATACTGAAAAGACTACTTTGACAAGTTACTTTTTTAAAATAGTTATATTTTGTTTAATAATTTTAACGGATTGATGGTAAAGAATCAGGTTTAACAAATACAGCAAACATTTACATTAAACTCCAAAATTTTGATAATTATTATAGATTGCGATTAGAGTGGCACATAATGTATTCAAATGTGGTATTTTTATAACTGCTGATAGCTGGCTGATATGTCAGTGCACAAAAGTGCCTACATATCGAAACTAACTATCGGCATATCGATGCATACGCCGCTATCGATATGAGTAACAGCGCTGTGTAAACAATAACGGCGCGCTGTAATCACTAACATTAACAGTTGCTGTTAACAGTTTTTTTTTGACCGGCAAACGAGTATGTTGTGTGCGCGGACGTCGGCGCTGTGTTGATTGTGTAGTTGTTGTTGTGCGCACCTTTTTGAATGATGTGCCCGACTTGAATGAGCGGCAAACACGCGTAACGGCAATAAAACTAGTGTCTCTGAGCAAAGAAACAGTAGGGAGCAATAAAAGCGTAATTATTACCAAATCGTGTACGGCGTGTAAAATGCTATGCTGCCACATTTGTTGGCCATATTAAGTGTTAAGCACAAACCAGTTCAGAGTGCATCACAAAAATAACTGCCGCCCAAAAAGCCGGTGTGCGGCATACATTCAATTAAAACCCCAAGCCAGGCTCAGCCAACTAGTTTGTGCGTGCATGTGTATGCGTGTGCGTATGTGTGTGTGTCTGTGTGTGTGTGATTGAACGGCTAAAAGCAAAGGAATTTATGTTGGCACAGCATCGAGGAGCCCAAAAACAGACAACAATAGGCGAAGACAACAACGCCAACGTTGGAAGGAAGCTGCCGCAACGCCGCATCGTCGCACGCCCCGCACCCCGCACCCCAACGCAGAGGATTCAACTCCAGAAGTCGTTTGACCAGTTTTTTTGGGCTGTCTTTTTTGTTGGCTTCTTTGTTGGGCTGCAATGCCGCCTAAATCTAGCGAGTGCTGATTATTGTCTGTGCGAGAGTGAGAGAGAGACGAATGTGGTGGTGGAGCAGCGGGGGGAGCAGCAGCTAGCGATATGCCCTTTGTACAGCGCGTTGTGCAGCCCGTGAATGTGGCGCAGGCGACCGCCGCCAGCTTGGGGCAGGCGTCCAAACGCTTTCAATGCATGCCCGGCAAATGCAAGAACAACAACTGCATTAATAAGCAAACGCCGGACGAGACTGATGACGCGCGTGGCACGCCCACAACGCCCACATCGCCCAGCCTGACGAGGGCGTTGGTCCATGGACTGCCACATAATGAGTCCTCTGATCTAGCGCCGCATCCGCCCGCCGCCTTGCCCATGAAGAAACTGAAGCAGCACGTGGAGTTTCTGTCCTCAACATCGCCCACAAGCCCCACATCGCCCACACGCTCGCGTGCCTCCCAATCGCTGCCCAACTCACGGCAGCCAAGCCAGCAGCGTGCCCCGCAGCCCGCGCGCAACGCCAGCGCCCCGCAGTCGCCCACGGCCACAAGGATCGTGTCTGGCTATGAGTTCGACTCGATCAGCAACATCACGCTGAGCAATGCGCTGCGACAGCTGGCCAGCCTGGTGCTCATTGCCAGCGACATCTTTGACGATCTGCAGCGGGACTTGCAGTCGGTGGGGGAGCGGGCGGGGCGTGTGCAGCGCAAAATTACGGCCGTGGAGCGGCGCGTTTGTGTCTTTGATCCGAAAATGGTCACAGTTCGTAAGTATACCATCTCAGTTTTTATTTTTATATTTATATTTATCTTTAAATTGGCCAATAATTCCATAACATTCACAAAGGAGTTCACTTTCATAATTGAAAGTCCTTCCCTGCTCCTATAATTTTCAGAGATCTGTGTCGAATGTCGTTAGAATTCTCAATCAAGAAAACTAGCTCCGAATTCCAATTCCACTCCGGTTTGGTGTTAATTCTGCTGTGATCTTTCCGTGCAACAAGTCTCGGTTCCTCTTGATTCTTCTGCGGCTGCTGCAGGTTCCTCAAAGCCCCATGATCCTGGAAAGTGTCCTTACCATTCTT
This sequence comes from Hirtodrosophila histrioides, assembly GCA_037075165.1. NCBI lineage: Eukaryota > Metazoa > Arthropoda > Insecta > Diptera > Drosophilidae > Hirtodrosophila > Hirtodrosophila histrioides. Next base: position 8,472,124 of record JBAMCL010000390.1, on the reverse strand, counting down.
CCTAATGTGTTCCAAAGGCTATTCTCAGCATTATTTACCAGTTTATTAGCCATAGCAATATGATTATATTTAGGAACTTCAAAAGTTGTTGTAATTTTTGTGGAGTCTTCAACTAGAATAGACTCGACTGCAAAGATTTAAAAACCATTAAACTATTAAAAACTATATAAATAAACACAGCTGTTTCTAACCTTAAAGTGAATAAAATTTGATTGCAAAATAACATTCAGAAATATTCCCAAACGTAAAAAAAAAAGAGATGAAAATATTAAGAGATGTTTTCGCGTCCTAAACTACATACACAGAGTATACAGAGAGAGTCAAAAGTATTTACACAACGTGCATTTTTAAACATTTCTCACTCAAGAAGCCTATATTTGTTGCTCTTGGAAATAAGATGCAAGATATATGGTTTTTATTAATATATTTTGCTAATTATTTAAATTTTTTATTTTATTATTAATATTTATTAATATTTTTATTATTATTTCCAAGAGCAACAATATAAAGTTTCTTGAGTGGGAAATGTTAAAACTGCTTGTGTATGAATACTTTTGACTACCTCTGTATAAAAGGCATGTTCCCAATTCCGAGTACTTTTCATTCCGAATAGTTAATGAAATAGTTCGATCGAACCTATTCTGAACTAGTGATGTAAAAACATCGATGTTTTCCATTGGAAAACATAAGACAGTGTATTAATTTTTGAACCGGTCAAAAATGCAGCATTTTTTTTAATTGTTTCGAACACAATCACGGTATGTAACTTAAAGAAGCGTTATCGCGAGTCGCCTAATGAAAAAATACCGAAATAGCGCTATCTATTTCACGAAATGAAAGCTGCCCTTATGTCATTATTTTTAACTGCGTTTGTCCATCTTGTACTATTGCAGTCTTTGGATTATCTGATGCAAAAAAAACACTATTCATCTATTTTTTCTCCTTAAATTTTTTTTGCGATCCGGCAACATTTTTCTTCAACCCGGTACAGGGCTGCCACCCAAACTTTGGAACACGCTGCAATAGGGTGTCTCAATTAAAAAATACTATCAATTTCGAGCTTTATGATTGAAATCCATAATGGGAATTGGCTTTTATATATGCATGTATGTGTAATTTCTGCACACGCATACATACATACGTACATGCATTCGTACATCAATTGCCATTCATAACGTGTCGCCGGCAAAGTCAAGTGCGTTTATCAAAGGCGGCTTATCTATTGTCATCTCTTTTGCACCCTCACTCCTTCTTGCTCAACTACTTTGTATGCTTGTCTGGTAAGCTTTTGTTGTATGTGTGTGTGTGTGTGGTGTGTGGGTGTGGGTGGGGTGGCTGACGTTCGTGGCGGAATCTTATCTGCGCTGCGTTTTACTTTGCGCCTTTCAGAAAATTAAATTCAATTGCCAGGCGCAAAAGCAGAGCGCGAAATTAACACTTTGTTTACTTTCTATGCTTCTCCTTATTTGCTCATTCACCTGATAGTAACGTTGCGGCGTTGGGGCGGGGCGGGGCAGCAGGTGGAACTTTGGTTCACACAATTATTATAGTTGCTTCTACAATTACAGATAAGCGGCTAAAGTCGCTTTTGGCTTATTGTTTTTCACGACCTTGTGTTAAATTGTGGCCAACACGAATGCACATTTATTGTACAAGTTTGTAATGCTTTAAAGCCGTCAAGATTTGTGGCTTCGTTGGCGGAGCAACAAGTTAATACACAGTGGCTGTCAAACTGCGCTCGCTGTCTGTCTTGACACAGCGTTTCTTCTATTTGTGCTCCGTTTGGTATTTTCAGAATTTTTATATTCGCTTGAATTTTTTGACTGCAATAAAAGTTGCACAACAACAAAAACGCAGACGTCTAACTGGCGACGCTGACGGCAGCTTTTCTTTTGTCTTTGTCATTTCCTTTTCATTAATGATGAATTCAATGCAAAGTGTAGCGTTGCCAGACTATTCGATTGCGATCGATTGTTCCATCTCGCTCTTGCTGCTCATTTTTGGACAGCTGACAGCTGCTGAGCCTGGGCCAAAGTAGTGGCAGCTGCTTCTGGCACAAACACGAGCAAAAGCGGCGCGCGCGCTAATTGCTCAGGTATGAAGCGCACAGAACAAGAGAAGTACATAATTACATACACATAGCACACACACACACGCACACATATGCTTACGGATCGGTTAGTTGGTAATTTTGCAATTGGCAATTGCAGCGGACACATGCAGCTATGCTAACTGCCAGAGTTGTGTCGTTCCGTTCAGAATAAGTTCAATTGAACGAGTCATTTCAATGAACAGCTGACCCAACTCAGTGAACCAACAATCGTTGAACTTTTTGTAAGCATATGTTTACCAATTTTTGGAATCACTTCTTTGCAAGTTATCATCGTACATTAAACAGGTATGTATGTATGTACATATATTGTCACGAGTCTGAACAAATCGAGTGAACGTTTTTTATTAAATTGAACTAGGCAGCTCTACTGACTTCTTCTCTCTCTCACCTGTGCGCGCTCCCCTTAAGAGTGTCGCTCATTAATGTGCCCATATTAGAAATGCCATTACAGCGCGACATGCATCGCCATTTGCCATTTGTGGGCAAATGTTAACTAAGCCGCATTTGGCCCGAAGGGGAGCTGTGCAACGATGCGTGGAAAGACACACAAAGCGAGCGGGCCAGGGGTGATTCTCTTCGTTGGGCGTACGAGAGTAAGATGAGAGAGAGAGTGAGAGGGGCGCGTAACTGTTACCGTTGGCTGCCTTTTTCTGCCACTTCTATCAATCGGCCATATTGCTCGCCAGCATGTAAGCTGCCTGCTACGTGACTAGACTATGAGTGACTGCTGTTGCTGTTGGTGTTGCTGCCGCCAATGCTACTGTTGCTGCTACTGTTAATGCCACTTCTGTTTGCACTCTGTGCTGCTACTTGTCAGTAGATGGATGCAGCGCAGCAGGCGCCCGCTGCACTTTGAACATGACCGCTAAACACTTGGCCAAAGCACGACCATTCACTTGCGACTTGCCACAATTGATATGTATGTGAAAACACGCACACATGTGCTTGGCCAGTTTCTGCATCCGCATCTCAAATAAGTACACATGTTAGCTGTCTGCCAAATTCATTTGTTACACATTCCCATTGCCAGGAAATTCAATTTCTTTGTGTACACATGCCGCGACTGAACGGTCCATCAAGTACACTACTACACTGGCCTAAAACCATATTGAACACACTTTCTGTCCATATCCTTTACATTATAATCAAGGGATTTGGTCTTATAATATGTGCGAATCCTGCGTTGCCCCTGTTTTCATATTCTCTTAGGGCTCGTACATATATTACGTAATCACTGCCTTTTTTGATACCCTCCTTCCCCCATGTATTCAAGCGTAATCATTCACCTGACTTCCTCCCCTATGATTACGTAATCATTCAACATAATTTTCTTCCGAATTTTGAATTTGAAAATTGCTTAAAGAAGGCTCTTGCATATGTTACGTAATCATATGTTAACAAAGCCTCCCACCCCCAAGTTATCAATCATAATCATATGGTTGACAACCCCCAGACGCTTGATGATTACGTAATATGTGTAGGGGCCTTTAGTCCTATTGCCACTCTAAATTAAATATTAAACTTTCAAATGGCATTAAAATATAATTCCCAACTTGTTGTAGCAACTATTGTATATTATTAACCGTTGCGGAGGTCAATGTGCCATTTAATAATTTCCGTGAATTTTGCGGTATAAACAATAAAGTCACGTAACATAAAAGATAGAGTAATATTTGAGGATGTTATAACTGTTATAGAGAGCACTAAATAACATAAAAGTAATTTATTTATTCTATATTTTTGGGTATTTGCGGACACTACAGCTTTTAAAGCCAACTCGTGTAAGAAATAAACAACCTTTTTTTTAACTGCACAGAATAGAGGTTTTAGGATAATTAATAAAGTTAACTTTAAAAATAACAGTTACAGCTTTTCTTTTCGCTTTATATGTTGCCTTCCTCTTTTTTCGGATTAGCCCATATGTACATACATATGTATATGTTAGTAACAGCGCGTCACACTTAACATAACAGACGAAATGTTAACGATGCCCCTGAAAGGGTATGCTGGCTTCAATTTGCCGATGAGCAAGCTTTTTTTCATTCTCAAACTCTTTTTTTTATTATTTTTATTTGTCTGTTCTGTGTTCCAAAAAGTAATTGCAGCCACAGTGGGAATAAATTACGCGCAGCCTGACCAGATATGGCCCGCATCTGAGCACAAACCTGTTCCCACCTGCAGCATATCGTTCTGCATGTGTGTGTGTGTGTGTGTGTGTGTGTGTGTGTGTGTGTGTGTGTGTGTGTGTGTGTGTGTGTGTGTGTGTGTGTGTGTGTGTGTGTGTGTGTGTGTGTGTGTGTGTGTGTGTGTGTGTGTGCCGCCACAAAACTAAACAAACGAGCCAACGAAAATAAACCTTAAGCAACAACAGAGAAAAACGCTGCGTGCTACAGCCAAATAATTTCAACTAACCAACAAAAATGAGATACACACCCAAAAGAAAAAGATACAGATACTGTGCGTTATGGCCGGTTGTTAATGTTGCTTTTTTTCTTCTTTGTTTAAACATTCAACATTCAACGCATTATTGTATTTCAAGTGCGCTGATGAGCATTTGATTGTTGCAAGTTAGCGCTGGGGCCAGGGGGCGAGGGTGGTGGGCACTTTACTTTTCTGGTTGAAATTCTTTGGTTTTTTTGTTGTTTATTTTCCCAACAGCATTTTTTTTCTCACTTGCAGCGCGCAAAACCGAAATGTAAACCAAACAAGACGGGCCAGCCGCGTCAAATAAGTACAGATACAGATACGTATAGGAATACAGATACAGATAAAGATAAGCACTTACATAGATATAGATATAGATGCGCGCTGTCAGCGCTGTGCATATAAACAACAAGTGAGTCGCGGCTCTGAAGACCGGTGCCGCCGTGTGCCCGGCCAGGTTGCATAAGCTGCAAGGCTTGTTCTCAGCTAGAAATGAGCAATATCTTTCTACCTGTGACTGAGTTCCTGTGACTGACGAATATCGTGACACACTGTGACTGAATAGCGAGAGTAACAGGTGCGCCAGTCGCAGTTATGATTTTAACAGTCGTAGTTTCGATAACAATAACAGTTCCGATAACAGTCACTGTCCTGTTAGTACCAGCTGTTAACTACGCTGCAATATTAACAGTCACAGACCATATTTCGATCTTAGCGGATGGACTATTTTGCTAGTTCTAAAATAAGACTAGGGATCGTAGAAAGACTATAAATATGGTTGTATTTTTAACAAACAGACAACAATTGATGCTATTTAAAACATTTAAGGATATCTTATGAGGTCTTAGCCCATCAGCATAGACTAACTAATGCTTTTTTTGTTCTTCTTCCGAATCGACAAAATATTTTGAAGTTCTAGCTACGTTTTACCAGGTCGCCGTAACAGAAAGACTCAAAGGTTACTATGCATATAAGGAAGATTTTATATTTAGAACATAATCTAAGTTAAAGATATCAGTGTGACTGCAACATAACAATGCAGCTCAACTCTATTCTCAACACTTGGGACTTGGGAACCCGGTCTTCTATGCTGTATTTGCTCTTATGGTAGATAACATTCCTTTACCTTTTTTCAGTCTTTTTCAAGCTGCGTTGTTTGCTCAACATGGGCAGCAAGTGTAGCTGAAAAATGCGCAGTCGTCGTCGTCATCGTCTCAGTCAGTTAAGGCCACAAGTTCAATGGCTAAGAAACTTGTTGTTGCGTGCCACTAAGAACGGCAACTGGAATCTGCAGATTGATTGCCGATCGTCGTCGTCGTCGTCGTCGTCTTGAGTTTGCTGCATTTTTGCACGTTTGCCAGCCTGCTAGCCTGGCAGCCTGCCTGGTCAGCTGCAAGCGTTTCATAGCCAACTCGGAGAGTCGCAGGTTGAGTTTCAGTTTGATGCATTTCTATGTAACCGCAGCAACAACAACAACGCACCTTTCAGTCATTGAACTTTAAGCTATGCGTTACCCCAACCAACTTTAAACTTCAACGTCGTCAATACTTGAGATTGCATCGACTCCATTCACAGACATTCACAGATTGCCCCCAAACGGAACGAGCGGAAAGAATAAATCGAAAGATCGTTTTGGTTTCTTTTTGGTTTCGTTTGATTTGGTTTGGTTTTGTTTTGAAGTGCGGCGCTTTTCGATTCTTTCGATTCATAAAGAACTTTAAATTGATGTGGGCCTGCTCAATCTCCATAGCGCTTAACGCACAGTGGAGCCAATTGATATGTTTCGTTCCAAAAATCATATCGCTTGAAAGAATAATCGTTTAAAAGCTGACAATAAACAACAGCATAGATTTTAAATGTATTTTGTTGAAACGTTTTGAAAACAATGATAATCTTCCAGCAACTTAAATCCAACGCGCAATTTTCTGTGCAAGCTTTCACGCAACTTGCGTAGAACTCCATCTGAGAAACTATAAGAGCTAGAGAATTCATATTTGGTATGTGAGGTCCTGCATACCAAATGAAAGTAAAATTTGTTTCCAATTTATGATTATGATTAAGAAAATTTCCTCATATTTGCAACGCTTTTCCTACTGTTGCCCACAGTGCAAAGTTCGTATTTATTTGATGGCTTTTGTGTTTAAGGGGTTTTTGAGAGTGCCCAAAAACCGTGGCTCATAAATAGGTTTTGTTGTTGCTTTCGTTTGTTTGCCTGCAGCGGATGCGATTTGTGGATGCCGCTTCTGTGATTAATAGTCTATAGTTAGGAGCTCCACGTTGAACCGTTGCAGTTTCAAGTTCAGCGGCAACTTATAAACACCTTGTAGGAGGTAAAACACCCACCCGCATCAAACTTCAGGAGTTGGACGAGTTTAAGCTGTGTTCAGTTCTCAGACACGACGACTTTCTAATCTCCGTGTGTGTGTTTATACACATGATGAGAATGTTGCCCCAAGGCAGCAGGCAGACAGTCTGGTTGCACCTTTCTCGGCTGCAATCTCTTGGCCTCTTTGTGAAGCATATCAGTTGAAATTTAATGGCATTTAAATTTAATTTGAAAAAGCCAAACGTGTTTCTAAATATGCCCATTAAAATGAGACGTGAGTGTGGCATACAATGAGGGCTGAGGGGAGGCTGGGCGACTACACGGCGAGAAATTAACATGATCTACGCATAAGTTAGGCGGACATTTAACATACAACCGAAACTTGAGTAACTAATCATAAAGTTAAGGTAATTAATCATAAATTATGAGTAAAAATGGTTAACTTTTGTTTAATGTATGCATAACTAATCATAGATTGTGTAAAGGAGTTGTAAAAATGAAACAGTTGCTTTAAATTTATGATTAAGCTGAACATGAATACTGCCGTTGGATTTCTCTGCCTGTAGAGTAGTGTGTGTGTCTAGCAGCTGAAAGGCTGACACTGTCGTGTGGCATGTGGCATGTGTTGGGCACAACGACACAGGCAGGATATCGTAGGCGTTAGAACAAAGGCAGAACAGAGTTGGGCATTGCCCAGGCTGTGTCTGGCAACAACGCTAGGAATCCCACAGAGAAAGCGCAATTTCTGCGTTGGTATTTTCCAGTTTCATTTGTATTCTTTTTTTTTGGTTCTTCCTTCATCTTCTTCTTTACTTTTTATTTTGAGAATGCGCTGGCATGCGATTTCAGTTTATAGATTCGTTCCAGAAACCTGTACAGCATCCCACAGGTAAACAGCGGCACTAATCAAGCCCAGACGACGCCGCAGCACGCACAGCGACAGCAACAACAACTAAACCCGAATCCGAATCGGAGACGTCAGGAACCAGAGTTTGTGGCATTACTTGCATTACTTTAGCATTGGTATTTCACATGGCATCAACTTTAACTTGTTTCTTGGAATTTCTTGCAGAGCCTGCGAGCATTTCAAGTGCTTTTTGGAAAAGCTGAGCAGCCAGCAATCGAGATTCTCAGACCTTGAATTCAATTACATGCAATACGTGAGTGTGTTGGTGTGTGTTAACAGAAAATTGCAGCAGAAGCCCAGCTAAAGAAAACAGTGTCCTGTTTATGACGTTGTCTGCCTGACTGGTTGTCTGTCTATATGTCTGCTTGTCTGACTGTCTCCAGCACTGTCTGTATGGATTTCCGGACGACTGATTGCATCAGCAGCAGCGACAGCAGCGACAGCAGCCGCAGCAGCAACAGCAGCAATTTATGTTTCATTTTTCACTCTCATTCATCAGGCTCAGGACACGCAATGTGCCAGGGCTAAAACGATGAAGTACGCTGCCTTCGCCAGGTAGCAAAGTAACAGCAGTGCAAGGAAAAACCGCAAAAGGTGTTCCCAAAAGTTCGTTACGATGATGTTGCAACAACCCTTTTCCCTTTTCCTGTAGTTCTTCCAATCCAATGGCAAATGCAAAAGCCAGCCGTACGCATTCATAATAAACGCTCCCTAAGTTCAGCAGGATGAGTTTTGGGACGCGCCAGTGCGAAAATTGTTTTGTTTGTGGCACAAAAACAAGTTTGTACATGTCATGCCAAGGGGTAGGGCTAACAACGGCAAGGGAAGGCGCCAGCTGATGCGTTGATCTTATCACACACGCACACACGCACACTCAAATACACACACACCATGCCATATGCAAATTAATCAGTCCTCGGGTGTGCTGCAATTGCATGAGAATTGTTGTGGCATTGATTTGAAAATTTCCACAACGGCAGCTGTCAGCTCATTAGATTAGATCACCAGGTCATTGGGAGCAGCCTTCCCAACAAATATGTATCTAGAATACTGATTATATTACCTGAATTGTACTAACAACCACATATTACTTAATATAAGGTGTTGCGAGTGTTTATTTGTAATATCTTATCGTTGCCACCTGTGTGGCATTATCTAATACGTTGGCGATGACGACATTCAAGGTTTTTAAGTTCTCTTAATATTAGAAACTAGTCTGTGTTATCTAAGAAACAATAAACTGATATAACTGTTTGTTTATACTATCTGTACCAACTTAACATTAATTCATAATTTAATTGAATATTTCTAGTTGAATTACTTAACAAATAGTATCTGCCTTTTTCAAATCAGAAATAAACTTGAAAATCAGTAAAAATAATTGAAAGTAAGTATATAAATACTATCAAAGACACTTCATAAATGTATTTAATCAGACACTCCGTCTTTGATAATATGTTTATGCGCAACATATCATGATATTTTATTGTTAAGTATCATGATATACTACGATGTACTTCATGTTGTGTAATTCAATAAATTTGTCCACATTTTACTGCTTTAATCTAAAGTATCTATCAATTGAATAAGTTGTATGCTTATTTTCAAAATATATATTATTAATCCATACAATTTTGCTTAAAATTTATGAATGTAGAGCATTTGGGGGAGGTAATTTTCATCAAAAATATTATTTTTAAAATTGCTTTCTTTATGGTTTTCCTAAATTTAATTTTAAATTAAATTTTTTTTGCAATTCTCTTATTTTATTTTTGTTCAATTCTTTTATTTAATTTTCTAAATTTTTTTTTAAATTTTCTAAATTTTTTTTAAATTTTAAAATTTTTTTAAATTTAAAATTTTTTAAAATTTTAAAATTTTTTTAAAATTTAAAATTTTTTTAAAATTTTAAAATATTTTATTTATTTATATTTTATTTATTTTTTTAAATTTTATTAAAATTTTTTTTTAATTAAAAAAAAAATTTTTTTTTCGTATTTTATTTTATTCTTTTTGTTATATATTTATCTTCAGTTGTCGAATAATTTTTGTGGCCTTGTCTTTATAGGGTATTGAGGGGAATTGTATAATAAATGTATAAACATATGTACATCGTGTTTAATTTTTATTTTTATATGAGGATAGACAAATTTTTGATGTTTCTGTTGAAAACGCGAACAAAACCTTTGAGGTTGTAGCAAAGGATATGATTATTTCAGCTAGAACTTGCTTTGTGTATCTGTTTCAATAATATTCTTATATACAGTGCACACTCGATAGAGTGAACTTAGAAGAACCAAGAGTGTACACCAAACTGAATGAACATCAGATTTTTAAACGATTCTCGCAAAGTTGGTTGAAATATTTGTAGACCAAGAATATCAGTCTCTAAAAGTTGTTTATTTAAAGAGCTTCATATTTATGAGTTTGTGCTTATAATTTTTTCTCTGATATCTTCTCCTTTCTAAATTTTCTCCCACTTTCCAAGTTCCCAACTGCCCCCTATATAGTCTCAACATTTGCGTGCACAAATTCGACACTTTTACCATAATTTGCCATTGGACATTTTGACAGGCTTTGTTATTAACTAATTACTTATGTGCATGTGGCTTTGCCACGTTTAAGTTGCCTAAGCGTTGCCCAAGGCGCAAACTGTTGCAACAACGTGGAGTACAACAGCAACATTGAGCTATACCACTCGAAATTCATTAAAAACAGAAGACATTGTTGCTCCGATTGCCGCTCGTATGTAAAACTGTTAACTTCTTTCAGCCATTTTGCCGGCTGATTTTCTTTGTTGTTGTTTTTCTAGGTTTTTTACATGATTTGTGAGCGAGCGGGGCAAATTGAGGTAGAGGCGAGACAGAGACAGAGGCAGAGGCAGAGTCACCGTCAGCTTGACTGACATCATTTCCGATGTTTATCTTTTCATGTTAACAACTGGCGAGAGCAGCAGCCAAGTGACACGAACCTCAGAGTCTAGCACGAGATACAATACCTGCGAGATACAAATACAAAATCCTTGACAACATTTCAAATAGTTGTTTGTATAGGAACCCGAGCTGTGTGCTCTCCTTGCAACAACATTTTCACTGCACTTTTTGTTGTTGCTGCTCGCATTTAGGTTAAGTTCAATCTAAGGAAAAATTGGTGAGGGGGGAAAGGGCTTGAGTGGCCCAACTTGTTGCTTCTAATACGGCGCAGCTTTCACTTGATTTGCATACATATAACATGATTTGAAACTGGAAATTTGAGAATCTTTTGAATGAGAAATGCTACTCAATACTTGCGCAAGACAAAAAGCCTCTTAGCCTCTTAGCCTGGGCTCGTAATGGCCAATTAAACAGCCGCAGCGTCATTCAGTCAACCAGTCAGTCAGACACTCGAGTCAGTTAAGCAGGAAATACATTAAAAAAAAAGTTGGAGACAGAGCCAGAGACAGACAGAGCCAGAGCCAGAGCCAGTGCGTGGGATTTGGCTCCACTTTCCACAAAAACAACTGCAGAGTCATGCGCACTCCATTCGCCACGCCGGGCAGCGGGCAAAAGGGGTGGGAGGCTACGCAGCTGCAATGCCAAGCTCCAAAAATCATGCAAACAAGCTGCAGGTGAGACGCGTGTGTGTATTAATGTGTGTGCTTGTGTGTGTGTGTGAGTGGGTGTTGTTGTAGGTGTGGTTGCTCAGCCATGTCGCACATGTGCGTAACTTTTACTGCCATGTGGCAGCTACTACGGGCCCATATCGTTAACGCTAAATGCACACTGAAAACTATATAATTAGATTGTCTGTGCTCAGAATCCTTCAATGTCCAGGCAGCTGTGCACCCCAAGCCACTTAGGGGCGTTTACACGTATGTAATTAAGGGTGGCTGCCTCAGATTATGCTTTTAAGCATGTTTAAGTAGCGCTAATGCGCTCGAGCCAAAAGAAAAACCAGATGTAGATACAATTGCAGATACATGCAACGTTTTGCCAAAATCCTACTCGTACTATCTCAGATTTACGTGCAATATTGCGCTATTTTTGATCAGTGCTATATAAGTTTCCCTGCAACTCTTCTGCCGCTACTAACACTGAGAAAACATTCGCAATATTTTGATAGAAAATATTACACGTAAATATTAGATAGTGTGAACAGGTCTTAAGTGCACATTCCAATCTGGCATTCAAGGCGCTGCTCAGCCACAATTCGTTTGAGATTGCAGTGATGCTCGCATAAAAATTGCCAACTGATTGAAATCTGAGGCAATATTGGCCCCACTGCGGCCACCAAAGATGCCGACGCTCAGATATTGGCAGACATTGCAAGTCTCGCATTGTATCTCACAGATACACACGCACACACACAACTATACAACTATAGAGCGGCCCGAAATGCTGGAAATCGTGTTGCGCGTTCCTTGCCTTGACTTGTCTGCTGTAAGTACTCGTATTTTGTGGCAGCCAGAAGAAGTTGCAGCACGAAATGCAATTACAATGCTCTGACATTAGGGCAAATCGAAATAGGTGGGGAGTGAGGCGGGCTGCAAAGACGAGACGAGACGAGACGAGAAAGATATTTAGTTGGATAGCTGCATTTAAGTGACGTTTGCTTAAGACCTGGCCAAAAGCAACCGCTGGCAGTCTTGATTACAATGCGGCCAAGCGGAAGAGACGTAAATTATGTTATAAGACCAAACGATGCGAAGTTCCTTCAGACAGCTGTGCGCTAGTTTTGTATCTGACGGATACGCATAGCCAAAGTAACCTTTGGCTTTGTGGCTAATGTTTGTTTACAGCCCAGCCAATGTGATGATGTTTAATGATCTTGCATGCGTCCAATCCATTACAATCCATCAATTGGGTCAACTCCGATGCGTTTGCCTGCTTTTGTCCAAAAAGCCGCCCGTCAATGAGCCGTGAAGTGACATGTAGTGCGGATGTGAATGCGGATGTTAATGCGAATGTGAATGCGAATGCGAGTGCGAGTGCGGAAGCTGTCTGCATACAATTCAATTGCCCGCCCATTGATTTGACTGGGTCAGTCTGTTGCCTGTTAGACGGTGGCAACAACAGCTGTCCCTCTGCTCGGTTGCCTGTTGAGGGTTTCTGTGGCTGTTGATGTTGCTCTGGAGGGTTGCAAACCATTTGACAGGCACTCAAAATGTCATCAAATGGTTGCTGATTGCGCTATACTCTCGCCTAAGTGTATTAAAATTGCCAACCGCATAATTAAGAGCTGGTTCTCGAGGGTGTTTTGAGGCGACCAGCGAATACCCTGTACAGAGTCTTGATTAGAAGCAACCTGTTTAATAATTATTTGACTTCATGGTAATTGTGGCTTGGAATCGCAATGAATACTTATACCCGATTCCACAGCTCCCTAAAAAATGTTTTCCATCCCGCACCCGCTCATCCTGGAGTTTCGAAATTTGTCTTTTTAAGAATCCTTTTAATTTAGAAAAGAGAGCTATAGAATTTGTTGGCATTATTAGAAATGTACATATATATATTTAGATCTTGTTAATTCTACAGACAGACGATCTATATAAGAAGCTATACGCGCAGATAGAAAAATTACTTATTATATATTTTATTTTATTATTTCAATTAAATTTGTATTTATTTCAATTAATTAGAATTTTTTATTTTTATTTATTTCTTATTTTGTTGTTGATATTTTTGACTTTTGTTTTATAACGAATCTATCGTTTAAGCAACATTTAAGGAAACATAATCGAAACTACAACAATCCCATAACCGTAAACAACCCTTTTTCGCATTCGTACAGGGTATAAATGATATGCAATCAGGCCGAACTTCACGAATAGTTTGCAGGGAGTTTCACAGATTTTTCAAGTGTTGTGCGCGCCTCTTTTTTTGTGTTTTGAATTTTAGTTTGGGACATTGGAAAACTGTTTATAGTTTCTACTTTTTTCACTTGATATTTATGCGTGCGCACTTCCGGTGCGTTGTGGCGCTTGAAACTGTCACAGCCGGAAGTGCAACCTGGCGTTTGCATGCAGCTTTCGAAATACGCACAATGCCAAGTTAACGAGCAGTTTAGCCCACATTTGGTGGCAGTGGCAATAGCAGTTGTAGAGTTGCAGGCGTGCCGCAACACGTGCGTGGCATTAATGAAACTGTTTAGTGCAACTTAAAAGTATATAAAACGAGTCCGAAAAAGGCGGCAATTTGTAGCAATTGGTAGCGTTAAATGCGCGCCAGAGATCAGCAAAGGTTCAGTTTAATGAGCTCTGACCCAGTTTTGAACAGACGTTCCATTCTATCCGTCATCCGCACATATGGAAGCATTTAGCAGTCGCGATTTCTGAACTGTTTAACTGTTTGCATTGTTTTGCAATTGCCGAATGGCAGAGTTCAATAAACTGACAGCTTCAACAACGAGAAAAAAAGAAGCAAACAAAGACAACACACAAATATTCCCAAAGGGGCACAGCTGTTGCTGCGCTTCAGCGGCAATCTCAGTGTTGCGCTCCCACTCCCCCACACTCTACACACCCCCCCTGCTGCCGTTACGCCTGCTTGTTTGTCAGAGCTCTTATGCGATACAAAACGCATTCGCAGCATGCACAACAAATAAATTCCAAGCGCTCAAAACATGTCAAGTCCAATGAAAGGGCCCAACCAACATAAAGCCTTCAGCCCCGCCCACCCCCATACTTCCCCCTTAACAGCCACCGCCCCCGCCTTGCGGCGCGCATCCTCGCCCTGGCAGCATTTGAAAGTGTAAATGAATTTGTTCTTAATTATTATGATGCGTCGCTCTTGCCGCTTGTTGCCAGTTGTCTGCCCCTCTGCCTCCACCCGCTTGGCCTGTTGGCAACTTGGTTGGACAGGCCCAATCTTTGGTGTCATTGATTTACAGTCTGCAACATGCGAATGGGGCAAAGAGCTGATGCTTGATAGGGTCTGGGATCCCTGGACGCATGATGGGATTTTTTATGTAGCGGCTAAAATGTCTTTTATATACCCCGTAGCCAAAGGGCATGCTAGGTAAGCCTCTCTCTTTGCATCCCTTTCATTTATGTTAATCTTTATTTAATTTGAAAACAATTTAGGCATATTTATAATTATTTTTGAACAATCTCAAGTCTTCATAAACTGTTGAATCAAAAATTATAATAAGAAAGTCTCAAGTTTTTCAAAATAAATTAAATAAATAATAACAAATAATAAAATAAATAAATAAATTAATAATAAATAAAATAAATAAATATAAATATCTAAAGTCTTTTGTGAAGATTAAAAGAAAGGTTCTAAAAATATATAAAAATCGATGTTAAGTCTTAGAGTTTGTAAACTTTTTATATTTGTTCTAATTTTTTTTGTTTCTTATATATTCTTTGTTTTTATTTATCTTTTCTTTCTTATATTTTTTTCTTCATATACATTTTTTAAATTTTTTTAATTTATATTTTTCCAATTTTTTGTTTATTTATTTCCTGTATTTTATTATTACTTTTTCTTTTTTTATTTTCTATTATTTTTTATATACTTTTATTTTTTTTATATATTTTATATATTTTTTATATTTTTTTTACTTATTTTTTTATTTATTTTTTTTATTTATTTTTTTTAATTTTTTTTCTTTTATTTTATAAAGGTTTTGATCTTTTTACAGGGTATAACGAAGTCAAGGCATTGCTTGGTGTTATCATGCTTATAGTAGTCTCATTGGACGTAGAAAAATGAAAAAAGAAGCTGATGAAAATTTGGTTTTTGTCGATTTGTTTAGTGGTGGGAAAATGTTTTCCTTTGAAGATCACAGATGGGCGCCCGAGGAGGAACTGAATGTGGATTTATGCAAGACAAATTGATGGATTTGGTAATGAAGCAAATTACCAACTAATTTAAAGCAGCAGCTCTTGAGGTTCTTCAAAATTAGTTCAGTATTGCACATTTTCGAAAGTATCATTAGTAAGGGTATTCCTTAGCCATCCTAAGTTATTTCACACTTAGGCGAACTCTTTATGAAGTGGTTAGTCTGCTAATGCTTATTTTATTAGTTTGCCGTCCACTGTTAATTTATTGTAACTTTTATCTCTTGCTCTTTTCCGGCTGGCATTTCTTTTATTGATTTTTTCTCAATTCCAACTGATTTATGCGCCCGAAAATTGATTTGGCATTAGAGACGCCCAAGCGAGAAAGACATTAAAAGCATTTTAAGTGCCCAGGTTCTAGACTCAGCTTCAGCTTCAGTTTCAGGTTCAGGTTCAGGTCCAGGTCCTTATCATTGAACATATATATATCCTCACATCCTGGCTGCATTGGGAGCTCGTAAATTTTGAAGCATTTTGCTGATATGACAAGTGCTATAAATGTTTTATGGACATGTGTTGCTTAATTTATGTTTCAATTCCAAATTATTACCCGCCCCTTCGTCCATACAATGTGCTCATAAAAATGTCATAATATCAAATGAAAATGCAGTGCGACAAATAATTAATTGTGTTAGGCTAGAAATGGGCAAGTTTAATAGAAGAATCTTCTTTTTTGTATACCCTGTGTCCATAAAATGCTTAAAAAGGGCATATTCAAGCTGTAGCAGACAAAAATGGGCAGCTACACAACTTAACTATGCGTTATAGCTGTTTACTAGATGTATTAGTTCGAATGTCTAGATAAACTGATGGAACTTAGCAACTATCGTAGCTAGACTCACCAAATTTGGGATGCAAGTTCTCACAAACAAAATCCAACTCGCAGTGCTGTAAAGTTTTCAAATACCCACTCCTTACTTCTGAAATTCGGCTAAAACAAATAACATTTCCTTGAAATTTGTTTATTATAATGTTGCATAGCGTATCTTCGAGTCATGCAACTTACTTGTTCCTTTTTAATTGGTAAAGAAGTGAAATTAATTTGCTTGGGCTGTATATTCTTCGATTTTTGGGGGCTCTCTATGCTGGTAGCACTCAGACTCATTAATCAGCGCCTTACAGCGTTTCAATAAATCAAAATTAGTTTGCTTATTGACAGAAATAATTCTTAGAAGCTCACGGACAATGACATAAAGAATGGGCATTTTCTTGGGCTGGTTTGTCAATTTACGGGTATTGTAGTGTAGTTGGCTTTATAACAGCCATCTATAAAACAGATTTATTCACAATGCGTCTGTTGACATTCCCATGTGACCTTTGATAAGACCCGATAAGAGTTTTTTAGGGTGTGTGTGGCCTTATCGGCATATTTTTGGTACTAACAACAGGTGATAAAACTAAACGACAACTTAATAGCCCAAGTTATTAACCCACTAGAGAACTAACTAACTGGTTTTTCTTTACGCATGCTAGGCAAATTGAGTTTCGGGTTCGGCTTTTTATGACCAAAACTTTCCAAATTGATCATTAAAAGAGCGCCTAATGCAGTCATCAAAATCTTATCGTTCATTTGGGTTTCATAATTTATGCCACACTAATATTTTAAAACACATTATTGTAAAGTCTCAAGTTCTTAAAAAATTCCAGTAAAGATTGTTGTTCGTTTTTTATCAGTTTTATTTATATTTTGTTTGCTTGCTGCAAAGAAATGTCAAATGTCTGGTCAAAGTGTTGACAGCAGCGCAGTTCGAACATTGAATACATTTTTTGAAAAGATGCGAGTAGTTGGGAAAAAACATTCATGATTAAAGCCGCAAGTTGAGGAGACAAATATTTGTGCCTCAGGCAGTTCAAATGTTTACAATTAATGTATTTACAATTTCATTATTTTGCCTTTGCTGTTTACATTCCCATTGGCTGTTTGTCAAAAACATTAACGTCTGCATGGCATAATGAGACATAATTACGTATGTTTGAGTTAGGTTAGGGGAGGGGGCGGAGGGGAGGTAGCGATGTTTGGGGCTTGTCTGGCAATTTATGCCACGCAACTTCACAGCTCAAGGATCTGCGCACACTTCTAAATTGCGTCTGCAGACATGCAATACTCGCATGTTGGCAGTTAAGTTGTCTCTAGCTGCTGACTGAGATTAGCGCTAAATGCGCTCAGCTTCCCCCCTTATTCCTACCCCCTGGCTGACAGCCAGACAGAGACACCTTAAATTGCACACTTTGCAGCACTTGGCATTTGCATCTCAGACGCAGACTTGGACCTCTCCTGATTATCCTCACGTTGTCTGCATTTAATGGCTAAAACGATAAGCGACAGGCGATAAAAGCTAAAAGATAGACTAGACGACAGTCTCTGGCCAGAAGTGCCTGGACATGTCTGTTCAGTTCAGTTTTTAAACCATTTAAATAGTATCTCAGTGCCACATTCTTGACAAATTTTGTTGTTTTTTATTTTTTGTTGTTGTTGGTTTTTGGGAAAGTTGACACAGTTTGAACCCACAACATTGTTCGCATTTTCTGAGGCCAAAACCGTGAGCGAGTAGGCCTTTCACTTGGGGGCCACTGGTCGTGTTCAGAGGGACAGCCAGACATCCAAACGGACTGGCAGCTACTTGCACCTTGCTGCATGCAACTCGTGGCAAACAGCAACCGGCAACCGGCAGTTATCGACTTGGCAGCTAATCGCCGCCTGTTCATCAGTTTTGAGATCGTTTTTATACCCTTGCTGAGGCTATTCTAATTTCGTCACGACATGTGTAACGCGTTCAAAATAAAGTCTATATATCCTTGATCGGCATCGAAAGCCGGCTAGATAAAGCCATCTTCATCTGTCTGTATGTCCATCTATTTTAGACACACAATCTAGTATCTTAGTTGTAGGTCCTTCTTAATGAAACTTGCCACAAACGCTTCTTTCTGCTGATTGTAGTACATATTTCGAAACTGACCGTATTATGGCACTATAACATATAGCCGCCATAGGAACGATCGGTCAACATTTTAGTTGTATGAAAAACATTTTAGTTTGTCACGATATCTCAACTAAATTCACAAAGTTGTAGGTTTTGCTATGCTAATAAGTTGTTTATAAATCGAATCAAATTTAGATTGAAATCGGATAATATATATCTACATAATAATATAATCTATACCTTACAACTGTAATAGGAACAAGCGTTGAAACAATTAATAGTTGTTTGAGAAACTCGTGCCTTTTTAAAATAACTCCCTGTCGAGTTTTGCTTAGGTTTATATACTATAGTTTGGCAAGGTTTAGTAAAATTGGGATGAATATATCATATATGTACCTATCGGATGAGAATTGTGTGCTTATTTGATGAGTAACTTTTTTGTTTTTACAGGCATCTCTGCGATTGCTTAGGTTTATATACTATAGTTTGGCAAGGTTTAGTAAAACTTGGTTGAATATATCATATACCTATCGGACAACTATTGTGCGCTTATTTTATGAGTAACTTTTTTGTTTTTTTGTAGGCATAATATTAGTTTTATCTCTGCGATTGCCTAGGTTTATATACTATAGTTTGGCAAGGTTTAGTAAAACTTGGTTGAATATATCGTATACCTATCGGACAACTATTGTGTGCTTATTTGATGAGTAACTTTTTTGTTTTTTACAGGCATATTATTAGTTTTCTCCCTGCCAGAGTATTTAATCGTTGTCACCCCCACGCTAACTTTGTATCCCTGTTTTCTTAATCAGTTGACATAAAAGGATGCGCCCGTTTTCTTTTTTATGCTTCTTGGCCAACTTTCTTTGTGTACACAAATTGGCTTTGGTTACATTTGATTGTCGTTGGGCTTTAATTAACCACAGCAGCAACAGCTGCTGGCGACTTGTGGTTTCTAGACGCTCGACTAAACTGCAATTGTAATTGCAATTGCAATTGGAACTGCAACTGCAACTGTTGTCAACCGATAGGCTGGCAGGCTATATGATATCCGGGCTACTAAACCGCAAGTTCAAAAGTTCAAAGCAGCAACAAACACACACATAATAGACAACAACAATAACATGAGAAGAAACTTTCTAAATTTGTACATAAACATAAATAACGAAAACATTTGCCGCTGACAATTGCAATGTGGCCCAGGGGAGCCATACAGCAAGTTCCCCCCCCTCCCACAGCGCCCACCTACTCCCCTCAGTCAGCTGGGGTCTATAAATAAAGTAGCGCCAGTAATTTTGTTTGGTTTTCATAAGCAACTTTGCGCCAGCTTGATTTGTTTAAACAATTATCTCAGCTTGTCAAGTGGCAAACAAGCTCCTCCACACACGTAATTTCAATTTGTTTCTGAGTATCTGTATCTGAGTATCTCTGGCCATCTAATGAGTTTGTCAATCCTTTGCGTTGCATGCAAATATTTGTGCAGCAAGCGCATTCAATAATTGCGAACTCGGCACTCGGCTATAGCCTCCTTGGCGTGTAATTCGATAGCCTGCTGGGCTTCTTCGGAGTGACGTCTTTTGGTTGGCTGCCCGATACAGGAAACCATAAAAATCATCCTAAGTGAAAAGCAGCATATGAGAAATGATTGATAAACTGTGCATATGCCTTGAGTTTCATTCACAGGAATGCATATTCTCAGTTGGAGAGAGATGGCATAACTGTGAAGGGCAAGGACATGTTCTCAACACACATACACACACACACACAGGAGCAGGAGCAGGAGCAGAACTCCGTACTTGTTTACCCTAAAGAAACGTTTCCTTGCCGGTTCCTGTTCCCGTTGTTTGTACCTGCCTGGGAATATTTGTGTCTTTGTTTTTAGGGGAATTCTTGCCTGGCTTTGTTTTCGTATTTTTTTTCTTCTTTCCCCCCCCTGCTTTGCTCTCAAATTTACTCACCCCTGTCTGTCGTCTACCCGCTCTTTATTTCTCTCGCCTCTGGTCTGCTTGCTGTTTTGGCCCAAGTGTTGCCAAATGTTTGCACCATTTCCTGTTGTCTACTTTGAGGCGCTGGCGCAGGATGGCTTCTTCTACCCCTTGAGAAAACATGTCAAGGGTATGCAAAGTTTGTGCATAACTGTCTAAAATGGATTACATTTGAAATGCATTGGATTGTCATGGTTACTCGCTTGGTATTTTGAAGGTTGTTTGAACTCTTATTTCATTTTTATTATTTATTTATTTTCTTTTCATTTATTTATTTTATTGGATTTTATAAAAGTGTTTTAACATAATCATTTTAGAAGTTTATTTTAATGTTACATTATTTTAAACAGATTAACAGTCTTTTAAAAGTATAAAAGATATCTTAACTGTGGATATTTTTAGAACTCTTGGATCTTATGTTTTTTGATATGTTTTAAATTTTCATTTACTGCCTTCGGGTTGAATCAAATCTATAGCAATATATATATACCAAAAAATGCTGTTTCCTTCTAATACAAGTATATTATGTTAATTGAAATATCTTTTAGCACTTAATGTAATTTGAATTCAAGATATATGCAGCTTAAGGCGTTGTTTGTAGGGTACTTTTGCAGGGATCTTTTGCACTTTTGTTTACTTGTTTCATTTAACTTTAACACGTGCCAAAAAACTTTGCAAAAACTGTCGCAAAATAAGCAGAGCTAAAAAAATAACTGAAAAAAAGGAAGTTAAAAAGAAAATAACTACCTTTGGGTGCTGGGTGTTGAGTGAATTTAATACACAGTCGGAGTTGCAGAGTTGGAGTGGAAGTGCCAGACTGGCAGGCACTCACATGGCAATGGCTAAAGTGTGTCCCTGTGCCGCGACCCGAACACCCTGCCCCCCCTTCGCAATGCTGTGTGCCTCACCCTTGTTGCAACTTGGCACTTGGCATTGTCGTTGGCTCCGCTCCTCGCAGCTGTTGTTCTTGGTGTTGCGCGCTGCAAAAAGTTAATGCAAAATGCATTACGCGGCTGCTTGAACCTGGATGTGACCCAGGTCCTTTTTGCAGGTCCTGTCATGTGACACGCCCCACAGACTGCTCGCTGCAGGCTCTGGAACATCTCGGCGCACATTTGCACCCAGAAGTGGCAGCAGCTCGCATAAATCTAAATACCTAATGCTAATTCATTTTTCAATAGTTCCTGACTTTGTAATTGAATAGCGGCTTAGGCTGGGCCTACGGCTGCCTGACTGACTGACTGGCTGACTGACTGGCTGACTGCCTGACTGACTGCCTTGGGCTTGGGCTTGGGCCGATCTGATTGGCTGGCTTTTGTCGGAATTACGTCAACTTAATGCTTAACATGCTCAGACGGCTTTTCACTGATGCTAATTGGAAAAGTCGGGCCTTCAGTTGCACAAGTCTGTGAGCTCTTGAAGCAATTAAGGCAAAGTTTGTTAGTTGGTTTGTTACCAAGACAATTTCATGTGCTTATTTCGACTTTATGCGTACCCATCATAAGAGCACATAAATAATAAAAATTACTTTAGTTGTGGGAAAACTACGCATACTCATATAATTGGAAGTTAGTTGGGTGCTACAACAAATTAACAACAAGTAAGAATGCTATAGTCGAGTATACCCGACTACGAAACTCCCTGTACCTAGGTTTAAAGTTTTCGATCGCATCTTTGTACACTTACACATATACAAAGATGCACACACACAAGCGACAGCAAGAGCGCAAGCGAGGCATTTTAAGTTGTGGCTGTGCTGCTTGTTTGTTGAATATCTTACGTATTTATTATCCCATCGATTTGAAATTTTGACAGTATATTAAGAGTGACTAAAATACCCCAAAGCTATATTCTTGAAAATTGGTTTTTATGGAATAGCAGTGGAATGGGGGAAAGTATCTCGGATCCGCTATACACGAACCTACATTTCAAATTTGGTAGCTCTGTCTCTTATAGTTGCTGAGATCGACGCGTTTATACACGCACGCTTCTCAGAGGTGCAATGCTTGCCACGCCCCATTTTAATGACTATTAACGAATAGAACTTTATAAAATATGATATAAACTATCAAATTACATTAATAAATACCAAATAAAGTGCCTTTATTGTTTAAATTACTTTTTTTTCTCTTTAAAAGAAGTTTGATGCACCACTACTATTATTTTGACCGCAGCAAATTTCGCGCGGATCACGAAATTGCGGAGAAACTCAAACATGGAAGAAGCTTTTAAGTCCTAACGGTACATTTCCATAAAAGCTTTTCCAATATTATGATCTGACAAAGACAGAAAGCAAAAGCTTTAACGTACATAAGAAATATCAAAGCTTAATTGTTTCGTCTGGTGGCACTACTATTATTTTGACCGCAGCTGTACATACGGATGGACAGACGGCAGACAGACGGACATGGCCAAATCGAAATCTCATTTGATACTGATCAAGAATATATATACTTAATAGGGTCGGAGATGTCTCCTTTTGCCTGTTTCATACATTTGCACAGATCCAATACTTCCTGTTTTACCCATTTTATGGGTACAGGGAGTAATAAACTGCTGAAGAAAAAGCGTTTCTGTTTCGTAATGTTAGATGACAAATGTATTTGCGTTCAAACGTTGCATGCAAGAAATTTGTTTTATTTACAATATCGAATAGAAAACATTTATTAATTGCGTGAACTATTGCACGTTAAATTGCGTGTTAGATTTCTTTGTGTTTACAGAGTGCACGATAAAAGTTGCTTAAAAGTGCGTGCAAGAAATGTAGAATTATACAACACTGGCGCAGAGTTTTATTAAAAGGAAATTAAAAACAAATTGATAATCATTAGCAGCTTTTTTTGTTGTCTACTCGATCGTTTCCTGGTGGAAAACCCTCTTCAATTGATTTGATTGAATGATATAATGGCATTGGAATTCACTTGAGTTACTTTATAACATAGTTATTAATATTAGGGAACCAACACTATATTGAAACATTGAAACATCATCTATTATTATTAGATTGTTTTGTTTTTAGTCTTATTGGAGCGTGAATTTACATATACTTTAGATCGTGATGATCAAACAATCAACTCTGTTATATACCTAAATAGAGCTATGTATGTACATGAGTGTGTAAGCCCATTTCATCTTCAGTTTCCATTCTTCATCATCTACTGCTGTGGGGCATGTTTGATGTTTTTTCTACCTACTTATGTAAGTGTGTATTGTGTTTATATAAGAAAATAAGCTTCAGTCATGTTCCCAAGCTCCGCTTATGTGCGATAGGTATTCAGGCAGGGCCGGCCTATACATACTACTCGTAGTTCAAGGCTGCCACAGTAATGCCTAAGACTTGAACGCTCAGCTAGAGAGCGTACGCTTGTAATGTGACTACAAGCGTAGATAAAAGATAGAGATAGAGAGCTACAGCTAGAGCTACAGATACAGATACATTTACGAGATTGGTTCGTGGCGCGGCATGCGGGATAGAGAGTACGCCACTGAGAAGTCTCGAGTCTCTGGCCACTTTTGAACAAGTCTTCCACGAAATGCTAAACTCGTTTTGGGTCTCAGCATTTTGTCGAGTGTACTTCAATTGAACTACTCAATGCTAACTCAATTGCTGAGGCCTAGGGCCAACTGCCGCTGCTGCTGCTGCTGCTGCCGCCCATTTTCCATAGCAGGCACTTATAGTCAATTGAAGCATATGCACACACATACACACAACCGAGCATACACCCACACACCACACACACATTAGCAGTGTGTCTTGTAGACTTGTAGATCTGGCGTTGAGCGACTTTATAAACATTTGTGGAGCTCATTCGGGAATCTAGGCCTAAGCCGGATATCGCGTCCATAATTCACACACACACACACACAAGCTGCTTTCACTTCCTCTGCCCCCTGCCCCAGCCCCACAAATGAATGCATTGCCTTTTCAAGTTCAAATCAAACATTTGCTATAATCTTCAAGTGTCAGCTGCATCATTTTTTATTAAAGGCAAATTTTAAATCCATATGCCTAAAATAACGCAAACACACACCCTCACACATACACACACACACATGTTCGAAAAGGTGCAAAGTAAATGAGCTGTAAACAAATAGGGAAGTATCTTTGGGATGCCGATATCTGAATACACTTGCCGGACAAATTCATAAAACTGTTCCTATTAAATCTGACTTGAAATCATTCTTAACCAATAGAGAGCATTGTTAAATACATGGTTCCTTGAAGTAATTAATTTAGAATATATGAAGTTATACATTCCTTTAATTAACTTCGAAACAATTGTTTCCGCTATATGATAAAGTTATCCGATCGGCACAGTTACAATAGCTGTATGTACTGACGGCAAGTTTCATCAATATAGTTAAAAACTAAGAATATTTGACATAAAAACATAAAGGCAAATCAGATCCGTTCCCATTTCCGAAATTTTTCCATCCGAATCGATTTTGAATCTGGCTTCTAATTTTGCAAGTTATGTTCTTATAGTATCTTTCATTCCACTTTCAATCGCTTTTCGAAATTTAGATCGATTCCGAATGAAGAATACGAAGAATCCTGTATACAAGTAAACTTGTCCTGGGAATCAGAAGCTTGTATAGGTTTATACTTTATGGGATCGCAAGGGTCTCTTTTTAATGCGTTACACAGTTCGTGTCAAAGTTGTAATAACCTCAATTAGGGTATTCAAAAGCGGAAGAAAGAGAGCAGATCCCCAAATTTGAAACGCTTGAAAATGTCGCAGAGCATTGCAATGCTGTCTTAGGCCAGGAGCAGGAGGGGAAGCACACCAAAGTGGTTGCCCAGCGTAGCATCAAAACTGGGGAAGGGGCAGGGGAACGTGAAAGATTGTCGAGCAACGAAATTTTTGGGCATTTGGTTTAAATTTAGACACAGAAAAGAAAACTCAATAAAATTGTTAGCTGCTGTTGCTGCTGCTGCTGGTGGTGGTGGTGTTGCTGCTGGGTTTATTTTTAACCCCCGTAGCAAACACTTCCGCAGAGGGTGCGGAGGTGCGGAGGTGCAGGGTAGGAAGGAGATTGAGGAATGGAGGATGTTGAATGTTGGTCTTAATGATATCGGTTGCGCTGATCGTGTGTATGCTCGCCCGTAGCTGCTGGAATGTTAAGTGAACTTATCCCGCGGGTACTCGCTGAAAAACGCATGTCACTTAAATTTATTGGCCGCAACTACAACAACAACAATTGTCTGCCAGACAGTCGGACAGACGCCTTTGGCATTTCAGTATGAAATGCATTTTTCATTCAATTTTCAGTCGCTGCATTTTTATGTTCGTCCCGAGGCTGTAAAATCGATTGATAGACGGAACAGACCCATGATTGAAATTGAACAGACCAGACGAGAGCGTGGGTGCGTGCAGACAGGGGAACTAGGGACCGGGGACGATCTGGGGTTGGGGTGGACACTTAAATGTTTAGCAGCTTTTAATTAGCCTACATGGCCGTAAAGTCACGATATCGCCAGATCACTTACACTATTCGGCCTCGGCGGAAGTCTTACGCTTTTAATCAACTTAAAGCCCGACTTGATGTTTATTAATTAGAGCAACAGAATTACGCATAATTGCCCTCACGACAAGCGACAGAGGTCAATTAATTTAAATAAAAAGGCAAATTGTCAGATCATAAAGTGATTCACAAAAAAAAAAAAAGAACAGAAAAAAATATTACGAACTTAATTAATAGTGTGGGAGGTCGGCATTGCAAATTGCTTAATAAGTAGTTAAGATCGTTTGGGGAAATAAAGAGAGAGAGACTGTAAAGTATGGGTAACAGTGCCTCGGGCTTGTTCCCATTTCCGAGCACTTTTTATTCCGCATTTTAGAACTTTAACTTGTTCACGTTTTCATTCCACTCAAAGTACATTCAGCTCAAATATATAATGGATTTTTGGTAGCCAGAACCAGCTAACACTTTTGATTCCGAATGCTTTTATCGCAATTGGAAATGTTAAATCACAGGAACACCTTTCTTCCTAAATCGGAACTAGTTTCCCAGATAAGTTTACGCTTGCTAGACAATTTTTGTGAATATAAAATATAAAAAAATTTCTTTACATAAAGGAGAGTTAGTTTTGTTAGCCATCTGAATATATGGCCGATTTTATTATATTTCAATTTTGTATATTTTCCAAAAGGCATATTAGTTAAAGCAAACGGAATGGAAGTTTTTCCTTATGGTTTGTTTCTGCTATTGGTAAAATATACCAAAGTTGAATAGAAGTTCTTTTGTAGTACTTACATGTAAATATATACTTAATTCTGAATGAAAACAAGATTATTATAATCATGCATTTAAAATCCACGTAGTTCCTTCAAGGACAGCAATTTTACATCCTTAATTTTACATCCTTTTCGATACTTAAAGTGACTCTATTTCTCCTCTCTCCTCTCAGCCGTACTATTTATTTTAGTTCTTTATTCCATTCACGTTTTTTACCGAGTGCTGTAACTGATGGCCGTGCGTTATCTGCCATCATATTAAGTAGTTATAAAAGTCAGTCGCATAAGTCACATGATTAGCCATAGCCCTGGCCATACGATTAACCCCTTGCCAGCGCCCCAGCCCCCCTCTTGGCAAGCCCCTGAGAATACATGTGAGAAACCGCAGCCGCATCGCAGTTTTATGGGTTTTATGGGCAGCAAATCACGTGACTTGCCCATTTTTGGGCAATCCGGAGTGCGTGGGTGTGGCCCGGGGCCCGGGGCCCATTGATACGGCTACGATGCGAGAGAATGGCATAAATCAGTTTTAATAGCGCAGCTGCAGAAGTCAATCGCCGGATTTTGGCTAACTGCACGTTGCCCATGCGTCGTTGATCAGTGCCCGGCGGCCCAGAGGACAGACGGGAGCCGAAGGCTCAGCTTGGTTTTAGCAACGGTCTTAATGAGATTTGGAACGAGCTAAGTGACGGGCCAAAAACCAATTTTGTCACTTTGTTGCCGTTGTTGCTGTTACCGTTGTCAACATTTGTTTGTACCCTGTGCCCATAAAAAATAGGTAGAATGGGCATAATAAAGTTGCCAATAAGTATGTAACAGACCGAAGCTGAGATGTCAAGTCTGATAAAAGTATTCCGAGACAAAAAATTATATATACATATGTATATTCTTAAGCATCAATCTAGAAATATCAGTTTAAGACAGACTGTTAAAGCTATAGCCAACAAATTTGATATGCAGTGTTGCTATCGATAGTATTGGCGGTTTGTCCTCGTTGGTCATCATCGATTATTTTTAATACTACCCAAACTTCTTAATCATTCAGTTTTTGTCATTAATTTTTACACATTAAAAACCTTTTCGAATGGAGTAATAAAAAAATACTTTATTAACTACATATGTCTGCATTGTTTGTGTTTAGTGTTGTCAAGGTACGAAAGGAATGTACAGTAGCGAACAATAAAATCCAGGTAGTAAAAAAATTGACATTTTTCACTTTATAATTTGTTTTCTGTACACCTTTCACTTTAAGTTAGGAAAACGCGTCGTTAATTTAAATTTAATGAACCAATCTATAATCTAAAAATGTTTTATGGTCGATATATACTTTTTTGAGTTTTTGCCCAATGGTTCGTATTGAAGTTAGCTTATATGAGTGTCCGGATTTCCTTGTCCGCTGCTGTATTAATACCAGATAATCAGTAAAACTCGATAGTTCCATCTATATTTTCTTCAGCTTATCGATTTGATCAAATAGTCTTAAAAAGGAGCCAATTTTTGCCTGCGCATAACAAGTGAAATATCATACTTTTTTCCTCAATTTTCAACTTAATGATACTGATAAAAATTATTAAATAATAAACACCGAAAGAAGAAACTTATTTCCATATTTCCCATAGATCTGTGAGTACAATAGTTCAGACTTCATACTTGACTTGATATATGTATTCCTAAAGTGCAGGGTATCTGCTAGTCGACAAACTTGACTTGAGCATTTCTACTTGTTTCGTTTTGTTGCTGGCAACATTTCTGTCTGCTTTACGAGCAACATTTGCTCGTTGATTGCTTTTGCACCGCTATTCAGTCAACCCCTCGCGCTCACACGCCCTAGCCTCACACGCTCTGCTGCTGCTGTTACAGTTACATTGCATAAATTTGTCGAGCTTTTGTTGCTGCTGTTGATGTTGTTGTTGTTATTGTTGTTGTTGTTGCTGCTGCTGTTGGTGGCTTTGCAATTTATGCCCCCAAAACGTCGCCTGCCTTTTGTTGGCAAGCGAAAATTTGCTAAAATAGCAGCCAGAGTTGCCGCATAAAAAGTTTTTGTTGCCGCTGCTGCGAACCATAAAGCACATGTAGCTACACTACACACACACACACAAGACAGTGTCTGTGTGTGTATGTGTATGTCGCATGCTATTTATATACGTTTCTAAACTGTAAGCTCTGTGCTACAAATTTTTGGGCAATTTGGCTTTAAGCTCACCCAGCGGCTTCCCATAAATCATCAGCTGCTAAAGCCGAGCAGACAATGTGATAAGCGCAGCAGCCTTTTGGCCCACGCCAGGTTGGCTCAGACTCGGAGCCCATCATTTATAACAAGTGTGCAACTTGGCTTGTTGCGTTCGCTGTTTTTGATAAGCCGCTGCAACATTGATAAATTGACAGCAGCAATAGTCCAACGAATGTTTTGGCTTCTCTCACATAGGTAACTAGATATGCTCTTTTCAGAAAAAACCGACTACATTAGGTGCAGAAAAGACCATTTGTGTAAATAATATTTAAAGCCAGGTTAGGTTTTTTAGCTTACGTGTGAATCGATGGTTATAAATTGATTGCTTGGTGTACTAAAGCAGACTTTGGAATAGACAACTTTTAAATATGTTATTTTCAAAAGAGCGAGTTTATTGTTTTTGAGACTTACATAGATCCCAAAAGTTCTATCGTGTTCTACAAAATTAAATGAGTTTTATGTAGACAGACACTAGCTCGCATCACTAAAAGAAGCGGCCAGATACACTCCCAATGCGCTGTTGGCGTTTGCCAAGCGCACGCGAATTCTACAGGATAAACAAACCTCCTAACGACCTTCAGTATCCGGCGACACTAAGGACCTGCTCGGTCTATGTGGGACCACCTTGTGGTAGTCAACCGGTTCTACCTAACCTAACCTATGTAGATAGGAAATGGAATGATGGATATAACAGTAATTCAGACAAACCCTTGGACGGGTGGGAGTAGAACTTACTCTTATATTCCGCATCTGTCTCTAATCTAAAAAAAATGATTCATGTTTTTATATTTATTATTGAAATCTGTTGCGAATAGTGTTCTGCTACCTTAGAGGTAACTTAATCTAATCAGCAGTTATTTGAATATTGTTTTACAGCTAATATTAGGAGAAGTTTGCAGGATACAATTATGTATTATGGAGTTTATTATTATATTTTTGTGTAGGGACTCCGTACTCCGGCAGGTCTTGAGGGTGGTCTTGGTAATTCTCAAACCTTTTTATTAACCAAATGGCTTGCAATTTAAAATTGCTGTTTCTAATCGAAGCTGCGTTAATACTTTCTAACCATATAAGATCAATTAATTGCAAATATTTTACAAAAATATATTGTTTCCGCTGTAATATACTTTAAGCTGCTGACGCTTAAAATCCTGCTTATAAGGGTATCCTTAAGTCGCACAGCTTGACACGTTATATTTTTTTAATATATTTTTTGTTGCTGTAGCTTTCATTAATAATTTATCACTTGGCTCTCAATTTTATTTTTGTTTATCGCATCGGATGTCGCAGGACTTTCATTTCCCATTTCCCTCCCCACTGAGTGCGTTACTCGAGTGCGACCAAAATGTGACCCGTAATTGCTTTAAATGCTATTATGACACTTACGCACAGCGGCGACTCCATGGTCTTGCCACAGGCTGGAGATCCAAGCGCGAATGTCCATGCTGCAATGGGGTGGGGCAGAGAATGAGAATGAGAATGAGGATGGCGTCTCGTTGTCTGCCCGGCTGGCAGCGTGCCAAGTGGCAAGCCAAGGGCCAAGGGCAGATGTGACTGCGGCTGTCGCGCTTGTTGCCAGCAATTGTTTTCGCTTTAAATAATTAAATTAAAATGGCCAGTCAACTGATTGGAGCACAGCGCAGCAGCAGCCAGTTGTCCCTCATGTCGGATACTCGATGCAATTAAGGCATTTTTGGTTACAGTTTTTGGGTGCATTGAACTCAACTCGCACTTGCAATTAGAGTACTGAAAGAGCTACAACTACAACTATTTCTTGTATTGCTTATAGTATAAATCATGTGCTGCTTAGACATTATCGCAAGTTCTGTGCTGCAACTCCTTCGGCTGCTACGTGCCTTGTGTGGAACTTGTTTTGTGCAAATTATGCTACAGAACGCGCTAGTCTATGACAGATTGTATCTGCCAGATACAGCCACATAGCCACATAGCCACATGGCAATAGCTGCAGCCTCGGCGACGTGCTGGCCCAGCACGTACTTAGTAGACCCCCAAACCGACAGCGTACCACTTCAGGCGTCGTCCTCCTCCTTCGCCGCCACCCACTTGAAGCACGCAGTGTCAATTTATGGCCAGAGCCAGTTTCAACTTCAGCTTCAGATTCTAATAAAATGTCAGCGCCAGCTTTGTTGGGTCTGCATTGGGGTTTTTGGTTTTTGCGATTTGATTCGCTTTTGGCATCTTGCGCAAATCTCGTTTATTTGCGGCTTTGGTGTCAATGTGCCATAGCAAATGCATTTCTGATATGTGTGCATTTGTACATACTTATAAAAGTACACACAGCTTGTATATAAGTACATGATGTGTACAGATTGGTTGGCTTGACGTTTATTGTTTTTGCCAGACACTCGACGAGCTAAATTCGCATCAAGTCTGAGTTTTGATTTGTGGCCTGCTATAAATTTCATAGATTGACATCACAGTTGTCAATTGTCAAGCTGAATATGATATGTTCAACAGACGCCCTGAGAGGGTTTAAGTTTAAGCACAATATGTGCATAAGATAAACTATTATCTAAGCTATAACATTGGTATAGATTGGAATATTGTCCAATCTTAATTATTTCAAATATCAGACAGACTACTACAGTCTACAAACGAAGAAATCCTTTTCACAAAATCTGTGCAATTCTTATTAAAAATCCCTGTAACATAACAGACCACTTTGAATATAACAGCTACAACATTTAACATTGCAGTAACAGAAGCTCAGGAACATTTACAATTATGGAAGATTGAAGAGCCCGATACGTAACAGATCCCTTTGAGTTTGAATAGGCATTAACATTTTAAATTTTAAAGAACTTTTCCCTTACATTCTTAAAAACATGTCGAATTGGCATCAGGCGGAAGCATCTTTGTACGAACTATTGATTTGCCTTAGATCTTCCAAAGTCAATATGCATTTATTTATGCATAATTGTTTTGATTTGTTGTTTATTTGTAATTCCTGGCCATTGATTCTTATTACAATTCATTTATTTAGATTGCAAATTTGCTATTGTATTGCAACAAATGGAGGCGCAGTGGAAAAGCTTTTGTCTTTATCGGCAAAATTGAATACAGATGTGGAATGTATTTTTTTCTTTCTTGGGGTCTATGTCCGATACGATCTGCATTTTGCTTTGTTCTGTCTTCAATCTGGCAATTTAGCTTGGGCAATAACAATTGCAACGGAGTTCTGTGTTCTGTTGGCCCTGAACCTAAAATGGCCAGCAAATGCAGCGCCAATCGGGCGTCCATAATTGACGCATAAGTTATGCGAACAGCCAGACGATGACCATCAGCCAGACATGATGACGCCACCCAAAAAAAAAGAAAAGGAAGGAAAGAAAAATAATTATGAAGGAAAAATAATTTTGCATAGTTAATTGGTCATTTCCGGAACGGCTGGCAGCTTCCGGCAGTGAACGAAAATGCACCTGAGCATGCCTAATTGAATTTTGGACTTTGGCTCAAATGAGTTATTGCCTGGATACGTTCGGCATGTGCTCACTGTCAAGTGCAACATGGCGAATGAGCTGCGTGCCAATGTCTCTGCTTTGCGCACTTGAAATGGCACTAAAATGAAGCAAAGTATCTCTGTATATGCTGTATCTGCCGCCGACCCGTATAGCCCAGACCCATGCATCTTCCAGTGGCACATTCAACGTCAAAATGTTGCCCGTCTGCCATAAAATTGCCTGAATTTAGCGCTAGCCTCCAAGGCGCTGCTGCTCCTTGTTGTGTCGTCGACTGGCTGGCCGGCCGGCCGGTCTGGCTACTGTATCTGTGTCTAGTGGTGATGAGCGATTTAGGAATTTCGCAGTCACAGTGACAACAGTAACTGCTACTATAAACTGTCACTATATAAAATCTACCTGTTTGCAAGATATGAAAGATAATTGACTTTTAAAAAGGTTGCAACTATCATATTTGCCTAATATCAGTTATATTATTCAAGGGCGCTAAATATCTAATGACTATGTGACTGTTATTATCGATATTATACTGTTAAAGTGCGCATCTATGTTAACAACTGATTTTACTGTTAATAACTTGAATGTGACTGTCGATATTATACTGTTAAAGTGCACATCTATGTTAACATCTGATTTTACTATTAATAACTGGAGTGTGACTGTTATCTGAGCTCTGAACTATAGGGACCTGTGACTGTTAAAGTAAATATCAGTAGTAATATTTGGAATGTGACTGTTGAAGTAAATATCAATAGTAACAGTGGTATCGGGACTGTTAACATCAGAACTGTCTCTGTTAATATTATCGGAGCTGTGGCTCTTCAGGATTGTGGCTGTTATCGGGACTGTGACTGTTAACATCAGGACTGTCACTGTTAATATTTAAGGGACTGTGACTGTTAATATCAGAACTGCCTCTGTTAATATTATCGGAGCTGTGGCTCTTCAGGATTGTGGCTGTTATCGGGACTGTGAATGTTAACATCAGAACTGTTAACTGTTAATATTTTCGGAACTGTGGCTCTTCTGGATTGTGGATGTTATCGGGAGTGTGACTGTTAAAATCAGGACTGTTACTGTTAATAGCAGGACTGTAACTAGTGACTGTAAATATCAGGACTGTAAATGTTAATAGCAGGACTGTAACTTTTAATATCAGCTTTGGTACTGCCCACCTGTTACTCTCGATATTCGGCAACAGTGGGAGGCGATGTTTGTCAGTCGCAGCGACTTAGTCACTGGTAGAAAGCATTTGGCCATGTCTAGTATCTAGTAACTAGTGCCTGGCAGCGGTCCAGCAGCCGCGTCGAGTGTCTTTGCTTTTGCCTTGTTAATCTACGAGTGGCAGTTTCTGTTCCTGGTACTTGCTGCTAGCTCCTCGGGCTTTGTTGTTTTCATTATCGTCCACATGGCCGACTATTAAATGCAAAATGTGCAGACAGCCAGAAAGACAAACGGTTGTCATACCGTATACAACACCCCCCCAACTACCCGGCACCCGTTGCTCTCTCTCCTTTTTTTGCATCTTCCAGCGCTGTCATATGAATTAAATATGCAAGTGCCGTCCTCTGCCCATCACTGCACTTGCAGTTGGAGTTGGCGTTGGAGTTGTAGTTGGAGTTGGAGTTGGAGCTGCGGCCTGCTTGGGTGATTAAAGTTAATTATATTTTTCATGGCTCATATCATTTATTCATTTTTTTGCTCCTCTGGTTTTTCATTATTGCCTTTTATGAGCATTATTTTTGCTGTTGTTGTTATTTATGCAGTGTCCTTGGTCCTCTTGCCGATTTTTCCACTCTATTAATTTGCGTGTTGATTTATTTGCGGGGCGGCGGCTGCTGGCTTTTTTGTTGTTTACATGCGGCATGAGGCATCATCGTCTGCGTCGTCATGTAAACATTGAAACTGGCTGTTAAATCGAATACCAAATGCCGCAATCATTTCGCAATCGACGCATGTGCCCCAATGGAGGAGAGGGCATCTGCCAAGGGAGTGGGGCAGCCAGCTGCTTGAAAAAACTTTAGACTACAAAAGCTGGAAGTGATCCAAAACACGCAGCTGGGCGAGCACACTGTTTCAATTAGATTGCATAAAAGACTTTGATTATAAAGCAACAGACTCATCTGATCTAAATACATAGTTCGAGTTGTGAGTCATGGGAAGTATATTTATAACAGCCGACAATAGATCTACAATAGATCATTCACGCAACACTTGATACGAGTAGTTTATGTTATAAATCATTCCATTTATATCGAATTTTCCATTCTAATGCAGCTCCCATAACATTACTCAGTTTTCAAACAAATCTAAATACTTGAAGAGCATATATCACAAATTTCCTGAGAATTTGGCTTAAATCATACAGCTATCAAGTTTTCCTACAGTTTCTACTTGAATCCAGAGTTTAGCAATAATTTATTGTGAGTAACAAACATAAGTACTAATTCGCTTAGAATTCCCAAACGGTTTAAGCACTTACTAGTATAAAACTGTGCTATTAACTGTAGTCATGGGCAAAGAAGGCGAAAGCTTCGTGTGTCTGGTTGTTTTCCCTTATAACCGCTGAGATAACTATCAGAGATTGAGCTTAGAAAATTCGTGAAAATTTCCAAAGCTGAATCCCGTCAAGAAAACAATATAACTCCGATCCTGCCCATCCCGAATGACTTTCACAGATTTTCAAAATACTCATCCGGAAATGAATATAAAAACTGGCTAGCTTCTGGAATAATGGGCAGTTGGTTTAAGTCTAATTAGAAATGATTTTGGTAAAACTACATACAATATAAGCAGCTAATATTATAAGGTTTATATTTCTAACCTCTCCCCCTCTCTCTCTCTCTTTTCAGCTGAAAGCGACCTGCTCACCTTTGCACAGCGCAAGCAACACTTTGATTCGGAGAAGTCATTCCAACAGGAGCTATTTACCAGCGAGTCGCGACCGCACAGCGTTCGTCAGCTCTATAAGGAGGCGGGCAAGGTGGTGCCGCTGCTGCCGGCTACACCGCCACGCTCGATATCCTTGAACGGCGACATGCAATCGCACGAGGACGTCCTGGACGGCTCAGCGGATGCGCCAATAACGGAGGAGACGCTGCTTTGTTCCGACTCGGACTTTGGCAATGCCAATCAAAGGCTGCGCACGCGCATCGATGCCGAGATTGAAATACGCTTGGTGAGTGGCCCAAACGGGACCGTAGATGGGGCAGTTATGTGGGGGCTAGTTGCTGCCCCAAATAACCACTGTCGGGCTGAGTTTTTAAACATAAATAATAGTACTATGCCCGAACGGAGCTGGCCCAAACTCAAACTCCAGTCCAAAGCAACCACGGCACCATGTGTGTGGTCTGTGCGGTTGACGTTGTGGCCGTTGCTTCCTGGTATTTGCCAGCTGTGTCTGCTCAGAAAGCCATGGCCAAAGCATCTCCAACAATGTGCTCCACATAGACACCAGCAGCAGTCTGAGACATTGTCGTTGGCAAACAAGTTGGGACAGAGCAGATACCCAAGACCACACAACAGGCCTCTGGCTAACGAGCCGTTCGCCGGCCGCCACCGAGCCAAAATCATTTCGAGTTCACTGGAGTTGAGTTGTTATAGCGTGTTTCCAAAGGGGAAAAGGGGTATACTGGGGTATTCTTCTCCTTCTAGACTTCCAACTTCCATAACTTTAACAAACTTCATGCGCTATGTCTCTGTGTTTATGGTTTGTTTTTTGATTTGGCATTTAAATTTTATATTTTTTTGTAAATGAAATTTTTTTTGATTATTTAAAATTTTTTTTTTTTTTTGATTTCTTAAAATCTAGTATTTTAATTTCTAATTGATTGCGGATATTAAAATTTGTATAGAACAATATTAAAAGGCTTATGCTATAGTAGTCTATTTGTAATCAAATTTCAAGACAAAATCTTAGAACAACTTTATCTGCAAGGATTTTAATTTAAAAATATATTTTCCTCCATAACTTTGCCAAACCCGTTTGATTTTAATGCGAAATGTCCTTTTGGTTATGGTTGGGTCTTTAGATGAATTTGGGCTTTTAGTTTGTAGCAATCCCACGTATCCCGAAGTATTTTCTTGGAACCGTCGGTGTTCCCGTCCCGATCCCATAATTTGGAAACTTTTTAGGTAGTAAAGTCCTGTAATTTTTAGCAAATTCGGCAAAATATATATATACCCAACCGCATTTTATATGAGTACTGCTAACAACACGCAGGCACATAGAGTATACCGCAGTCGAGACCTGCCGATTGCAACTTAATTGCTTGTCCTAATTGCTGTTGTTGACGTCCCACGCTGTGTTGATGAAATTGTGAGCTAAACTCGCCGCATAGAAAGGGCCCGGCAGGCAACAAGCTCTTTAATCCTCACTCCGCCTCATATCACAAAATTGCAGTTACTTAATTTGAGCTAACGCGCTTTTGAGTTGTCCCATTTAGCAGAAGCAGCAGCAGCAGCAACAACAACAACAACAACAACAACAACATACCAACCACAACACATCGTCATCCTCGTCACCGTCATCGTTGTCTTTCCTTGTTTATCCATGCCATTAGATAAGCTGCCAAAGACAAACAGCCAGCGGCGACTTTCCTGTTCAGCAGCTTGCCAAACTTGTTTGGGCCAAGTCAGTTAGCCAGTTGTCAATACTCGTAGCTAGCTGAAATGCAATCTCTGCACAGTCGTTGCCAATATCCGGGTGTATTTGGCCATACTCGTATATTTGTCGTCTGCTTCTTAATTGAATGACTTTTAATCCTTTTCGCATTGCGTTTGACGTTAGTTGCCTGCGTTCCACTTGGCCGCATCCCATTGGCATCCTTCGGCAACGTTCCCAACTCCAAACTTGAACTTTAGTTAGCCAACAGTCGCATTAGCGCATTGCGGCTTATTGCCTACGGCCGCAGAATGATTCTGTTTGTTGTCGTTGTTGATGTTGTTGTTGTTGGCTGTTTGTCGTCGTCGTCTGCCAGGCAGGCACATTGAATTACATTTTATTATATATGGTACGACATTTATGTGCAAATATTTTATCATTCTAACTTGGCTAGGCTGCCATTCAATTGAGCCAAACAAAGAGCCGCCGAACCGTAAACAACAACAAATTATTGCCAGCTTTACACACTGTTACCAATTCCATATAAAATATACTTTAAGATTACTGCTTAGCGGCCTTAACCGTTTAACTGATTCTTAAATTAAACGAGTTTTGTAAAAGAATGGCTAATTCTTCATTTTTTCGAAGATTTTTTATATAAAAAGTTGGCAACTCAATTAAGTCCAAATATCTTTGTATGTTTGGTTAAATATTTCTGATGTCTTTTGTTGTTGGAGATACAATTGTTCGTCCTAACCCAGTTAACCTTTTAACCATTGAGTATCCCATATCTATAGCATATTATAATTAAAATGTATATAAGAAAATAGAACTACAAGGATGCGATTGTGAAGGATTAATACATTAAAATAGAACTAGGAGAATGCGATTGTGACGTTTAAAATGGGTTTCATTTGAATTATATATAACTTGTGAAGCCCATAAGCGTAGAAAGGATCGAAATAATTAAACCATGGAGAACATTTAAGTATTTAACGAGATGCGATAGAAAAAGTTATAGGAATTCTAACAAAACCCATAATAGGACTCATGAATAAACAAGTAAGAATGCTATAGTCGAATATACCCGACTAGGAAACTCCCTGTACCCAGTTCTAGAACTTCCAATCGCATTTTCGTCCACTTACACACATGCTCAAAGCCGCACACACACGAGCCATTGCGTAAGTGAAGGCTGTACTTCTTCCGCCCTTGCTGCAGCACTGAATCTTCTATCGTCAATAACTTCCGTGTTTATTATCCGATCGACTTGAAATTTTGCGAAATTCGCGAAATCTCAAAGCTATATCTATATCAAATTTGAAATAAACTTAACCTGCGCCCGCCATACACAAACCTACATTTGAAATTTGGTGTCTCTAGCTCTTATAGTTGCTGAGATCGACGCTTTTATACATACGGACAGACAGACAGACGGACATTTGCGCAGATCCAATACCCCCTATTTATTCATTTTATGGGTACAGGGAGTAAAAAGAGAAAAGAAAAGAAAGAAAAGAGAAAGATATTAAATAACTTTTGTACCACTATGCGTAGAGCGCGGTTTCATGTGAAAGTTCAAAGTCCAATGTTTGGCTAGTGAAAATGTGTTTCAAGTGGATTATTATGTAGATTTTTGATGTGTGGGTGGGTGTATGTGGGGGTTACTTCATGTCTCCCCCGCTCTCAGCCTCTGCCCCTCTTATGCTTGACTTTCAATTGTTACAATTGATTTTAATGGCCGCCCCAAAAATCAATGAAAACGATTGCGCATTTTGCTTGGTGCGATTGATTCACTTGGAAATAGAGCTTGAAATTTGTTGTAGTTTTTGGAAATGTTGTTGAATTTGATTGGTTTTAATTAGACTGATTGAATTTGGCAGCAAACCAAGAATCGAAATCAAATAAAGAAAACGTGTGTTTGTGAAAATCGCGTGACTCGCACAAATTTTTAGCTGGTCAGGCAGCAACTGACAAATATGTTTGCGCAAACACAAAAGGCAAAAGTCTAACTCATTTTTCAGGACATGTGGGGACTCTTTGCAGGATATGCGTGACAGGACTGGCCTGAGGCCAATTAGGCCTGCCAGCGAGCAGGCATAAAACATAT
The DNA here is from genome assembly GCA_037075165.1 of Hirtodrosophila histrioides. Lineage (NCBI taxonomy): Eukaryota > Metazoa > Arthropoda > Insecta > Diptera > Drosophilidae > Hirtodrosophila > Hirtodrosophila histrioides. The sequence continues at coordinate 8,432,965 of JBAMCL010000390.1, read as the reverse complement.
ATTTGCATGTTCAGTTTTGGCCAACTGCTAATTAAATAAATGATTCTCGACATTTTTGTCAAACCCTTTGCAGCCCGCTGCCATCGAGGATTTGCGCAAATGGACATCCAGCGAGGCGCTCGGTGATGTCACCGTCACGCCCGATTGCATGCACCATGTGGATACCTCCATCTGTACATCCATGGTCATTGGTGATAACGGCGTTTTAACGCCCGCACTCTCTCCGTCCGTGCTGTCCGCCGATGCCGCCGATGCGCTCTACGCGCTCAACATTAGCCAAACGGCGGACAGTGCCCATCAGCATCATCATCATCATCAGCTTCATCAACAGCAGCTTCTGCTGCCAAACGATATCAATAAAGATGTGCCTTTGAATCATCGACTGCCTTCACCCGAGGAACAAACCAAAATAATTGCCTTAAAGTAAGTACAACTATGAATTCTAGTCAGTTAGTCATTCCAACTAAGCCGCGATACCGAAATCCCCGACCCAATTTTCCAGTCTAGCAAGCACTGTATCTGCCTTGCATACAGTTCGACAGCCACTGCTGCATTTAGTGTCACAGTTTGACATTCACTGGCCAGTGGTTGTGTGCACTCACCCAGCCTAGCAAATTTTCATATGCTAATTCTATTTAAAACTTCCATTTTTATTGGCTTTTCATGTAAATTTCCACAGAGTTTTTTTTTGTGTTTGTTTGTTTTGTTTGCCAGTGGCAGCATATAAAAACAACCCGATATTGTCTTTTAATGCTCTTTGTACATTGGGTCCTTTAACTATCTAACTAACTACTATTTTATGCCTAAAATAAGTTTTGCAAAGTTCGCGTGTAGAAGTAATCATAAAGAAACCAAGTAATTCATAGATATTTCTTAAACTTTTTCCACCAATTTAATATTGTTTTGAATTTGTACACTGATTTGTGTCATGAAAAAGTACATTTTTTGAGATTTATGTAAGCTTTCCTGGTTTTTATTGAAGAAATTAGAATGACATATCAATTTACATGTATGTAAATAACCTTGCGGTTCTCTTCCCTTTAATAATATTTTGATTAACTTTGGTGGAAATACAGTTTCTTTTATGCTTCTAATAAATAAGTTAAGACGGCACGGATCTATTCCCTAAAATCCGGTTTACAATACTTTATATTTACGTGCACGATTACACTACTGACGTCATCTAGTTTTTTTTTTTGTTTAAAATATTTATACTATGTTTCCGAAGGAAAATAGTATATTGGGTTTGCGAAATGTCCCAAACTTTGTACACATGTTGGTGTATATCCTCAATTTATAAAGTGTAAAGATCGCTTTATCGTTTTTATATAGTTTTCCAAGTGTGTAAAGTTTTCCAACAAATTTTAAGATGGGCTCCAGTTCCATATTTCTGGTCAGAGCAACCAAACTTTGTACACATGTTGGTGTATATCCTCAATTTATATAGTGTCAAGATCGCTTTATCGTTTTTATATAGTTTTCCAAGTGTGTAAAATTTTCTAACAAATTTTAATATGGGCTCCGGTTCCATATTTCTGGTCAGACTTGTAACTGTTCTTTGACCAGTGTTGTAAAGTTGTTTCTAATGAGCTCAGTCAGTTCTTGAAAAAATGCGCATTATTGTAACGCACAACTTTTTGCGCTGTTAACACTAAAGAAACACACCTCAAATTCTTTGCGCTATCATAAAATATAGCCTCTTCACAGTTGATGTAAAAAACTTATAAGAAAATATTACATGTAAATATTAGATAGTGTGAACAGACGTTAAGTATCTACAAATAGAAACACTTCCTTTGTTTTTTTCCAAAACCCGACTGTTTGACTATGCTGTATTGTATACCCTAGGAGTAGTTTCATTCATAAGGGTATTTTAACGACGACGTGCCGTTAAAAGCGCCTCTTTCTAGTCTTTTTTTGAACCAATGTTTGGCCCTTTGAGTGTAATGTTGCGGGCATTGCGACGCAATCAGAAACCACAGCGTAAAAAAGCTAAATAAATTAATTGAATTGCGTATTACGTAAATTTACAATGTGGCCACACAATTATGCAAGTGTCGCCATCCTCCACGCCCCCGCCGTCTGCCCCTGCTCGCATCCCGTACGCCCCTTGGCGGCCATGGCTCATTTGTTTAATGCGCCAGCCCCAAAATGGAACAGCAAGCAAACAAACAAACAAACGGACAGATAGACAGACAGACAGACAGAAAAACATTGTTAACGCTTCGTTGATTTAAAGCGCAAATGTTTGGCTTGCATTTAAGCGTAGAAATACCAGAAAGTGCACTTTAAAGCTGACCTTTGTGGGCAAGTCAGCTCGAGGGAGTAACCTAAATCGATTATAATCTAATATGCCTATCCCCCCACCCATTCGCCATTTCGCAGATACCCCGCCGAAGTGATTTCGGTGAACACATCCGGCAAGCATTTCCAGCGAATGTGCGCCGCACGCAAATCCACGACAGGATGCTATGCCGGCGGCGCTGGCAGCGCCACGCCCAGCAGCGGCAGCCCCGAGGATAACCAGGCGGAGGCCAATAATCTGGACGACAATGTCCAGACGGTCAGTCGGCGCTCGAGGTCCCGCAAGGTGCGGGGCAAGCGCCGGAATACCATTGCTGGCATTGACCAAAAGGAGATACAGGATGCGGCCAATGGGTATGTACAGATTAGAGTTGGATCTAAGACTATCTTAGCTCTCAATATGAGTATTTTCCACTATATTTTTAACACTTTTCGCATAGAAGTTCTCACTGCAGTGGCTCTCAAACTGTACATAAAAACATACTGAGACCTCATATACAATACATATATGATCATTTCCCTTATATGAACTGTATCAATTGCATTTTTCTATATGAAATTATTGTGAAACTCAAAAATTATATACATAGCTGCAAAATTTGTTATGCTGTTTTAGTATTTATTCGGTTAAAATATATATAATATATTTGTTTTTTGTTTTTCAAAATTATACTTTTTAGACATTTATCGAAAACTGTACAGATTTTCGTGCCTTGTTGTGATTTCTTTGTATTATGTATTATGTAATTAACTCTTTATTGTTTGCCAAGTTAGCAGCTGCACACAAAGCATGCCCGAAAAACTAAATGAAATCCAAAAATTCTTAAAACTGAATGTTGTACAAAAAGCCTATAATTGTAAATAATCAAGTTAATTGCTGTTTATGTTTGCATATATAGTTTACGATTTTGTATAGATCGTTTGCCAGCAACATCATATATTTTTTTCAGCAAAGCTAATTGAAATTTCAACAGCGAAAATAATTATGCAAAATTGTGAAACGCCAATAAAATTAAAATAAAAAACAGCCTAACAAATTACTCAAACTTTAAAGACATAAGAAATCAACACATACACTCACACACACATACATACATACATAAACTCACACACGTCAATACATGTTACCATACATCATAGAACTCATTCATATCCAAGACATTCACCTCGTGCACTCAGCGAAGCCACAAACCACCCACACATTGCCTTTCAGCCTGGCAACATGTTGCCCAGCAACATTTGAGTCCCACTCTACTCCGCTCTGCCAGCTGCGCATCAACAGCATAAATCAGGCGAGGAGCTGCGTGCTCTTTGTAGGATTTGCCAAACAGTCAAAAACCAACAACAACAACAACAACTAGAACCACAACTTGGCATTCTGTTTTTTTTTTTTCGTACTTCTTCTGTGCATTTGTCTGACGCCTTTTGCTTAAAAGTTTCATAAATCTTATTTGTTTTGTTGGCGTCGTCTGCCCACAAATCCGACCAACGACTGCGACGTTGTCGTCATTCCATTTGACTGCGTTTTATATGCAACATGAGACTGCACAAAAACACACACACACACACGTACTTATGTATATATACATATATATTGTGCCAATGCTGTTCAATATTTGTGCGATCAGCACTAAAAATGCAAAGCAGGCCAAATTTAACTGAACCCAATTGCTCGTCAAACTGTAAGCGATTTGTATAATACGAGGGCGGTTCTAAAAGTTGATCAAACAGTAGCACCTTTTATACCACAAAAATGACTATATTTCAAAGAATTGTCAGCCTTAACATAATAATCATTGTGATTTATTCACTATGCCTGTTTTTAATAGATAAAATACCATTAAATGTGCTGAACCCGTCAAAGCCAGTCCTATTTGTGCTTTTAAGTAATATTATAAGGAAAAGCTCTTATATTAAACCATATTAAAAAGAATATTAGCTATGATTCTTCAAGAAACAACCTCTTCTATAGCTTAGTCAACCCCGTTGCATTAATTCAAATTCAAATTAAATTCATGACTCAATTTTGTAGACTTATCAACCTAGTTCCTAAAATCTTTCAACTAAAGCAAATTGGCAAGAATTTCCGATATAGTCAGCTATAATACTTCGAAAACTAACTCTTTGGAACTCAAATATGTACTATATTATATTTGATATTAGAGATATCTTCATATTATAGAAAACGACTTAAGTTGATATCAATTTGAAGAAAAGTCAACCTTAGTTTCATAATATTTTATTCACTATTCAATTAGGTGTTTTCAACTTACTGAAATGACTTTTGCTGAAATCAACTTTAATTCTTGTAGAACCAACCTCGTAATAATCAAATCAAATACATTTGTTTGCACTGCATATAGGAAATGTTTTCGTATATTGGCTGACCTGCTTCTAAATTCCCTTTGCAAAATAATGAAATTGTAGATTTTTGGTTCTAGAACTGAATGAAAAGCGTCGCTTATCGGCTGAGTGTAAGTGTTGCACATGGCTGTGTGTGTGTGTGTGTGTGTGTGTGTGGACTCCCCTCTAGCGCCACTGCTGTCTGTAAGTGCATGCCACAGAGCAGCAGCTGCCCCACAAAACTTCTGCTGGGGCATTCAAAAATGTTGATGTTGTAATCGCCTGTAATAATCAACAGAAAGCAGAGCAGAAAAACAAAATGTTTGCTTGAAAATTAAACTTTGAACTGTGCCATTAATTAATCTATATTTTCTCTGCGTATTTTCTATGTGTGTATCTCAATCTCTTACTCACTCTCCCTGTGTGTGTGCGTGTGTGTATCTGTGCATTTTTGATTATGTATCTGAAATTAACCAGAAACAGAAACAGAATCCGAAACAAACAAATTCAATAAGAGCATCTTTTGGGCCCCAACTCACAATAATTTGTATAGAAATATTGGCAAATTCTCCTTCCCCCTCTCTCTCTCTCTATCTCTGTTGCTGTCTCTGTCTATCTTCCTCTCCAGCGTAATCTCTAACAGAAATCGCACACATCTTCATCAAACCTTACAAATTTGCTAACCAAATACCAAACATATATATATTTTCTTTTTTATGTTTCCCAACAACAACAACCACAACTACAACAACAACATCAACAACCACAAAACAATTCAACAACAAACAAAAAACATATTTTCAAATCCACAACAGCAATGCGGAGTCCAAGAATGCATCGAATGCCACATCGCCAGCGCCAGCGGCGACTGTGGATGCCACGAAGAAGTCCAAGAAGTTTGGACGCAGCAAGTCGAGCGACATCTTAAAAAAGGAATCTGTTGCCTTGCCCTACGACAAGGGGAAGAGCACGCTGACTCGACTGAACTCGCTGAAGCAGTGGGGCAGGAACCGCTTCAAGTTCATGCAGCGCAATGGGGAGCTGAGCGGCGTTGGGGAGGCGAGAGACCAGCTGGATACCAGTGGCTGCAGTTCACAGAACAGCTCCACCGAGAAGCCGGAGCCGAGCAGCCTCTGCTCAATGCCAGCCCCTGGCAGCGGCGCCGCCGGCGGCCACAAATCGAAGCGCGAACGCGAAGTGGCCCGAGATATTGACGATGAGTGCGTGGTGCATGATCTGATTGCGCAGAAGAGTGAATCTCGGTTTTCGCACGAACGAAAACCCTCGTATTCCTCCTCGGAGAAGAGCATGAGCGTCTCCAGCAGCGGCCAGCTGCGCGGCAAGCTGCAGCTATCCTCGCTGGCGGCGGCTCATGTCAAGATGCGTGAGACGGCTACGTTGAACAGGCAGCGGCGCAATGGATTGCATCGGCTTGATGCGGCCGGCAAGGAGGAGCAGCCGCACTCATCTAGCGGCAACTGGAGCGCCAGCTCGGAATCGGGACGCGCCTCCATTGGCAGCGAGATAACCATGCAGCCGAAGTCGAGCGCCTCGAACACCTCGCTGAATGTGTCCAGCTTCCAGCCGTGCAGCAGCAGCGGACCGCCGTCGTCGATGCTGAGCCGTCGGCGCTTTCTCAACACATCCGCCTCAAGCAGCGTGACCAGTGAGGGCACCACCACGCCGGATCTGCAGACCGATGCGGGCGCCTATCCCAATCATCTGGACGATGAGACCAGCTCGGCCTACAGCTGCGATACGGAGGGCTATTACACCTCGTTCCATATGGACAGCGGACTGCGCACGCTGAAGGAGGAGGAGCCGCCGATGACGCCGCTGCAGCAGAGCCTGCATACCAGCAGCTACTCCTTTGGCAGCCAGTCTAACCAGACGGTGCTCAATGCGGAGAACGAGTATGAGTTGTACGGACGAGGCTCCACATCCACCACTACCAGCTCGGCGGGCACGGTGTGCACCACGTTGATGAACGCCGCCGCCTGCACCGGACCGGATGTGCCCGAACGCAGTAGCTCACTGGGCAAGCACAGCCAGAGCCACAGCAATAGCGCCAGCAGCAGCACCCTGGAGCGCAGCTACAGCAGCAGCACCATTGGCAGCACCTTGGAACGCACCGGCACCATCAAACGGAATGTAAAGCTGACCACCAAGTCGGAGGATTCAGTGCTGCTGCAGCAGCAGCAACTGACAGAGGAGGAGCAGCTGATGCAGCAACGCACGGCGCTGCCCTTGCCCGCCGATTTGGAGTACTCGGAGTGCTCGGATCTGGAGGGCGTGGAGCGCATCGAGCGCATCAAGCAGAAGACGGCACTTAATGCGAAGCGCATACCCTCCATGTGCATCATAACGCCCACAACCAGCGATGATGATGAGCTGCAGTCCCAGGCGGATGCGGATCGGACGTTGACCAGTCTGCAGCTGGATGTTGACACCACCGAGTCGGATGTGCCGGCGGAGCAGTTGACGCCCACGAACAGCAAGGACTACAACCTCAATGAGCTTAAGCAGACGCCAACGAAAGCTCTCGGCAGCATGCTTGATAAGCTCCGGGTGGTGCTGCCCGCCATTAAGCGTGCACCGGGCAAAAGCTCGCCCGTAAAGCCCGCCTCGGCGAGTGCCGTCAATGATGATAAGCTTTACGACCTGGCCGGCGAGTACGTTACCATTGCTGACATTAGCAACAACAACAACAACAAGAACCATATTCGCGGCAAAACGCAACCAGCGGCTGGCAGCAGTCTCGCCATCTACTATTCCAATGACATACATCGCAGGGGGGTGGCAGCAAAGTCGGCGCCCGAGCAGGGACCGAACAACCCCTCGGAGTATGTGTCGCTCAACGAGCTGCCACAGCATTTGCGGCGGCATGCAACGAGCGAGCGAGAGAGCGAGGCTTGCGCACAGCGCACAGAGCTGCCACAGCTGCCAGCTGCCGGCCAACAGTCGCATTCACAGCCGCCGCGCGGCGGGGTGGAGGGCTGCAACAGTGTGCCCATGTATGCGGAGATCAGCGAGTTGCGCGAGGAAAAGTCGCTCATCTCGCCGAGCGGCGCTCAGCGTCGTGTCCGCACGAATGCCGAGGGGCGCATCATATACGATTCGGATAGCCTGAAACGACGCAAGGGAGCGCACACCACCTTCGCACCTGGGCCGTATGTGAAGGAAACCGAAAGTGCCCTGCTCAGTGCAACACGAGACGCGACGGGCGAAAGTGCAACATCAGGAGGAACAGCGGCAGCAGCGGCAACCCAAACAAAGAGCGCCAAATTATTGCTTTTAAACGGCGGCATTGCGGCCAATCGTAAGGTGGCCAATGTGCGTCCAATAGTATCCAAGTCGCCGCTCAGCAAGACCCCCACCATGGCTGCCTATCAGCCGGCCAGCTATCAGGATCAGAAGCAACTGCTGGCCAACAATACGAATCCCTTCTATGAGACAATTTCAACGCCCGTTGCCCCAAGTAGCATGATGCCCTCGCCATCATCCAAATCCAATTCGTCTACTGGCTCAACGGCCACAAATTCATCATCCTCGACAAGCACAACGGCGTCGGCCAATTCTGGCGAAGAAGGTAAGACTGTGAATACCACACAACAACTACAAGTACAAAAACAAATGCAACAAGACCAACAACAGCAACAACAATCCAATGTTAGTTGCAATTTCGCTTGCGATTATAATGTTAATAATAATAATGTTTCTGCTTTGGCGCACCACCCAACAAACATGCCATGCAACAAACCCAGCAACCCCCAATCCAATGCTATTGTAAATAACACGCTACTACACTCTACTAGCACAACAACAACAACAACAACAAAACAAACAACAACAACAACTATTAACAACAACAACAACAGCAAGACAAATTTGTTGCTGAGCAAGTCAAAATTCGCATCAATGGGCAGCATTTCAAGTGTACATTCGAACCCCCCCAAAGATTGTGAGTCGAAAGTGAGGGTTGCTACAACTGCCTCTGCCTCTGCCTCAGCCTCAGCCTCAGCTGCCGTGACAACTAACCCCCAATTCAGCCCCAATGGAGCGCCAGCACCACCCCTGCCGCCTCGAACGAAAGTAAATGGCACTGGAGCTGTGGCAGCGACAGCAGCAGCTGCTACACCCTCTAATGCATTACACGTTTCAGCTTTGCCCCCGCCCCTGTCTCTGTCTCTGCCACCTGCCCCCACTTTATCGATTGACCCAATTGCTGCAGCGCAGTTTTCCATTTCGAATGCAATTGCAAGCAATGGGAAAACTCGCACTGGCGCTCTCAAGCGCAACAACAGCTATAGGCTGGCCAACGATGAGCTGAAGCTGGAAATGAATAAGGAGAACTGTCTAATGAGCCTGGGTGCAGCCTGCAGTGCATTGCCCCCCCTGCAGCATGCAACAAGTTCGCTCAAGCTGCGCAATTTGAGCAACCTGCAATTGCAATCCAACTCTCCTGCTGGCAGCAGCAGTGGGGAGCGTAAGATAGCCAAGTCCTTTGAGCGACTGGTCGATGAGTTTTCGCTATCGACAACTTGCATTGACTCCTCCTATTTGAAGAACAAATCGCTTGAGAACTTTGATGACTCACCCGGTCTGCTCAATGGCAGCGCCGAGTCGGGGGTAGAGCCAGAACAGCCAGACAATGACTCTGCCAGCGAGTCGGAGGAGGATGATGAGAGCACTCTGCCCATGCAGGTGCCGTCCACACCTCATAGATACCACAAGTCCTTCGTGGAAAGCGTCCTGCTGCGCCCCTTTAAAATCATTCTGCCCAATGAGGACAACGGCGCGCGTCGCCAGCGCATTTTGCAAAAGTTTGAAGTAACGGAAATCTGGTAAAAGACCATGCAACTAATGGCTCAAACTTAACCATTAACTTGTGTTTAACTTGACCTTTTGATAATAATAGCAGCTGCCTGCAGCTTTAACCCCTTCCTTTCCATGCCCTGTCTTGCCTTTCCTTGTCTTGTCGCACGTTGTCAAGTGGGCTCCTTGAGCAAACACTACACAGTAATTGTCAATCTTGTAAGGCATACAGCCAGCCTATTCGAGGCTACATCCTTCTCTTATGCTAGTCTCTCCATAGTCCATAGTCCCATTGGGCTCTGAACACAACTCCGGCTTTGTCCCGCGCGTGTTCAATGGGCTAGTGTTTGCCCGCAGCGAGTTTCCCATAGACACAGCCCCCCTGTCTGGGCACAGGTTCAATGCCCAACCAAGGCTACTACTACCTTAGCTACTGTGTATACTACCTTTCGGAGCTGTAACATTATAATTCATATTTATACTTAATGCATAAGCAACCTTTTGACTTTATTCATTTGACTAAACTAGTAATTGAATTGAATTTTAAGTGCATTTTCTATGAATTGGAAGTATACATTGATCATTTGAGAAAGCTCCTGAAGAATTATCCATTTATTACTTAATTAAATTCCTTCTTTTGTTAGTATTTGTAACTAATCCAGAGTGAAATCAACTTCCAATGCAAATCACTTAATTATCTTGAATAAAATAACTTTTAATTCAATTCACTTTTTTGTTTGTTGAATTGATAAATTCAATATTAGGTACTGCTTCTCAGATTCCTTCAAAAATATATTATTCCTATGCAGCTCTGCTAGGTTTACACGATTCACGATATGTTCAGTCGCAGCCAACTTAACAATAACACCTGATATTAGCCAGTGCTGCCAGATCGCTGAAAAACAACTGAAATTACAGAAGTGGAAGGCTGAAATAGTAAATTTATATAAAATGCAGATAATTTACATATAATAAATCCTTCTCTGTACACTTGAAATGCTAGCAACTAAAATGATTGTGTAAACATTTAACTAACTTTTGTTATTAACGTTCGGTTGTTATAATAATCCGGCAGCCAATGTTGCCAAACTACACAAATTGTTTTTTTGTGGGTTTTCCCGTTTTAAATGCAAATAATTTTTGTAAAATTTTTATTTGTTCAACTAACTGTTTTAACCAAAACATTTAATTAAGTGTTATGTGTATGTACTTATGTTTTTGTCAAATTTTTTACTGTAACTAATTATAATATTTAAGTTTTTTAACAAACAATAACGACAACAACACATGTGTATTGTAAATTCTGTAAAGTTTTTTGCACCGTTTATGTTTTGTTAATGTTTTCCAATTGAATGGAAACCCAATATCACCCTAACTATTAAGTATTAATTATACAACAAATTATGACGCTAATTTTTGAAACCATTTGATTTGATTTGTTTATTTAATTTAATTGACAAGCGTGCAAAAAACTTCTATTGCAAAATTTATGTTGTATATGTATGTGTGTATATTGTAGTAGTAGTTTTTTGCACCTCGCCCAACTAACTAACGAACATATAACAGTCAGTTAACGAGTATATATGGGGCCAAAGTAGTTTGAAAAGTTAGCGCCTAGTTTGAAAATGATAAAAGCCCAATTAACAATTAAGTTATTGCCTGTGTAGAGTACTTAAGTTCAATCACATTCCATAAAACGCCACCGATCGTAAGTAATGTAATGAAAATAAATTGAAATTGAATAAGAAAGAAAACCAAAATAAACACGCATCAAATCATTGGCATTGTATATATACATACATATATCATAAAACCAACAATCAAGAATTACCACCCACTCCATAACATGGGCTTCCATAAACACTGCACCTTCCCCCCAACCCACCAACATCCAGCACCCAGCACCATTCATAATTGGGCACACACAAGCACCCAACGCATTCAAAGCACCATGTATATAACATACACACTCCTCGGGCGGGGTGACAGGCAGGTAAACCGGTCAGCCGATCTCTGCAGGTACGTACGGTACTTCTAGCTTGACTGCATCTTTAATTGAGTTTTCCTTTTTTGGTAACCGCACTTTAAATTGCCCACTAAAACTGTTAAGGAATGGATATTGAATTGTCTGAGCGCTCAACTAATCAAGGATGCTTTATTCTTTTTCTGCAGGGTATCAACGTTTCTCTAATATCTATGAGCAAGTGCAGCCAGCACAGTTGAACACACAGATGCCAACAGATGCCACGCCCTTTCAGCGCACGGCGCCCATTTACTGGACGCTGCAGAACCGACGCAGCCAGTCGAAACCGTTGCCCAGCGGCAATGTTACCTGTCGGGATGATCTGTATGCCACGCCCATACGGCGTGCCGATCGTGTGGCACGTGCTGCCGCCGCCGTCGCCGCCGGCACAGTTGGAGGTGGCAATGGCAATGGCACTTCAACCGATGGCAGAAGCAACATATCACCCATTGTGCCAAGGAATAGCAGCGGCAACTTTCTGACCTCAACGCCCACGCGAACAGAGGCCAGCGCCTCGGAGAATGTGCCGCCCATGAAGCAGCCGGCACGCAATTGGAACGACAACTCGCCAGAGCGGCTGAATACATGTGCGGATCGCATTGGCCAGAGCAAGACGACGCTGCTGGACTTCAAGAAGCTGCTGCTAGCCAAATCTGCCAAGACGAGCCCCGTGCAGCGCAAAGTGTCCGCCGTGGAGCTGCTCAAGAAGTCAACGGCTCCGGCGGCTGCCAAAGCGACGGCCACAAGCCAAAAGCCAGGCACTGCGACGCCTGGTGCGTCCAAGCCAACGCTTAACTCCAGCCTAAAGCTGCTCGATCTGAGCGGCTCGCCAAAGACCTTTGCCAATCGCAGAATGTTGCGCCAGGGCCAGTTTGGCTCCCCTTCTAAGACTTTTGCGCCAAAGATGCGCGGTCCCAGCGCTGCCGTTGCATCAGTTGTGCCACGCACGGACATCATGTCCTCCACAATACCAGAGGCCAACAGCGAGGAGGATCACTCCAACAACAGTGGCAGCTCGCGCGCAAGCTCCGAGGCAGGTGAAACAACAACACGAACTGTCGCCAGCACTAGCCCCAATTCCGCTCCTCTCTCCAGTTTTGATCTGAAGCGGAACTTCTTCCTGCAAACCGAGGAGAACAACTTTATGCGCGGTGAGCTGAAGTCCAGCTTTGGCAGGAGTGGCATTGCCGCTGTTGGAACAGCTGGCCATGCGAGTGCTCCCACATCGCTGCCCGCGTTCGAGACGGCTCTGTAGGGAAGATGGCGACAATCGCGGGTCAAACCCATCTCTGTTGTCCATAGGGTATGGCCGTTACCACATACATACATATGCATACATACTAACATATATAGATATTCCATAAGCAACATACCGATAATCGAGATAGGCAATCGCAATTGGCTTCACTCACCCCACTTCCCCACAAACAACGCTGAAATCGCATTTACTTAGGATGGAACGGATCTATGTTCCGAGTCAAGAATCGATGCTACTTTATGCAAAATTTACATTATACAGCTCTAGATATATACATACATATATATATGAACGCTATCTACAATTATACGCATTATACAATAAACTGTAACTTTATTTTTTAAATTGTGCTGCTTGTATAGACCGAGATATTTTATACACGAATCGTCAATATTTATTTGTAATTTTACGTTATTTATTGCAATTAAATAATACCTTACACGCATTTGCTCTTTATTTTGTACGTCTATTCGACTAAGAGGAAGCGCAAATAAATAAAACATTTAAAATAAACATTCAAACGCTGTTTTAATTTAACTAAATCCAACTACGGCCTACGCTGCCAGACCGACGCTTGGAGGACGACTTGTCGCCGCCATTGTCCTTACGGGGCAGCACCGGCGAACTGCCGGAGCCAATGTTACGTATAAGTAATTTAAGTCCTCGTGCCTGCGCATCACTGGCCTGGGCCACGCTGTTCGCCTCGGAGGCGATAATACAAAAGTCATCGACTATGTGTCCTGGTGGGCTAATATCAAATGGCAAAATATCGGCCAGGCTCTGTTGCTGTCGGCAGGAACTGCGACGACGAGTGCTGCTCTCGCCACTGCTCAGATTCTGTGAGCTAGATGCACTGCCAAGCTGCTGCTGTTGCTCCTGCTGTAGCTGCACAAGGCGGGTGCGCAGACGAGCATTATCGTCCTGTAGTCGCTGCATGTGTGCGGCCTCCTGCTCGGCGCGCACGAATGTCGGCTGTGGCAGACACTGGTAGACAGTGGTCAGAAAGTTGCGCAACGACAGCAGCAATGTGTCCTGCCACTGCTTTGTGAAATAGAGTGCAAATGTAGGCGACTCCTCCGCATTTTTGCAGAATGAAAAGACTGCGAAGGGAAAAAGTGAGTACCAGCAGAAGGTAAAAGATTGCAAGACTTACAGAACCAATCCTTCCATTCGCTCTGCTGCTGCAGCTCCCCGGCCAATTTGCTGAAAAACTCGGATATCTTGTCCGATTTATTATTGCTGTATGCCGTCACCAGATAGTATTTGAACAGGCTGTTTTCCAGTTTCTTGACGGCTAAAAAGCAGGTTAGGCCATCAATCGAATTAAATTAGTTTCAAAGGATGCCTTACCCACGGCATAGGTGTGATCCAACTTGCTGAACAGATTGTTGTCCAGGTGCAGCCATAGACTGCGTAGCGCTGTTAGATCGGACGCTTGCACGGCGCTGTTCAGATGGTCTATTAAACGCTCCGCTCGGAAATGCTGATCCTTTTCGTTGCGCTGCTCCACATCCAGAGTTTTCAATGTGTTTGAATATCCTCGGAACACCAGATACTCACGCAGCATGCTGTCTAAAAAAGTAACCTGTGCCATTTTTGGTACTCAGACACACTCACAACAACAAAATTAGTGTATCGCTCAGTAATTTAATGTATTTTTTAATGAAACTCAATATTTATTATTCGATTCGCCGCAAGATTCTCAAATTCGCCGTACGACTCAAAAGGTAAACAGAGTGTGAATGGTAAATTAATGCAGCGCAGAGTATATTTAAATATAAGCTGGTCACACTGGCTTATGGTAGATTTTTCTTCATAATTCTGCGATAGTAGTTGCGTAGTTTTCTGAAAGAACTCATATTGCTCGCTTTGCACGAGCGAGATATATAAAAATAAATGGTTTCATACAATTTGACACGAGATTTAGCAGTTGAAAGTTGAGGCATTTGGAATTTGAATTGAATGGCAAACAACCCTGGCTGCCAAACTATCGATAGGTATGATATAGGTAATATGAGTTGCACTCACGCTGAGCCATATCAAACTGCGACTGGTCACTTTCATTTATGTAGATTTTTTGCGTAGTTTTGTGGTTGTGATACATATTTTGATTAAAATAAAGCAATAAACAAAGCAATAAACAAAGCATTAAAACGGAATAAATGCAGCTGAAAAAGCAACATTTGAAATATGAGTCGAAAGGGAACAAAAGAACAAAATGATATTTCGCTAATCATTGGGAATCTACCGAAACGGCTACAGAACAAATTCGCTGCCAGCTGTAGCCAAACCAGCCACGCAGCAGAGGATGCTGAAAATGCGGAACCAACGCCAGCAATCTCCACAAGGCCAGGTAATCAACATAAATGAGTCACAACAAAGCGCGCAATAATTGACAACCCGTTTTGTATGTGTGTGTGTGTGTGTGTGTATCAATTGTTTTGTTTTTTCAGTTACAATTTTGAGCAAGCCGAAGGCAAATGCTAGGCATACGGTGAAAGTAAACGCACCCGTTTTGGATACCAGCGGGTGCAGCACCTTAGAGATTCAAGCTAAGGATGCGGGCATACCGGGCATTTTGCGGGTAAATGCCAGTCCAGCCGTAGCAGTCAGGCCCGTGAATGGAACGCGTAGACGCAATCGCACTCATTCTACGCGTTTGAAGGAAGCGATCTCGTTGTCACCACTGTCGCGTGTGCGTCTCACCACCGACCATCCGTCGTGGTTTCAGCAGCTGCTGACTATGCCCAATGCCAAGAGTGTTGTTCAGCTGTACGACCAGCTGATGGTGCTGCAGCAACGCAATCTAATTCTTATCGTAAGTGCCCGTAATCAAATGAATTACCCATTTCCATTTATTCCATTATTTTGATTATTTGGATTTTAGAACTGGAAGAACTTTTGTTGTTTGCGTGGGCAGCTGCAGGAAGCGTTTTGCAGTCTTCTACTGGAGCAGTTGAAATTTGTGTGCGAACACAAAGTCGATGCATTCTTTTGGAAATTGCTCTTCTACAATGTGCGCGAATATCTGAAGCGGCAGCACACGGATGTGGCTCACAACCACACGCTCCTGCTCATCGAGCAGAGTAGCAAGTTTTATCGAGCACTCTATGAAATGCTTATGGCCAAGTTCAGCTCCTCGCGCTGTGAGAGCGCCGTCAAAGTTGTCGCTCAGCGCTTACTCATCTGCTTGGGCGATTTGTCCCGCTACCGTGCCAACCATTTGCAATTGGTGGACTTCGCGGAGGCCTGCAAGTTCTACCAGCGAGCTCAAGAGCTTGTGCCAGGCAATGGAGCTCCCTACAATCAACTGGCCATTATTGCGATTTATAACGTAAGAAATTGTCAAAAGATTTCATTAATTAAGGGTCTAATTCCTGTTTCATTTGCTCTACTTACAGCACAAGCGGTTCGATGCTGTGTATTATTATATGCGCAGCCTGTTGACTTCCAATGCCATACAATCGGCCAAGGAGAGCCTACTGGACTTGTTTGATGAAATCCGACGTAAATATGAGGAAACCGAAATGAAACAATCCCCATTGCACTGTGTTGCTGGAAAGTCTAAAAAATCAAAGCAAATGCGCAGGGAAGTATGGATTTACCCAGATGGCATGAGGCGTTTGCATCGAACTGAGCTTAAGGGCAAGGTCAAGACCAAGGTAACTATTGCCGAGCTAAACCGCTACGACGAGATGCCAGCTGAAGATCTGCTACCCCGAGTAGTGTCGCTGTATCTATACCTAGTGGGAAAACTTTTTACGGCCACTGAGTAAGCTTTAAATATAAGTAAATGCAACATTGACTACAACTTTGCGCCATCCACAGCATGGAGTGCATGTACCAGCAGTTAGGAAAGCTGCAGGTGCAACTTGCTGCGGCTCTGAAGTACGACAATCTATTGTCGCGAAACAAACTTTTGAAAATGGTTGCGCTCAACGTGTTCGCATTGGAGCACAACAAGCTAAAGGGTAAGCTACAACGTTGATAAGCTTTATCATAATTATATATGTATATATTTTATAGCCGATCGTCGTGAGATGCGTTATCACAGCTTCAATTTTGCCAATTCATTTTTTGGTCTAATGCTGAGCAAGGCAAACCAATTGCTTGCCAGTCTCACGGAGGAGTCGACCGAGCTTGATTGCCACACAGATGAAGAGTATGTATTAACGAGTAAGAACGTTGCAGTCGGAAGTTACTGCGGTATGCTTTGTTCCCAGTCGATTTACGCTTTGCAAGAAATTTTAAATTAAAATCGAATTTTGTACCAAATTTGGACAGGCAGTCAGACGAACATGACATAAACTCTCTTTTCCTATGCCTCAGAGTATATAATGCTCAATTATTAAACGCTATTATCTTTGCAGATACATGCGTGTCAACACATATCTACAGTTTGTGAAAATCTATACACATTGGCTTACCATCAATGTGGACCTGTGGGAACCTGTGCGCACGGAAGAGTAAGTTCTGAGATAAAGTACCATCTATTTACTTATATAATTTGTCTGCTGTTCAGGCACTCATTCATCGACTGCTGGGGCGAGCTGCAAACCCTGTTTGATCACATTGAAATCATAAACAATAGGCTTTATGCGACAACAGATGGCAGACTAGCGAATATCGTTTTGGATGAGGACGTTGTGCTTAGCGGATTTGAACCATTGGGCCGTGATGTGGCCAGCAGAGATTGCAGCCAGCGTGGTTCTGAGCGCATACAATTTATGGAGCGCATACGTAGAATATCGCAATTCCAGGAGATCTATATACAGCATCAGGAAGCATTGCAGCTGCCGCTAAACTCCAGCTTCACCATTGAGGATTTAAATGCAGCCATGCAGGTGGCACTTAGTGACTTTGATGTGGACAGCTGTGTTACTTCCAATCCTGTGGAAAGTTCCATGTTGGAGACAAAGTTGGAAGAAGAGGACGCTCTTTGCTCTACAGATGCTAAGGGGGATGTGACCCAGTTGTGCAAGCTAAAGAAACAACTCGAGGCAAAAGCAAAAGTCAAGCAGATTTGTAACAGCAAGCTTGAGGAAATATTGAAATTGGTTGATTCCAAACTGTACATTGAGGTGCGTCCACGGTATCTGTTGCCAGACACCAACTGCTTCATCGATTGTCTGGAAGACATTGAGAAATTATCTATGGAGTTCAAGCGTTATACGCTCATTATACCGCAGACGGTGGTAAAAGAGCTGGACGGACTGTCCAAGGGCGTCAAACTGGATTCATATCGCAGCTCCAAGCAGACCCAACGGATTCATCATTTTGACGAGGTTTCAACACGTGCCAAAAAGTCACTTGAATTCATCAAATCGGCCAAAAATAATGTGAAGTAAGCTTTACACTGTTTGTTGAATCTCAAATACCTGATGATAATTTTTTTTGTGTGTTTGTTTCAGATGTGCAACCACCAAGGGCTCTGTTATCAATGCTTCGTTGTTTGCCCTTGTGGAGGAAGAGTACGCTTCTAATGATGACAAAATTCTGGCAACAGCAGTGGCTGTTTCAAAGAACACTAGCGCCGAGCAATGCAGGGGTAAGCTGATCATTCTCATTAGCCTATTAGCTGTAGACTAATTCAACTTTGTACGCTTTAGATGGCAAGTGTTTCATACGGACGGAATTAGTGCTCATCACCACCGATCGGAATCTGCGCGTTAAGGCATTAGCACGTAATCTGGCAGTAAGCGCCCTGGAGGAATTTTTGCAGTGGGCCAAGGACTGTCGCGAATCAACCTGAGCGCCAACACAGTGAGGATAGCGTTACCGTGCTGACAATTATACCAGGTTCATCCACCAGCGCATGCCTGCTGTGAAGAGCGGGCTTGTGCTTTCAATATTAACATGATTAGACATATTTGACTATGTATGGTGTGGCAACCAGCTCCAGCACACGTTAACATGAGGCGTGGGACTGCGCTGGAAGTCGGAACAAAATTAGATGCTGTTGTTCGCGTAAGGCTTTTGCCGAATCGAATTATGTGGTCGTCCTAAAATATTTGGCCAACAGACATATCAACATTTGCTTCCCAAAATTCTCCTTTTTGTTCATTTTACGTTAAATCCAAAAAAAAAAAAATTATTTAAATTAAATGGTTGTTTATCAAAAATGGTTGTTTATCGCAAAATGGTGATTTTATATTTTAGTTTCAAACAGAATCATGGGTGCCAGTGACAAATCATATAACCATTTTCTTGTAATTTTGTTGTTATTAAGAAACTGCAAATCAGATTTAAATAAAACGATGATTTTCAACAGAATTTGGTAATAGCAGGATATATTTAACTAATATAAGAAACGACGACAATCTTCAAGGCATACTATATTTCTGGTTTCAAAAGCGCAAATGGCAGACTTAAATTTAATTTCATAAACCAATCGGAATGATTGTCGATCTTAAAGGGAGATTATACTGCTCCCGACAGGTTTTCTAAAATGTATGCCAAAGAATTATTCCTAAAGATACAGTCCACATATTTTGATGCATCGCACACATAATTTTGTTTAAATTTAGTTTATTGAAAACTAATTAAAATGTGTACATTTAGTTATTTTTTGCTTTGCATTTGTACCTAAAATATACTCTCTTTGATGTAGAAATATAAAAACTATGTGTTATACATGTATGCAAATCTAACAATCACATTCGATTTAAATCTAACTTTAAAAGCGAAATAACAAAACAAATTGCAGTTGATAGACTATATAAACAACAACAACAACAGCAGCACAGCGATTAATTTTTGTGGCATTTGATGCACAATTAAAAATTGATTCAGTGATTTTTCAAATCAAATATTTCACGCAGTAAAGGTTCCACCTGGGAAGGGTTCACATTCAGATAAACATTGATTATGAATTTGTTCAGACGCTCTACATCCGAAATCTTTTGTATTAATCGAATAAACGCGTTCTTGGCTTCACAGCCGGGATAAACGCTCTCCAGATATCTTCGCAGAAGATAATAGTAGGAATTCTGTAAAGAAGAGTATTTGAATAATGAGATCACATTGCTTGCCCTAAGGTCTTATGTAGTTATTAACCTGGTCCAACCTAATGGCGTCCTTGTGAATAACTCGCGAACGGGCCGGCGTGAAAAGCACAATGGCACACATTATGAGAATAATATTCTCGTCCATGCGCCATTTCTCATCAAAGGTTGAAATGAACTTTTTATGCTCTTCGTAGACGTTACCTTTGGCAAACTTTAGTAGATCGACGCGTATATTCGCCATATTCTCTTTGGTGTGCACCTGCAAAACGTTTATCTGAGATCCATGTATCATATACTCGTACAAATGTGTCCTACCTTCCAAGCACCTCGATCGTTGTCGTATATAATCGCTGAACGCATTATCATCATTTCGGTACAGCCACCTTTGAGCAATGCCACCTGATCCTCTTGGCACATGTCACGGAATGCACTGATCTTCTTGGCCATCTTAATAAGACGCTTAATTGCCACCGCCGTCAGATTGATGAGCTGCAAAAGCTTTGGACTTTGTCGTGCATCGTCAGGCTGTGGGTCAAGCGTAGTGAAAAAAGTGTATGATAGTATTTATTATCGCATTACACGCATATGTCTATTGGGTATGATTCAATAATAATATTAATGAGGGGCAGCGCTTATCAGGGTGCTGCACACCTGCGAGCTCCACATTTTTCGAAATGTATCAGTTTTCCTAATTAACAGCACAAAATGTGCTAATTGAGTCGGAACACCGGCAGTAAACAGTCAATTCAATGGTCATAAAGGCTGCCAGCCAAAACAAATTTGTTGCTGCTCCAACCACTGGGAAATTATTATGCGCGCCTGCTATTGTCGGTGATAGTACCGCTGTTGATAGAGACTGATAAAGCCATCAATGGTGTTGGATTCAACTACATTTGGTGTGTGCTGCTGTTATCATTGTGCGTCTGGTCTGGCCAATGCCAACATCAACACCTGTCGTGACACTATTTAATGCTATTTGTTTATATTGAGTAGGAAATGTGTGCTGGGCACACAGAAACAGTGTGGTGCACTGACTCATGCGCCAGGTGGTAGCTGTCTATCGCCTTTGAAAGCGCGAGATTAGATAAGCGTTATGCAGGTTGGGTGTAAATTTGACTTTTGCTAAAGGGGAAATGGGTGTTCACCTTAATACGCTCGTCGTTCATCATCAAGGCACTAAGATCTTCATCAACGGGATCGTAGAGAGCCTCACTGGCCATTCGCAACTCGCGCAGTTTCATCTGCTCGGCCTCGTTCAGGTCGCGCTCCATGAACATGCTCGAGGGTGCGCAAATGGGTTGTTGATGCTGTAAATGCTGCTGGTTGGATGGTTTGCAGCCATTGTACGACTGGTTCTGGCTGTAGGATGATGGCATGCCGCCAGCAGCATGATACATTTCCTCTTTAATGCGAGAGCCGGCTGCCTGCAAACTGTTGAAAGACTGATACTCAAGGCGTATTACTTCAGAGAGCACAGACTCTATCGAATTGATGCTGAGGTTCCCATCCATGCTGTGCTCATCAGTGTAGGTGGCTTGCATGAAACTTTTCACATCGCAATCAGGTGAATTGGCTATGTAGGGCAAGGAATTGCTTCCCGATGTGCTGGGCTGCTCATCCGGTATGTGGTTCGTTCTGGGCGATTGGTAGTGCAAGTCAATGGGTACATTGTTGGCTGGGCTTGCTATGCTGCTTAGGGGCGAGGTTACCATAGTGTCCACCGTGTTTACACTGCTAATGCTGTTTCCTGATGGACTGCCGTGTAGCATTGATTGTATGACAGTGTCAACGCGAACATTCTGCGGTTGCTTGTCGCACTGATCTGCCTCTGGCTGTTCGGCATCATTAGCTTCGACCGGCACTGGTTTTCGTCCATCTGTGGTCGTGTTTGTGCCATTGAAGATACGGTTTAGCATTTTAAGGGCCTCGGCAGGTGTGTTCATAAATTTGTTCATTATGTCAATGGCGTTCTCTGGCGACCTCATCAGATTCTGCATAAACTCGACTACATCTTTGGGCGAATCAACAATCTTTGAAATTATTTCAAGTCCATCCGTTGGCGAGCTCATAAACTTAGTAAATACTGTTAAAGCGTTAAATGGCGAGTTCATAATCTTACTTATGATCTTGAGAGCGTCACCTGAGCAAATTAAACATTATTAAATATAAGAATATATGTATAATTCAAATATTATTTACCTGGATAGTCGATCAAATGTGACACAAGTTTAAGCGCATCTTTTTGTGAACCAATAATCTTCTCCATAGCCGAGATAGCCTCCTTCTGGGTACGCATAACCCTGTTGATAGCCTGGGATGCTCGATCTGGATCAGCTACAATTTCATCCACTATTTTATCGGCCGTCATTAATAGTGGATTAATGTCAGTTAATCGATCAGTCGGTGGTCTGTTTGTGGTTGAGCTTGTTGGTCCCGTGGGCATGCCATTGCCATTGGTGCCACTGTCCGGCGATCCACAGCTTTGTGAATCCTGTGAGCCACCGTACATGTCCAAATTGCAGCTGCTATCAGCCACAGCACCAGCTACTTTGTTGTCATCCGCATCCGCGTCCGCATCGGATCCAGCGTGCTCCATCATTCGACGCTTGGCGCGATTGTTCTCGATCTTACGGCGCTTGATTAGCTTGTCCTCCTCGGACATGATATTCTCGCTCTTCATACCAATATCCAGGCATTTTTTCAGTCGGCACTTCTGACAAAAACGGCGGGTGACTACAGTAATCTCACAGTTCTGATTAAAAGGGCAGGTGAACTGCTTCTTGGCGAGCGCATTACGTCTGAAAAACGCTTTGCAGCTTTCGCAAGTAACAGCATTGAAATTATAACCCAATGCCTTGTCGCCGCACACGGCACAGTTCTTAGGGGGTGACATATTGCCTAGCCCTGTCTCCGCCTCCCCAGCTTTCAATTAGAATTCTGATTGATTTTTTAATTGCTCTGCTTTGTTGTGCACTGACCGCGAAAACTTCGCCAGTCTTATTTGATTCGTTTCTTTTAGCACATATATCTGCTCGGGCCCTCAAACATTTTATGTTTAATTGCACCTTATGCCCTTCATTTTCAACACGTATAAATCACAAAGTTTCGTTATCACCACATATTTTAATTAATGGGGCCCTCTTCTTCTTTATGTGTTGTATGTGTTATTATTATGCAGTGTGACCGAATATAAAAAGCAAAATATATACCATATGTGCAATTCGTGTTTGTAGATACGGCCGTGCATTCACCCTTTATGTCCACATAACATTATCGATATATCTCAGCTGTACAACATCTAATGAATGTGAATGTCAAAATATTCTCATACTTGTGACTGCCAGAAATATCAGGCAATTAGTTGTAATTTGGAAAAGTGTGCTGAAAAACCTTAAATTATATTAAAATGAATCGAGTTAAAACACGGCTGTCGAAGACCGGCGACATTATCGCGTACAGTGAGGGCGCCATTCGAAACAACATTTCTGCGGTCGAGTATTGCCGCACCTCAATGGCCGCAATCTCTGGCTGTGCTGCAGGTAAATTAATTAATTTCATATTCACTTACGGACATTAGACCTACATGTAATCCATTATTTATCACTAGGTATTTTGGGACTGAGTGGAACGCTTGGCTTCTTATTTTACTTTCTCTCGGTGTTTGTGCTCTGGATCCTTGTATTGATGAAGTCGGGCATACAGTGGCGCAAGTATTTTATTAATCGCAGAAATCTACTGACGAACCAATTCATGGGCGGCCTTTGCACCTATGTGCTCTTCTGGACATTCTTATACGGCATGGTTCACGTGTACTAAACATAAGTGCAATCCCTTCGTGCAAATAGACAAATAAACATAGCTTAAGATTCGAGTAGGCGAAATGGACAAAACGTTTGTGTTTCTATTTATAACTAGGTTTGCACGGCGGACGCAGCTGCTGCTGTTCCCGAACAGTCGCACCAAGGTGTTTTATTTACATCACAATCAAGCATTATGTTAAGAACCGTAATCTTTATGCCGTCGATCATCAGATCGTGCACTTTCAGTATTTTGTAGTTGACATTGTTAAGGCCTGTGCTGTGGTCTCTTTTCCGTGTCATTTCCTTTTGATTGAAACACTTTTGTGTGTCCCGTTTGCGATGGTGGCGATTGTGTATATGGCTGTAAAAGTAATACCGGCATTATTGGTTTATTATGGAAAGGAGAGTCATATTATTACCTAAAAGTATCGTTAACGCCAGTCTTAATATTTTGGGGACGTGTGACCTGCAATCCAGCGTCCCTGATGCGCACGTAGAATTCATCGTCCTCTAATCCCCAGCCCCAGTATTGATTCGACATGCCGTTCATTTGTTTAAAGTGCTCGCGTCGCACCAACAAGATGCCGCCGACAAAATTGTCATAGTGGTATTTTGGATGTAGTTTGGGCCCAGCAATGTGTAGCGGCCCTAACGTACTCGGATATTCGTACAGCAAATCCTGGTTAAGTGGCAGCAGATCCACGTCATGCATGGCAATATAATCGTAAACATCACTGGTAAAGTGGAATCCCACATTGATCAGTGAAGCACGATTAAATCGGTATCTATCTACTTGATTCAGTACAAATATTTGGTGTTCGACACCTTGTCGACGCAAAAACTGCGTCAAATGCGGCACAAACTGGAGCAACTCTTCGAAACGATCCCGAAAAGGCACCAACACGGCCATTTTTTGTGCCGATTGGGCGGCGAATGTTTTGGGCGTCGCATGCTCCCCGGTAGTCAGTCTACTCAACGGGTTCTTAATCGGGCATATGCAATCTAAAAAAAAACATGCCAACTTTTATTTATAGAATTCTACTGTGCCTTGCTTGTACACATTAATTGTTATTTACCTGAAGTAATCGGCATAAAGCTGAGCACTGCAATGCCGCCCAGGCAAAATGAGAGGCCGCACACGAAGAGCCAATTTATTGTTGATATGTTAGCCATTTCATATATGTTATTCTAATTCTAAATATTGAGTAAAGTATGTAACTAACTACGTCACGCCATAAGAAAATTAAAATATAGCCTTTCTGTGCAAGTGCCGCAGACCAATTTTCAGCTGATGTCGGCTGCTATTGGCGATGGCCGTTCTTACGATAACACTAACAAGACCAGTCTCCAAAAGATATCGATAGCTTTTGTATTTTAACAGATTTTTAAAATGAAATTGTCAATTTAAGAGTTTGCTTGTGGTAGGATTTCATAATAAGAAGTTTCTAACATAAAGATTTATTAATTAACTTATTTGAATATTAAATACTTACTCTAGTACCTGCTCTAGTCATTCTAGAGGACATTTGATATCCAAAGTAATAAAATTACCAATTAATTAGTAAAGGTTTTAATCTTAGGTTTAACTTTAGAACTCTGTCCAAACTAATCCGGTTGCCACGCGAATAGTATTTAGCCATGGCTTCTCATCTAAATTTAATAAGCATAATATGTTTAAAATCCCTGATTTGTACTTGGGCTAATGGCGAAAGGAAGGCTGTGCTTAAATTTCGATGTGCGGTGACCAACCAAGGGATTTACGCGGGATTCCCGTCGCAAGCCCATCTATATTTTTGATAACGCTAACAATCTTTTTTCTCGATCTAAATATTCATTGTTTTAAATTTCCCTATTTGTGCTCTGCTATTAACACGCACAGCTGTACATTTCAATAAAAGCGTTGTATTTATTTATAAGATTACAAAGAAAGCTTGCATATAAATTACGATAATTATGGAAACACAAGAGCTGTTCTTAAAAGACATATAAAATAAATAAGTTCTACATTAAAATTTATTTATTTATTTTTATAGTTAAATACTTAAAAACTGTAACTATATTTAGAGATTATATAAATCTAATTGTTGTTCATATTTATTGTGTGTTTTAATACGGCTTTTCAGCGTACCTCTAAAGCTCAAGCGACTGAAACTTTCTGATATAAATTGCTGTTACACGGTTAATATAATCATACCAACACGTCATGCTGATATTCTTAAAAAAATTAGTTTACAAAATTATTGACTACTTCAATATCTATTGTTTTTGTGCACATTTCAATCAATCGAGCAATAGCAATAGCCTACAGTGGATTCGATCGCATGTTTAGTTTCCGTCATCAGTTGACCTACAAAAAAACACTAGTTAAATTACTTTTCTTTCCTACCACAGATGGATTTGTGCGTGGGTGGCGCAAATGCAATGACGTAAACTTTAAATTCAATCCATTAAAACTATGCAATTCGTGGTTCGTTTGTAAAATTGCTATAAAAACTAGTTTCGTTCGTTTCTTCATTTTACACATATTGTATATAAAAGTATAAAAGCTTGGAAAAGTTCATAGAAGATATCATTATCTCAACTCAATTCAACTGATCTGATTTGATCTCATTGTGCGCGTATGTTAGGCGGATTTCGTTGCTCTTACAACAAAAGAAGACTAGAAGCAACAATTATACACAAAAATAATAATGTTTACGAGTAAAATAAAGTGACTAAAATACTATAAAAGCGCATTAAAGGAAAGTATTGCTATTAAAACAAACAAAAAAGAAACGGCTTTTCCATATCCAAACGTCGAGGCTTCGTAAAGTCATTAATTGTGAACCAAAATGTTGGATTTTGGGATGAGTCTCCTGAAAGCGATTGCATTTTGTATGGCGGCACAATAAACGACTTTACAAGGCACGTCGTACGCTGCTATGGGTTGTTACATGGGGTTTCAAATACATAAGTAATTCATTTTTAGTGAGCGCGTTCTAAATTAATTGCACCTATACTATGTATACAGTACAATATCACTGGTTGCTTCGTCACGTAACCTAATCCGAAACAAATTGGAATCCAATTGAAAAAGTGCGAATATTAATCGGCAAACCCAAAGTTACTATTTTGGCTTTCGATCTGATATTAATCGAATCTAATCAAGTGTGTCGCAATATTTTCACCAGTTTTGGCACCTTAGTAAGTATTTATGTTCTGTTTACGAGTCTATTTTTCTTGTTCCTTCTAAAAAACGTGAGGATTGCAGCTCTGTGGGTGCAATTTGGGCTGTTTGTTCATCTTCTGTTTGTGATTGTTTGTTTGCAGTGCTTAAAAATTAGTTAAAATTATATTTAGTGTGCATGGCTGGTGGTTCATCTTTTACGAGCTGACGCATAGCTAGCCAACACTTGTTGCATTGTTGGCTCGGGAACGCATTGCTGTGGATTGCACTTCATCTTGCCATCGCCGCCGCAGCTAAAGTTAGTGAAGAATAGGTTAGAAGAGGTTTTTTTTTGTATAATCAGTTGTATGCTTACGTGCAGCTGATGCAGGGGCCACTCGTGGATTCGATGGGTTCGCCCACCTTATACGAACGGCCGTTGATGAGACAGCCAGTGTGTTGCACAGCATCTCCGTGGGAGTAGTTCAGGAAGTGTGGTGGCAGTGTGGTGCTTGTGGTAGTCGTGCTTGTTGTGATGTTAAGCACAGCGGCCATGGACACGGGACACTCGTAGCGTGGACAGCAGAAGCCAGAGATAGGCTCCTCGTGACATCCAGAAATTGGAGGTGGGCAAGATTGCTGCAAGCAGATGATGTCACTTCTAAAGCAGAAGCAGAAGTCACAAGGATCGTCGCGTGGAATTTGTTGGGCAGACACGTATATTTTGCCAGCATAGCGACAGGTGCCTGGGCCAAATACTTCCTCCTCGTCGTATTCGTCTTCGGGATAAGATGGGTACTGGGGCTGGCCGCCGTAAGCAGGTGGCGTGATAGGTTCGAGGTGTGGGCTGGATGATGGCGTTGCAGTGACGGACGATTCTGTCGAAGTTGTTTCAGTGCTCTGTTTTGTTGGTGCAGTTTCAGTTTCTCCTTCTCCAAGTCTGTCGTCAATGGTTGGTCCCTTTGTAGTGCTGGTGAAGTGTTGTGCGAACAGTGGATGAACCGTCGTAATACTGGCAATATCTGGGTGCTCTGTAGCGGTTTCCTCACTGGAGATCTCTGTAGATGCTTCAGCATGGGTAATGGGCGCAGCTGTGGTGTGTGGTATCTCTGACACTACGGCTGGAGTTTCTGTCTCGTCATGTTCAGGTTTCTTTGCAGCAGCTTCAGTTACGTGCTCCTCTGACTCAATGGATTCATCACTCTCCTCTCCCTTATGGGCATCCTCAGATACAGGAGTGTGGTCCTCCTCAGATTCAACTGAGTCTCCACCCTCTTCGGTAGAATCCAAGCTTGGCACATGAACTGGAACAACGGTGGACTCATCTACTTCGGAAGGCTTATCGGTATGCAATTCAGGCTCTGGCTCAGGTTTCACTGGGGTATCCACTTCGAGGCTTGGCTTTTCAGTTTCTGAAACAATTTCGGCCTCTTCCACAGGTGACTTGGATGGCATTTGATCTACAGTTGACGATGGTGTTGCTGGCTTCAGTTTGGCATCCACAGTTTGATCAGTGGTGTCTTCCTGCTCAGAAACATTTGGTTCTGTAGTTTCCTCACCCACATCTTCTGCAACTGATGGCTTCTTGCTAACTTCACTGATTGCTTCAATGTCATGAGCAACAGGAGCAACTGTAACTGGAGTCTTGTCAGCATCTTCAGCAGAAGTTGTGGCAGGCTCGGCTTCGTCAGTGGGAGTCTTCTTGTCCTCGGATTGAGGAGCAATCGTTTGCGACATGACGTCCTCCATTGGCTTCGTGCCGATATCTTCAGCACTGGGAATATGAATTGGAGCAATTGTAGTGTCAGCATCAGTTGAAAGTGGAGTTTTAGATGGGGTAGTGACTGGTGCGATTTCCTTGTCCTGCTGGGATTCTGTTGTAGCATTGGTATCTTCAATGTCTCCTTGTTCTGGCACACCAGTTTCTTGTGTTTTATCACTAGTTGGCCGCACTGTGATATCCTCTGTATCATCATCTTGTATAGATGGGAGCGCAGTACTGGCATCGACCTTATCATCAGCAACCGGGGTTGCACCATCTTCCTTGATAGAAGTGGCAGCAGTAGTGGATTGATGCTCAGATTCCTCTTCAGTAGGAACAGAAGTGGATGCAATCTTATCAATCGGCTCTTTATCTGCTTCTTTGAATGGGTGTTCAGTTGTAGAGTCAAATTCATCATGTTCAAGCGCATCCTTTGATGGTGTAACGGTATCTGACGGTTCCTTCTCAGATGGCTTGGCACTTTCTGAAGGTTGAGAATCAGCAGTAGACGGTTTCTTGCCAATCTCATCGTCGGCAGGTGCAATAGTTGTTGAATCTGATTTGTCTCCCTCTTCATGTTTGATCTGGTCACCAGCAGGTGCTGGTGTCGGGAACACATCAATTGATGTATCTTCGCCTTCTTCTTCCGAAGATAGAGTTTGTGTTGTGGACTCAGTTTCCTTAGCTGGTTCGTGCTCATCTTCGATCTCAGCCGACGGTTTCTTGATCTCCTGATCTGGCTCAGATGATGATGGGGTCGTAGGCAATGGAGGTTCTTTCTTGTCATCAGTAATGTGTGGCAGAATAGTTGTACTTTCCTTTTCTTCAGATGGTATCTTTTCATCAGATGGTTTCGAAGAATCTTCTTCAGAAGATGGCGGAACTGTTGTGAATCTTTCCAGCTCCCCAGACTCATCTTCAATTGGAGTTTTAGTCGCTGATTCTGTGACCTTTTCGACAGCAGGTTGAGAAGTCGTTGAAGAAAGTTTGTCTTGGAGTTGCTCTTCAGACTCTGTAGATACATCTTCTTCCAATGGTTTATCAGTTGATTGTATAGAAACTCCCATGTCAATAGGCTTCTTCTTGTCCGCCGGCGTCTCCGCTTCAGATTCCTGAATAGGAACAATAGTTGTAACATCGATTTTGTCCTCTGAAGATTCCTTATCTTTCTGTGCGAATGGCACTGATGTCGATGTAAGTTCAATAGTCGGCTTCTCTTCCTCTTTATCAGCAATACTGGGAGGAATGGTAGTGGCAAACTTAGAATCCAATTCCAAAGATGTCGGGGTTGTTTCTTCGATGGATGTCTTCTTGGTGTCGTCTTGAGTAGATGGAACTGCAGTGGTGATATCATCGACGGGAGCTTTGTGAACATCATCTTGGGCGGATGGTGCGGATGTTGAAACTGTAATAGTATCCTCTGGGCCGTGAGGCTTAGAAGTAGATTGTGTCTCTTCCTCATGCTCTTCATATATCGACTTTTCTGTGGAAGATATTTGTCCATCATCAGTGGATACAGCATCCGTAACATTGTCAATTTTGTCTTCTTCATCCTTCTCATCAGATGACGTAGGAACTTCAGTAGGCTTTTCAAAGTCAGCCTCTGTCGAAGAGGGTCCAGTTGAAAGCTTATCATCCTCTGGTTTTTTAGAAATATCAGAAATGGGCGCAACAGTTGAAACTGATTCCACACCAAATTTATCCTCTGATGTTGATGGTGCTTTCTCATGAGCAGGGCTAATGGTAGTGGCCACGAATTTGTCCTCCTCATCCTCAGAAGGTGAGACAGAAATGGATGGTTTATCAGACTCTTTGTCATCAGTAGTTGAGGGCTCTGTGTCAGCCTCAAGTTCATTCTCGGACGAAGCGGGCTCATCTTCAGTTGGTTTCTTTGTGTCTTGCTGTGTTGATGGGGCCAAAGTTGTGTATGATGCACCATCATCAGGAAGTTTGGAAATCTTAGATACTTCATCTTCGGTAACTGTAGGAATGGTTGTCGTCTTCTCCGCCGCTTCCTTTTCATGTAAAACATTTTCTGTACTTGAGTCCGTTTTCTCATCAAGTGCCACAGGTGAAGTAGCAGTTTCACCTTGATCTTTAGTGACTTCGGGAGCAGATGTGGAAATTTCATCGGAAGTTTCTTTTTCTTCATCAGAAGTTGGAGCGTTGGTTGCAGTGTCGGATTCCTTAGATGGCTCCTTTTCACTTGTTTCCTCCTCTGAACTTGTTTCCTTGTCTGCAGGTTTTTTAACATCTTGCTCATCCTCTGTAGGCGTTGCTGCGGTTGGTAGTGGGGGCTCATCGCTAAGTTTCTTCGTATCTTGATCTTTCTCGGCTTCAGGGCGAAGAGTTGTTCCAGCCAAACTATCTTCAGTAGTTTCACCATCTTCGCCGATATCGGTTGGAGTCTTTTCATCAGAAGGCTTAGGAGTATCAGTGGATGGTGTCTTTTCATCAGCAAGCTTAGGAGTATCACTGGATGGAGCCAATGTTGTGATTTTGTCAGCAAATTCAGCGTCGGACGGCGCAATTGTCGATGATGCAGGAATCTTTTTAATATCTGTAGCTGGTTTCTTATGGAGATCATCAATATGTGCTTCAGTGGACGAGGCTTCTTCTTCAGATGATTCCGTGGATACCTCTTCAGAGGTTGGAGTAATGGTAGTTCCCAAAATCTTTTCATCGGTTTCACTATCTTCTTTAGTTGGCTCATCATCTTCCTTTGAAACTGAAGTGGTAGTGGTAGTAGCCAATTTATTTTCAGTCTCTGTTTGAGTGTCATCTGCAATTGGCGCTGGTGTTGTGGTGTGTTCCTGCGATGGTTGCTTGACAGTTTCGTCAGTAGTTGGCCTTTCAGTTTGAGAAACGTCTTCAGTGTGCTTTTGAACTTCATCTTTAGGTAAAGGCTCTTTTTCGGCAGGCTGCTGAATTTCTTTCTCGATCTCAGGAGCGGCAGTAGCGGACAGGATATCATCGTCATCAATTTCTGATGGAGCATGTTCAGCAGATGGCTTCTTAACATCTTTAGCTGTTGTGGTCTCATGCAGTAGTGGAATCGTTGTCGTTACAAATGGAATTTCTTCATCGGGCTTAACATGAGACAACGGCTGCTCAGTAATGCCAGAAGGCATAATGACATCCTTTGGTATTTCTTCAGTACTAGTAGACTCCACTCCTTCCTCATGGACTCTATCAACGGGCTTGTCACTTGTTTCCGGTTTGATTGTTGTAGACTTGCCCTCTTCAGAAGTCTCATCGTCCTTTGAAGTGGAGCTATCAGTGTCACAAATATAAGTTGGGCAGCAACCATCAAGAAGATCGGTAGCCAGCACACAGTTCTCACGGTTCTCAGGAATCTTGCACTCGATTGGCTTGCATGATACAATGCTGCTAATGCATTTGCAGGATATATCGCAAGGTGTTGTTGCTGGTACATTGGTATTATTGGCATAGGTTTTGCCTTCCACCAAGCAGTCGCCTTCTCCTGGTATGACGGCTGGTAGCTGCATGTCAGGAAGTGCTTCGGCAGTAGTTTCTTCTGCAGTAGGAGCCAAGGTTGTTTTCTCCGAAACAAAATCGTCACGGGAGTCAACTGTAGCGCCTGGTTTTTCTGGTTTTGCTGATTCGTCTTCAGAAGTGGACGCAGTGGGTTCTTCTGCTGTGACTGGGATATCAGTACTGATCTCAACTTTCTCTGTGGAGTCAGGATGGTCAGAAGAAGGTGGTAAGTAAACTGCAGGTGGCTTATCGGTTGAGGACTCCTCGCTTTTTTCTGGCTGGGAAGTACTTTGATCATCTTCAACGACAACAGGAGCAATATCAGACTTGGCAGGAACTGCTTGGGTAGTTTGTTCTTCATCCTTATCTTTGTCAGCGCCATCAGTGGGTTGCTCAGATTTGTCCACTGGTATGCTGGTAGATGACACAATTTCCTTATCTGTTTCAATTGAATCTTCATCAGTCTTTTCAGCTGACGTTGGTTTGTCTGTAGTAGATGTAGTTTTATCCTTTTTGGGTTGCTCTGTTTGGGCCACGTCAGCTTCTTGCTCACCACTCTCCTTTTCATCACTTTCAATATCGGATACGGTTGTTGGTTGTTCTTCTTTATCTCCAGGGTATATGGGAGCAGCTGTGCTGCTCTCCACTGCAGGCTTCTCTTCTTCCGACGTGCCTTCTGAACTATCCTGGGTACTGATGCCTTCTGTAGAGACAGAAATCTGCGAAGCTGCTGTTGTTGAGTGTACAACTTCGTCTTTAGTGTCATCTTTTTCAGTTGAGTAGTCAGTGGAGCTTTCAGCTGTTTCAGTGTGCTCATCCACAGATTTGGGGGTGGTTGACTTGGTAATCTCAGCGTCATCGCCTTGTCTAACTGGAATTGTAGATTTGGTCGTATCCTCATCGCCACTGGTAGCCTCAGGAGCCGTAGTGCTTGGGATAGTAATGTCTTCATCACTGGCGCCTTCACTGGGTTGGACAACATTTTTGTCCCCAACGGTAACATCCCTCGCTGGAGTCGTAGTCTGGACAGAAACCTCGTCATCGGCAGATGGTGTAGATTTGTCAGTATGTTGTTCAACCAGATCTCCTTCGGCAGGTGTTGTAGCTTTGACAACGTCGTCCTCACCGCTGATTTCCTTGGCTGGAGTTGTCGCCTTGACAACTTCATCTTGAACAATAGCTTCTTTGGAAGGAGTCGTCGCCTGGACAATTTCTTTGTCACCACTAACGTCTTCAGCAGGTGTTGTACCTTTGGCGGTATCTTCTTCGCCACTTTCATCTCCGATAGAAGTAGAAGGCTTATCAGTACCCTGTTCAACACTTTCTTCTTCGGCAGGAGTGGTAGCCTTGACAATGTCTTCTTCGCCACTGATTTCTTTGGCTGGAGTTGTACCCTTTGCAATATCATCCTTATCAGAATCTTCTGCAGCGGGAGTTGTCGCCTTGACAACATCTTCTTCACCGGTGAATTCCTTATCAAGAGTTGTGCCCTCAGTAACATCCTGCTTGTCACTAACTTCTGCAGTAGGAGTAGTCGCCTTGACCACATCTTCTTCACTGCTGACTTCCTTGGCGGGAGTTGTACCCTTGGCCCCATCCTCCTTATCAGTATCTTCTGCAGCGGGAGTTGTCGCCTTGACCACATCTTCTTCTCCACTGACTTCCTTGGCAGGAGTGGTACCCTTGGCAACATCCTCCTCATCAATATCTTCTGCAGCAGGAGTAGTCGCCTTAACACTATCATCTTCACTGGTGACTTCCTTGGAAGGAGTTGTTGCCTTAATAACATCATCTTCACCGCTGACTTCCTTGGTAGGAGTTGTAGCCTCAGAAACATCCTCCTTATCACTAACTTCTGCAGCGGGTGTTGTTGCCTTGACAACATCTTCTTCACTGCTGAGTTCCTTGGCAGGCGTTGTTTCCTCAGCAACATCCTCACTAACTTCTGCAGCGGGAGTTGTTGCCTTGACACTATCTTCAACGCTGAAGTCCTTGGTAGGCGTTGTACCCTCAGCAACATCCTCCTTGTCACTATCTTCTGCAGCTGGAGTTGTCGCCTTGACCACATCTTCTTCACCGCTGACATCTTCGGCAGGAGTTGTACCCTTGGCAACATCCTTCTTGTCAGTATCTTCTGCAGCTGGAGTTGTCGCCTTGACCACATCTTCTTCACCGCTGACTTCCTTGCCAGGCGTTGTACCCTTGGAAACATCCTCCTTATCAGTATCTTCTGCAGCTGGAGTTGTTGCCTTGACACTATCTTCTCCACTGACTTCCTTGGCAGGAGTTGTACCCTCAGAAACATCCTCCTTGTCACTATCTTCTGCAGCTGGAGTTGTCGCCTTGACCAAATCTTCTTCACCGCTGACTTCCTTGGCAGGAGTTGTACCCTTGACAACATCCTCCTTATCAGTGTCTTCTGCAGCGGGAGTTGTCGCCTTGACCACATCTTCTTCACCGCTGACATCCTTGGCAGGAGCTGTACCCTCAGAAACATCCTCCTTATCACTAACATCTGCAGATGGAGTTGTTGCCTTGACACTATCGTCTTCACCGCCGACTTCCTTGGCAGGCGTTGTACCCTCAGCAACATCCTCCTTGTTATCAGCTTCCGCAGCGGGAGTTGTGACCTTCTCACTATCTTGTTCAGCACTGACTTCAAATGGTGTTGTAGACTTGATAATCTCTTCTTCAGATTCTGCACTAATTTCTTTAGTTGGTAAGGGTGTTGAGGCTGCAATACTTTCGACTTCACCACTACCTTCCTCAGCAGGAGTTGTAGCCTTAACAACATTGTCTTCACCGCTACCTTCCTTGGTTGGCTCTGCGGGCTTGGCAAGTTCCTGTTCTCGTGGGGTTGTGGCCTTGACCACTTCCTCCTCGCCACTGCCTTCCTCATCAGATGTTGCCGTAGATGATTCCATTGGAATATCAATTCTAGTATCAGTAACAATAGTAGATGACTCTGGCTCCTTCTCCTTAATTTTATCGTCATGCTCCGGAGCAACTGTGGTATACTGTTGTTCACCGCTGCCATCTTCATCCATTGTAGTCTCAGTGGCCACATCCTTGTCTTTCTCCTCGTCATCAATATGCTCTTGAAGATCGACATCTTCCTTGGGTATCTCACCGTGTATATCCTTGACTGGCGCTGCTGTGGTAATAAGTCCCTCATCTCGGGTAATCTCCTGTGTAGTGACTTCAACAATTTCAGTAGTGGCACTGTCATCCTCGCAGATGTAATTGCTGGGACAGCACTCGCCTTCAGCGGCTGGCATGGCGCGGCAGGCCTTTCCACTGGCTGTACTCATAGGCATCTCACACTCTTGCACGGCACACACAATATCACCGCGCATGCAGTAACAATGCTCGCAGGCGTTCCTGCCCTTGATGGAAGCGCCATCTGCATAGGTTTCGCCAGAGTGGATACAATCCGTAGACACGGCTGGAGTCATGGTTGTGGTCAGAATAAATCCAGGCGTTGGTCGTACAGTTGTTGTTGTTGTGGATAGATCCTCCAGCTCAAGCACATCATTCTCATGGTCTGCAAAAAATTACAAATTGCATTGCTGACATATTGTAATAACAGAAACCCTCATCACTTACCGCAACTGTAGCGGACAGGGCAGCAAGAGCCCTTGTTATAGATGGGTGTGCAGCCGTCCACATGAAGGGTGCACTCCTGCATAACGCATTTCGTCTGATTGTTAATACAGTAGCACAGCTCACATGGCTTGTTGGGATTGGATGGGACCTGCGCGCCTTCCGGGTAGAACTTCTCCTCAATGCTGCAGCCAAACTTTTCCGGTATGCTCAGCTCGGTGCCCGGCTCGGGCGTGTGATAAGGCACATTCACAGGTACTGGAATAGCGACACGTAAAGCAAACATATAGCTATTGTAACCTATGCTGAAAGGAAATATTGGTACTTACCCTCTGGACATGTAATGATAGGACAGCACTGATCCTCGCGCTTCTCCACAATGCAGTCGTGACCAATGGGCTTTGTGAACGGACAGACACGCAGGTAGCACATGAGCATACGATTGTGGCAGGTGCAGTTAAGACACGGCTCATTGGTCATGATGCGGTCACCTTCGTTGTAATGGGCATAGTTATAGTAGCAGCCTTCTGCAATAATCAAAAAGAAAGTAGCGATTCATTACCAACGTCTGCCTAACCCAGCTATATTACCTACATAAGTAGTACTTATTATACTATTATAACTGGAGCAGCCCTGAGAACAATTGACTCAAACAATGACTACTTCTTTATCTAATAAGAGTAATATAAGTAGTTCCCTGGCATCAGTTATGCATTCAAGCCAAGCTCCAACTAGTTCATGTGTGCTACTATGTCGCTTTGGCCATAAATAAAGCTAAGCGCCATCAACTGTCATAATACGTAGAGCCATAGATAACTTTTATTGCTCATCAGAGTCGTTAACTACACAAGTTAAGTGCCGCGCAACGTTTAGCATACGTATACCTCGTTATGTGTACTGGATACTACTACCTAATTTAGTGGCGTCCACCCGCAATAAATTTCAAATCACATTATAAACACGTTAAGCGCGACTTGCAGTAGCTCTACGTCAATGTCTACGTCTACGACTCTATCTCTGATTCCGAGTTTGAATGGTTGTCTTTGTGACTGACTCGTCGGCTGGCTAGACAATTTTTGATTGAAATCTTTGGTGTCGCTGTCTGGTGCTCACGTTTTCAGTATAAGGCTCATAAAACATCGTTTATTTCTTTATGTTTCATTGTGTTTTTTTCGTGTGTCTTTTCACACCTCACCTAACTGCCTAATAATGCGTGCTGGCTGCCCCGTCGCCCCTGTGGCCAGCAGTCGGCTTATGACAGCTTTGGGTCAGCTATTGGTCAGATATTTTGTTACCGATTAGCGGCTTATGGTAAGTGCGGCTTAAATAATCATTAATTCTTTGATGCAACAACATAATTGATTTATTGGCTCTAACAAAATCTTTGTAAAAAAGTTATTTATTTTGTTTTAATCAGATTATCCACTTAACCTACTACTATAACCACTATTTTCAACTCGATTGTTTCAGACTTACCCGAATACTGTTGGATTTCAGTGTATTCCTGCAGTGGAGCTGTAAGTATACAGAAAAGAATGAAAAAATTAATTTTATATTATTTTATTATTTTATAGTTATTTCTGCGCTATTATGGCAGAATTTTATGATGACCATATCCGTTAGTCATGACTCATGAGTATAATAAATTAATTTATCTATTACAGCAAATGCCAGACTCTAATTGTACCTGCATGCAATTGAAATTAGACGTGGCTTCAAACTTGCGTAGGCCAGCAAGGCTCCAAGTTAACGTAGCTCTTGTGGTTCTCGTGGCTCTTGTTGATAGGCCAGCGACGTCTGATAACAGGGCCCGACCGCCGCTGGCCAACATGCAACAGGCAGTAAGAGCAAATTGCAGCGGCCGTAACAGCAACTGTTGCTGTGCTCGGCTTTGTGTGCGTGCAACGTGTTATTACCACATAATCAAAATTCAGCAAAGCAACAACGGCAGCAGCGGCAACTGCAGCAGCAAAAAAGAAAATGCAAGAAATAATGGCACGTAGCTGGTTCTAGCCATGGACTATGCTCTGAGGATCTTAGCCTGTGTGTGTCCCACACTGGGCCAACTGCCGCAACAGCCGCTAAAAAATGGCTCAAACAAATTGTTTAAGCTGACAGTTAGCCGGCAACGCGAGCTGCATCCAACTGCCGGTCACTTGTTGCTGCGGTGGCGTTTACGAGCACGACAGCAACATGCTAAAGCAGCAGCAACAGCAATAGCAGCAGCAACAATGATTTGACAAATTGCATTTTGTTATGAATGGTTTTCCTTGTTGCTGCTGTTGGCCCAACTGTGAGGCCAACTTTGATTAATTGTGCCTAGTTGAAGGGTTGACAATTTTGCACATATTTCAATTTTTAATTTGCCCATGATTGGGGGGTCCCGCGGGATGGCCATCTGCTTGATCATGGACTCCCATTTCAATGGAGGAAGTTCAACTGCGGACCAGCCAGCAATATAATTTACAATGCATACAATTCGGCAACAAAATGCAGCCAAAATAACAATGCAAGTTCTAACGGCAAGTGCTCATAAGCATGATATTGGCCGAAGTAGCAGGCCGGCAACCAGTTAGCCGGGGTCTAACTCTATCCTCGCATGTAGGGAGCAGCAACTAGAAATCAGAGTAGCAATTTCAATGGCCAAGCAGTTGCTGTGTGCCTCATGAAGCTGCCATTGCTGCTGTTCCTACGTCTCACTCATTCAAACTAACGGATGTAAATTACATTTTATGCGGTAAGAACAACAACAGCCACGACCGAACCTGGCAACGCATAAAAATTCACACATTAACTGTTAAGGATTGCCTGCTAGAAAGAGACAAGGATAAACAGAGAGAAATAGAGAGTGAGAGAGAGATGGCCGCGTTAAGAATTTGAGTTGGAGGGGGCGACATTGGTCGGACCTGAACCGGACAGCAATGGGAGTCAATCATGCAGCCGGTTCGCAGCCAGAGTCAGAGTCAGAGTCAGTTCGCCCGCCAGTCCGTAGTTGCCAGTTTGCAGTCCCCGCAGACCACAGTCGGTTGCCGCCTTGTAATGCAAACTTATGCAACAATTTTCCGCTGCAAGTGCAACAACTAAAACAAGGCATATACGAGTACGAGTACAAGTACGAGGCAGCATCACCACGATGATGACCAAGACGCATGAGTCGTCGTTTGACTGCTGATGGTACACATCAAACATGGTCGTGTCGGTCCAACAAACAGAAGTCAGTCAGTCAGTCAGTCAGTCAGTTAGTCAGTCAGTTACTCAGCCAGTCAGTCAGTTGTTGTTGCTGTTGCTGGTGTTGATTTGGCCGCAGCTTACAGCTTACAGCTACATTCACATGGCTACAGCTTCAGGCCAAAGCCAAAGTTGTTGGCGGCGTTGGTTGCTGTTGCCGCTGTTGCTGCTGCTGTCGCGAGAGTCGTGCATTTTGTTTATTCTAGGAAAGCGCGCGCGCGTCGCATCCCGACCGTTGGTTGGCCATGGCCATGGCTGGATGGCTGCTGCCTCCTCGTTGTTGCTGCTGCTGCTGCTGCGGCAGCAACAAGTTGAATGACCCGGTCGCGCATGTGTGCAAAAATGTGTACACAAACCATAAAATACAAGCCACTAGCAGGCTTTACTTACATAAGTAGGCCTAGGCTTAGGCCTAGGTGCCGTAGCTGGCTTTGGCTCAGACTCTGACTCTGACTCTGACTCTAACTCCGATGCTGTTGCTGACTCTGTCCCCGACTCCAGCACTGACCAGGCTAAAGCAACGGGCACGCCTTTTGCTGGTTACGCTTTATTATTTAGTGCTGTAGGTGGATTTGCAGGCGGATGTGGGGGCAGCGGCACAGACTAGCTACAGAGGCCAGCGAGACAGACAGACAGTCGGACAAGCAGAGGGACAGCGGCTGGGTTGTGAAAAGTGGAAGTTTCGCTAAATATTTCGATGATAGCAATCGTTCCTTTTTTCAATTCTTGTGCTCTCTTCGTGCGGCACGCGGAAACGCAGCCAGTGAAATATTTGCCATGCCACAAATATTTCAAAGATTACAAAATAAACACAAATCTTCCTTGGGTCCAGCCAGGGTCCCCCATGCGCCATTTTTGCGTGTGCGTTGCAGCAGCGACAGCGGCTACTTTACCGCTACTTGGCAACGACCAGCAGCTGCAACACTGCAGGAGCAGCAGCAGCAGCAGCGGCAACAGCACACCCACTGCACGCCCCAACAGAAGGCAAGATATATGGCCAGATGATAAGGCCGTAAAGGCCAAAACGCAGTTTCTATGGGTCTACTCTCTCTCTTTGGGTGACAATAGCGAGTGGCTGTTGGCTAGCTGTATTTGATATACATATATGCACGTAATTAGAGCCAAGTCTCAAGTGCTCCATGTCTGGCTAGAACAATGCCCCGTGGAACCCTATGATTGCGCATGTAATAAATCGATCTATAATTGCACAGGCTGGCTCAATTATGCAATGGCAGGAAAACAGAAATTATGCCATGCCAACAACAACAGCAGCAGCAGTAACAGCAACAACAGCAGCAACTGTTGCAAAGGGTATGCAAATTCTTTGTTGTTGAGAAAACAATTTCCATTTTCTATGGCCTTGATCACATAATTTCCATAATGCCGAGTCGATCAATATGGAGTGAGCGACAAGCTAACAACCCATGCCCATGCCCATGCCTAGGCCGCAGTCTCTGTGTGTGCCGCCGTATCATGTCCATGCATCAGCGTTGAAAGCAGCCACAGCAACAGCAACAGCCACAGACAACTAGCAACTTGCAAGTTGCAACTGGCAACTGGCAAAAGGCAGGAGGCGCCCTAACAATGCAACCAACAGAGGCAGCAGCCGCGCACAGCAAATGAATTTGCGAGTAATTTAACATGATTATGTCGGGGACAAGGTAGCAATGTAGACGTCGACGTCGTTGCTGCAAATCTCCTACCAAGCCAAATTGGACGCAGTTGCGCAAGGCTCTGATGCTACTTCTGCTGCTGCTGGTTCCAGGGCGCTGCCTTGGCGTGACGCTGTGTTTTATTACCAGGCAGCCTAGACATGATTCGTTCTAAGTAAATTATGCCCGTTGGTCATGACGAGGATGCCGTGAAATTGCTGCCTGTTGCTGCTGCTGCTGATGATGTTGATGCTGCTGCTGCTGTTGCTGCTGCTGCCTGTTGCCTGTTGCTGTTGATGCAGTGCATATGAAACAATTACCAAGACATGCACACAGGTCTAGGCCCAATCCTTGCCTGTCTATATGTGAGCATTGTAATTGCTGTGCTATCTGGCTGGCTGGCTGGCTGGCTGGTCGGCTCCACCCCAGGCAGGATTGCTCAGCAACTCATATGCATATTTATGGCGCAGATTGCGAGCCCTGAACAAGGCAATGTCATTAGACAGTCAGTCAGCCCAGGTTGTCAGTTGGGGCCAACTTTTGCTTTTAGCCATCGACTGTAAATCTGACTGCTTAATAGATAATAATGAGTCCTGGCTTAGCATCAACTCTCAGTTCGAGTTGCAGTTTGGCCTTCAGGCGCTGTAATTAAGCAGTTAAAGGCGGAGTGCAAGACCAGCCAGCTAAACTGCATAGTTTCCCACAGTTCTTTCTGATCCTAGGCAGTCATTTTACTTTTTTATGTGTCCTGCCCAGTGCTTGATTTGTTTTGATTGCTTTGCGTGGCTTTAATGAGCCCCAGCGGGCCATCAATCTGTATGTCAGTCCTATATGCACTCGTATTCCTGTACCTGTCGGCTATATACAATAGTAGCTAATCACAGATTGGCACCGCCGCCAGATATACACGTACATATCTCGTATCATAAATTTATTTGCGCAATTTTAGACAAATTCTTATGGCCCGTTACGAATAGAGACAAACGCTCTGCATTCAATTATTAGACCGCTAGCTGTTATTGATAACAGCGCATTGATTACTGCAATTCAGCCAAGTCAAGTCCCGTCCCATCCAGTCGAGTTGAGTTGAGTTGAGTTGAGTCAAGCTGAGTTTGCCAAAATAACAGGCAAGATCTATAATCAACGCTGCTGACAAGCAACTGTTGCCGTGTTGCCGTGTTGCCGTGTTGCAGGCAGCCGGCAATCATTGCTCTGCGGCTGTTGCAACCTGCTACAAGTTTCAGCTGCGCATGCGTAACTGTTTATTAATTTGAGTTTAAGTTAACAGTCACAGTCACTGCCAAAGTTGGGAGTTTGAAAAGCGTGTCCACCTCCAGCACCAACCCCAGCTCCAGCTCCAGCTGACTGTGTTGACAGGGCAACCAAAATGGAAGATTGATGATAATGTCTACAACAAATTCTCACGTTTTGGGCGGCATGCGGCTTGTGGCCGTTTCAATTAGGTACGAGTACACTCAGTTGTGCCTCTAGCCGTCTGTCTGCCTCATTTGGTAAAACATTCACGTGGCATTCTAGCGCTAATTGCTTGCCGCCGCCGCGTTTCCCACCAACATGTTCTCCCTTCGCTCCTGGACAGCTGGCGATTTGTATCTACTCCCACGACAGGCATGGATGGCATTTAGCTAATGATTGGCCAATGCAGATATGCTATGTATTAGTGTGGTTGCGTGTTGGCCAAGTGCAGAATTAAGTAGAGAAGCTGCCTCAACCATAAAATTCAACATTGCCAAACGCACCAGCAACAACAATAACAAGAGAACAAAAGATCAGCTAAGCGATAATTATACAACGTATTAGTATCTCAGCAGTTCTCCCCTCTCTCTCTCTCTCTCTTTATCTCTCTGTTTATGTCTTTCACCATGTGGTGACTTAACATGACCCACAGTTGGAGCTAAAGCCGGCAACTGGGCAACCGGGAGTCTTGGACTTGGACTCGTAGGTTGCCATGCGTAAAGGTGGCAGGCTCCGAGTTGATTGAACCCCCTGCTTGGCCAGACATTAGAACCGGGAGAGCTAAAGTTACACAATTGAAAAGCTGTGGGAAGTCATTGCACCATTGTGATTAAGATCTGTGTAAAAATGAGCCGACAGCGTTGTAGCAGCCCAAGACATGGTTAATTACCATTCTTTGGCTGCTAGACTTTCGTCTTAATAGTGTCAAAATGAATTCTAACACGCAGCTAACTCCAGGCCCGACTTGGCCAAGAACTTGACGGCCCAGCGAACCGCAAACTCTCTTACTGCCCAGTTCGTTGAGTACGTTGTGGTCTGTAGACGACATCGCCAGCCTGGCGCTGCTCCTGCCTCCGTCTACAACTTGTTAGCGTGCTGTTGGCCAAGACGACGATTAGTGGCTGATGGCGCCAGCGAGGAACGCTAAATTGGCTGCCATTTGGCCATTGACTTGCCACGATCAAAGGGCTATGTATTAAGTGGTTAAATGCCAGGCTATCATAAGCTTCAATTAGCAATGCCATTGCTCTGCCACAAGCCACAGACCACAGGCACAACAAATTAGGTCAAATCGCCACTAATTGCCATAAATATGAATCAAGACACAAATGTTTGCTGAACGGTTGCTATTAATTAGCATTTTAAACACGTTTTTAGAGCGTCGGCAACGACAACAGCAACGGCAACGGCAACGACAATGTGTTGTACAAATTGAAAAATTAGCATATTCACGCCAAGAGGTTGCATAAAATGCCAAAAACGGCCGAGCACCTATAAAAATAAATAAGACAGAAAAAAATAACAGAAATAGATATAAAGTGACGTCTCACGGGGCCCGGCTTGGCCTGGCCTGGCCAACAGGTTCAAGTTCAATGACATCAAACAATAACAGAAAAAAAACAAACTAAAACAGCTCACATACATAGTAGTAAGTAGTATGAGCTATGGTTATGGCATAGACCCGTACACACTTCTTAAGTATACATATATCAGTCTGTAGGTCCCTTGTCTATCTCTATCATAATGTGAAATCTGAGAATTGTTATTTAACTTCAGTTTGCCCGCCGGCGTTTTGCTCTACTAAACAGAATTTCATTTGCATTTGCATTTGTGTTTTGTGTTTTGCGGCTGCTGCTGCTGCTGCTGCTGCTGCACCATAAAACTTGGAATTACTTTGGCTTTCTTTGTCTTTTTTGGTGCTGCTGCAGCAAGTTGCAACTTGGAACTGCAACAGGGAATTACAGCAATCAGCGAAGCCATTTCATTGCCATTGCTAGAGGTGGAGCACGGCTCAAGGAAAGCAAACCGAAGGCGTTAATGGCCAAATTGTGTAATTTCAGTGGCTAAAACAGTGTGGGGCAGGCAACAGCATGTTGTGGCTTGCCACTGCCATTGCCACTGCCAAATGGGCTTACAGTTACCGTTAGCAATTCAAATTGTTGCCAGTTGTAACCGCAAATGCCACTCGCTCACTGATTATTTACTTTAATGAAATTAGCCCCCGACCTTGT
Source organism: Hirtodrosophila histrioides (assembly GCA_037075165.1). NCBI lineage: Eukaryota > Metazoa > Arthropoda > Insecta > Diptera > Drosophilidae > Hirtodrosophila > Hirtodrosophila histrioides. The sequence goes on along the minus strand of JBAMCL010000390.1, from coordinate 8,389,042 downwards.
CGCAGGAAGTTGAAAATTTTAACGCTGATAAATATCGAATCTATCTGGCAGAGCGCTTCCGCCTGACAGCTCCACTTGATGTTGGTTCTATGCCGGTTCACACGATACCATTAACAATTCTCAGTTCTCAGTACTTGCTCAGTGCTCACAAGCCCATTTAATTGAAATCAAGTGCAGTGAGCAGACGAGTCGGGCCCTTTGGCTTTGGCTTTGGCCACAAATGGCTTTGGCTAGCTAAATCTGGTCAATGGCCCCTCATACCAACAAAAAGTGGCTCGCGTGGGTTAAATCAAAACAATTTAAGTGGCTCTACAGACTGACTTAAGAATTATAAATGTGCTTTTTCTTGCTGGTATGTATGAGTGTAACTCTGGCTCTGTCTCCTAGCCATGTTCAATTTATCATACATCTGGCTGAGTCAAAGTTTTGATTTGAGTTCAGCTCTTCACACCAGCTATAAGTTAGAAAACGTTGTTTTTTTTTTTTTTGACAAATTGATGTACGACTGGGGCGTCGTTGGTGGGCCGAAACGAAAGTTGACGTTACTCAAAATGCTGATGCTTATTTATGGTCAAAAGCCGCACATGGAACACATGCTGGGGGGGAGTGGTCGAAAGGCGGCTGCCTGGACATGGTTTGGGCGGATTCTAATTGTGTCACCGTCGAAAGTTGGCCAAATCTGCATGGTTAGTCATGTGTAGACACGGATTCATCCTGCTGCCGCCTCTCACGCTCAACACGACTGGTAGTGGGACTGAGACTGAGTCGGAGACGGAGACTGGCACTGCTTAACCCGCAAGTTCGTGATCTCTAGCTTGGATACTTGTGCCACAAGTGGCTATGAAATTCCACAACTACGCAGCCAACAGCCAACAGCCAACACACATCTTCACAACGCCATATCGGTCAATGGTCAGCCGATGTTGGCCTGTTGTTTGCCAGGCAAATAAGCCAAGTTCGACTACAAAGTATGGCTATTGGTATGTGGCTATGCTACAGGTACAGCCATAAGTATATGTACAGCTAGAGGGTACAGGCACACAGGTACAGGTACAGGTACAGGTACAGAGCACAGGTGCCAGCGTGTTTGCATATAAAATATTTACGATCGCGGCATAATAATGCATGTGGCAACCGGCCACGCCTACTCTTTCAGCCCCTAAAGAGTGTCAAATACCGTTGGCATTGTGGTATCAACAAGCTGATAAGCACTTGACATTGAACCTCGTCCGGGCAGCTGGCCAAAATGTTAATTATATGCGCGTGGCTAAGCTGCTGCCTGGCCAACATTTAAATCTTGATTAACGCTTTTTGTTGCTGCCCCTGCTGCTGCTGCTGTCGAGTGTTCTGGCGATGCTGATGATGCTGCCATATAGCTGATATCATCAGCGGGCAGTCAGGCAATTAATTCTTGCGCATAATGATGTTTGCCTCAACCTGGGGTTAGCCTGAGCCTGTCCAGAACCTTAGTTATGTCTCGCGCACATCACAGTCGATAGTTGGTAGAAAGATGTCTGGCCAAAAAGGCGGCTAATACAAGCTAATTAAGCTCGCCAAGTGGCAATAAAAACCAAATGCCATTTGACTTCCGCAAGTCTCGGTTTTAGTTAGCCATAAACAGGCGATTTATATGCGCAATAAACCAAAAATATGAAGCTCTGGCCCAGCGTACTAATGCCTTTGTAATTGGTTATAAATTAAGCAATCAGTAAAGCATCATCAAAACTTACATATACATTAGACTTATAGTATATATATATATATATATATACATATGTATGGCTTGTCTATGGCTCTTATAGAACGATGATGAAGAAGTCGCAAATATTGAAAGGCTCAGCAATGGCTGGTTAGAGTGTAGCCAATTAGACGATGCTAAGTATAAAACTCAAGTTCAGTGACTGTGACTTATCAGTTTTGTACAGTATATATAGTTACATAAATGCGAGTACTTTCATTGGTGTCAATTGGCCAGCCCCCAGAGCCCCCAGATAGACGGACCCAACAACACCTGTGGCTGGCTCACAGTTCCTATTATAAGCATGAGAAAATAAAAGGAACTCATGCTCGAAATTGATTGATGAAAACGCCCCAAAAGCCAAAGACGAGTGATGAGAGATGCGAGATGCGAGAAGAAGACTTCGCGACTTCAAATTGCCGTCTTCTTTTTGTGGCTTATAAAATAATGATTATGTGTTGAGGCTACCGGAGCTGCTGACAGACGATGACGAGAGGCAGCGACTGCGACTGCGAGTGCGAGTGCGACTTGCGGCTGTTGGTCCATTAACTTGGCCAACAGTTGAAGCGACGACCAAGCAGCCAACTGATCGACCTTGAGCTTGAATTAAAACTTGAACTTGGCTGCTTGCAAAATTGCATAAGACGCCTCAGGCTGCCTGCCTGACTGCGATTGGGTCTTAACTGTAAAGGGTAGCACTTGCCTCTGACACGACATGATGCCAAAACATAAAATATATAAAAATTATTAAAAACTTGAGCTTAAAACATTTTTATTGCTATTTGCTGGCAGAGCAAAGCAAACAATTGGCAATTGTTATGACGCAAAATGCCACTTATTGTGAAGCATTTGAACATGTTTCGATATTTTTAACCGATCTGCGCATATTAATCATGGCTATATCAAGCACTCGACTGACATTTTGCTAGCTTTATTGATTTATTATATTGTACATACGATGAGTACAAGCGGGCAGCTGTCGAAAGCAAAATGAGATACAAATGTATCTCAGACACTTACAACTGTTGAGTCATCCGTACATACATATGTACGCATGTATGTATTTATTATAATGGAACAATTCAATTACCAGAGCTCGGCTGTGAAATTCTTTTGAGAACTGAGCTGGGCTCTCTAAGTATCTAAGTATCTAAGTATCTAAGTTCATCAAACTCAAGTAGTTAACTCTACAGCCAGCTAGATGCATTGAGCCGTTTTGTTTGCTTGTTAGTGTAATATATAAGACTTGTAAGTAGGTGAGAAAAGGCCCAAAGAGCAGCTGGCTATAATCAGTTGCCAACCCAACGATTCACGCTCCACGCTCCACGATCCACGCTCTCTTTCTGCCATTCACAAAATATCATCAAAAAAAAAAAAAAAAATTGTTCTTAACTTATTTTCGTCATTTTCTCTTTTGGTTAGATTTCCATATGCAGCATAGGTCTGTGGCAGAACGAGTGTGGCATGTGTTAATGAAAATTCCAAGAAGTCAATGCTGTGTCGAGCCGTTGAACGGTGCTAAATGTGGGTCAACAAGCTGACTGACGGACTCGGACTATTGTCGCCCAACGTTTGGCTATCGTTTTGACTAGGCCAAATCAGTCAGAGCTGCATTCGTTTACTTGTTTATTGAATGCCCATTAAAGAATGCCACAATGCCATCCCAAAACATTTCGGTTTTGGTTTTGGTTTTGGTTTTGGTTTTGGTTGGGCTGCTTTCAGTGTTTGCATGTGATTACTTCTTGTACCATTCCCATTACCAAGGCTCTTGAGCTTGAGCTTGGCTTGACCGATATTCTGCAGTCATGAGAAATTGTATTTCTTTTGGGTTTATTTGCCATAAACTCTTGTTTAAGCAAGTCGTTAAGTTCTATGCACTCAAAGGCAAGTCGCAGGCGTTAGACATGCACCTTCAAGCGCTTTGGGAATGTGAAAGTTAACACCTCGTTCTAGCAGATGCATCAAAGAAACAATATAGTGGGCCCACCCATTTGGACATCGAGGCCATTAGCACTCGACTTTATTTATAGCAGGGCCAATGTATTTGTTTGTATCTGTGTAAATTGTGTCTGCAACACCCCCCAGTGTCCAGTCAATGGCACTTTTGTCTTTATTTCAATTTCAATTTAAATGGAAACGCATGACTCAATTGAATTTTGGACACCCCACGCATTTCGCACTGCGAGTAATTGAATTTTTGCCAGAGCTAAATGCAATACAGACTGCGACGACCCCTGACCCCGGACAAGACCCGGGACTCCGGGCAGCGGACTCCGTGCAACGGCAGCTGTTGCCAGCTGATGGCAATTTGTCACAGGTCCTATACAAAATGCTTTAATTAGGCGAACTTGTACCAAAATATCGACAAGTGCGCTGCGGCTCAATGTGCAAATTTATGGCCAAAATAATCATAATAGACAGCACAGCGCATATGTGAGAAATCCCTTCGAGCGTTGAGGGAGGCAGGGTGGCTGGATGGCTGGCTTGTGGATTTGTGGGCTCTGGACTGTGGTCCAGCTTTAAGCACTTAGATACTTAACAGCCTAACTGTAATTTATGTTGACATAATAAACCACTTACCGGCTAGCGTTAAAGCTGGCAGCATCATCAGCAGGACGGCTAGAGATACCAGCTCCTCGAGTCCCAGAGGACTCGAACGTTTTCTTGTCATGGCTTTGCTTGTGTGTGTAACTGCAATGGAAGGATAGGAGAGGTTAACCAGAATGTTCTTTAGTGCATACAGATTATTGTGTTGGCTACAGACTGATTGATCCATTAGACGTCTGACACCCGCCCGTTTAACCCTTAACCCTTAACCCTTAAACCATATAAAACAGCAAACAACAATCAAATCGAGCCACAATATGTTTCTTAAACGACGGCACTTCATTAAAAAAGCATGACAAGGCACATGTCCTTTTGGTGTGTGTTTATTCTTCTTTTTTTTTTTTTGTTAAAATTTTCAATAGCCTGAACTGCTCGACAAAAGCAATTTACGTGCACAAACAGCTAAAAATTGCGGCTGGGTGGGTGACTGTTGACAGTGAGCTGCCACCACCACCACCACCACCAACAGGACCAACCACTACGGTCCGAGTTCGGTGAGAATCGGAATCGGTGTAGGCATCCCCCCTCTGACAGTGCTCAGATCCTGACTGGCTGTTTTTCTTCAATTGTTTGCGGAAATCACTTGTTTGCTGATTTGACAGATGTGCAATTTTCCCTGACATGGCTCGCAGGCTCAATTGCTGGATGACAGCCACTCCCATCCCTCTCTACCTCCCACACCCGAAAAAAATAAGTTCCGAAATCGTTAAACATATAAAAGTCGTCATGTTGTGGCTATTGGCTATCTGAGAGTCCAATGTGGATATAGTTCTGTGAACTTTTCGTTACTGATTGAAAATGTCAGCCACACGCCCAGAAACTTCACGATGTTTCCTGTGAAAAGCATCTCCCCACAACCATCCCCGCCTCCGCCCAAGGAACTGTTATAATTAGCTGGGGGCGAATATCACAGCCTATCAGTTGACAAATGTATCTATGCGAGAGTAAGAGCACATAATGCCATAAAAGACGTCGACAAACACAAATATATTACGTTTCATATTTTCATTTATTAGCCAAGTTTTTTATTTGCTTTTATGCGGCTTTAATCAAGTCCCAGGAGATGCAACACGTGAGTGCGAGGACATTTTCAAAGAGGGGGTTGCTGCGTTAAGACGTGCTTGCGAGGGTGTAGAGGCAGCAGGAGTGGGGGTGTGGGTATGGGAGTGGGTGTGGGGGTAGGTGGGCGTGCATGCGTAAGTTATACAATTTCATACATAAAGGCAATAAAAGTAACAGGCAATGCACAATGGGACAACTCTGAGAAGTTCTTGATTAGATTTCAACCATAGAATATAAAATCATGCTACTACTGGGTACCTACGGCTAGGTACCCAAATGGAAAATGACTTTATATTCTTTGCTATTAACATAATAACTTTGAGAAAGTCTATTCAGACTCTCATCTGAACAAAAGACAACTGTGTTCCTAAAATAATTGCTATCCGATTTATCGAGAACTTAAAAACTTGTACTTCAATTGCTTTCCACTGTGTCACATGGCACTTTTTGCTAATTCTGGGGGGTCACAATGACTCCTCAGCGATCTGATGCTGAAGCTGCTTCTGCTGCTGCTCTTCTTTCGAAATCTGAGTGGTTTCTGTTACGCTCCATGCCACACTCCTCGGCCCGTACCCTGGGCAAACTTTGGGGCAGCAGTGTCGTTTGCTCGCTAACGAAAGAAGCAAATAAAATGAGCTAATGCCAGGCAGCGACTGCGCCGAGCGCGGCTCATCATAAATGCGCGAAATGTGCTCATTAAAATGCAGGGAAACGGCACAGGCGCGCAGTTCGAGTCCCCGAGTGCTAGGCGAAGTCGAAGTCGAAGTCGAAGTTAGAGTTGAAGTTGGAGTCGCAGCCCCGGGAGCCACAAATTGCATTGCTGCGTGCTGTGGCAAACGACAATGTCAAAAGCAACAACAAACAAGCAGCGCGAGGTGTATGCAACACACGAAACCCGCCTCGACCAAGTTGAAAGATTGGTCCGCCGAGATGCAGGCGCAGCTTTAGCTGCGGCATTTTGATGACGAGTTGACATGACGAGCGACAATAACAATAATGATAATCTCATACAGCCAGTCCAATGATAATAATGATGATGATGATAATGATGATGCTGTTGCTGTTGCTGATGCTGATGCTGCCTGACACTGACAACGGAAGCGACACAAACTGGCTATTAGTTGTTGGCCAAAATGGCACTTGTTCTAAAGCTATTAGCAACACACGAACAGGCCAGCAACATGTGCCTGCCAACTGGCAACTTGTTGCGGTAATTATTCTACTATTTGTTGTTGTCGCTGTTGTTGTTGTTGTTGTGGCTGTTGTTGTTGTTGTGCTTGCTAAATGGTAAACAATTTCTTTGCAACAGCATTCAGTATTTGGGTTAAGACCAAATAAAGGGGTGGTCAACAGCCAACAGCTGGCCAAGTGTGTGACACAAATTGAATTTGTGAATGAAGCAGCCAAAACTAAAGGCTGACTATTGTACGGTGTACGGGGTAAGGGGTAAGGGGTATGAGGTATGGGGTACGCTGTGCAGACAACTTTTACCCATGCCAATTGCCCAAAACAAGGCACGCGAGAGTAACAGATTGGGGGCTTGGGCGGGCGTCAGGCAGCGGGGAGAAGCACACACTTACACATGGAGCAAGAAAATATCGGTCATGGGAAATTTGCAAGAGACTCGACTCGGAGACAAGTTAAAGCCGCCAGCTAGGGCCAACTGGCAATGTATCATCATCAGCTTCAGCCTCTTGACCAACAATGGGCCGCCGTTGATATGCGTTATGAAAAATGCATGCAGGCTCTGACTCTGACTCTGACTTTGGCTCTGACTTTGAGTCTGCCTCCAGCTCTGCCTGCTGCGCTGCTGGCAGCACTGCAGGCACAGGCGCAGGCGGCTCATGCGTGAAGAGACGAACCGCCGGCAAGAAATGCAAATGTTTGCACAGCCGCCCAGCATGGTGGGCCTGGGACTGGGACTGGGACTGTGTCTCCTCCTGGATGCGCACAAAGGGTAAGCACTGGACAGGCAACTGTTTAAGGTTGAAAAATTACAGGGGCCGAGTGTGTATGGTTGTGCGCATGTGTGTGTGTGTGTGTCCCCGCACTGTCTGCATCGGCTTCATTGTGATTGTGCTGATTGTGGGCATGCGTGGCCAGCTGAGTAGTTGCCATGCCGCAAAGTGTGCCCCCAGCAGCTGCACACTACTAATATAAATGTATTGCCAGAGACGAAGCGCTGAAATTTACATTTTACAAAGCCAATGGCAGTGCCACTGCCACTGCCACTGCAACTGCCACTGCGGCCTCAATGGAGGGTGGGAAAATTTCACATGCGCAACATTTTGACAGTCGCCCAGGGAGAGGCAGAGGGGATACCAAGCGGTATGCTTCGTTAGCATATGTATCAAAAGGTGTCTCTTGTCAGAGAACTAGCTGTCTGATGTCTGATGTGTGCTCTCTACTGTCTGCTGTCTACTGTGTACTGTGTACTGTCTACTGTCGACTGTCGACTGTTGCATCTTGAGATTTGTACCATGACCCACAAATATACTTTGGCGCACGCATCTAACGACGACCCAGGGAGTGCAGTGCATAGAGATCGCTGCAACTAACCATGAATGTGGATGGCTGGATGACTGGATGGCTGAATGGCAATTTGCAACTGCAACTGTGTAGCTATGCGGCTTTAATTGGATTCTGCTGTGGTATCAAATTGACATTTAGCACACAAGACCGAACCTGATCTCAACCCCATAGCAATATCGATACCGATCCCCATCAGAATGCCAGGCAGCTGGCTGACCTAACCTCATGCGTCCAGTTGCCAGTTGCAAGTTGCCAGTTGGTGGGGAGTAACAGGAGGAATCGCTATTCGCATCTCTGTTGCCAATTGCAATTGCTTGCTTATCGCATTACACTTTGATTGCTGCTGCTGCTGATGTTGCTGCTGCTGCTGCTTGGCGTTAATTTGGTTTTGTGTTCTTCGACAGCCATTTAACGGTGCGGCGGCAATTGCAAATTGCATTTTTCCTTCACAAATTGGCCGCCTTTGCCTTGTTGCCCACATCAAAGTCAATCGTCATAAATCTACAATTGCCACGGGGCCCTCACACCTTACAACCCGTGTAAGTGACTTTCTGTGTGTGTGTGTGCAACTATTGCCCATCTACAAACGCAATAAACGCGCATAGTTTTGGCCAATTGTTGATTCAAGCGTTTGTGGCTTGAACTTTAGTACAAACTAGCAACCCAACAGCAATTGCCACAAGAATGTTTTAACGAGATAGAACGGATATCTGTCGGACTGTCGTAGATTTAATACACTTGCAGAAATGCAAATACAATTGCTGCCATATCGCATATCCTTATGTTTAAAAAATATATTCATCTAAAATATTTGCTTTAAATAACAACATAAATACATATAAAACAAAAACTAACCAGTCCTAAACCAGAAACATTTATTTTTTGACAAATAAAATAAATATATAATATACTATATGGCAAGTTTGCTAATGAACTTGATAGTAAGAAGCCAGATATTTTATAAACGGAATATTTTTTTAATACTAAAGCTCCATTTTGGAATGGATTTTAGGGTTTCTGAATTCTAAACTGTGTAATAATATTAATAAATATTGTATATAAAAAGAAAATAAATTCTGAAACGGTATTTAGTAAGATATGGTCTTCGAATTTTAATCAAATTTGATCAGTTTAGGTATTGCATAATAAAACTAAAAATTTGCAAAGTTTGACTTAGATATCATGTAAAAACAATGTTCTCACATTTCAATGATAATCCAATATGATGTATTTAGTAGTTATCCCACAGCTAAGCTTCTCAACTCAACAAGAATAAAGTATATATTGTTACATAATGTGGAAGAAAGCTACAACACCCTCTGAATAATGTATAGAATGACCACGAAGAAATTTGCATATTCACAAAAGAAAACTGAACTGAACTTGGCAAAGTATTTTGAATGTCGTCTAATCGTTAGTCCAATGAACTAACTTGAACTCTCGCACAGCAGTTCATGTGAAGCTAAAGTTGGCCTTACAAATGATCGACCTTGCAACAGCAGCGGCAGCGGCAGCAGCAGCAGCAGCAGCCAATTGAGGCAAAGGAGTCGTATCTTTGGGACCGTGCAACAAAATTAATAAAGCTCTGGCCGCTGTTGAGCACGATCCACAAACATAACGGTGCCTGGTGGCAAAGCCAGGCCAGGCCAGGCAAACAAGCAAACAAACAATCGCGCCAAATGTAAACTATGCCTCGCTCGGTCCAAGTCTCAGTCTCAGAGCCACTCGGTGAAGCTCTCTGAGTCACTTGTCAGCTCGGTGGCGACGATGGCGACAATGCGGAAGCTGTTGCCGCTGCTCCAAGCTGCCTGGCACGACAACAACACGAGCAGCGTGCCCAGTGCCGCCAACGCCAAAGACGAACAACAACAACAACAGCAACATCAACGGCAACAGCAAAGAAAGACTGCAACTGCTGCTCGTGGGCAATTTGCCATTTTGGCTAACACGGTGCTCTGGACGGGGCCCGCTTGGCCAACACTTGAACTGGATTAGTTGGCTGCCTGCTTTGATTTGTGACAAATCTTGATGCGAGCTACCGTGTGCTTGCTTGCCTGCAGCATGCAACTGCCACACCATATGTGGATGCTGCTGCTAGTGTTGGGTCAGCCAGCAGATCGTGCGCTGATTTTATGTTAGCATCATTTGTTGTTTGTCTTTTTTTCGCTTTTTTGTGTGCGGCTTGCCACAAATTTCTCTTTTTCTTGGGGTCAAGTTTGTTGCCAGGCAGAAGCGTTCTAATTTCACTCGCTGCCACAGCAGCAGCAGCAGCATCGCTGTTGCAGCTGCACTCACTTCATTTAAGCTGGCGCGCTTGTCTTTTCTAACGCTATAACTAATGGGCTATGCTTTTTGTTTTAATTAAAGGCCATAAGCATTCTATGCTAAGGGGGTCGACGGGCTGACATTTTCCATACGTGTTTCTAAATATGAAACCCTTTGTAAGCTGACCTAACAACAACAATTGTTGTTGTGGCACAAAAACTATACTGTTTATGGATTTTTGTTTTTTTGTTTTTTTTTTCGTTTTTTATTGACGCCCACACGTGTCACTTGTCAATGTTATACAACATTCAAATCCATTTGCGAATTTCAACAATAAAAAAATAGAAAAACAACAATAAGCGAAACAATAGGAGAAGTCAGCCAGGTCTTTAAAGTTTTTGGCCACGATGCGCAAACTGGTTCTAATTATGCCAGCTTCGTGCCCCTCTCCCTGCCAATCTCACTCTATCTGAATGCCCAATTACAATAGCTGCAGAAGCCCAAAACACTAACTGAAACAGAAACAGTTAGTCAAATCGTAAACGTTTTTGGCTACGTGATTTGCGAGCACAATTTCCGAAAAGTGGATCATTGCGAGCGTTTTTGGCGCGTTTTCAACTGAGCAGTTGAGTCTCATTAATATGATTACTCATGACTATGTAATTTGCAATGTACTCGGTATAAAATGAGTGAAGTGTATGCCAAAATTTTGATGTTGTGGGGGGCGGTGGGGGGGAGTAAGCTGGCAGACAAAATGGGGAAATGCCCACGGATACGTTTTAGGTTTATTTTGGGCGCCGTGATGTCATGGGCTGGAATTGGCGTTTAAGCTCAATTTGCAAGTCAGCAGCGATCATGAGAACTAAACTGACTCATTGATTGGCCAGCTAAGTTCTCTTCTGGTTTTAAGACAGTAGATGAAGCTATAAATACATATACTACATACATATGTAAGCAATCAATTGAAACTCGGTGAATGAACACAACTGTGCAATCAGAGAGAGGTCTTTTGCTGTTTCTAGTCCCTACTCATCCTGGCCCAGACAGAGTCGCAGTCGCAGTCGCAGTCGCTTTCGAGGAATTCACTTGACTTGGCCAGTCTAATGCTGCAACCAGGAAATGCCAATCAATGAGGAATATGCGTTTGCGTTGTTCAAACCAACTTTGATATAGAGAAGCCTCAGAACACTAGAGTTACGAGTTACGAGCAAAGAGTTGCCAGTTGCAAGTTGCCCGTTGCCAGTTGCCAGTTGCAAGTTGCAAGTTGCAACAGTCGCGACAGCGGCCTCAACCAAAACAAATAAATTAAAAATTGCATTAAAATGTGGAAAATGAAAAACGTTGCCTTTTTCAGCTGATTTCAGGCAGAGCAACAGAGAAGGGGGCTGGGTGCAGAGAGTAAAACGAGAGGGGGGTCGGAGTAGCGGACCCTGGGCAGGGTTCAAAGCTGTGCCTGTCAACTTCAAATCGCACGTTTTCCTACGCGCTACAAAGTCGCATCGCCGTCGTCACCGATCGAACCCAGGCTGTGCTCATCTCTGTCCCTCTTTTCCCTCTGTCTGGCTTGTCTGGCTCTCTAGTTCTCTGGTTCTCTTTGGCCCTGGACGGACGTTGCAAAATGTGCTAAAATATGCACAAACAGCTAAGGAAGCAATGCGACGCGAGGTGAGGCGAGGCGACACAAGGCGAGGTGAGGCACGGCAACGCGAGGCGACTCAACGCGATGCCGACTAACTTAACCAAGCAGCGCATAAACCCGGGGCACTTATACCAGGACTGGGCCCTGGTGCTCCTCCGCCTCATATGAGTGAGTGTTTTAAATCATGCTGCCTGCCAAAGTCATGATTCATATACCGTTAGCTGCTCATTTCCACACAAATACGAGTAAATGCCGAAAAGGAAAAGCCAGCCTCAGCCTCAGTCTCAGCCTTAGCCTCAGTCTCAGTCTCCGCTTCAGCCTCTCCACTTGAGAAATAATTCAAAGATCGACAACCCAAACGGCGCCTACGGCCATTCGACAGATTCGTCAGGTCTCCTACGAGTATGCCCCCGCCCCCATCCTTGGCAGGCCCCAACAAATTGCATATATATCGCAGGTGTTTGGCCCCTACAGCCTAAGTAAGTGTGTTTTGTATATTAATCACCCAGTTTCTGCTAGAGAAAGATGCCCGCATGAATGTCCATTTAAGATTAGAAATATTTTCATTTCTGGCCCTTTGCTTACTTTTCTTTTGGAAATTTTTACACGTTCACAAAAATAATTAAAAATGATGCACCATCATTAACAGATGAACGTGAGATTTGGCCAGGCCAAGAAAGTAAGCATCGCTGAGCAAAATTGGACAGTTTCACTTTTATTTGGCCAGGCCCGAATTGTGGCTTAAAACAAGTTTATTTATTTTGTCATGTAATGCAAATGAAAGTGTTCTGCGAGCCAAGCCGCTAAACGCTATTAAAATTAGTTAAAAGGTCTGCGTGCTGCAGTAAAAAGGAAAGTACTTGGTTTATCAGGCTACCCCTTCCCCCTTAGGGGTTCTAAGCCATTCTGTTGACCCTCTCATAAACCGCCCGGTCGCCGTCTGTTTGGCCCCGTTCATTGCACTTTACACTTAGGGTTACCATTAAAATAAAAAGTGCTGTACACTTCCGAGAATGTTTTTTTTTGTTTTAATTTTTTTCAACAAAAAAACACAAAAAAACAAAAACTAAATGAAATGAAATTGAATTTCATGGCTGTCATCTTTTTTTGGTTTTAAGTCTGTTATTACGCAGAGCAGCCGCAAGTGGCTATTAAAAGTCAACAAGTTTTCGTTGGGCCTATTAAACTTGGCGGGTTCTTAGAACTCTACGCATATGTGAGCTGGTTTTTCCGCCTTATAACGTGGCTAACAGCTAAAAGTGTGTGCGGGTAAGTCTAATTAAAGAGCATGTCCGGTATGCGCCCACAGCTGCCCTGTGATGAACTACGCATTTTTGTAAGGTTTATCATCAAATTATTTTGAGTTTTATACAAAATAAAAATCATTGAAATAGGAATTTTCCAGTACTCAGTAAAATTCTATATAAATCTAGTAGTATCTTTTCACGCTTCCCTGTAAAATTGTGATTGCATGGATGAGAAAGTAAGAAATATACAAAAATAACTTATCACTGAGTCTGAATAACTTAGAAACCGATCTTACAAAGACATTCTCTTCTACATTTGATGTAAAGGCTATTCCCATCCGTGGTGGCGGGTGGGAGCAGACTTTTCAAGTTTCATACAACAGTTTTTAGCTCGTGGGGGTAGATTTTTCAAAAGTCCCGCGTCTGTTGTTTTCAATCTAAACTAATCTTATTTATATTTGAGATTATTGATACGAAAAATAGATTACTATAATCTTAGTAGCGTACTGTATATTGTGTCACAATTCTAGCTCAATTGGTGCCGAACTTTTCGAGTTTTCGACATTGGACCAGACCAATATAATATTTTCATAGATATAGATTTGAGTTCCCAAAGTCGTTTCTATTTTGATAAAATCACTTTAAACCTTTAAATCTAAATTACCAGCTAATATTGTGCCACATCTCTCCTGCTCTTGCCACATATTAGCATGAGTGATTGATGAACTGCCAGATTTGAGGCAACAGGAGCGCCAGGACGCAGCCACTTTGTGCTGCTACAGTTTTTGGCATCGCCTTTTTGGGGGTTGGCAATTTGGCATATTAAAATGGAATTTATTTTGGCATTTTTAATGCAATTTATTAGCGTCAGCCAAATTGGCTTTAAATTGATTTTTCGCTGGCAAATTCTTCCATAAATAATAGCCTAAATGAATTTACTGCTGACATTTGAAATATTGAAGTTGACGTTGCTAAATAAATACTCCGGATAAAAACTACACATGTTATGCAATCTTTGACATTTTGAATATCGAATTTAATTTTAATTTTGTTTGCCATTGTCATTGTCATTGTGTCTGGGACTGAGACTGAATAAAACTGCTGCATTTGTCACACAAATCGTCGTTGGTCAGCCTGTCCAATTGTAAATGGCAGAACATTTATTTAGTGTGTGGCATTGTTTATTAACGAGCTGACTGGCCAACTGGCTCTATAATGAATGAAGGTTTAATTGAAAGTTCATATTGCTTAAAGCCGTGCGGTCTCTGGCTGAGTATAGGGTTGCAGCAGGAAGCCACAGGAGGCAGCACTTGAGGGCAATGGAGTCAAGTATGCAAACAATGCAAAAGCGGCAAGCTTCGGAATTTCCACTGGCATGGGGATATGACAAAGTAAGCAGGCCCAGGATAACAGACAGCCTGGCTACGTGGCTGATGACACGGACTTCAATAATGAGCGCCATATTGTTGTTGTTGTTGTTGTCATTTGGGGGCGTCTGTGCATGAAAGCAGCGCCAGTCAACGCCACTCTTTGTTGCCACATAAAAATGCAAAGGCCTCTCTGTCTGTGTGATGTTCTTGTGGTTGCTGTTGTTGGTGGCCACTCGAGCTGAGGCACGCACCTGGCCCCCCCCTCCCGCTCGGGCTGACTTCAAGGCATTTTGCAGCTGCTCCTGTTTCTCCCCATGTTGCATAAATTAGATGCTGCTGCTGCTGCTGCCACGCCCCCTGCCAACTGCTTGGTGCTGGCATGTATACCTTTTTGCTACCTTTTGGCGACTCAATTTGCTGACTTTATTGTTAGCGCTGTTAAATTATTTATTTATGCAAATTGAAGCAGTTAAATCGCAGCGGCAGCAGCAACAACAAAAAGTGCAGTAAGCGCCAGCTGCAATTTCTGGACGCTGGCCAATTTACCGTTGCATACTTTTATGGGCAGCGCCAAAGTTTTGATAACTCAATTTGATTGCCAATCGCCTCAGCTGATTTACATACCTGCAAGACAGAACAAGAAAGAGAAATGATTAATATTGCTAACTGTCTGAGGCGTATTGTTTAATGTTATTTTGTTTGTTTGAATTGTCTAACGTTTGTGCAGAGTCATTAGTTGACATTAAGCTGGCAATTGAGAGCCAGAGCGCGTTATATCTGTAGCCACGAAATGTAATCTAACAGAAATGAAATGTAAATCATGCCGACAGCAACAGCAACAGCAAAAACAACAACAACAACCAATCCAAATAAGAACAACAACAGCTAAACAAAAACGACACCATACAAAGTAGAAAACAAGAGTCAAGTCCACGAATTTGGGTCAGCAGCCAACAACACAAAAATTCAAGTTAAACGTGTGCCAGAACGACAACAACAATAAAGATCAACAGCAACAACTACGTCATGTAGGGTATGCATACTGTTTAATTGAACTGTCTTAAGTTAAATATTTACACTTCATTTAAGCCGCTGACTAACCCTAAAGCACCGTTTTAGCCAGTCCCAAAGCTGATTTCGTTTACGAGCTCCCGCTAAGTTTTTAAATGTACTTAAATAAAAATTTGAAACAGCAGCTGAAATCCGCTAAATGTTAAACTAAATATGGATTTCAATAAACTAAGACTATACAAAAAATAAAAGTTTTACAATCATCGATCACAAGCTCCACTAAATGTTTAGAATGCCATAACATAATTTCTAGTAATCAATATCTCAAAGAAACCCAAAGACGTTATAGCTTTTGGGAATTCCAAGAGAAAGTATCTGGCAGCTAGAAACAGCAGAAATACAGCTCCAACTAGGATTTATGAGCATGTTTAGCAAACGTAATGTTTATACAGTTGCTCAATCACAAATACGAGTGTCCAGCTTCATTAAATATGCCCTAAACAGACAGTGCTGCAGAAAAGTAACTGTGCTTCTTTTTATTGCTTACTTTGCTTACTTATTTACTTGAGCATACAATAGAAATTAATTTCATTCAAGAAACGTTGAAAGAAACATCTTCGAAAACAACAGCAGCTCATTGCCTTTTGCCATTGCCAATGCCATTGCCATTGGCCAGAAGCACTCCCTCCAAGCCCGAGCCCGAGCCCGAACCCGACTCCGAGCCCGACTCCGTTCACAACTCGTTTTATTTTATATATTTATTTTTTGGGGGGAGGTAGAGAGAGGGGAGCTTGCTGATTTCTTTTGCCTATTCAGCTCATGGAGTGGCCAACGGCGTGGCAATGTCGACTTTTCGCATATTTTCTCACAAAAGAATTTCTCGATTTTTGGCTGATACGATCGAGGCGCGTTTGAAATGGCCAAGAGACTTTGATTTGGCTGGCGGGCAATTGCAGCTGGCGATTGAATTAATTTATGGGCTTTCAACTTGGGCACTGGGATTTTCAGATATTCCATTTCTATTGCCATTTTTAGCTGTTATTTTGTGCTTTTTTGTTTTTGGTTTTTTGGAGTCACAGCGCCGTTGGCTTAATTGTGGCTGCTGTGGCCGCATAACTGTTTAGCTTTTAGCCCGATTCGAGCACGCATTAGCTTGACAGCTAATAAGCAGCAAATAATTGGCCGAAATCAAATTACACTAAATAAACAACAAATGCAGGCAACCTTTATGGATGTGGATGTGGATGTGGATGTGGATGTGGATATGTGGATGTTGACACCTTGACCGCATTGGCCGCATTGAATTACAACCAATTGGCTGTGACGCTGGCCTTATTGGCCATTATACGCGCATTGGCTCTTAAATCGAATTCAATTTTCTAACATTTAAGTGGCTTGGCGAATGCCAAAAGGGTTTTTACGACCTGGCCATTTCAATGGACAGGCGTTGGCTAAAATCAATTGAGAAACTGGACACCACTCTTGGCCATCCTTGCAGCTCATAAAACTGTTTCAGGCTAATGGCCACTGCATTAGCCGCTTTCGAGGCCATGCAAATTGCAATCGCTGTGGCCATTAACAGGCATTTGCGAAATGCATTGCTGATAACTGGCATTACGTATACGACAGGTAGAGAGCCCAGCGCAGTCCCCATTGAATCTGTGTCGGTGTTGGCCCATTAGCCACTAGCCGGCCTGCTGCACACTTTTTCTTTCTATTGCCAGACACTTTCTTTGGCTATTGAACTTAAAAGCATCTGCTGCAGTAGCAGCAAACCAGATCGCCGCCCCGAAACAAACAACAAACAACGAGGCAGCGCCAACAATTTGGGTTAGAGAAATTCGCGCCCCACGACACACTTAGTGCCGCAAAGTCAAGTTCTTGTGGCAGGTAAATACAGGTAAGTACCTGCTGTGCATTTGGTTCTATGCCACGCTTTAACCTTGGCGTTTGGGCGTAATGCGCGGCAAGTGTCGCTTTATGGCCAACTCGTAATGTGCTTAGTTGCGCTTACTTTCTTTGCACAGCAACAACTCCACTTGCCAACGACAACTAGAATGGCCAACAGCAACAACAATTGCTAATGCTGCACATAAACCGATTTACTCAATTATAATTTAAAAATCACAAAAAAGACACGGCCAATGTTTGTTGCTTTGTTGCTTTGTTGCCGTTTTGTTTGCCTCAAGTGCTGACAACTTGTGGGTGCCGTATAAAAGGAAAAACGTAAATAAAACACATTACGGCCCAAGGTAAGCGATTTATTGGCAAAACACACAAAATTCAATAGCCTGCGACCGTCATCATTTAATTTGCGAAATGTTATCGCCAGAGACAATTGATTTGTGTCCGCACAACAAAGCGCTTCAACATGCATTTGCTTCCACGCTAGTAAGTAGTATATCTGATCTATACAGCGAGCCACTTGTTATAGCGCCTCGAATGTGGAATGGCAACGCTTATTAGCGCCGAAAAACCAATCGATAGTGTATCGAAGGTTTTTAGCCACTATCGGGGTTCTTTCTAACATCGATAACAACAAAACACTTGAGTAAACCAATTAGTTTATGCCGATTCTATGATTTAAAGCCTTTCTGCCATTGACTTAGTGAATTGTTGTGTTGACAAAAGAAACTCTGTACATTTTTGAAAAACAATCGATAGTATCGAAGGTTTTCTTTAGCCACTATCGAGGTTCCTTCTAAGATCGATAACAACGAAACACTTGAATAAACCAATTAGTTTATTACCATTCTTAATAATTTAAAGCCTTTTAAAAATATTAATTCTGCTATTGAGCTAAAGTAACGTTTTATTGACAAAAGAAACTGTATATTTTCAAAAATAACAATCGATAACATCGAAGGTTTCCTTTAAACCACTATCGAGGTTCTTTCTAAGATCGATAACTTGAATAAACCAATTAGCTTATGCCCATTCTATCTATTCACTGAATGAATAGTTTGGTTAATAAAAGCAACACTCAGTTCCGCTTCTCTATGCATTTTCACAAATTTTACAAACATACTTAATGCACCTGAGAAATTTCGTAGTTAGCGACAGTTATAATTATCATAATCGCAGCGATCGATGATTTTTCAGCTCTGCAGCTTATCGTTTAAACTTTAAAGCCATGATTCAACAATGTTGTTCTAGAGCCACCTGACAGGGTAAACCGATAGATAGATACATTAGCTGTTGCTACTATAAAATGCAGCATCTTTTTAGTCAATTAGCGCAGCATATGATTTGCATAATGTGAAGACTAATTTAATTAAGGCCCAACTAACGGCAAAAGCAGCCTTGTCAAACAATGCGCCATTCCAGACCAAGATCAAAACGAAGACTAAGACGAAGACCCAACCCAAAGACCGAGATGGTCTATCATTATGTAATTTGTCAGGTTCTCAGTCTCAGGCTCCTTCAGGTGCTGATGTCAGCTCGGTGGCCTCATCATAACTTAAAATAGTCGCAAATTTCATGCCAGTCAATTAAGTATTTTAAAGACCTTTTTTCTTTTCTGCTTATTTTTTTTTTTTTTTTGTTTGGTAAGGCACCAGGAGGGCGACTTCTCTTCAGTTGCTTTTAATCTTTCTTTCTAGCAAACAAGACAAGACAAGACAACACAAGAAAAAAAAAGACCAGCGAATATTCAAATAAATTAACATAAAGTCGAAGAACTTAAAACCAACATCATAATTTGACATGTTGCGTTCTTGTTATTGCTGCTGGCCTCGGCTGCAATCGCTTTTAATTGTTATGATAATTTTGCCAGCCGCTGAAAAGGAAATTCAACAAAGTCTGTACGCATTAAATTATAACCTGGCCACAAAAGAAAGGCAGCGGCTCAGTGAATCAAGCAACTAACTCAGCCTTGGCAAAAGCAAAGAAACCAAAATCTAAATCTAAATGTGAATCTGAATCTATATATAGCTATGCGTTGCTGAAAGTGGCTCTAGAAAGTCCCAAATATGGTCAATAGACAATATCAGTTCATCAAACTGTTGTGCGCTCGCACGTGTGGCATCAAATTACGCATACGCACTGTGCAACATTTGATTGAGTTGGTAGCATAGGAAATGCGCCCGAGGAACCGCAAAAACCGCAGTGCGAATTTAATTGCCTTGAGTGGCAAAAATCTAGGCAACACTCAGATTGGCGGCCACTTTAATTAAGGTGTTGCAGCAGCTGTTGCAAAAAGTGGCAACAAAAAATGCTGAGTTCAGTGGCAGCCACAGAACGGGGCAATAAGCTGGCCAGCCACAAAACAACATGAAGTCTGTGTTCAATGTTCCTATTTGCCATGTTTCTGTTGGCTCATCAATAAATCTGTAAGGCTCTGTTTGTTGCTGCTGGCGCTGCAGACAAATTCCGTTCGAGAGCAAACCAAAATTTGTCTATAAATCACACAATTTCCGTGTGACTTGGCCAAGGGACAGTTTTGGCCAAAATGCAGCAGCAGACCCTCGCTCCCCCCAACCCAAACACCTGCTGCTGCTGCTGTCATGTCCCTGGCCCTGGCCCTGACCGTGGTCCCTGTCCTTGTCCTGAAGCTTGGCTGGCCAGCTGCCAATGAAATGCCTGGCCAAAGCAAATAACACTCAAAGTCATTTCGTTTTCGGACAGTCAGCCAGGAATATTGAAAACGGGAAAAAAGGACGATGCGAACTATGGTCACATATTGCGGCATTTTATTTGCATTTTTTTGTATTGGCCAACAGTCTATGCTGGAGCTATGAAAACTCCAACTACTATAAATATATCGTTTTGGCTTTTATTTCAGTTGCCACACATATTTTAGTTATTTTGGGGTTTTTTTGCATTTTTTTGTTTTTTGGTTGGTCTGCCATAGTTTGTATTATTTATGGGCAACTAAAAGCTTTTAAATGCGAGCAATTTTAGTTTTTACGAGTATGACACAGGACCCCACCATTGTTGAGCTTGGTGTGGGTATAAATTCTAATTAGAATTGCACTGCAACTTTTGCCAGGACACGGCAGGAGTTGCAGCAGCCGCTGTAACAGGAGCAGTTGCCGTTGCCTGCCAAGTGCCCGGTAAATGGCCTTTCATAAATTAAATGGCTAGGGGAATGAAGGAAGAAAAAACTATGCTCCACAAAGTGCAAAAAAGGGAGAGGGAGGCGCCGGCGGTCGGCGGTCGGTGTAGAGGCGCGTGCCTCTTACGCTGTGCAACGGCCCGCGGCGCCTCGCCAATTGTGAATGAACGAATGAATGAGCGAGTAAATGAATGAATGTTTGCAATTTGCGCCAAACAGCTGCAGTCGGGGTTTTTTTTATGAATGAATAACTTTAAGCATTAACTGCTTGGCTGGCTGGCTATTGGCCGTTTTAACGGCTGCTTGGCTTTTGGTTTAATTTTTGTTAAACAATAAATTTTTATTAATTGCCGGCCATAAGCAACGTAATTGAAATATGCCCCCAAGCTGCTAACTGTGCTGACAAATGGAATTAACCCCTGGATTTGCCTAAATGAATCTCAATATAGCAAAAGCAGCTTGTTTTAGCCCCTAATGCGTTCTGGTTTTTGCCCTAGAAAGAGTTGACCCCGCAACTAAGCCAACCCACGGCCAAAGGCTCGAATGCATCTCTGGAAAAACAAGTTAGCGAAATGAATAATTAGAGTAACTAGTTTCAAGCATTGCGCAACATTGTCACAAGTGCATATCATTGATTTAAATTGCAATCATATTACAAATGATTACCAGTTGAAATTGTAGTGCATGGAAAACTGAAGTTATGCACATTAGTCATACCCAACCGGAGTAGAAATTGCAAACAACGCTAATTTTATTTAAATACGCATTTTGCGCATTTAAATATTAATATATTTATATTATTTAAATATGTATAAAATATATATAAATATATTTAAAATATTTAATTGCTAAAAATTGAATTTATATATTTTCTATTTATGATAATACTTTCTTGTATAAATCATCAAATTTATAAACTATTTTTATGCATTTTGAATTATTTATTTAAGCTAATTTTTTTTTTTTATTATCAGACTGTTTTGTGATTTTAAAAAATTCCTAAATATTTTTAAGAATTTTTGCTTAAAATCTTTTTTGGCAAACACATTTCTGCACGCAGTTCTTTTATATTCCGAATGTAGAACCCCAGTTTATTTTTTTTTAACATTATGATCCCTGCAAGGACACTCTGAACTCACCTTTTTCACTCAAGAAACAGCACGTATTAATTTTTGAAAAAGAATCTAATGTAGTTCTTTTAAAACACTTTGCCACTTTGTACTGCAGTTTTGATGTTTTTAATATTTTAAATATTCGTTTTGCACAGTTTTTGATCCTTGAAATTTTTACACGCTGCTCAACATTTCGCGCACTGATTTTGTCAGTTTTGTTAGTTTCAATTATAATTCACGTTTAGTTTATTTTTTCTTTTTTGTTTTAAATTTCTTGCTGTGTAAAAATAATCCACTGTGTCAAAAGTTCGTTAGCTTCTTGGTCAAAACTGTCCAGAAATTTGACAATTTTGGCTGAAGCTGCTGCAGACGACAACGAGACCAACTCGGGTTCTGTGTTGGTTGTTGGGTTGCTGGTTGCTGGTTGTTGGTTGCTGGTTGCTGGGGCTGATGTTGGCGGCTGGCTGTTGGGGGCACCACCAAGATACAACCGCTTCATAAAATTCAAAGAGACTCGGACCCAATAGCTTCTCAGCGCTTATTTATATAGCCTACGTCGAGCGGCTTTTGGTGAAAATCAAATGAAACGAACGAACCAACATCGCGACTGCGACTGCGACGTCAGCGCCAGCAGCGGCAGCAGCGTCGAACGAACAGCAGCAGCAAACGAACATGCCAAGTGAAGCCGGGTCGGGGCCAAACCAAACCAAACGCTGAGAGCGACACTCGCCAAGCGCTGAGAGCGCAAAAGAACTTCACACACATACACAGAGAATAGCAACGGCAACGTCGACGTCAACGCCGATGCCAACGCCGACGTCGACGGCAACAGCGACACGTGAACGCAAACACACAAATACAAGCAAACACACTCAAATGCTCAGCGGCAGCAACAAAGTTGCTCATCATTTGGATCTCGCAAGCCGACGCCGACGACAACGACAGCGACGCCGGCGCACAGTGGAAATCAAATATTCACAGAACAACTAAAATTATGTATATCAGTAGCATTGGGGTTTCCCCACTTGCACAGACAATATGTCACCTAATTTCATAACAAAACTATATCATTTTATAAGCAAGGCAAAACTGAAGAAATATTAATAATACAATAAATTATTCAATCGGGAATCGAGGATCTTAGCAGTTAGTGCTGGTAAAATTGTTGGAAGCTAAGAATAATATAATAATTTTAATCTTTTAAATAATTTACTTGAAGGCGCTAGAGGTATAACATTAAGTTCAATGATAATGTTCGTCTGAGAAATAATATTTATAATAGCTTGTAAATTCAATAGATAAATAAGTTATATCGTCAGTAAAGGTTATACTACTTAAAATAATAAGTTAGCCACTCAGAACCATCAAACATTTTTGATCACACATTCCTAAAAGTTCTTATTCTTGAGAAAACTGTGCAATCTTAAGTATTTTTGGCTGCTAAGTGTTCTTTAAAACTGTTAATTATAACAAATTAAAAGCACGTCATGGCAATGGCCACTTTCCAAAATTAATATTTACTCCAAAAAAAGAAGCATTTTTAATTTAAAGAACATTTATAATAAAAGACAGTTTGTGCCCACAGTGCAAAGCCTCTGCCAGCACAAACGCTGACTGCGCTGTGGTCAATGAATAAGCGTTGGTATTTTTAATGCATTGCAAGAATTCCCCACGGTTAAGCACAGAAATTTCGCAGAAGCACCGCCAGCAAGTGGACAGCCCCAGCACGACGCTAGCAGCGCGGCAGCAGCGACGCGTCGTGACACCGAGAGCGCAAGCCGGCTTTGTTGGCTGAGACTGAGGCTGCGACTGAGACAGAGACTGAGACGCAGCCATGTAACTTTGGCCAACAACTTGCAGCTCTCGCTACGCTCTTTGGCCAATGTTCGTGTTGGCGGCGACGGCGGCAAGTTCTTGGCCATGGCCAAGACGAAGAATTCGCGCTGCTGCTGACGCTGCTGCTGTTGCTGTTGCTGATGCTGTTACTGGTACTCATGATGATGTTGATTGATATGGAGATGATGATGATTAAAGCATGTAGATGCTGCGCTTGCTCTGCCTGCAGATTCTCAAGCTACACACAAGTCAGTCAGTCAGTTGGCCATCAAGCGGCGCTTTGCGGTTTCTGTTACGAGCTGCCCGCCGCTGCTGATGCTGCCACTGCCACTGCCACTGCTGCTGTTGCTGTTGCTGTTGCTGCCTGCTGCATACTACAAATATATATAAATATCTTCTTCTTTTTTTTTTTGTTTTTTTTGTTGTACAGGTGTTGGCCAGCGCCGATTCTAATTAAGCAGCACTCGCTGGCTGGCCGATTTGGACACTCGCACCAGAGGACAAATATGGGAAATGAAGAGCAACCGGTTTGGCCCACGTAGCCCAGCCAGCGTTTTGGGCCGTACTATTGTGTGTGGCTTAAAGCTGATTATTGACCTTTCTTATGGCTAGTAAAGAGCTTAGGTAGCCTGTTGGCCAGTTCAACATAAATTATTTTTGTTGTTTTTATTTGTATTTTTTTTCTTGTACCACGCGGACCTTGCTTAATTGTTTGCGAAATTCTTTTTGGCCGCCTTTTGTTTGATTTAATTAATTCTTTAATTACACTTGAAGTTGGCAATTTTGCGGCTCTTTTTGCACTTGTCTAGTGGCTTTGACTTTGTCCGCCTTTGGCACGAAGAAGTCGCGCGCGCGCGCTCTCCTCAACTCACACCGATGGCGACGGCGTGGCAGGAACAAAGCACCAGCAACTTGCAACACACGATACAACGTATATCGCGACTTACAACTGAAAATGAGCTGCGAACAAACCACGTCCGTTACACGACGCGCACGCTTCGCTAATGAACTGAACATTTCCGCTTTGCCGGCATCCTTTGGCCATGTTGCCTTCTTGGCCGTTGGTCCTTGCTGCTCTACGCTCGGTGGATGCTGCCGCAGCGCAGTGCGCCGGCGCGCGTCAAACATTTGAGCGTGAAATTTGTCGCAGTCTGACAAAACAAAAAAAAATACTAACGTTCAACACCCACCCGCTGCCGCTTGCCGCTTGCCCCTCCCCCATACCCCCAGCATCCCAGTCTCCGTTGCCATCCCAATGCCAATTCTAGTGATTGCCGGCTACGTGTTGCCGGCATTTGTCGCTTGTCGTGCTTGTTTTTGTATGCTGTGTGTGTTGTGTGTGCTGTGTGTGTTTCTGGTTCTGGTCTCGTTGTCGTGCAATATTTTTTGGCATTTTCGCTTTATACGTGCAAATTTAATGGCAACAATTGGTGCGAAATGCCGGACATGCAAAGCAGAGCACTGAATGAACGACATCAGCAACAGCATAAGGAGCAGGAGCAGCAGGAGCATCAGGAGCATCAGGAGCAGCAGCCGAAGGAGTTGGGTCAGCAGCCTTGGTTGCCCAGTTGGGTGGCTTACTATATATACACATGTATTGTTGGTTGGTTAGTGCACTTGTAGTGTTTGCCAGTTGAATTGAGTTGCAGAGCTTGCTGCGAAACAGGGTCCAATTGTTATAACCAATTGCAAGGTGAGACGCTGAAGAGACCCCACTTCAAACTTGGCTTATTGATAAACTTCAATAGTTGGCAATAACAAATTGTGAAGAGTTTGCAAATTGCACGGAGAAGCACTTTGATTTTGACTTTCTAAGTTAATACGGCCGGTCCACATTCTTAGAGTTTGTTCCCGTTTCCTTGACAACAGAATATTTTTCATAAAATTAACATCATATCATATCATCATATCCACTAATCTTATCATCTAAACATCCACATTATATAAGTAAATTAATAAAATAATACAAAACTAATTTTTGGTTTCCAAATGCTCCCAAAAGCTTGCAAGCCTCTTTAAAATTAAAATTTTTTGAATCAAACTGTTTTTAAGCAAAGTTTCCAACTCAATAAAATGTTAAAAAAACAAATGAAATTTTGATAGAGATCATATTCCTTTGAATTTCTTTTATTTCCCTTGAAGACATTAGCATCTGAAAACCTAAGTGTTGCACATAATATAAAAATGGTATTGCTTTAATGTTAACATTTATGGTATGTCAGATTAAAGTTTGATGTATTCCTAAGGTATCAATAATTATTGAAACCTTTTTATATCTATATATCTATACTTCACGGGATCATTTCTGTAGTTATTCTTATATACTTTAAAAATTGTGCTTAGCCAGTAAAATTGCCTTCATTTTCTATGGTGGATACCAAAAAACAGCAATAAACGCAATCAGCGCAATTCCATAGCACAATTTACTGCTGATGAGCGCTTATAATTCTCAACTGGTTCTAGCGCACCAATGCTGAGAGGGATTCTTGATTAGTGGATTTGGTTGGTTGGTTAACAAATTAAAATATATAATTGTCAGTTCTAATTAGATAAGGTAGCAGGACACTAATCGCAAAAGATTTCAATAAATAAAATAAAATAATAAAACTGGAAGCTAAATGAAAATTCTCATCATCTTTTTTTCATAATGTCTAAACATTTTAATAAAACTCCATTAACAATTTGATTGTCGACAATTTATTCTTTTATCATCTATCAATCATATATAAAATTGACTTTTTTAATTACCCTTTGTGGTGCATATTAATTGAAAATATCAAAGAAAAAAGCTACCATGCCTCTCAGGTTATAATAATTAATTCCACATTTAATTTCAATATCTCCACATTTTATAAGTGCAAACTTTGGCCATAATTATTCTGATAAGCAGCAAACTTAATATCTTTTTGACTTCCTTATGATCCAGGATGAATTTCGCAAGCTTGGTGGTCTCTTCATAAGAAATAGAACCACCCACAGCGTTATTAACCAATAAACTAAACTACAGTTCAGCTCAGCTTGACAGGAGTTTATGACATTGCTTTCTATCGATAAAGCAGCAGCAGAATGTTCTCAGCCAAGACACAGAAGTTAATTATAGCGGGAAATTGCTCACAATGTTTTGATGTTTTATTAACCATTAGGAATCACGGCATATGCATGTAGTACTATTTGAAAATCACTTGTACAGTTATCCAGCTGATTGAATACTCAAATGTTGCACACTGACTGCCCCTGTATAGCTGGCCATCATGATGAGAAGGATCATCATCAGCTGTGCGAATAAACCACTCCCATGGCCATCCATCGCAGCAACCAACTGGCCAACTAACCAGTCGAGTGCCTGACCAGCTAAATAAATAGCCAACTACAGCCATCTACATGGCAACATTGGCTGCTGCAAATGCTGCAAATGCGAAGCGACAATATTTTTCAGGCACAGCGAGAACGTCGAGTGATTTTCATTGTGTGATGTGACAGGTGTCACCGCGTGTCGACGGTGGGTGGACGTGGAAATAGACGTGGACCTGGACCTGGACATGGACGTGGACGTGGATGTGGACATGAGCATGCACGGAGCAGGAGGCAGGAACCAGGAACACTGTCGGAAATGGCAACTCAGCGGCAGCAGCAACTGTGGCGTGTGGCAATGTCAGGCAATGGACATTTCGAGCCGCGCCGAGTCAAGCATCATGACCAATTAGCCTTGTTAGTGAGATAAACTATGGGTACGGCAATGGGCCAGCTACACTAACGGTATCTGGCAGGCATCTCTCTCACTCGTTTCCCCCATATCCAGCTCTCTCTCTCTCTTTCTACCCCACATTAACTACAGTTGTGGCTGACAATGCCAGTCAACGCACGCCTGAGTTCAATTGATTTAACATGAAAGTGTAGCTCGGTAAATTGATTTTTGAGAAAATTCTTAACTTTTGGCATACTACTAGTAGTAGCCAACGACAACGATAACAACAACGACAACAATAACGACAACAACAACGAAGTCATCAAAGTTTTATGCTGTTGCCAAGTGGCCGAGTGTGTGGGGTTGGGGGGTCCAGGATGTGTATCTGTATCTGTATTTGTATCTGTATCTTCTATTCCTATCTGTAGCTGACCGTAACGAATTGCTGTTGTCCGTTGTTGTTGCTGTTGTTGTTGTTGTTGCCTGCTTGCTTGCCAAAAGTATCTGTAGCGCGTTGCTTGTCTATTTGCCAAGTTTTTGTTGCTTTTTGCCGTTTTTGCAACCCTCGAAAAACTGCGAGGGTGATGACTGATGATGCCCGGGCACAACTCCATGTCCGTCTCCATGTAGTATGTCTTCAGTATCTCGCTGCGTTGCCTGCAACTTGCTCGAAAAGTTTTTTGTTGTCTACTTTACGGGCGCTTTAAAAGTTCATTTGCACGACAAAACCCCCCTCCACGTACCCTCTAACAGCCCCATCCCCCCTCGCAGCCGTCTGCTTTTTGCAAATTAAATAATAGGCTTATGGTGGCTTAGTGTCGCAATTGTTGTTGCTGATGTTGCTGTTGATGTTGCTGTTGTTACAGCACGTTTAGCATGCCATATAGGCAAATATTTTTGTAATATTTATTGCCAGGCCATTCATGCGCCTTTAATGTGCCCCAGACAAGCGCCACAGCCCGTGCATAACAAAAGGCTCCTCGTCGTGGTCTCTAAGCCAAGCAGCAACAACATCTAACTGGCCTACGCCGACTGCATCGCTTATGAGCCCGTTTCTGGCTCTAACCGACTGCGAACCATGCGAAAATGCAATTAAGTTGCAATGACCAACAGTTAATTCCAATTAGGGAAAACAATTTCGTAGTAAGCAGCTTAACCGTTTACGCTAATTTCGAGCACCCATTCGTGCTAATACGAAACATACTCCAAATGATTCATACAATCATATTGGCCATTAATAGGGAGATTAAAGGGCCTGAGCTGATTTTTATGCATTCGAATGATATAATACAACAAACCCTATAAGCAGTAAAAGCTAGAACGCTCACGGCCTTTGGTTAAACGGGTTAACTGATAATCTCTTGCAATTGTTAGTTGGCTAGTTGTTTATTTGTTATTCAATTTAGAACTTGGCTTAACTTTCAATCTGACTTTTACCGATCAACGGAAATTAATTAATCAATTAAATGATTAACTGTACTTAAATGAGATCGGAAATGTCTTCCCTGCCTGCTTCATATATCTTTAAGCCCACAATAAAAGTACTATTTTAAAACAAGAGAAAACTAAATTTATGAATTAAGTAGGCTTAGATCTATTTAGCTGTCAGCTGTCAGGGAGGGGCTAGACACCCACAGGATAACTCTTGATCACATGCGAAGGGGGAGGGTCCTTAATATATGATTACGTAATCTAATTAAGAGCCTTCGGAAGAAGTTAATTTTGAATGATTACGTAATCATAGGGAGGGAGTGTATCAATAAAGGGCAAAAAAATGATTACGTAATATTTGGACGACCTCTTAGAAGAAATTTTATAATCGTACGCCCTTCCATAACCAAAACCATAACTTCCACCAAGTCCTTATTATTTAGCAGACAACTTTCCTACTACGCAAGCTACAATAAATTTGAATTTGTTTATATATATTTTTTTAATTTTTATTTGATATTTCCTATTTTTGCTCTTATTCTTTTTCAGTTGACTTTTTTATGCCATCTTACATGTTATACATAAAAATCTACTCTGATGAAATATAATTCTTTGTTTTTGGATTTTGGATTTACTTACCTCATATTCTTCATTTGCTTTATTCTTGCTTTTTTATCTCTTTATATTTTGATATATTCTACTTATATTTATTTTTATTCTTTCACCTGGACTTGCCGATATCCTGTTGAAGATTTTGCTAATAGCTCTAGAGCTAAGTGCTCATTTATTAATGAAATCAATATAGTGGATATAGTATAAGCCAAATTTGACTTTCAATTTGACGCTTGCTATTTTTGTGGCTGCCAGTATCAATTAGAGGTAATTTACATTACACCTTGAACCCATCGGAAAATCAGCTATTTTCAAAAGCTGCTGTTTAAATACCTTTGCAGAGATGCTAGTAAAACATTTCCCAGGGTAACTATACCAAGGTATAATCCAGATATTACACATTTTAGTTCTTTTGTCGTAACATTTGGTTATAAGTTGTTTGAGGTAACAACCTGGTGTTAACCACAAAATCTAGTGCTGTTACAATTACGTTTGCAGTCGGGAGCTATAGCAATAATAGTGCCAACCATGAATCATTTTGTTATGGTTGTGGAAAAGCGATTTTCCACTGGCATAACACTTTTCCATGTACTTAGTTGACATGGAGTTGCTGTAACTTGCAAATTTCTCACACGTTCGGGCGCCGGGGCAACTTTTGTTTTGGCGCCTCGAATGTGCTACGAATTAGTAAAACAGATCGGATAAGCATAGCCACAACAATAACAACAAAAAAACCACAACAACAACAATAAATTACAAATGCATAGTGCATATAAAATAGGCGCCCAGTCAGTTTTTTAATGAATGGTTGTGGGCTCGGAGTTGCCCCGGCATACTATATGGAGCCTAAGGACTTGTTGGCTGGTTGGGATATATGGGATGGATGGGGGCACTCATGCATATGGAGGAGCATATATCATTTTGCCATGCGCTATGCAAAACTGGCGCCTGCTTTGCATTTGTCAAACAACATTTGCTTGCATTTTAGTATGTGAAGTTGTTAAAATGGCACCACGCCTTGCCTTAAATTAGTAAATCGGCAAATCAGCATTTAATTGCCTAATGTTTATGGAGTTTAACAAATAAAATAGACCCCGTTTATGGACGGGCTTAAGTCAGCGTCTGTTTATGGCTAACATAAATCTCAAAATCTTCTACAGCAGCCGATTCAGCAGCGGGCCGCAACAGAAATTAGCATCTTTGATTTGAAAATATGTTTGGAAGTCTCTGACCCAATTAGTCGGAGTGAGTAACTCATAAAACGACATGCGATTCCCCGATGATAAGCGGACCCTTGGCGGATCTCTGCTTTCACCCAGTACAAGAATTGGATACTTACGCGTATTTCAAATTGGAGCACACACTCCAAAACTGGACGGCGACATAATTGCAGCCCATGTATTGAAGTTTGTTTAGTTGCTTTCGTTGTTATACCCTACAATAAAAGTAACTGAATAGGGTAATACCCTATCAGGCAGAAGTTCCTGTGAAGTATCTTTGTTAGGTGTTGGTCGGTTTTTCTATCCTTAGCAGCCAGAGGCACCATTTATTTCAAATTGAATTTCTTCCTATAGTTAAAAATCGATAATAAATAGATAAATAATAGAAATAGGCCAAACAACACTTTATTTATTGAGGTAACCAGTCTTAATTTTCTTTTAGAATAAGTAGTTGTTGCAAATATAGTTTAAGTTTAATTTAAGCTGCTCATAAAATAACAGAAAGATTTAAAAAAGAATAATAATTGTTGATTACTGATTATTAATAATTGATTATTATTAATGCAATCAGAGTTACTTTTATTTAGAATAAGTTGTGATTTTATTTATATTTTATGTTTAATTGAAGTTGCTTAAAAAAAACACAGAAAAATAATTGTATATTAATAAAAAAATAAAATATATTCTTTTAAATGTTTTATTTGATTTATTGTCCATATCCTAGCGCTGAAAGCTAAAAACTTTTACGTTACTACGCTAGTCACGAATATTTATGTCGTCGACGTGGCCCAATCAGGTCCTTCCCCGGTGATCTACCCAACAGAATTTTTTAAATATTGTAAATACTTGTAAATATTATTTTTTTCTATTTGTTTTTTATTTTCATAATGTATGCTAATTTTATTTTTTTTCAATTAGATTAAGTTTTATTTTCCCTTATATACCAATTTGATCAAGCTATCTAAATCGAAAGATAGCAAAAAGCAAATTTAAATCAAATAAATATTTTTTTATCAAAAAAAAAAAAAGAAAAAAGAAGGAATATTTATGCTTTGTAGGAATTTTTAAGCTTAGATATAGTTAAATCTAATATACATTTTATAAGACGATAGTATATCTTGTATATATATTTTAAGCTTAATTAAAGTTGTTGATCAAAAATAACAGAAAGAATAAACGTATAAAGCTTACACTCTTCATGGAAATATTTAAAGCATAGAAATAATGAAATGTCATATATATTTTATTAAAGGATACTTAAGTATAGTTTTGCAGCTCAACGCCAACGCTACATTTTAAATTCAAACAATATTTTCGAAAATCACAAATAGATTGGTGTTTTTGGCTGCCATTTCAATGAATTGTTGGTTTGAAAAGATATGGCTTTGATTATTGAAATGTATACAGATATTTGCTTCGTAGCTTATAAATTTATTACACATATTTTAGCATAACGATTGGATAGTGCTTCAGAAATCGACATATTCTTAACAAAGTGAAGCGGTCGCTTCATATGAATACAGGGTGCCTGCTAGGCTAGCACACTCTACTAGAATATTTTTTCTGGTTTATTTGTTTGTTTTGTCCGTCCGCCCTCAGTCCCTCGGCCTGTACATATGTTGTAATAAGTTTGGTTTATTGTTTGCCAGCATGGCATGAGGGGGATGACAACTAGAACAATCAAAGCTAAAACTGCGGAAATCGCCAGAATAAATACGAAAAGGCAACGCATGGAGGAGAATCAAATCAAGATACCGAGTGGAGAGGCAGCAACAAAACAAAAATAAATAACTAACAACTTTTGATAATCTTAAACAAAATTCTCACGCTGTTTACACGGCTCGTTGGCTCTCTTTGGCCAGATGCAGGCACCAAGATATTGGACAGGAAAAAAAAGGTGTTAAGGCCCCAAAACTGCCAAATAATAATGGCAAAAAATTAATAACCCAAAATGCCGCAAAAAGCGCGCTAAGGCACGTACAATGCCCCAAAAAAAAATATAAAAAATAAATTTAAAAAAACTGTGTAATGAAAGCCCAAACAACAATTACAAGTAGCAATGTGAGGGTCAAATGCAAATTGCAACATATGCGACATGTTTATGGCCAGAGACAATTGTTTATATGGCTATATCAATATGTGGGTGGAGTATAATTAGCATTTGGTTACTTTATGATTGCATTTCAGGGTCAAGTTTGTCGCCCGGCATATTGATTGAGACCCAACTGTAAATCGTTGCCGTATTGTTGGCTGTCTCCAATCGATGATTGATGATTGATGATTGTCGCGTGTATTGGCACTGACTGACTGGCCATAACACCTTATAAGCTTGTAAATTTGTTGGCCCCTTTCATTTTCGAGCATTTCGTTTGAATATTAAAGCCATTGTCTGACGGTTTAACACATTTTGCTTGTTTCTATTTATTTTTTATTGTATTTTTCATCTTAGTTTTTTTTTTTTTTTGGCACCTACCGCTTCCCCCTTGCTGAGCAGCGCCTCTATGCTAATTTAACTTGTCTATTTGCACAACAATTAGAAGTTATTTAGCAAGCTCATTGTCTTATTTTGGCAACTCTTAAGCGCTGCATTGCGCATGAATTTAAATTGTATGCAAACATTTGTCAATGGCCAACAGAAATGCTTAAAAAACTTTTATTTATATCTACTCATACACAAAGTCAACTCAAATTCATTCGAAATTGGCGTGAAAAGTTTGCAGCGAATAATTTTGCAATTTGCATACCTGAATTGCTCAAGGCCGTCTGGCAGGACAAACTTTAGGGTATATAGCACTCTTATATATGTATGTAGTAGTATGTTTGCCAGTTCTTTAACAACCTGTACAGTTAATTAAATTTGCATTAATTTTTGCAAGCCCCAACCCAACTCTGTCAATTCCATGTGCGAGTAAATAAAAGTCCGCAGCTGAAAATATAATTTACAACGTGCTTCTCAGGTACAAGTCAACGCAGCGCTGTGAACTCTACAAATATCAATGAAAAAAGTTCGAAAACACAAATGTAACTGAACAGAGTGTAAATACGCGGGTCCTGTAGGGATTACTTATGTGAACAGATGAATACCCTGCACAGAAATGTGCAAAAACTGTTAACTTATGAACAAAATAAAGCAACTAAGCTAAGAATTTCTATTTATTTTTTTACGAAGGAAAAACAGTGCTGCCTCGAATCAAAAAATATAATATTATATATAGATATATTGGAAAAAATTAAAAGACTTCACGAAATTTCAATTGATATCTAATAACGACACCAGCACGTTGGGGCAAGTTTATTTGGCAGTCCGTCTAGCTATGCCCCTATTCACAACAAAGAATTGCCGATGGTGTTATGAGAGCCTATAGCAATATGGTAAAGAGTTAGTTATAAAGAAAAAACTTATATAATTAAGGCTTATTTAAGGCATAAAGCTAAGGAGGAAGAATAAAGAAAGATAGTAGGAATGAAATATCCAACCCGGAGGGGGAAGTTCTAGCAACTAGTCCAGCAAGCTGTGACCCAACTCACAGCGAGGTTGGTTAGAGATTTAATTAAGAAATTAGGATCTAGGAAAAGGTAGAGATGGGATACGAATAATATTGATATAGGAAATAGCAAATAGAGGGGCACATAAAGTGGTCGATCCCTGACCCGATGGTCTTCAGCATCAGTTGACAATTTGATTTTAATTTAATCAACATTTTTTTTATTACTTAATAGTTAATAACTTACAATTTTCTATATTTTTTTGTTTAGACAATTAAGACATGGATTTAATATAGAAGAAAAATTGTTTATTTTTAGTTATACTATTAATATTCTAATTATTCTATTTACTGATACTTATTTACTTATTTGTTGTTTCGTACATTTATTGATTGTGTGTTTAAAGAAAATTTTTAAGCGTTTTATTGAACTGTGAAGTGGCTCTAATTGTTTTAAGATAGCGTGGTAGATGGTTCCAAGCTCGAATAGCATATACAAGGAATTGTCTTTAAGAGCTTGCAAGTTTTGTTCTAAGACTTAAATAATATTTGTTATTTGCGAAGAAAAATGGCTAAGCCCGTCATCAGGTTGTCTTGTAACTTATTCAGGTTGTCTTGTAATTAAAATTTGTTGTAGGAAAGTAATACTTTGTATACAGGACTGTTGCCGTTGCCAAATACGAACTCTTTTATATTTTGTGTTGCAGTTTTGGAAAGAAATGCCAATCAACTTTCTTTATTTGAAGTTATTTTCGTCAGGTTTCATTTCACTCTCTCAAAAAGCGTAATCTCTTGAAACCTAATATTCAGAACCATAGTCTGCCAGTTGCGATCTAAAGTTCCAAATCAGTCTGATAATATATATAAAAAACATACTTTTGTCATATTTTTCTAAACAACTTGAATTAGACTTAATACAACTTAATCTAAAATTAAGTCTGCATATTGTCTTGTCGGAATTCAGAACACCAATCAATCGGAAATGGGAACAGCCTGCTGAATTCACAGCAAAACAATCAAATATTTTATTAACTTAAGTTACAAATTTCATAAATTTACATAAATATACATATGAAATAATTTATAGAATCTAATAATAAATGCTTGTAAATAAAATGCGTATCATAAAGTAGACACAAATCATGTTGCCAGCTGTGTAGAGACGCGACGGGAAAGTGACCTTCGACCTTAAGTTAGAACATTTCTTTTCTTATCAGAAAACGCAGCAGACAATGCCCAGCCCATACATTATGTTTATCGCTTTTAAAGTAGCTGTAGAACAAAAGTGCTTCACCAATAGAAACAATAAATAAAGAGGTCACTTAGTTTGTGCGCTCAGGCTGAGAATCTGTTGCAAATTGTTGGCCCAAGCCACAATGCCCCATTCACACAAGGCATCAGTCGCCATATGAGCACGTCTGGCAGCAGCAGCACCAAAAAGCAACTCAAACAACAAAACAAGAGGCAACAATAATCATCGCACTCGCAAACAAAATCGCAACAGCGACAATGCCAACAAATAAATTCAAACAATGTGCCGAACGAAATGTAAAGCATAAATATTTGCAAAAGGGCCCAAAGAGCTGGGCTGAGCAGAGCAGAGCAGAGCAGAGCAGAGCAGAGCAGAGCGGAGCGGGGGGTAGAACGGCCAGCTGAGCTCCCGCCGCGACAGTCACGTTTCAGAACACGCAGAACAAGGCACACAGCACAAATTGCGCATACGCCATGTTTGCCATACATATTTACGCATAAAACATATCGCAGATGCGTGTCTGTGTGGCAGATTCTCTGATTCAGCCATCCAAAATGGTTTCGATAGCCAGCAAGGAAGCACGCAGGCAAACAAGCATCATCATCAACATCATCATCAAGATTGCAGCAGGCAGCAGCAGCAGCAGCAGCATCAGCCAGGATTGGGTTTGGGTTTGGGAAAACAGGCGAATTTTCATGTCAGCGCAGGCGGGAATTGAATTTCGCGCCAAAAGACTGGCGGCTATTTTTCAACTGCTTCATTTTGGGGCAAGCATACACACAACCATAACACACTCTTATCTGCCGTCTCTATTCGTATCTGTGTCTGTCTGCCATTCT
Organism: Hirtodrosophila histrioides; assembly: GCA_037075165.1. Lineage (NCBI taxonomy): Eukaryota > Metazoa > Arthropoda > Insecta > Diptera > Drosophilidae > Hirtodrosophila > Hirtodrosophila histrioides. Next base: position 8,353,043 of record JBAMCL010000390.1, on the reverse strand, counting down.
GTCTGCCACACTGTCTGACTGTGCTGCTTGCTCTCTGTCTGTCGTCTGTGCAACTTACATTTAATGCTTAAATTTTGGCTTTTTCACGTTCACAGTCTGACGCGCCTCAAAGCCAGGCGCACACTTCACTACACTTGCCAGAGCCCATTAACAATTTTTGGGGCTGGCTAGGATCTGTCTACTGGCTGAGTGCGTCTCGCACTTTGGTTGGGCTGCCAGTGACAGCTTTTGTTGGCTTTAACTTTAACTTTAGCCGGCTGACTTATGATGCGCCCAGTTTAGGCCATGCACAATTTCGTGTCCAAATCGCGGGACTTTAATTGAAATTTCTTCGCGCAGCGGCGACAAGTTGATTTTCCACTTGGCCTGCAGCTCGAGTAGCATAACGAATTGGACATTAAATGCTACCGTTGGCCAAATTGCAAGGCAGCAAACATCTTGTGCAATTGGCGTTAACAAGCGCATTAGATTTGCTGGCCACTCAGAACTGAACAGTCAGCCGGTAGTTGGTAGTTGGTAGTTTCTAGTTGGTAGCTGGTAGTCAGTCAGCGGCCAATTTGGCAAGGCTGTTTGGGGAATTGGCCAAGACGGCGGCTAAAAGAAGCGGTCTTAACAACTGACATTGCAAATTACTTGCTTTGGTATAAATTGCGCATACGACGCGTTCGCCAAGCTGGGAAACGCTTTCAATAGAACTCTGCGCTGTTCAACGGCTTTCATCTATTACAAACACAAAAAAACAGCAGCAGCAAATAAAAACTGCGCTTCAACACGCACAGCAGCAGCATCCACCTCATCCTGCCACTGCAGCACCTCCCCCAGCCAACCAGATTGCCCCCGCCCGCTGTCGTTGCGTGTGTGCGCGCTGACTGCGACTTTGACTTTGACTTGCCTCGCTTCGCTTCGACTCAATTCAACTCAACTCAACGCGACTCAACGCGAGGCGACTCTGTTTGTAGTTTGCAAATTGTAACTAGATACAATTTGTAGCTCAGCTTGTGTGCGTGGCTTTGTTTGCCGCTGCCGCTGCCGCTGCTGCCGCCGCTGCTGCTGCCACCTCCCTGACTTATTGCAGGAAGGAAAATACGCTGCCGGGCAACTCAATGCAGACGTTGTCGTTTCAGTCTCCCTCGTTTATTTGTGACTGCTGCTGCTGCTGCTGTTGGTGTTGTTGTTGTTGTTGTTGCCGTTGTTATTGTGGCTTGTTGCTGGTTGCACCCAAAGTGCGTACTCGTACTCATATGTCTGCTGGCTGCCTCTGCCTCTTCCTCTGCCTCTGACTGTGCCTATGCCTATGCCGATTCTGGTTCTGGTTCTTTCCTGTGCCTGCCACACTCGAATGCCGCTAACGCACCGCCATCCGCTGTGATTTGTTGCATTTCTAATGCGCCTGTTTCACTTGCTCATGTTGCAATGTTGCACGCTGTACGCTGTACGCTGCAAGTGCAACCTATGTATGCATGTACATATGTGTGTACAGGGTCCGGAATCGCGCCTCGGCCCGGCTAGTATTCATTTTCGACGGGGGAATTTATGCTCCTTGGTTTTCAATTTTGCAACTCGCTGGCGAAAAGTGTTTCTCTTTTTTGTCTTGTTTTTGTTTTCAGTTGGGGTAAGAAATGAATGCGTGCGGTTTCAATTACCCTCCAGCATTTGCTTGGAACTGTGCAGCAAAGGGCAACCGATTCAACCAGAATGCCTGGGAAATTCTAAAACTTAGATGGATATCTACAAGTACGCGTATAGTGGTAAAATAGCCAGAGGATCATATACAGTTAACCATGATTTCAATTGCATACGCCCCGTTTCAAAAGGTTAATTAATGCAATTTTATTTGTATGCCTGTCACAAATATAACTTAAGTCTGTAATCCGTGTAGATTAAAGCGATTTACTTAAGAAAAGTTTTCATAGCAACTTTATCAACTGTTTAAATTTGTTTGTTTACCTATTTTATACAAATAATTCCTTTTTTATGCGACAATTGTCTATTGAACTAATAAAAATTCAAAAAGTAGACAAAATATAGTTAAAAGCTATTGCTTTCCATAAATCATCGTTAATTAATTAAAATAAAGCAAATTATATATTTTGCATACATTCAATATTTTAAATCAAATTAACAAGTAATAAAAACTCTAGTCAGTAGTGCAGAAAAATTTAATTATTTATTTATTGTATCTTAGAATTAATTCTTGGTTAGCCAGAGCAACAAAGGTCTTGAAGGGCTTTTTATTCTATCTGGAGAATTCGAATTGTAAAAAGCAAAACAATTTCAATATATTGAACAGTAAAACACTTATATTCATGCCAAAATATAAGAAGTTTCTTTCCATATTGTATTCGAGAGACCACAACAACTTTCGATCATTATAATGTCGCTAGGCAAGAAAATGTAACTTCCAAAAGTTGGCTTAAATTTATTGCCCAATAATTCTTTAGTTTTTTATGGAAAAGTATATATAGTAATAAGGACACGTTCGATATACTGAAGTCCAGGTATTAACTTACTAACACGACTAGCAATATGTAAATTTCAAATTCTCATGGCATACTTTTTTTGCTTGCAGCTCGTTTCGGTTATGTCCACTTATTCTTTGGCAAATAAACGTCAATTGGCCCAAGTGAGTGCCATCCAAGCTACAATTCAATTAACTTTATAGCGAGCTGTCAACACAACTTCATCGCCAAAGAGTGCGCTTCATTAGCAAATTCTCAGTAAATTGCAGTGACCCGCTAAAAAAAAGGCAACAAAATGCTATCCAAAGATTGCAGCAAAGTAACCAAACTGGCACACCCAACACACACACACACAACCTCTGCCAGCCCCCTTCCTAAGGATAGAGCCATCAATTGCAAGTGAGGCGGTTGAAGCCACCCCTAAATAGTGGCCCCTTCGAAAGCTTTTTACATTGGCATTAAGTGTGGATTACTTAAATGCTTTTTAATTGAAATTTTTCCTAATTTCACTTTGGGGGATCAAGTGCAACCAGTTCTAAGGCTATGCAAACAGAAGCGGGCCAAAGAGAATCCAGCCATGGAGCAGCAACTACGCGATGGGCACAGACAGACACAGCTTCAACACGCTCTGGCGCCTTGCTACCCCAATGGGGCGACGTGGGGGAAGTTTTTGCGTGTCTGGCCAAAATGCTAGAGCACAAACAACAACAAAAACAACAATGAAAAGCAAAAAAAAAAGTGAAAGCAGTAAAAACTACGAAAGTGGCAGGCGGCAGCGCAGGCAGGCAGCACATCATCAATTTCAATGTCGCACGAGAGTCGCCAACTGGCAACGTCTGCAGAGGCAGCTCTGTCTTGGTCCCGGTCCCTGTCCCGGTTCCACTACCGCTCTCCTTACCCGCTCTCTGTCCCAGCACTCAATCGTTTTTCACGACATTGTTGTTGTCTGGTTTGTCTGTTTGCCGTTTGCCTGTTTGCCTGCTGGGCTGCCTTGGATTTGGGCGTCAAATCCTTGGTAAAAGCATTTAACGTTGCAGTGCATTAAGCGTTTCTGGCAGCACAGCCCGCACCGCCAACCCCCAACCCCCCACCGCACACTGTCTGGCCATTCGCCGACAACTGTGAGTTTTATCAACTGGCATTGCTCTTCGCTGGCTGTGTTATCATTGCAGTGTTTGCTTTGCTGCAGCTTTGAAATTTCAATTTATCGCCTCATATTTGCTCCACCAACAAAAGTATATAAAGCATATATACATATATATATGCAAGTATATTTCTTATATGTGCATAACCGTAATTTTTAGCTCCAATAGCAATTCATCAGAAAAAAGATGCCTTTTAGCATGCACTTGCCAAGTGTCCATGGGGGCTAGAGATGGCCGTTTGTAAGCTTATTTCAAGCTGGACTGAACATAAGTATAACATGTAATATGATAAAATGTGAATTAGCATTGTTTTTTTAATTTTCGAATTTTAGAAATATGATAAAATGTGAATAAAAATTGTAATTCATTTCATAAGGTAATTGTAGGTACTATGCATACACTCGCAAATGTCTTAAGGAAAAACCATTCTTCCAACAAAATACACGAAAGTTATAGTATTATTATAATTGCTTGCTTTCCTCGCTTTACATTTTGCTATGATTTTAAAAGCATAAGATTTAAAATTTTAAAAATATCACAGGAATATAAAAATTAAAAATAAAAAAAACACAAAATTAAGCGCACATATAGGAACTACAAAACTTATTTAATAAATATGTATACAAAAACTAAACAAAAAAAAAACGAAATAAAATAAGGACAAATGACCTAAAAATCAGAAAAAAATGGCTACAAATTTTAAAAAGTGTACAAAAAGTCTAAGTGAAAAAATATCGGAACACTTTTAAAAGTGTTGGAAATAAATATGAAAAATTTGATAAATTTGATAAATAATTTTTTTTTAAATTTATTTATAGCTTAATAAAACTGAAATTGTTCGAAATTGTGTATAGTATGAAAGCTATACCATTTGAATTGTCTTTATTAATAATTTGGGTGGGTTATTCTAAATAGGAAATAAACTTTACCTGCGCCCGCTATACACGAACATACATTTAAAATCTTAAATCTTATAAGTATTTCTATAATCTTATATGCATTCTACGAAATTTTCAGGTATGGCTTATACGGTCTGCTGGTCTTTACAATGTGATATACTAAAATGTTTCCTTGTAAGTGTAATTTCATTTGATTTAGCCAACGTTTTGAGACACGCACGCACCCATCGTGTTCTTATCACGAGCTGGGAGTAAAACACGACACGCGCCCTACTCGAATAAGAATGACGGCTCTGCGGATGGCTGACTAACCATTAGCCATTAGCTTATCGGGGCAGTCCCATCTGGAGAGCGGTGCGAGTGCCACAAATTTCGGCAGAGATTCGAAAGTGCAACGACTCTTACGCAGAGTAAGTCAGCAGAGCGCTCTCCGGCAGGCTAACCAAGAACAAGAGGAAGACCAAGTGCTCTGGTAGAACGGTTCCTTTTGTTTGCTCATTCGTCCGTTGCCCGTTTGGCGGTACTTCAATTTTGCGCATCAGTTGTAATTCATACTTTCGTGGTCTGAAGTCTTCCACGAAATATGCCGGCACGCCGACAAGTTCAAATTAACATGTTGCTGTTGCTGTTGCTGTTTGTTGTGCTGTTGTTGGCTGCAACGATTTAGGATTTAAGAACCGTTCTTTGGTCTCTTTCAACACACGTCACTACACTTCACTTGTGCCTTTGCCCAATTCCGTTTAATTAGCATGAGAAGTGCCCGCCACAGCTGCTTAAACACGATGTCCGCATTCGCGTTCTCAACTGAGATTCGAACTTGGTCTTGGTCTTGGTCTTGTCTCAGGCTTGGAGCTGGACTTGGTCTTGGTATTGGACTGGTTGGTTTGTTGGTTGGTTGGTTGGCGTCGCTTCCGTTGGTTTCGCACGCGCAATTAGCCAAAGCAGACGCCGTCTTAGGTACTTGACCGATAGTCTGTTTAATGAACTCCATGTGGTCATGTGCCCATGTGGCCAATGTGGCATGTGGCATGCTGCTTAAAGGCTGCTTTTCGGCACTGCAGAATGCAAATTCCTGCATGCATTAGATCGCATTACCCGTACCCGCAGCGACCGCATAGAAATAACCAGTCTGCCAGTTGCCAAGTTGCAAGTTGCCGATTCCCGATTGCCAATTGCCATTTGCCAGCTTGCCAGCTTGCCAGTTGGAAGCCCAATAAAGCCGCCGTATCTGGCTTGGCCATGGCCTCGGGTTGCAGCACCCCGCACTCGGTATCTATATATAGCAAATGCCAACTAAAAATAGCAGCGTCTTAAATGATTTTTGCTCATTAGAGCGTGCGTGTTGCCGCCGATCTTTGGACTGTGTGTGTATCGTGGGGAATCGGCACTGGGACTTGCCACTCGCCCGCCACTCGCCACTCGCCACTAGCCACTAGCCACAAGCCAAACAAAAAGTGACAACCACTAAAACAAAAGCGCAGCCGCATTTTCTACATGACGCTGCGAATGCCAGGAACATAATAAAATCATGTAATGGACTGCGCATGAAAAACAATGCAAAAAGCAGCGTTGACAACACGATAAGAGGGGCAAAAAGGGGGAGTAGCAGTGCTGCGTCTCCTTGTTGTTACTATTTTGCAGCATAATGTAATAAAAATAGCATGCCAGGCATTACCCAAGCCAGAGTCCCAGCCATGACGATGATGATCATGCCCGTTCCCGATCGATAGTAGAGACGCTGCCAGTTGTCGTCTGCCAGCGTTGGGCAAAACAAAAGACTTTGGACACAAACTCACGCAGTCAGCAGCGAGCAGCGGGCAGCAGGCAGCGGGCAGCGGGCAGAAGACAACGACGATGGCGGCCTGCCAAGAATGCCAAGTATCGTGTGTTGAATGCATGCCATGCATAGTCAGTGCCCCTCCCTGCCCGCCACACACCCTTAGCCGGTGCACAGCTTAAGACTGACCGCCTTTAGGGCACAGCATTGAAAACGAAAACGGTTTGTGCGACATGAGCACGACAAAATCATGGCTTAAAAGTCGCTCTCAGACTCAGACTGAGACTGAGACTGAGACTCAGAGTCAGACTCGATTGTGGCACATGTGTGTGGCTATTAGGCTGCCCAATGTCAAGCTCAGCGCTACATTGTGCTGCCTAGATACAAAGATACACGCGCCAGATACAGATGCACCTATGCATACATACATATGGGTTTGTTTATGAGTAGTTCGCTTAAGTGACACAAAACGGCGGCCAAATGATGTGCAGATAGTTGCCCAGTTCTATAAATAAACGGCCAGCGAAGTCATTATGAGCACAGCATCTAATTAAAGCAATAAAGATAAGGCCTATACACAAATCTTCAAAATATTCCAACAAAATCGTTAAGACAACGGAGAGACTGAATAGAAAAACTTCAAGCTCTGGCTATTTGCAGAATGGAATGGAAAAAGTTGAATACGCTCCTTGAGTGATGTTTAGATGATGAAAGTGATTTGAAAAGTGTTGGGAGTATGTATATCCAATTAATTAACATATGATCAATTTCTATTTAAGTGATCAGCGTGCTTAATTATAACGTTGAAAATCAACCTAAATTCTTGGCACATTAAGCTGATAAATGAAGCACTTTAAATGCAGGAATGGAACATTGTAAAAATGTTAAAATCTGAAATCACCAAAATGCTGATCACCGTGACAGACAAATCACTGTTTGATGCAACCCTAGTCTGATAAGCCGTAAAACCCGCTGACTAAGGCTAAGAACTGTACCATTAGTCATCATCAGAGCCGGGTTCTTGGGGCTTTTTGCAACGCACCCATGAGCTGGTCGACATTTATCTTGATTGTTGACGCCGATCGCCAGTTACCAGTTGCCGGTTGCCGGTTACCAGTTGGCAGTTGCCAGTTGGCAGTTGCCTGTTGCGCCTTGCTGGTGGCAGGTCCAACGTTCTGATCGCGACATATAATTCATGCAACAAGGCAGAGGCATGTTATGCTGCTGCCCGGGGAGAAAGTGTGATTCACCTTCTTTCTTGGCTGGTGAAGGCAGCAGCAGCATACTACTCGTATCTCTGGGCATGCAAAGTTTCTTGCCACTTGGCGGAAGTTCAAGCGAGTTCATCTTTGGCTGTGATTATTTTTCTGCGCATGTGTAGCAAATGCCAATTTAGAAAGTAAAAACAAATGATCAAACTAAATGGCCCAAACGTTGTTGTTTTTGTTTGTTTTTTTTTTGGTTTTTCTGCTTTTTGCCACGGCTGCAACACTTTCATTCACTTTACACGGCCAAAAATCCGAGTCGAAGCCAAAGCTTTATAACTGTAATAAAGTGAAGGCTGGACAAAAGATTTAGCATGGCCTCAAACGCAACCTGTCTTACTACAGCCGCTGCCAGCCGACATGGGTTCAAGGTTTTCTGATCTCAACCAAAAAAATAAAAGAAATGATCATCAGCAGATTCTTCTGGCATTTTGGCACTTCCTTTTTCTTGTGCACGTATTGTCGCCGGATTGGGTTCAATGATCCTCAGCTGGCAGCTCTTCTCACGCAACCTCTCCTAACTTAGGCCTCAGCCAGGCTTGGCTTTCAGTTACAGCCCAGTAGTCTCTGGCATTGGGCCATCATTAACATGTTTTATTATTACTGGCTAGTTCTGATAGATGATTAATGTGGCTGGCCCAAACGAAGCTTTCTGCCTCTGCGAGTTGGCCAAAAAGTTACGGCATAAGCAAAAATAAATGTATTGGCCAGCAGCAGCCGGACAGCAACAGCAACAGAGCAGGCCAACAACAAACAACAAGTATGTAAAATTAGTCTAGACTTTCTCTGAATTACGATAAACTTTCTGTTTCACAACTTTATAGGCAGTCAGTTAGTATCTTATTTTAGAATATTAACTTTAGTTGACATTACATTTTTTTTTTCTTTACAATACATTACTTTCGCTGCATCAATAAAAATATATAAATTGAAAGCGAAAATTCAGCTGCCTGCAAATTGTTGGGCGTTAAAATTGCGTTTACGATCGAAGGTTTTTGGCCAACGTCCAACTGACGAACCGGTGTCATCAAACATTCAACATTTTGATTTAGTCACATACATATGCATGTAAAAATATAAAAATAAAAGAAATATGCAAATTACTTTCACTTCACTTTCATTCATTAGTCGAAGCATTCATTCTTATTCTAATAATGCCTTTGAAAGGCAATCGGTGAAAGGGTTTTTGCTTTTTGGCATTTCTATTGTTTTTTTTGCACAGATTGAAGCCAAGACTTAATTGTAATATTGAAAATATATAACTGAGTGTGTGTATGTGTGTGTTTGTGTGTAGGGTGTGCACATATGCACGGAAATTCTTTGCACGCGCAATTATTTTGTTCAAACTTGTTTGGCCCGACAATTAATTTCAAAATAATAAACCAAACGCCGCATAATGTTTATTACGACTCGTTTGCGACGTTGCTGTGCAATTTGCATAACTTCCAGCAAAACACAAAAAAAATAACACATAGAAAGAAATGAATTGAAAAAACATAGACCAGCACATTCTCAGATCTGTACAGTCTACAGTGTGTAGTCTTCAGCGAGTCCTCAGGCTGAAGAGCTTGCAATTATATTGCTGATGTTCTCTGCTCTTTGTTCTCCCCCACTTGCAGCAATTGACAATAGCTTTCAATCATTGTTAAATAATAGAAAAAATAGAAGAAAAATAGATAAAAATTTTGCCAATTTGATTTCACTTGATTAATGTGCAAATAATGTGTTGTTTAAGACCATGGTTGGTGCGAATCGCTGATTCCTGCCACTGTTAATTAGCCAATGGCAAATGGTTTTGCCACATGCAAATCTTGTGGCAGCAACATGTAGAAAGTCTGACTGCCTCAACTGGCAGCTGTGTGCTAAAATTGACACCTTTACGCAGCGCTGCGCATGCAGCTCATCAAAGTGCCTGACTGCATTGATGATGACTTGGCAGAATCTAACAGGTTGCAGGTTGCAGGTTGCAAGTCTCTCAGTTTCAGGTTACAGCTTACAGCAGAAGCTGCAGCAGCAGCAGCAGCAACCAAATACAATCGTTCGCTTTGTTGTTCTTGTTGTTGTTATTGTTGTTGTTGTTGGTTCTAATCGATTTCTCTAACAAACATAAGGCTGGCAAACAAGTGACTCTCACTGCAGTCAAACAACAACAAAAACAACAACAAGCAGAAGCAGCAACAAGTGGTAAGTTCAAGACGTCGCCACATGAAATTCCAAAACATTTGCGCCTTTTTTACAGCTTTCAAGTGGGTGCAGCTTACAGAAACAACACCAAGCGCAACTAATTATAAAGCTGCTTGATTGTCAGATACCCTGTAAGTGCACTACTCGCAATTTCTCCAAATTAGCTTAGTTTGTGCCATCTAACTAGATGAGTTGTCTAAGGAAGGACGCGTAGTCATTAAGGCAACTGATTAAGGATTTCCGAGTTTGACTGTCAGGACAGGATATGTTTTCAGGCAGTAGAAAACGCTATCAAGATTAAAGTAGGTTGACAGTTTGTAACTGTACTATAGCTTCAAAATTAATAAAAGTCATAAAACTAAAAAAAATTAAAATAAAATAAACACCTTAAATTTACAAAAAGAATTTAGGAAAAATAAAAAGTTAAATAAAGTTTAAAAATATGTTAGCTGCTATTATAGATAGCAGAAAACTTGTTTAAGTAAAATGTATACATATTTTTAACAGCAAAAAAAGAAACCAAGGAAGAAATAGATGCATTAAAAACTTAAAATTGAAAACAATTTAATTTTTGTTAAAGTTAAAAATATGCCTAAAAGTTTTAAAAAGGCTAAAAAAAAGCCTTAGAGACTAAATATCGAAAAGAAAGGTAGAAAAGATGTAATATTAAAATAAAAAAATATATTATTAGTTGAAAATATGCCTGAACGTTTTTAAAATGGTAAAACGAAAACTTAAGAGAATAAATAAAAATATCGCAAAGCTTAAAAATGTTTAAAATAATTGTGAGAAATGGTAAAAATGTCAACAAAATTAAATTGGGTTGATAATTTGTAACTAAAGCCTAGCTTTAATAATAATAATAATAATAATAATAATAATAATAATAATAATAATAATAATAATAATAATAATAATAATAATAATAATAATAATAAAAAAATATATTGAATAGCCGGACAAAACCTGCTAAGAATGTATTTGATAGTCTCTTAGGTTATAAATAAATATAAATATAGTTCTGATTGCTAATAATACAGCTATAGAACTAAATTATATTCGGTACACGTATCTGCCATAAGGAAACATATGTAGTATGTATTTCTGTGTGTTGTTTGAACTTTGTTTATCTCCGAGATCCGTCAATTCTGTACAGGGTACAATGACACTTTTTAGCCTGCGTGCATTTTTATTAATCATTCCTTCTAGGAATTTACAACATTTTTATTGAGGCTAACCAAAATATTGAGTCTCTCCTTGGGGCACTCTGTTTATGTGCTAAACTTAATAGCAAACAGGTTCTCCTTCTTCATCTTCATCTTCATCTTCATCTTCATCTTCATCTTCAACTTCAACTTCAGCTTGTTGTTGTTATTGTTATTTGCCAAATTTAAATAACAACATTATACGTTACTTGTGGCTGTTGTTATTATTGTAGATGTCGTTGTTGTTGTTGTGCTTTGTTGCTGTTTGCAATGCAATTTGGGTCATTTGAGTCATATTGCATGAAATTCAACCAAATTACATTTTCCAACAATTCTTAACCCATTGGCTGCTGTGAACCCTGTACGCTGCTGCTGGCCAAGAGATTTGTCTGCGGCCAGCTCATCAGCATAAACAGGAAATAAAGTCTATATATCAAATGGTCGCTTGGCAACAAATTTGCAGCTTGTTGCTGTCAGTGGGCACAGGCGCTCAGCATTCAGCGTTCAGTATTCAGCATTCGGTTATCAGATATGCCACACCAGGCCAGCTTTTCTAATGAATTTATGTGGCAAGCCATGGCAACAGCAACAACAACAACAACAACAACAGCAACTGCATCTTATCAACAACTAAATGACATTGCTAGGCAGACCGCTTAAATTACAAGCACGCAGCGCGCCAAACTTAAAGTGCAGTTAACCAGGGTCGCCAGTTGCCAGTTGCCACAGCGTTGCATGAGGATGCGGATTTGTTGCCAGGCATCGTGCGACATTGACACTGAGGATTTAAATTGTGGCGCTCGCGTATCGAATTGTAACTGAGCCGGTAAGACAAGTTTCGCGGATTGCATCAGAGGCAAGTTTGAGAGCCAGAGACAGCGACAGAGCTGGCAATATGATGTAATGCACGGGCAGCATGCTGCATGTTGGGGCATTGAGGCAAATCAACGAAAAACACATTAAGCCAACAACAACAAAAAAATATAAACAAAATAAATAAATTATACAAAAACAGAGAAAAACGTTGCAAGCCAGAACAGGCACAGAGAACGAGCGCTGTCTGCATAATATTTCATTTTAATAAATGCAATATGCTGCTAAAAATAGCTCGGCCAGCAACTAAAATGTTGCTGCACAGGTTGCCAACATGTTGCCAGCAACATGTGCATTGTGGCACCCGTTGCCCCTTGCCTGTTTCCCGTTTCCCGTGCCCCAACTTGTGGCGGAAGTATTAGCCAAGTACGGGACAGATGCGGCCTATACTTATGCGCAATTATCTCCATGCAAAACACGTAAGAATGCGATAGTCTAGCATGCCCGACTAGCCAATATCCAGCAAATTCTTATTAATTATAGTAAATAGTTGGTGAATTTCCTTTTACTGTCGATAGTTATTATATTTTTAAATTAATCTGCAGTAGATACAGTAGTGTACTAGTATAAAATATCTAAACATTATAAGTTCGGATATTGCATAATGTTTCAGTTAGTTCAGTTTCAGCTTTGAAGATCTGGAAGCGAAGGGATGACCCTATATATAGTCACAATGGTTTTTTATTTGTATTACTTTATTTATTTTCAGAACGATAATATCAAGAAACACACAAAAAAACAATATTGTTTTACATTGAATAAATAATTGAATAAAATACATTAAGAAAATTTAAAGTAGGCTGACGGATAAAATAAAGCCAAGTCAATAAAAATCAAGTTCTACTAAAAATCAACTACTACTACTAATATTCATAATATATAATATACCATACGAGTACCTCTGCATTTAAACTCATCTATTTCCATTATCTGAATTGATCTATGATTCTGAGTTTAAAGTATTAAAACTATTCAGTTCATCAGCTGTGCTACCTTTTAATTCACTTTAAGGGATACAGGGTATATTATGGCATTGGCATTGTGTGCACTGTAGATAACAAATATAACCGCATTGAATAAGTTGATACTCGGATGTATTAACTCATATTTATAAATAGCAGATGCGCCAGGCATTATCATTGAATCACTGGTTCATTCATAAGCCGCAATAATGAGCTCCCAATAAACTCTACCTAATTGCCAGACATGTGCAAAGGTTCTAACCAGTTGCGGTGGCCAAATCGCAGCTCCGTACTTAGATCCGCCAGTCAGCGCGTAATTAATGATTGAAATGTGTGCACAATGCAAATCCGAGTGCCTTAATGCAAAATAGCAAAAGCGTGATTCAATGGGCGTCCAAATTGCTAAGACGACAATTGCTGCGATGCTGGATGCCCCGTTAATTGAATTTGGTGTTAGCTTTTTTTTTGTTTTGGTTGTTTTCGTCTCTGAAATTTATGCGCATTCAAATTGTTTCATTTTGGGAGGAAGAGCTGGGCCCGGCCGACCGCCTGCGGTCAAAATCAACGGCAGCAATTGACATACAAAACGGGCCCCGAAAAGCAGCCAAAAACCGCCTAAGCGCCACTTGAACGGCCAGTTCCAATATATAGACATTTGTTGTTGTTATTGTTGCTGTTGTTGTTGTTGTTGATCGGGTCTAAGACCCACAACCCAAACACAAACACAAACACTTGTCGACGCTATCGTGAAGTGAAGAGCCGCCATGGAACGGGTCGCTGCCTTTGCCTCTCGCGTGCACTTTGGAAATGGGTCAACGCAAATGTTTTGGCCAACAATATCGCTAATGTTTCAATTGCCACAGCAGCTGCCTGCCGCACAGTAAGCAAATTTGCCAAAAATATCATGAAAATCTTTGATTATCAGGCATTGGCACGTTGCGTGCTCTTCGCCAATTCGCCAAGTTGCACAACCAATTTAATCTCCTTAGCCGATTTTTTCTGTTCGTTAGCAAATTGAAGATAAGCCCAAGCCACAAATTTACCTTTATTGTTAACACACTCACCTGCAACTCAGCGAAGCTTAGCTCTCATTTAAATGCAGTAGAGTCACCGTCAATGTGAAAAGCATTTCACAATCTCTGAAACAAAACAAGTCAAGACAACTGCTAATTGCAACAGCAGGTTGCTAAGCTACTGTTAATACTAGTAGATGCCACAAATGTGAGTGCGAAGGAGAATATGTTTATTTACAAATGCATATAGTTTTTAATCAAAGTGTATTTCCTTGGGCTGCTCCCGATAGGGTACCAGCATATTCCAAGGTCCAAGGTAAGGCCGTTAATGCTTGGGTATAAAGTGTTCCTAACTGGATTTTAAGACATTAAGGCTGCAAGCTAAAATAGGGGGAAGAAATTCGAATGTATGCGGAAATTCTATTACATTTGATACTGCAATTACTTACCAAAAAAAATCAAGACAAGTGGCTTGATAGATAACCATAATGGAATCCAATCTCATCATTTATGAATGTAAGTGCAACGTGTAGGAACATTTGGACTATTGCGAGACAGTCGTCTTTAGCCAAGAAGGAGCATGAAGATATAAAGAACACATTAAAAATTAAATATACTTGGTAATTCCCACCACTTACTTACCGGGAAGCTCTAAAGTGTGCTGAGTAATAACTGCAGAATATAAATAGTATAAAATGCTCTGGAATTATTAAATCTAAAAAAACACAAGGAATTTATATTAAGTTAGTTCGCTTACGTCAAAAGTATACATACCAAGCATCCAGTGTAATTGTCAATTTCTAAGGAAATTCAACTTTTTATCTCAGCATATAAAGTTTAAATAAACACTTAATTTAAATTTAAAAAAAAAAAAAACTTCTTAACAAAAACTTTCAAACCAAAAAATAAAAAACAAATTTCAAATTTAGACGATGTTAACACCACGAGATAATAAGCCAGAATAAAATACAACTTACTTAGCTCCAATATGTACAAAATTCATTGAAATCTAAATCTTAGCCTACTCAGATCAACAATTTTTAAACTACAATATTTCATATATGAATCATGCTGACGAATCTGGAAAGGCATCTTTCTCAGGAACCTAGAACTACAATATAAATCTTCTGCACTACTTCAATTTCGCTGGCTTCCATTTGGCATCTACGAGTCTCTTTAAAGATTTGGTGTCAAGCAGCTGGCATTGGTTATATACGGGTACATATAGAACCAAATCAAATTGTTCTGTGCAATTTAATCAATTTTGATTCGTCACAGTCGCAAAACGACCTTCAGCAGCAGAGATGAGGGAAAGCTAAGAACGCTTTCCATCTTGTGTTTTTCTAGTCAACAAAGTACATTGATACTACCTATAAGCCCATAAGCCTTTTAGCTTTGTAATTGTTAGACCGCATGCGCCCAATTCTAACTGACAAAACAGCGTTAAAGAAAAGAAAGGCTTTTGAATTGGCTAGAAGTATGTAAGCCATTCAGCTGATGAAAAAGCTTTCACGCAGCCAAACAAAAGGCACAGCACACAGAGCGATTTACTTTGGAGTCTTGGGTCTTGAGTCTTGAGTCTTGGGTGTTGGCTGGCTAATTTATCTCAATCGTATTTTATTTAAATGAAAATCTCAATCCAAAATGCGCATCTACTTAGCAGACTACCATCTACATAGTATCATAAGTAAAAATGCTTGACACGAGTGTGCTCAACTAGGCAATACCCTCTAAATAGGTGTCAGATATTCAAACCCATACTATATTCCTAAGGCATGCTAATATACTTAAAGTCTTTAAGTTGTAAATCGTTTCTCTGCTGCGGCTGTGCGGGTTGAATCTCAAGTTTCCGCTTATAGTACTTATGACGAAGTTGCATACCAAATTTAATATCTCCAGCTCTTAAATCAAGCGTGTATTTCAATTTTTGGACTTGATGGTGGACTTGACTGTGCGTAGCAGTCGCAGCAGTCAAATTTGTACAAAATTTTACTCTTATACTTATTTTTATTCCCTTTTAGCCATTTTTAACAATTACGGGGTATAGAAGCTTTATGCAAAAATGCGTCGCAGCATCGCCACTGCGATGTTTTTGAAAAATTTCACGCGATTAGCATGTGAATCGATTGCCACTGACCACTGGCCAATGGCACATGATACAGGCCGAGACTGGACAGGTGGGACAGCTGGACAGTTGGACAGTTGGACGGTTGGACGGTTGGGGAAGCATTTAATTTGTGTGTCTTACCAATGTTCGCAATGTTGTGAATATGTTTAATGCTTGTTTTGGCCAGCAATTTTATGCATTAATTAATAAATGCTGAGCACGCAGTTCGTTAACCCAATACGGGCGATGGCAACTGTTGTTGTTGACATTCTCAGAGCTTATTTGATTGTTGCTGTTGTTGTTGTTGTTGTTGTTAGTTATAAATTCAATTTTATTGCCACTTGGCGCTTTTTGATAGCCTTTTGGGGTGTTAAATGCTAAAAGAGGCTGTAAAATTCGGTTGTCGAAACAAAAGACTTAGAACACGAACTTGCTTACAGTCGTTGTGCGTTAAGTAGTAATTTCCGTTTTATTCTGACTCAAAGTCAATACTCATGTTCCATAAATAAAACACTTTGGTATATATACTTGCTCACTATTTATGGCTCTTGTGCTTTAACCCTTGGGAGGTCGTTAGCCCGTTGTAAATTAAAGCAAAACTCTTGGGCTTTTGCCAAAGTTCAACTCAGTTAAGCAACATGCTAACGGTACTGGAATCTCTGTTCATCGCTCAAGTCAACAACTTGGGGCGTGGTGATCCACAAATGTCGTTTAAACACGACTAATAGATTTGTCCCCTGCCAGCAACTGTTTTGTAATGCAAATTAATTTCGTAATCTGGATATAAATAGTTGTAGCATCCGTTGATATCGCTCGAGGCGGGGGGGAGGGGTTAAGCGAAGCACGCAGTTGCTGCTGCTGACTCATGCAACATTCTAGTCATTCCGTCTCAAATCCAGCAACTAGTTCCACATGCAAATCCCCAGCCAAGGTAGTCACCAGGCGCGAACAAACGAAGCGCCAAAAATAATACGAAAACTTTACATAATAATAATTAGACAACATTTTTGAAAAACAAAGACATATCTCACAAGTATTTGGTTAAAACGACAGGTAACACAATCATTCTGAAAGTCCAAGAAACGATTTAGCTGTTTCGCTTGGTTGTTTCATGGATATTTCTGTTATTTTGTTTTTGTTTTTTTTTTAATATTTATTTCTTTGGTTTTGTGGGCTTACAAGGAATTCATTAATTTCTGCGATTTTAATATTTTGTCATCAATCAGAAATAACTTTCAACGCACGCCAATTTTAGAGCTCAATGAGCATCAGCGTTTTTGCTGTTGTTGTTGTTGTTGTTGTTGTTGATATTATTATTGTGGCTTATGTTTAGGTTTTTTGTTTTGAACTGTTGCCTCTATCTCTCACTAATGACGCAGCATGCTCTACGAACTTCATTAATTGTTTTATAAATATGCAGAATTAATTAATTTAAAATGCTATTAATTACGCGATAATAACTTACTTGAAACAAAGAAAGCAATCATATTGGACAGTTCTTTTAAATTGCCAGCATTGACGAAGACTTTTTGTTTTGGAAAGTGGCAATTAGAAAGGCTGCAGATGTATAGAAATTAAAATTTAATTCATCTAATGGACACTTTTAAGAGACATCTTTATGCAGATTGTGTATGGTTAATTATTAAGCACAAATGAAGAATAATTTCAAAGACGAGTTCTTCAGCAAATTGCTGCGCAAAATGTGCTGCAGTTATATATGACACTGATGTCATATTAAAGAAGAACGAGCGGTTATATCGATCTCTCAACGGCCACTCAACCTATAAATTCTTAACTGAAAATTTCAAGGACAGTTGTTCTGAGACATACGAATATGCAGTAAAAAAATTTTTATAACAATCGGTGCCTACATTTAATTATCTATATATAGATAAACTGTTTAACAGTCTAGCCTGAAGAGCTAAGAACCATTTGGTCAGCAATTTCTGCTACGTAATTATGGCAAACCAATAAAACTGTGCGTTTTTAATTACTTTAAAATGGTAGTTACGCCCACCCTCTGGATGGCAATTCGTCTACGTCAGCCAGTCAGACATACACAATCTTAATGTGGCCCCCGGCGAGCAGAAAACAGACTGGGATATTCCATAAAAGCACTCGATGCGCTTTGGGTTCAACTGACCACGACACGCATCATTTTATGCGACTTTGGGTTAATTAAGTCGCCAGGTGTTGCCAGCTGCGTACCCGATGCCAGTCCCGGTTTCAGTTCCAGTTTCAGCCCCAGTCCCAGTCCCAGTCCCAGTCTCGGTCCTTGGCTGGCCCAGCTGGCCTAGTTACATGGCCAGAACAAAGCCACGAAATTGGTTTAACAAAGGCGTCGCGTCTGTCAGTTTAAAGCCCAACAAATGGGCAGAGGACAAATGTTGTCAAAAGCTGTGAAATTTGCAAATAGATTCGCAACAGTTAAGTAAAGCAGAAACAATGAACTCTATGTGTTGTATGTGCCGCGTGGGTCAAACCAAAAACCCACTTCTAACGCCCAAGATACATATGTATCTGTATCTGTATCTGTATCTGTATCTGTATCTGCAAGTGCTTGCGCGATTGTATCTGTAAGTGTGTGTGTGTGTGTCTGTGCTCGCACGCTTAGCCGAGTTCTAATTAGCAATGCCAGGCACAGTTTGGTATTTGCTTTGTGCACAAGCAAAAATGTCAGCTGTGGCCGACGCTGCGGCTTCAAACATACAAATTAGAGCAAATACTCGTACTTACATACAAAATAACAAATTGCCGAGCGCATGGTAACAAATGTACCGTTACAATTGGAAGAGAACTTTTCAAAAAAAATAGCAAAAACAAACTAGTCGGTACGGGAATGGGTTCGATTTTATGACTTGCCTCACTAGGTGAAAAGTGAATGGCAGGCACCGTCCCAATCTATTTTCGAGCAACCTAAAAATATTCCAAACCCAAAACGTGAGCAAAATTCAAAATTTAGAAAAACAATGCAGCGCATGGCTTCAATTAATTTATTGTGCGAGTTTTAAAGTAGCGCGATTATTATGAAATTATGAAATGAATGCAATTGGCCTTGACAGCCGCAAAATGTGCCCAAAGACATTTATAACTTGGCTGCGTGCGTAAAAATCATGTCAATAGAAAAGTCATTAATAAGCCAAGCCGTCTATGAATGGAGGCATCGCTGCTAGAGGCGTGAGCTGGCCAAGCTTCCCCTCCTCCAGTGCGTGCGTGGGTGCCTCAATGTGTTGGCCAATTAGCAGCTGTCAAATGTTGTTGACTCTTTAAGGCAACGCCGCGTCTTTTTTTTTTGGCCCTGACACTGAGGAAGAGCCAACGGCCCATCAGGCACTTTGACAGCTGCACTTGAAATGGATTTGATTTGGACATTTGAGTATTGAGTATTTTGTTTGAAAAGCGGTTCCAACAATAATTTGGCGATGACGGTGCCCAACAACAGACAGATCAAAAACTGAGTGCAGCGCCTGCATTTTGTTTGGATTGCTTAAGCTGTTAATGAGACAACGGGCAGACATCAGCCTTTTGTGGCATTCAAAGGAGCTCCGCATTTGCAGAGACCAAAGAACAGCAACACATCCATTAAGTGCTGGCTTTTGATGCGGCCGTTGAACCTTGAAATAGACCTTAACGAAAGAGAAAAAACACACAGAGAACGATGTGAAACAAACGAAAATAAGTTACAAATGAAAACTGGTTTGGATTTGGCGAACTTAGAACCCTAAATCATCAACAAAACAACTCTTACTCATATTAATAACACAATATAATAAAAGAATACATCAAAAATTGCGCTGGTTAATTCTATGAGAAGCCTCAATGCGCTCTCCACAAGTTGTAAAAAAAAATTTACAAAAATATATATTTATGATAAACTAACTATAATTATTTTACCAAATGAGTTCAAAAATTCTATTGCACATATTTCAGGAATTCATTGAACATGCTAAAGCTTATTATGAACTTAGTATTATTTCATGAACTGGTGGGGCGCAGCCAACTTAACTTCGTAGTTTTATGTGCATTTGGAAAGTATGGCAACCCTCTACAATTTAATATTCATTTTAATTATTTATGTAAAGCTGGCTTAAAGTTTAAGCTTTAAACTAACTTAGGAAGAGCGTTGGGAAGTTGTGAAATTTGTCCAAGCAAGATATTGAATTCGATTGCAAAGTTGCATACAAATGTATATTTTAGGTGAATAAAAAAAATAAATGAATATGAACCAATTTTGGAATGTATTTTAAAACAATTTTTTTTGAAGTTTTCATATAATGCCAATTTCGGCACAATTTTTCTTCCTAACAGGATTTACTATATAAACCGAAAATGGTATAAGATTTATTGCAGTTTTGGTTTTAGTCTTAAGCCAATACGGCTCCCTTTTTCTTATTTTATCTCTTGGTTTAGTTTTAATATCTTTTTGGATAGTAAATTCTTTATTTTCTTAAAGTGTCGATTCTTTTTATTTGGTTATTCGAAAAATTGTCTACTTATTTTCCCAATTATGTGTGAGTAACCAACGCTGCTAAGAAACAATGATGCCCTTCGCGCTCACCCTACACTTGACAACTTAATGCCACTCGAATATCGTGTAATCATTATGGGAATCACTAAAGCGGATTCTAATGGCGTCTGGCAAACGGAAATATCGAAAAGCGCCTTAACCTCCAACAGACGAGCCAATGGGGTTGGCCAAGTTAAGAGCCAGACTTTGAGCCAGAGCTTGCATGGGCAACTAACCCAATCTTTGATTTCTTGCACAAACCCAGACGAAATTCTAAGGCCGCTGATGCCAAAGCAGATTTCATAGATTGCCAATAATCGCATACTGGGATGGAAACACACACAAAATGTTGTTTTTGACTAATTGTGTGTGTGAGTGAAGTCGTGAGCGAGCTGGCGATGATTATTATCATGTGTAGCCCGAGATCAGCAGCCTTGAAGCGTACTCGCATTGCAGAAAGAAAAAAAAAATATAATGAAAAATTAAAAATATCGTCAAATTCAATTAAACTTAAATACTTGTCGAATCAATTTGCCTCATAACTTTTAAAGTTTTAAACACACTTACCCCGTATTTGTTTTGCATTGAGCCAGGTTTATTTAACAGCGATCGAGCGACCATCGAATTCAAAGTTAAAGTCCAACGCGCCGCGCCGATCATCATCATTTTGGCTTTTATGTGGTTTTAGTGGCTAATTGCTTCCTTGAAGCCCCAGCCCCAGGTCTGTGTAATGTACGCAGCCAATGGCGGAAGTCGGAAGTGCAGTTCTGTGGCCAGTTCTCTGGCTGCTCCTTTGGCCAATACGTGACAACTAACCGTAGAGCTAAACACTTTGGGCGACATTTGCGCACGCGCAGCGCCAACAACAAAATTAACGAGACTGTGGCAAATGGGCGACAAATTATGCCAAATGAAAAGAGGCGTGACCGCGTTTGGCATTTATGCTCATTTTGCTTGCCTTGGAAATGCTCCGAGCAGCGTTAAATTGTAAAACGGTAGTGCCTGTCCACGTACCACATACCGCATACGAGGTTCGTAGGTGTTAGCTGATTTATTCGCGCGTTTTGCTGGCGTTTCTAATGCGACAATTACAGCCGGCAGTCGCCAGTCGCCAGTCAGCAGTCGGCAGTCCCCCAGTTGTTAGATTCCTAGGTACTGGGCTGATTTATGGCGCTCAAAGTATTTCACGAAGCTATTTGGACATTTGGCACACACACACACAACACACACACATACACGCACATACAGGCAGACGCCCCAAATGGGGTAAAAGTTTTTGATTAGAACTCAGAGTCTCTCAAAAGTCTGGAGCTTCGCTTGCGGCTTGCGGGATTGTTGAGTAAATGTGTCAGACTTGACTTGGATAACCCTTACCCCCCACTTTGAAGCATTTGAGTAATTGGGCGTAAACTTGGCCCAGCTACCGGGCTCTAAGGTTCTGCGGCTCTGCGGCTCTTCGGCTCTGCGGCTCGATCTCTTGGCAACAACCTGAGGCATTTGATTAATTTGGCTTGTCGAAACTGATGCAAATTTGTGTGTTTGGCTAGCGGCATAGTAAACCCGGAGATGTTTGCTTTACGGTTTTGGTTCATTCATGGAATACGGCCTGTAGTGTTATGTAAACACTCAACATGTCGAACCGAATAATTCGCACAGCATTTTCAAATGCAAAATCAAAATTTATGCAAATTTCAAACAGCAAACAGAACAGGCCCAAACAAAATACCCACGGAAAAACAAAACGTTAAATATATTTACAGTTAAAGGCGGCATCACCAAGTGTTTTTGTTTTATATATATTTTTTGGGTTTTTTTTTTTGTTCGTATGTATTTAATTTTTTGTATTTTTTGCATTCGGTTGGGAAAGTGCCCCAAAGCCGGGCACGAAGTTCAGTGAACCTCTCTCTCGCTCATATCGAATGATGTTTAGCGGCAGCTGCTGGTGGCACTCATTAAGGAAACATAATTCTAATTCTAATTCTAATGCTGCTGCTGCTGCTGGGACCGTTTGTCGGGAGTGTCTTTTACTTTTAATTATAATTCTTCAGTGCTGAGAAAAGTGAACTCGGCCTCAGTTCAGTTGTTACGTGACCATATAGCCGGGTCGTCTCTGGGTCTGCCTGTCTCCCGGTCTCCGTGCCCCTCCCATGGCCTGAGCTTGTTGCGTTCGTCGCGGTAACCGTGCCCCCGTCATTTTATCTAATCATCTGCATGCGATCGCCGCACCGGACACAAACCACAGGCCACAGGCCACTGCCCGGCTATAAACACTATGAATAAGCGAGCTTCATTTGGAGAGCTCCCTGGAATAGCGTTTATAGTTTTATTCAACCAAATGTTAAAATACTGGTACTTAAGTTGCCAAAGTGTTCTATTCTTTACCTTTCTTTGACTTTGTTCTGAGTTCACTTTGTATTTGCACTGGAAGAGCAGCGCTCTTGTATAAATCATTGACGAAACAGTTGACAATAAATTAAGCTAGCAGCTTCAACTTGGGCTAGTTTCACTACCCGCATCGCAACGGCTTATTAAAAACACTTTTTAAACTCTTTTGCTTAATAGTTTTGTGGGTTTAATTAAGAATGTGAATGGCTTTTATGCATATGCACACGAGAAAATCCAAAATAAACTTTAACTTGCCCCAACTTCTTTTTAAAATGATCAAAGAATGTACTGTAAGAGTCCGTATAGCAAACGTACGCGAAATATCTCAAAATTTGCTATCAAATCTTATCAAACCTATAAATATGTCGTTCTGGAGAAACTCGGTTTGGGTATGTTTGGTAATATCTTTATAAACAACAAAAGTTCTTCATACCAAAACATAGTCTTCGATCGATCATATTCCTATGGCAGCTACTTATATGTTATAATACGCTCTACTAGGGTATAAAAAAAGGTAACAAGTCTATCATATCTCTTTCGAACTTATCTCCAAAGCTTAAATTTGTATACATAAGTCTTTTTCATATTAGTAGTCAGTAGTCAGAACTAATAGATTTGTGAACTCTAACGAATTATATTAACAAACCTCTGCAAGCTTCTAACAATATTCTGTTAAAAAACCTTTATCCAAAAAAATATTTAACTCTTTATTAAAAAATAAATGGTTTTTAAGTATTCTGAAAAACCAGGTTATTTTAAAACTCAGGTCTTCGTTCTTTGAGTAACTTTTTCTCAAAATCTTTTGCAGATAACTTATGATTTTGATATGGTATTTGATTAGATTTTGTAATCGACTATTTGGTAGTTACAAATACAGCTGCTCCTTCGTTTTATATCCCAGAATTCAATGAAAACATTGAAAATACAAAAAGAACTCAAAAACTCTGTTTTCTTTTCTAATGTAAAGGTTTTTACCACGGTGCATAAATTGTAAGTATTTATTATTTAAATGGAAAAAATATCACAAACTTCTTTGCATATCATGTAGAGTTTTTAAAGGAAATCCTTTTATAAGCTTCCTGTCATATTATTTGCTTAATTTCCGATTTGCGTGTTCTAATCCCCTTCTAAAAGTTGTTTGCTTAAATTTCTAGCAGTTAATCTTGGCTTGTTTTCGACCCGTCTTGGCGGTTGACCATGGGCACTTAAGCTAAATAAAAGGCATTTCCTGTCTTCTTCATCATCAACATCATTAAACGAAAAGAACTACCAATAGCATTCAAGAACCTACAGTTTTATGAGTCCTGGCCACATAAACACTAGACGACAAGCATACCATTTGGGCTTTTTGCCAATTCCTAGATGGGCATTATATGCGTTACGAGTTACAAGAAGATCCATTGCCGTTTGCTGCATTTTGAAAGCGTTTTTTATAAGACGATGCTTTTTTTTTTTTGTCTGTCATTCCAACATTTTGATTGCATCAATAAAAAAATTTCAACGTTGGCCCGCAGCCGGTTCATTGCTTTTAATGAGCAGTGGAAAATTCTTGATTTTAGAACACACAGAAGGATTGACAATGAAAATGAGGTACAAACTAGAAGCCGTACACAACCGAAGGTAGTTTTATTTATAGCAGCACCTAAGTGTTGCCATTAAAAAGTTTTCAGGCCCGTTTTCAGACATCAGGCCTTTGGTAAGAAGCCATTGCCAATTAATTTGCAACAGGCTTTGTCCAAACGCTGCTGCAACTGCAGCTACTCTGTCTGGTCGCCTTGATGAGAGGCGCCAAAGCGCCAACACCCCTATAGTATATACGTTATAGACCATATGCTATATGGCCTTACCAGCGCTCCACACGTACTCAGCATTCCTGTCAGATTTCTGGCCCGGCCCGGCCCGGCCCGGCCAGGCCAATGAGCCGTACTAATTAATAATAATAAAAAACGAACGTCGAGCAGGAAGATGTGGCTGAGGACCTGGCCCAGGCTTTCGGCCACATTGCCAGTCGGCACGTTTATTTTTAGACAATAAACTGACGCTGCGGCACTGCATCCAACAGCCAACAGCCAACAGCCAAGAGCCAACATTCAACAGCCAACAACCAACAACCAACAACCAACATCCAACGGCTAATGGTAATGAGCTGCAGGCTATTTACAGTTTGGCTGCGGCCTTGCAGCTGCCTCTGTTGCTGCCGCCCCCTTTGGTTGCCCCTCAGCAAATTTATGGGCCAGCATCAATCTGTTGGCTTAATGCTGTGTCTTGATTAGCATGCCCCGTAAGTAAGTAGGAAGCAGTGTTAGTATTAGTGTTAGTGTTAGCGGGGTAGTGGAATGGTTGGGGCCACAACCCCAAAAAAAGCGCCGTTGAATGGCCTTCAACGTCCTTGACAGTGCTTTTAGCTATCGAACGGGTCTGTAATTATATTTATTTGCTTATTATCAATTGTTGTTGTTGCTGTTGTTGTTGTTATTATTGTTGTTTTTATAGCTCACGTTTTTTGAGCTCGACCAAATATTGTAATTTATGTGAATATTGCGATGTGAATCTCACAGACGCTCGTCTACGTTGGCCGTTCATCTATACATATTAGCAAACAATTTGTATTTTGTATTGTCCGATAGTTAATCATTGCTAACGTCATACATTTATTTATAAACAATATTATTAACGCCACAACACATTAGTTCATTTATTATGAGGTATGTAAAAATGCGTTTTATGCTAATTGTATGTGTTGCTTTTTACTAAATGGGCCAAGCTAGGTTAGCCAGGCCAAAGCCACAAGGACGCGCTGAGCAGGGTTGCAAGAGTGGTGTGGGGAGGGCTAATTGATTTAAAGTACCCCAATAGATAGCCTCCAGGCAGTAAAAGACAAACGGTTAATATGCAAAAACCATGCAATAACCAAAATCGAAATATATAATGAACTCAGCAAACTTGAAAAGCACTTTGTGTACTGGATTCTATGGGCAAAGACAAATGAAATCAAAAAGTCATCATCGCGCAAGAGATGATGCCCCGGGAACCCAAATTCGATGAGGGATCTTAGCAAGTTTGCACATGTGAATGTGCCTAATGAGTATTCAATTGATGCAGAAAGCAGCCAGAAAGCAGTACAGAGCCACAAACTGAACATAAATGGTATTTTGAAAGACATTACAGTTCGATAGAGCGCCAGATTCGAAATTCGATTAGCAAAAATATTTGAAAAAAATATACTGAACCAATATTACTGAAGAACTGCGGGGCACTTGAAAAGTCAACAGAAGAAGCATGCTCAGCGAAATTAGAAAGAAGTGCGCCAATGAAATGAGGTCAATAGGAAATGAAAAGTGAAATTTCAGTTAAAACTTGCCACAGACCGATTGCCTTTTGTTAAACCCCTGTGTGTGTGTGTGTGTATATATGTTGGCTATTGGCAAAAGGAACTTGCAATTTAAATATCATTAATTTCTGGGTTAAGCCTTTGTGGCGAGCACTTGAAAATTGCCACCGTGTAATCAGTCTTTGACAGCAATAACCAGCTGCCTTCAGGCAACAACCCGCTTGATCTGATGGCCACGTTAATAACCAACGAAGAAATGGCATAGCTATGGCCAAAGAGTGTCCCAAAATTCACACAAGACACGAGTATCTCAAGGCACACATACTTATGTATGTATATACCTTATGAAATAACTGAATGTTCTCTTGTGTTTTCACATAAATTACACAAATTTATTTGCTATTTTTAACTTATATTTAAATCACTTTACGATCCCAAACATCTGACAGTCATGTAGTCAACATGCTTATAAATAAAACAGTTTTTTAGATATTACCAATTTCAATATTTTTGATATTGTGAGATTAAGTTGTTTTGTTTACGGCTTAGCACTCAGATCAATTATGTATTTTGCTTCTGAAAATTTGTTTTTGTTTCAAAGCTGTGAAATAAAACAAGTTACAAATGTTAATTCTAGAATCTTAATTATTTTTGTAATCTGCTTAATAACTGAAAAACATTTTCTGACGTAACCTTTTGACAGTTGTTTTGAGGAATCTTAACGGCAACTATTTGTATTCTAGCTAGTTTTTTTTTCGATCTTATTACTAGCCTTAAAATGAAAATTTTGGCATGATAATTTGCTTATAGTTGTAATTACACATAATTAATTATAAGACAATTAAAGCATTGCAGTCGGAAGTTCTCTATTGCTGCCTACTCTGGAGATGTTAGAGACTACTCATTTATCAGACCCGGATATAAAGTAACATGTGTACCAAATTTAGTTGTAAGGGTGATGAGGAATATTTGTATATTCGGACGGTCAACAAACTCAGTATATTATTTTTTCCAAACAATTTTGCGGAAACAGCGTATCTCAATATATATACACTATAAAACCTACAAACATATCGACATCTTGGCTGCTATTGAAATAGTACATTTATTTACACAAAGTTTTATTAGAACTTCAATGCCCCTCGAAAGTTTGGCAGCACTTAGCCAACGAGTTGGCAGGGCTGATCGCAAAGTGCATATTAAGCTGCAATTCTATATTGTCAAATATTTAAGATGTTAAAATAAACTGCCTGCTAATGATAATGATGACAGGCAGATACAGCTATCATAAAGATGATAAAAGCATATTGAGTTTAACAAAAGATTAAAGTGGTTTTTAACTTTGGCATCATCATGATAAGGCGGACCATAAAGTCTATACAATTTGTACTTTTCAACTTACAGCTAAGTAAAAGTTCAATATGCTCTTTGTAAGCACAAATACGATTTATGATTATTATGATTCCGATTTCTCTCTGTGCATATTTTGTTATAACTTCAACTCTATTACCAATCTGCGGAATTTTATTTTAAGCATTTGTATATATCTGCTAAATTTGTGTTTATTAAACGATTTTTTTAAGGTTTATAAAAAGATCTTTGGTAAATAACTATATTCGGCTTGTGAAATGCCCGTCTGTCCGTATGAACGCAATGTAATACACACCCTTGAAGTTAGAGCAACCAAACTTGGTACACATTTTGGTGTATACCCTAAGTCTATTAAGTGTCAGATCGACCCCCCACCTCCCGCGCAATTTGACAGAAACCTATATATTAACCTAGATTTGATTTTAAGCTAAAGTCAACAAATTAGGCATACAGACTAATGTTGAACTTCTTGATAGATCAGCATCAAAATTTCTTTCTAATTTAGATATCAAATTCGGAATAATTATTTTCAAAGTAATTTGATTAGCAGCTTCCTCTAATCTTATCTGTGTATATAAATTGTATATAAAAGCTTAGCCAATCTTAAAATTGGTATTAATTGGAAGCTAATTATTACAAAGATATTTCCTTGAAACGACCTAATAATTTACAAATATAGCTGTGTATTTATGTTTATTTTGTTGAAGAATATAATTGTTACCATATATTTATGTCTACTTCTTACAGAGGCAACCATCACAAATATATGTCAGCTGTTTGGCAAGGCTATTGGTTAGTTCCTACAAAGTACGTCAATAATTTTCCAACATATTTGAATAAGCAATAAAAGTTAATAACTATTAATTATGCATGTTTTGTGTAAATTGTAAAAATAGCTTGTCAAATGCCTGACGATATAATCAATTAGCACGATTTATGTTGCACTTGCCGCAAGGCAGCCACGTAGGCCACATTGCCACATTTGCCACCAAACGGCAGCCAGCCCCCCGGCGTCAGTTGCGTCCCCAGCTGCGACTCCAAGTACTTGTGCTAGCCTCCAGCGTGACTCATCTGTGAGACCGTACAGCATCCAATAGCCAAACAAATGCCTTACACAGTTCGTGCCAAACGAGACCTTCTGCAGTTTGGGTTGACGCATTGGAACCTGCGACTCAGTCGAGATGAGCACAAAAAGAATTAAAAATAGGAAAAAAACCTTTAACAAATATATAACCCAAGAGGGAAATACTCGTACTCGAAATACTAATACTTGCCCAAAGTTCGTCGCAATTAAAAGGGCGCGTAGAACGGCAGTGGAGTTACACGGCCTTTTGTGTACTTTGGCTATAAAGTCTGGGTGAAAAAAAAATGTATAAAAATGAAAATAAAAATAAAAATAACGAGCTAATAAAAGCGCCTCGGCAACAGGTGTGAATATGTGAGTGTATGAGTGTATGTGAGTGTATATGAGTGAGTGCTGTTTGAGTGTTTGAGTGCTGAAAGGGCATATTAAATTTGAGGCGACTGATGACGCGACAACAACGTTGCTATCAATGAACGAACAATGAGTATTAATTTTAATAAATAATCACATTAAAAATATTACTTATAAGATTTGCTGGCTGTTGTGGTTTTTGCATTATCTAGACAACGGGCTTGAGTCATCTTGGCTGAATGAGCATGGTTAAAAACGTATTATTGAAGACGGAAATAAAATGCCAGGAAAAAAATATAAAAATATTGTATACAAATACGCAAATAAAAAACGTTATGCATGGAGGTAAACAGCTGCCAAAGAATAAATTAAATTAATGTATGAGACCTGGGCCAGGCACTACCAGGCAGGCAGACAACCAAACAGCCAGACAGGCAGGCAGGCAGAAGAATCTATGTATAAGAATCTTTACACATCAACATCGCTGTGTTTAAATTTAAACACTGAGCTCAGCGATTCTGGCATGTCAGAGCCAGAGTTAGAGCCAGAAATAGAGCCAGGGTTAGAGCCAAAAGATAGCTGCGAAAGGTGTTATCAACTTACGTATATTTCTATGGGGCTTACTTTCCAGCAGAGACTGAACTGGTCTCAGATTACTGCCCAGCAACGCAGAGCGTACAACATTTTGTTTTCTACACATTTTTTTAGTTTATTTTTGTATATATATTTTTTCAACAACAAATTTAGCAAACAAAACATTTGCGACGCGACCAAACGATGATAAATGATGCGCAGTTGTGCAGTTGCCCAAAAAATAGTTGTGTTTACGTATGTTTTAATAAAGCTTAACTAATTAAACACACATATACACCACACACATACATTTACGGACTGGGAGTACACATTCGCGTGTTCTCATACAATATAATAAATTTATTAAATTTGTAGTTTATGTTATATAAAACACTTTAATTAAATAAATATTGCAACACATTTTGGCAATAAAGGTATTTGAACTTATCGAAGGACGGAAATAGAAATAGAAAAACTCTATTCAACGAATCAACTTTGATGAGCTGTGGATTATATTTATAGCGATTATCTGAGAAGCTCAGGGTGAATCTGCAGCAGTTTTATACAAATCGTTTTAAAGCCAATTCTCTAGAAATAATCTTCAGCTAAGCCGTTGTTAGATTGCCCAAGCAGGGTGAATTATTCTTGAATAAATCAGCAATGGTAAACAAATTCAAATAAGTGGCAAGGAACGTGGCAAGCAGTCCAAAGATCAACACGCCCATGGTGCAGGACACATCGCATTCCAGGCGATGCAGCAGACGCACCAGGCGCAGACAACAACCACGTGGTGTATGCGGCTGGGCGGCCACCAGAAGCGGCTCCATTTCCAGCTCAACTGGGTCATAGTTCAGATCCAGTGGCAGGCTGCCATAGCTAGCCTCGGCTGCAATGCGCTGATGCACTCGCTCCATGCGCCTTATGCGGCGATACAGCAAGGGGGGCAGTATAAACACCAAAGGCCCCGTTATGGTGCCACCAACCACATCCATGAGGGCATCAAAGCTGGGCACAAACTCGGCCACAAGCACTTCCAGAGCCAGCACACAGGAACGGATGAGTATCCGTTTGCAGGTAAGAGCTAAAACGAACAGAGTCAGCAAATGGGCATAGATAGCAATTAACTGGAAGTTAAGCATTAACTTACACTCGGGCAACTTGAAATAGTTCTCAATTTGCATAAACATGGCCGAGCTGGCCACCGTCACCGAGAAGCAGAGCTGCAGCGCCATCAGAATGAGCATCACATAGTAAGGAACGCTGGTGGGGAGCGACTGCAGCAGATTGTCAGCAATCATTGAGCCGAACTTGTAGGTGGCAATGATGGCACCAATGATGGCCACACTGCAGGTGACTAAATTAATTGAAATGAATGAATCTCCTACGCATCCGCCAAGTCTTCACTTACTGGCAATGCCACTGAGTGCGGCCCAGGACACTTGCGACTTGCGCTTCATATCGATTTGCAGCGTGAGCAGCACAGGATGTATGTCAAATTGAAAGGCTAGAATGCTATAACTTCTCAGTATGGTCAGAAAACCAGGCAGCTCTGTAAACAATCAAATTTATAAGTATAAGTATAGAACAAGTGTAGTCGTGCTTGTGAGATTTATAACTATAAACGTCATCATAATCTAAAGTATCTTTAAGATTTCAAGTAATTCGGTAAGTACGTTTTAAATCAGTTTCAAAATTTGTACCACACAGACCCGTTTTCAATTATTGTATTTATTTAGTTACTCAATAATAACAAAGTAAGAACGACTGCTGAATACTTTTTATTATACTTATTCTGCTTATTTATCGAAAACGGTAGTGGACATGGCAAAAGACATTTCTGCTCCAATCTTTTCA
This sequence comes from Hirtodrosophila histrioides, assembly GCA_037075165.1. NCBI lineage: Eukaryota > Metazoa > Arthropoda > Insecta > Diptera > Drosophilidae > Hirtodrosophila > Hirtodrosophila histrioides. The sequence goes on along the minus strand of JBAMCL010000390.1, from coordinate 8,321,698 downwards.
CTTCTAATTCTCATCATTTTGGGAAAACTTAACTCATATACATATATATATTATAAGACCTAGTTTTGAAGAAAAAATTTACTTTCAAAGTTCTAAAATCCATGGAAAAGGCTCTCACTAGGCATCCAATTCAAAACTTTGTCAAAACTGAACCGACTTTACTTGTGGATTGGTTCTTTGGTCATATATATTTGTACCTCTAGATTGATTCGACATATAATTTTTTGAACAATTTTGTTTTTATTTTTTACCTGAGTAAAAAAGCTTTAAAAATGTTTAAGTCTAGAGCTTTCATTATTAATGAAAATTAATGCGATTTGTAAATTTTTTTCCATTAGTAAGTACCAAAAATTCCAAACAAAAATCAACTTTTGAATCATATTGAGCATAAAAAATGTTCCGAAATGTTCACATTGACTTTGTAAAAACTGAAGCGATTTACATGCGGATGATTCATGGGTCTTATTCTAGATATATGTAAAGGTCTGACTTTAGGCAGACACTATTTAACTGTCTGAAGAATACCCACCCAGCGTGACCCCCAGAAAGGGAGTTCCGATGGCAGGCGCGGCAAAGAGGCAATACCAAAGCAGCACCACAATGATAATCATAACACAAGCGGCAATAATGGCCAGCCCACTGGAAGGAGAACTTAGATAAGTAGAGTGAAGAAGTTGTTGCAAGTTAAGGGTTCAAACTTGCCGCATATGTTTGGGGCTACCCAGCCACATAAGGGGGCAGATGACCAGTCCGACAATGATGGCCCAATAACAGTAAGAGAAATTGTAATGGCCAGCGCTCATGCGGAGCACTACGGCCTCCAGATTCTCGGCAGCCATGACAATACTCGGCACAGCCATGGCAAATATGCTCAGATCCAGTAGCACCGATACCAACACGCTCATATAGGGTCCAAATGCGAGCTCAGCGAGTGCTGCATATGGATAGTTGCGTTTCTGTAATATCGAGGGATCCAGAAGCTCGGCCATTGTCCAGCATTGCGACAGCAAAAAGGATGTGTACATTTGCAGGAAGATGATGGACAGCACAAGGAGCACGCCAAAGTAGCCAAGCCGGACCAGCAGCGCGGGCAGCGTCAAAAAGGGAAAGATGCCAAACAAGTCCACCACATACAAAATGGCAATGAATAGCGAGAGGCTCTCTGGCTCATTCTCGTAGGCGCGAAAGTGTGGCAAGGCGCTGAACCGGGAGCGTGATAAAAACGGCAACTGATCGTTCTGATGGGAGGGTGCCAGGAGAACAGGAGCACGGCGCTTGGGTAATGCAAAGGATGGTGGTCGCGAGGGGCGTGGCGCCGGCTTGACATTCGAGCGTCGAAAGAAAAACATTCGCGTTAACTACGAACTAGACGCGGCGACTGAAAGCGTCCAACTGATGGTGCTTCTAAGACAGAATCAAAGAACTGAATAAAGCAACAGCGCGCTTGTCATATGATACGCCAGTGCAACACCAACTGGGAAGCCATACTGCTACAATGTCAATGCACGTCATAGCACTCCACTGGCCAGAACGTTGCTCAATAGAAAGCAGCAAGTTCAATGCCTCCCACTTGGTAGACTGACCCAAAACTGGCATGGAATGCAGCTGCATATGCCGCAGCAATTACATTTAATAGATTATTTTAAATTTAAGCAGTAAATAACATATATTTAATTATACACATGTATGCATAGCAATATCTACAACAAATATAAACAAGTCCATGGGCTCCGTCCTGTATCATTCCAAAACTTCTCAATTCTGTACTTTAGACCTGCTGCACTTTGGCTATCTTCTGCTTCTTTGGCTGAATCTGCTGCAAATGAGATATAGATTAAGACTTGCATATATATTGTACTCACTAGAGCTGCAAACAATCGATCCTACTATCGATAGTATCGATTGTTTTTCATTAGTGCCACTATCGATTACTTGCTCACTTTTGCGATGGCTTGGAATTAGCATAAATTTTTGAATATTTAAGTAAAAGTAATAAAACAAAACTATGTACTTGGAGTCTTTAACTTATACTTGATTCAAATTATTTTTTTTGTTCACCAGTTTATTGTGCTATCGATACTATCGATTGGGGCACACTATCGATATATTTTCAGCTCATATTAACAATGTTTTACATGCCTCCAACGAGTCGTTGCTGCTGTTGGTTTTGCCCTGCACTGTGATTACCTGCACCGCTTGGCCGGGTCCGGAGCGGTTCATCAGTAGCTTGGTGGTGGCACGCGGTGTTTCACCGCAGCAAAAGACTCGCGTTGCTGCCTGTTGCCTCAGCGGACTATCCGATTCATCCATATCCTGTTCCGAGCCCTCATTGTCCAGTTTGACTGTATTCTTATTGTTGTCCATATACGCGCGATTGAAATTCAAGTGATTTGGACGCACTGCATCCGTTATATACTTACTAATTAATCCATCATTTAATGCGTGCATGTCAGTATAGCAACAGTAAGTTTTGAATTTGAATTTGTATGGATTATGTTTGAAAAGATATTGGGTGCATTTTGTGATGATACGTACACTGGAACACTATAAGTATAACACCATATGTACTATAGCAAAGGTACATATTTATAGGTAACGTATTTACAGGAATTTACATATTTACATGCAAGAGCTAACAATCAATAACTTGAACATTCTTCAATGAATTTTTCAGCATCAACTAACTCACACTCCATGAATAGGCTCCACTGCACGAGAAGGTCTTGAGTTGATTTCTGATTGTTTGGATAATGTCGATGATGGTGTTGGTGCTGCTGCTGCTGCTCCAGAGATAGTCGAGTTGTTGGTGCTACATCTACATCTAAATGGTGCAAAGTGTAGTGGGGACAGCGTCAAGCGTCGCCCTCAGGCGGTGCATCCTGTCTGCAATTTGGGTCATTGCAAAAGAGAGAAATACAAGTACATAGTTGGTTGTGGTGCATTCGGATGGTAGTGGCAGGGTTCTGGAAGTGTCGTATGGCAATGTTCAATGTTGAATGTTGACTGTCAGATGCAACAAGCGGCGCTAACTGAGCTGCTTCAGTGTACGTATCAGGTTAAGAGCATGGGTGCCAAAAATAAATTGACTAAACGGGTTATGAAACTATGGCACTTACGATTTCACATTGTACAACCCCTGGCGATTAATATAATTGAGCACTAAATCATCCAGCAGATACTTCACCGATTCACCGCGGCCCAGAAGACGACGCACCAGCGAAGAGCTCACTTCATTGGGCACCCAGTTTGTAATGAGGGTTATATTGTTCTACAAATTGTGAATTTAAAGTTATAATCGTGTCAAGAATCAAGAAGAAACAACTATCTTTGGCATGCCGACGATATATACGAAAACTCTTGCCGAATTGTTTACATAAAGTGTAATTGAACTTGATGCTGATCAAGATTGAGTCAGCCACTCCGTTTTCAACTTGTTTACACATTGGGAACAACACTTGCTTACCTGGTATTTGCTTAGAATATCCGATTCAAATATAAACCTTTCTGGATTGGAGCCACAGCGCGATATGACCACCAGGCCATAGGTTGACACAATTTCTTCAATCTACGTTAAAATGCGTTAATTATTTAGTTACAGATATGCTATGTGAATTATGTCTTACATCGTCATTGGCCCACAGACCGGGAACCGCAAAGGATTCCAACAAATCAGCGCCGCAAAGCAACCTTAGCCGTATGGGATCGCGACGTTCGCGCAAACCTGATGGTAGCCAGCCGGGTAGGGGTCCATTCGTTTCCTCATCGCCCGGCGAGTTGATGTAGTTGTTCAAGTAGTTCTGATGATGCTGCAGCACGGATTGAGTGCGCATCCATTGCGCCTGATGCACCTCCCAGTCGGATAAGCGTATCCAGTTGGAGGTCTGCACCGACAGCTTGATCATGGCACAGCGATCCAGCGCAGGGGCCAGGCCCTTCTTGCCATAAGCATCATGCGAGGGTGATATAATGCCGCCGACAACTTTGTGCGTGCCAACTTTTTCAAAATGATCTCGCGCTATCTCTGTTTACAATCCGATTTCAATGTCAATGTCAAAATCGATAATTACAGAATTGCACACAATCTAAAGGTAAACAAACTACTCACCGAACATACGCAGATGCATAGGCGTTGGAGGGCTGAAGCATCCACACGCTATGAGTGCTACACGTGGCAACATCCAATTTCCTTCCTCAATGAAGCCGTTCATTTATTTAATTAAATTTTGGCAAGCGCCACCGAAATTTAATTGTGAATTGGTATCAACAAAACAGCTGTTTGTTGTTTCTTGTGTTATTATTACACAGTGTGACCGATTCGTGAAAGCAAGATATTACCGTATCTCTTTCTATTACCATTTTACAGCATTACACCGGCCATTGCACCGGCAGCCCTGGAACGGTTTTTTGATGTTTTTATTTAATAGCCTGTTTCCACGACAGCCAACATATGTAACATCTCAAAAATGTGGATGATGGTGTTTCCACGGTCAAATGTGAAACGGTATATGAATTAGCCATTCGCCCGAAATAAATCAGCTGGTCGGCTTGTTTTGATGCAATTTTATTTTACGAAAAATTAAAAATATGGCAAATAATGGCAGAATAGTAGAAGCACAGTTGCATATCAATAGGCAGATAGTTGCAATAAGTTTGTACAATTCAGATCCATTGGTGGATGACTGGGATGCGGAGATGGCAGCAACTTGCAATAAAATTGCGAGTGCGCACCTGTGAAGTGCACAAATTTCACTGCTCCCAAAAGGCGGTGTACCTTGTCAAAATGTAACTATTTCGAAGGTGCACCTCCGGATAAACCTTACCGTTTAACCTCATCCTTAATAAATACAGAAATATTAAGATACAAGCAATTTACATTTTATTTTAAAAATTAATTTTGGCGCACAATTCGTCATTGTTTACATTTTCCCCAGTTCATCGATAAACATCGTGAATTCGATAAGAAAATACTAAAAAATGCCGGGGCGAAAGGCATCATATTTAAAATATGACGAATTCATCATTTTTTTTCTTATGGGATTTTCTACAGGAAATATTGTCATATTTCCAAAATCAAAAATATGACGAAAAATGTGAAAATATGATGTCGTGGAAACAGGCTATAAGTCAGTTCGGATGAAATATTTAAAAACTTTATATTCTTTCGAAACGGCACAACAAAAGCTATGCACTGAAACGCCGAAGCAGCATTACTGGAAGGCAGCTATTCAAATCATCAATTTCTTTCCCTCCCTGTACGCAGCGGGCGCTTTTTTTTTTTTTTTTTTTTTTTTTAAGTTACTTTATGCCCGTAGGTATAAAGAATTATTTGGCCGACCACGTATAAACGAGGAAAACGCCACCTCCAATTTGGCTGGGTTGATCCAGTGTGATGAGATGATAGGACTGTTTCAATGTTTTAATATGTGAGTGAATGATATATTAAGTTATAGGTGAACATCAATTTCTTTTAGGAAGTTGGTTATGTTTGTGAGTGCACAGATGTTTTCGTCTTGATAGTATCGATAGAAGTTATCGTATTTGGCTAGTGTTGGGTAATTTTGTCTGGTCGCTGAATACTTATCGCATTTAAAAATAATGTGGGAAGCATCTTCCAAGGCGTTACAATTATCACAAATGTTATTGTTAATCACATTCAGCTTGGCTAGGGTGGCTTTGTCAAAAGCATGCCCAGTGAGCAGTCTGTTAATTTGCTTAATATCTAAGGCTTTCATTTTACAGTTCTTCTGTTGGAACCAAGGCACTTTGGTGATGGCTGGAAAAAGTTCACAATAGCCTTGGTTTCTGCTGGTCGTAAAGCTCCAATAGTCAGTCTCCCATTGCGAGAGAATCGTTCGATGAATTGAATTTATTGCGTCTTGTATAGTCCACTTTAGAGTCATAAATGATCCTTCTATGGGTGCATTTTTGGCTGCAGTGTCAACAACGATATTTTGTTTTATACCCTTGTGACCTGGGATGAAGTGAATTTCTACTGAGCGAGTATGGATATTGTTGTTAATCTTACTGATGATGTTGGAGGCAATGTAGTTATTATGGATTGGTTTTTGTAGGAGCTGGGCTCCACTTTTGCTGTCCGTTAGAATGGCTATGTATGCAAAATTTTGGAGTATGGCATGATCTAGAGCTTTGTCTATTGCAATCAATTCAGCAGTTAGGGACGAAGTTACTTAATTAGTATAAAAACTGTCTATAAAGTTGGACCTTTCGTGCAGAAAGGCTGCACTAGAGTGGGAGTCAGTGACCGAACCGTCCGTATAATAAAGTTCAAACTTTCTGCTTTTTAAATCATCAGATTTTTCCTTAGCAAGTAATAGAATAATATTAGAGTTTGTATCATTTTTGTTTTTGGCAACTCCTTTGAGGAAATCTAAATGAATGCTCAATTTCTTACAGCCAGAGAGAGTTGTCGCAAGGCATTCTACATGGTTTAAAATATGTGCAAATTCATTGTAGATAGATGCGTAGTTGGTATTGAGATGAGTGTTTAGCTTAAGCGTTTCACTGACCGGCAGCTTATAAGCAAAAGCTTTAACAAGTTCTTTGGCGGTAAGAAATCTCATTCGGTATTTTGGGGGAAGCTCCCCTGCCAAATGATATATTATTTCTACTGGAGTAGATCTGATTAACCCCAGTGCTCTCCTTAGGTGGTGGTTTGTGTTAGTATTTATCTTTTTGAATGCTGTTTTGGAAATGCTGCCGAAAGAGGAGCATGCATATTCCAGCTTGCTACGCACGAAAGTTCTATACAGGGTCAGCGCCTGTCTTGGATGGACTCCAAAGTGGCAGCCACTGAGCATCTTTAAGAAACCGCATGATCTGCTAGTGTTTGAAATTAAATTATCTATATGTGCTACTGGTGATTGGTTTGCAGCTATGTGTCTACCAAGGTACTTAATTTGAGCTACTTCATTAAGGGTAATATTGGCGTGAGTAATGTTTAAGGGTTTTCTTCTATTGTTAAAGTGGATGATGCTGGATTTATTGGAGTTGAAGGCAAGATTAATGGCATTGCATTCCGATTCAAATTCAATAATTTTGTCCCTGAATAGATTACGGGCAACTTGGAAATCCTTGTGGAAGCAAAGTAGGAAAAAGTCATCTGCAAATTGAAAGATTATACAGTTTGAATTGTTAAGAACGTGCAAATTGCTGGTGTAAAGATTGAAAAGGGTCGGACTGAGGCAGCTGCCTTGGCAGACACCTTTCGTCACCTCAACACTGCAATTATTCAGAACCAGGTATCTTTTTTGCAGGAAACTGGAGATCCAGGAAATTATGTGGGTGTTAATACTCATGAGTTTCAATTTGCTTGATAGGATTGGTATGTCGACACAATCAAAGGCTTTTTGGAGATCGAGACATGCAGCGACCACCTGATACCCTTTCTGTTTCAGCTCACTGATTTTGTTGGTTAGATCATTTATGCACAGAGCCGTTGAATGGTTACGCCTGAAAGCATACGATCTTTTCGGTAGTAAATCGTTTTCATTAATTTGTTTGTCTATTAAGATCTTAACCAGTCCCTCAAGGAGTTTGAACAGGACACTGAGTAGGCAAATTGGTCTGTAGTTTTGAACTAAAGTTGAGTCAGTGCTTTTTTTTGGAATAGGGACTATTCGAATTCTCCTCCAAGCCTCTGGAATTTCTCCTCTTTGCCAAAGATGATTAAGGGTGTTGAAAACTTCTTCCTTCTTTTTAGTTGGTAGGGATAGCAGCAATCTATACGAAATACCGTCTAAGCCCTTGGCCGAATCAGGGTTTTTGGAGTTAAGTAGATCTAGAAAATCTTCAAATGTAACGGTTGGGGGGGAAATGCCTGAGGGTTCTAAATCAGTATTTGGGGGGTGTGGACGGTTTGGGTTGATTGGAATGTTCTGGATCATTTTTAGGAAGTTGCCAGCTTCCTCATCTGACCAGCTATTTCCAATGGGTTTTATTTGTTGGTAATTTTTTAGTTTTTTTAATTTTTTCCACATGTTGCTGGGAGAGTTAGAGATTTCATCTAACAGGCTGCTAAAATTGACTTTCTTGCATTTTTCAATATGGCTTTGGAGTTTATGCTCAGCGTCTATAAGCCGTCTGGCGTCAGCAAAACTTTTGGAGGCGTAAAATTTTCTTCTGCATACGTTTCTAAGCCTGAAGAGCTTATCTGCCTCCGAGTTCCACCACTTTTTTGGCACAAATTGGTTAGCGGCTGATAAATGAACAGTGTGTTTTTGAATTAAGCTATTGAATTCAGATTGGAGAGTTGCAATATTAGAGAAATTAAGGTACTGAAAATCGTTTAGAATTTTATTGTGGAGAATTTTGCTATTTTTGATAATCGGATTTATGCTGTTGATATTAATTATAATAGGAAAGTGGTTGCTGTTTGAAATTTTGGTATTTATTACGTTCCAGTCAATATTGAAGATCTGTCCATTTATAAAAGTGAGGTCTAAAACCGACGCTTGGACTGGGCTATGAGAGTAGGTTGGTGAGCCGTTGTTAAGACAGGTAAAACCATTTTCAAATAATATCTTCTCAAGAATTCGTCCTTTGTTGTCGATAATATCGTTGCCCCATACAACGGATTTCGCATTGAAGTCACCTCCAATAAGCGAAGGCAATTGCAGGGTGGCACATTTAAAGAAAATATATTTAAGTCCTTCCTTAAATGTATTGGAATTTGTAGAGGGAGGTGTGTATACACTGAAAATATTAAGGTTGCTGGCTAGATTAAGTGTTTGAATGCCTATGGCTTCCACAGAGCATTTCAAGTCCAGAAGTTTGAATTTTATATGCTTGCGAATATAAATACCTACTCCCCCATACCCATCTTCTCTTGTTTTACAGAAGAAGTTGAAGTTTGAAAGGCTGCTATAACTATTGTCGTAAATCCATATTTCAGAAAGGATGGCTACGTCTATTTGGTTATTAATTAAAAACATTTCTAAGAGGTGTTTATTGTTGTTGTGGTTTAGGCTTTGAATATTGAATTGTAAAATTTTCATGATTGAGATAAATTAGAGTGAGTGGGTGTGTTTAAAAAGTTTATTTTGTTGGAATCTATTTGTGCGTTAGCAATGTTAATTTGGTCTCTTAGTTTTAAAATGAATGATTTGGCATTTGCTTCTGGGTTGTTATTTAAATTGCTGATGAAATCAGCGAGTTGCCTAGACATACGAGTCAGCTGCTCCTCTGCGATGTTGTCAGCATTGCTTTGGTTGGTGTTAACAAATTTTTCATTTAGCATTAATGAATTGTTAGAGATTGCCTGTTGCCATTCATGCATGGTAGCACGCGCATTTAGGCCCTCTTGCAAAGCATTTTTGTTATTTTTGACCGTCCTAGCATAGGAAATTACAGAGTGAATTTCTTTGGCTGCCTCCTTTGTGTTATCGTAAGTACGGTTAGTTTGAGCCCATTTAGGAGCGGGAAAGTCGCTCGTATTTAGCAGATCAGCGGATTCCCTGATAAATAGTGAGGGGTATTTTATGCGCACCTCTTGCATTGTTAAATTTTTTTTACGGCATTTTTTTTTATGGCATTTTGCGTCTTTGCACTTACAGTGCTTTTTTTTTCACCTGTTCTGGTTCCAGTTGAACATTCTCCGTTGTTGCTTCCATGCTGCTATTTTCTGTATCCATTTCACATACAGAAACGTTCTTTTGTGCGGTTAAGTTGCGAATTAACTCTTCATCATCCCGACACAGTGCATTCGCCTTGATTTTTTTGTTTAAGACTCCTGTAATACCAGCCTTCTTGGAGATGCCCCCCTCTTGGGGGCGCTTGTTAGACATTTTCTTTGGATTTAGGGAAACCCCCGTTTTGCGACGTAAGAAAATTCAAATACTTTGCGCTATGAGAACAAAAACCGCCTTTAAACTGACACAACCTTTCGCTATGGACGGCAAAAGACGACTGTGTATTACCATTTTGTATGACACATATTTCCTGTAGAAAATTCCATAAGAAAAAAAATGACGAATTCGTCATATCATCAAGTAAAGAACAAATAGAGTTGCCAGTCTTTGCGCCACTTTTGCACCTAAAATTTTCAACGCGGCAGGTCCCAGACGCTTCGTATTTGTTCGGTGGGACCTGCCGCTTCGTGTGGGACCTGCCGCTTCGTGGCCGAGTTCGTGGCTCTGTCGCAGATGCTCAACGACCACCGAGTCGAGAGCAACAATGAATGTATGCGCTGATCTGCGGTTGCATGCGATACATACACACATACATGCGTATGTACATGCACGAGAATCGTTTTCGCTTATTTGCTATTTCGATTTTGGTTCTTTACTTGATGGTCATATATTAAATATGATGCCATTCGCCCCGGCATTTTTTAGTATTTTCCTATCGAACACACGATGTTTATCGATGAACTGGGGAAAAGGTAAACAATGACGAATTGTGCGCCAAAATTAATTTTTAAAATAAAATGTAAATTGCTTATATCTTAATATTTCTGTATTTAGTAAGGATGAGGTTAAAAGGGAAGGTTTATCCGGAGGTGCACCTTCGAAATAGTTACATTTTGACAAGGTACACCGCCCTTTGGGAGCAGTGAAATTTGTGCACTTCACAGGGGCGCACTCGCAATTTCATTGCAAATTTCTGCCATCTCCGCATCCCAGTCATCCACCAATGGATCTAAATTGTACAAACTTATTGCAACTATCTGCCTATTGATATGCAACTGTGCTTCTACTATTCTGCCATTATTTGCCATATTTTTCACTTTTCGTAAAAAATTGCATCAAATCAAGCCGACCAGCTGATTTATTTCGGGCGAATGGCTAATTCATATACCGTTTCACATTTGACCGTGGAAACACCATCATCCACATTTTTGAGATGTTACATATTTTGGCTGTCGTGGAAACAGGCTTTTACAGCATTACACCGGCCATTGCACCGGCAGCCCTGGAACAGTTTTTGATGATTTTATTTGTCAGTGCGGGTGAAATATTTAAAAACTTTATATTCTTTCGAAACGGCACAACAAAAGCTATGCACTGAAACGCCGAAGCAGCATTACTGGAAGGCAGCTATTCAAATCATCAATTTCTTTCCCTCCCTGTACGCAGCGGGCGCTTGTTTCAAACAAACCCGTACTATTTTCAAATCAGAATTGCGCCGCACCGCAACCTCACTAATTCGCCGCAAATCAATATAAATATCGTTGGGGCCTGCCACCCTGTGCAAATTTGTTCAGTTTGTCTCATATTCGATTAGTTTCAGAACTACTAATGCTGTTATCGGTTACAAAATTAAATATGGCGTCGTCGTGCTGAACTGTCTTTGGCTCTGGCTCTTTGACGAAAATTTGTAATAACATTTATTATATTTATCGTGCTCGTTGTGCGCTGTCATTCGTGTGAGCGGGCGCGTGTAGTTTTTGTCTTTCAGTTCAACGCACCGCCATAATCTTAGTGTTTTAAGTTAGACAAGACAAAGTGCCGAGTGCAAAAACCAACGGAGAGAGGAAACGACGTCGACAAAATGAAAATGCATTTGTGAATTTTCGCCCAACACTTGACTCAACATACACACACACACATACGCACACATCAGCCCAACGAACTCAGCAAAGGATAGGAAAAACACGCGGCCAGCATAGGCCTTGGATACGAAGCAGTTGCAACAACACCACCCAACAGAAACAGAACATAATGGCGCTAGTGACAGTGCAGCGTTCGCCAAGTGTGGCGGGCTCATGCTCGAATTCGGTGAGTTGTACTCGTATATATATAAGTATACAGGAAGTGGGAAGTGGGCGCAACGGGGTGGCAGATATGCAGACTGCCAAATACATATGCAAGTTGCCCCATTTCTATGTAAGGTGCAATTTTACAGCTGCAACAGCTAAGCATTTGTTTGTAAGTGCGTGAGTGCGTGTTTGTGTGTATGAGTGTGCTAGAGTTGTATCATTTCGTTCAGAATAAGTTCAAGGGACCGGTTCATTGAAATGAACGAATAAACTTATACAGTGATTCATGAACGAAACTTTTCTAATTAACTGAAGATAGTCAAAATGATGTCGCATATATTTTTAATTGTTATCTATTTAAACTTGATTTATAACCCATAAACTAAAAAAATAATTATTTTCTTTTCAAATTATAAAATAAACTTTTGTTCCTTGTATAATCACTGAATCTTTAAATAAAGTCACATTTGGTTTACTATTCAAAAATGAACCACTGAACCTATTCTTCAGATAGAACTAGAACTAGCAACTCTAGTGTGCGTGTGCATTTGTGTATTTGCGGCAGCGCTCTCTCTCTCACTCGCCACTCTCTTTCCTATGAGTTTGCTTTGTTTTGGTTACGCGTTGTTATTGGAGCTGTTTTGGTTTTGGGTGGAAGTGTTGGCCACCGCCTATAAACGCTTCCTGTGCGTGTTCCGTTCTAAGCAGGGATCCTTTACTGTGTATACATGCAATCTACATATATGGCCAATTTAAGAAAAAAAAAAAATACGAATATCATATAATGTAATGGCGCTCCAAACTCGCTCCACACACTCTCTCTCTCCGTCTGTTTGCTCGTTCCTTTTGTTGTGGGCGTTTTGTCAGCGTCATCATCATCAGTCGCGCCATGATTCGCGCATCTGTTTATTGTACGGTTTGGTTGTTGTTGTTCTTATTATTGTTATTTATTGTTGTAACTCAAGCAAAACCGAGCAGACGTCGCGACGCTTCGCAGCTACCGAGCTGCCTTGCTGCCTTGCCCGCTCACTTTAGCTCGCTCTCCCATTTCCAATAAATTGAAATTTTTGCATTGCCTTATTTGTAGTTTTTGTCAACATCGCTGTGATTTTTCTTGCTGGTTCCGTTAGCTACGCCAACGTCACGCCCCCAAAAATAGTTTTCAAGACCTTGGTCGTCAGGCTGCCCTTGGAATTTTTATTCATCGGACAATTATCGTTTCATTTCTCGACTGGCAATTTTGTAAACATACACATCTATTATGTAGCTGGCAATGCTCTCTCACCCGCTCTCTTTCTCTCTTTCCCTCTTCTTTTCTTGCACTCTCCCCCACACTCTCAATTTATACCCTGTACTAATCAAAAACCTGTAAAAAGTGTGTATTTTGTTATAGGTTTCCGACCCTGTAAAGAACATACATATAACATATATATATATTCTTAATCAGCATCAACAGCCAAGTCAATCTAGGCATGCTCGTCTGTCTGTTCCTTTGTATTGATTTACATAACAGCTTTTCAATATAAAGAAAACAAAAATTTGTATTTCAAACGAGCAAAGATTATGAAAATTTGCAGTGTGTTTAATACGATGTGTATTTGATGTAATTTGAGGCCTGGTTACAGGGTATCATCTATTTGATTTCTACTTGTTTTCCTTGGCAAAGCAATTCATCATTTGTTTGGTTGTGAGTTTCACTTAACTCCAAAATGTCAAAATCTGATAATATATTTTGTATAAGGCGCTGGGTAAGCCGTGAGTCATTTTGCGCCAGTTGCGATTTGGCGCAAAAGAAAGGGAGAAAATATACATATACGTATATATGAAAATTGCTCATAAGTTTGATTGACTTTTCAGGATGGCGAGGCCGAAGACGACGAAGGTAATAGCAATAACAAAGGCGAAAGGAGCGAATGCTACTTTGCTGGTAAAGGCACCGCTTTGGTATTGGCACTCAAGGACATACCGCAACATGCGGAGCGACGCCTCAGCACAGACTCCACGCGCTCAAGCAACAGCACGCAAAGCAACAACTCGGACATTCAGCTGCATTTGCAGTCCATGTTCTATTTGCTGCAACGCGAGGACACCCTCAAAATGGTAAGTTGCTAAATAAGGTTTCCTTGGCATTAAGTATTTTAAGCAGTCCTTATCTTTGCAGGCTGTTAAACTGGAGTCGCAGCGTTCGAATAGAACTCGCTATCTTGTGATTGCCTCGCGTAGCTGTTGCCGCACGGCGGCCAGCAGCGAGCGACGCACTAAAATCATGCGTCACAATTCGGTTAAGTCGGCGGTAACCAACACGCCAGCGTTGAACTCCAATGCACCTGTTGCGCACCGCCAGTTATCCATAGATAGCCACAGGGCACAGCAGGCGACTCTGGAGGAGTCGGCGGCAAAGCGTCTTTCGGGTAACGCGAATCGTCAAAGCCTTAAATGTGATGTGGATGCGCGGGAGAGCGCAGCGGCTGGTGGCGGGGATAACAACAAGAATACCTCGGGCATGGAAGAGTCATGCCTGTTAGGCATTGACTGCAACGAGCGCACGACCCTTGGTTTAGTTGTGCCCATACTCGCTGATACCACCATACACCTGGATGGGGACGGGTGAGTGTTCAAACTCAAATGAATGAGAATTTTGTTGGCTTACTCAATCAAATTTAATCTGTTCCTTGTAGCGGATTTAGCGTTGCCGTCTACGAGAAGACCCACATATTTAAGCCCGTATCGGTGCAAGCGATGTGGTAAGTAGATTTATGAAAGAAACTTTAATGTAGTTTACAGCGTATTCATTGATACATTGTTCATTCATAGGTCGGCGCTGCAAACTCTGCACAAAGTGTCTCGAAAGGCTCGTGAAAACAATTTCTATCCAAGCGGACCATCGCACGATTGGTTAACCAGCTACGAAAGTCGCATTGAGTCGGATCAGTCGTGTCTAAACGAATGGAATGCCATGGATGCGCTTGAGAGTCGCCGCCCGCCCTCACCAGATGCCATAAGAAACAAGTAAGACGACAGTAAAACCATTTGAATACATCAATTAGCAAGGTTTTTATTTGTATCACATTGCAAATTTGATTCAGTTTTTGATAGAACAAACATTAGAAATGTGTGCTGTAGTTGACTGGAAGTATTCATTTCTGTTATTCATTCTTAAGCAAACGAACGAATCGTTTATCAAGGTTCGTTTTTGCTTTTTCAATTGTCCGTTGCGTGATTCCCATTCTCGTTCTAAATGTTTATTTATATTACGGATTATTATTTCATTCGGCGTAGACAACACATCGCACGAACCACTAAACTATACGAGCGACAATTTAGCTTAGTTTCTTTGTTGATTTTAGTCAATCTTTTAATCGAAGTTTTGCTGAACAGAATTGTAGTTTTTGTGATTGTTATGATTGATGATGTTCTATATGTTGGACTCTCGTTTTGTTTGCAGGCCAACCGCCAAGGAGGAAACTGAAAGTGTCATTAAAATGAAGCTCAAAGCTATCATGATGTCGGTGGATTTGGACGAGGTTACTTCCAAGTATATACGCGGTCGCCTGGAGGATTTATTAGATATGGATCTGGGCGAGTACAAGTCGTTTATTGATGCTGAAATGCTGCTTATATTGGGACAAATGGATGCGCCGACTAAAATATTTGAGCATGTCTATTTGGGTTCCGAATGGAATGCCAGCAATCTCGAGGAGTTACAAAAGAATGGGTACGTGCAGCTAGTCCAACTAAAATATAACAAAATTCAGCTCAATCTATTAAACTTTTTGCCTTCGCAGTGTTAGACATATTCTGAACGTGACGCGCGAGATTGACAACTTTTTTCCGGGCACATTTCAGTACTTCAATGTGCGTGTCTATGACGATGAGAAGACCAATCTGCTCAAATACTGGGACGATACGTTTCGTTATATATCGCGCGCCAAGGCCGAAGGCTCCAAGGTGCTGGTGCACTGTAAAATGGGTGTAAGTCGATCCGCTTCTGTGGTAATTGCCTATGCAATGAAGGCCTACAAATGGGAGTTCCAGCGCGCTCTACAGCATGTGAAGGAGCGTCGCAGTTGCATTAAGCCGAACAAGAACTTTCTCAATCAGCTGGAAACGTACAGTGGCATGCTGGATGCCATGAAGAACAAGGAGAAGCTGCAGCGCAGCAAGAGTGAAACCAATCTGAAGAGCACAAAGGATGCACGCTTGCTGCCGGGCAGCGAACCAACGCCGCTGATACAAGCGCTCAATCAGGCAAAGTCAAAATCAAGCGGTGCGACAAGCGCTGACCAACAGCTGGACAGCAGCGATCGTGGCCAGCATCGTCGCAGTAGCGCACAAAAACAGCGGCGCATGACGCGCCGCTCTAGCAGCACATCGCCGAAGACTCAATGCGCCGTTGAGGTAACCAAGCAGCAGAGCCAATCTATGGAGAACTTAACACCCGAGCGCAGCGTGGCCGAGGAACCCAAAAATATGCGCTTTCCGGGCAGCAATGGCGAGAACTACAGCGTTACCCAGAATCAGGTGCTGCACATACAGAAGCACACACCATTGTCTGTGCGTACGCGTGTCCATGATCTCGAGGCCCATCAAGAGCCTCCGCGTCGCAGCCTGCCGCCACAGGCTTTAACTCAGGCGCCAGCGCAAACACAAGGCACCGTATGGACCTCACTGTCCAAGCTAATAACGCAAACATCCTTTACGCGCCGGGAATCTAGCGCATCCGAGGTGTTTGCTCCCACAATACAGGTGGAAGAACGTGAAAAGCGTCAACGTCGCAAAACGCAATCGTGGACGGAGTCGCTTGGACCCAGCGGTGGCATCATACTTGATGCACTGCCCCACCAATCCAACGTAACACCCAGTGCCGTATTGCGTACGCGCGGTCCCCGTCATCGCGAGGTTCCCTCTCGTCATGCCAGCTGGGGATCGGGCGACAATCGTAGCAGCTTGCCGCTGCGCACAAGTTCCTGCAGCTATTACGATAGCAATCGCAACACCACAGCCATTTTCGAGGGCGAAATCCAGGATCTAAAGCGCAGCAGCAGCAGCAACTGCAGCACAAGTGCGAGCAACTGCAATGCGAGCGAAGCGACACCCTCACAGCTGGGCACTGTGAAGCGCACCAAACAAAAGTTGGAGGAGAATACGGCGCTAAAGAAGCGCTGCCAGGAGAATGAGCTGGATGATCTGGCATCGGCAGCAGTGGCAGGAGTGGCTGCAGCGGGCGAGAAGAAGTGTTCAAGTCTGTTTCGTAGTGTTTCCTCGGCGGGTAGCCCACGACAGCGTCAGCCATTGCGCTGCAACAGCGAGGAGCTGATGCACACGAGCGATATTGAGAACAAGAACACCGCAGCCGATCTGGTGGTGTTACGCACACAAAGCCAAGCGGTCGCTGAGGATCAGCGCATTTCGGGCAATGTGCAAATACTCAAGCAGAATTTTGAAGCCAAAGCGGCTGTGGTGGGTGTGTCGGGCATGGGCAGCACAGCTGCCGGCGCTGGTGCGACTGCAACATCGACTGCGACTGCGACTGTGACAAGCAAGAAAGCGACGCATCAATCACTGCCATCATCTCCGGTTGCTCAGCATGCGGATCATGTGCTGGCGAGTGACATGGCAGCAAACGCGACGGCCAACAGCTCGTCCAGCACATCAACCAACTCGTCTGACTCCAGCGTAAGCGAATCTTGTGATCGTAATGTAAAAGGTCTAGTGCATAAATATCAAACCACTTCCTGTAGTAACAATCCTGCTGCTGTTGCGGCAACTCCAGCGACCACAACACTGCCGCCACCCACCAACAACACAGTCACTAATACAAATATAAATACCACCACCAGCGGCAGCAGCAGCAGTAACAAACAGCAACATCGTCAGCGTCACCAGTTTCAGGCAACGCCCACGCTCCTACTACGACCGTTCGCTGTCGAACCGCACACATGATTACAGCGAGAACCGACCACCGCCCGCACCTGCCCGCCACAATGCCGTCAATCTAAACCAGCAACTGCAACAGCAGCAACAACATCAACAGCAATCTGAGCAGCAGCAGCAACAAGTGCAGTATCGCCGTTTAGCGCAGCATGGAAAGACCCATCCACTAACAATGCTGCCGAGTAAAAGCTTCAATACCGCTGCATATAATACCATGTAAAGGAATGCTCTTTCTACTTACTATTATACACACTCTCTCACACACACACAACCACACACACACACACATTCATAATAGTAACTAAGCAATCCTAAAGATACATATTTTGCTTTTCAGCTCGCCACTTGCCTATCCTGTATTTTTATTTCATGTATTTTTGTTTTTATTCTTCATAGTTCCATGTTGCGTTACATTACGTTTACGTCTCCTCTCAATCTCTGCATACCTATAGTTTTGTACAATCTATCATTATATGTTTGTTTAATCTTATCCATATCCATTTCAACAACCAATCTCTAAATGTTTTGTCAAAAGTGCCGTCAGGGACTAAAAAAAAAAAGAGGACAACTATTCAAATGAAAACTGTATTTTGTATTTTTAAATTACTTGTAACTATATACATATATTTATTTTATATTATGCAAGAACTGCCTACGAATAAATGATTTATTGTATATATACATGCATATGTATACACATATGTATTTTATGTGGTGACTTGTTTTTTTTTTTTTTTGTTTGTTTGCTTTCTGAATCCATCCACCTGTGCCTGTGCCCGTGCCCGTTGGCTGACTCAGTCCAATTTCATATATTTATATATGTATGTCTATATGTTATGTACGTGTGTGTGTCGTCCACAAAACTTTACCAACAGCCTTTATGACCAAGTTTGTATTTGCAGTCTTTACCGCATGATAGCCACGTTTCACTACTCCTGGTCCGAGTGCAAGAAGTGAGCCACCGATAAACTAGACGCCAGCACCCACCTTTTTCACGTGTAATTTACCAATCATACTGATTTAACTAATTTATATAATATTGTTATGTTAGTAAACTCGATACCAAATATAATGGATTTTTTATTGCCACCGCGCTAGGATGAGTCATTGTGTGTGTTTTTCTGCCAGCCACATGCAACTGTAAGGGGTAGCTTGTAAAAGGCAATCTATAAATTAATTAATTAGTCAACGATCGCAAGAAGCGCAAGCTGACACACCTCACGAACATAGTAATATAATGTGAATTAAATGCTATGCGTGCCTACTTGATATTTATTTATTAATATACAAGCTTACGGCCTTTCTATTTAGCATGAGTCAGTTATACAAAAGTATTGTGCCCAGGGTCTAAATAATGCTGCTTCTTCAGCTCGGTATTACAAAAATGGTTTCTTATATAACTTCTGTGTTTTTAATTGGATTGACTTGAATTAGATCAAAAGTGACCCATAATATATGCGTGTCCAAAATCAACTGCATATCTACAAAATTGTCTTTACTGATTTTGGTTAAGGTATCCCAAATTTAATAAAAACTTGCTCTGCAACTATTTTCTTCATTTTTTGCATATCGCAACAGATTTCTCGACATTATTGTTAATTTGTTCTTAAAATAGTTATGAAAGAACAAGAAAGTCAGCGTTAACGTTTAATGACAGTGCTGACAGTCTTTCTATTTAGTTACTAGTCTGATTATTTCAATTACATGTCAGCAAATTGTACAATTTCACCTATTTTGTATGTCAAAATAAAAGATTCAAATTTGCCGCCGTCTGCAAAACAGTATGTGTGTCGTGTAGTATTATTAAAGCAAGTTGGCAGCACAAAACAGTTTTAGTATTAAAAATAATAACTAATAACACACGTTTTTAACTAATTTACAGTAACAAAATCACTTAATAATTGTCAATTTAAGCTATAAAAATCAAAATGAATGCATTGAATAACATAAACATTTAATATGCAGTTAGTCGAAATAAGAGCATATTTGCTGTTGCTGAAATCGGTCACACGCCAAATATACACACAGTCACACAACACAGACACGGACACACACATACACAAACACTTATTCACACGCACACAAATGCGCACTTGACTTCCACAGTTTCTTTATTTTGTGCAGAAAAAGTCAAAGAATTTGCCGCTAAACTAACGAAATTTATTGTGTTCGCGATTACGAAAGCTGTCAAAGTGCTAACAATAATGCGAGCAGCTGCAATAAACAGCAGCTAATGTAACATTTCGTTGGTGATATCGTTTAGGAGTTGTTGTCATACTCATCCCCCCCTGGCCTGCTGTAGTTTGTACGTGGCGTTTGCGAAACCGATTCAAAGTTCTGAATCGGTCAACAAGCGGTCGAGGTCGTCGCCAAGCGAGTGCTAATAAATCATTATTGTCACGGTGGGCAGGGGGACGAGACGCGATCGATTGCTAGCATGGCGGATGCAGCGGCCAAGCCAGCGGCCGAGAAGGGCGGAGGCGATCCAGAAATGAAGGGCTGGCTCCTCAAGTGGACAAACTACATCAAGGGCTATCAGCGGCGCTGGTTTGTGCTCTCCAAGGGTGTGCTTAGCTACTACCGCAACCAGTCGGAGATCAATCACACGTGTCGTGGCACAATATCGCTCCATGGAGCGCTAATACACACGGTGGACTCGTGCACGTTTGTCATCTCGAATGGGGGCACACAGACGTTCCACATTAAGGCGGCCAATGAGGTGGAGCGTCAGTCGTGGGTGACATCATTGGAGCTGGCCAAGGTGAAGGCCATACGGGCCATAGAGAGCGAGGAGGAGGAGGCCGAAGAGACGGCCCAGGTGGTGCCCAGTCAGGAGATCAACACTGTCGTCCGCGATCTAACCGAACGCCTGGAGAACATGCGCACCTGTTACGACCTAATAACCAAGCACGGCGCCGCGCTTCAGCGTGCGCTTAACGACCTGGAATCAAATGAGGAGGAATCTCTGGCCAGTCGCACAAAGATTGTCAACGAACGGGCCACGCTTTTTAGAATCACATCAAATGCCATGATAAATGCGGGCAACGATTATTTACGCTCTGCTGAATCGCAGGGCCACAAATGGTCCAAGATGCTCCACCATGAACGCGAGCAGCGCCAGCGACTGGAGGAAATCATTGAAACAATGGCCAAGCAGCAATCGCAAATGGAACAGGCTGCCGTGATGGTCCGCCGCAGCAAGCCGTTGCCCTTGGCCTCGTCCAGCACAACCAACTCACTGAATTCGGCGCCACCAGGCACGATACTAACATCTGACGATGAGGTCGAGTTCTTTGATGCGGAGGAGTACGGGTATACGGGCCGCTCAGGCGAGTCGCCCACAGACGGCACCTTCATATTGAAGCTTAACAAGCGCCGCAGCAGCTCCGAGGATCACGTGGGCTCAGAGGGCCAAACAGGAAGCTCCTCGGAGAGTGATGAGCAAAAACGCACGATTAAGACCGTGCAACAAGTTTGTCTTGTAAGCGCCCTACGCGTTGCGTCCGGTAAAGATGAAGATAACGTAGATCGAGCTTCCAATCCGATCGTTGACGATTTGGCGGGCAACAGTGGAAGAGATGGCTCTAGAATCAGCAACAGCAAGCAGCAGTTGGCGGCCAAGCGTCGGCGTTCACGTGTTCCAGACAAGCCCAACTATCCGCTCAGCCTGTGGTCAATCATGAAGAACTGCATTGGAAAAGATCTGTCCAAAATACCCATGCCCGTCAATTTCAACGAGCCGCTCTCCATGCTGCAACGCCTGGTTGAGGACTACGAATACGCCGATATACTGGACATTGCCGCGGCCTGTACGGACGAGTGCGAGCAGCTGGCATATTTGGCCGCCTTTACAGCCTCAGCATATGCGACAACAACGAATCGCACTGGCAAACCCTTCAATCCTCTGTTGGGCGAAACTTTCGAGTGTGATCGCATGGATGATCTCGGCTGGCGCTGCTTGGCCGAACAGGTTTCACACCATCCGCCCGTAGCCGCTGTGCATTGCGAGGGCAGGGACTGGGTATGTTGGCAGGAGTTCTCCATGACAAGCAAATTTCGTGGCAAGTATGTGCAGGTGAGTGTTCCTTAAAGTTTGGTCATGGATGTCACTTATCCAACCTTTTTCTTATTGACAGATAAATCCGCTTGGCGGCGCCTACGTGTTGTTTTCCAAGACAGGACATCGCTATTTCTGGCAAAAGGTCACCACGACTGTGAACAATATAATTGTGGGCAAGCTATGGGTGGATCAGCATGGAGAAATGGAAATAACGGGCACCAATGCAGCGCATGGCAACAAGTGCATCCTCAACTATATACCCTACTCGTACTTCAGCCGTGAAGTGCAGCGTAGCGTCAAAGGCGTGGTAATCAATCGCAATAACGAGGTCAAGTGGGTGGTGCGTGGCACCTGGGATGATAAAATCGAAATAGCGCCCGTGCTGCAGACTAGCGGCACACCAGATAGCCCCACCTACACCACTGGCGAGTATAAGGTGGCATGGAAGCGTCGCCCGGCTCCGCCAGAATCAGAAAAGTTCTACAATTTCACCACATTGGCCTGTCAGCTGAACGAGCCGGAGGAAGGCGTGGCACCCACAGATTCGCGACTTCGACCCGATCAGCGTCTCATGGAGGAGGGCGCTTGGGACGAAAGCAATCAAGAGAAATTGCGCCTCGAGGAGAAGCAGCGAACGGTGCGAAGACAGCGCGAGACTGAGGCCGAAGAGGCGGCCACTGAAGGACGACCCTACCCCGCCTACGAGCCCAAATGGTTCAAGCGCGAGAAGGAAGAGGGTAGCGAGGAGTTTGTGCACGTCTACAAGAATACATATTGGGAGGCCAAGGCAGCTCAAGACTGGAACGGCTGTCCGGATATATACTAATAGCTACGATATATTATACTATCAAAATGCCTCGAAATCAGCTCTCACACCCCATCCTGCGAACACCAGAACACTCGAACACTCGAGCACACGAGCACACTCACAGCCAAGCATAAATAACTATTACTGAACTATGAACTAATCAATGTAATAACATTCTTCAACTACTTAGTGCATATATAAATTAATTATTGTAAAGTAGCTGCAAATGTTTGAACTGAAATGTTTTTATGACGAGTTGAAGCTCGAGTCTGCGGCACATTGAGTGCGTTTATCAAATTGTTTATTTGTTCGTTTTATTTAATCTTTGCTTTTATCAATTAATTATGGCACATAGACCTTACCAACCAACAAATATACATACATATACATATATCTATTCAATATACATATGTAGAAATGTGCAAGTGAAAAGCGAGCCCAGTTTTCACTCTAAACAAATAACAAAATACACGAAACGAGTTTTCCTTTCACCATTAATTGTTTTTCCTTTGTTGTGTATATAAAAAAAAGAAGGATCTAAGCAATGCAACGAGAATATGTTAAATGTTATCAATTTATGCAATTTATTATTAAAGTATTATTTTAAATAAAGCAAAAATTGCGTGGTTAAAGAGACAAACCTTGAAATTTATACCAATTAACACCTATCCAAACCAAATACGCGCTCTCATACCCTAACCTAGGGCTCTGCTCTGCTCTGCCAGTGGCACCACCTCTCTCAGCGTTCCAGATAAAGCACAAACTGCTGACTCACAAGCCAGAAGTGAGGCCAGCGCTGCCAAACCTTATCTCAGCGACTAGCTAGCTGTTCTCTGCTGATAACAGCCAAATGTGTCACAAAGCCAACCGAAAAGTCAACGTTTCAATTGTGCTTCAAAATTCGCAAGGTATTGATTACCAATATGTCCACAGAGACGATCGTAAGACCTCAACACAAGCAGTGTCAGAATACTACCACCATGTCCGCGGATCCAACGGTCGAGACTGCAGGTGTTAACAAATCAAGATTGTCGCAAAAGGTAAGAAAACGAGATCGTGGCAGCCCGGAAATGAAGGGCTGGCTGTTGAAGTGGACTAACTACGTCAAGGGCTATCAGCGACGCTGGTTTGTGTTGTCCAAGTGTGTACTGAGCTACTACCTCGATCAGTCTGAGGTTAATCAAACATCCCGAAGCTCAATAGCGCTGAAAGGTGCGCTTATCGAACACGTGGATCCCCTAACATTTGATATTTCAAATGGGAGCAAGCAGAGCTTTCGCATCAAAGCAGCCTCTGAGGTGGAGCGACAATCGTGGGTTACATCATTGGAGTTGGCCATTAGTCAAGCCTCACGACCCACGACTTCGGCTGTTGAAAGAAGCAGCTCGGGCAAGCAAGAGGATACGACCAGGCGCAGGCGTACGCGTGTGCCGGACAAACCCAACTATCCGCTTAATCTGTGGGGTCTTATGAAGAACTGCATTGGAAAGGATCTGTCCAAAATACCCATGCCCGTCAATTTCAACGAGCCGATCTCTATGCTGCAGCGCCTGGTCGAGGACTACGAGTACTCCGACATACTGAACATTGCCGCCGCATGTACGGACCAGTGCGAGCAGCTGGCATATTTGGCTGCATTTACAGTCTCCGCTTATGGAATGGCAACGAAGCGCATTAGCAAACCTTTTAATCCTCTGCTGGGAGAGACCTACGAGTGTGATCGCAGGGACGATCTCGGCTGGCGCTGCTTGGCCGAGCAGGTGTCGCATCATCCGCCCGTTACCGCTCTGCACTGCGAGAGCAAGGAATGGGTATCTTGGCAGGAATTCTCCATGAGCAGCAAGTTCCGCGGAAAGTATTTGCAGGTAAGTATTTGTTATAGTTGCTTCAAGAACCATTACTCACACCGTTTTGAAAGGTTAATCCTATTGGCGCCGCCCACGTTTCGTTCCCTAAGAGCGGAAACTGCTACTCCTGGCGCAGGGTGACCACCACTGTGAATAACATTATCGTGGGCAAGCTATGGGTGGATCTGCACGGAGAATTAGAGATAGTGGGCAGCAATGCAGCGCATGGATACAAATGCATCATAAACTATATACCCTACTCGTATTTCGGTCGTGAAGTGGAGCGCTGCGTCAAGGGGGTTGTAATCAACCGCAAAAACGAAGTCAAGTGGCTGGTGCGCGGCACCTGGGACGATAAAATCGAAATAGCACCTGTGCTACAGACCAACGGCACTCCAAAGAACCCCACTTACACCACTGGAGATTACAAGGTTGCATGGCAGTGTCAACCAGCGCCTCCAGGCTCCGAAAAGTTCTACAACTTCTCCACATTGGCCTGTCAGCTGAACGAACCGGAGGAAGGCGTGGCACCCACAGATTCGCGGCTTCGACCCGATCAGCGTCTCATGGAGGAGGGCGCTTGGGATGAAAGCAACCAGGAGAAATTGCGCTTAGAGGAGAAACAGCGGGCGGTGCGAAGGCGACGGGAGGCTGAGGTAAAACAAGCGGCCGCCAATGGACAATCCTACCCTGCCTACGAGCCCAGGTGGTTCAAGCTGGTAAAGGAAGAGGGTAGCGAGGCCTTGGTACATGTCTACAATAATACATATTGGGAGGCTAAGGCAGCGCAAGATTGGAGGGGTTGTCCAGATATCTATTAATAGCTACAATACTTATATGGAAAATAATTCAATAGGCAAGAACAATTGCAATCGGCCATAATATCTAATCAGACTTGGCTTTGTTGTGAGCTACAGTGAGAAATGCTATACATTTATGCAGTTTATTAGTAAAGTATTATTTAAATAAAACAACAATTATGTGGTTGAACCAGCAAGCCCAAGAGTCATCCGTGTACATGCAGCAGTGGTTCCGCCTTCCCCAAGGTGCGCGATAAGGCATCAATATGAAACTCAGTAATCAGTTTATTCACCGCGACCAACGCCACAATTCCATTTAAAAATGACAAATCGTATATCAGCTATTACTAACTAATAGTGTACATAAGATAAGAGCAAACGTTGGTCCGATGGCAACCGAAAAATCGATGCTTTAATTGTGCTCAGTGGTTTGTGAAGGAACGAATATGTCCAGCGATTTGAGTAACGCCTCCACTGATGGATCGCGACCCAGAAAACGACGGAATACCTCGGCCGTGGGCACGGAGCCACCATAGCTGAGAAACGTTTGCTTGTACCGCTTACCCACTGCGGCATAGTGCTCATCGCTGCGCCGTTCCCCAAAACTACTCGAGATGTCAGCGGCAATTAGCTTGGAATACAAATGACTAAAGTGTGCAGCCGCCCAGTCGCCGGCGAAGATGTCAGTCATTGAGCAGGGATGTGCGTCCTTCTTGTCGAGTGGCATGCATTGATACACTGGCCACATCTTGCGTACTATATCCAGCCAAAACGCGTCCGAGCGATGGAGCTCCATATCGAGATTGGCCAAGTACAGCTCCTGGCATAGATTATAGCCAGCCAGCTGCGTTTTCAGCAGTCTCAGTTTTTGCGCCACCTTAATATCAATTATCTGATCATTGGCATAATGACCAGATAACGTCTGCAGCACTGCAGCATCATCCAGAAAGTTGCTCATCACATAGCCCGACACCTGTGATGCATCCCACTCAATGTTGGACAAACCGGCTAAATCGCTGTAGCCTGCTTGGGTGAGCAGATGCTGCAGCGCTGTGCCAAAGGTCTTGAATACCATTTGCAAATCATCGTAGCTCATCAATGTCGGCTTGCCCTGCGTCGGCTCTGTAAAGTTGAAAATTAGCGCGCAGAGCGGCGTGAGGCCGGCTGACTTATTGCTGTTGCGTATGCCCACCATCCAGCCGTTGTTTTTGCCAAATTTATGCTCCTTGGAGTAGCAGTCCACATAGAAGCCACCTACTGGCGTCGAACTGTTGCTGGCATCACCATCGTACACATTAAAGAACTTAACCGCTGGATGCCAGACCTCCGTCTTGGTTTCCTCCAAAATGCGAATGTTGAAGAGCTTTTCGCTCAGCGCAAACATACCCGAGAGCACGCGGGGCAGTGGAAAGAATTCGCTTAGCTTATCCTCCAGCAGCTGATGCTCGGAGACGAGCTGCTTACGCCTCCAATAGCTGACATCGTAGGCCTCAAGCTTGTGTTCAGCGCCGCTGTCATTGGCAAACTTTTGCAGCTCGGCAAGCTGCACACTTTGTGCAGGACCTGCAAATTTCAGCAGCTTGGCAAAGATCTGGTTTAGGTTATCAACGCTACCGATCATTTTGGTTTGCATGGACATGTCCGCGTAAGTAGAATAACCCAGCAGGTTAGCCTGACGTTTGCGCAAGCCACGAATCTTTTCCAGATGCGTGCTGTTCTCCAAGGATTTATCCTGCTGTTGTGACGCTTTCAACGCATTGGCCCGCCACACATTCCACCGCTGCAGACGGTCGGGACAGTATTTGAGAAAGCCCTCGACAATCTGCGGTTGCAGTGTTATTTTCCATGGGCCCTCCAGTGGCTGATTTGAATCGCGCGCTGTTGCCTCCAGTAGGGTGGGCGGAAAATCTCGCACCAGCTGAAAATCATTAACAACATGCGCGAACGCATGAACGGCCATGTTGACCTTGTTTTTAAAGTTACCACGCTCACGTCCCAAATGCGTGAGCAATTCTTTTAGCCCATCCTGTGCGTCCTTATTTAGCGTTAGTCCGTTTAGTTTGCCTTCAAGCAAAAACTTCTGACGCAACCGTTGCTCAGCCTCGCCAACATCGTCCGCCTGATTTTCCTGCTGCAGCAGGGCCGCATGAACAGTTTTGTTGCAGAACTTGGCGGCACGTGCATTGCGTGCACGTTCATGTATGTTCATATAAGACTTGGTGGGTATCAGGGTGCTGTTGCCTAGATAAAGTGCTTTTGCCACGCCCCAGGTGGTCTCTAAGGGCGCAGTAACTATATCCAGTTCGCTGTATATGTCGGCGCTCTTAAGCTGCTTGCCGCTTTTAATGTCCTGCTCAAGAGCTTTGACCGCTTTCTCCACGCCAGCAGCCTGCTGGCCAATGGCGCCCAAGCACATCTCTATGGTAATGTCACTGAATGCCGGCAGGCCATTTGGCAACAGAAGACCCTCGCCCATTTGACCCTCTTCACCGATTTCCGGCACGCTGTAAACCGCAGTGTGATAAATTATTTTTGGTTCTACGACCCGCTTGAATACTTACAGCACAATATAGCCCGGTCGAAGAGGGGAGGTGTGTAGGTAACGGTGTGCGGCATTTGCGATTGTCGCATGGCGTTGACGCAATATATTCAACATGTCTTAATAACAAATTTAAAACTACTTATTTACAATTATGAAAATGCGTGCGGCCAAATTTTTTCGACGGCCAGCGTTTACACAACACTCACAGCTGTTTAGCTTCTTCTTATTAAGTGGCAGAAGGTGAAATTTCTTTATCGGCCACATTGGACACCCGACATTGCTATTTGGAAATAATTAAAATATCAAGAGATCATTAAATAATCGCAGACATCTCAAAAACTTGTTAACTTTCAGGACCTTGGTCTAGCCGGCCGCTATCTTTGTCTAGAAGTTCCAATCGATGACACACGCCACCAACGATAAATATCGAAAGTCGAAATGTGGCGCCAGCCAATGAGGTTTTAAAATTCAAGTCTATGTGCATTTTTCGGTAGCATTTTACAGATACTATTCTAATGAATATATATATTCTAAGTACATACAATATTATTCAAAGTATAAAAACTAATAGTCAAGTAAAATTAATTATAAGATAAGTTTGCTAATAGCAGATTACAAGGTAAAAAATAATTATAAACAATGGAAAAAGCTAACACCCATTGTATTTGTATTGACAGCCATTGTGGGTCAAAGATAAGCCATTGAGATTGTTTATGATCGCCTCTTGGTCCTGTTCATCCTCCGACGATGTTGGCTTATCAACATTCAACTGAAGGTTAACGGCGTAGCCAAAGTACCTTCCAAAGTCATTGATGGGCTGTGTAGCTATGCTTTCCAAATGCCGGAACTTATAGTGAACCCAATTTCGATAGTTAATCACTGACTGAGGCACTGTCAAAATGCTAGCAAGTATGGATCCACTCCTTTTGGTGGAGTCTAAGTCAACCAACTTCGACAGTTTTAAAAATGCCATTTCAAAGCCTTGCTTCACATCTAGCGCTCCAAACGAGCTGCGTCCAATATCGTTGGTCGGCGTAATTGGATCTTCAATGGTCAGCACTGATAGCCAGTTGTAGTCGCCGAAGCTGTTCTGCAGAACGCGCTTCTCTACGCTGCTGCCATCGCCTCGCACCGATATGCCATACTTGAAGTAATCAAACTTGCGTCCATAATAATCCAGAAACTTGAGCAGCAGTTTGCCCAATTTATTATCATTTTTGGACGTCTTAGTCCCATGCGACTGCTGTTGTAGAAAACTGATGCACATCAGGGTGATTGCATAGGACGAGATGCCGCCCGAGCTGTAAACCTCATTTAATCCTTGAAGCATAAGAAATTGCTTAAGTATTATCACCAGCTTTGGCAGCTCTGGAAATTGCTCAATGAAACCTTTCACCAGCTTCGCCGCATCCACTCCCGTCGACGTATTAAATGATATATCAAACTTAATTTGCGATATATGCTCCGTAAACTTCACCACCGGCACTGAGGCCTTGTCCAGCACATTGACATTTGCTGCAACGCCTCGACCAATGAGTGCATCTTTCAGATCGAGCAGAGGCTCGCCATGCATGTAGAAATTGTTAACAACAATATCAATATCCGAGATGGGCAGGTTTAGACCGGTGCGGAAGGAGCCAAATATTTCGATGTACGCATCGGGCCAAATACTGAGTACAACACGTTCGATGCGATACACTGCCTCGACCCGCATCATATACTCTATTGGCGTTGATATCATATAGTTGTAGAAATGATCGATCTCCCTATGTAGCGCGGTTACACCGCTACCATATTCAAAATTGGTCAACAGCCAGGGCCCCTCGAGATCTGTGGTTTGACTCATATTGGCTGTGTTCCTTGAATGTAATGAAAGGGAATTTACCTGCATATTATGGCAGAGGTAATCTATATTCTAGTTATTGTATTACAAATTCATTCGTGACTTACTATATGGTTATCTTGGTACGTTGATTCGCAATTAAAATTCGTATTTTGTTTTTGTTAATTTGTCTCTCTTCAAACCAAAATAACAAGAACAGACAAATGCCAAACCCGGCGCCGTTATACAGAGTTGCCATCATGTTAAAATTATGCTTAAAAATATCGTGCAATAATCACGAAAAAGCCACCTAAAATTCACGATAGGGACGAACTTTTTACGATGTGCCGGGTTAATTTGCAAGCATTGAGTTGTTAAATTGCCTATATATGGAAATATATCTTGTATTATTAAGTTTAATCGTGAAAATCAAAATATATTAAGACTTGGAGCAGGTAATATCTGTATGTAACAATCATGAACATTCGTTTATATTTAATACTCGTGAGTTTGTATCGTACACGTTTCAGCTTCATGATTCATGATAATTATATTTATCATAATTGTTATTTTAAAGTACCAATGCAGGTTGGTCTTTAAATGAATACTGTAAAAGTAAGTAAATATTTAAAAAATGTTTCCTTTAATTATTACTTTATTACTGGGTAAAAAACTCATTTACAATGTACACAAACATAACTCAACACGACATACGGATTAGGCACTATAGGTAACTTGTCCTAAACATCAACAAATTGAACTATGTATGCGGATTATTATAAAAACTAGAAAAAATTTCTAAATATGCGTACAACGGCCTGCACCCAGCGTGGCACCTGTCTCTGAACAATCTCACTCTCTGCTGTCGTGGACATGTCATACAGGCGATCCGCTTCAGCTTGAAGCCGTTGACTCAGGTCCTTGTTGGCAGTCACCAAACACACTTGCGTCTCCAGGTCACGGTTGACAGAGCGCTCGCCAAAGTTCGATGATCCGATTAGCGTCAAATTAGGCAGACTAGCCTCGGGTAAATAGTACCAAAGCCCTTTGGCATGGTACGTCCAACCGGGCTTCTCGTATTCGAAGAAATTGACGCGATGATTTTGCTTTCGTCGCACCAAACTCTCATAGAAACTTTTCGCAATCAGAGTATAGGCAGCGGGAATACCACCGGCTGGTCCCTTGGCTCCTTGGAATCCATTGGCCTGTGGGCAACATAAGATAATATGAAATTAAATATGGGTTGGGTTGAGTGAATGTCGACACTTACATTGGGATGAGCCATTAGAATGCTACACTGTGCCAGACACTTGTGCGTGATTGTGTCCATGTACTCCTGAGTGAGGTTGAAGTAGCCAGTGGCCAGCTTAAGCCGAGAGCCGCCAATGCAGTTGGAGAGCAACTGCTTGGTCACAACGCTGTCATGATGTATCCCAATCTGGCCCATCTCCAGCAGCGGAAACACCCATGTATCCGCCTGGGTGTTTTGGTCCCTGAGCTCCAACTGCCGTTGGTACGCATCTTGTACAAAATTTGTAATCCGCTCCTTGGCCAACCGAATGAACTGTTCCTTAGTGCCCTCGTAAGGTAGTATGCGCCAATTTCGATGTAGTCCTTCCGTCGCATCTGCACTCACCACCAAGCTGAACTCCTGCACACGCTCAATAAACTGCGCATAGAAATCTGCTAGCGGTTTGTCCTCAATAAGGATGTATCGATCCTGACGGTTGGTGAAGTAATCGTTTGACAAATTGGCTCCTGATATAATCACCGCATCGTCAAACAAATAAACTTTCATGTGCTGCAGTCCCAACAGTTCGTTCCAGCGCGGCGGCGCCAGCCGTTTGGTCATGCCACGCAAGTCTGGCGTATGGTAGAGCGAGAGTTGCACCTGCTCGCCAAAATCGCGTACCAGAGGTAGTAGCATGGTCTTTGAGTTAGCGACACCACGTGTGCCGCGTGTAAAGTCTAACAGCACGTTGAGGCGCAGCGAGGACTGTGCCTGCAAGCTATGACGCAACGTCTGCACAAAGGAATTCTCCAGCTGGCCCGTGCCCAGATACAGGCTGGCCAGCACAATGCGTCGCTTTGCCTGGCCAATGCGCTGCATCAACGTTTGATAAAAGTGTTGAGGCTCGTGTATGACCTGAATCTGGTCGCCACGCAGTGGAAAGCAGGGTGCTAGATTGTGTAACCATGAAAGGCTCTCAAGGCCGGCAGCGCCTGCAAATCCATCACACAATAAATTTTGCGGCGTATGCTGAAGGTAGCCCACCAGCAAGTCGCTCTGCGTGGCGGGGCATAGTTCTTGGGTAAAAAGACGGCGCAGGTACATCATTTTTCATAGGTAGTCTTCGTATTCCCCGACTGCTTACTCGTTTCTGGCTTGGCCAGCTCCTACGGCACTTTTCAATATAGCTGTGATGCTACTTTCATTCATTTGTTTCAAATTGAGTATTTGTTTTCTATTTTAACTGAGTTTTACTAAATCATATTAAAATTACGTTTACGTTTTTGTTGCTGTGCCTGAGAAACTGAAACAGCTGTTTTAACATATTGCTGAAATGTTATTAACACCGAGCAACAATTGTTTTCCCCGAGCGTTTTTGCAATTTGTAGAAAAAATTCATTATTACGGGTCAATATGATAAAACCTTTATTGAAAGGTTTAGTCAGTTCTAGTTTAATGAATAAATGCGTATATTGCTCAAATTCTGAATTATTTTCTCAACTTTGATAACGAGCCATAACATAAACATAACAGAGCAGAGCTGTCACCTATCGAAAAGTGTTACGTACGTTTTATTTTCTCATTATTAGGAAAAAAAATAATCAATAATTTAATTTTTATCGAGGATATTCAAGCGTAGTTTAAATATACTCAATTTATGGAGCATCGCCTTATAGCTTAAGTGAACTTTCACATTGCATACAAAAATGGTATAGGACGTATTTATAATACGGATATAACTGTTCTACGAGTAGAAGAAATTCTATTATGTGATCATTATAACTGTTAAAGATATCGATGGTATAAAACTTACTAATCGATGGTTCGATGTTGTTCATCACTAGCACAGCCAGCGCAACGCAACAACAACAAGCAAGGGAAGAGAGCCGAAGAAGAAGAGCAAGAAGCAAGCAAAAGAAAAGTCAACGAAATCAACTGCGAAAATTTTGTGCCTTCGTGCGCCACGAGTTTC
Source organism: Hirtodrosophila histrioides (assembly GCA_037075165.1). NCBI lineage: Eukaryota > Metazoa > Arthropoda > Insecta > Diptera > Drosophilidae > Hirtodrosophila > Hirtodrosophila histrioides. The sequence goes on along the minus strand of JBAMCL010000390.1, from coordinate 8,288,966 downwards.
TTCCAACACACAGCAAATAACATTGTATAAATGCCTATAAATGTGAACGCAAACGAGCAAAAACGACAATCAGTTAATGTATGTATAGAAAAGCGAGTTCCAGTTCCTCAATAGTGCAACGCAACCAACTTTGATTTTGTGCAGCAGCAGCAGCAACAGCAACAACAAAAAGAGCTAGAGCGCAGCAGCAGCAACACCAACAACAACAACAAAGAGAGCGACAGCCAACCCGAGCAGTAACTCACTTTGCTTTGGGATTTTACTTTGCTGCCTTTTCTTGATTTTGCTTTTGCTTGAAAATTTGTAAACGAAACAAAATTTGAAGTAAGGTAGCGTAAAAGGCAAAAACAGTGAAAAACGACCAACCACGATGTCCTGGACAGAGAAAGTGGACCCGGAGTTGATCTTCACCAAGCAGGAGCGCATTGGCAAGGGCTCCTTTGGAGAGGTCTTTAAGGGCATCGACAATCGCACTCAGCAAGTGGTAGCCATTAAGATCATAGATCTGGAAGAGGCTGAGGATGAAATCGATGACATACAGCAGGAGATCATGGTGCTCTCCCAGTGTGATTCGCCCTATGTGACGAAGTACTATGGCTCTTTTCTGAAGGGCACAAAGCTGTGGATCATTATGGAGTATCTGGGCGGGGGCTCTGCTTTGGATCTTATGAAGGCCGGCTCATTCGAGGAGATGCACATTGGTATTATACTGCGCGAAGTGCTCAAGGGTCTGGACTATTTGCACTCGGAGCGGAAGCTGCATCGTGACATCAAGGCAGCCAATGTGCTGCTCAGCGAACTGGGCGACGTCAAGCTGGCCGATTTCGGTGTGGCCGGCCAGTTAACCAATACTACATCCAAGCGTAACACTTTCGTTGGCACGCCTTTCTGGATGGCCCCGGAGGTTATCAAGCAATCACAGTACGATTCGAAGGCGGACATCTGGTCGCTGGGCATAACGGCCATTGAGCTGGCCAAGGGAGAGCCACCAAACTCGGAACTGCATCCGATGCGCGTGCTCTTTCTAATACCCAAGAATAATCCGCCCCAGTTGACTGGCAATTATACCAAGTCCTTTAAAGACTTTGTTGAGGCGTGCCTTAATAAGGACCCCGAGAATCGGCCAACGGCCAAAGAGCTGCTCAAGTATCCCTTCATCAAGAAGGCCAAAAAGAATTCCTACCTTATTGATCTAATTGATCGCTTCAAGAAATGGAAGCTCTCCAAGGGCGATGAGAGCGAAACCGAGTCTGAGAACTCTGACTCTGATTCAGATGCCAAGCAGAGCGGCGGCGGCAGCAGCCACGACGAGCCCTGGATAATGACCGTCAAGGGACTGCACATCAACAGCGCACCGCGTGCCGGCGTCAACAGTTTCCAGCTGCAGGAGCACGAGCTCACCATGCAAAAACTGATGGCGACCACTCACTCGCCCTCGGGCGCCAACAGCGCCCCCACCCAAGCTCCTTCAGGCAGCAACAGTGGCAACAGTATTGTAGGCCCCGCCAAGGCTACGCCAACTGCACCGAGCGCTGGCAATGCGGCTGCAGCAGCTATGGGCAGCGATTCGCCGTCGATGGCCGGGAGCAACAATAATAATAATAACAATAATAGCAACAACAATAATTTGAGCAACAAGCACGCAACAACGACAATGCTGAATGCACAGCCGAGTGGAGGATCAGGAGCAGCAACTAGCAACGCATCGGGAGCTGGCAAGCTGATGCAGGTGAGCACATCCGCATCGGCCAATGAGCTAATGCAGAAGCGGGCAAGCTCCAAGCCAGAACTGCGCCAGTCGCGCTCCGTTGCCACGCTAGATCAGGTAGAGGAACGACGCGCCAGCTTAGGCTTGCCATTGAGCCTAGATCAGCATCATCATCAGCAGCAGCTGCAGTTACAACTGCAGCAGCAGCAGCAGTTACAGCAGCAGCAGCTACAGCAACAGCAGCGTCGCAGCAGCAATCGTGAATCATTCCATGCATCAACCGCCACCAATGTAAGCAGCAGCAACATTTCTGCTGAACACAACGATTCCTCGGCTTCCAATCAATCCAATCATGGCAAGTTGGCGCCGGGCCTGAACCATGGACAGGGACAGCGACTGGTGCATCACACAAACAGTGCTTGCCTGAACAACTTGCTCTTCCCGGTGCTGAGCGACATTCAGCGCAAGTACAACAGCAGCAGCAAGAACTTACAGAGCATGCATGGTGTAGGCGTTGGCAGTGATATTGGCGACTTGAAGTCCGTATTCGAGCTGGCCGAGCGTTCCAGTCCAGGCGTTAGCGATCTGTTTATGAAGGAGCTAATCCATATGCTAGTGCCGGGCTACTCGGAGACGCGCATCAACAATGTTATAGACCGCGCCATACGCAATCGCAAATAGGCCGTGCAACACCAACCAAATTCCAAATTCCACAACAAAACATACATATATTCTATATACTTACTATACATGTTAACGAAAGCCCGAAAAACCAATATATTCCGACATAGTGGCCAATGGAGCAAGCAGCGTTAGACTTATGACAAAACGAAAGTTTATATTAATATAAAATATGTAGTTGTATATGTACGTATTTCAACTGAGCCATATGGCAAAAATGTTTATTCAACAGTTATTTAGGCATACAATATGTATTCGTTTGTTTATCTGCAATATTAATATTATTAATATAATATAAATTAAAGAAATTGCAAAAAGTAGCTAGACATGGAATTCATTTTGATCGAATTTTAATATGGCGGTCACCGATTTATGACCGATAGACTGTGGTGGGGCGATCAACGATACATGACCGATAGACGCTAGTGACTTGGCGATCGATTAAGTGCTGGTATTTTTTATTTTTTTTTTAAGAAAGCGCGCTTGAAGCATGTAAAGGTAAAATTTGAAGCGTCGGGCATGCCGTGAGGGGGATGAAAATCAAAAAACAAAGGCTGCCAGAATTTTGGGCGGCAGCATCAATTTTGGGTATTGCCGTAAGGATAGCAGCTGTCTATAACAAATTTATTGAATTAAACTATAATTTCAAATGCAATCCGAACTCCATAAAAAAAAGCGTTTCGAAGAAGTGTAAATACAAAAAGAAAGGTTAACAAAAAAAAAAATTAACTGCGCGAAGTAGTAAAAAGGCATTCGGTCACACTGGATAATATCAAACCAATCACGCTCTTCTTCTTCACTGATGCTAATAGAAGAAATAGCAAGTTGGCGCTTATAATATTAATAAGTTTACCTAATAAACTGCGAAAATGACAAGCAACAAACTTGATGAGGAATCCCTGGAGAGAATGGCTTACGAGCGTTCTAAAAAATGGTCCAACTTTCTAGAGGTGAGTTAATAATTAAGTTTTCGATCATGGACAACATTACTGATGCGTTTATTTAAAGGACGTTGTGGTAAATAATAACCCCACTGTAATAGATTTGGATTCGCTTGAAGAGATATATGGGGACGAAGATGAGGAACAAAACATAGACTCTGAAGAAGCCGAGGAAGAAGATGTTGATGATGACATTAAAAATGTAACGGTGTGCATGAGCCAAGCGGAGCTAAATCATGTACTTTCCAGCGATAATAAGGAAATACTAAATCAAACAGTGCCCATCGTTGAGGAACATGTGCGCAAATGGAAAGCGGCTGGCTTGGATCGCATTCTTGACACCTTTGATGCCCAGAAGATCGAACAGCACGTGGGTGACTGGATGCGTCGTAACAACAGCGCCTATGGCGACAAGACGCTTCTGCATTCGACTCCTCCAAAGACGTGCCACAAACGCTGTCAAACAGCTGAGCAACTCTACGCACCGGGCAGCAGCAGAGACGTTAGCGAAACCGAGTCAATGCACTCTATGGAGACGGCACGGTACATACGCGCCAGTCGCAAACGCACTGTATCCGCTGGCAACAAGTGCAACAGCCCAATGACGACTATCAAAATGTTTCGTACACTGCCGCGAAAGCGTGATGAGCTTCGTGCCAAGTATGGATATAATGACTACAATGATGAGCAGGAGCATCGCCATCATATGCAGGCGCTGCTTCATCGACGTGACCAGTTGCACCGGCGCAAGCGCGAGCTCAAATTCCATACAAGTCCAAGGCACTATCCATATAGCATGGTATCCAGCTTCAATGGCCAGCAGCGTCGGAAGCACTTGCGTAAGCGTCGCGACTGCTCCCCACTGTTTTCATCGCCATCGTCCAGCGAAGATGAGGGTGATCATGGTCGCTGCGATTGTAGTGCATGCTTGAAGCGTGCCTTTTCGAAGACAGCTTATCCATGCTGTTCATATCGCAGCTACCGCAGCCATAGCCGTCACGACTATCATCATCAGAGAGTGGAAGTGGACACGAAATCCATGCACAGCATCCACTTTAAGCGTAGCGTGCGCCAGTTGGCACGTCAACACGCCTTCGAAGAGGATCTGCGTCCGCGTTTGAGGGAAAACGAATGCAGCTGCTGTAATAAAGATCGCCTGTGCTCGAATGTGGTGCACATTGCCAACAGCTCAACAGAGGAATGGCTTGTCGAGAATAGAAGCAGCCCCGATCCCGTACAGTTGGACCCACAAAATAAATGTGCGTTGTCCTCTTCAACCCGTTGCAAGACACCAAAAAGTCAAAAGATTCAACCTAGCTTGATCAGCACTAGAGTTGCAGCTATCAAAGATAGTTTCCCAGAAGAGGATGAAAATCAGGAAGTTGAGATAGAAGTAGAAAAGCCTAAGCCGATACTTAACATTCCGCCATTATGCAAGAGTGACACCAAGAAAGCTAAAGCATTGGTAACATTCTCCCATGTGGAAACTACATCCGTTAAACAGAAATCGGTTACAGAAGCTCATTTATTAAAATCCCCGTCGGTGCCAACACCCAAGATTATAAAAGAAAGGGTTCTATCAAGCGTTACCAGTTTGCCTGAAACTAGTAATGCATTAATTAATACTCCTGGCAAAGGCAACAAGACGCAGCCAAAGAAGAAAGAGCCAGCTAAAGCTACTATCACCAATGTGGCTAAAGAGAAAAAAACACCACCAAAATCTGCGAAGAAATTAACTAAAGCGGAGAGTATTACCAAGAACACGGCGGCACTTAGCAAAAATTGTGTTAAAAACCCTGACAGCAGCTCAAAAGTCAAGCTGGCCAAAAATATCAAATCAAAAATAAATAAATCAGAGGAATCACACAACTCAGATGAGGACTTGAGGAAAGCACTGAAGCTCTCAAAGAAAACCTATAAGATGGAACAAAAAAAACTTCAGGAGGAGGTTGTGGAATCGAAGGTATCGCCACAGCTGCCAGAGCAATCGAGCTTTCACAATCACAGCGTGGCATGCAACTCAACGGCGCTGTGCAACGATACTACGGCTTGTGGTCGAGCTCTGAAACCGAAACAACTTATAAGCAATGTTAAAGGCGTTGTCGCCGGCAGCACCTCGATTGAATGTATCGATCTATGTAATTCCAAATCTATGTCATCATTGAGTAACTGTAGCCACAATTTAGACCACGATGCCGACTGTACCGTGGTTACTTCCACAACAGGCTCCGAGGCAGCTTCGTCTATCGCAGAAACAACAGTTTTACCACAACGTCCAAATGTCAACTTAACAGAAAAGGGCATTTTACTGTACGCACCGCCACAAGTCGCAGCATCAGACAAAGGAAACTTTACGCTCACCGAGGAATGCCTCAGCGCCCTCATTGGGCAGCGCAGGGCGCGCAGATTGTTAAAGTATCGCATAGGCAGTCGCAGTTTTGATAGTCGCCATTCTGTGTACTATCGTCCAGCGGCGAAACTGGCAGCTACTTTCAGTACTGATGCCAACGCCGCAGACTTAGACTCATCCAGTTCGAGCGGCAGCGATTTTGATCCTTTCGACGGTGTTCGGCGTTACGGAGAAATTTACAGTGTAATGGGCAAATGAAAAGATTGTTTGAAATCAAGCGATTGATTCGCCGGGGTGTTTGTCTATAGATATAAGAGATGCAACTTGTGTGTAAATTTGTAACATGAGTTTTGTATAATGTAAAACAGAAGAATTCTATATCTGTATTCATTTAAATCCGTAAAATATGCCGAACGGTATTGTATTAAAATGTAACCAATTTCAAATTAAACTACAATATATACTGAAATTTTAAGAGCACTCAAGGAGAGCACACTTTTGATATGTATTCAAATTATTAATTTAAATTTCGAATTTTGAAGCGAGTATTATTATTATTTTGATCATTTATTAACACATTCCACTTAATGAAATATCTCGATTTGTGAAGGAAAATTTTAAATATCTGCCCATATATTATTAGTGTACTACAACGGTTAATACGAATTATATTTAAAAATAAAATAAAAAAAACTACATCTAAAAGGACTTTTAAATCTGAACCTTGAAAATCCATTTGTTTAATCGTTTGACACACAATGAACGAATCGGCCAATGTTCCTGTATTTGTTAGCACTTTGTCAGATCGCATGCAAGTGCCCGGCTAGCTCAGTCGGTAGAGCATGAGACTCTTAATCTCAGGGTCGTGGGTTCGAGCCCCACGTTGGGCGAAAACAAATTTTTTAAAAAATTATTTTAATTTTTGTGGTTAGCAAAGAATATTTATGAGCATTATTTAAACAAGATTGGTAATAAAAAAAAGGAAAAATAAATTTGTATTGCAAAAATTGTAACAGGTTCTACCGAGATTTGAACTCGGATCGCTGGATTCAAAGTCCAGAGTGCTAACCATTACACCATAGAACCGCGTTGACAGGGCAGCGTATACTGAAATAAATTGCATCGGTATTGTTGTTGCCAAAATAAAATTGCCAAAATTGTAAGCTAAACATTTTGAAAACAACTCGTTTCAAGGGAATATTTAATTTCACATAAAAGCAATATCATTTTGTGATTGTTAAATTCGAAATATTATTGAGAAAAAAAATTAAAAAAATGAATTTCAATTCACAGGTTCTACCGAGATTTGAACTCGGATCGCTGGATTCAAAGTCCAGAGTGCTAACCATTACACCATAGAACCTCGTTAGGAAACGCTTGCCAAAACATACTTTTCTTATAATTGGCCTTCTTGCAGTGTTGTATAACCTTGTTGGCAAGCATTTAATTTAGTATCTCAAGTGGCACATGCACTTTTTGGTATTTTTTTCTGAACATAAGCGTTAAAATTTAAATTTAACTGAAATTTGAATCATTAAAATACAATCGTACTTGATATAACAGCACCCAAATTTATAAAGATGACAAATATTCCAACTGCCTAGATTCGAGTATTATTATAATTTGGCCACCAATTTTCCGTTGCCAAGCGACTTGACAATGAAAAGATTTGTTTAATCAATAAACAAGCCGGGAAACATATTTCAAAACAGTTTTAACGTGTCAACTTACATTCATTTATTTTATTACGATAAAATAAGTTTTAAACATGGCAAAAAACAAAACACTTCTGGAGAAATACGAAATACCATTAGGTCATCTGGATTTTGCGTACGTGGAAACATGTGAAAATGCCCGAGAAATGGAAAAAATTGTTAAGATTTTGCGTTCCGGAGAAGAAGGTTACTATCCGGATCTAACACGTTGTGCTGAGCAGAAATTACAGCAGCTGAAGCCTGACAGCAAATTATTTCGCTACGAAGAGCAAATAAGTCGCAGCAATATTCTAGATAAGAAAGAACTGAGGCCAATTTACGTAAGTAACTCTGGACTTCCAGGCAATACTTTACTAATACTTATGCCCATTTTATAAAAGGATTGGAATAATGACATCAAGACTAAGGATAACGCCCTAAATGAGCTAAAACTGGAAATGGACGAATTGACAGCCAATCTGCCGCCCATGCGAAAACCATCCAAGATAGACATTGACAAACAGGAAAGTAAGGCAACAATTACACCTTCGAATCCGAAGCCAAAACCGAAACAAAACGAACATCGCATCAAGTCTACGGATTACAGCAAATGGGACAAATACGATCCGGATGAGGAGATACTGCGCATGGACTTGGACGAGGAACGTACCAAGGAGCAGGCACAAGTAAAGTGTCGCAAGACCGAGGCATCAACGCAAGATCATTTAAAGATCTGTGAGCAAGCCGCCGAGGAGATGCGTTTGCAAGCCCAACTTAAGAAACTAAGTCAACTAGAGCGCGAGCAATATGCCGAGAAGTAAGTAAAACTTAGAAATATGTGTATATATAGGTATATATGTAGGTATATCTATGATTCAGATTTCGATTGCGTGGTAACGAGTACTTTAAGTCCAAAGAGTATGATAATGCCATAGTAGAGTATACTCGCGCTGTGGCATACGATCCGGAGCAAGCTGCACGCTCTTACAATAATCGAGCCATATCCAGTGAGTAGCTTCTTATACCAACTCGGGAATTGTCTTTAATTCAAGTTATCCTATACTTCAAAACAGATATGAAACTACATAACTATGCGGCTGCCATAGAAGATTGTGAAGCCTGTCTGAAACTGGAACCAGACAATGTGAAAGCACTTCTTCGTTTGGCCGATGCCAACTATGCGCAGGGACATCGTCGCGAGGTGAGCAGCAAATTTGAATGTGAAGTTCATTGGTTATATGAAATTTGTATTTATATTTTGCTAGTCCCATGGTATTTACCAACGTGTACTTAATCTTGAGCCAAACAATGCCAGCGCTATGAAGTCGCTGGAGAAGTTGCGACAACAACTGGGAGAGCTGGCTCCAGCTCATGCCACTCGCATGCTCATTGAGGAGCATCAGCCAATGAATGGAACAGACAAAGAAAAGCCAAAGGTTCAGCCAAAACAGCAGTCAAAGATTGCGCAGCCAGTGAAACCATCCAAAGAATATGATTTGGCCGAGCTTGTAAAGCCAAATCGTGTTGTTAAAAGCAAAATAATGAGTGCTGCGGAAGTTCTGGGTGGCAAGTTTAAGGGCAACAATCCTAATGCCAACCCTCCTCAGCAGCAGCAGCAGCCGCTCCTGATGCACGAGATGCCCACAGCACAGCCGGCGATGCGTCTGCCCCAGAACAACAAGATAAGCAATAATAAGCTACTGATACAGGAACTGTAAGAAATTTGTTGATTAGATTTTGCTGTATTCGTATATAAGTGTACTATACTTATGTATTATTTATTGATATACAATTTGCAAGACACGGCGGTGGTAATAATTTGTTATATTTTTTTTTACATGCTAAGTATGGGTCGTAAAAAAATGTATTGAAGAATTTATAATAAAAGTTAAAGAAGTCAATACAAAAATATATTTGTTTCATTTTTCGATTGGCTATATATTCATATGAAATATGTAATATATAATACTGTGAAAAGCTTAATTTTGTAGCATCTTTTTAATGTAACGTCCTACGATTAAAAATGGACGATGCTCGTAGTCCTTTTTGAGCTCCGGCGTAATTTCCACCTGTAAGCAAAAAGTGAGGAAGCAATTAGAAAGTGTCGGGCGTTTAATTGGTAGTACTCACCTGATCGCCGTTTAAACGGTTAAGGAGTGTTACACAAATATCACCAGCCCTGACCCCAGCTTTTAAAGTTAGTGCAGCAAACATGGTGGCCTCCATTTCGATGTTACGTATGCCCTTCTTGTAGCATTCTTTGAGGAATACCATCTTATCTGCATCGCTGTACTCGCAAACAGCACCATCAATGCGACCTTGACCTATATAGACCGAAATTCCAAATAATTCGTAATTCCAACTAATGACTATTGCCTCACTTGCCCTCATAGAAACAGTCGGTGGACATCGTGTTGGCAACTATGGTTTCAAACTGATCCTTAGCGTCTGCGCAATATTTTAAAATGTTCTCGTTAAGTGCCTCATCAAAAGACGCCGGACGTACTACACGTTTTCCCAGAATAGGCTGCAAGTAAAAAAAAAAAAAGAAACCAATTAACAGCGACCTCTTAGCAGTTCAGGAAGTCTATAATTTGAGCACTTACGATCTCGTGTTCGTTTCGCAGGTAACCATTGTAAGCATCCTTGGTGACAACTACCGTTCCTGGCACTACGCCTACACCACCACATGTGCCAATGCGCAGGAATACAGGATCGTCACACTTCGCATACTTTACCAGCTTCAGCAGCTCGTGCAGCACCACAGAGAATGTTGACGAGCCCACACCATGGCTGACACATAGCACGGGTCCCACCTTATAGAGGGCGTAGCGATGTCCCCCCTTGCTCAGGTCCACCGGTTCGCTAGTGTCCTCGATGCCCAGCTCTTGGCGCAAATATAAAGCCAACGCAAGCATGCGCGAACTGGTGCCCCCCGTGCAAATAACCTGGGTGGGGTTACGATTAGTTAATGAGCATTACAACATTCTGACTTATCGGGGGAGTGTATGTACCCTAACGTCGCCAAATTTCTTTTGAATTTCAGTAGTGTCCAGGGTGTTCGGCACATTAATATCCAGGTGATACAAGAAATCAGAAGGCATTTCCTTGAGATTGGGGTTATTCAACTCGGCGCTATGGGTTAAATAAGTAAGAACATTGCAGTTGTATGTATACAAACATGTGTACTATCATTAAGAAAACAACAAATAGAGTGGCCAGCCTTTAGGAACGTTTTGCACCAAACATTTTCAACGCAGCAGGTCCCACACGCTTCGTATTTGTTCGGGTGGGACCAGCCGCTTCGGGTAGGACCTGCCGCTTCGGGTAGGACCAGCCGCTTCGGGTCATGAGAGCGAAAGCAACGCTGCGGCAGATCCCACCAAGTTCGTGGCTCTGTCGCAGATGCTAAGCGATCGCCAAAACGAGAGCATCAATACGAATGTATGCGCTTATCTGCGTTCCCCAATATACAACAATTGATAGTGTCCATTTAAATTACACAAGCATATCAGCTTTTATGTTATATAAAAATAATATCAAAAATTACAGGGTATGCATTCATCGACTCACAAGTGCGTTATTGCTCGAAACGAATATCGTTCAAGGCGTGCGTATTATCACATGGCGATTCCATTTCTTGTACACACACATGCATCCGTATGTGTCCATGTGCCTAGCATAGGATTTGGTTGCTGGAACAATAATGTACTTGTGCGTTCATGAATGCATTACACGGACAGGCAGACAGACATTGCACAAATCGCATTTTCCATTTCGGAAAACAAAGTATAATAAAATATACACAGAACAGTTTGTTTAGTTTCCCGAATAAGCTGGCAGCTTTACAATACATACATAGGCAAAATCTGCAATCTTAAATGCCTACATCTTTGTAACTATAATTATTTTAATTAGTAAATATATAGCGGGATCGATAATAACAATAATATAAAACGAATGCAGCTAAATATCGGTACAGCTAATTGTATATGCTTACAAGAATGTGACATATGTATGTACTTACAATTTCGGCATTTTTTTCAGCTCTCTTTTATAAATGCTGTAAAGGTGAGAATTTCCGAGAAATATATTAGTGTGAGTGTACTACCATCAGAGAGCTGCAACGGGTAAGAATTTTTCGAATACACCCGATCATTTGCTCGGGTTTTTTTTATAGGAAAGCAATGCTCGTTACAGTGTGAGTTTAAAGCGAACATTCAGTATGACTTCCTCTGCCGATACATAACTGACCGTACTCAATGCAGCTCTCACAATACTATTACATATATGCATATGTACATTTGTAGCTCTTATATCTAGTTCGTGCAAAGAATAATAAAATATCTATTTGTTGTATATATACATATATGTATGTACATATGTGCGAGTTTATCAAAACCTTTGATTATTGTCTGAGTTATATTTATTACTTACAACTTGCAGTTAAGTTACAAGTATTGAATAAACAAAATATTATAAATTTAATGACGAATACAATGGCTCGGACGCAAGGTCTCGAGAAAATGGAGTAAACAGACTTCAATTTGCTTGTAAGCATGAAAATCATGAGTACCAGCAGCTTATAAAAGCTTTTTAAATTAAATTAAAATTGATAAAGAGTGCACCCTTGCTCAACGCAAACATCGAAACACAAATACATAATAATATAGACTCTGCAAACGTAACTTAAGTAGATTATTTAATTTAACTCAGCTTTCTTACGAAACTTGGTGTTCTTCGCAAAACTGCTAGTGAAGATTCAAATTTTATAAAATTTGATTATTAATCTATAGATAGATTTATTGGATTTACTTTAATTTTAATGTGTAGAAAAGCTATCTCTAATTTATAGCTGGTCCGTTGGCCAACATGAATTTTCCTCAGTTTTTGCAATTTGGGAAATTAGAATTGGTTTCGTTATGCGAGGGTGTATTAATTATATTTTCATTTGTTGACATTGCGTAAAGCCGTCACGAAGAACTGACAACATGGTACTGATACGAGTGCCGTAAACTTATTAGTCTAATCTATTTCTTTATATACTCACCACGGAAATATATGTATTTGTTTAAATATATATGTATATACTTTCTTAATAAATTATTTTAGATTGTGTATGCGGGCGTGTTGCGATCGCAACGTATGCTCGAAGTGAACTGAAAAAATGTTTGAACTTTTTCATTCCCAATCGACGTGTTAAATTGTAACCCAGGCCACACACTATACAATTTTACCACAACAAGTTGTGCCAACCGGTTTCCGCTCATGCCACCCACACATAATACAACCAACTTGAGAGAGATTCGAGATTCATCATCTCGGGAATGTATCAAAACTTTTTGTTACGATCAGCAGTGTTGCCGCAACTGGTTGTAACGTATGTGGGCGTGCAATACTTGAGGGCGTTTCTCGCTCGTTTTCTTCTTTCTTGCTGCTCGTTTTCTGTACGCCTGGTATTAATGCTGTTTGCTGAATGCGAAACATTTGAAGACCTCTTGCTGCCGTTTAAGCGGCATTGTTTGGCAGAAAATTGTAAAATTAACGAAAATTCAGATATTCGTTTTATTATTTTGTGTATTGTTAATAATTAATAAAATTCATAATTTAAATATTGTTTCTGATTTTGTGTATTTTCTGAGTGGCAGCCAGTGCTGTAACTGGTTGTTATAAAATTGTATTGTCTATGAGCTACTTAACAGGCAGAAAAAATATATATTCTATCAAAATGTTACCAATATGCCTAAAATTTCGAAAGTTCCGAAATTTGGCAGCTTGATTAATGTGCAAACACTTTTACCCAATCAATAACTCGAAAATTGATTTTGGCAAGCTGTTTTCGGAAAACGAGACACCAAATAATATCCCAACAAACATATATAAAAGAATTTACTAGAAATCGATTTTAGTACAAAGTATTATGAAAGTTTTTATTGCTGGATATGGTTATGTTTGACATTGATCGCCACCAGCGCAACGACATGTGGGACTTAGATCATCTTCCTTTTCAGAATATAGTACTTTTCGCATGTACCGAGCTATCAGTGTCTGTGGTCGCGAGTCCCAATCTTTGAGAATCGCCGGAGGAGTTGATATCTGTAGGGAACAGACATATGCTTAGGATTAGTTCAACAGAGATTTGCTACTGTTAACAAACCTGATCGCCTTCCAAGCGATTGAGGATGGTCACACAAACAACAGCAGCACGTATACAAGCCTGACTTGTCAGTGCTGCGAATGTAGTGCTTTCCATCTCCATGTTCACAACACCGCTCGCCGAGATATGGCTCAGAAATGCCATCTTCTTCTCTGGCGTGTAATCACAAAAGGCTCCGTCCAGACGCGACTGACCCTCATAGAAGTCGTTTGCGCAAAGCGTTTTCCCAATGACGGTTTCAAAGCCATCGGTGCGAGGATCCGATAGCGATTTGAGCTCGCAAGCCAATTCTTTGTCTAAGCTGGTGGGTCGCAGCTGCGGCTGAGTGTGAACGACCACCTCGTGAACTGGGCGCAATTGACCATCCAGAGCTTCCGATGTAATGATCACAGACCCAGGCTCAACGCCAATGCCGCCAGAGGTTCCTATGCGAAAAAAGACCGGATTCTGGCACTTGGCATGATGCATAATCTTGATGAGCTCGTGCAATAGAATGCTGATGGATGGGCCGCCAATGCCGTGGCTCGCACAAAGCACCGGCCCCACCTTATACAAGGCGTAGCGGTGACCCTCCTCAGATATGTTCTTCAGTTTGACGCCCGAGCTCATTTTAAGACCAATTTCCTTCATTATGAAATGGGCGAATTTCTCCATTCGTGCCGAAGTGCCACCCATGCATACAAACTATTGGTATAATAGGTTATATACTCATTGATAACATAGGCTTTCATCTACTTACTTTTACATCTCCAAAGACTTTGGGAAAATCTGTTGACTCCGTGTCTATGTTCAGGTGGTATAAAATGTCTGGCTTAAGGCATTCTAGGTAGGGGTTCATGTTGCACATAGTGCTCTCTACCTCTGCCTCTTCCGTCTTACAGCCATCCTTGATATGTTTGATAAGCTCATCGATTCGCTTATTTTGTGCCTTTACCATTGCTGCATGGTTGCGTTATAGATACGCCTGAATGAAGACCCACTAAACACATTTACTCACCCTTCAGCTCGCAGACATCCTTTCCCAGGTCCGTCTCACAATTGTTCGACATTTTCTTAAAATAGTCCTTACGCGAAATTTGTTTGAATTTGATCCGAAAAATAATTTAAAATGACTAAAATATCAGGTGTAAAAATTTTCTGGAAATAGTGTTCGAAATATAAGCCAGCTTTGAATGAATTTCCTCAGAATCATTGCGACAAATAATGTCCATGTATATACTCGATTCTATACTCGAGTATACATAGTGGCCAAGACATTATTAAATGCATTTCCAGCATATGCCAGAATTCACAGTTCTACTAGTACACATCATACATACATATGCATATACGAGTATATCACAACAGATTTTTGTTAAATTGACATATTTTACAAAAAGATATTAAAAAAATGAAAATATTTCAACCACAATTATGAGACTCATTTATAAATCTGAATTTCCTTAATCACGTGAATAATTACGTAATGTTTTCTATGTCTCTTGGCAAATAACGAAAATAATATATAATAATATGATAAATATGACTGATAAAAATAAATATATATTCTTTAATGACATTTAGCCAATATCATATCCAAAAGTCAAAATCAATATCAAAACGAGTTTTTAATTTGAATAAATTTTGCTTTTAATATACCAATTAGTTTCAAAAATTGTTCTTTTTTTAAACCATTTTATTTTTGTTTCAGCTTTTTGTTTTAAGAATTGAATAAGAGTAACTTTGTTGGTATAGTGTTATGATTAGCAACATTAATTTGCGAATGCGCACAACAAATGTTTAGGAATTACAATACAATATGTGTAATATAATAATTTATGAAATCTTATATTATGATCAGAAATATTTGTATTATTTGGTTTACGTCATTAAGAATATGCAACATAACAGTTAACAACATTATTTACGTTTATTATTAAAGTGTTTTGCAAACATTGATGCATTAACAACAATTTCGATTTGTATGCATTTTGAAACACAACGTCACATTGAGTTTATCTATTTATGTATGTATATGTAAACATTAAGTTGTGATAAGTTCCTTCAGCATTGGCGTTAAGATACCATTATATTCAATAAATAAGCTACGAGTAATAGGGTGGTGGATATACCATATACCATACACACAGGAAAAATAGGCTACGAACTTATAACGAATTAAACTAAGGAATGTTGAAACATTTTGTATACGTAAGTTAAGTTAACATTTAAGCCAAAGATAACTTAAAATCATATATTATACGCCCTAATCCATTTATTTGGCTAATAGCTCTACTCATGGGCCTGTGATTCCTGCTGAACCAGCTTAAATCGCCTAGGCGACTTTATGGATCCCTGATGTCCAAACAGTGACTTCAGTTGGCCGTTCTGTGTGAGAATCTTGCGTATGTATCTTGAAATTAAAATCTGTGGACGCTGCTGCCACTCATGCATAACCTCCTTGGGTGCATTGACCTGGTCACCATTGAGCCGGTTCAGGAGTGCGACACAGACAACGGCCGCCTTAATGCCCGCATGGTGAGTCAGCGCTGCGAAGATGGTACTCTCCATTTCGATGTTGACGACACCGTTGTCGCGCAGCTTCTCCAGATAGGCCATCTTGTCGGATTCGCTGAACTCACAGAAGGCGCCATCCAGACGCCCCTGACCCTCATAGAAATCATTTGTGCACAGCGTCTTGCCAATGATGGTGTCATAGGGATCATCGGCGCTGGCAAGTGACTTCAACTCACGTGCCAGTTTTTTATCCAGCTTGGCTGGCCGATGCACTGTTTCGCCGAGAATGGTCTGTTAAGAAATAATCATTAGCTGATTCATAGTTTAAGTAAACATCTATAAATCACTTACAAACTCATGCGAGTTACGTAGCTGACCGTCTAGAGCATCTTCGGTGATGATGACGGTGCCGCCCTCCACTCCAATGCCGCCACAGGTGCCAATGCGTATGAATATGGGATCCATGCACTTGGCATGGTACATCAACTTGATCATCTCGTGCATCAGAATGCTAACCGAGGGCGTTCCCATGCCGTGACTGACGCAAAGCACCGGACCAACTTTATACATGGAGTAGCGGTACGAGTACGCGCTAATATCCTGTAGCTGCGTTCCAGCTGGTAACTTATAGCCAATTTCATCCATGATAAAGTGTGCAAAGATCTCCATGCGCTTTGGTGTTCCGCCCATGCAAACGAACTGGTTGTCGTTATGAATGAATTTAAAGAGCATAAAGTGAAAATGACATAAGTAAAATTGAAATGGAATTGGTTTTCATTATCAAGGTCCATTAAAATAATCTTACAAATCAAGTTTTTCAATATTGCCAATGCTTGAAGAACTTGTTTTCAAGCACTCCGGTAAGCAATCCGGTATGGATCTGTCTTTGACCACTTAAGGCTAATTAGCGCATCGGATTGCAAAACTAATCTTAACTTGTTTGAATACTTAAAACAATATTGGTTTCAACTGGTTCAAGCGAATAACTCTTATGAAAATACTTGTCTAGAATCAAAGAATGCAGACTTTATATTCTTTGCTAGAATATACAAATACTACAGAATAAGAGTATATGACTAGTATACTCGTAAAATATGTATGCAAAAAATGATACAAGTAATGGCTAAATCTTCAAAAATGCGGCTAAGATTTGCATATGTAGCTCTGGTGTTTCTAGCGATGCGATCTTCAGTGTGTCATAATGTTCAAACCATTCTCAGAGCTTTATTTAACCCATCTTACATATCTTTTCCAAGTACAGGGTTTTAAGATACAATTGAATACACACCTTAACGTCTCCAAACATTTCTTGCAAGTCATGACTCTCACTGCCCAGCGCCAAATGATATAAAATATCCTGATCCATTAGCTCAATGTTGGAATTGCGCAATTTTACAGTGCCATCAGAATATCTGCAAGTAAAATACAGTTAATAAATATATGTATGATAGCAAGCCGTCTTTAGGTTACACAAAATCAACAGTCTATATACAGTAGTCGTAGTATGTATATAATAGCAAACTTCAGCAAAAACAGACCGCAAATGTTTATTAATTACTTTCGGTTTTGCGATAAGATTATTAGTTCTGGGAAATGTACGAGCACAGTAACGTGTCAAATGCAAGATTTTAGAACATGCCATAAATAATATTATTTTTCTATTTAAAATTACATACTGAGTGTATGAAACCCTTGAAAACTGATACGTACGAGAAGTGTGTCTATACGAAGCCAATGAATTGAACTAATGTCTACATCCTAATGTGAACTAACCAGGGACGGACTATTCTGAGTTTCAAAGGAAATTGAATAGTTTGAACAAATTTTCGTTGAACAAAACCTTTAAGAATTTTGTAAACTGAAACCTCGCGACTTATATCTTAAGACTCAATATATGTATGTATGTGTATATTTTATATACATTATTTGCGTTCAAATATAATTGGGTCCCTCTAGAAAGCAATCCTAGATCCGCCACTGTATTGACCCCTTCCGAAGCTATGTAAACCCCAAACTGTTAGCGTCATTTCATTATCTTTATCAAGTAGTACGTCAAACGCTTACGCATCCAAATACATACATATGTACGATATGTATTTCAAAAACAAAACAAGCCGAAAATAAATGTGGCATATGTACAATAAATATATACCCATTTTTGACCTTGATAGGGGACAGGTTAAAAAATGACTTAGAATTTCATAAATAAGTGATCTACTTGGGAAACAGTACATAAATCTAGAGGTGTCAAGTTTATCAATACATTTTTTTCTAATCATTCACTAAATGACTTCTGATTATTTATATACTGCCATAAGAATAGCTTTGAGTGCAGGGGATTTAGATGTCTAGGTCTGGTCAAGGTCTGAGTATTATAAACGACACACCCCCCGCAATAAATACGTTTGTACATACATATGTTGTGCGAGTATTGGCTCAAGTGGTTTCGTAATCTATTTTAATCATATTTTTATCATTCACTTTTACGCTTTTCGCGCTCTTTTCGTTTTTGTTTTGCTTTGTCTCTTTGGTGGCCGGACAGCACTATTTTGCACTCAGCTGCCAACTCAGCGTTGTGGAGAACGATATCTGCAAAAATGCGACTGTTTGTGATCGTATTCGTGTGAATTTGAATTGAATCGGCTGCCCAACGCGAAGAGTCAGTCACCTTTAGCAGTCCGCCAAGCAAAATAAACAACGAAAATCCGCAAACAACCCCCGGTTGCAGCAATTGCAGCTGTCTAGGTTTATACTGCCTACAGACCGGTTTAATAGGTACTGCATTCTTACCGCGTTATTCGATGTACGTATGCATCAATTTCGTCCAGCTCTTCGTCCTGCAGCTGAGCTCTGCTGCAGTGAGCCTTAAACTCATGCGTCAGTTTGTCTGTGATTGTGGGTGGCATGATGTCAACGTTGGTTTGTCCTTGAAGCGTGTCCTAACTAATTGTTTGACTAGTAGCCGGCCAGCTGGCAAAGTATTTCTTGGCTCTCAAACACGTAAAAGAAAACAACAAAAATACAACAACAAACGATTCGTACACGTCAGCGAATAGCGAGAAACTAAAAAAGTTGCTGAGCCTCTAACGGGTCTTATATAGGCAGCTGTCACCAATACATGGACCATACGCCAAAAAACACGCACACACACACACACCACATAACAGACTGCTACCGGTTGCGGTGGCCTGTCTGTTAATTAACTAGCATGTAAATGTGTATGTTAACAGGCGATGTTAGCGGCGCTGTTAATGGCGCTGTAGAACCGCAGATAAGACCACAACGGAAGTTCAAATGTCAACATGAAAACGCAATTTGATTTATAAATATGAAAAGTATACATACGGACATACAAATAAATATGTATTGAAAACGTGCGCTATGTTACAAGGTTAAGATTGACCGATTAGAATTGATTGCAGTTGTATTGGTATGCATCTTAAGTGCAATTTGTTGCAGTTGAAACTAGATTGCAGCATAGCATACATAACTCTTTTGCGTAATATGCTCGTTGTATGTCATAGTAATGTCACAATTCAATTGCACTTAAAGGCGCAGCTTTTATTAAGTGTGCATATGTATGTTCATTCATATATAACTGATTTTATAGGGTGTTGCACTGTAAAGTCTCATCGGTGGCAGCTGCCCCCGAATGTTCGTGGACTAGTTTAGATTAATGCCAAAAATACAGAAGTATATATGTATGTAAATTATATATGTACATTTTTAATGCGTATTTTAACCGGTCTTTGATTATACATTTAATTAGCATACTCAACTTTGATATTTGCGAAAGAGTTTGGTAAAAATTAAACATCATTTGCATACATATGGAAATATGTACCAGAGGTGGCAAAACATCGTTGGATCTATCGATAATATCGATAGCTTACTTGCATCATTTTGTATGAAGATATATGTACCAGAGGTGGCAGAACATCGTTGAATCTATCGATAATATCGATAGCTTACTTGCATCATTTTGTATGAAGATATCTTGTCCTAACAGAAGTCCTTGATTTATTTAGTTTAAAATACTCTTTTATAGTTCTATACGTTGCCAATTTTGTTCCTAAATTAAATTACAATACTTTTATTTCCGATGCAAAAATGTATACTGTTTATTTAAGAAAATATGCATTCTCTCTAAAATTTATTTAAGCGTTTTTTTCTTCTTTAGCAAGAATAAATGAATCTTGAATATATAAAAATGTACACACGTACATACACATACATATGTACATGAAACATGTATACAACTAAAATTTCATAGTGGTTAATTTATCATCTGAGCTCCCTGTATAAAGTTATTCAGACGGTAAACGCCAAAGCCAAGTGCTTTTTTCCAGCTGTCTGCGTCATTTAATGTCTGTAGCGTTGTTTTCTTTAAGCCAAGTCATAATATAACAGAAGTTGAGCACATATACATACATACGTACATATACATTTGTTTATGTTTATGTATACATATATACATTTGTATGTTTGTTTGAATGTGTATCACGCCTATAGCGAAGAATGGCAGATGGGGACCGCAAATCGAGTACATAAAGACAGACAGAAAAGCCAAAAAATGAAACTCGCATACAGCGCAAAAGCAGAAACTGTAAACAGCTATACAGCAATAAAAAGGGGGCTCGACTGTGCGTTGTTGGATTGAAAGAAAGAACGAGGGAGACAGAAAGAGAAGAAAATGAAAAGAGCAATATGGTAGTGCTGTCAAAAAATCGATGGTCTTATCGATAGTATCGGTGGTATGTGTTTATTTTTTTTTAGTAAAACAAGTAATGCTTAATAAATTTATAGTTTTATTTAGTTTTTTAGACACTACATTAGAGATTGATAAATAGCATTGCCATACATTTTGCAGCATTTTCATATAACAACGCAAGTTTCGACCGATCGCTGCTAGGGTAGGTATAATATATATTAGTTCAATTTTGATCAAATTTGGTCAACATGTATAAACAAATAAGTTTTTCACACAAAAACATGATTGTCGACCGATTGTTCCTATGGAAGCTGTATGATATAGTGATCCGATCCAGCTGGTTTGCAAATATGCACTGCCTACACTGAAAACATATGTGAAAATATATGTGTGAAGTTTCATAATCATAGCTTTAAGATTGAGCGATTGTTTAAATGCAAACAGAAGGACTGGCAACATTTTCTCAGTTTAACTGCGTATTATTTAATATATATGGCACATAGAGGAGTCCAAGATATGTTATGAATTTCTCTACTATAAACTGGCGAAAATCAAAATCGGGTTGGAATTATAGCCATACAAGCCGATTTATTAAAAAAAGGCTGTGGTTCTTGTACATTTTTTAAAGCGCGCGCTGAGTTCATAACATGTGACGTCAAACGCTCGCCTCGTCGAATAACGGCAAGTAACGAATTAACCGTGGGGCACCCGACCGAATACGAAGTCCGAGTGGCCCTGATGCAAGTAAAGTAGTCGGCTTGATTATGTTTCTCTAGATGGAGTATCCACATATACTACACTCTTTAATTGGTGGTTTGTACTAGAAGAAATTGGATAAGTAGCAGCATTGAACTTATCGATACGTTCTACACTTCTAGTATATCAAAATATTAACACAAATATCGCAAGTTGTAGACTCAAAAATAATGTTGTCCGAAAAATCAAGTCTATATCTTTAGAATTGTATTTTTAAATTGCTTCTCAAGACTTGCGGTGGTGTTTGGGGGAGGCTAGCCAAAATTTTAAATAAATTTGACAATACAGGAATTTACTTTTTATATTTGGTGTCACTAGGTTCGGAGATCCTTGCGTTCATACTTACGGACGGACAGACGGTCAGACAGACAGACATGGATATATCTACTCGAATATTTATTCGATAGTTTTTGAGCTGAACTGTTGCTGAGGGCGGCTACGTGATGCAAGTAACGATCACATTTTAAAGTAACGTGCTGTCACGTGGCGAATTTCCCAGCAACTGGCGCACTGATTCATGGATTTATTAATGACTTTGCTTGACTTTGAAAGGGTCAGTCATTTAGATTACATATGTACACACCCAATCTAATTGTTTTTCTCTACATAAACAGAGTGGGTAGTAGGGTTTCGTAAATGGGCATGATATGTAATATCAACTATTTACTTACATGTATGCATTTGATGGTAATTAATAAGCTTGTTAATGGTTATTAGATAACTAACAAATAATTCAAAGTTCAATATGGCCATCCCTAGATAAGTCAGCATTATGAGATGTGTATCTTTAGATACTGAATTTGGTTATTCTAACTAAAATTATAAAATGTAGAATTCAATTGAACAAAATATAACGAACTTCTGTCGACGAACGATTTTCAATATTAAAATGTATTTATTTTTAGGTGTTAGGTCAAAATCTGACAAATATATTTTATAGCTGCCATAGGAACAAATGGTATACAATAATCGTAGGCACCCTCAAGATATTTGTTTTTTCTTGTTTTCCTCGTTGAACTTAAGTCTGTTCCATAAGCTTACTGCGTACATATATACGTACAAATGCACACAAGTATTATCTATTTTCTGAGAAAACTCATTTATTGTTTGCTTACAGTCTTTTAAAAAAAAAAATCAACACATCTTAAAAATGTTCATGTAGGTCATTGAGAAACTATTTGGTAAAAGTGAAAAGTTTACGGTAACTGAACAAACTATAAGCTCGAGGCAAACGCAATTTTCCTCTCTCTAGTTTCTTGTTCCAAAGTAATTGTCATTTAAAAGCTGCTTCCATTGTTAGCGCATTTGATATGTACTTGTCGATAACTGCTGGTATTTTGAGCCATTGAAGCGATGTGTGTGTATATATGTACATACTTAAGTGCAATGTAATTTCTTTAAAAGTTGTCAACAATGAGCTCAATAGCCTTGGCCCTTACTTGCTATTACATATGTAGTACACATACATATCTAATGCATTTCAGCAGGGTAACTGACAATGATAAAAATATTCAATTTATCATGACTTGGTCGACTGACAATGAAACTTTTGCCAACTCGTTGAATCTCTTTGGGCTATAAGTTGCGTTGCATATCATAAATCACATGTAAAGCCCTGCAAGCATTACATTTAATAAATGATGTAAGCTATCGCTATATAATGGAAGCAGCACATTGCTTTTAATGCCTCCATCAATGGGTAAGGGGATATCTTTAAGGTTTGGAAATGTACGAGCATGTTAACGGCATCTTAGTCTGTATAATGAGTCTACATTTGCTTGTGCGTCGATTTCAGAGAACATAAGAGCTAACTCATCAAGTTTGTTATGTTATTATGTTTATGTTATTATATTCCGAAAGTATATCATGTTTCTGTGTAATTTTGTACACGCAGAGAAATTATACGCAGTATTTATTTAGCTGCCGTAAATTGAACGATTCTAATCCATAATCTTATCAACTTATGAATCATAGTTATAATTATCCATAAATTCTGCATAAAACGTAATGACGATTAGTTAATGAGGGTTCAAGTCTGCGTAACTTTTGCGTAAAGCGTAAAATATTTTATGTAGCTTTCTCACTGTGTATGCTCACGACGCAGACCCATTGGAATGATGTATTTAAGTATAAATATGAACGTCTATTTAGTCTAAGATCATTTTACACAGATGTTATATATTTACGACACTCTAGAGCTTAGTACTGTTTATTTCCAAGAACAGACATCTCGATACTTCGACCACATTCGAGAGTCCCATACTCACCATGGTTGGATTAAGTGCAGTAAAATGCAAATGCCCTAGGTGAACAAAGAAACAGTAAAGGCCAAAGTTGAAGGCCATTAGGCCATGTCTGCTAGGTCAAGATA
This sequence comes from Hirtodrosophila histrioides, assembly GCA_037075165.1. NCBI lineage: Eukaryota > Metazoa > Arthropoda > Insecta > Diptera > Drosophilidae > Hirtodrosophila > Hirtodrosophila histrioides. Next base: position 8,265,101 of record JBAMCL010000390.1, on the reverse strand, counting down.
ATTACAGAAAATGCAGCCCATACCGCTGCAAGCTGACTTCACAAAAGGACATGAAAATGGACAACGTAAAAGGATTCTGACAGACAATTGAGGACGGTTGCAGATAATTTCCTTAAAATGTCAAACCAATTGTTCTATTCAAAAATGCTGGGTGGAAAAATCAACGCCAACACACACCAACAGGCAAGTGTCAGGGCCCCATCCTAATCCTATCAACCGGAATTGCATTACTAACGCGTGACTGCTACTAAATTGAAAACAAAATTTTGGTCGACAGGCAGACGAACGTGAACTAAATTCAAATACATTGCCACCGGCAATCGATATTGTTACCATTGTTGGGCTTAGGCTCAACGTGAGGATGCGTTGTCACTGTTTCTGTATACCCTGTACGCAAAAGTCTGAATGGGTTAGCTATGAAGATAGTTTGAGTATTCAAATTATACTAAATTTGAATAATTTAAAAATCAGTTCTAGTAACCATGGCTAATTCTGCTTGTTAATTTATAGTTATAGTTATTAACTACAAGTTAACATTATATAAATAAATAAATAAATAAAAGCCAAAAAGTGTAATTCTTAAGAATTCCATAGTGCATAACTTAAGGCTGACGAAAAGTAATAAACGATATACATTTCATCTTATGGATGAATTATTCTGCGTGTTTACAGGGTATGGTGTGGTCGTGTATTTTAAATGTCCTAAAACTGCGGGCTACTGTGCGTATGAGCAATATAACCGTCATTACGTACATATTGTGTGTCCAATAGTTGCGTGGGATTTGTGAGATTACCAACGCCTCTGGAATGCTTACCACACCCACTGCCCCCTCACACATACACCCACATACACACAAGCTGCAATAAATGTGGACAAAATTGGATTGAACTGTTTTTGGTGGCGTGCGTAATAATAGACACATAGTCAGCTGATTAAGTAAGTAATTAAATAAATACCATGTATTAAATTAAATAAATATTAAAATATTTATGGTTCGGCCTTAAATATTGCCAAACTATAATTGATTGGTATATTTTACAGTTATCGCGAATTATGGATTGTTTTGTTTTTGCCAACATGTCTAGGCCTTAAAGTATGCTATACAAATTTCATTTTTTGTTAAAAACTTTGTATATTTTATTTTTCATTTTTGCGTTACTTTTAGTGGTTACTTAATCTAGTTTGACGTACTGAAATAAATCGTTTTGAGGAAAATATGCATATATTATTGTCTTTTCCTTTCTTCAACAAACTCTTTGTCTGCCTCTGTGATTGAAGGCTAATCAAAGTTAGCTGCAGCTTGGCCACCCCCCACAAAAGCCAACACAAAGTTCAAAGTGCAAATTATTTGCCGAGAACTAACACATTGTTCTTAGTTGTTAGTTCTTGTGTTTTGACTATACATATATATTTCGTTTAAAAGTTCCCGTCATGCAATATAATTTCATTGGAAAAGTTGTGCATTGTTTGTTTTTCTTTGCTGTCTACTTACTCATCGATTTCCTCTTCGGAGAGCGAGTGACTGTTGCCAATATGCAGCGACATCTTGCGGCAGGCGCTGCAATTTATAAGGATCAAAAGTTTTTATTTACATAGAGACATAGTACATGTTGTTTTGAAAATGAACTATAAAAGTTGCTTTTTTTTAATGAGTATTCTTTATATATTTATTTATTCAATCTTTCATTGCAGTTGAATACATAAAGAAAAGTTCCTGGTGCAAAGTTTACTTTATTGCTGGCTTGAGGACTGGAAAAAATCCTAATGAGCTTTACAGGGGCGAGGGAAAGCGGAGAAGTGTGTACACAAAGCGTTTTGACAGCTTTTAATTAAAACGATGAAAGAACGTCACGTGCCTTGACGGTCCAGTATGGGTGTGTGTGTGTGTGTGGGTGTGTGTGTGTGTGTGTGTGGGCTTGTTTGTTGAGTGTTACCACAGCTGTGCACAGAAGTAAAGTGCCTGAAAAATTTCACAGCTGCGAACGACTGGCAAGTTCCTGCAATGTTTTATGATTTATTTTGCCGCATTTTATATAAAGTCGCTGCGTAAATAAGAAATTTTGTAGATTGAACACGTCCTTCGTGAGTCAGCGGAAATTGAAACCGTCTGTAAGGCAACTGAAGCGCCTTAAGTTGTGCTACATTTTATGAAGTCCATTAAGGGTATTTAAAATTTTTGAAGTCATCGTATAAAATTGTTCTTAGCCATAAATAAAATATAATCAAGTAAGAAGTAAAATAGATAGAATAAAATGTACATATGTTAATAGTGGAAAGTAGTGTCAAGCTGCCGACTAGTTAGCAGAATACTAGTTAAATAAATAATTACAAGATTTGAAGCGTCGATGAAGTATAAAGTTTTATTTTATGGAATTATTATGAAAATGCTTGCCTAAAACAAATATTTATATAAAGTACGCAGCCTTGTGCAGGGTATTAACTAGTCGAAAGCATGACTGCTGTTCTCCCTGCTTTTTAGTGGCAAAGTTCAAGGCTACAATTAGCTTGTCCGCCGGAATGTCGTTGACTGACGCTCTTCTGGTTCAGTGCCGATGGCTATTTGGATAACATTTTTAAAGGCAATATTTATTTAAGGCTTATTACTTTTGCTGCATGTTGTGGACCAAATGGTCTGACTGGTTTTAATGGAATTTCTAAAAACTTTGGGACGCCAGTTAAGGGCTTCTTTTTAGCAGTTTCAGTGAATTTATTTAACTGAAATTAACATAAGCTGCAGGTATTATTGTGCTACCCTCAAGTGTACATCATTTTACACAGACTGTGGCTCTTTCAGCGTAAATATAATAAGAGTGCCGTATGGCATACTTGTATTTTGCAAGCCTTTGCAGGCTGCAGTTGACCTAATAAAAGAACCTTGAAACCGTTTGGTGAACCGTTCAATGGATTATGCAGAGTCATCAACAAATGCAAATTGCTTTTGCTGGCTAACAGTTGGCGAATGGGAGCAGTCTCCTATTTTACCCCCAGAGTCAAGAACTTTCTCAATTAGTGGCATAAGTCAAACTTGGCATTCGAACAGCTTCCAGATGTTCAAGTGGGAATAGCAAAAAAATATATCTATACTTATACAAACCCACATAGACAAGGATAGTGCAGGATAACGAGCTATTGATTTTCCTACCTGAATACTTGAAAGGTGAATAAAATGTTGTGGCAAGTGCTTTTGCTTGTCCACTACAATTATATTTAATTCATACATACATACACACAACAATAATCAGGTGTGTTCCACTTTCGAATCAATTCCACACATAAAAGTGTAGCATACTTTTTAGAGCAGGACAATATTCTCAGCCCTTTTGTTAAATTTGTCACATTTCTGTGGAATTGAATTGAAAGAACTGGAAGAAGTCCGAATATATGTATATTGCATTGTTGCAGTGCCATACTTACGTAAAAGGTTCAAATTCTTCGGGAGCTGTGTTCTTTTGTTAAAGCCGAGCGAAGAAAAACGCGCGAAAAACGCGTGAATTTGACTTTCAGATATTTGCGTCCCCCTTTTTTTTAGGCTGTTTGATGTTTGCTTTTTAGCTGCTGCTTTGTTTATTTGCTGGTCTGGTGCGACTCACGTGTAACTAAGTAGCACGATGCTATTGGCAAGAACTTTCTCTCTCTCTCCCTCTATGCACCGTAAACACGCACACCAACTCGCTTGCAGGAACGTCGACGTCCACAACGGCGCGAAGTTCAACGTTGACTGACTGAGAGAGACCAGCAGCAAACCCCAAATGCTGCTGCCTGTGCTGGCGCTGCCCGCAGTCGCAGCGCTGCTCACAAGTAACTCAACTTTCCACAGGAGAAACAACGTTTTGCTCAATTGTTATTGCTGTTGTTGTTGTGTGTGGCATGAAACTCACTCAAACGGCGCCAAATACCAAATAATTGGCACTGTGAGTCAACAAATTGTTTAAATTGCCGCGCATACGAGTATCAGTAAATTTAATTATATTGTACAAACATGTGCCGACAATTACCACGCACAAAACAAAATCTACTAAATTAACAGGAAAAAAACATTATTTTTGCTCAAATAGCGCTCAGTTTTGGTCACATGGCTGATTGTGTGGACGCTGCTGCTCTGCTGGCGTGCAACAGCTGCGCAGCAATGCCAGGACTCAGCTGGTGCGTCCTCGTGTCACATGGCAACGCTTCCTAATTGAAGGGGCAGCACGCAACGTGTAGACCATTAATGCTGCTTACTGTTAATCCTTAAAGCGTTTTATTAAAGTCTCAGATGTGCCCCTTATTGAATTACGCATCAGCCAACCTGCCACCTCGGGCGTATGCGTAATATGAGCAATGCCTTTGCCAATGGCATTGCGTATACGCCGCATAAATTCATTTTAAAATACTTTAATTGTGTGCGCAAGATAACTGCAGAGCGGCAAAGAAATGTACAATTTTCTTACAGATCATAAAACACCAAAATGTTTTGAATTTTTATGTGTTGGCCCATAAAACGGCAAACATTCTTGAGCATTTATTTGCATATTTCATATACATATATTTGCATTAACATGTGATTTCGAATTTTATTACCGCCTCCTCCATAAAATTGGCATGTTCTGACTATAATGTAAACACTGCTTTCCGGTTTAATAACAGCTTAGAACTAAATTCATTTTGTTGTTTCTAGTATTGTTGAATGTAATAAACAGAGATTATAATGAAAGTCGCTGACCCCGACTATCAAACTAGCCGCAACATTTTAAATTCATTAGATTTGCGTGTTTTACACTGATAATGAGGATAGAGTTATGAAAAATTAATTAATCAGACATATTTTTATACGCATTGAATATAACAGCAATTTTGAGCGCCCTGTTGAACTGGAAAATATATACAAATTGTTGAACTCTCTATTCTTTTAAAAGGTACATTAAAAATGTATTTGACACGATTACAATTTAGGAAAGAAAAGTTAGTTGAAAACAGGAAATATCAGCCACCTTCCGCTTTTAATATCTATCATAAAATAAAGTAACAACAATAAATCCGATTTAGTATTCCATTACAATCAAATTTGTTAAACATTAAGCATTCTTCATTTTAATTTTTCAATCGATATTTTTATGATTAGCTTGACTTGACTTGTTTATATATAGGTTCTATAATAGTTCCAAAGATAATGCCAATATTTACAAATTATATTATTATAATTTTCTGAATTGTCTTATAAATTGAAAGTATTATAAATATTTGAATTGTCTTATTAATTATAAATATTAGAATTATTTGAATTGTCTTTGATAATACCCTATGCAAGTAAGTTAAAATCGTTTGAATGCTCATACATTCTTATAGAGATCTTCTCATTGTTGTTAGGCTAACCCCATTGAAAATATGTATATATTTTTTTAATTAGTGGTTAATAATAATAATAATATTGTATATTATGTGCTATTTCTTTATTAGCACAATTCGCATTTAATGTTTAGTAGCCGACTTCTATAGCAATTATTGTAAGAGCAAAACATGTGACGCTTAATTTCCAGTTTTCGGATGTTTCCTATTGTCCAGCGCGCTTAATGAACTGTGTGACTTTAATTTGACATTGGCATTCAAATTTTCCTAGACTGTTTTTTGCTTCATTTGTATACTCTGCTCCTGAAGGGAAAAAGAGTATATTAGGTTTGCGACATGTCCGTCTTTCCTATTACTAACCAAACTTGGTACACATCTTGGTGTTACCCTCAGTTTATAAAGTGTCGAAATCGGAACCCCCCCACCCCCTCCACAATTTAGCGAGAACCGGTATCTTCCACATTTTTAAAGCTATAGTCAGCAAATTTGGCATTCAGACTAATGTTGAGATTCCTGACACGTTCACGTTTTTCACAGGGGTATATCTCCTGCAGTTTCATAGCTAGAGTCACCAAATTTGGCATACAGCCAAATGTTGAAGCCCTAGACAAATCTGCATCAAAAAATGTTTGACCTTCCACCTTCTCCCCCGCAAATGAGCTAAATCTATATCTCCCACACCTGCTCAGGTAGAGTCATCAAATTTCACATAAAGACTATTGTTTTTCTCGCGTCTCTTTCCGAACCCACAAGTGAGCAAATTATGCTGGACTGCGAACAGAGTATTCTGCTGTCGGATACTTCAGACTGCAACGTTCTTACTTGTTTTTTTTTATTTCTTAATTTCTGTTGCTTTTCCACAAACACATAGAAAACCCACGCCTCACACTCATTCGTCACGCTTAGTGGGCTGTTTGGACGGGCAGAGACACCGTTATGGGCAGTAAATACGACTTTTGATGGGAATGGGCATATATATAATGTAGTACATATATATACATATATACAAACAAAAAAACACAATTCAATATCCGACAGCAAGTGTGATATAACAACAACAACATATTTAGAACAGTGGCAAACTGTTGTTTTTTGGTGTCTCGCCGTCTGACCACGAGACGGGCAAGTTTGGGTCAGACTGCTTGTAAAAAATATTTGTATGTTTACATACATACATATACGACGAGTATATACACAAGTACAAACACAGTATGTATGTCTGTTTGCCAAAAAATACTTGAGATTTTTCCTGTCAAAAGTTTACTAGAACGATATACTCTGTTTGCGTAATGTTAGTAAGCGGGGTATAAATTGTATTTATATATTTTTGTTTATGAACATATCGTCACTAGCTTACCCAAACCGAGTCTCCAGAGAGTTTTTACAACCTGACCCAATTTGTCCAAAATCGGATCTCTATATCACATAATCGGGTGAAGATTGTTTTTTCATAAAAATATACCATCCAACTCAACAGTTGCGAGTCTTATTATACTTCATACAGTTTCCTATTATTTGATCAAAATCGGACCATATAATTATAGAGCTTCTATGGGAACAATATGACGAAAATTGAGTTTTTGTATGAAAACACTGCTGAAGTATATAAGTATCTTCGGGTTTAGCCGTTTTTATTTGTTTGCCATCAGTTTCCAGTAGTTCCTATATAAAATTTACCACATCTAGTTATAGATATTGTTGATTTTCTACTAAATTTGCTTGCGCTAGCTGTAATAGTGTCTGTGTCTAATGTCTGTCGTCTGACGTACATTTCAAGAAGCAAATATCCCCACTTTCCAGTTGAGAACAGAGTACTCACACAAAAATTCAACTTCGATCATAGTTCTCGTTTTGTTCTAAGCGTTGTTTGCCAGCATAATTATCACACTTTTGCAGAGGGTATTACAATTTAGTCACGAAATGTGTTACGCATTCAAATAGGCATTTTCGACCGCATAAAGTGCTTATAAACAAAATAATATATATATATTTTATAGTAGTTATGTGCAGTTTCTTTTAAGATTAGGACTGTGTAATACCAAGATGAGAACGGCAAAGTTTGACCGCAACACACAATCTGCACAACAAATTGGAAAATAAGTAAGAATCCACTCCAGATCTGAAGCAGTTCATGGGCAACTTAAGCGAATAATATAGTAGATTCCAAATTGTGGTATGTGGGAAGAGTAACAAAAATATGAAACATAACTTGTGCTGAGTATGCTATACAGGTGTCTTTAGCTTCTATAGCCTCTGAGATCGACACGTTCAAACGCACTTGGTTGTACGACTTGGCCGTTAATGTTGATCAAGAATATATATGTACACTTTAAGGAGTCGTCGTTGTTTTTTTCTGTCATTTTCTACATACAATTCCAGTTTTATTCCGCTCTTTTACACATTTCATGGATACAGGGTGTAAAAATGACATTTATTATGCATTACCGTGTCTCGGTTTAGTCACTGTGTAATTTATCAGGGAATCACATCTGGGCTGTCATTTCAGCAATCAAATATTTTTTGGAATTTTTTATGGAACCACACGTAAGCGCCTGGCAGAAATATGCTTAATATTACATTGAGTAATTACTGCTACTATAAATAAATCTATTGAATTATTTATTACTCGTGTAAAAACAGATATCTCAACCTTACTTACCAAATGTAAGTTTCTTTATGATTTGACTGATTTGGCAATAAAAACTAAAGTTGAACTCATTAAACTGAACTTTACGGATTAAAGAATTTGTAGCTTTAGTTCTAAGCTGCATATCTTATATTGGTAGCAGCAATTTAATTAGATTGTTTGCAAGAGCATTCAGTCCTCGGCACTCCAAAGATAGTTGTTCCTTCTTGTTTTGTATTTTGAGGCGTTGTCAATAGCGCTGACACGTGCCACGCCCATCGCCCGTTGGCCGGTCCTTAGTCCTTGCTCAGGCTCGAGTATGTCATAAAAAACGAAACGCGTGCACGCGTTCAATCACACACGCATTGCTCATACGCAACGTTGGCTCCACTTGAGGCCTAAGCCGGGAAACAATCAGACAAGCTGCTTTGAGAATATAAAATATGGTTGGAGCTAATGCTTTTATTAATAATTCAGCAATTGGGGATCGTGTGGGAATTTTCATTTAGTCAACAAATGGAATGTTTTCATTGTGTGTAACTGAACTATATGTGCACATACTGTATTTATTTGTATCACATAACAAAGGAATTGAATGTAGCTCAATAGATATCAATAATACGCACTGTTGAACGCCTCCAGGTGGTAATCAGATGCACATAAATCTACATCCGAAGGCCATTTAACTTAAGACGTAGTATGTGTCTACAAAAGGATGTGTACATATGAATAATATGTACATTCAATGCCCCATGGTGCACATATAAATACAGACACATGTACATAAGTATATCTTATATGTTTCTTTGTATCTCAGTATATCGATGTGTGCTGCTGACATGACCATTTCGTTACATGACTATCAAAAATATCTTGAACAGTTGTTGGCCACTTCCGTTGCAGCCAGAAATAAATTCGTCGCAAACCCACAATCCACAGCGGGTTGCTGAGCCGGCTCTGTGTGAGCCACCACACCCACTTTTGTGCACACAGAAACGGAAACTTCAATCCCCGTTAGCCACCACCTGACTGCGCATCCGTTACATAACCAAAACAGTGCCTGCCTGGCCCACAAAATGTTCACTCAGCTCTCCTCTCTCTCTGTTTCTGAGATATTTAAAAAAGAGCAAGCCCGCATTTCTATTGGGCATGAGTACGTTGAACTTGGCCCTGTTTGAGCTCAGTTGGCCCAAGAGTTTGAGTGAAAAAGTTTAGCAAGCTTTTCACCAGCCCACTGAAAATTTGTTGGGAGATTTGCTTTAGGGCGGGCGACGCCATACCAGGCAGGTCTGCCCGAAATATTATTTACACGCCAAGCGGCTGACAGCGCCGACTCCCCAGGGAGGTGTCAAACAAAGTGCGTGCGTTAATCTTCTGGGTATCTTGTGGTACGCGATGCGTCAGTTGATGCGCACTGTGGGGCTACTTGCTGCAAAGCGTCTGCATAACTTATTTTACCACAAGTGCCAGCAGGATAACACTAAAAGCTGCTCATTTGTAGCATTTGCACTGAGCTCAAGAGAGATTAGATCTTTACGTTCTTCTTATTGCTGAGTTGTTAGATAGATTTCATAATTTCATTTGTAACGAATTACAACTTTAATATACTTTATTATTATATATAATATTAGAAATTTTCAGTAGGAAACGGATGTTCAATATTTGTGCTATTTATAGAACTGTCAATTTGCCATGTTACATTCCACTACTATCTCTAAAATTATAATTTTGTGTCTAGACATATAACATATGTTATAACCGTTTTAGGTTATCTGCAGCCCCTACTCATCGATAAAGAGTGCCTCACATTGAAGTGATAAAGCGCACATTTTATGTATATTACTCGTAATTTACTATCATGAACATCAGAAAACATAACCCAAAAAGGTACTGAAATTTGTGAGAACTCTTTACCTTTATTACAATGAGATGAACTAACTAAGACTGCTTAAGTTTTAAAGAGTTAAAGCAACATTTGTATTCTACATAAAGTTGCTTACTTTGAGTAACCTTGAAAAGTATCAGCTTTCTTAAGAGCCTGCCTCCACTGTGGCATCTGCAGGCATAAAAATAACGAAAGGATGCGCTGTAGCATTGGAAAGCTGAAACTTCTTACTGAGGACGCAATTTGCAGACGGTCGTGTTCCCAATTAAGCTTTAAGGATATTGGAAAAATGAAAGTCGAGACTTTATTTGGTTTTTAAAGATCATATTTACTTCAATCACAGCACAGAATACAGAGAAATTTATTTAATGGTTTCTTTGTCGCTTGAAAGGAAATACGAAACGAAACACAAGAGAAAAACTATTTCAACTTGTTGGTTGTGTTGTTGTGTGAGTATTTGTGTGTGTGTGTGTGTTTGTGTGTGTGCTTTTGTGCGAAGAGAAGTGTGGTAAAGGAAGGAGAAGGCATCGTGTTTGTGGTTACCTGCGTGGGTGCAAGTTAAGGCAACAGCAGCAGCTGTCGAGAAATTTAAATATTTATTGATATCTGCAGAGGGAGAAAGATAACGAGAAACGAAAGCCAGCAGAGCCGCTCAGAGGGATATTTTTTTTGGAAGGTGTTTCAATATTTTAAGAGTTTATAAATATTTGTTGACATGTATTTTAGTTGGTTTTTGTTTTTTTGCAATTAAAGTGCTAATTTCGAAGTTTTAACACACATCTAACATCTATAGGTTTTTGTTTATATGTATGTAATTTTACTTGTTATTTTGCATTAGTTATGTATGTATATTTTTATATGTATGTATATATATGTATATAAGTTTTATGTATATGTTACGCTTTGTTAAAACACAGTTACTTGTTGCTAGTTACATTTGACTTGGTTCTACGCTTAGATCAGGTTCGAAATGTTTTTGTTTTTTTCTTGTGGTACAGCAGTTGAGTTATATGATTGTTGCCAGTTGCAAACAAGAATATTTATAAGCTACCTAAAATAATAAAAAATAGTACAATTAAATAAAATATACACATATTGTTTACAAAATGAACACCAAACGTATCATAATCTCAATTGGGATAGTAAATCTCTTTTGCATAATTAAAACTAAGAACTGAATATATATTCAAGGACTTTATTTGTCCCTGAATCTAACTGCGGTGTGGCCTTTGCCATTAGCCTCCTTTCCACTCATTTCTTTCAGTTCATGCTAGGAAGTTTGTGTAAAAATTATAAATCAGCCTTCGTCCCTTTGACTAAAAGTTTTCCTGCGCCTTGGCTCTTTGTTCTATGCACCTTCACAATGCCCCCAACTAGTACTGATAGTTGCGTGGAAAGACGGCGCGAGCGGGCAAATAACAAGGATCATGCTGATTCCGATAGCGACGCGCCAGAAAAACGGCCAAAACCTGTTGAAATAGTAAAGGCAAACGTTAGAGATATGTTTAGAAATAACAATAGATATTAATATAAAATACGAAATGAAGAAGTGATAAACCAAAGGCACAACATAAACAGAATATATATATATTGGAACATGTCTCACCATATGGTTTAGCAGAGCTTAAATTCTCAAAGGGTTTTACGTCGCCAAAGACATTGTTAGTGGATGTGAAGTATTTGAGAAATACATAAATATATTATGTAATCGTATGTGATGTAAATGTGTTTAATGTTCAGTTCGAAAACACTTGATTGCTTGCGTTTGTTAAAAGGATTAAACACGTTGCTATATCTTGTATATATATGTATGTATATAGTATTTCTAAATTTGTAAATGTACGTAGGTATGGCCTAATGCATTGCGTACTTACTCTTATATATATGTAAGTAGTACTTGTACTTGTAGTATGTATCCATGCATTATGTTATGTACTATATATGTATGTATGTAAGTTTAGTTGCTTGTATAAATATAAATATGCGTTTATGTGTATGCGTGTGTGCTGAATGATAGCAGCTAACCACAAAGTTGATCAAATAGACCCACGATTATTGTATGAATATGAAATTTACACATTGACATCAACTTTCTGATAGACACAAAGGATGTGTGCCTGCGTTTAGTTATGTTTTAATTGGGATTAGTTTGCAATTTAGAGGAAGGCGCTGGGCAAGCCGCGCGGATCCTTTTGATTGCGATATCGCACTGTTAGCCAGACACCAACGAACTGTATGCATGCCATGAGAAGATACAATTGCAAATATTACAGATTAAGCTTATGGTTAGTCAATATGTACACCAACTCACCTCAGTGAAGCTAAAGAAAATGCCTAGACCGCCGCACAATTTGAAGGCATAGTCAATTTTATCCTCCAACAATGGGCCACAAGGACCGCAATGGCATTGCGGATCCTTCGAATCAACACAGCACTCCCTATTGATTAGCTCGCAGCTGGGCTCGTCGGTATTGGCATTGCTGCTGCTGGTGGCATTAAAACCGCAGCAACGGAAACTATCCTGCACCTGTTCGCGTAGCTTTGGCGGCACCGTCTTCCAGCCCTGCTCGGCGAACTGCTGTTGCTGCTCGGCATTAACGGCCAGGCAGGAGCTGGCAATTGAGAACTGAATGAGGAACAGCATGAACAGAATGATCATGTACTGTAGGAGTTAAATTGTAAGGGTTAAGAGCAACCAAATATTGATATGTTATCAGTATACTCGTACATATGAATGAGGCAGAATTCTATCTTCGGGTACCGAAGAGTAAATACCCTTGCTAATAAAATTGCTTCTATGCTTCTTTTGCTTCTATCGTTCCTATGGCAGCTATATTGTGATTCGATTTTACGCAAATTTTGCTTAGCTCAACTACATAGAGCATATAAATGGGTTTGGTTTTAAAAAAGTATTTCCTAAAATACAACTCCAACTTTTCTTTGGTATCTATGTAACTTTAGACGGACAGACTCGTCTTTTTATATCCTAGCAGAGGGTATTATGATTTTGCGTCGAAATGTATAATGCACTGAAGGAGACGTTTCCGACACAACAAAGTATATACATATATTCTGAATCAGCATCAATAGCCGAGTCGATATAGCGATGACCGTCTGTTTGTATGCAAACTAGTTACTCAGTTTTAAATCTATCATAATGGAACAGCCCCTTCTTTTTGCTGCAGGAAGTACATATGTCGGAAACGGCCGAATCGGACCACTATAATACATAGCTCCCAGAGGAGCAATCAGACGTAAGTTGAGTTTGAATAAAAGCATAGCTTCTACGGTATATAGCTTCGGCATTCGAAGATAGCCGTTCTTTCTTTCTGTATATATATATATACTTTACAGCATTGAAGATGCTTCCTTTATGCCCTTTGGTATAACAACATATAAGTGACATCAATTTGTTATCAGTTGATATTATTATTGTGCAGAGGCAGCTGATAGCCTTCGGCTGACGCAATGGCCCAAGGTGCGGAAGTCGATGGCAACGTACGCCGCCAAGTTATTTGATTATGCCAAGCGCTGCGTCATTATGAAGCCCACCTCAAGCATAGCACATGCATACATACATACATACATATGTATGTACATATTAATGCCTAGGCTATGACTGCTTGTTTATGTGCATGTATAACAAATGTGCGGAAACATGTAGTTAGAGCATGCCTCATGCCCATCGACATGCGCTGACCTTCAGCTGCGGCAGGCGAACTATTGCGGCACAAGGCTCACTTAGGCGTGCATCCACCTAGCGATGTCCTTAAAGCATTGTTGTTTTTGATTGTGTTTTGTGGAAAGGATACAAAGAAAAGCATCACTTGATGATGCTTGACAGCGCCAGCAAGGCCCAGCATGGATATGCAGATGAGTATCACGCCGCAGGCCAAGATGCCACCAACAATTGGCAGATTCGTGACAACCGAGGCAGCCCGTGCATAGACGCCTACACCAATCAGCAGGAATCCAATCATCTGTAAATATGATGCATAACAAGAACAAAATATAGAAATATCAAACATCATATATTTATATGTACATATGCAGCTGTTCTTATACAGTTGACATCCGTATGTTGTATTTGTATATTAAAAACTACTTTTCTGTATATGTATGTATTCATATGTATGCATATTTGTGTGTATGTATTATACAAACATTGTTGTTGTTTTTGTTGCTGCTACTCACCACATACAAAATATTGAGCGCAATTAGCGCATTCTTCGAGCAGGTAAAACCACCGCACATTTTGCAATATCGGTTTACTATCACTTTGCTGTGTAAATTAATATTTATTTAATACACTTTAATTCTTAAAATGTAGCTATTTTGTGTTGCAGACGTTGATTTCGCTGCGAAAAAAACAGTATATGTTGTTATTATGCAGTGTGACCGAGTTTCAATGGCGCAGGTTTCACTTTCACTTATGATACACACATGTATAATGTGTTAAAAAATGATACACAATACCCAAGAAGACACTAAAAATGCCTTAGGAATGCATACTTGTATAAGAGCACTACAAGAAGAAGAGCGTCAAAGTGCGCGCTGTAAAGGTAACAAATATTGCTAGTATGGCAGCTCCGCACAGTTTATTGTGACTTTATTTAGAAAGCTGGCAGCACTCTATCTTAGCTAATACACAAACCAGTTGATATAGTCTTATACATTTTGCAACACCCAATTTTTCAAAGTACAAAAAATCACCGTGCTTCAAACGTACATTGTTGGGGGGTATGGGCAGGATATTGGGATATTGTCTTCTGCACCTTGTCAAATCATTAATTAATAAGCTTTTGCTGCGTAATTGATGCAGAAATTGAATCTTCCGTTTTGCCGCCAAGCTATCGACGGCATTTTTGAATGTTAACTACGATTTTTTATTAGGAATTCGCATCAAGCTGCATAAAAAATTGTTTGGAAAAACTCTTGTACAAAACGGTAGCTTTTATGCCACAATTGTTAATTTAACAGTTAATAAAAATAATTTCTAGGTTGGAATGAAATGCGCAAGGTAAATACAGAAAATATATATACTTATTAACATGCCTTAAAGTTAAAGCACAATCAAAAGTTCTTAGAGCTCGTGCAAGTATTACGAAATCATTTTACCTGCCAATTTTGATACCCTTCCCCTATGTAATGAAGCGTAATCATTTAGCTGACGATTTGCACAAGTTTATCTATTTTTAATAAGATCTTTTGAAACAACATTCATTTAAATATCAATTAAATGAATCTTTCTTCAAATTGAGAGCACAACGTATCACAAGTTTTTTATACTCTGTTTTTAAAAAAATATTTTTATACTTTGTTTCCGAAGAAAAAAAGGGTACATTGGGTTTGAGAAATGTCCGTCTGTCCGAATGAACGCAATTTTTTTCCACACCCCTGAAGCTAGAGCAACCAAACTTGGTACACACACTGTATATCCTCAATTTATAAAGGGTCAAGATCCCCCAACCCACTCCCCCAAAAAATGGGATTTGGAATGTATAATACTTTAGTCACTCTTAATCTACTGTATCAGTTTCAAGTCGATCGGATAACAAAGAAGGAAGTAATTTACGATAGAAGATTTAGTGCTGTATAACAGGGGGGAGAAGCAGCAGAGCCGCCACTTAAAATGCCTCGCTTACGCTGTGGCTCGTGTGTGTGCGGTTTTGTGTATGTGTGTGTGAACGATGTGCAATCGGACATTTTTGACCTGGGTAAAGGGAGTTTTGTAGTCGGTTATACACGACGATAGCATTCTTACTTGTTTCAAATGTACAATTGTTTGATAATTTTACATAAATCAATTAAAAAATTGTCATTGTAACTATCAGTCGTAATTAATGTATATTAGACATTGTGTTGTGTTCGATACTGTCGTGTTCCCCGTGACACAGCATGAATAAAAAAGGAGACAAAACCAAAAAGGTAAGCCACAACAAAAATAAAACACAGACACAAACACAACAATCTCAAGCGCTGGCCAACAAGTGCCGTTAATTGCATTTTTATACCCAAACAAAATTCCGAGCGCAGCAAAGGCAAACAACTTCATTGCGTGTCATGGCAAGTTATTGGCCTAGGACCTCCAACTTGGCAATATTTGGCAACAACCGCAACACCAACAACATTGATGAGCAACAGTGTTGCCAACTTTTGAGCAGCAAAGAAACCGCAAAAGAAGCTAAATATTTTATATCTAGAATGATTCTTCAGATTATACTCCTATGTATATATCAAGACTGTGCCCGTTGCCGAATACTTTTCATTTTCATAATACTTTTAACATATTGTAATGTTGGTTGACTATTAACTAAATGCTAACCCAAAAATGATTAAAAATCGTTTGCAATTTTTGTTTGAATAAAATAGTCAATTGGGCTTATTTGAATAGCTTCAACTGGCTTAAAGAGGCACCACTTTTTGAGCTTTATATTATATTTGATCGCGGAATTCAGAGCAGCTAACAATTTCCATACCGAATGATTTGATCAGCATCGAAAATGAGAGAAGACCTGTAAAGTTTTTAAGGTCAGAGAAGTTTTTTTCGTGCCAAAGCTACAATATAATAAGCTCAACATTTGTATACACGTTTTAATTCTTGCGTGAAAAAATGACGTGTAGAATATTGCATGAAAAAAAGGATTGCATGTGCACAATGCGCCCGAGAAACAGCACAGACGCATTTTACAATAATAATTTTGTTTTTATTTTTTATCAAATCTCAGTTAGCAACTCGGCATATTTCACAATACTCATAATAACTCTTTCATGGTGTCTTGCAGCGTATTGAAGCGTTTCTATTTCTGTGCAAGTTGCACGTAGCGGGATGAAAGATGCACAAACAGGCCTGAAAGAATGACATCGCTTAAAGACCGCTTCATTTTTAATGATACAACAATCAAAAGCTAAGGATGGCAATTCTAAATTCACTTGAATCATTATAGAAAGTCACTAAAAGAGATGATAATTTAGATTCTGTAATTTGCCTATAAAAACGGAAGGAAACGGACGAAGGATGTAAATTAAATTCAAAGTAAAACGTCAGAATTACTGTTGCTTGTTAATTATTTGTATTTTTATATTCATTATTATAATTTATTATTATTTTGACCTCCCAATTACCCAAGAATTCAAATTTTAAGGTAATATAATAAATAAATATAATAAAATTTTACCTAGGCATTGTCCACTTACCATTAAACTGCAATCTCTCCTTGGAAGCTGCAGCCGGAAATGAGCAGGTTTCTGGTTTCGCTTGTTGCACATAATGCTGGTAATACTGCAGCTGGTTGTGTTACGCCATTTTGACCCAATAAGCTAGCTAAATTTGACGGGAAAAACTCAAAGCTGGCAGCACTGATGAGCGGGCAGCGTACATAAATTTATGGGCAAACGATAAGCGCCGGCCTGGGCAAGAGTTTGGGTGCTGCCCAAAATTGGACAAGGAACGTGCGTCGCGCGCGGGCGCGCTTAAAGTAGAATTTAGTAGCTGTCAAAGCCATCAGCTGGTGCCGGGCAACACCTACAGCAGCAGCACGCAAGGAATGCCACAGGTGAGTGTACACACACACACACACACACACATACACACTGAAACACACATACAGCTGAGGCAACTCCATCTCTCTGTTTAGCCTTGGACTTTGCGTGCAAATGGCGAAAATGCTGAGCCGCTTGGCTGTTTGGTCTGGCCTGTGACTTTATAAGGCTGCTGCCTGTCAGTTGTCAGTTGTTTTAAGCCAGGCTCATTGGCAGCTTTATTGGCCCCGCACCCGGCTGTATTGGTACTGCTGTGCTCGTATGTGTGTGGCCGCTGGCCGCTGGCTATGACAACAAGCAGGCAAGCAGCCCGCATACCCAATCATAAATATGTACGAGTTTGTACTCGATTGTGGCATACTCGTAAATATGAATCGCATTGCACTTGCAACAGGCAGCAGGCAGCAGGCAACAGGCAGCAAGCAACAGGCAGCAGGCAACAGGCGTTCGAGCTCGTTAGTCTTGTGGTGCGAAGATGCAAAACGCTTTGGCTGCACTACTAACTGCTCCTAACTGTCCTAACAAGATGGCAACACATGAAATTAGACTGCCCCGATGCACGTCCGGCGATAGAACTGATCGTGCCCAGCAAACTGCAACTGCAACTGCAACTGCAACAGCAACAACAACAGCAACAACAACGGCAATGCCAGCAACATTGCTAAACTAATTAACATATTCAAATATTTGTCGCATTGTTTAGTTTGAGGCTCTGGCTCAGGCTCAGTCACAGTCTCAGGCACCAGCTACGTTCTGGCTTTCTTGGCGTTCTGCGTCCTGTTTATTGAAAAACCATTTTACGGTTTCATGCTTGGCAGTCATTGCGCCAACGCCGCCAACTGGCCAACTGGCCAAACGCCCTGGCCACGCCCCAGTTTAGTGTGTTGCACAGTGCATTTTGTGGCAGCATCTTCGTTCAGCTTTTGCGCCCGTTGGCGCTATTTTTATCGCATTTTAAATGGCTATTTGTAGTTGTTCCACCAGGAAGTGGCATAAATTCGCAGCGCATAATGGCTGTGAATAAATTATTTTTGCTGGCTGCAGCTTCCTCGCGCCGTTTGATGCTGATAAGCTGCCCCGGCTGGGCTGGGCTGCACTGGGTTGCAGGCTCCTTCTCCATTGCGTTGTTCAATGAAATAAAAACGCAGCCAAAAGAACAATGCACTGGTTACGTAATCACTTACTGCGATTGTTGTCCTGAACCCGAACCCATACCCATACCCATACCCAGACCCATACCCAGACCCATACCCAGACCCTGGCCGTGGCTCCGCCACGTTCCATGCCTTCGTGAGAGAGAAAAGCCAGCGGCCTTCCTTGTGCAGCCAAGCAATTTTCACGCACGCCCTCAACCCAGAGGAAGATCCAAAAGCATGGGCCAAATTGAATACGCAGCCAAAGCCACAGCCAAAGCCACAACCGCTGCCGCAGCGGCATCCACTTACCAAAAGTCGCACAGTTGCCGACTGCAGCGAAGATCGGCCAGCGGAAGTAACGCAGCCCAGGGTTGCAACATGATGTTGCCACAGCCTGACCAAAAATGCAATCAACCTTAAGCCTTAAGAAAGACTTCAATTAATCAATAACTGTAAAAACCATCCATTTAAGCGATATGAAAACTCTCAGGTTTACAGTTGAGTAAAGAAAGAATTTATTTGCGGAATTTATTCTTCGTAGACTCAAACAATAAAAACCATTTAAATGAGTAATAATCTAGTTTTTGGGCATCTTACAAGTCAACTTCTTAGGTTAGCTGAATGAGTAATAATATAACAAAAGCATTATATGAATTTAGGCAACTTAAAAGCCGACTTCTTATGTTTATTTGTCATTAATTTCGACCATGAATTGAGCCGGCCAGTGTATAGATTAATAAACTTCATTAGCCACAAAATAATTTTGACATTCTGACAATTATTTTTTGGTCATTCTAACTTATTAATTTTGTATACGTTTGCATGAAAATATATTTCTGTAATTTTGGCTTTTAAAATATAGATAGTTTAGATTTTTAGATTCTATAATGTTGCGGTGGGCTGTTTCACTTTCCTTCGGATCTTTCTCCTTTGGATCACTTTTCTTCTTCTGCTCTTCAGATGATTTTTTACAAGACTATTATAAGTAAAAGATGGCATACACTAAGTATAGAAAAACAAGGTATCGCCCTATTTTTCGTGGAGGCCATTTTCTTATGGGTATTCCAGAGATTTTGCGATACATTGGACTTGTGTGAACATAAAATCTTATTATTAAAATTTACTCATATTAATGCAGAAAAAATTACAATTTTCAAGTTACATTTCAGTATGGAAATAATTATAATGAAATAGGCTATTAGCCGTATGCCTGGAGATTAAGTATACTTTGTTATATACAAATATGCTGGATCTGTTAATTCTTAACAATAATAAGTTTGTTATATGTTGCCTATACCGTTTCTTGTAGGTATATATTTGAATTTATATTATAAAGGAAACAACTATGACATTATTTAATCGCATTTGTCTACTGTTTGTTAAATGGAGTTAATCACTCTGTGCATTGAATGGTTCAATTATGTATATCTTTCTATAAAGCACTACTAATTTTGTATGTAAGGACACCATTTTAAAGATTACAAATGAAACCAAAAGTTGTGAAAAATCCATTATTTTGTAAAAGACTCTTTTATTTTAAAATTGATATCAGACTGTTTTGTATCTTTAGATTTTAACTGAGTAGATTTAAATCGCTGCTGTCAAAATCGCCTTTTAAAATATCAAAGTAATATTCCGTGTAAAAAACGGCTTAGATTCGACAAGGTTATAGAAGTTTGAGTTCTAGGAAGAACATTTAAAGTGGTATTTGCTGGTCTAAAGTTGGAAACCTCCCTTTCTGTCTGCACAGCTGTATTTAGGCTTTTAGGGTATACAAATATATTCTATTATGTTTACGTACGATTCTAGCTATATCTTATTGAGTGATTTAGCACTTGTAAGGACACTGTCCACATATTTACATACCACATACAAACCCATGCAGTTGTCCTGCGTATTAAGACTTCAAAGAGAGACAGTCGCCGCAGCGGGCGTTTAATCTTCTCACAACGGAATTTTGAGATCATTTCTGTTAGTGGCTAACATCTCATTGGTACCACGAACCAGCAAACTGAACCATTTTACAATTTCTAATGGCTTTTCAACTGCGGCTCTGCAACGGTTGTCTGTCTGTCCGGATGTCTGGCAACAGCTAGCTGTTGCTTGGCTCTTTGGCTGTTGTGGCTCTTTGGCTGGTCTGCAGTGGGCCCTGCCTGGTCAATGTCCTTTGCCAGTGCGCCTTGCATGCGCATTGCGGGCACGACGCGTCAACAGATGTTATCCCACTAGGCAGTGACCCCGGCAGGGCCATAAATTCTCACAGCGTTGCGCCTGCGCAGCGCTTCTACAAATGTTCCAATTTGTATTTTTGCACAAATTGTTGTAGTGCCTTGATGTTGTTGTTGTTGTGTTGTTGTTGCTGCGGCTGCGGCTGCCGTTGCCAGTTGCCGTTGCGCATTGCCGGCTTGCCGGTTGCCGGTTACCTTTGGTACGCTTGTTGGCCCGGGCTGCATTTAATTTAATTTGGCCTGCCCAATTGGGCAATGCTGCAATTAGAGACAAATGTTTCGGATGCATTCTTTGGGCTATTTAAACCCCATGTTCGAGGCAATTAGTTTGGCCCAGCCCCAGCCACAGCCCCAGCCCAAGCAACTGGGCGAAAGTTATCATCTAGCTGGGGGCTACGGCTACATAGCCGATTTCCCACACGTTTGTTTGCTTAATTAGGTGAAAACTGGCTAACAGCTGTCGCCAAAGTTGCCGTTGCCGTTGCCAATGCCAAAGACACCGCTGCCTGGATTGCTGGATTGCTAATGAGCAGGACAAGCTGGCGAAAAGAAAAGTAAGCAGCCCGTCCTCGCTTTCAGCCTGCCAAAATGGAAAACGTTTTTTTTTGTTTTTGGTTGTTTTTGTTTTGTTTAAAGTGCTAAAATTCCAGCTACTATAGGCTATGATATACCCTTTGCCAAAATGGTAAGCAATATATTTTCAAACAGTTTGTTCGAGGTATCTTCATTGGCTAAGTTATTACTTCAGTGTTCTGGCAAAATAGTTTAATTGGCTTGTTAAGTTGGCCTAGTCAAATTCAGGATCAGTCTTTTGGTTACCTATACAGGCCTGCTGCGATTTTTACCAGTTGTTGCGGAAATAAACTTCCTATAGAAGAAGCAACTGAAACAGTCTGGTATATCTTGAAATTCAAGTATTAATTATGTTTATTGCCCATAAAAGTATACAGGCAGAAAGAAAAAGCGACCTACATCTTTAATGATCTGTTTAAACCTTATTATAGTAAGGCTTTAACGAATTAATTAATTTCAATTCTCCGCTGCGCAATAAATCCTGAATGTATCTGTTAGAATAACTAGTGGGACCCTTTTGCATTCGTTTGTATGGCAAAGTTCTATCTATGCCAGATTGGGCATATAAGGTTCGGTGTGCTGAATGTGGAGATTTCACTGTTGGTCTTTTTTAGCGTTTGGCATTTGGCATTTGGCATTGCCCATCGTCATGGCAAGTGCATAATTTTTCAATCAATGCGAGCAGCTGTAAACAAATACAAGCTGAGAAAAATCAACAAGGCAGGAAAGCAACAGGCGGCCTGGCCTGGCCTGGCCAGAAATCGTGATGCAGCCAACATGGCAAACACTGTCGGATGCTAAGGAAGCGCTGCAACAGAATCTGCACCGTCAAAAGCATTTAAATGCAAATGCAAATGGCCATAAAGCGTGAGGGTGTTCAATGCGAGCTTTATGCAGCGATGTGGGCCAAATGCGAGCAAACGTTTGTCAATGGTCACAGTGTCAAGAAGTGTGGGTGTTACTGGGCTAGCTGGCAGCGCACCCAGTCTAGTATACCATTTAGAAAGCCAGCCCGCTAATTAAAAGACATTGCTAAATGACAAAGACTTAATGGCCAGGTATTTGCATAGCTGTCAGTGTTAATGCCCACACTTGGCCACGACGCGTCGTGCAGCCGGCTGCCACAGCCAAGCCGCAGTCAGAGCCACATGCGGCGCTCATCTGTGGCAGACACCCATGGACATGGTGCAACCTGGTTCAACACCAAATACGCACTAGAGTAGGTCCATAAAAATTGTCAACGAGCATCGCATTGATGCTTTTTTAATAGGGGCGTTTTATTCAAGCCAACGCACGAGGCACATGCGTCTTGGCACCTAACAGCGCCGCTGGATTGGACACGCTCCAGGTCTTTGGTCTTTGTAGTCACTGCTCTCTGGCTCTTTGGCTCTTTGGGCAAGACGTCTTCATTTGGCGCTGCGGCACGCGTCTTCCACTCGTCTTTTAGCACATACCATGGTTGCGCATGATTAATGGATGCCGCCTCAGTTTCAAAGTGATTCAATCCACTTTGAATTTTTGATCACTCGCCGCGCTCAACTCCCAGTAGAGCTGGCAAAACAGCGATAGTGACACCACACGATAGTTCCGATATCTTAAGCTATCTGTACTACCGTTAGTACTATCGACTAATTATAATTGCGCTTTTATAAATACAGTCCAACCTATCTATCTTGAATTTCTTTAAGCTATACTCATGGTTTAGTTTAGTTTTATTTATTAAAGATTAGTATACATATTTGAAAACATATTTTCTGCTGTCTACACTAAATAAATAATGAACACAAAACATACAGACATTTATTTATAAACGAGTGGGCCTATTAAAACGACCTGGCTTAAACATGTCTTAAATCAAAATGGGTTATAATTAGTAGTCAAAAGTTGTCTCGACCTATTTTATTTCTTATTTCACACATAAATAATTAATAATTAGAATTAATAATTAATAATTAATCAGTCAAATGGCACTGCAAATAAGGAATAACTACGCCGCAGCGCCACCTATTGGGTCCAAACTGAAACCACAACTTAGGTCAGCATTAGCCCAATCTTTAGTGTGAGTCTTGGCCTAATACATAATTAAGTTTCGGAGATCTGGCGTTACTTACATACGCACAATCGCTATGATAGTTTGAGATAAAAAATCACTGAATTTCAATAAATCTATGATAGTACAATGCAGAAAAAATACAAATTATATGTGTCTTACAAAACTCTAGGACTCTAGGCAAGTCTTTAAAAATTCTACAGAGCTAAGCTAAAATCCAGTAGGTCTCCTGGGCGTCCAATTATCGTAAGGATTATTTGCTTTCAAATGTGTACTTCTAGTTGTCAAAGGATACCTGATCCCTCCAATGTTGTAGGGACTTGAGCTGTTTGTAAGCAGTAGGGCTAGTAGAGTTTTCCAGCTTAAAGTTGCCTGCAATAATATTGCCTGGTATACTTTTGTATATAAATTATTTTTATTTTATTTTTTTCATTTAATCTTGCTGTTATTCTATGTCAATAGAAGTAGCCACATTGCCATACATGCCCACAAAGAGCTTAATATATACCTAAAATTATATTATAGTTCTCAGGTCCTCCCGCTATGGAAGACAATCCTGCGTTGACCAGTAATATCGCTAGTGCCACCAAAATGTTGCCAGCTCTAGTTCTCAGAGTTAATAGCGTGCGTAGCTGAAGCGTTAAAGAGATCGTATAACGCCTGGGTAAGCCCGTTGCTATGGCTCATAATTTGATTAACACTTTAGTCTGTTCGTCCAGGCCAAAAGCCTGGTTGCTGCGGGCTGTGTGTGTGTATGTGTGCGTGTGCGTGTGTGTGATATGGCAGCACTCTTAAGTATGGAGTGTGCCTGAATGTTCACAATGCCGTGAAATTATTATAATTTGTTGCCGTTTTAGCATTTCACTTAACCTGCGAACGTACTTGTCATACATCAAGCTTAAGTGCTTTGACAAACAATACTTGAGGCACTTGCTAATGAGCTATTTGCTGCTTGACGTCTGTAGGGTCGCTACTGTCTTCACTCTGCCAATCAATCAATTGCTGTTAGATGTATTGCCTGGGTCGTTTCAGCCACATGTGGTAACATATTTATTAACCAACAATTTGCCACTTCCCACCTTCTCAGCTGCTCAATACATATACAACAATTTATGTCTTTTGTTTTTTTGCCTAACATAAAAGAATAGATAGTTAATATATTTGAGAAACGTGTGGGACGCTCCCAGGAAAATGCTAAGCTATAGAAACATCAATAATTTAAAAAATGTCGGTTGAAGCTAAAAAATTACTTTCCCGAATGCTTTTTTAATCTGAGTCTGATTGAATGCTGCCTAACTTGTTGCATTTTCTAACGATTTTGGATAAATATAAGTATTAATAGATTCAGAGTCTGGTTTATGAATACATTTTCCATAGCATAAGTGTATAAAAAGGGTGTACAAAATTTGTGCAAATGTATGTAACAGGCAGAAGGAGACATCTCCGACACTATAAGGTATATATATTCTTGGTCAATATCAAAAGAGATTTCGATTTGGCCATGTCCATCATCCGTATGTATGAACGCGTCGATCTCAGCAACTATAAGAGCTAGAGACACCAAATTTGAAATGTTGGTCGTGTATAGTTTATTTTGGATCTGTGATATTCCTCCCATTCCCCGCTTTTCGAAAAAAACAGTTTTGCAGTAACAATTTTCAAGATATAAATATATATATATTAGGGATTTGGCATGTAGAATAGTCAGTCACTCTTAATCTGCTGTCCAAATTTCAAGTCGATCGGATAATAAACACGGAAGTTAATCGACAAACAAGATTCAGTACTACAGCGCGGAGGGAAAGAAGCAGCACAACCACCGCTCAAAATGCTTCGATTGCGCTGTCGCTTGTGTGTGTGTGTATTTGTGTGTGTCTGTATGTCTAAGTGTACGAAGATATGTTAGGAAATTGTAGACCTGGGTCAAGGGAGTTCGTAGTCGGGTATACTCGACTAGAGCATTCTTACATATTTGCATCTGAAAATACTAAAGAAATACTAAATAAATATGTTTTTCAGAATTGAAGTGAAGAAATAAAACACACAATTTGATATATTTAGATTTTTATAGAGTTTATTAGTTATATATAGAGTTTATTGCTTTACTTAATCAGTACAATTTGTTTAGAAAAATATATTAAGTTGAATGCATTGTCTCAATTAAACTAAGTTCTTAATTTGTAGACATTAATGCTGCTGTTGCATGTGTAGCCCATTCTAAGCACCTAAAACTTAGCACCTCTCTGCGTTTCGGCAATAAATTAGCAATAAATAAATTAGCAATAAATAGCAGTAAGTACAATAAATAGTAGGTTGATTCGACAATGTGAAACGCAGCGGATTGCAAAAATTTGACACAAACATTTTGATACAAAATTATTTGGCAAATGTTGCAGAAATGTTTTGCTGCGTCTCTTATAAAGCAGCTCGAAGCATTAATAAATAATAATGAATAAATAAAATAGAAAATAGAGTTTATAAGTTATTAAATGCACTTCGTTTGCCTCAGTTTTAGACTTAGATTTAAGATTCTCATATGCAAGAGATTTTCACTACAGACAAAATTAGCCTAATTTTCTTTTGCTAGAGAGAAAACTGATACTAGAAGAAATTAATTTACTAACTTGTTTTTCTCTTGTCTTGCTGCTAATATTCTCAGTTGGCTATGCAATGCGCAGTTTTAAAATGCTGGAAAATTGCATCCAGTGCATTTAAAAGCGCGCATTTAAATGCAATTAAATTTATGAAATTGCATACTCAATTTAAATTAAATTAGATTAGATTACGCTTAGGCCTACGATTATGTAAATTTAAACTACGATTTTTCAAATGATTTTCATGTATCGCGCTGCTTGGCGAATATGTGCTATTCAAGTCTCATCGAATCTTTTGAAGCTTTCGAGGCATATTGCGTTTGTTCCCAGCTAATTGTGAGAGCTATCCGATACCCTCTAGTACTGCTGACCGTAGCGTCCATTGATGCCGCTGTCATACAGTTTGCTCAGCGTATCCTTGGCGCTGCTGCCCCCATGACCCGATGCGGCTGCTGCGGATGCTGTCGATGGTGGCGGTCCATATAGAATTGTGGGCGCACCATATGTAATAGTGGGCGTGGGCTCCTGCTGATACAAATAGCGCTCCTTGCGTGTGCGTCGCTGCACGGTCTTCCAAATGCCAAAGATGCTCAGCTGGGCGAGCAGAAACAGCGAACCGGCGAAAATCAGACCTGCAATATAATAAGTAACGAAAAAGTGGTTTAACGGCATGCTTATCAAAACAGGAAAATGAGTTACAGCGAATGGGCGAAAATGGGAGATAATGAGTAACCGGAGCAGCGTGGAAGCAGCGAAACGACTTGCTTAGTTATCAAAGAAAACAAAAGTGGACGCCACTTGACCCAGTTCGTCTATGGCTGGCCAACAGAACAGAACAGAAATGCTTGGGGCAGGCAAACGAACGGGCCCAACGACCGGCCAAGTGACCAAGTTTGACAGCAACAAGTTGAAGATAAACAAAAAAAATAAATAAAAATACAAAACACAATGAGAAATAAAACAGCGACAATTTAGTGCATGAGTTGCATATTTTGGCCAGGCCGGTCTTCACTTTTCATGCTCCTACGCGGCATGGTTCTCAAAAGTGCAACATGCCACATAAATAAGCCGCAAGTTGAGGCCGAAATTGAAACCGTAGACGAGAGACGGGTAAACGGGTAAACGGAGGCCGGAGACGGTTACCGGACCAATGGATTGAGGAAATTCGAAATGCCAATGCCAATGGTAGAAATCTGGTGAAAGTGCCGCCAAAGTGCACAGAGCTTCCACTCGCATGCGTTGTCGTCCAGTTCACGAAATCAGAATTTAAGAGCAGAGCAACGACAACAACAACAACAACGACAACAGCGACAACAACAACGACGTCGTTGCCGATGACTATCAGAGATTACAGCCAAACATATGCATGTTGCTGCTGCTGCTGATGTTGCTGTTGTTGCTGTTGTTGTTGCAATTGTTGCTGTTGTACATCAAATGGCCATAAAAAGTAAGCGCCGACAGGCTTACAAAACCAACAACAAAACAACCAAAAACTAACCCATCGCCACAACAACTTTGTTGTCGTTGTTGTTGTTGTCGTTGTCGTTGTTGTTGTTGTCGTTGTTGTCGTGGTCGTGGTCGTCATCGTTGTCGTGGTCCGTTGGCAATGACTTTAACGAGTTTCAATAACAAAGCGCACGCACTTCAGCTTTTATTTATGTGCTTGGCTTGGCTTTTATCTGTTCAGTCCGTCTGTCAGTCAGTCTGCCCTGTGCGTAGCCAACAATAACATAATAAAACAACAACAACAACAAGAACAACAACAAAAAATACATGAAATTATTACAATTACGATAAACGGTAAGCCAGCCCCGCTTTGGGGCACCCACAAAAGCAATCAAATTGTAAACAATTTGAAAACATACCCAAAACAACAAATAATCATACATCTAAGAACAATGAACAGCAGTTGTTGTTGTTTTTGTTGTTGTTGCACGATATATTTTGGGATATATAGACATAGCATTATGGGAACCAGTGCACAATTCTCGGATGTGCATGTGCAGCTCAGATGAAAGCGAATAAAAATGATTGGGCATATTGAAAAAGTTAACTTATAACAATAACTTGTTTAGAAAGTGAAGGAAACTAATTAGGAAAAAGGGATCTCTAACGAAAGTGAATTAAAATCCATGGGAATTTAGAGTATCTTTTGAATGTAATATAATAAACACTTGATAAAGTGTGTTCTACATTATGATGACGATTTTTAGTTCAGTTGTTTTAAATTGAACCCAAAAAGTTCACAGCTGTTGAGAGTTAATTTAAGCACCCGTCTGATAGACTCGTATCTATATCTAACCCAAAATTTAAGCACCCCTCTGATAAACTATTATCTCTGAATAACACATACAATTTAAAATTCTTTGATTTTTAGTCAGCATTGGCGTTAAGTTGTTTTCATAGACATTTTAATTGCATATTCATAGTTGAAAGGAATGAAACAATTATTATTTTAGAAGGATTTTACTTTAGAAAGCTCAATAATCTATATGAATTCAATAGGGTACATTAATCAAGTAACTATATTATTTTAGAAATTAAAAGAATTTAATTGAATTTGAAGATTTCGCGAAACTGAAAGTGGATTGTCTTTGCATAAGTTTGGAAATTTAAGAGAAATGAAATAAAACTAAAACAAGAAATTAAAGTAATTTAAATTTTAAAAAAATATAAATAAAGAATTCTTTATAAATATTATAATTTTTTGCTAACTAATTTGATTCTATAAATATAAAATACATACGGGTATGTAAAAAGTAAGTGTAAATATAATTAATATTTAAAAAGTATTATTAAGGTTGCTTAAGAGCGGAGTCAGCTCATTCTCTTGATGGAGAATATATAGTATATATAAGTAATTTATTTAGTCGGAAGTGACTACTTTAATGCATTACACATTGATACTATAAAATGTAAGTCAATTACTTATATTTATATTCCTAAGCTCGTATATCTCTTACTTTTGAAGGTCGTATTTGACTGGTTTAAATAATGTTCTTAAATGACTTGCTCATCATTATAAGAATCAAATGGAACAACGATTTAATGCAAATTGATCTGTTCTATAAACGAAAATTACAGTCTTGAAAATTGACCAGTTAAATTTGATGGGTTTAATAAAAATTATAAGACTGAAAGACCACCGCCAAAATGGTCTAAATGGAGTTATGAAGAATGTATAATTTAAATACTTATATTTGGATAAATTACGTATTATAGAGCAGCAGCAGCAGCAGCAGCTGGCCGCTAGATTGATTGCCCCATGCCACACTCATTAATATTAGCTGGTTCTGGCTCTGGGTTCTGGCTCTCGCTCTCGATCTTCAATGTGTGTGGCAAATGAGCTTAAACCGAGGAGAAAACCGTTGATCTAATTGCGGCCAATGAGATCGACGCGCTTCGCTTTGGTGTGCAGCGCGTAATTGCAACAGAAATTGATGTGGCTGCTGGTATGCGGGTCTAGTGTTGCATCTGGGACCAAGTGGACCTACTGCAGCAGCAGCAGCAGCTGGACCTGCTGCCGTCTAACAAGCTGTAAATTTAACGCTTCAACGCTGCATTTGTTTTTTAATGCGCCATGGCCAACGCGCCTTGGCAATTGCTCTACAAAACATTGACACATACACAGAACCAAACAGAAGGGGAGCTGGGGTTCTGTCGGCTGAAGGGGGCAGCTGCTGGGTTGTGCAAATATTTTGCGCCGCACGAAACAGCGGCGTGCGGTAATGGAGCGGCTGCAATTCATACCGCACAGCTGGCCAGGCACAGCTCATCACATTGAACCAGTGACCTGGTCGTGAGCCGGCGGCGACGCGACGGCGCGACGATGCGACGTCAGCGTTGGCATCATAACTTGTTGGTAGTCCAAGCGGAACACGTTCTGCACATGGGCCAGTGCTAGAGAATCCAATTTATTTCTCATGCAATCGTCAGTGGCAATGATGAAAAATTGATTCATTATCAAAATTAGCGAGCAGCCAACAATGGCCAGTACAAGCCGCTGGCTCACGACGCAGCGGGCAGCGAACAGCTGGCTGTTGCTTCAAAACGCATCCACATCCTCAGCTGGATTCATTCGCCACCCGCTGGCTGTAGCCGCACGACGTCAACAACGTTCTTTGGCTTGTCTATGCAAATCAGTGTGCAGGGAGCAGGGAGCAGGGTGCAGGGTACAGGGAGCAGGAAGCAGGGCGCAGCAGGAGCAGCAGCTAGCTTGCTTTGATTCGCTCTTGATTGGGCATTTTCACAGAGGGAGCAGACTTACCATAGCCATTAAGACAAGTGAGCTTGTCCTGAGCAACGCCCGCGTAGGCCTTCTCATGGGGCTCGGCATCGTTGATGCTGGCGTCGCTGCCATCCTCCGCCTGAAAGCCAAACTTGTCTGTGATTTGTATGGACTGCACGAGCAGTATGTTATCATCGGCTGGGGCTGGGCTCACATCTCGTCGCTGGCGCTGCTGGCGTGTGCTGACCATGAACTCGGCTGTGAATTTACAAGCAGTTAGCAACGTAATGAGCTACGGCCAGAAGCCACAAGCCACAAGCCAGAAGCTAGAAGCTAGAAGCCAAAAGTCAGCCAGCAGCTGGCCACACTTACCACCATCGGTGCCATTCAGCACTGAGCGCTTCCTGCGGCCATAAGAAACCAATGATTTTAGCTCGCCGCTGGCGCCATCCTCACTATCGCAAATGACGGGCTCGCAGCGTGGTATGCAGGGCGTAACCAAGGCTCGGAACTGAACCACCTCGCTCGATGGGAACTTGAAAGCATCAAACTGGGACAGGAGCACCTTGCGATTGTGCGACAGCTTCTGTATGGTGCCCATAATGTATTGATCGGTGGGACAGCCATTAGCATCGATCAGCGTTATCTCAGCACTGTCCGAGCCATCCATGGCAACCAGTTCGCGCACAAAGATCTCATAAGGACTGTTTTGTTCAACAATTTCGAAACGGAGCGCCAGCGGATCACCAACCTCAGCAATGCGCTTCATATCGCTGCCATCGCGTGATGTGATCTTCATAATGACATTGGGTGAATCGATGGTAATCTCCTCGCTAAGTGATGATTCGATCTCGCCAGTGACACCCAAGTCGACATCATTGAGGACCGTCTTGTTGGTCAAATCATACTGACAGCTGACAGCCAGGCCCAGATCGGAGGAGGTGACAATCATATCATGATGCTGTATAACAATATCGTTCATATAGCGACCATAGGCGCTCTGGCGCACATTGCACTCAAGATCATTGTAGCCCATGCGGAAGTCAAACTCCAGCGAGTTGTTGACATTTACAGCACAAGACTTGGGTGCACCCTTGGCATAGACCTTGCCATCGAACAGTTTGGAGGTGCGTATCTTGGTAATCATCTCGCCGGAACGGCACTCAATGGAGACATTGTAGCAGGCGGACAGCTCGTAGGTGGCTGCCTCGGGCACATCCAGATAGGGATCCATCACATCCGTCAACGTAGCACGACTGTGATGTGACAGGCGGCAGACCATGTCGCCAGTGTCATTGTAGTCGTACGAGTGGCATCTGTCAGAGTGTGGAACTGTGAGAAAATACATCGTTGGTCGCAAAATGCGGAAGCATTACCTGTAGGGCGAGTTGAGGCACAGATCGCGACATTCGTCAATGGTGTTAATGTCCTGATAAACGGAATCCACTGTCTTCATAATCTTGCCCGAGATGCGCTTGAATTCGCACAGTTTGCTTGGCTCCTCCGCGCAATTATTCTCCAGATAGTCGGCACCTTCATATGCCTCAACACTGCCGGCGGCCGAGAGGGTTATGCGATCCATGTCCGAGAGCTCACATAGTCCGGAGTGGCGATAGAAATTGGCCGAGCTGCGCAAGGCGAGAGTTATGAGCGGCAGAGGTGTACGCAATGACATACATATGTAGTAGAATAGGTTGAAGGTATTTAGAGAGTCGCAGGGGAGAGGAAGAATGAATGAAAGATACATATAGCATTAAGTACAGTGTATAGAATAGAGCTAGTTACATAGCAGTTGAAAATAATTCTTTAATCTAAGCTACACGTCATTAAGCTGGTTCCTTCAATTAGATTGTAATTATAGCACTGGTTCCTTGAACTTGCACCAGTTTTTACCCTTTCCACGTCATTACAAACTAATTTTCCTGTTCATTTAGAATTGTTTGCATGAATACGCACCGTATAGCAAGTGGCAATTATCTTTATCTGAGCTGAAGCTAAATCAATTTGACGCTTTTCTCAGCTACACTTTGTAATACAAATTGCGGAATCAGTTATTACAGTTCATCTTCATTTTACACTCTGATCTTGATTGAACCAGTTTCAGGTTACTGTTTAGTGCGAGTCTACTCATCTAC
Source organism: Hirtodrosophila histrioides (assembly GCA_037075165.1). Lineage (NCBI taxonomy): Eukaryota > Metazoa > Arthropoda > Insecta > Diptera > Drosophilidae > Hirtodrosophila > Hirtodrosophila histrioides. Next base: position 8,232,778 of record JBAMCL010000390.1, on the reverse strand, counting down.
TAGTATGTAAGTAACGCGATATCTTGTTTCTCACAATCTATAACTGGATCAACTTGAACACGTATTACGCAATCGTGATCACAACAGCTGATGGCTGATTGCTGATGGCTGATGGCCGCATCCTGACCATCTTCAGCTAACTTACCGGCATGTAAACTCCGACTCGCCCAGGCACAGTTCCAAGCAGTCGCGGCGCGACAACACCGTCTGACTAGACTTGACATGTTCTGGCAGGCGGTAACCTTGAACGCGATCAATGCACCAGGCCTTGGAGCAAGGACGCACGCCCAAACACGATTTCTGTGCGTAGATGGTGAAAACCGGAAACTGTGAGCGCGAAAGTGAACCTGCAAAAGTTAAACCAAACATTAAACGGTGCTTGGTGTAGTGCGTGTTGTGCGTGCGATGCGTTTTACGCACACGCCCCTTCACTGCAAAGTAACAGGCGTTGAGAAACGCAGCAGCAGCAACAGCCGCATGCAACAGCAACAGCAACGACAACTGCAACAACGACAAGGCTGGCTGAAATTATGCGTTACCGCAACGCCAATGCCAAAAGCCAGTTTGCAGAATAGGCAAAATCTAGTTTGCCTGGGCCCAGGCCAACTTGGAGCCGTCGTCCGTCGTTGTTGTCGTTGTCTTTGCCGTCGTCGCCATCGTCGTCGTCGCAGTGTCTGCCTGCCAAATCATGCGTAAAAGCAAAGGCGTGTTTCGCACTGGCTGACGCTGGTGATTTATGCGCCATGGCCACCATGAACTAGAACTCAATAATTGAATGAATGAGTGGCCAACTAAATTATTGAACTTTCTTTGGCACACAAAACAGCAGCTGCAACACCAACAGCAACAGCAACAGCAATATCAACAACGACTGCAACTGCAACAGCAGCAGCAGAAGTTGCAGTTTCAGTCGCCTCAAATTCTCACACTTTCTAACTCACCTGGCAATTTATCGGCGGTGGTCTTAAACAGCACACACAAGCCGGTTTCATAGTTGACAGAACTGCAGGATTCATTGCTCTGGCAGGCCTCCAAACAGTCCGTAAGCATCAGAGTACCGGGCAGTGTATCCAACATTTTTGAGGGTGCCGACAGCACATAGCTGTGAAACAGATAATAGATTAAAATTAAACACTCCAAACTAAAAATCTACGGCATCTGTTGATTAAGCTTGTCAATCTGATTTGAAATGTGATTGTTGTCATTGTCACTCTGCGCGATTTTTAAAAATGCTATAATAGACGCACATATTTTTCCTTTTTGTTAGAAGTGTTGGCAGCTTAATACCAACAAAACTCGTTTACGTTTCCAGCATTTCAAGCTGTCGTTGAATCTTTTTATGTTATTATAGAAAAGCATATAGAAATCAAAGAAAAATGTAATCCTAAATTATTTTACTACAGTGTAGAGAGGGAACTATGATGACAAAAAAAAAACGGGAATCCCATTGGATCTGCAAAAAATCTTTGAAATGAACAGGATTGGTATAAATTTTAAAACTTCCTATGTGGACCTCCCGAACATCCCACTGTTTTTCGGCGAATTCTCTCGGATTGACTTGACATTGGCCATCAGATGTTAGCGACGTGTGGGATTTTAAATGGAATCCAATTCTCTATTCCGATACCATCTCTGCTTTAGAGCCCAACCTATATCCATTTCCGATATCTTGATTGAAATCGAAACTAATTCTCTTTGATTGATTAATTAATAAAGAGCTAAACCGAATCGAATACAAAAATGAAAGTGAGCACCAATCGCTTTGCCCAAATATAACGTCATGGGGCCCCCGCATAACTGGCTTATGAGTAAGCGGCTAAACAAAAGACTGAGGCAACGAACTTGCTGCCGGCAGCTAGTCAATGAAGAAAGCTCATAAGCAGCTGCTGTCGGCGCTTGTATTGCCTGACATCAAAACAAACCATACAATTAGACAACCCTCGTTTCGCCCACATGCCACGCCCCGTTGGCGCACACATTCACATTTGCTTGCCAATTAGCAGCACACCACGATGTTGTGTCCCACTGTATTACCGTTAAGATGTTAATACAATGCAAATTGGTTAATCGGAATTTCGTTAAGGTTTATAGCCTCGGTTGGCATTGTGCTTGGAATCAGACGAATAAGATACTAAGAGTGAAAATAATGCAAATTCTCACATTGCGTAAGTTTGGACAGAGGGAAATTGCCTTTTGGAGCAGCTTTGTGACACTTACCCGGTAATTATCTCAAAGCCAATCATATCTGGATCACACTCCTCTTCCACATCGGGGGACTTGTCTGTCTTGGGCTCTATGGGCGAGTCATTTTGTGGCAGCAGCGGTTTTGGCAGCTCGCTGTTGTTGACCGCATTGTTGCTGCTGGTCAGTGGTGCTGCCTCCACGCTCTGTTCGCTGGTTGTTGTCGTGGTGGTGCTGCTACTGCTGCTGCTGCTGCTTGTTGTGGCAGCTAGGGCTGCAGGCGCTGGCGTCACATTGGTGCGTGGAACGGTCTGCTTGGCCGGCTTGACAGGACGCTTTGTTTTGCGTGCGGCGTTGGCGTCACTCGCAATTAGGCAGAGCAATAGCAGAAAAGTGCAGCGGCGTAGAAACATTTTGCCTAGAACAGAGAGAGAGAGAGAGAAGGGGTTGGCAGAAAGTTAGCAAATGTTAATTAGGCAAACTAATTTTACGTTACGCGTAATTTATGTAATTCCTGTTGTGCATTTTATTAGTTGCATATTAGACAAGACGCTGCATGTGGTGTATACAGCTTGGCAGCTTGGAAAACGGCACTTTGTGTTCCTGGTCTCCGCCTGTCCCTGCCCCTATCCCTGCCTCTGTCCCTGTCCCTGTATCTGTCCCTGTCCATGTCTCCGTTTGTGTTTCTGTTTCTGGTAGATGTTGCACGTTGTGTGCAAGCATTAATTGCTTAGCTTGTAAGGTCTTACAGAGTTTAATTAAAGCAACAGCTGGCTAGCAATGTTGTGCTTGTTATTGTACAACAATAAAAAGAAATGTTTAGGCCGCCGCGCTGCTAACTTGAATGTGTGAAATGAGTTGACGCCTGGGAAACGTACAGTTTTTTCCTATTTTTTTTATTTTATTTTTTTCGATTGCAATGAGAGCAACAAGCTGGCAGCTTACGGGGGAGAACGGGTCTGTCTTTATGTGTGTAGGCGCTGGAAATGATATCACGCTGTGTTACAGCTATTGAGCCACAATTTTCACCACCTATGTATGTACATGAAAGCATTTCAACAGTATCAAAGAAAAGTACATCAAATGCATTAAGATTAAAAGCTAAAAAGCATGTTTGTAGCGGTTTGTAGCTTTATGCAAGTTTCGGTATACTTTAACACATTTTAGTAGAGTTGGCAAACAAACAAGCCCCTGTCGATAGTATCGATTAAACTTTCCAACAACAGTAGGCTTTCTCGGGCCCGGGACTTTGGAAATCTGTCTCCACGGGCGGAAAATTGTTGCATGCAACTTGAAAAATCTACTTCCTCTTACGGGAAAGGGGCATAAAGTCAAATGTGTAAGAGATCGGTTTTTAAGTTTTTGGGAGTTCATACCTTATACAAAAGGTCACGTGAGGGCAAATAGTGGAATTTGGGAAAGCGGAAAATAGACTAATATACTCCTAATCTATAATCTATATATTTTCACCATGATTAAAAGATCTTGGAGTCTTATAGATATAGATATTAACCATATAATTTTTTGTTTTGAGTATTATTTTACATCTCACCAAAATGCATTATTTTTGAGCAAAAAATATATCTCAAGGAATACTCATTATTTTATTTATATTTTATTTGTTTGCTCACAAATAATGATTACGATTATTGAGATGTAACATAATACTTAAAATTAATCAATTAATATTGTAATTTGAAAAATAAAACTCAACAAGAATGTGCCACAGCGTATTGTGGCTGGGAACATTTAATATATAATATAAAACCAATACACATTCCTTTTTTTATATTGTGAGGCTTATTGAGATAACGATTTTCAAGTTATATATATACTCTACTGCTTTCAAGCTATAGTTTTATATTACTTGATCATTTCAAGAATCAGAATTCATTAAAACACACGAAATCCTAGTTTATGGCTAACATCAAACAGCGTGAAAGTGAAAAGAGCGCCGAAAGTTGCTCTGATTGTTTTTATTGCTCCTCCGATCATAAAATGCTAGCACAACAAACATACTCGTAATACTTACAACATGCATGTGTATCCATGTTGTTAATTTTGAAATGTGTTCAGGTTTATGGCCAACACTTATTTAACTGCCAATTGTGTTTTGTGTGGAAGATAAGAAAAGACTTTGGCAGGCGTTTCCAGCGGCACCCAGAGACTGTGAGATAATCTTTGCTCATTATTTTGCGAACAGGCAACAACGGCAGCAGCTTTAGCTGTTAATAAGAGGGTGTCGTGAGAAAGAGATTTTAGCTAGAATTTCATGATTATGTGGCGCGGCACTTGTTCGTTACATAATTAATTACGGGGGTGCGTTCAATGCGCCATCTAGCGGCGTGGCATGCAAAACAAGTGCACCGCCTGCCGCGCTCACACATAAATTATGAAAGTCAAACAACAGCAGCGGGTACCGTTAAGCTAATAACATGCCTTAAGAGCTAGACTGAAACATAAAAAACAAAACAAAACAAAGACAAAAACAAAACCCCAAAAGAAGGCAAAAAACTGGAAAAACGAAAAATATATAAAAATATATATAAAGAAAAAAGTGCGGACTGCGGCAAGTACTAAACCCAGCTGGCACCCGGTTCATTACGGGAACACTCACTTCCACTTGCAATTAGTTCTATGAATGAATTTATGCTAATTATAGGCTCCAAGGCAGCGGCGTCCCATCGACCGACACGCTTTTAATAGGCCACTGACGGCGGTCATATTTTGGGCAAGATTTGTAAAAGTCTCTTTGCTGGACGGCATCGGCATCACCTGCTAACCCATAAATATAATGAGCCATTGACCGAACGGGCACAAAGCGTTCACAACTACTACCAAAAGAAAAAACATAAATAATAAAAAAAAAACCTATATAAAACTAAGAAACGAACGGTACACACGCATGGCGTGTGTGTGGCAATGTGGTTTGAATCGAATCTTGCGGTTGCCGCTCCAGCTGGAGGTCTCCGCGTACCGATTGCATATAGAATTTCCATGCGAGTGATTATATCAACGTTCCAAAGAGCCAAAACATTTTAATTAACATGTAAGTAATTTTGGGGTTTAACGTTTGGCTTTTTGGTTCTAGCTGGTATCTCGGGTTTTGTGTTTTGGGTTTTTGGTTTCCGTTGATGTTCCTCCATAGATATGTCTATCAATTTCACTAATTGAACGTTAACAAGCCGCTCGCCTTGGGAGCCAGTAGCTGGAAGCAACGGATTCTGATCAGCGCATCTATCAATCATGTTAACTGGTCTTTTTGGGGTGGGGCATTGTTCTTGTATACCTTTCTTGTTATTAGGTGAGATATGTACGAGGTTCTTTCTGTACAGCAGGCCAGAGGTTTTGCGAGGAGCATAGCTATTGAACTTGATTAACTTGGGTATTGCTAAGTAGTTAATCCTAACGATAATCATAGGTAAAGAGTTGTTTCATTGCCAGGCTAATGGTTTTTCCTCAATCTAAGATCAGACGATTCGCATTTCCAAAGGCAACGAGCTTGGGCCTGCCTTATGGATTTGCTGCGGCCATCAGTTCCAATTTCTAAGGTATACTTTCTTTTGGCCAACGCAGAGTCATTAAAATGGAAATTCAATTAGGCATAAATGCTCAGTAGTCATGGCACTACCAACTGGCTTATCAAATCCAATTCGATTTGTACTCAGCCTACCATTAAAACAAATGACTTAGGCAGCAAACTTGTTTTTTATTTGCACTAATCAAAGCTCTTTAATTATGGTTAACATTCTTTTACTGGAAATGGTTTCAACTCACTAATTGTTTTTATATGTCAACTGTCTAATTCGATGGTCTTATCAATGCTGAATCCGAAATTGACTACCAGAGCAAACATGTTTGAGTTCTTTAACCATATTTGCCATAGTTTCTTGTATTGTGAATGACATTATCTATAAGCTAAACATTGCAATTTGCATTGCTAAATGGCTCCGTTCCGCATCTCTCACTCCCTCTTACTACCCCTCTTTGGCCATCATTGTCTACATTGTACGCTCCCCGCATAATCGCGCCGCATTTCTGAAATTCTTTTGCATGTCAAGCGCATTTGTGTGGGGCTACCGTTACTCTGGCAGGCAGTTGTTGTTGTTGTTGTTGTTGGCCAATCGCGCTATGTATTTATGCGCTGCATACATTGTTAGTTATGCAACAACAACAACAAGAACAGACGCGCGGCAGCAGCAAACAGCTGGAGCTCTCCACTTATGCAGCATGACAACTGCAACATCGACGACAACGTCGACAACAACATGGAGGACAATCATTGGCGGGCATCAATGCCAGGCCTACATTTCAATGTCAGCCAAGTGCCCAGCGCTACCAATCAAGTTGTTAACTATGCAAAGCAATAAATTGCAACGGCCAGCCGCAACAGCAACAGCAAACAGCAACAGCAACAGCAAACAGCAACATCAACAGCAACAATTGTTATGAACTGAACTTTAAATAACAATCAGCCAAGTGCCGTTAAATGAATGCGACATTGTGTGCAGGCCGTGAAGCCAACCGAAGCCAAGCAAAGCCAGCCAAAGGCAGCCAGCAGGTAAGTCAGCCCAGCATATTAATTTACCTGCGCGAGTTAAAGCTGAAATATTTGCATAATAAACGCCAACGCCTTGGCCATGGCCATGATCATAGGCCAGGCCGGGCTGACTGGTCTTCCTGGGCTGCTCTCTTGCCCTGGGTAAAGCGCATTCACATTGCCGGCAATAAGTTTAGCGTCAAGTGAAATGGTAACACGGCCCATGACTGCAACTGCGGCCAACTGTTGGCCACTGCCAACTTGCGCACCTCGTACATTTCCGAAAACTAATGGCCAGCCAACAGTGATAATTTATCACTGGCCAGCAGCCGGACATGAACGTGAACTGCTTGAGTCTTTGAGACTTCCAATGGTCAAAACGGTACTTGGCAACAATGCTGCAGCCGTTTCTGCACTCAATTTGCTGCCGGCCAGACCGCAAATCCCGCACAATCAAATTGATATTTGCTGCTATATTTAGTTTATGATAATGCCGCCGACATGGACTTTGCTCTCTGCTGCTATGCTCTGCTCTGCTAATATGCTGCTTCCTTCCAACTTGATATCTGAATGCGGCCTGACTTTGCACTTTTTTCAGGAAGGCCTTTATGTATTTATTATGTGGCTGCTCATGGACTCTCAACTTTGGTTAGTATCGTATATTGAATTCGTTTCGGGGCATTTTACAGACCCGCTGGTGATTAGCTTTCATGAAATAGTGTCTTTTTTTTAGGCAATATGTTACATGTCTGACTTTAATGGCACAAAATTCAATTAACATTTGTCATTAAGCTAATGTTAATTACAACTTTAAGGCCCTTGGGCATGGCATGCAAATCGATTGACTATGGACATTAATCTAAGAGTTGTCTATTTCAATTGGCATTTCTGCTATAAAGGATTTTCAACAGTTTCCCAAACATTTGATTGCATTTAGGGGGAATCATTAATTTCTGAAACTCAATTAACTTTGTGTTTCCTGGTTGCAGCAAATAAATCTTCACTAACTTTTGTATATGTTTGTAAAGTCTTCAAACAGGTGCATGATGGGCCTAAATATACATGTAGCAAAGAGCAAGCAAGAGGTGTGTAACTTTAAAATGTTGCTTTTGAATAGTCTTAAACATTTAGAGAAGTTCTACGAATGGTGGATGATACTTGACACATGTTTTATACATATTGAATGTTTTTGGTATACAAAATCAGCTGGAAAGAAATTTCAAAATATAAATCATTATTTTATTCATAAGATTTGAGAAATGCCGATTGAGAAATCAAAGCATTCAACAGGTATGATCATGTGTGATCCAATTTTTTGACAGAAATGTACATACACCGCTGAAACTTGGTACACTTTATAGTCATAGTATATACAAACTTGGTGAACAGACTGCTGAACATTTTCTCTAATCATATTTATAAGTACAGATTATAAAAGCTGCGAGCGTGTGTCATAAAGAACATAATATTAATAAATCTAACTCTTAGCTTGAACTCTTACTTGAGGTGAACTCAGAGAATCGTTGGTTTAGTATCATTATAAGCCCATTGACACAGCTAATTGTGTTTGCCATTTATAATCATATATGGTCATTTATAATCTTATGGCACACAAATGCTGAGTGTCTCCGCTCGAGTCGTATGTCCATAAACATAACACTTAGAAACCCATAAAAAGTCACCGGCTACAACTTAATCTTCATCAGCCACCAACGAAAGCCGCCCAGACGGAGACACGTTCATAGGAAGGCAATTAACACTTGACATTCTTTTCACTTTTTGTGGGCAACATTGTTGATTGTTGTTTATGTTGTTGTTGTTGTTGTTGCTGCTGTTTGTGATATGCTTTAGGCACTATAAAACCCAGCACTAATCGCGCCATAAAAACACATTTTATTTGAGGTACGTGACAAAGAACTTTATGACAGCTCTTTTTAGAGGGTTCTGCGGTCTACGGCCTGCATTCTTTCAACTTATGCTGTATACTGTGCAGCGTGTGCCACAGTGCTTGCCACACACACACTTTTCGCTTTCCTTTCGCTTTGGCCCTGGGGTTGGGGGACGGGGTCAGCTTAAGAAAGTTGCAGCCTAGTTTTGTTTCTTTCTTGTGCCTGACAAATTCTGAAAATGAGTTGACACTTTCGTTGTTATATGTCGATGGCATCAAATTCTACTTGAGCGCTAAGTTGAGCCAATAAAAAAACGTTTAAAGTGTTTAAATGCAATTAAATATTCTAGAAAACTGGCTCAAATCAAAGCATTATTATATACTACTTAGAAAGCCGACTGGCAAGCGGCGAGCACAACAAATTAAATGCTAGAATTGTTGGCAAAATAGTGTATTTTTCATTTTGTTAACTGTGTGCAATTTGTAAATGTTGCGGCAATGCCACAGCACGTGTCTTGTAATTAGTTGCTGCGGCTTTTAAATTCTTGGCCTAAAAGTAAAATTCATAAAGCTGAAAGGCCCGAAAAGCTGACAGCTCACATAAATTCAAATACTATACAAAAAAGGAAACGGCGGCCAACAAATTGAAAAGCGCACGCCAAAGCCGCATCATCATCAGTGGCAACAGCACCAGCAACAGCAACAACAACAGCAACAACAACAACAGCCGTAACTGGCTCCGGTTTCTGGAAATGATGCTGTTGAAACCAGGTCGGACGGGCAATGTTGCAGCCATAAATGTTTCCAAGTCGAAAACGGGTGGCGACTCCCACAGTCAAAGATTCATATCTGGCATGGGTGTGTGTGTGTGTGTGTGCATGTGCGTTGCCAATTTACGACTCAATCAAATGCAAATGCATATTTAAGCATATTTCTTTGGGCGGCCACCTGCCGCTGACCCATTTCTGGATTCAGCTCGGCAAACTGTTATAAATTGCGTGAAAATGCATTACGCAAGTACAAAAGGCTGTGAATTGTGGCAGCAGCAGCACCATCAGCACCACCAACACCACCGCAACCCACAACAACAGGAGCGGGAACAACAATGCCGCTGACTGCTCTACATTGTTGGCTAATTTATGCAATGCTGTTGCAACTATGTAAGTTGCAGGTGGCAGTTGTGGTAGCGGCAGCGGCAGCGGAGCACGTAACTGTCAACATGGCGCAAACTAACTGTAAACTGTTGCACTGAACCACCCACCCACCGACTGCGCAGCTAATTGCCAACGCTTGGCATTTAAGCCAATTTGAGCGCAATATTCATGGCCATAATATGTATTCTGAACCTGAACCTGAGCTTGAAGCTGTAGCTGTAGCTGTAGCTGAAGCTGAGTAGCTAGCTGGCTAATAAATTTGTTAGCTCAAATGACGGCCTGCCTACTTTCCTGGCCTGACTATTAGAATGTGCCATTAACCCATATTCGACTGGCGTGGAAGATGCCACAGCGCCTGTGCAAAAAACAAACAGGCGACAAAACTTTCAAACTGCATACTCGTTTTTGGCCTTAACCGTTTGACAGCCAATGCTACTCAAAATGGTACAGACATAAAAAATGCAAACATTTTTGATTTATCCGAAAGTCTATTCATATTGTACAGAACGAAATCCTATCAGGAATTGCCAGCCATTAGCAGTTATATCATCATTTTTATTAGTAATAAAAACGATATAAGTACAAACGTTCAGCACAACTAAGCGCTGACTGATTTCCGCTGACTTGCTGACTTATCTTTCATTTGGAATCAATTATGTTTGTTGTATTGAATGTTGAGTGATGTTCTCAAATAACAATAAACAGCGGAATCAGTCAGCGATTAGTTCTGCTGAACGCGCTTACTGATTTCAAATTTACTACATATGTATAAGTAAATATGCTTTCTAAAAGTACTGCAATTTTCACTTAGAAGAACCTATAAACACAGGGCTTATTAAAACAACAACTTTGTATAAATTAAGGACTGACAACAGCAGCTGAGTCATATATTTGTTTGTTTGTACACCTGTGAGTAAGAGTACGCTGGAATGTGTGTAAATACTAGAGCTGTGTACAGGGTATCTTCAAGTCAAGTGTCTCTTGAGTTAAGCACACTCACTTGCTTTCTTCTGTCTTGGAAGCCTCTTAAGATATAAGAGCAAACAGTTTCTGGCAGGCTGGCTACTAGTATAGTAGTTCTAAAAGTACTTTATAGATCGACTTCTAGGCAAGAACTCCAGATCAATAATTTTCAAAACTTTGACAAAATATTTCTGTTTGCGGCACTTGATGGGTTAAGCGGCATGCGGCAGCTCAAACAAGTTTTTTTTGTTTTTTTTTTTTTGTTTCATACTATTCTGTCGTGTCCACTTGGCTGCACAAACATTAAGATTGGCCTCGCTGAACACTGGCTTAAAGCCAACAACAGCGGCAATAACAACCAAAGCTATTGCATTTGCTTGTTTTGCCAGATGCATTGACTGATTGATAGACTGAGTGCTGTGCTCTGTGCTCTGTGTCTGGTTCTGGTTCTGTCTGTGGCTCTGGATGGGCAGCCTTATGATTTTGCCTTGCCGCCGTTGCGCTAATTTGTTGGCATTGGCAACGGGCCAGGAAATGCAGGCGATGGGATGCCAGACAAAAGATGCCGACGCGGCTAGCGCAGATTCCAGGCAATCTTTGTTGATTAATTAGCCATCATTACACACACACGCGGCAAATCAAAATCAAAATCAATATCACAGTCGCAGTCGCAGTTGCAGTCGCAGCTGCACTTCCGGTACAGGTGTTTGCGTTTTGCCAACGGATGGGGCAAATGTTTGGCCAAAACTGGTTGTACATTTGGCCAATTGGAACGGCAAAACACTTTGGACACATAAATACAAATAGTAGTAGCAGTAGGCAGCCAAAAATGGAGAGTAGCCCAATTGCAGTGGCCAGATAAGTGCAGCACTCATTATATAATTTGCACATAAAAAGCCAAGCTGAGATTTATGGCCAGCAGCAGCAGCAGCAGCAGCAGCAGCGGCAACAGTTGCCCTGGCGGCAGCAACACTTGCCCATTTGTGGGCACCAAAAGCCACCGTTCTCAATGCGTCTTTAAAACGCAATAAATATTAAAGTCACTGTGCTCTGCGTGCTGTTTATTGTGGAATACGAAACGAAGCAACCACTGGCAACCACCAGCAACCACCGGCAACCATCGAAGGCCGCGCACAAGTGGGACAGCCAACGGCTTAGCAGGCGCATGCAATCTTGGCTAAAAGAGGCTGCTGAGCTGTTTTTTTTTCGTATTTAGGTTTGTTGATATTCATTGCACAATTACGCCTGGCCTTATATATACGTACAATATACATATTGTTTATATAGCACGCTAATTTATGCGGTGTTTGTGTGTGAATTGTGTGAAGAGAGCGGCTTGCAAAAAACTGTAACAAAAAAATACTTATAAAGAAATTACTTTAGTCTGCGGCGGCAGCGGATGCTTTACCCAGTTCTTGTTTGCAGCACGGCCCACGCCAAATTATTTTCTATTTAACTAAACACAGTGCTCAGAGCCCAGTTAGCACGCCGGCTTGTTGGCCAAAAAAAACTGGGTCGATGATATGCACCGGGCACTGGGGCCGTCTGGAATGCTGCAGCTGAGACAGAGACGGGTAGGTGGACACAGAGACAGAGACGGAGACGGAGACGGAGACAGCCAGTGCACATTTCCTGTCTGAATAAAGAAGTTAACCAAAACGGATTTCACTTTGTTTGCATTTAATAAACATTATCGATGGCCCACAGATTGCCAAAGCCAGAGATGGCTTAAAACGTTGCCAGGCTGAACTTGAATTGCCAGCTCGTTTTAGATCTTTTCCAGATCTTTGTTTGCATTTGCCTGTTTTTTTATTATTTTTATTTTTATTTTTTGCTAGCGGGTTTTGTGTGTACTTTGGCTAGATCATCTTTATGTCTATGAATAAACTTTGGCTGCTATCAGCACGCGTTCGGTTATAAATTTGATTTTGGCAAATTGTTAAACATTTATGGACAAACATAAAAAGTATGCTAAAAGCTAACAAATACAACCATGCTGAGCTTTTTTGTTGATCATAAATTCTACTGTGCGCTAACCATAAAGTTGATTTTTCTTGCTGCTGACTCGTATACCAATTATGGTCAAACATAAAATGCTATTAAATACGCCTGCGCCTTATGGAAGTTATTACCGATCATAAAATCAATGATGAATTATCTTATGAAGTGTGTAATTTTTTTACCTTTTGATTCTTTGTTTAGTTAAATCGCCGTCTATCGTTATTATAACATAATGTGAACTTAACTTAACCTTTTAGCTTTGCTTTCCACATACCTTAACTATTGTTGCTGTTTGGCAAATAGACGTTTCTCGGATCTAACAATATAGTACACTCCACTTCCACTCCGCCAACAGAGAATTCCTTTATGTGTTGTGTGATCTGTAAGCAAACAAATGAAAATTGTATAAATATTAGCTTGGAGTTGGGAAAACAGTATGGGGAGCTGGAGCTGGAGCTGGAGCTGCATTCTGAGCCAGAAACCCACTTAAGAGTTTCAGCTGCACGAAAAGGAAAAACGAGGGGCAAAACTGAGGGGGCTGTATACATTTCCAGTGTCTGCTGTTATCAGTGGCCCCACTGCGATAGGCATCTCTGTGGTTCAGCAATTGAGTTTAGTGTGACAACGTTTAACGTGAAAACGAGAACTAAATAAATAATTTTACCAGTGCTACAGACAAAATCTCAGATAGTGCAACAGCAACAACAACAACAACAACAACAAACAGTCAAACAATGAGATGCAGCGATAATTTCATTATAAGAGAGAAAACTTAAGGCAATTGCAATGCTGAAAATATCCGTCATGACGACAACGACAATCCAAAGAGGTTGCAACGTTGCAAGACGACGACGTTCTTTCTTTTAGAGCGCTTATCTTGACTTTGAATCATCAGCAGGTGACATTGAAGTAATTTACTTGCTGCCTGTTGTTGCTGTTGCTGTTGCAGTTGCACATCTCTCGTCGCTACCCACACAATTTATTTGCAACTATTTAAACGAAGCAAGCTAAGATACCCAGCCAAGCTGGGCCGGCTGCATGCAGCAGCTTTTGAGTTCGTGCCGGACAAAAAAGGCCCGTCTGAGTATTATTAGCTCCCTGTGGCAGCTCTCAGCCAACTCACAGGCCACAGTCAGGCAAGTCAGCTAAGTCAGACAATGTCAGTCAGCCAGAGCACTTCTTTTGCTTTATTATTGGCTGGCAATGTCGCTGTTGTTGCTGTTGTTGCTGCTGTTGCTGCTGTTGCAGTTGCAGTTGTTACTTCGTTGTTGCATTCCATGCTAGCGAAAGTTGACCTAGTCGACGGTGTCGCTAGGCCTTGGTTGGGGCATAACTCAGCGAAGCAAATTTGCTTATAAATAACGAAATTAAATATGGCCAGCAGCAGCAGCAGCAGCAGCAGCTAAAACACCAACTTGCCTTAAAAAGGCTGCCAATTTTAACACATTTGCAAAACTGCAAAATACGCTAGGACTATCTGCTGTCCACAATGGCCACAATGGCTTCTTGGCCAGTTTCACTTGGTCAACTCTCTAGTTGATACTGTGCACAGCTTATCGGGCTAAATAACTTAAAGTGTATACAATTAAAGATGCAACGCACGCGCCGTCAGCAATTCAAGTGTCTCCCATGATTTTGGTGTTTTTTCTTGCCGATTTATTTTCATTTTATATACATTTTTTTTTTCGTTTTGGCAACTTTCTTTTGTGATTTTAATGCAAATTACGCGGCTTCAAGTTGTGGGGTGTCAGGCATTCTAACGAGCTGTTTAATAGATTTGCACTTTTGCTTTTTCTGATAGACTCGACGCTGCCAAGAATATCTGTTACAATTTGAAACCACTACGACAGCCAACAGACATTGAACTGTAACACTTTCTATTGAGGTCACAAAAAAATATAGCAATAAAAATAGTAGGAAATAAAAAAAAAAGTCTACTTAAAAATGCCATTGAATGGGCGTAGAATGGGGCAAAAGCATAGAGAAAAACTTGTGTGCGTTGTGGCTCAAAGCCAAAGCCATAAAGGCGGCCAAGTGCCAACATGCATGGGTACCACAAAAGTAGACCCACAACACGAGTAGAAGTCTCAAGCGGCAGGCAGCGTCTGGTTGCCCCAGCAGCATGCAACGCCAAGAGAATTCCAAGCAGCGATAAAGAAGAAGAAGAGTCGGCAGCAGCTGAAGAAGAAGCAGCAGCAGCAACAGCAGCAGCATCTACTAACGGCTCACCCAAGCCAAAAAATCGAGCTTATTAATGTGCTCGGGGTCAGCCGAGAAAAGTTTTAATGGAACGCGTCGATGTCAAAATGTTAACAGCGCTTAAATGCCACACAGCACTGTGCAGGCCAAGAATGGCACGCGGGCGGGCGGAGGCAGCTGAGGGTCGGGGGCACTTTGAGCTTGACTTTGGTCTTGAAGCCGCGCTGGCCTGGCGCTTTCACGCCGCGACATCAAATTTCTGTCACGACCCAGGCGCATTTAACGTTTATTGGATTATTGTCATTATAACAAGAAGCCCAGAAATACCCATATAAAAATAAATATAAAAATAATAATAATAAAAACGTGTACAAAGTCAACGTTTTGAAAGCGAAATTGAATGTCATCTAAAGAGGTGAAACCATTGCCTGTGGAGTTCCCTACACAAAAAATATGAGTCAGAGGTTAACGCCAAAGTAGCTGCTACCAGTTTTGAAATTAACACCCAAACATTTGTATACAAAGTGAATGCATAATATTATAATGAAGCTACAAGTTGGAGAGGACTAACACTCAGGTGTAAGACAACCGATGCCGGTATTTTTATTTATTTGCTCGAAAATCTCTTTGGGAAGACAGCAAGAGGAAATGTATAAGTATTTTACATACATATTTTGGCTTATTTAATGATATGATACCTTCTACGAGCAATCTCTTTGGGTAGAAAATAAAAGGTAGTTCTATAAGTATTTTACATAAATATTTTGGTTTGTTCTCAAGCATCTCTTTGGCAAGAAAAGAAGAGGTATTTCTATAAGTATTTTACATAAATATTTTAAAATGTTCAAAGTTATTTATTATGGTGGAAAAAATGATTTTGCATTTTATTTAACTGGTTATGCTGCTACCTTGTTGGCAGCTTAAGCTAGTTTTAATTTGTTTAATTATATAAGACCCTTTTATAAGCAATTTTTTTAAAATTAAAATAACAGCTTTTGTAAGCTGAGCAATTAATTTTCTTTGGGTAAAAATGGAATTACATAATATTTTTTTTTTTGAGCTTTGTAGTTTTTTAACTGTTTTAAAAATATAAAATATTGTTATTCAATACAATACAATACTAATAAAAAACTACTAGCTAGTGGAGGGACTAGTAATATTTCTTCAGCTGTAATTCTAGCCATCATCAACAGTTGAGTTGATCTACAATGGAAATGTCCTTCTGTTTTTATGTTCTCATCCATCTCTTGAATTATACCAAACATATGACTTGAATATACTAACTAGTAAGATCAAATTTGGTAAACAAACTCTCGTATTCCATACGCAGCCTTAAAAATATTAAGTATTAGACTTTTATGCAAACACTCAGAAAAATTGATAAAAACAAATTGCAAATATATGCGCAATATATAGTTTTGCATTATGCATTCCCACTTGTTCAGCGTAATGCTTATAATGGAAGAAATCTATTAACTGCCAAATGTTGCTTGCCAAAGTGTTAGTTGGTCTTAGCCAATTTCCAATTCGCATCCTTGAGTGGGCTTTTACTTTTTACATTGGCATTTCCATGCGATATGTGCGCCAGCTGCCAAATGTCAAAGTTTAAACAAATACAAACGACTGGGCATCATTATTACCATTACCTATCGCCATTGCTATTGCCATTGCCATTGCCATTGGTTTGTCGTGCCATTTGTGAGTTGCACCCAAAGCGTTTTTATTATTTTTCTTTCTTTCTTGGTTGGCAATTTTTCGCGCATTTAATCGGCGACAATCACATATCTTTTGGGGGCCTTTTAATTTATGGCTGAGCGGTAGACACCAACAAGCGAAAGTCAAATTCTTCGACGATTATTTCTTTGCACAATATTTTGGCGGCAGCTTCTGCCAAAAATTGTCGTGATGTTGCTGCTGAAGTTGTGTATCATTGCAACTGACTTGGGCGGTTGCAGGCGGGGCAACTCCTGCCATTGTGTTGTGTTGTTGTGTGGTGTGTGCCCGGGGAGAAGTTCAGCTGCAAAGTTCATTGATATCTAAAAAGTGAAAACTTTTGAACAGTATCCAAATGTGAACTTGGTATTTGCCCGCCAGCTGTGCAGATGCACATTTTGTGCTTATCGAATGTGGCAAAACGAAAACTTTTATTTTTCAATTAATACTCAATTAAAATACTAAGCGAACAAAACGAAAGCCAAAGCAAATTGTTACAAAAAACAAAAATACTTTCACACAGTCGCAAATTATTTCGGGCAGCACTTCTTGATGAATTAGCCAAACTGCATATCAAGTCAGGCAAGTGAAGCGGCAGCTAGCTCCCAGACATTTGGCAATGAAAGCGAATCCAACCAATCAAGTGGCAAACAAGCAGGCTCACCTCTCCGCCCCAGCCTGGGTCCCAACTTCTGAGCTTCTCAGCTGCAACAGCCAGCCAGTATCTTGAGTGACAGCTGAAATGTGGGTTGGTTTCTCGGCCGGACCGTGCTGGGCATCTGATTGCCTTAAGCGGCGGCAACGAACCCGTGTGACCTCATTGAAGGGGGTGGGAGGGGGACGCCTTATTTTGAATATCTCTTATGATTCATTGAGGAATCGCTGCAGTTATATTTCAAGTGCAGCCTGAAGTCAAGGCCTATTAAATATTGGAATTTGGGCAAGTTCTGCGCTAGAACCGCTCGGAAATTGCAAGAAAAATACGCAATGAATTTGTCTTGTGTGTATTTATTATTTACGTGTTTTGGGCAGTTTTCTTATATATATGTATTTTGTATTTTCTTTATTTTTTTGGTTATCCGCCTGGCTTTCTCTTGCACCGAGACCTCTGGCCAGGTCTAATTGTTTGTCTTATGCGCTTCCTTCACGAAACGAAAGTTTTTTGTTTTGCATATCAATGAACTACAATTTGGAATCGTCGGTCAATTTCCTCCCGAATTTTTCCCACTACCGACTGTTAGCTGTTGCTTAGCCATAAATTAGCCACTGCCAAAAGTAACTGGGCCCAGGGCCATGGCCGAAATTAGCATTAACCCATTTGGCGACAAATTCAAAGCTTCCCTCAAATCTTGACAGTTAGGTTGAGGCCCCAGACATCTATTGTTGACAATCTTTGCTAATTGCTAAAGCAAACAGCGACCGTTGTATCAACTGACCCAGAAGTTGAACAACTATTTAAATAAACTAAACGCAAATTTGGCACACAGCAAACGAGCCAGCAAGCTGTAAAACAAAAAAACAGTCTAGGTCTTTTGGATCTGTTGGTGAAATGTTGGCCCAAAGGCAATGAGGAGACATCGGGGCTCGATTGGCCGATTGAACGATTCTACTGTCTGTTTGCCGGCATTTCAATCAATTTTCTTTGATAAACTGAAACGGAAGCGGTTTTTGCTTCATAATTTGAGCAATCATGACAATTGCCGCACTCCGTACGCTTCACTATTTGCGGCCGCCGCTTACTCAGAATCCATGCCGATTTCTTTGACGACAACTTGATTAGCCCGTTGATTGTCATCATGAGCATTATTAGTTGGCGACAGCAGCCGCAAAAAGTAAATTACAAAAATGGCAGAATTATTATTGAAAAGTGGCTTAGAAAAAAGTGCATAGCCGTTTAGATAGAATAATCGTGGTCGTAAAAGAAGAAGGCCTTGCGCCAAATGTCAAATCTTTCAATTTCACAGCAGAACGCCCAAATGCGGTGGGTCTATACTACTCTATGTGTGTGTGTGTGTGTGTGTGTGTGTGTGGACATTTGAAATTGTTTTGTTGACTGACAGCTGCTGCGTTAAATGCTGCCCAAGGGGCGTGGCACTGCCCACCGCATCAACCGCAGCTGCAACTGTTTGCTGCTGCTGCTGCAGTTGCAGTTGCTGTAATTGCAATGCAACCTGGACTGCGTTGGAGCCACTCTACACCCTAATCAACGCTAACTGCAACAAACAAGCTGTACAAACAAACGCAAATTGTTTTAAGGCAGCTATTGCTGGCTGGCTGTGCCACAGCGCGCTGTTGCAGTGGGGTCTCTGAGCTGCACAAATATTAAATGCACATGACAAATTGCAAGCCAGGGCCCGCAAAGAGCGTGTTGCAGATTTGCCCATTTGGCGGCAATTAAAGCGCACGCTTCGTCTAATCAACAGAGACTGGCAGGCTGCGTAAATTAATAGCTGCCAGGCAGGCAACCAAGCAACCAAGCAGCCAAGCAACAAGGAACAAGGAACAAGCCAGCCAACATACCGGCCAGATAAGATTACCCATCGGTTTATGTTGTAACTGTCATGTCATCATGACGATGATGCGGCTGCAGCTCAGCCCAGTCATGGCCACTGCAATTATATGAGCAAATTTAAATACCAAGCTGCTGCAGTTGTGGCAGCTTGCAGCGTGCAGTGGCACTGGTAATGGAACCCTAGCAAAGACAGTAGCTGCTTGCCCCTGACGTTCAATGCATCATTTCGGCTGGTGGTCTGCGCTCATCTTCAGCTTCAGCTTCAGCTTGGCTGCAGTTGCTCAGTTTCTGTGCTCGCATTTTGACACATTTTGTTGCAGATTTCACACCATATCAAAAGTGCCAGATCTTGATTATTTTAATTGCCCTCGAGCTGTGCTGTTTTAATTATAGGGCTGGGAATATATAGATAACCTTAATAATATACAACTATTCATTTAAGAGGGTGCTCTAAGTGGGCTGATAATAGCTATTAAAATGCAGCTGTCCAAAAGGGTTTTTTTTGTATTCTTATATTTAAAACCTTCAATGACTTCTTTCAAGGTCTTCACACTTGAACTTGCATAGGCTTGGCTAATATGAAAAAACTGTTTCAAGAATGGTTTGAAAAATTTGAAAAAAAAAGAATAGAAAGTTTTGTGGCTTCTTCTTCTCAACAATTCAAATGCATGTTCTATATTTGTAGCTAGGGATTTCACAGTTTTATATTTTCGAAATAAAAAGCATTTTAAATGTTTTTTCAAAAAAAGCCTGGTTTATTCAGGATAACTGAAGTGACTTTAGTATTTTTTTGTATGGTATTTATAGACACTCACTTGTTCAGAATTAAGGCAGGTTATCAGTCACAAATGTCAAATATCCTTTAGATATTTGTACAACTTTAGAGAGTTGCGCTTCACTTGACAAAATGAGAAATTGTTTAATAAATCAAGCACTGTTTGTTTATTAAGTCGTTTGCACGGTTTTGTCACTTTTTTTTTGCACTTTAGTTAGGATTTGTTGCACTTCCTGGCAAATATACTTTTCGCGTATTTCCTATTTGTGTTTGGCGAGTCGAGTCGAGTCGCGCTGCGAACTTGACCGTCGAGAGTTGACCGAATAACTAAAGTAAACGTCAACCTAATCGGTCGTTATATAAGTTTGAAGACTTTGATGCAGTTGCTTCTGCTGCTGATTCTGCTGCTGCTTTAAATGTTGCTGCTGCTGGTGCTGCTGCTGTGAGAGTTGCTCCGTTTGGCCGTGCGCTCGCCTTGACATTGGCAATCGTTGTGAGCTGTTGCAGAGCGGCGAGTGCTGCTTTTGGAGGCAACGAAAGAAAGCCACAAAGCAAAACAAACAAAGAAAGCCAAAGAAATGAGCGCGCACACGCAAACCGCTCAAAGCCGCTTTGAGTTTGAGTTTTGAGTTGCACGCTGTGTTTGTTTCTGTGTTTGCTTTTGCATTTGGTTTTGAGTGGAGAAAAGCCAGACTGCGCTGACTTTGTATTGAGATTGGAGTGTTGAAAAGTGTGGCGCGCTGACTTTGCGCTGCTTTTCACTCAGCACGGACCGCAAAAGCTGCTTTGATACCGCTCTTTTACGCTCCACGCGCCAGCGTGTGTGTGTGTGTGTTATTTGAGTATATTCTCCTTGCTTGATTTCATTCATAATTTGAAAGCCCATAAATGAGATTACAAAATCTACTTTGAAAAGTTCAAAACGGGCACACGACGCGACGTTCAAAATCAGAATCATTAATTAAATTGAGAGCAGTGCATGGTCGGCTTGAGCAGCTAGAAGCACTCTTCCTCCGAGTGGCAGCAAAAATCAATTTCTCAAGATTTTACTCGCACACTTAGCTGAGTTATTGGTACATGAAAATTATAATTATACTTTTGGGCTTTTTTCCTACACATTTTCCATATTTTTGCACATGTTCTATTGGGCTCGTCTTGTGGTCAGCTAACGCTGCTGGCCGGGCCCGGTTGTCGTGCGTTTTATGCTCCACAAAGTTACAGAACTGCACTGTCCGACTCTGTCCGGTGGCACAGTTTAAGTGAAATAGGAGCCCAAAACGAAGTCAGGCCAGTTGCAGTTGCAAGTTGCCTTAGAGAAAGGTAACGGCAGAAGTGCATTAACTTAAATTGGTTCACAATTTCGTTAGATTTACGAGCATCTTTGTGGAGATGCCTAAGCAGAAGAAAGTTCGATATACACATTGGATTCCTGTATGAAAACGAAAGTTCAATTGTATTAGGGGGGACCCAGGCAGAGCATAGTATAATTCATGTTTTGTTTGTCTATCGAACAATTCAATTAGGAGATTTGCATGTCCAGTTCATAAATAAAGTGATTAAGCGATTAAGCGAATGCACGAGCTCGTAAATACCGAATGTAAACAAACATCAAAAGCATCAAATCGAGAAAAGTCCATAAACTCAAAATGAATCAATTTGAATTTGTTGCGAGAGCTGCTGGGGAACCTTTCGCTTTCAATGAATGACCGCGACAATGGCCCCGCATACTGATGAGCACCATGCTCCCCAAAGCCCCCCATTTAGCCCCAAAAAGCAGAGAGATGCCCATCGCGGGGCTGGAGAAAGCAGCGGCGAGGCGAGAATTGCTGAATGAAATCGAAATGGCTGTGGAAATGTCGAATGTCGCGCAAGGAAGTGTTAATGTTAATGTGTATTAATCGTACTTCATGGTGGGACTCAATCAAATTCAAATACCAAATACCAACCCAACATGCCCGAAAATGTTCAGTTTCATGTATTTTGGATTGTTTATTTTTTCTTCTTCTATTATTTGGTTTTTTTTTTTTGTATTTGGGAAAGGCAATTTGCATTTTCACTGCCAAAAAATGTCTGTGACAATGATAAAAGGCAGCTGGCTTTAAGCAGCAGCTATTCGGTTGATGAGCGTCAAAGATTTGACGGCCGATTTGCCAGCAGGTGCATTATTTGTTGTTATTTTTGTTAGCTGTTTGCCAAAAGAATCGTTGCTCACTTTCGTTTCGAGGTGAAAATGAAAATTGCGACGCTTTCGTTACCAGCTGCAAATGGCATGATGGCCAATACCAAAAAGCACGATGATCTTTTGTCAGTTCGTTGCCTAAGTCTTTTGTTTTTCAAGTCAAGTTTTGATACAAAAAATGTTTTTAATTACGTGGCATATGCTCGCTTGGCCAATACAATTAAAGTTTAACGAAAAGCCAAAAAACCAGCCGCTTCCAATAACTCTTTGGCAGCAAGATGTTTGCCTTTGCTGCCTTCCTTATGGCCTGGCTGTAAGGTTGGGTCGTGGACCGCAAGCGTTGAGCGTCGTGTTTCCCTGCCTTCGCTCTTTGCTGGTCTCTGTGAATTCTAAAATAATCCGTTAACGTTTGGTTTGCCTGCTGATTAAGTTGCCAAAAACATACAGAATAAGACGGGCAATATTCTGTATAGTACCGATGGTTGCATACCCTCTGTAATTTCGTATAAAATTATGCTAACTAAGCTCAAGTATGTTAAGCTCGTTTCAGGTTATAAAATACCTGTATAACCAATCAAAAACCTTTTTTCAATCATAAATTTATAATCCTGGTTTCTAAATGCATTTTATGTATAAAAAATTATACTTTATGGTCTAGAACGTGCTTAAATCTAACGTTAGCAACTGTTTGCTTAAGATATGCTGCACGTAGTCTCTGCTAAATAAGCACATGTGTAATTAGGCTCATTGCTTAGATACCCTGTATCTAGAAAGACTTTATAAATATATCCAGTATATGATGCGATGATCTCGAGCCTGTCCTCGAGCTTGCCCCTGGCCGTTGCATACTATCGCAAGTGTTGCACATGCCCGCGTATATTTGACTGTAGGGTATAACAAACAAATACAGCTAACGTTGTCCCATTGTAACTGCCTGTTGTTAACAAGGGGCCCCTGCCCAAGACGTGTTCCAGGTCCGGCACCGTTGCCAGCGCCAAATTGGGCGTAATATTATGCCCAGGCTGGGTGAAATATGAGCTGAGAAAATTTTATTTCTGCTTTGTTGTGCCAGCATTGAATTTTAATGTACGCTGTGAACCTTGAGAGCCTTTTTTTAAGTGTTATGGCCGAGTATGTAAGCCAGCAATGGGCCTTTTTTTTAACACGCTCGCGTTGGTTAGAATTGCCAAGTAAATCAAAAGCCAAATAACTAGCAATACCTAAGGAAATTGCTTGTTAAAGTTATAGCATGCACTTGGAACTGTTCTTTTTAATAGTCATACAATTTATATGTAAAACATTTCTTTAATATTCAGCACAGTTTGCGCAAAATCAAGTTTCCCAAAGTTCTGCAATCCTCGGTAATTCTTTTTGGCGGCAATTATCAAAGCACGATGCCATTGATAGAGGTTGAACTTATTGTTACCATTTATGAAAGATCATTGAATCTTGATTAACAATTGTTTGGCGATAGCATTTATTTGAGTGGCATGAAATCGCTTTGCCACACTACTCTGTATATGGAGTGTATCAAGTAAGTATTTGCTATAGCCCACATACTATACTCCTAAGCTAATGTCCATTGTCTGCTGATCAAGCGTCCAATAATAATTGAGAGCATTTATAATTGTGTAAGGCATTTAGCACATATTTTGTTATTTTATTCGAGTGGCCTTTAGCCAAAAAAAAAGGGCCGGCAGCATTTGTTGTTGTATTAATAATTGAAGATCGGAATCTTTGGGTCGACCATAAATTTATTATGAATGCGAAGAATCCATTTGAATGCTGCGGCAAAGGCAACACCTTTTTGCCAAATACTCGTAAGTTCAACGTCCCCAAGGGCCAACAGTTAAAAAAAGGGGGGGCTGAGCGACCCTTTGGGGCCTTTGGGTCCAGAGATAAAACGTTGCGTTAATTAAAGCTGATTACTCAGTGTAATTTGTTTGTGTCCTCGGGGCCGTTGCGGCCCTTTCAGAAATGCTGCATTTTTGTAACCGTCGGCCGCGCTGCAAAATTTTTATTGTCGTGTCCAACATGAAATTGAATACTTGTTTGGGAGGGGGCATTTGGGGAATGCGTTGCTTTTCTGGCTAAATGTGCGTGTGACCCGGATATATTGCCCCTCTTACGAGTGAAACTTTATCCATATAAATGATGCAATTCTGGAAACTGTCGGCTCTTTAATTATCTAATTATGGAATGTCTAAACTGATCACATACCTTTCGTGGACTGATTCCTTGCCATAGGCAACCATTTATATATATATTTTTTTGTTTAGATAGGGCACTCGAGATTTAATAGCTTTAGTTTTAAATTCTTTCCCAGCCCTTCTGTCTATCTGGCGTACATCTTTAGGCTTTTCTTGAGTTACTGCAAAAACCATAAATACCTACCACTCATAAAAGAAATTTGCGGTCAACAGATGACTTTGCACAGCATTCTAAGCGCGGTGAAAGTCGTTTTGCCAATGACAAGAAATTCTGTTCTCAATACTGTGACAAATGTTACTTCTCCAGCAGTCCATCGCTGATCATCTTTATGACCATCATTATGACCATCAAAGTCATCATTGCGATCGCACGTGAAAATAACTACAGTGCAACATGTGCGACGCTGTCGCCGCGTAGCTTAACACAGAAATGATAATAGCTATGGCAATAATGGGTACAATACTTATAAAGAAAATCCGAGAATGACAATAAAAGTAAAACACTTTGTGCACTTGTTATTCCAAAGGCCATAGAATACATATGGTATATAATTCTTTGGTGATACCCTAGCATTATAATTTAAAAACAAGAATGAAGGGCGTGCCGAACCTATGTAACAGCAATGTTTATTATAAAAAACGCAATTTTTGTCAGATTGTTCCTATGAGAGCTATGTGGTCCGATTTTGACCAAATTGTAGGAAACAATTTGAGGTATTATAGAACTCTCACTTAGTTTGGATGCAATATTTGCTTAAACAAAAAGGTTTTCATACAAAAACACATTTTTCACCCGATTCTATACCAGCTATGAGATATAGTAGTTCGATTTTGACGAAATGTATTTAGATTGTATAAACTTTCCAGAGACTCCGTTTGGATGAGTTTAATGAGAATATATTCATAAGCAAGAAGTTTATTTTACAAAAGCATAATTGTCGTCCGATCATTCCTATGGCAGCTATATTTTATAGTGGTCCGATCCGACTGGTTCCAATATATGTACTGCCTGCAGCAACAATAAGGGTCTGCGTCAAGTTTCATTACGATAGGTTTGAAACTGAGAGATCAGTTTGCATAGAAAATGTGATGATTACTTACGTGTTTTATTTTTTCGATTAAACATAATTGTTTACAGTCCGATTCTTATAAAATTGCTCAAAGTTAAACTATAATATTAAGTGAAGAAAATCTTTAAGCATCACAAACTTAAAATCATGGCGAAAAGGCAAAGAATGTTTTGAAAGGATTATTGTATAATTAATTTTCTTGTAAGTGTACTTTAATTCATTGACTTTTTGATTTGAAAGACATACAAGATATAACAAGAATTAGTATTTACAATCCTTTATATATACACTTAATCAGTATCAATATCCGAATGTGTGTTTCTATGCTAAATAGTCTCTCAGTTTTAATATTTTGCATTAGCAGAATTTTTACACTTTCATTAAAGTTGATGTGAACAATTGAAAAACATACTTTTGTAAGCTATACAATTCTGAAAAGAAAATTGAAGGGATTCGTACAGCAAATATGCAAATTTGTACTATTTGAGAACAGAGCAACAGTGCAACATTTGGAGTCACGTTTTTGCCACCTGAGATTGGTGGATTAGGTGGTTGGCAAAGTGCTCGCTGCCTTTTTGATTCATTTACGCTAATTAGGTGACACAATTCTCACCTAATGTGGTCTGATAAGCCAAGTGGAGTGCATTCCAGCGGTGTTGCTGCTGCTGTTGCTGTTGTTGCTTCTGAGGTTATTGGAAGAGCAACATGTTGCTGGCAACAACAGCAAATTGTTGGCTGCCAAGCTGTGTGAAACTGTTGCCGCTCATTTAAATTTTACACAGCGAACAGTTTGCTTGGCCATTTTTGGTTAGTCTTTCTTAGTAGCCTGCTCCCGAAAACAATGGGCACTCGTATATCATGATAATCATAAAAGCCCAAGCAGCTTGTTGCTCTCCCCATATGTGGGGCTGACTGGAGACCAACTGCCAGTGGACATATGCGACTACATGAGTATTAAAAGCGCCGCACTCCAATCCAACCAAATCCACAGAACTGTTCACAGTGCACAGTGCACTGCACTGCACTGCGGCCTGGCCATAATTTGTTATCATATTAAAGTGCAACAGGAAGGCACAGGCCAGAGTCACAGTTAGAGTCGCAGTGCGGTCCGATTTTGTAGCCGATTCCAATTCACAATGGCGGAAGTTGTACAAGTATCGAGTACTTGTGCATAATCGCAGCTATGAAGTTTATGGCAGCATTTGTTTGGCGATTTCTTGGCCCACAGCTCGTTAGTGAGTCGACACCTTGTAGGGGTATGCGATTGCGCCCTTTCGCCAATTATTGTGCAATCAATATTGCATAATCTGGGCGGTGCAACAGCAATAGCAGTGCAATAGCAACACCAACTGCAGTGCAACAGTGCAACGCCCCAGCTAACGGCAGTCACACTTGTGGCACATAAATCAAATCCGAACACTAGCCAATCCGATGGAGAGGCAATAGATCTCTCTGCGTGCCATGCAAATGCCAGAATTTGGCGTGTCGTGTGTGGCTTCTGGGCATGGTTAAATGGAAGACAGTGGCATTACATGCCAACAGTTGCATACTACAAGTTATACATACCAGTCATACTCATACTCGTACTCAGACTCACAGTCAAAGTCAAAGTCATAGTCAAGGTCAGTTTATGCCTCGCATGCATCAAATCAACAGCCAGCAATCAACAGCAACAACTGCAAGGTGCCTCGCCCCAGACGTGTTAGCAACTCGTTGCCAGGCCGCAACATGCAACAGCAGCAGCAGCAGCAGCAGCCTCCAATTGAATGCTTCTCACCTCAAAATGGAGCAGAAGGCACTGTTGTATCGGTTTTTAAATTGCAACCACATCTCCTCACACGGGCTTGAAAAAAAAATAGAAAAAAAAACTTAAAAAAAAATTGATCGCCTGTGATTAGCAGCGATTAAGATTAGAAGCAGGAGCAACTGTAGAAGAACAGACTCCGACTCCGACTCCGACACCAACTCAGACTCAGTTCCAGACCCGGACTAGACCCGCGGTGTTTTGTCAGTTATGTGCAAAGTGGCCAAGAGCCGCTAACATTTTTCAATTAAAAAGTAAGAAGTGTATGGTTCAAATTGAGAGTAAACGACTATGCAATACCCAGTTGCAAAGGTAGCTCATAAGAACTACCAAATAACAATGAGCAAAGACAAATAAAATGATAACTATTATTTTTAGCCATTGTATACCTATTTGAATTTTAGTTTCCTTAAGTACGAAAAGTACTTGAGCCGAATAACGCATGGACCCCATTAAGGCAGAGCATAAACAGCTAACAAGT
The DNA here is from genome assembly GCA_037075165.1 of Hirtodrosophila histrioides. NCBI lineage: Eukaryota > Metazoa > Arthropoda > Insecta > Diptera > Drosophilidae > Hirtodrosophila > Hirtodrosophila histrioides. The sequence continues at coordinate 8,205,108 of JBAMCL010000390.1, read as the reverse complement.
TAGCATCTCGCAGCTGCATCTGGATCAGATGCTGCAGTTTTGTTGCTGCCTTTACCAGCCATCAAGGCGATAATCATAATCGGCTAGTGTGTGTGTGCGTGGTGTGTGTGTGGCTTTTGTAGGCCTGCCATTAAACTTTCACATCGAAATCTATATGTTTCATCAGATCCAAAACTTTACAAACTTGTTGTTTGGTCAATGATTAAAGAGATTTCACGCTGCAGCGAATGCTGTGCCTTTGACTTTGCCTTTGCCTTTGTCTTTGTCCCTGTAGCTGTTGGGTATCTGTTAAATTATTAACAAAACGAAGTGCACGGCCACTTCTCACGTCAGTCAAAAGAAAGTAAACAAATTAATACAATGTTTATTTACGATTATTAAGCGCCGGCGCGACATGGCACGCGGCTCTGCACTGGAGATGAGTTGAGCGATATTGTTATTTTGCAGTCACAGTGACATACGTGAATATTACTTTCAACTCACAGTGACTGAGACTATGTTCTGCTAAATTTAATAATTTACTTTTTTGCTTCTTGCAAATAGTAGCAAAGTGTGCTGGCCTTAAAAATATGTCTTCCTTCCCATAACTTTTAATTTAAATTAAAATTCATTGATGTATAGTATAGAAATTTAATATATCTGCATGCAAACTGTGCATTGGTGAACTTGCTGCTGCTGCTCCTCCTCCTGCTGCTGTTGTAAGCTGCCAAATAATATAATATGCCAAAAAATCTTTTATCTACGTAAGGCCAAAATTAGAACCTAATATTCCACAAATTTGACTTTTAATCGATAGCGGATATTAGAGTTAGTATGAAAGTAGTTCTCCCTTCTTGATTACTAACCTCCATACCTTTTTTAAAATTTTAGCAAGTTCCAAACGACATCTCATGTTGGTCATGTTTTGAACTCTTAATTGAATCGGAACTCCAATTTTATTGATATACAAAATGTATGCTTTTGAAAATTGACAAGTGAGGAGATTCAAGTAATTTAAATCTCAAAATTTCACTTTAAATCGATTGCAGACATCAAATTTGAAAACACTTTTCACAAGAACATATATCTGAAAATAATCATGCATACAAATTGAAAATATTTCGACTTGTCAAGTCTGCATCCTAGATTAGAGTTGTTTGTTGGCAGCACTATGTCTTTCTTTCCATTATTGTTATATGATTTATTTTTTTTTAACTTTCGGAATAGTAATTTATTGAGGTTTAATATGAGCACTGCCTACTAAAATCGATATTGCAATGTTAATCTTAACAGTGCCTTATATTGTGCCTGTTACTGTTAATATCAGGACTGTTACTGTTATCGGTGCTGTAACTGTTAATATGTGAACTTGGACTGACACTGCCACTATGAGAACTGTGACTGTGTACCTGTTACTCTCAATATTCAGTCACAGAGTGACACGATATTGGTCAGTCACAGCTATGTGGATATTGGCCATGTCTACTCTGCACAGAGCATGCTAAAAGGGTTTCGAATACGAATCGTATTTATATACACAGTATGAGCTATGGACATATGGAGTTAGGCACTTGTACATGGTCTTTGTCTGACATTATTTGGCTAACTTCAATTGTGCACTTTCTTCTGGAGAGCTTGTCAATCGCTAAAAACAAAACCGAAATGGCCGCTGCAATTAGCCGGACTGTGTTGGCCATGTTGCTGAGCCATAAAAAAATTAAAGACACACACGTTGAATGGTACACGCAATTTGGCTTAAATGTGTTTATCCATCTCGTAAACCCATTCACAAAAACATTGTAGAAAATACATACTACTATTTCATTTGCTGGGCATTAAATTTATTATTGTTAAAATTACTTTTGAGTGCGTGTTTTTTTGTGACTCTATTATGTAAGGCAAGTAAAAATTGTTGTGCAACTGCCAAAAGTATTTTAAAAGCGTTAATTGTAAACATTTTTCAAGCACTTAATTTGAGGCGATTTTGGAAACTGAGCTGAGCTTCAATTGAATGGTAGCTTAATTTCATTAAATAGCTTTGAAAATTTTAGGCATTAATCAAATCTCTGCACGCTTCACTTCAGCAAAAGAATCGCTGAATCATTTTGGCGCATTTGGAATTTAAGTGGGCACTTAAAAGCAAATTTGAATACTTATAGACAAATTTATAGTTGTAAGAAGATAAAATGATGATGTTGGTATAATTAGCATTATTTGAATTTGATATGTCTGTTATTGGGATCTTAAATTATGTTTCATAACAGATATATTCGATGTCGTATAAGAAATTGTGAACTTTGCAAGAAGCGCTTTAAAAGGGTTCATTTAAATGTTTGTTGTCTTTCGGCTGGAATATGTTAGATCCGTATATTATATAGATATCATAGGAACAATAGGTAGATGACAGAATACTGTATACTCACATAATAGTTGACGTACTAAACCTAGCCTATATTTCTACCACCAGGTGTGGAGAAGTTCTTCATTCTACTTATCAAGCTTGAAGTGCCAGGAAACTTCTACAGCTTACAGAGAATGTAAATTTTACAGCTTCCAAATTCTCTCACGTACCCAAAACGATAGAAATATTTACAATGAACATGTAAATTACATTACAATACAACACAACTTGACAGCTGTCAAATGCAAACACAATTTACAGATGCAACTATATAATGTTCTGAAGCATCATTGTAGGGCCTCGTTAAGAGCTCAAGTGGTCAAGCAATGCAGGAAAAGTGAAAATCTTTAACCGGAAATTCAATTTGAATAGAATGCTGAGACAAATATGTGTTGTGTAAATGAAATTACAATGTTGACTAGCATTTTTGGGAACCCAAACTATTCCTCATGCAAAGCGACCATACCGGGCTTACCATCTGTAACACTGCGATGAGATCTTCAGATCTTCTGTGATCTCATCAAATTGGCAGTCGCAAAATGTAGCTGCTCACAAAGAATCGTCATGAATAATAAATGGCTCTGCTTTACGGTAATAAATAAGATTTTAACAGCGCTTTGCTAATGCCAAAAAAGAAACAAAAACAAAGCAACAACAACAACGAGGTGTGAATGAAAGTGAACGATGAGTGAAATGAAAGTTATCACCGCATGTGAGATGAGACTGAACCACATATCATATCTATCAGCAGATTAACCAGAAATCCATTTAGAATAGCCCGCGTCTTGTTCGCGGCGCAATTAAAATTCTTTTGTTCGACCTAATGAATCTTTTACTTTCGGTTGGATTGTGTTTAATTTGATATATGTTTGATTCGATGTTTTTCATGGATGATATTCATTGAGAGCTCGCTACCGAACCGAGCTGAACTCAAACAGCGATGACTCAGCGCATTTCATACTATGTGTGATGTGCCCAACACGATCATTCGTATAAATCATACTCGATACTATAACAATTATTTGAAAATTTTCTGTTTTCGCTGGAAATATACGAGTATACGATGCGAAATTAAAGTAGCGTAGAACTAAAGCAAAGCCTAAGCCTGATAATGTATCTAATTTGTTGTTGGCTTTCTTTTTGTTGTTGTGGTTGTGGTTGTTGTGTCTGCCAAAATCAACTATAAGTGCTTAAGTTTCTCTTTCGTGTGCCAAAAGCAATGTTAATTGCCTGAGTGTTTTCAACAGTCCGTAAACGGCATTAATACTGCTACTTTTCATTTTATTTTTCAAGGTTAAAACACAGTGTCTTTAAATGATATGACACTTTGAGTTTGGTTCTCAGACTACGGTCAGAATTGAGCAGTTTTTTCAGTAGAAACATATGTATTGATTCTTACAATTTTCATAGATGCGTTAAGAGACACAGTAAATAAAACAATTTAATAATTATTTCTAATCTGAGAGATTAGTTATAACAAAAGTGTGGAGTATGTGAGAGTATAAGAAATAGTTAAAAAGTTGTTGGTTTTTAAGTTGTATGATTTATATCTTTGATATTTTCAAGTGTTGGTTATAAAATAGAATGTTTTAAAAATATTTATTAAAATATATGACTCGCTTAAACCCTTACCTGAGTTTATAAAGGGTATATGGTTTTAAAAATGGTTGTAAGCTCTTATAAGTGTGTGTGTTTTTAATACCTTTATCACTCTATATATAACCAGTCTATTTATTTAATATTTTGCCCAAAACGATGAACAGTTATCGGTGTGTTCTTGGAACTTAGTCATTTTTTTAAAGGTACACGTCTTTGACAATCCTTATTAATTTTTTACCTAATTTCTTTTAATATTTCCATGGAATTGCGAGCAGCGGGACATGAAGATTCTGTGAACTAAAGGATGAATTCTCATTGCACATACTAACAGAATGCACTGCCCTCGCTAGAAGAAGAAATAAGCAACTGGGTGGGTACATCCTTCAAACAGGCGATCTAAGAACTCTTTAGCCGACAAAAAATCTTGCATTAGTGCAGGAGATGAGCTTTAGGCTTAGAAGGGTGTACAATGGATCTTATAGGTCGCAGTACAAATGTCCCATCAACAAATAATAATTATATTTGAAGACTTTATCTTTATAACTACTTCACTACTAGATCTTCAAATGATATGACACCCTCTCCGACTATATCTTACTGGAAGCTGTTTAAGTGCTTCTCTGATTCCCAGAGCTCAGTCATTTATTAAGAGTGCGAATTCTTGCAATCCATATTGGTTTTTAGTTAACTGTCTTTAATATTTCCATCATTGGGTTAAAAGACATAATCTTCAGAGCTACTTATATCATAAGCATTTCCATTTGATAACCTGTCTGGACAGATACTTGCTACTGTTTGACGTTGCATCAATGCCATTTAACAGCGTAATTAACACATGTTGTCGCGCAATCAATTGCACACTCATGGCCACATGTATGGACATGTATATGTACATGGACATGGATATGGCGGCGACTTAGTTGGATATGTAGTGCGAAATGCGGCAGTCGCTCCACCCAACCGACTGTATCCGACTGTCCAGTTGTTCATTAGTGCAATGTCCAACTGCATTTAAGTGGGGATGACAGGGGGCTATTGGCATTTGGCGGCAGATCAACAAACAGGTGACATATAGCTGGTGGAAGGATGACAAAGATGAAGCAGTTACAGTTATACTTATGTATATTTGTCATGGCCAGACCAAGAGAGCCAGTCTTAATTGAGTTATGAGGTGTGCATGTTGTGAGTTCGACCATTTGAATGGCCAAACCCTAAACGAGGCAATAAACTCATGGGAATTTTCGCAGCGAATTCTGGGTCGCCTTAATGCAACAAGTTGTTCAGCATTTCCAAGAAACTCCTGTATTGGACATGAAGGCTGCGTGCCGCGATTTTGACGTCTATGTCGAGTGCCGTTTGTGGTGATAGATGCTCCACAAATGGTCTAATGAGTAAATTAATTGCCAGACTAAAGCGACTATCTGATCGGGTTTCAATGGCTTGCACTAATTCGCAATAAAAACTCAATTAACAATCGTTGAACCTGATTAACTCACCGATAACCTATACACTAAAAAAAAAAAATCCAACAAATTTACCAGTCCCTCAGGTCTCATTAGGATTGCTGCAAATGAAATGAAAGTGCATTGTTTATCTTTGATTTGTGTGATTTCTTTGCTTATTTCACATTTCACTTTCATCGCACAAGTTAGTGAATCAAGTTTGGGTCCACTTAATGATGGCATTCCATGTATATACAGGTCACCCATCGAACTCATCAATTAGTCATTCACTCGAGTGCCCCAATGTGCATGAATCATTTATAGGGGAGTACTCTCACTTCCATACATAAAGAGTATGTTTCTGTTTAACTCGATAGATAGTCCTGACTGACTGCAGGCATACATTAAAATGTCATAAATTTCTGGGTGAATGTTGAAAGCGTATACGTGTTCGAAACGGCAACTAAATGAAGACATTTACGAGCTGGTCAGATGCGAATCAATAATGAAATGGCCATGCAAAATTCTAGACACAACAAACGGTTAAAAGCCGCCCCGGGGAATGCCGCCGCACGGCGCAACGGTAAATCGGACAAGACCCCAGAACCAGACCCCAGACCCCAGACTCTGGTCCAGACTTCGACGGGTTCAGCTCAGCTCATGACTTCAGATACCCGACTTTAGATTAGAATGAATCATTTCCAGGCATCCTAATTGAGTTGACTGCGGCTGGCAGCTAATAGGCCAAAATATTAGCAGCCGCCTTCCCGAGGTGTGAGACTATTTAGCCAACTATTTAAGACTAAAGCTGAGACTGGGACTGGGACCGGGACTGAGTCCCAGTCTGAATCTGAGGCCAAGTAGCGGCGATTAGTCGCAGATGGGAGTTGTGAGCTGGAAGCTGAAAGCTGCAAGCTGGACGCGGAAGGGGCCACGACGATGACGAAGGGCCATTTATCAAGTAGACAAACGCGAGCTGCTTCTCTGCTCTCTGCTCTCTGCTCGTGTCTTCTGTCTCGTCTCTAGGCAAGTTAACCGTTCCTTGACTGACTGACTGACTAACGGACTGGCAGGCATCCCAACTGGGGACTCAACTCCTCGATTCCTCTACTGTCTTGCTGCCGCCTCCACTTTAATTACTCATTTAAAGCTGGAGAGCTGATCTCACACTCAAGGTGCTATTAAAAGTCTGTCCCCAGTTCAGGCCATAGTCGGAGAAATGTAGTTCTGTGGGTCAATGCGAGCACCTTAACTAATCAAAGCCGTGGCGAGAGAAGCACGCGCTCTGTGCCCCAGACCGCCAGTCTTTCAGTCTTTCAGTCTGTCAGTCCGTCAGTCTGTCAGTCCCTCACTCAGTCAGTAAGTCATTCGCATTGTCAATAAATACAATTCTTCGCTTTTGCTGTGGCAGCTTTCACAAGAGTCTGACAAAATACGAGTATCTTGCAAGTGTTGCACGCATTGCGAAGTAAAAAGAACATTTTTCGGCGGCCGAAATGAAAGCCGAAGAATCGCAAAGAATTTCATGGTTCGAAGAGATTACGAACTGCGCTAAATGAATTCGATTTGTTTGCCAGAGTTTGTAATCAGCGAGTGACAACTTGAAGAATCGATAGGACACTCGTATACATATCCATATACATATGTTTATTTTATTTGTTTATTTACCAGCCTGAGAGCGAGAAGATGTTCTGCAGTTGAACCTCACGTTCTGGGTACCATAAAACACAATGGAGCGTTGCGAGCCGGGCCAGGCCAACAAATGTCGCTGTTCTATTGTTCAATGACCATGGCTGGAAGAATTTCGGCTGCTTTTATGTTTATGCATGAATTCCAACATGAAAATGCAACAAGGAAGAAAACTTGGCGACCATAAATCAAATTGGCCAAAATGCTTCTAGATCCAGCACGCAGTCATGGCCAACTGATTGAGCTGTCGCGTATTTGGGTGAGATCGCCCAGTGTCTAAATGTCCACGAGTTGTAGCCCCGACTCCAGTCCCAGTCACAGTCCCAGTCCCATCCCAGTCTTAGTCTTTGAGCTGCTGCCATTTGAATTGTCATTTGAATTTCGTGCCTGTTTTTGCCTTTCCGGCCAACTTGGCCAACCATTTTGGAGGCAAATCTTCTTTTGGCTAAAATTGAACGTGGCCAGATAAAAGGAAAATTTCCATAGTGTGCCCAGGCTCTGTCACCTGGTGCTCCTATATGGCACAATATCGCTTCCATATTAACAGATGTTTGTCATATTTGCAGGCACAGCCCGCCCACGGATGTGATTTTCTATAACTTTGGCAAGTAGGTCAGTTTTTAATCGGAAATGTTAACGGAAGCTTTGGAATTGCTTGCGATTCTCTAAATTTTCCTTATGGTACTTACTCCAGTTGAAAGCTGAAAGTATTAGAGGATTGCCAATAGGGAAATTTCAAATGATTTTCATGTATGGCTTCATTCTTGTTCAATTACAAATTTTTATGACAGTTATAATAATCTCAAATGTGGGTCATGAATATAACTTCAACCATGTCTAATCCCTGGCGGGCGTTTTCCTTAATGGTTTTCACAAACTGTGCTACTGTGGATATAATAATGAATTTTTAGATTTGATCGCTGCACGTTGGCGTCCCCAAGAGCCGACAATTGCATACATAAAGTTGCTTTAAATATTGTAGTGAACATGAAAGCGAAAATAACAAAAAATTGCCGAGAAATTTGCTGGCAACTATCTAAATTTTTGTCGCTTTTGTAGGTCACCGCTGCGTGCGGTATAAGCATTTATTAGATTTTTGCCAAATGCTGAATAGTCGTAGGTATTTAAAAGCTGTATTTTTTATTGATATGCACAAAAAATCACAGCGTGTAGCGCTGAAATTTGAAGCCACATGCCGGCAGCTTTAAATCGATCTATGGGTAATGAAATAGACTGTGTTCTGTTTGGCTAATTAAACGCACCATTAGAGATTTGTGCGCATAACAAAAATTGGGTTTCTGGTGCACTAAATTCAATGGTCCATAGCTATTTATAGCCGGCGAGCGCAAACAAAAGACTCAAGCAACGAACTTGCCCCGGACCGTTGTGTGTGTGAATTTATGCATAAAGATTATAATATTTTGCGCTCTGCGCACAGTTAGCTCTGGCCCGCAGGCACCGATACGTTCAATAATTCAAATAAAAAAGTAGCCAACAAATTTTGTAGTCCACAACGCCCACCAAAGCGACGGTGGCTCTTGACCATAAAAATAAAAATAAGAGGAAAAACAAAAACAAAAAATGCAGCCTGCAACTGAATAGCGGTTCAAACGCGTTGTCTGGTCGTCCGGTCGTCCGGTTGTCTGTCTGCTCTTGACCATTACGTCCTGCCCAGCTTGATTTTGTGCAGTTTTCTTGTTTATTTTCTTTCCTGTGCCGCTTTGCCAATTTGTCTTGCAATTAGTCAAAATTATTGTGCAATGTTTATGCAACAGCAGCGAGTGACACTCTTGTCAATAAACAATTCATTTGCATAACTGTACGAGCATTGCGACTCACGATTCTCAATTCTGCATTCTGCAATGCAACACGGTAGTTGTTTTGCTATTGAAGATGCTGTTGTTGTTCTTCTTGTGTTTGCTGTTGTTGCTGTTGCTGTTGCTGTTGTTGTTTCTGTTGCCTACGCCAATTTCTTGAGTGCAACTCATCTTCGCACACGTTGAGGCTGCAGCCACCTCATGACTTTGCATATTATTTTTCAACATTCGCTAAGTATGCGGCCTAACAACTATGTTGTGCAGCTTGTTGACAATGTATACTTATTTATATGGGTAGTTAGTAAGCCCAAGGTATTCATTAAAAGTAACTGAGTGCTTGAAATAATAATGATATATATTATTTATGAACTGCGTATCCTTTAAACCTTTTTAGATAAAGTCTCAATTTGTTGTAATATTCCCTTAACATATTTAAATGCAGTCATTATGTCTTTGTGTCTTATATTATACTATCTGAACAGTGGAAGCTAAAAATCTGCAATTGTTACTCTTATATCGTAGTTTCGCACTCTGAAATAATTTCCAGAAAACTCTGTCCGGATAATTGGAAACTGTTGTATAAGCTTTATTAGTTTACCATCCCTCATTTCAATATCTATACAAAGAATCGTTTTAAAACTGTTGCAATCGATATTTTTATTGATTTCAAAATTGTTAACAAAAAATAATGGATATAACTGATAACTTATTCGGTGGGTTTCAAGATCAGTAAATTTTGGTTTTTTTTTCTCCTACTTAACTGTACTGGGAGTGGGATAAATATGAGATGCAGAATTGTATTGTATATAACAGGAAAAAACTTTATGTAAAAGTTAGTGCTACTTATTATATAAAAACTTTAATTCTTATACAAAACCTTCCTTTCTTAATTCCTTTTTCAATTTGACAGCCTGCAAAAGTTTACGGATGCGATGCGAAGAAGAATTGCATGAATGAAATGCTCACGAGAGAGTAAGGGCGAGAGAGTGGGAGCCAACAGAGATCAGTTTCTAAGGGGAGATTAAGCTGTAAACACTCAAAAATTTATACATTTATTCTACTAAATATCATATATCAGTAGAGTATACATGATTCGGTGTATCTATCCAGGCACTGCCTACTACAATTTGTGTCAATAGTCAGCTGAAGAAATCAGCCACAATTGCATTGAGTTGAGTGAATTGAGTAATGCAATTGACGTCAGCTTGTCTGCATCTTGATTAACTCATAGATGAACAGCTAAATAGTGGATGGAGTCGCCTGACTCCCCTGGGTGCACTCGGCAACTGACAGCATGTATTCCAATTTGTTTATCATAAATCACAAAAAAATGAAGAAGAAACAAGATGAAGAAAAAAACGTTTACTGGAACAATGTGATCTTTTAAGCTGACTGAGCTTTTCTTTTGAACAGATAATTCGAGCATGTTAACAGCTTGTTGCTGGAAAATATGCAACTGAAGCTGCCACAAACAACATTAACAACTAATCAGGTTAAAAGCGAGTTCAATGCTGGCACACTGGGCATCCATGAAAGTGAGAGTTTGAAGTTAACAAAAGAGCCTAAACTAACTGCCAGATATGAAATGCTTGAGATAAGTTTGAATGCGTATCGATTTGAATATGAATGCAGTTGGTTAGAGAGCCTAAATATACTTTCAACTCAAGCGTAACTTTCATTTGTACGGTTAGCATAAAGCTTTGTTCACATTTCTACTAATATTAGAAGCTTTGATTTGCAATAATAACTATACACACACAAATTTCCCACATTTATCATTGCATAACGCATGAGCTGAGATCTAAATGCTAACATTGACGTATCAACTTAATGAAAACTTTCATTTTTCATATTTTGGTCGACATCCATCCACAACAAGTCACTGAAGGTCACTCACATCCATGTCCGACCAGTTTTACTGGACTTGTGCTTGCCGTCAAGCGAGTTGGCCTGCCCAACCTACTCTAATATTCTCATTTAATGCGTAGACATTTTAAGAATTTTTTAAACTAGAATCACTTGCCGCCGAAAAATTGAAAGTTGGAAAGTGTTTTTGACTGCGTTTTTCCCACAGCCGACAGTCGACAGCCAACAGCATGGAATTTAATTACGAAAATGAAAGCTAAACCATAAAGTCATTAGTGTCATCAACTGTCTGATGTTCTTCATATTTGTAGTTCATTTGAATATGTGACGAGCTGTGAAAAAGGCATTTTTAATGATGAATTTTGTTATTCTATCGCCTAACTGTAATCATGTTGATCACTAATTTAGTCATTTATGCAACTCATTTAAATGGGATTCACTTCCGTTGACCTAACTAGGTACCTAGCAGTCAGCCCAAGGCGGCATTCAACAAATTGTTATTGATTCCCATCTGACTGAACGACCGCCTTTCAAATTGATGGCCAGTACACGTGCAGCTGAGCTCATTCCGTACTTTATGTGCTCCAACTGAAGATCTATTGATCGATTGTCAACATCATCAAATACATATTTCAAGTCTTATCGCTTACAACGACCACGGCAACATCTTAGAGCCACATCGACTGCCGGCAATGGCCAATGGGCAATGGCAATGGCAATAGCAACGGCAACTTCATTGCCCGGACGGACAGTAAAGATCGCCTCAATGCCATTTATAGCCCGCTGCCTTGACTTTAAACGATCGAGTCGACTCCCAGCGTCCTACTCAAGTTTATGGCACAATTTTTACGCGCTTACTAAACTGAGAGCCTAGGGAAGAAGACAAGTAGTCGTCAAACACTTTGCCACCACCTCCTTCATGGGGGTCGTTAAGCTCACGTTACAAATTGTACATAGGCAGCTTTGTGTAATTTTAACACTTTTGCCTAATTTTTGATGGCTATTACAAATGCAATTTTAATTACCGGGCTTTTGTATGTTTCCTATTCCAAGATCAGCGACCACCCCGAGAGAACTCTAATGATGAGACAAGAGCCCGCATAGAACTCAAGAGAGGCGGCAACTTAAAAACCTTTTCTTTTTTTTGCACTTTTTTGTAGCTTATGAATTAATACTTGAATAAAGCGATTAGAAATGGTATAAATTTAACTCTGAATAAATGTAAAAAATATTAATAAAATGGCGAGAATCGGAATTATCACAGAACTCAATTCAATTGTTTGCTGAGATGGAAAACTTATAGAGATTTTATTATTGTCTATAGGGTGTAGCAATAAAATTCCCCAACAGAACATATAAAAAAAGTAATCATAGCATAGCCAGCAAGGAGACACCCCAAGGATGGTATAAATTTGAGGTTAACAAGAAGTTATTCTGCCCTTGCAGCAATGTTTTTATACAAAAGCTCAATTTTCCTATGACAATTTGATCTTTCGAATATATCACATTAATTTTAAATCTTATCACATGAATCCTAAGTCTTATCATATTAATCTCAAATCTTATCGGTAAAAAAATTATATGATAAGAATGTCAAATTGAGTGCCATATCATATTATTTTTTTGTTCTGTGCAGAAACCGACGGACTTTGCTTTATATACTCGACTATTGATGGTGATCAAGAATATATATACTTTGTTGGGTTGGAAAGTTCTCCTTCAGTGCATTAAACATTTCGAGACAAAATGCTTATTCCCTCTGCTAGGATATAAAAAGTACAATAAATTCTCAATAGTAATTGAACTCATCAATCGTATAACATTTAAATTTACTTCACGAAGATATATAGGCTACTATTTGAATAATATATTGTGCTGACACAATGGAGAAATTTTGCACTTGGCAACGAGCTTGGCTCTAAATTCATGGGAACACATTTGTTGGTAATTGGCCAAGTTTTCGCTGGTTAAATTTACGGCTCAGTATTTGGCCTCGGGCAGTCGCAGAATTAATTAGCATGTTGCAAGTTATTTTAATTGTGCAAGCCGCAATTCATATCGCGACTACCAACTGGGGCATTTCATTAAGTGCCACTTAGCCACATTGCTACTTAGCCACAAGAGTTTTTTAAATGTAAAGCAATTGGCAATGCTTTAATTGCCAACTATTGTAGCTAGTTGGCAGATAGTTGGACATAAATTGTTGGCCATTCAAAGATCGCTTTGCATGTTCTTAGCAGTACCGTTAACTAAGAATAGCTGAAATGTTGAATTGACCCTTTCGTATGCCCCTGGCATTTATTCTGTCGTTAAACCACTCCGGTGGTCCACCAGCCGACGAAGAGGAATTATTCTTGTAGCAAGCCTGGCAATTACCAAAATCCGCTTAGTAAGTTATGTGTACAACAAAATAAAAAAGGTAAACGAATCGCATTAAATTCTTTGCTGGTATTCGTATTGTGGGCAGAAATACAAAATACAAATTGCTATATCATCAGAGACCCTTAAACCCGTTGGCCATACCAAATGGGATTTGCATTTGTCCGCCCCGCCTGCGCTTTAAATGATGTTGTCTTACCAAATCTCCACCAAAATTTTGTTTAGGTTTTCGGCTTGCATAAATTTGCCAAATGTTATCGAAAGTGTGCATCTTACGCCAGTTGAAAGTGGTTCGTACCCGTCGAAGTATACACCCACATTAAACTAACATACCGAATCCTGGCACTAACATTTTCTTCTGCTGCTGTTCCACGTGGCCTGCCGCCCATTTAAATACCCAACTAAAGACAACAGCAATAAAAACAGCTAAAGCAACGGGAAGACCGCTGCCTGTCTGTCTGTCTGTCTCTAAGTCTGTCTGCCGTCCGATGTTCAGAAATTGTGCCAGTAGTGTAAGGCAGCGAACATCTTGTGACGCGGAGGGAGATGGGGCATGGGTACATCTAACAGGAGCAGCAGGATCAAGTCTTGTTAGTGCTCTCCATCATTTGTTGCATTTGTTGCATGTTGTGTGTTGCTGCCTGTTGCTGTTTAGACGATGTCAGCGCTGATAGGCGACGCTTGCCGGGATTGTGGTTGGGTCATGCAGCGTCGGCGGTATTGACATTGTGCAGCCAGCTCCCAACGGGGCACAAAGTTCACGACACTCTTCTGTCTCCGGTTCTGGCTATGACTCTGCCTCTGACTCTGACTCTGGTACTATGTATGATGTTCTCTTCCTAAGAGATGCAAGATTAGCAAATTTGTGTACGCTGATTGTGAGCATTCTCTGTGTACACATCATTAATCTTGCAGTAAACCTTTCGTTTATTTAATTGTTATTCCTGAACCTCCAATGATTTACAGTTAATGCTAATTCGATGCTGCGTTGCGCATACGCCCCGTTTGCCATTCGATGCGATTCGCCTCGACACAGATTTAATTTCCGCCAGAAAGCGGAAAGAGGCTCTTGCGAATCTTTCGCCTCACGTGTCATTTGCTTCATTTCATTTATCATAGATCATTAAGCTAATTGAAGGGCCAGCAAGGCGAGCTGTTCACTCAAAAAGAAAAGCAAGAGTTCTCGGCCAAAATCTTTCACCACGTGAGTGTGGGTCATTGTGGGTCAAAGCAATTTGAACTGCTGCCAATTCGCACAGATCTTATGAGTATTTGCATAGATCTTGACAGACAGGTCGCAGATCGTGGAGAGCGTCAACTTTGTGCGTGAACTGGAATTTCAAGCAGCTGCGAAGCCAATTGGAGTTGGAGAAATAACCTGTTGAAAGCCCCGGGTCGAAAGTTGGAGGAAAACAAATGACATCGCGGGGTGTTAATGATATTTGCTCTTGACTCTAAGCTTTAACTCGTGCCACTCAAATTACTTCGAACTCCAGACGATTATGGGCTATTAGCGGTTTCACTTTTTACAAAAGATTGCGATTGATCGAATTTATTTATTATGCTGTTACATTCCTATGAACTGACTTTCAGTAGATAACATTAGCATTTAAAGATATTCGATGACAGTCACAACATTTGGCCAAAACTGATGTATTGTCGCTGCTGACGAGGCTCGTCTTTCATCTCTCGGCTCTGTGGTCAAAATCGTGAGGTGAATGCTTAAAATGGGAACATCCGAGCCAAGGATGAAGCCACTGTCACTGCCATAGAAGAGAGATGGAGAGACCTTGAACGCTGGATAAATGTGTGTCAATGAGGGGTTTGATTTACCTGAGAGCCTCGTCCGTTTGACACTCGACATGAGTGAAATGTCGACTGGGATGGTACATGGAATTGCAACCTCGTCTGACAGCGACCAAGTGGAGATTCTACCTCCAGTACATTCTCCATTTCGCTTGTCATTATTTTATTTAATTCATGTGATTAGAATCACTTTCGAGTTCGCTGCGAAGTGAAAACGCAGCACGACACAGACGCACACTCGGTGGCACGTGAGGCACAGTCATTGATTCAGGGAAAGAAGCAAAGTGCACGAGATGATCAGATGACCAGATGACCAGAGTCACATGAGTTGGCCATTGAGAGAACGTATTATTGCCCAACAATGAAATAATATGGGAAAGGCCCTAGGACAGAGGGTGGAGCAGTCGAGGAGGGTATAAGGCGACGGCCGGCAAAGAAAAGGCAAATAAATAAAATGAAAATTGCAATAAATTTCACTCTTGTGTGAAGACGAGCGGCTCTAATCAGAGAGTTAGCCATGGCAAGGGCAACTGGCAACTGCAACTGCAACTGGAAACGTTGCCAAATGCAACGTGAGCCACATGCAACATGAAAGCGAAGTGGAAACAGAAACCGACTGTGTAAGGGGCAAGCCAAAGTGGCAACGGCCTGGGAATTGGGCTAATTGATGTTTAGTTGCACTCTTACCAAAAACCGTTTACAGAGACTTCTGTAGATCCATATCAAGGGGCTCAAGGAACCCCAATGGATACAACATGTCTTTAAATTCAATCGAAAGCAACTCTCCTCCTCTCTGACCCCCGCTGTCACTCAGCGACACGGATGCATCTTAATTAACCCAACAAGCGGCTGCCTTGCTTAAATCGGGAGCAGGCAACGTGTTTTAATTGAATACAATTAATTATTGACACATTTTGTTGCGAATTCCAAGCTACGAGCTACACACTCAGAGCTCCTTACTCCTTCCCCCAAGATAAGCGAAAACGTGAGCAGAGTTTGGAGCAGAGCAAATCCCCGAGATGCATATGGAAATGCACTTTCTAAGACTCTGAAACAGCAGCTGCTCCTACAACTTTGCTAATGTTATGGACATTGAAATTTTAACCCAATTTGTTGAATATATGCACCCACTGACACAGAGAGAAAATCGGGGATCTCTTTAAAAGGAAGGTTATGAGTTCTTTCCAGACTCATAGGATAGCTAATTGTGGAGGGATTTCAATCTACTTAGGAGTTGCCATTCTACTTCAGTCTTCGGTCTTCTTCTCAACGGTACCAGAAGTGTTTGTCTTCCCCATTCAGACACGCACTCGGATATACTGACAGGTGCCTTGGACATTTTTTACTCCATTCAATTCGAAGATATACAGATGTCGCTAGGAGGCAGTGGGTGAGGAGGAAGCTATGAGCTGTTGGAACGTTGACAAAGCCGCGCAAACATTTCAAACATCTGCTGCCTGGTTGCGTTGAAAGGAGAAGATTGAGGCAGCCCCAACTCCAGCTCCAACTTCAACTCAAGCCACAGCTCAAACGGTTTACTTTTCTCACCCAACCACGACTAGAGCCGACCACAGGCATCCAGCAACATGGCCAACAATCGATTGGAATGCCAGTTGCGGGTGACGCTGGGTTCGGGCCACGGCTGCTCTTAGCTCTGGCCAGAGATGTGACAAAAGTCCAACAAGTGGAGTGTAGGCCGCCGTCCGCCCACTGCCCGTATCCACCGCCCCCAACGGTGTCATTTGAATATCAACATTTGTCATCGTGTGTCGTGTCGCATTCCGCGAGCCGTCGCCAGTTGCAAGCCCCGAAATGTGCCCAAAAATAAACAAAATCCAATTAAAGTCAAGTGGAACATGGCCAGGGAGCAACAACCACAGCAAAATCAACATCAACAGCAACAGAAACAGCAACAGTTGCTGTTGTCTCCAGTGTTTTAATTGAGCATCTCTCATGTACAAAGCTATGCAAATGTGTGCCAGTCAGACAGCTACTTAGAAGGATTGGATCGGCCGGTTGGAATTGCAATTACTTTGTGGAGCAATTTCCAACACTTTCCCTGCCAGAAGAGACAAAAGAAAACCACAAAGCTGAAAAGCATTGCAATCGCATTTTAGAGTATCTCGTAAAGATCAGAGCAACCCAATGAAATTCGGGCTTGTAATTGAAACGCATTACCGCCAAATGGCAAGAACTGGCAACAACAACAACTGCCAGCCGCACAGTTCGGGCATTGTCTTGGCTCTAATGGGCGTTGGCAACAGATCTGCAACAGGACAACAGCTCAACAGCTCAACAGCAGCAACACGACGACAATGTAGGCGATGACAGCGCCACAAAATTGGAAATTGGAAACCACAGCAGCAGAAACTACGACGTCGAGTACGGGCACGGGTACGGGTACGGGTACGCACAGGGACAGGGAAGAGGGGCCAAGTTGGCCGATCTGCGACATGGCAGCACCGAAAAGTAGGTGAGGCAGCCGCTAACGAACTGGAGACTATCCAAGTGCAGGACGGTATCAATGAAAGCCGATCGGACATGGGCGACGCATTGGCAGCCAACAGAAAGCCAGGCAGGCAGTGGGAGGCAGTCAGCTCACGCACTCGCCAGGGGAAGCAGAGCAAATGGGGACCAGATGGAACCCAGATGGGGAGGAATGCCTACGACTCAACGCTTATAAGGCAACACGGGCAACACAATGTGCCCGATTTGTTAGCGATTTGGTTAACGCAAATTTACGGCAGCTTGCGAGTGCCTGAGATGTCTGAGGTGGTATTCACGCAGTTCCCTCATAATCCAGGTAGGTGGTCCGGGAGCTGGCAATGGCGAATCGAAATGCGTTCCACACGAACTTGACCGGTCTTGCAGCTCCTCAATGGGGTGCTTAAGACAACTAGCAGGCTTCCGCTTCTCCTTTTCATTTTCCTCCACTCTGAGCAATGCAGATGAGTGGGCTATTAGGTGAGGAGAAGCTGATGAAGCTCCTCCAGGTTCAACCTGCTACTTTAAACTCCTCTCTAGTTGCCCATTTGTCATGTGTACGTATGATCATTATAGTGCCCAGTCTAACGGTTCCTTTGTCATCAGAAATATGCACTATGGGAATAATTGCCATTAGAGAGACGATCCCCAGTCACAACCAAGGCAATGGTCACGCGCATGAGAAGTGAACGACTTAACCTTGCGTGGCATTTGACAAGCAAAGCAGGAGACATGAAACGTGGACACATCAAAGAATACACGATGAGCTATGAAAGATGAAAGATCGTTGATCAATGATCATAGATCAACACGGTCCCAAGGGACTGGTCCAGGTCCAGAAGTCCAGAAGTGGAACACAATCAGAAATCGTTTTTCAAACATAAAATCAGCAGGTTGCCAAAGTCGATAAGCGCACGAGCAATTAGTTGACAAGGATGAGAAACCGAAGGTATCTGGAGGAGGAGCTGGATCTTGGTTGTCGTGACACTCTGACGGTGACTGTGATGGTAACGGTGATGGTGATAGTGATGGTGCTGGTGATGGTGATGAGCACGACGGTGCCTTATTGGTAAAGGAGTCACCGCCACTGCCACCGGATTCCTAAAATCGTGATGAGTGTCCCGCTCGTCACTTGTTACCCACTTCTGGAGCAACAATTTTCCCTAGATTGCTAAGAGCCGTTAAAATGAAAAGAATTTACAGAATTTTCCAGTCACACAGAAACACAAGAAGCCCAAATAGAATCATAAATGAAATCAGAATTAAATTTGCTATTATTCTGACCCCTCCGCAGTTCGTTTGCTTTGTCTCTGCTGAGAAATCATCAGCGATGCCATCTACAACTAAACAAAAACAAACGAATTTCCCCGGCCGATGCTCGAAAGATGACCCAAATTCTGCATAATTGTTTCTCCGATTGCTGCTGCAGTTTTCTTGGTCCACTTCGCCTTGTTTGCCTGTTTCCCACCAGAGCCACCAGCCACCAGCCAGCAGCCAGCAGACCAAACATATCGCACTAACCACTGCAATTCCCCCCAAAAGCGAGAAAGTTCATTAAGTCCACCGATCATTTCATGCGGATCATTTGCGTGGCGTCGGCGGCAGCTCTGCTCGGCACTGGCTGCAAATTATCCTGACACCCGGCCCCATCCGTCCAGTCCGGTCCGGTCCGGTCGGGCCCGGTACGGTTCAGTGTGGTTGGCAGTGGCACTTGACCATCCGCCAGGCCGCTTGCGTGTGTTTCATATTTCTCGGCTTGGCCCGGCTCGTTTCGGTTTCGTGCTGAGGCCTCTGACTCCACTAGCCGCCAACGGCCTCCACTTGAGACGATGAAGGCGAGTCGAGGCGTTAGGCGTTATGTCGACTTTGATATTATAACCGCAATTAGTCGACATGGTCTCGAGTGCTATCACTGGCATCTGTACCCGCCAGTCCAGGGTCCACAGTCCACAGTCCGCAATCCTCTTTCCGCCTTCGCCTCTTTGATAGTTGAGCTTAGTGAGAGTTTGAGTCGATTTGGTTTCCTTCATACTCTCGAATGTCTGGAGTGTCAGATGATTAGACACAAAACATTTGCACGTGGACAGTCTAACTGGTGGAAAATGTGGCAGAGTGACTCAGGCCTGCAGAGACAGAGACAGGCAAACTTTCGATTATACTCGAGATATGAGCTGCGTTTCAGGTCAACAGCATGCAAATCGGAAAACAGGGCTGAGAATGCCATTGAACCCATCCGAGTAAACAAACCTCGTTGTCAAATGGAAACTCTTAATCGAATCAAGCTGGCCAAAAATAACTCTGAAGAACAGCACAAAATCATGCAAACAGTTGGAGGCCGATTGGTTGCCATCATAACAATTTCCTGTCAATCAGAGCAACGACTGAGACGCTGGCCACACCTATTCCCCCTCCCTTATTCACAATTCCTAGCCACTTCTCCGACTGGCAGAATTAGCGGAGTTCGGGGCCGTGGAGTGCGACCGAGTCAAAGCACGCAATTAATTAAGTGGACCTGGCCGCGGAGCAGTCTGCGGGCTGCTGAAGCGAGGAGAAGCCGCCAACTGACCCCACCACTGATCCACCAAACGGCAGCAGAGCTCATCAAGCCACCTACGCTTACGGTACTTCCACTTCTCAGACGACGACTGCAAATTAATCGGCCTGTGCAGCGTCTCGGAATAATGACGGACCCGAACCACAGAACCCACCTAGCCAACTAGCCACCTAGACTGGGCCAGTTGGCACTCCCGCCGCGGGCCTGCCACACTTATGAAGTCTTTTGGAAATGTTCCACAATTCATCATTGCGTTCTATTCGAGCAGTTTTCCTGTACGAGAACTGGAGAGGCAGAAGTAGAGATAGAGATGTCAATGGAGAGTCCTGCAACTGGAACTGGAACCGCAACTGGAACTGGGTTAGTTCGAGTTAAGTTTTAATTAATTTGGATTAAAATGTTGAAAACGCTGAGAGGCCGCCAAGGGAACTGGCTGATATGCCGAAGAAGGCGTTGGCGGTTTACCGTTTTCTGGACTCACCTGAGCGGTTATACGTTCTCTGGTTTCCGCAGCGGACCAAAGGCCAGGCGAATTTTGATATTGAAATTGCTACCTTGGCACAGCGCGCACCGAACACTGAGGAAAGCTTCTGCCCGAGGCCAGGCCTTGATAACATCAGCTCGAGTATTTGTGGAAGGGGAGGGGATTCCAGCTCCCACAACAACAGAATAACAGAACAAAGACAACAATTCCATTTGGTAAACGCTTGCCCAGCGAAGAGGGCGGGAAAATGCAACGCCAAGCAGTTTTCTGCGAAAGAAAAACAAAATTAAACGGAATGAAAAATATCTTAAAGCCTGCGTTGGGTTTGAGTTAGTTTGTGCTTGTATTTGTTGTTGTTTTAGTTTCAGTTTGAGTTTGAATTTGGCCAAATGTAACTACAATTTAAATGCTAATCTGGCATCTGTTGGCGGTCGGACAAAGCCGCGGCGCATGCGCAAACAACTCCGCCCTGACATCGCTAGGAAACTGCTCCGAGTGAGGGTGGAGACCGTGCAACCACACTGCTGGTAAGGTAGTTGCAGGAGGGGGATCGAGGGAGAGGAGAGTAGAGGAGAGGAGCAGCACTTAGCGGTTAGCCCATTTGCTCATTAGTTTTGTGACTATCCAGTGACTGTGGGCCCAGACATACTCGTAAGTCCAACTTGCAACTCAAGCAGCGTCTCTGCCTCTCTCGCCCTTCGGCGTCTCCTGCTCTTTTATTTATTGTGTAATCTGGCTCCTGTCCAACTTCTGGCGGTGCTCAGGCTGTCTAATTAATGTTCACGCCTATAAAGTGCCGACTTTATTTGCGGCGGATGCCTGCTCTGAATTCTTCACCTAGAGAGAGAGAGAGAGATTCGCCGCAAAAATGTTGGAACTGTAGCCAGAGCCGGAGCTCATAAGTTCAACGGAACAAAGTACCGCTATGCCCTCCCCTCCCCTCCACACCCCTTTCGGAAAACCGCGACAGTTCAGATGCAGCCCAGAATACGAGTAAGTGGAAATGGAAGCAAAATCAAAATCAAAACCGAAAGAACATTTGTAAGCTGCCAATTATTATGAAATGAGCAGACAGCAGCAGAGACATTCGACAGCAGCGACATTCGAACTCAAGCCAGAAAAGTCTGAAAAGTCGGGTAGAGTAAGAACTCGACCCCTCACCTTCTCCCTTACCCTAGGTTCTGAGCTCTGAAATCGAAAAGCGCGTCACGCCGAAATCCGCTGGCTCGTTACCATTTGGAGGTTTGAGCGCCGGCAATCGGAAGAATAGTCTGTGTCTCTTGGGCGCTGGTCTGCTGGTTTCCCAGTCTTTTGCTTCCCGTTCCCAGTCCCTAGAACCTAGAACCTAGTCCAGTGTTGTGCCGGCCGACTCGCGTGCTGCCAAACCGCCAATTACCGAACATCAAAAAGCAGTTTCCCTCAGCTGGTCTGCCTGGTTTGCCTGCCTAATAATTTGCTCTCTGACTTTGTGTGGCTTTGTTTGTACTTTTGGAGATCTGTGGCCCTCGGAACCCCCTAGACCCTTTTCCCTGAGCGGCAGACCCGCTGGACACCCAAAAAGGTGTTCGAAATGTTAAGAATCTTTTGCCGAATCACGCAATGTTGAGCTCTGAGCTCTGACTCTGTAGGAAATGCAAATGCCAATTGCTCTCGAAGATCTTTCGTGGCTCACGCCTTGATACAGTTTTCGGGCAAATGCCCCGCCCACAACCATAACTTGTTGGTGAGCTACGCCTTTAGCCGAAATTAAATTAATTATATTAGGTATAATAAATAAAGAGAGTTATCCAACACGCTCCCCTTTCGGGTCACTTTGACATTGTAATCACGTCAGTCAGTGGCCTATTTACGAGGTGTTTGGGTATTCTTCCCGAATCAGGGGAACAACAAAGCGTGACAACAGAGTTCTGTGACTGGTCTCAGTTCACGGATTGCCCAATTAGAAATGAAACAATGTGCTATGATACTAAACACTCAGCAGTCTCGGGAATAATAATATACATAAAGACAGTTATTATTGAAGTCTGATAGATACAATTCCGTTCAATACTAACTGAGTAATGTTATAATGGGACATTTGTAGTGACAATGATCCGCAAATGAATATTTAACAATCAAATAATTAAGCTACTCTGCAATCATCGGATTTACGATAGAAGTAAACTGCCTGCTGATCCCTTCTCTTTTAAGACTCAATAACGAGGATCTTTCGCATCTGCTGAAGGACGGACGAGGATCCTTTATGATCGCTTGCTTTTGATCTGTTCCGCTTATGCGTGGGTTGTATGCAAATCCAAGTCCAACTCCAATTGCCATGACAAACACGTTTCCCCGCCAGAAGCTCTCATCTCATCTCATCTCATCAACATCTCTCACGCCTGTGGTGCATCTGCCGCTGCGATCTGGCGATTCTCTGGTGTGGTTGCTAATGTGCGAAGCAAACTTGAGGATCGCGTGGGCCGGCGAGTGGCGTTGGCAACAATGTTGCAGCAACAAGTCGCTGATTATCTGAGAGTGGTTGATTAGAGCAGCCGAGCAGTCGGAAATGATCTTTGCCCAGAAGTACTCCAAATTATGCCGCTATTCCATTGTGCCGCATGACGCCGCATGACCGTCAAATTCGCAAACATTGAAAACCTTTGTAAAAGTCAAAGTCAATTTAGCTGGTGCAAATTATTGGCGCAGAATGGGAATGAAATATTCTAGGCATCCTGTTTCGATCGGGGCGATCGACGGGGGCTCCGTTTTATTGCTGCCTTGATTTATGCAACATTTTCCGCAATAAAAATGCCATCGTCTTGAAGAATTATTACATCATCACGTAATAGGCCTCGTCTTCAGCCTCAGCCTCAAACTCAGACTCAAACTGAAACTCGGCCCCAGCTTCGGCGCCACGCCCGTCATCGGCCAGTTGGCGGTGCCAGTGCCAGTGCCAAATTGCCCTCGAATGCATGCAGCGCTCCAACGATCCTCTTTGGATTCTTTGGCGTTGTCATAAATCAGTCGCCAGCTTCAGGTTGCCGCGAGAGGCAGAGGCATTAAATACTCGTACTCTCCGCTTAAATTGCAGGGCACGAACAGCTGGCAGAGCTACAACCAACAGCAATAGCAATAGCATCAACAAAAGAGGCAACAACAAAGCCACTATTAAGTGTCGTGTCATCCTCAGTGATCCATCATAGCATACAAGATATCTTCACTTCGCTACAGATTGGAATAGGAAAAATGAACTTGGCACGTGTCCATCATGTTAAGTTGGAGTGCTTCCTGTGGGGGAGTTGGGAGTTGAGAGGTGTTAATGTGCAGAGAATTCAGCGAAATGTTGTAATAACTTGCCAAATTAGGCCTCCAACGGCGCGGGAGATTGCATCATAGCCCGGCCAGCTACATTCCTCTTCGAGTTCGCTCCAAATGGCCCATTGTCCAGCCAGAGCCTGTTCCAAAGCCATCCAGAGCCACAGTCAGAGTCACAGCCACCAAACACGGAAGTCGAAGCACACTCCCCAAATGCCCATTTCATATAATTTCTATTATTTCTGGCAGCTTTGCCAACTGCCACCAGGTGACAGTTACAATGCAGAAACAATATACAACAACTGCTAATGCCCGCTCCAGCTACGATCCCACTGATCGCCACCGAGTCAGAGTTAGCGTCAGACTCAGGCTCAGAGTAAGAGCTAGAGTTGGAGTCGGAGTTGGATTCGAAGTCGAAGTCGAGAAATGTTCTTGAGGCATGCACTGAGTTGCCTGTGTGGGGACATTGCCACCGTCAACCTGGCACTGTCGCAGCCATAATCGCCGAAATGATCATCATAATCGTGATCGTTTTCGGGCTCTGGTCAGTCGTCCGACGTCCGTCCGAGGTTGTCTTGTCCTCGGGGAGCCATTTTTGGCATGCGTTCGGCAGCGAACACTTCCTGTGGGAACTACTTGAAAACTTGTTCCATTCTGAACTATGTTGTGCTGATCTTGCAGTTGCGGTTGCTCTGTGCCTGCCATGTTCCACGTCATGTTGCCTGACCATTTTATGGGTGCTCTCGCTGAAGGCTGCACCCACAAGGAGTCGGAGCCGTAGTCGGAGTCGAACACAGAGTGCCCCGAAGTATGAACTATATTCCAATCGATCGCGCTTGCAAATATCTCATATACCATTTGACCATAAATCAATTAGTTAAGTGTAACAGTTTCCAATGATTCACTTGGTTGTATTGGGTGTATTGGGTTTGTTTACCTCATTCCATTTGTGGTGCATGCTGAACGCGAAGCGATCATAAATTTTAAAACTAATACCTCTTTTATGTTGGTGCAAATTGGAGCTGATTTTTCAAGATGACGATAAAACAGGAACAAACTGAAGGGCATTTAACTGGTTGCAAGTAATAGAGTTACGGTTAACACCTCACGAGTAAACGAGCTAGGAATAGATCTGGTCTTACTGATTTAGGCATGCCTTATATCGGGGATAGATCCTCAAGCAGAAAAACCGACTCTAACGCATCTATTTGTGCACTCGGACTCAAGGTCGCACCCGCCGACCCTCGGAAGAGGCGACTGTGAAATGGAGCAGCACATGACCAGAAACAGGTGTTGCCGCTATTGACAGTTGCCTTGATTGGTTTGTGTTGCATGTGGCAAGCCTTGTGTCAGCTCTCCGTCCGGCGGCCACATGTTGCGGGCACGCCCCATCTCTCGCAATGGCCAGAACTGGGGAAGACAACTGCATTTTGGGCTCTGGCAAAGGAATCGTCGCGTTGTCGAGTTTGCCAACGCCCAGAGCAAATACTGGTTGATTTATCCCTGTTCCTCCCTCCGAGTCCCCACATTGAGCATAAATTGCTGCGACGAAGCTGGTAATAGCAGGGTCTGGAGTTACAAATTTTAAATGGAAGAGGGGAAGATTGGAAGATGCAGAGATTGCATCACCAAAGCTGACAATGCAATGGCATCAATTTGCGAGTGTGTCCGGCATTGAAGAAGTGACCAACTGATGATGAGTGCCAATTTGCCTATATTAATGCAGTTATGATTGAATGATGGACATAAATAACTTTCGAATCGATTCTCCCTAGATGGAGGAAGCTTTCTACTCGATCCCCTTTTGGCCAAACCACAGGACCCAGTCGATCCCATATGACACCTCTGCCTACCCATAACTCATAAGGTTCCTATCGCGGCAAGGCGACGAACCGGACTGAGACTGAGACAGAGACAAGGTAGGAACAAAAAGAGCGGCAATTAGAAGAAGCTGCCGATGGCCGTTGGCTGGTGATTGAGTTGCAGCTCAGGTGGCTCCACTCCGCGGTCCCGGTTGTAATTTATGGCGAGACGCTCCTCTGACGCGACCAACGGGCAGGCAACAAACAGGAAAAATTCATATTACGAAAAAACTGCATCGTTTAAGTGTCATTATTGGGACCAGAATCTCAACAAGTCGTTGCCGTTGTCGTGTCTTCGGATGAAGATCGAGCTGGAGCTGTAGCTGTAGCTGGAGATGGAGATGACTACTTTCACCGCGCTCAGAATTCCTTTCTGCACTGAGCAGAATCTTAGCATCGCGGTGTTCCAACCAGACATCGGTCAATCTGCCAGCTTCTGACCCTCCCCCTCCACCTTCCCCTACGCCTTTTACAGCTCCAATATCCGCTGGCCACAGTCAACACCTCCGCGCCGCCCACCGCCGCTGCATCCGAGGTGGGGCCATCACTCAAACTCAGACCCAGACTCAGACTCAGCGTCAGCTTCAGCTTCAGCTTCAGCTGCTGCCCGAGTGCACCTTACTGGCAGTTGGGTTTGTGGCCTTTCTTATCTGCTCAGTGCTCATTGCTCATGTGCACCTCGTTCGACTCTTGAGCTGGTTGTGGTTTTTACACCTTGCTCGTTTTTGGCTGGGTTTGGATTGCTGTACTCGTGTATGTCGAATGGATCGAGTACTCAGAGCTCAGAGCTCGAGTACTGAGAGCTGGGACCTGCGAGCTTAGAACTGAGTGCTGTCTTTGGTTAAGGGCGTTAACTGGGTTAAACGCTCGTTGACAGTTTTATGCTGAGACAAGAGACGTCAACCTGCGGCCAGCTCCAGCCCCGACCATGACAGACCACAAGGCGTTGACGACAGTCAGTCAGTGGCACAAACCAAACAAGAAACTTATTAAGAGTGAAAATTCTTATTGCCGTAGCTAGAATGAGTTTTTGTTTTGCATGGAAAGCTGAATCAAAGAAATGCCACAACTGGCATTAGTAATTGCCCTAGGCTAGAGGGGTATTATTGTAGAGGGGGGTTCATCGAAAAGTGAAATAAAACAAATCAAAAGCGGTGCAATCAGCGAAAGGTTGTTACAGTTCTGAGGGCAGTCATCAAGTTCGTCGCCTCAGTCTTTCGTTTTTTAGCCCCATGATATACGAGTATGTAAGTAGGTCGACTATGTGTTGCACTTTCAACTGTGCTGGCGCCTTTGACGGCAACTTTCATCATGTGTGCGATTCTTATCAACAATTAGCCGTCGATTGAACTCGAAGATTCCCTGTGGAGGTGCCCCAAATCAGAATACGCATCCATTAGGGAGAAATCTTCAGACTCCGTCCTCCCTTGCAGTGACTTATGTGAGTTCGCAGCTGCATGTGGCATGTGCAGATTTACTTTAGTGTGGTGTCGATTCCTTTCTCCGAAAACTCTCTCGGCGCATTCCAAGCGAAAGTACTCTGCCAGCCGCGTCTCGTGTCGATCCACTTCTAATCAGCAATCCAGAAAACGAGCCTGAAGCGCCTCAAACAAATAGACTCAGTCGATCAATTGGAAAACAATTGAAGCAATGAACGAGAGTTCCATACGATTGATTGCCGGAAATAAAAACAGTCAACAACCTGCACATAACTCCACTCCACTTTACTCCCGCCCGCTCGACCTTCTCAGGGGCAGCAATCAGCAGAAACCAGCGGAGAATGTGCGAAAATCGAAAGGAAATTTGCATGTCACTCAATTGACCAAAATCACCGAGAACAGAGACACATTGACTTCAATTTGGAGAGTTTTTGGGTCTGTTTGATCTACAAATGAACTCGTTGACGTAAACAGAGAGCTTGACACAGTTCCCCAACTCTAGAATGGAAACAAATATTTGAATATCTGAATGACACCAAAATCTAGATGTGGCCTATTGAAACTGTTTATGGACTTCCTCATAACGGTTCAACGCTTTAGATATGATAAGAAAGAGCAACAAACTCCTCAATTGCCATATGTCCAACATAATTTCGCAAATATTTGAGCAGAGAACTAATTCTTGGGAACGACTTCATTTTGTCAGCGATCGACGAAGCAGATTACAATTAGAGCACAACTTTTGCGAACAACAATTACTCAATCACGAAGGTAAAAGGGGCAGAGAAGTTGCCTCGTGTCTGCGTTGGTATTGCTTAATCAATCTATAAGTCAGAATTCAGAACCGTGACAGGGCTGCAGCAGTTTTCATTCACATTCATCCACACGCCAAACGGATGGCGATTGCAGACTTCCTGCTCCAAAAGCTTTTCCGAAAGACAAAATTTATATAATTTCTTTATCAGATTCATCGCTTTTTGTTGGAACAAATTGTATAATTCATTTGACGCCGTTGATTGAATGGCCTAGCCAGCAACAGCAACAGCAACAACACCAACAACAACAGCAACAGAGGCGTCAATTATGACTACAAAGCGACAAAAACTGACGACGCGTCGTTGTCGACGTCATCGTCATCGTCATCGTCAATGTCGATTTATCGCCAGAGAATCGAACCGTCGAATGGGAGTAGCCGAATGCTGAATGCAATTGCAAGTGTAACAAAAGTGCATGAAATTGGGGGGAAAAGTGAGACGAGTGCAGTTCGCTGTGCTTTCGGTGAGTCTACGATAATATATAATTGCATCATCAGCCACCATCTGTGTGTGTGTGTATGTGTATGTGCGTATTAACAGATTCAATCATATTTGACACATGTGCGAGGCTTGGGCTTTCATTGTGGCATAAGGGCTACGCAAGTTGCGTAAGTTGCATAGAGACGACTCTGAAGTCCCCTGCCACAATCTGTGGCCTCATTCGGAGCTTGCTTAGCTCAGATTTGTTATCTCGCATTTAATTAGGCGTGCGTTGAGTTAATGATCATCACAGTTGCTGTTGTTGCTGCTGTTGCTGTTCCTGTTGCTGTTGGTGTTGTTGTGGTTACAGCTTTGGTCATTAGAAAGCTGCAATGTTCTTTTTAGGTGGCAGACAGAAGAGCGTGTCTGGTGGCTCTTCTGATGAGCTCGGGCTCTCTTTGCTGATCAATGCACCTGCCTGCCTGAAGACTTTAATTAGCGATTATGCAGCGCTACTCAGTGCCATTCTTGAGCAGAGTTGAAGCTGCATGCGATCGCATAAGAAAATCATTTAGCTTGACTGCTATAATTGCATTTTATTGCTTCCGACAGGCAACCCAGCAACTCAGCAGCAGACCTTCAGCCAGAGAGTTGCGCTGGCTGGCCATTAAAGTTTCGCTGATAGAATTTTCTTGCAAGGAAAGTTCTTTAAGAGCAACTAGCGCACTTTAAGAGCGAAATTTAAGAGTGGGTGCTTACGGTTTTGTTAAGTTGCAGAGAGCGCAACTGCGCTGCCGCAGCTGGCTTAAGCAGCGCTGGCGCGCCGTGCCGCGCCGTGCTCTTTGCAACTTGGCAATGTCTTTGCGGCCTTCGCCTCAAACATTCGGTGGTTGACGAATCGAGACGTGGCTGCTGACGCTTTGTGTTTGCCACTCGAGCATGGAATGGTTATACATTTTCATAAGTGAGGAATGTATAGCTAAGACTAAGGCTAAGAATGAAGCTGAAGCTAAAGCTAAAGCTAAATGGAATAGGTACTCGTATTTGCATTAATAAATGCAACTATGTCACGCCCAAGTCAGCGGCTCATGTGACAGCGACTTCCGCTTGCCTCACTTGGCATACGGTTTTTTGAAGCGGCAGCAGCAACTTGTAAATGGTTCAAATGTTTTGAGCCAACAGCAGCAATAGCAACAGCAACCGGCCACATTGCGGGGCATCAAATTCAGCAGCATCAAATATAAAAAACTAACCAGCATGGGGCCAGTAAATCCGAACAGCCCAGTCCTTGGCAGCAATGGCCAAGTATGTAGTTGCCTTTGGGGTTTTCTCTAAAGTTCCTTGTCGAATTGAAAGCAAATCAAATATGATAGGGTTCTGCCGATAGACCGACTGTAATTGTTTTATTACTATGAATGTACATATATTTAATCAATTGCCGTTTTTACACTTATTTACATTTACATATGTTCTTTTAATTCCAAACAGCTGAGATATATTAGTGACGTATAAAGTATGTAAATAAAATATCTCTCGTTTATGAAAATAAAGTTATTTAATTATTACTACTTTTTCTTCGTCGTTGGTTGCTTTCATTTTGAGATTAGTTAGCATTATTTCCACTCGAACATCAAACTGAAATCTAACTTCCACTTCTGAAGATTTCTGTTATTTTGGACGTCTTAAATGGATACCTAATAGCTTAGGCAATATATATTTATATACATAGCGAATTATGAATTTCAAATAAAACGCTTAGCTGGATCAAATTTACTTCGATACAATCGATAAATTGCATATATTACTCGAATAGTTCGAACAGTTGAATGTTGCTAGCGATTCACTTGTTAGAGTTCTCTAACATTTCTATGAAAGCTGAAAGTAATAACTAATTTCCATTTCGCAAGTCTTTATATTCCGTATATTAAATATGGGCACTAATTTTTTTTATTATTATTATTATTATTTATGTGGTAGCTATAAACGGCTTTTGTGCTCTTTCTCAACCATGTATAGAGTTTAATAAGCCAGGATCTAAAATACATATTAACAGAGTTGGTAGATGTTAACTAAAGACTAACTCAACAGAAGTGTGGGGTAAATAAAGAAAAAAATACAAAAATTAATGAATAAATAATAAAAAATAATATGTATTAAAGGATCCTACTGGGACGGTCCCTTGGGTAATGGCCATTAATACAATAATCAACAATGCCTTTATACCGCAAGCTTTTTAAACAACTCTCGCATGAGGCGTATGGAATTGGACATAGCCATTCACTTGCCGGCAGCGGCTGTGGCAGTGGCAGCGGCAGCGGCATCACAGTCACATCGGCATCTCCAACTCCCGCCTGGTTTGGCTGCAAAATCATAATCATGTCAGCAAATTAGACTGACATGGAGCGTACGTGCGCCAACTAGCCGATGAGAAGGATCTACAACAGCGGGATTGAAGATCAGCCGCTCGTCCATCACAAAGATGGCCAATGTTTGGGCTGATGTTACCACAGAGAAAGCTGCAGAATGCATCCGACTTTGTCTTTGACTTTGACTTTAACTTTGGCGTTGGGTGAATGTCTTCTAGCGTGCCAGAAGAGCAATGTCATCTTTCAGTTCGACAACGGATGCTAAAACCGTTGGCATCTCGTGCGACAAAACTCTTCCCTTCCGGAAAACTGATGTCATCCAGACACATTTTTGCCAAATGCTCGCACAATTCTAAAACAATTAACTTTTGCCCATTGCCGCACACGCAGCGCACAGAATGACAAAATATTTTAACAGCTATCGCAGTCACACAGCACAGCAAAACTTATTTCTCATTCTGGAGCTCAGACGAACATGAATGGGATAGCTCTTGGCCATTTGGCCATTTGGCTGGGCAGCTATTTGGGTTATCTGGCTTGAGCCCGGGTCACAGAACGGTTATGAAACAATTGCAGACATTTAGCTGGAAGATAAAAGTCTATAACTTATCAGCGAGAGTTTGCTGCATATTTAATGTTTAATGCCTTCCGTTGTTTATTGCAGCCAGCAGCTAGTCAGGAAAGTCTGTTGGTTAGGTGTCATCGTTGTCGCCATCTCATAAAAATGCCTTTAGATCGAAAAGTTGGCAACTCAAATGCCATGGTTGGGTTTTCTATACATTTTAACAGCCTGCGGTTATCATTGAAACTCCAACCTAAGTTTGAAAGTTTTATTTGAAAGCATTTTCACAATAGCCCAAAGCCAAATATTTATATCTTTTCGCCACGTCTGTCTATCTGTCTGTCTGCTTGTCTGTTTCAATGCGAATTAGTTTTGAAGCATGGTAATGAAACTTGATACAGAGTCTTCTTTTGAGGCAGCTTTTATGTATTTTTTTGTTCCAATGGATTGGATTGGATTACTATCTCTATATCTTTGTGGATTTTGCATATTAGATACTCTATATACAAATACAAGTATTATTAAGTATTACCATATGAATAGGGTACAACTTATTTGATATAACTAATTTAGTATCCCTTTAATGCTTATTTACAAATTCCCATCTATCAACCACATAGTTGCATGTAAGGTCAAGTTTGTTGCCTAAGTCTTTTGAATTTGGCTGGGAAAGTCCTTTGAATTGAAAATGTCTACTGGGTCAGATAAAATGCATGGCCAATAATACATTAGCCGCACTCAAAATAATAAGATATGTTCGCCTGATATATGGCAGGCAGTTTGAACTGACAAAATGGGCAGCCAGGCCATAAATATGGCATCGACAGGAGCCGAAACTGCGCCAGCCAAATGCGCCGTTGCAAAGTGATTTTCTCGCACTCAATTTCAATGGCTCGGCTGCCGACTTGATAAATTAACACTGTGCACATGCCATTTGTTTATTTGCCTAAATAAATCGCCATCGAATTCAAATTCAAATGCCTACAAAAGCGCCCCAAAAGCTACCGCGCCGACCAATTGAAAATCGCGCACAATC
The DNA here is from genome assembly GCA_037075165.1 of Hirtodrosophila histrioides. Classification (NCBI taxonomy): domain Eukaryota; kingdom Metazoa; phylum Arthropoda; class Insecta; order Diptera; family Drosophilidae; genus Hirtodrosophila; species Hirtodrosophila histrioides. The sequence goes on along the minus strand of JBAMCL010000390.1, from coordinate 8,172,814 downwards.
AAATGGACATTCTGTGCGCCCGGCAATTTATTTGGCTGGATTCCTTGACTGCGACTGTGACTCTGACTCCCATGACTGCGATTTAAGCGGAGCTTAGTTTATTGGCCCACTAAGGCGACTGACCCACAACATTAAATTGTAATTTGAGTGGGCAAACATTTTAACTGAATATCTATTTTCTCTGGCTCTGCAACTCTTGTTTGCGGCCATGTAAGTCCGCCCGAGTCAGCCGCGGGTCGCTAACTGGGATAATTAGAATACATTTTGCATCTGTAGCTGTGACTTTTGACGCCCCAGTGCGGTATGCGAGCAAACGGTACTGCCTTGGAATTGTCTAGTTAAAGAAGTTGTGGCCCATTCAGATGTTGGTTTTGGTATTTGCCGTGCGGCTGTGGCCGTGTCATTGACCATGGCATTGCTTGGAAATCGATTTGCGAGCAAACAATTGCATAATCATTGATTATGAGCACACAGCAAACAGTTCCCGGCCTGACTATTAGCCACTAGAAACCAGCAACCCAGCAACCAAAATGGCTCACAGGTGCTCGACCAATCTGTCGGCTTGCTCAAATGTTGTCCATATCAATTCGATTAGCGTGAAAATCAATCTGGTCGTCAGCGCATGTGGAAAAGTCTCAGCTCTCTGGCGGCTGTGGCCTGCTCTGTGATTTAACGCATATTACACGTAATGCATTTCCCATGCTGCTTTCAACGCCGTTAAAACCCGCAAAGCCACTAACAAATCAACTACCGAAGTATCGATCACATGACTGTGGAGGCAATCAGTTTTTCCATTTCTTCTGAATGGGCTGGTGATTTGGGGCGTGGCTTTTGTGCGTGCGCTTTCAAAGTGGCGTTATTTTAATTCATACCAATTGTGCCAAGATTTTCAATTAGACAGTTGCATTGTTGCCAATTTGATTGGCTATCGGGACACGGCTGCGTGAGAAATGATTTGCAAATGTGCTTTGTGGAAACACTTCCGTCAGTTGAGGGCAAATAAATTGACAGCCTGGCAACTTCAATGGCAACCGAGACATGCCGCGCCTTGTAATTCATAAAAATTATGAAAAAACCCACCCAGATTGGTCCCCAAGGGCCGCTGCTGCCGCATGCCGCTGCTGCTGCTGCCGCATCGATGACATTGCCGCGGACATTGTCAAGCCAAGCACTTTATTTGCTGCGCGTTTGACATAAACATTTGCCCAGCGGACATCTGAATGGCCACGGCCTCTCTGTGGCTCCTTATAAGCCCGCACGACACGCTAAGGAACAGAGCGTCCAACAAGATGCCGCCGCGGCTTGTCCTCGTCAACCCAGCGTTAGCAATTTTTGAGATACGCATTGCAGAATTTATGTTATGCGTGCCACAGTCGGAGGCCGTTGCAATGTCAAAACTCAAATACAAACACAAACAAAAACTCCGAAACCAAACAAAAAACTTGCGCGACTCAGGCGCGGAAAGTGTCCAGTGACTTTCGCTGGAGCTCCTTGGCCGGCTGGAGAGCACGCTCCTCTGGAGGCCAAGCAATGAGGCTTTGTCTAAATTTGGACGGTCATGTCGGTGACAGCTTTTGACTTGCCAGCTTTTCAACTTGTTGCAAGTGGCGCGGAGTTCAAAGCATCAGATTAGAGATAATGTTAAGCATTTCCTTTCAAATTTGTGACTGAAGTTTAACGTCGCAACGTTAAAGTCAAAACAACAGTCACAAATAATTTTGAACAATAAATTATTTTCATTATCATAAATTGTAATACTAAGAGTAAGAGTTTAAGAAAAGAAACTGTAAAAGAAAGCGGTTCTCTGCACAGTTTATTATGTTGATTCTATATTCAAATCTTGGCAAGCCAATTACATTTAATTTTAGTTTAATACTGTTACTGATAAGGATCATATGACATTGCCATTGAAAATAAATGCTATTAATATTAAATCTATGAAAAGAACTATTCATATTATTACCCAAGGGACCTCCCCAGTAGGAGAATCCTCTAATAATGTACCTCATATTTGTCCTCACTTTCGTTTTTACCATTTATTTATTTTTATTTATTCTCTCACACACTTCAGTTAAATTAGTCTTTAGTGAACATCTACGAACTCTGTTAATATGTAGATCCCGGCTTACTAAACTCTATACATGGATGGGTAAGATCGCAAGGTGCCCATCATAACAAACCCATTACTAAGATAAGAAAAAAAATTTAAAAAAAAAAATGCATTGCACAGTTAATGAAAAGTTGTCAATTTAAGGATATAAGCCAAAATATAAACCAGATTCTGAATGGGTTGAAGACTCTAATAGAAATTGTCTTCTCCATTACTGAAATCCATCCATTTTTGTCTAATATAGATGCCTTGGTCTCCTTCTGCAACCAACCTATAAAGGATTCCTTAATTGAAGTATAAGAAAACACAGCTTAGCCAAGTCAGTGTCCTTCATAAATGGCATGTCTTACAAATTTTTTTATTTTATTTTTTCAAAAAAAAAAGAGTAATATCTGACAGGTGCGAACCTAACTATATTTCCTAAATTCCTCATTTATGTAAAAATTGCTTAAGCTACCCCGATAAGTAGCAGAAAACTCAATTTATAAATATATATACAAATTTTTTAACAAAAGATAAATAAATGAATAAATTAATTACTTAAGTTAAATTCACAAACTTCCAGTTAACTAATAGTATTCTTTGTACAATATTACAAGTATTTTATCTTTATGCTAGCATAAAAAAGATAAAATTTTAAGTGCCCAGCATGCTCCACAAGTCCTTCAATTTGTAAGTAGGTGAAGTGAAGCAAATAAAGTTGTTCATCAAGAAATCGTAGTCGCTTTTTATGCTCAATTAGCTTGTCACTTTTACTTCTTGTCGTTTGGCTTAAGGCCAGTTCAGTTTCACTCGCCAATTTTCCACCTGGTAAGTGTTGCGTCCTGTCCCGCCTAAACGTTGCCCTGATTGATTTGTATCAACGTTGATTAGGCCAAAACCAACAATCACGGCCATGGCGTGAACCCCACTTGAGGTACTTGAGGTTGGCCTTGTTAGATCGGACAGGCGATCAATTGACAGCCAAATTGGCAACCAAATAGTGAAATGCAAGCAAATGTTTAATTTCTAATACGTTTATTTACTTTTTATATATAGCATCTGAAGTTTGTCTCATGTTACATTGCGTTACTAGGCCTAGTATTGTATTATACGTACATATATAATATAAGTACGTATAAGTATTTAAATTTAAAATATTTAGACAGTCAAACCTCTTAAATGAGACAAGCACAGATTCAGTCACGTGCCAGCTCAGTTAAGAGGTTTGAATGGTTTTTACACTACGAGCTAAGGAGCTTTCAAGTCTTAAGCTGATAGTATGTCGACATATTCAGAGTAGTCTTAGGAGTAAGTCTTATAGAGTAAGCATATGAGCATAAATATTAAGCTACAGTTCTAAGCCCTTCCATGTGTGAGCCGCACACACCAGTCATTGCCACACTTATCCATTGGCCATTTGGTGCAAAGCAGAAGTCCAGCTCTACTCGTACGTTGCGCGCAATGACTTTTAGTTGCCACAGCTGCAGCCACATTGAAGAACCCTATTCGTACAGCTACTAACTAGATTATGAGCGGTGCTAAGTTTTTGATCTAAAGAGAATTTCATGCTAGTTTCCTATGGGGATTTTCTTCGTTTCCTCCGACCTCCATCCTTCTGTTGCGCTTGCCTCATGCCACACTCGCTGTTTATCGCTTGTGTAACGCGCGCTTTTGCATGTTGTCCCAGACGGCAATAACCGTCAGCTGCAGCAGCAAAAAGAGCGCACCAGCAATTATGAAGCCTGCAAATAAAGTTGTAAAGCACAAGATATTTATGATCTTATTTAATTAGCTGGTCACTCAGCCAGCAAGAGCTCAACCCGGTCGGTCTCCACTGCTCAGTTAGATGGTGCTCCGGCACGCGAAATACATTTGGCGCGCTTGAGCTGAAGATTATAGCGCCACTGTGCTCTCCACACAGCCAGCTGAGCGGTGTAGCCGGGGGGCTGGCGGGTACGTGGGGAAGTAAACAGGCAGCCAACTTACCATAGCCATTTATGCAAGTATCCGTTTTGTTGGCCAATTCCAATTGCAGCTTGGCCAGGCCGTCGTTAGGCTCGCCGTTGCTCGCATCGGCGCCATTGAAGGCAAACTTATCGGTGATTTGTATCGACTGCACCAGCAAAATGTTCTCATCGGTCGTCTGATGACTCACATCACGTTTTTGGCGTTCCGACTTAATGGCCAGCTCAACTGTAGAAAGGTAGCAGCAAAGGTAACAAGTGATGAACATGATATATGTGTGGGAGCCACAGTCAGCCAAGTGGCAAGAGATGAATGAAGTTGTGACTGTTGCAAGCCAAAATAGTTCCTTCAACTTTTACTGATAAATATGAACCAGGAACTACCTAGCTGCATATGGCTGGTTATCAATGGTTAATGTTCGCTTGCACTGAGTAAACAGAAGATTAATTTTTATCTGGTCTTGCACCGTGATGCCACCTCACGAGGTTCTGCATTAAGTGCACATTCTATTCAAAATAATTTACACGACAAATTCAGTTTAAATCAATCGAAAAGAAGTAAAATTCAGCAGTCACGCACCAGGAAAAGAATTCGATAAAATAATATGTCAAATAAGACTTTATGGCTTCGAATTAGGATCAGAGCCCCTGTAACGAAATATTTTTTCAAATGATGACTAAATTGGTTAATTATACAAGGAAGACTTTATCTTATTATTAAAATAAAGAAGATTGGCTTTACATTATTTAAAATATCATATCCCTATTCTTTCTCCTTCTAGTTATAAAGTAAGCTAATATTTTATTTTATTAAAATTAGATAAAGTCTTCCTTGCCAATTTTATCAAGTCAGATAGCAAGAACCAAATTTAAAAACAAATAAATAATTTACAAAAATGAATCAAAATTTTTGACTAAATGCAAGTATCTGCAATGCTTAATTAGTGATAATAATAAATATACCTAAGCACAAATAAGCTGCTCTGCCTCTATATCTTTTCCATACAGACAAATACATCCAACAGGGTTGTAAAGAACAATTTAAAGAAATTCTGAACTATCATGCATGCAAATTTTGCCTCACTATCACTACCAGCTTGCTCACAGTGATAAATCACCAGACAGTGATTTGGCGATACTTTGGCCAACTCTACCGTCGAGGCTGGAACTGCCAGAAAACGCTTACTTACCGCCATCGGTGCCGTTGAACACGGAACGCTTGCGACGTCCATAGGATAGTAGCGACTTGAGCTCACCGTTCTCATCGTTGTCGCAGATAACCGGTTCGCAGCGCGGTATGCAGGGCGTGACCAAGGCGCGGAATTGCACCAGCTCCGAGGAGGGGAACTTGAAGGCGTCGAACTGTGAGAGCAGCACCTTGCGATTGCTGGCCATCTTTTGCATAGCGCTCATAATGTATTGATCCGTGGGACAGCCGTTGGCATCGATCAGCGTAATCTCGGCACTGTCTGTCCCATCCATGGCGACCAGTTCGCGGACAAAGATCTCGTATGGACTGTTGGCATCAACAATTTCGAATCTCAGCGCCAGCGGATCACCAACCTCAGCAATCCGCTTCATATCGCTGCCATCGCGTGCGGTGATCTTCATTATAACATTCGGTGAGTCCACAATAATTTCCTCGCTCAGAGTGGACTCAATCTCGCCGGTGACGCCCAGATCGACGTTATTCACAACCGTCTTGTTGGTCAAATCATACTGACAGCTGACAGCCAGGCCCAGATCGGAGGAGGTGACAATCATATCATGATGCTGTATAACAATATCGTTCATATAGCGACCATAGGCGCTCTGGCGCACATTGCACTCAAGATCATTGTATCGCATGCGCAGATCGAACTCCAGCGAGCTATTGACATTCACAGCACAGGATTTGGGTGCACCCTTGGCATAGACCTTGCCATCGAACAGTTTGGAGGTGCGAATCTTTGTGATCATTTCACCGGAGCGGCAGTCAATGGAGACATTGTAGCAGGCGGACTGCTCATAGGTGGCCGCCTCTTCGATGTTCAGGTAGGGTTCGGAAAGATCGCTCAGCGTGGCGCGACTGTGGTGCGAGAGACGGCAGACATGCTCACCCGTTTCATTGTAGTCGTAGGAGTGGCAGCGGAAGGGGGCGGTCAGGCAGAGGTCACGGCAATCGTCAATGCTCTGTACATTCTGGTGCACTGAGTCGACGGTCTTTAAAATGCGTCCCGAGATGCGCTTGAACTCACAGAGCTTGCTGGGCTCCTCGGCACAGTTGTTCTCGAGATATTCGGCGCCATCGTAGGCCACAACGTTGGCCTCCTCCGACAGCGTAATGCGATCCATGTCCGACAGTTCACACAGGCCAGAGTGCGCATAAAAGTTGGCCGAGCTTCAGAGAGGCGGATGAGCAAAATGAGCAGAATGAGCTGCGAACTGGCAACTGGAATGTTCTAACGGGACTTCCACTTACCGGCAGGTGAATTCCGTTTCGCCCAGGCACAGCTCGATGCAGTCTCGTCGCGTGGCCACACTTTGGCTGGACTTGGCGTGCTCCGGGAGACGGTAGCCCTGCACACGATCGATGCACCAGGCCTTCGAGCAGGGGCGCACACCAAAGCAGGATTTCTGTGCGTAGACGGTGAAAACGGGATACTGAGAGCGCGAAAGTGAACCTGCATGAAGGAGCAGAAGGAACAGAAGGAGGAGAAGGAGATGGTACAAAATTCGTCGCCGCTCGCAAGCCGCAAAGGCCCACACAAAATTACAATCGTGCCCCACTCACCTGGCAACTGGTCGGCGGTGCTGCGGAACGTAACGCAAAGGCCCGTCTCATAGTTAACAGCGCTGCAAGATTCATTGGCCTGGCAGGCCTCCAAGCAGTCGGTCAGCATCAGTGTGCCAGGCAGCGTCTCCAATTGCTTCGATGGCGCCGATAGCACGTACCTGCCATGGGTTGGGGGATAAGACAAAATGCCGCACATAAATTTTGGCTTGCACTTGCAACAGGTTTCATTGAGGATAGCAGCAGCAGCAGCAGCAGCAGCAATTTCGCAACTACTTTAGGCAAACAACTTGTAGCTTGTTCTGAGCACAGTCGCGCGTAACTCATCGGATAGCCCTCGCTGCGAATGAAGCGCCAGCCTTTTACGATGTGCGAACAGGCGGCTCTTTAATTAATGCCCCAGCCACGGGATCGTGCAATGTCCCTGCTCCACACCTAATTGCCACAAATCAAGATTTATGAGGCATTTAAGGTGGCACTTACCCTGTTATAAGCTCGAAGCCAATCATATCCGGCTCGCAGTCCTCATCGATCTGGCTGCCCAATGGTGGGGCCGTTCCGCTGAGATCATCGGTTTTGCTCTCGCCATTGACAGGTGTTGCTCCAGGTTCCGCTATATCAGCTTCCGCTGCCGGCTGCGGCTGCGTCTGCTGCTGCTCGCTGGCAAGCGGTGTCAACGGTTTTGGTAGCTCGCTTCCGCTGGCGGCTTGTGTTCCCTCTGCTGCTGTTGATGTTGCTGCAATTGACGGCGTCGCATTGTTGCGCGGAAATGTCTTCAACGGTTTTGCCGGCCGCTTGGGCAGCTTGCGGGCCGACGCCGCGTTGTCCACCAGCAGCAGTGCCAACAGTAGCACCAGCGACGTTGTCGTCATCATGCTGACTCGCCTCTTTCTGGTTGTCAATGACCGTAGCTGTAGTTGCATTTTCTTGTTGCTTGGCTTTAAGATGGAGAAAATGATATTATGGCTTGGTTTTTAATTAGCATTTTAGTTTGTTTGCATGCTTATCTCATGATTAATTGCGGCTGCAGTTACAGTTAAACCTTAATAATGGGTTTAATGTTGGCTACCTAGCTGCCAGAACTTTAGCTCCATTACCACTACCACTCCCAGTCCCCAAACCCTGCCCCAGTCGCAGTCCCAGCCCAATTCTGCAACGCCCACTAGCACGAAGTGCTTTTGATTAATTGCAAAGAAATTACAAAACCACAGCCTGGATGCAAAATCAATTTTGTGGATGATCCCATGGCTACAGCTGGGCACGCACACCCCGGAGAATTAAAATAACGCCACTTGGCAAAGTGCACGCAAAACTCAAACAGAAAATTTGATTGGAATTGGGATTGCGATTGGCCTCTATGATCATCTGATCGATACTTTGGCAGTTGAGTTGTTGCGGTTCTTGGCGGCATGGAAAATGCATTACATGTAATATGCGTTAAATCACAGAGCAGGCCACAGCTGAGAGCCTGCCTGAGAGTTTTCCACATTCGCTGACGACCAGATTGAATTCAGCGCTAATCGAATTGAAATGGACAACATTTGAACAAGCCGACAGATTGGCCGAGCACCTGTGCGCCATTTTGGTTGCCGGGTTGCTCGTTTCTAGTGGTTAATGGTTAATGATCCAATCCAGTCCGGGATATGTGTGCTGTGTGCTCATAATCAACGATTATGCAATTGTTTGCTCGCAAATCGACTATCTGGTCACGACACCAGCTCCAATTTCAACTAGACAACTGCGAGGCAAGTAATAGCGGTACGGAATGGTCGCATGCCGCATTGGGGCGTCAAAAGTCGCAGCAACAGATGCAAAAGGCATTCTAATTATGCCAGTTAGTGACACGGGTGGACTTACATGTCCGCGAACAAGCGAACAAGAACCCAGAGGAATGAAATTCAGTTAAAATGTTTGCCCACTCAAATTACAATTTAATGTTGTGGGTCAGTCGCCTTAGTGGGCCAATAAACTAAATCCCCATCGATGGAGAAGACAAGCGTAGTAATCGCGGTCAGTTGCCATGCACATAAATTTCCATTTGGCATTGCAGTTGCTGCTGAGGCGACTTTGCCGGCATTTGAATTTGGATTCGAATTCAAGTTCGAGTTGGATGCAGATTTATTTATGTATTCACATGTATGGATGTGTATAAATTTGTTTGCCGCGGGACTGAAAATGCATTTTGCCACGGTATCTTGTAACTAGTTTTGTAGTTGATGTTTTTTGCGTATTTACGGTCAAATTTGACGGTTTGTTTTGGTCTTGTTTTATGGACTCTTTATTGGCGACTCCATTTGAGAAATGTTCAAAGTAGGCTTTTTATGAGTCGCGGCTTTCAAATGCGTAAATGGAGAGTAGAAATTGTATGTATGTTAAACTGTAAAAATGGTTTAAGCCGCTTTCGACCGTTATGGTTATACAAATACAACAAATATTGTGTATTTGTTTAGTCGCTAGAAATTTGGGCTAATCCAGTTGATCAGTTGTGGCAAGTGTCAGCTGTCAATGCAACTTCGCTGCCGTGACACCAATTCGAACTTGTCTCTCAGCTGGCCAACTGCAGCTCATGTTATTTCTTAATTAAAATTGCAAGTAATCAAAAAATATTTCATTTGCATTGACTGCTCGCTGGCTGATGTCTAAAACTGTGCCACGCTGCGCCCGGAACCAGGAGAATGCCAACAGAATGACATAACTGCCGCGACGGAGTCGGAGTTGGAGGCTGCTGCCAAGCGAGTGCTTATCTCAATTGAAGCGCGAGTCATTCTAACTGTAAGCCATGTGGAAGCCGCAGATGAAGCCAGTTAGTCAGGCACATAGCTGCGGCTGCGGCTGCAGCGACTGAGACAGCGGCTGCGGCTGCTGCTGCTGCTTCGTTCTGGCTATCTTCATTCCACTAGCTGGCAATTTGAAGTGCACCCGCAGGCCATTGGCACAGGAGCTGACCCACATCGAGTATGCCAAAGATATTTTTATTGAAATTTTAGCAATTTGCGCCAATTTCTATATGGGCATACTATATAGTATAGTACTACATACATTGTTCGTCTCGCTGAATGTGTGTGTGTGTGTGTGTGTAATGTTATTTGACAAATGCCAAATTAATAGCCCCATAGATTAGTAGTGAAATTGTTTGAATCACAATCAAAAGACTTAAGCGACGAACGTGTTTTGGGCCCATTTCGATATCACGATCAAAAGACTTAGGCGACAAACTTGCTGTGCGCAACATTTCATTTGACAAGGCAATGGCCACACCAAAACCTAACGGCAAATTAACCGCACCATTTGAAAGTCATTCGGAAATCTAATCTATTGGGCAAATGCATAAAATGAAAACATGATTTTTTGGTTCACGCTTCGTTGAAATGCTACCGGAGTCGAGATCTAACTGTGAACGAATTTGGATAATGAAAATCAAGAAACGAGAAAATGCACACTGTACACTGCACAAAGCAGATCCCAGGTCGAGCTGCCTTTAGCATAATAATGAACTTTCGGCTAGACTGGCATTTTTGGAAATCTTCTGTGCCCGCTGATGTGGTAATAGTCATAATATCGGGCTTAGGCAACCGAATAATGTCAACTTATATATCACTTCTATTAGATACTGACTTTATAGTCGTGCGCACGTAGCAAACAAATTTGTCAGACAATCAATATAATAGATAAATGGATAGGCAGAGAGAGAGAGAGAGAGGAAAGGAGGCTTGAAAAATGGTTAGAATATGCAAATACTCTCCATTGATTTTGAAGGCATCTTCCATGGTTGAGAAAATGGAAATAAATCGTGTCTGTTTGTCATTCTCAAGCCAAAGGTTTCAATTGTACAAATGTAGCGAAAGTTTTTCTTTTTTCTAAGTTATACCCGTTGGACATTTAAGAATCTAACAGTGTTAAATTGTTTGGCCAATGACTAACGTTGATTATCTGCACAGCACAAGGCTAATTGTCTTTGTCTTCAATTGTATCATAACCGTTGGATGACCCAACCCAAGTGACCCAAATCGCTGCCCAGACAAATGGTCAGCCATCCCATCCCAGGCGAGTTGAAACATTTTTGCAGAGCTGCGTGTGCGGCAACCGGCAAAAGTTAATTGCCTTTAAATTCTGCGCATTTGGGAAATGTTTTGTCAGTGTCTGCTGCTGCTGCTGCTACTGCTACTGCTGCTGTTTGGATGACAAAAGTTTTTCCGGGAGCAAGACGTTTAGCTGTCCGCTTGGTCCGGTCACACGAATTTCTAACGGTTCTAACTCAGTGGGTTTTCAACTGGAGGATGACGTTGCCCGTTTAGTGGCGCTACATGCTTGCGATTCGGCTTGCACAGATCATTCGCAGATCGCCTTGACAGTCAGTCACCCAAGGCTTTCTCTAATGGTCTATTGACCATTTTGGTTTAATTGATGGACATGTGGACATCCTGTTCAGCCTCAACCATTGACACCTTGTCGGGCATTGATGGCATGAATATGATACGATTCTTAGAGCTCGGCTCGACTTGACATAAACGGATTGGTATTTCTTTGGCAGGCTGCTCTTTTAGTTTTAATGATTTTTCATTAGAAATTATTATTACCTTTGCTTGTTTGTTAAATGTTAACGGCTTATCCTTTTATTTATTTATTCGCACTTGAATTATATTTATATGTTAACTTTTTGTTATATAATTAATTTTGAACACAACGCACGCAGGATACACGAAAAGTGTTTTGTATTTATTATTTTGTTTTTATAAACCGCAAAATAATCAAGTCTCTAAACATTCACCGATGGACCGCTCTACGCTCGCCGTGTGCACTCTAGAAAGTGGAGCGTCTAACTGCCGCACATACACCGCGGCAATAGGTTCTTATGTGAGCACTGCCAACGACTGCGACTCCAGAATTATAGATGCTGCGCTGGGAAAATTGAATTGCTCTCAAAGTTCGTTAGCTTCTCTACTATCTGACTCGGCGACCGTGGCTGCGACTGCCAGTTCGAGCACCTTGACACTGAATGCTCGCTTCGAAGGCCGCGGAAAACTTTACAAGTTGGTAGCCAGCAAAGTCCAACTAATGCTGGCTCTCTCTCTCTCTTCGGTCTTCAGTGTTCAGTCACGCAAACCGGTAAAAGCAGCGGCCAGAAAGCTAATGGGAGGCGCTCTTTGCTAACTCTCTTCTTGCCATGCTCTTCGCTCCCACTTTCTTCGGCCAAAGATTTTCTCTGTAAACATTGTAACGGGTTGCCTGTCGGAAGCAATAAAATGCAATTATAGCAGTCAAGCTAAATGATTTTCTTATGCGATCGCATGCAGCTTCAACTCTGCTCAAGAATGGCACTGAGTAGCGCTGCATAATCGCTAATTAAAGTCTTCAGGCAGGCAGGTGCATTGATCAGCAAAGAGAGCCCGAGCTCATCAGAAGAGCCACCAGACACGCTCTTCTGTCTGCCACCTAAAAAGAACATTGCAGCTTTCTAATGACCAAAGCTGTAACCACAACAACACCAACAGCAACAGGAACAGCAACAGCAGCAACAACAGCAACTGTGATGATCATTAACTCAACGCACGCCTAATTAAATGCGAGATAACAAATCTGAGCTAAGCAAGCTCCGAATGAGGCCACAGATTGTGGCAGGGGACTTCAGAGGCGTCTCTATGCAACTTACGCAACTTGCGTAGCCCTTATGCCACAATGAAAGCCCAAGCCTCGCACATGTGTCAAATATGATTGAATCTGTTAATACGCACACACACACACACACACACACAGATGGAGGCTGATGATGCAATTATATATTATCGTAGACTCACCGAAAGCACAGCGAACTGCACTCGTCTCACTTTTCCCCCCAATTTCATGCACTTTTGTTACACTTGCAATTGCATTCAGCATTCGGCTACTCCCATTCGATGGTTCGATTCTCTGGCGATAAATCGACATTGACGATGACGATGACGATGACGTCGACAACGACGCGTCGTCAGCTTTTGTCGCTTTGTAGTCATAATTGACGCCTCTGTTGCTGTTGTTGTTGGTGTTGTTGCTGTTGCTGGCTAGGCCATTCAATCAACGGCGTCAAGTGAATTATACAATTTGTTCCAACAAAAAGCGATGAATCTGATAAAGAAATTATATAAATTTTGTCTTTCGGAAAAGCTTTTGGAGCAGGAAGTCTGCAATCGCCATCCGTTTGGCGTGTGAATGAAAACTGTTCCATCCCTGTCACGGTTCTGAATTCTGACTTATAGATTGATTAAGCAATACCAATCCAGACACGAGGCAACTTCTCTGCCCCTTTTACCTTCGTGATTGAGTAATTGTTGGTCGCAAAAGTTGTGCTCTAATTGTAATCTCCTTCGTCGATCGCTGACAAAATTAAGTCGTTCCCAAGAATTATTTCTCTGCTCAAATATTTGCGAAATTATGTTGGACATATGCCCATTGTGAACAGTCTACCGATTCCCAGGTCAGTTGTCTCAATTGAGGAGTTTGTTGCTCTTTTTTATCATATCTAAAGCGTCGAACCGTTATGAGGAAGTCCACAAACAGTTTCAATAGGCCACATCTAGATTTTGGTGTCATTCAGATATTCAAATATTTGTTTCCATTCTAGAGTTGGGGAACTGTGTCAAGCTCTCTGTTTACGTCTAAAGTTCATTTGTAGATCAAACAGACCCAAAAACTCTCCAAATTGAAGTCAATGTGTCTCTGTTCTCGGTGATTTTGGTCAATTGAGTGACATGCAAATTTCCTTTCGATTTTCGCACATTCTCCGCTGGTTTCTGCTGATTGCTGCCCCTGAGAAGGTCGAGCGGGCGGGAGTAAAGTGGAGTGGAGTTATGTGCAGGTTGTTGACTGTTTTTATTTCCGGCAATCAATCGTATGGAACTCTCGTTCATTGCTTCAATTGTTTTCCAATTGATCGACTGAGTCTGTTTGTTTGAGGCGCTTCAGGCTCGTTTTCTGGATTGCTGATTAGAAGTGGATCGACACGAGACGCGGCTGGCAGAGTACTTTCGCTTGGAATGCGCCGAGAGAGTTTTCGGAGAAAGGAATCGACACCACACTAAAGTAAATCTGCACATGCCACATGCAGCTGCGAACTCACATAAGTCACTGCAAGGGAGGACGGAGTCTTACGATTTCTCCCTAATGGATGCGTATTCTGATTTGGGGCACCTCCACAGGGAATCTTCGAGTTCAATCGACGGCTAATTGTTGATAAGAATCGCACACATGATGAAAGTTGCCGTCAAAGGCGCCAGCACAGTTGAAAGTGCAACACATAGTCGACCTACTTACATACTCGTATATCATGGGGCTAAAAAACGAAAGACTGAGGCGACGAACTTGATGACTGCCCTCAGAACTGTAACAACCTTTCGCTGATTGCACCGCTTTTGATTTGTTTTATTTCACTTTTCGATGAACCCCCCTCTACAATAATACCCCTCTAGCCTAGGGCAATTACTAATGCCAGTTGTGGCATTTCTTTGATTCAGCTTTCCATGCAAAACAAAAACTCATTCTAGCCACGGCAATAAGAATTTTCACTCTTAATAAGTTTCTTGTTTGGTTTGTGCCACTGACTGACTGTCGTCAACGCCTTGTGGTCTGTCATGGTCGGGGCTGGAGCTGGCCGCAGGTTGACGTCTCTTGTCTCAGCATAAAACTGTCAACGAGCGTTTAACCCAGTTAACGCCCTTAACCAAAGACAGCACTCAGTTCTAAGCTCGCAGGTCCCAGCTCTCAGTACTCGAGCTCTGAGCTCTGAGTACTCGATCCATTCGACACACACGAGTACAGCAATCCAAACCCAGCCAAAAACGAGCAAGGTGTAAAAACCACAACCAGCTCAAGAGTCGAACGAGGTGCACATGAGCAATGAGCACTGAGCAGATAAGAAAGGCCACAAACCCAACTGCCAGTAAGGTGCACTCGGGCAGCAGCTGAAGCTGACGCTGAGTCTGAGTCTGGGTCTGAGTTTGAGTGATGGCCCCACCTCGGATGCAGCGGCGGTGGGCGGCGCGGAGGTGTTGACTGTGGCCAGCGGATATTGGAGCTGTAAAAGGCGTAGGGGAAGGTGGAGGGGGAGGGTCAGAAGCTGGCAGATTGACCGATGTCTGGCTGGAACACCGCGATGCTAAGATTCTGCTCAGTGCAGAAAGGAATTCTGAGCGCGGTGAAAGTAGTCATCTCCATCTCCAGCTACAGCTACAGCTCCAGCTCGATCTTCATCCGAAGACACGACAACGGCAACGACTTGTTGAGATTCTGGTCCCAATAATGACACTTAAACGATGCAGTTTTTTCGTAATATGAATTTTTCCTGTTTGTTGCCTGCCCGTTGGTCGCGTCAGAGGAGCGTCTCGCCATCAATTACAACCGGGACCGCGGAGTGGAGCCACCTGAGCTGCAACTCAATCACCAGCCAACGGCCATCGGCAGCTTCTTCTAATTGCCGCTCTTTTTGTTCCTACCTTGTCTCTGTCTCAGTCTCAGTCCGGTTCGTCGCCTTGCCGCGATAGGAACCTTATGAGTTATGGGTAGGCAGAGGTGTCATATGGGATCGACTGGGTCCTGTGGTTTGGCCAAAAGGGGATCGAGTAGAAAGCTTCCTCCATCTAGGGAGAATCGATTCGAAAGTTATTTATGTCCATCATTCAATCATAACTGCATTAATATAGGCAAATTGGCACTCATCATCAGTTGGTCACTTCTTCAATGCCGGACACACTCGCAAATTGATGCCATTGCATTGTCAGCTTTGGTGATGCAATCTCTGCATCTTCCAATCTTCCCCTCTTCCATTTAAAATTTGTAACTCCAGACCCTGCTATTACCAGCTTCGTCGCAGCAATTTATGCTCAATGTGGGGACTCGGAGGGAGGAACAGGGATAAATCAACCAGTATTTGCTCTGGGCGTTGGCAAACTCGACAACGCGACGATTCCTTTGCCAGAGCCCAAAATGCAGTTGTCTTCCCCAGTTCTGGCCACTGCGAGAGATGGGGCGTGCCCGCAACATGTGGCCGCCGGGCGGAGAGCTGACACAAGGCTTGCCACATGCAACACAAACCAATCAAGGCAACTGTCAATAGCGGCAACACCTGTTTCTGGTCATGTGCTGCTCCATTTCACAGTCGCCTCTTCCGAGGGTCGGCGGGTGCGACCTTGAGTCCGAGTGCACCAAATAGATGCGTTAGAGTTGGTTTTCTGCTTGAGGATCTATCCCTGATATAAGGCATGCCTAAATCAGTAAGACCAGATCTATTCCAAGCTCGTTTACTCGTGAGGTGTTAACCGTAACTCTATTACTTGCCACCAGTTAAATGCCCTTCAGTTTGTTCCTGTTTTATCGTCATCTTGAAAAATCAGCTCCAATTTGCACCAACATAAAAGAGGTATTAGTTTTAAAATTTATGATCGCTTCGCGTTCAGCATGCACCACAAATGGAATGAGGTAAACAAACCCAATACACCCAATACAACCAAGTGAATCATTGGAAACTGTTACACTTAAATAATTGATTTATGGTCAAATGGTATATGAGATATTTGCAAACGCGATCGAATGGAATATAGTTCAAACTTCGAGGCACTCTGTGTTCGACTCCGACTACGGCTCCGACTGCTTGTGGGTGCAGCCTTCAGCGAGAGCACCCATAAAATGGTCAGGCAACATGACGTGGAACATGGCAGGCACAGAGCAACCGCAACTGCAAGATCAGCACAACATAGTTCAGAATGGAACAAGTTTTCAAGTAGTTCCCACAGGAAGTGTTCGCTGCCGAACGCATGCCAAAAATGGCTCCCCGAGGACAAGACAACCTCGGACGGACGTCGGACGACTGACCAGAGCCCGAAAACGATCACGATTATGATGATCATTTCGGCGATTATGGCTGCGACAGTGCCAGGTTGAGGACGGTGGCAATGTCCCCACACAGGCAACTCAGTGCATGCCTCAAGAACATTTCTCGACTTCGACTTCGACTTCGAATCCAACTCCGACTCCAACTCTAGCTCTAACTCTGACTCGGTGGCGATCAGTGGGATCGTAGCTGGAGCGGGCATTAGCAGTTGTTGTATATTGTTTCTGCATTGTAACTGTCACCTGGTGGCAGTTGGCAAAGCTGCCAGAAATAATAGAAATTATATGAAATGAGCATTTGGGGAGTGTGCTTCGACTTCCGTGTTTGGTGGCTGTGGCTGTGACTGTGACTGTGGCTCTGGATGGCTTTGGAACAGGCTCTGGCTGGACAATGGGCCATTTGGAGCGAAGTCAAAGAGGAATGTGGCTGGCCGGGCTATGATGCAATCTCCTGCGCCGTCGGAGGCCTAATTTGGCAAGTTATTACAACATTTCGCTGAATTCTCTGCACATTAACACCTCTCAACTCCCAACTCCCCCACAGGAAGCACTCGAACTTAACATGATGGACACGTGCCAAGTTCATTTTTCCTATTCCAATCTGTAGCGAAGTGAAGATATCTTGTATGCTATGATGGATCACTGAGGATGACACGACACTTAATAGTGGCTTTGTTGTTGCCTCTTTTGTTGATGCTATTGCTATTGCTGTTGGTTGTAGCTCTGCCAGCTGTTCGTGCCCTGCAATTTAAGCGGAGAGTACGAGTATTTAATGCCTCTGCCTCTCGCGGCAACCTGAAGCTGGCGACTGATTTATGACAACGCCAAAGAATCCACTGAGGATCGTTGGAGCGCTGCATGCATTCGAGGGCAATTTGGCACTGGCACCGCCAACTGGCCGATGACGGGCGTGGCGCCGAAGCTGGGGCCGAGTTTTAGTTTGAGTCTAAGTTGAGGTTGAGGCTGGAGACGAGGCCTATTACGTGATGATGTAATAATTCTTCAAGACGATGGCATTTTTATTGCGGAAAATGTTGCATAAATCAAGGCAGCAATAAAACGGAGCCCCCGTCGATCGCCCCGATCGAAACAGGATGCCTAGAATATTTCATTCCCATTCTGCGCCAATAATTTGCACCAGCTAAATTGACTTTGACTTTTACAAAGGTTTTCAATGTTTGCGAATTTGACGGTCATGCGGCGTCATGCGGCACAATGGAATAGCGGCATAATTTGGAGTACTTCTGGGCAAAGATCATTTCCGACTGCTCGGCTGCTCTAATCAACCACTCTCAGATAATCAGCGACTTGTTGCTGCAACATTGTTGCCAACGCCACTCGCCGGCCCACGCGATCCTCAAGTTTGCTTCGCACATTAGCAACCACACCAGAGAATCGCCAGATCGCAGCGGCAGATGCACCACAGGCGTGAGAGATGTTGATGAGATGAGATGAGAGCTTCTGGCGGGGAAACGTGTTTGTCATGGCAATTGGAGTTGGATTTGGATTTGCATACAACCCACGCATAAGCGGAACAGATCAAAAGTAAGCGATCATAAAGGATCCTCGTCCGTCCTTCAGCAGATGCGAAAGATCCTCGTTATTGAGTCTTAAAAGAGAAGGGATCAGCAGGCAGTTTACTTCTATCGTAAATCCGATGATTTGACTTTAAGTAGCTTAATTATTTGATTGTTAAATATTCATTTGCGGATCATTGTCACTACAAATGTCCCATTATAACATTACTCAGTTAGTATTGAACGGAATTGTATCTATCAGACTTCAATAATAACTGTCTTTATGTATATTATTATTCCCGAGACTGCTGAGAGTGTTTAGTATCATAGCACATTGTTTCATTTCTAATTGGGCAATCCGTGAACTGAGACCAGTCACAGAACTCTGTTGTCACGCTTTGTTGTTCCCCTGATTCGGGAAGAATACCCAAACACCTCGTAAATAGGCCACTGACTGACGTGATTACAATGTCAAAGTGACCCGAAAGGGGAGCGTGTTGGATAACTCTCTTTATTTATTATACCTAATATAATTAATTTAATTTCGGCTAAAGGCGTAGCTCACCAACAAGTTATGGTTGTGGGCGGGGCATTTGCCCGAAAACTGTATCAAGGCGTGAGCCACGAAAGATCTTCGAGAGCAATTGGCATTTGCATTTCCTACAGAGTCAGAGCTCAGAGCTCAACATTGCGTGATTCGGCAAAAGATTCTTAACATTTCGAACACCTTTTTGGGTGTCCGGCGGGTCTGCTGCTCAGGGAAAAGGGTCTAGGGGGTTCCGAGGGCCACAGATCTCCAAAAGTACAAACAAAGCCACACAAAGTCAGAGAGCAAATTATTAGGCAGGCAAACCAGGCAGACCAGCTGAGGGAAACTGCTTTTTGATGTTCGGTAATTGGCGGTTTGGCAGCACGCGAGTCGGCCGGCACAACACTGGACTAGGTTCTAGGTTCTAGGGTCTAGGGACTGGGAACGGGAAGCAAAAGACTGGGAAACCAGCAGACCAGCGCCCAAGAGACACAGACTATTCTTCCGATTGCCGGCGCTCAAACCTCCAAATGGTAACGAGCCAGCGGATTTCGGCGTGACGCGCTTTTCGATTTCAGAGCTCAGAACCTAGGGTAAGGGAGAAGGTGAGGGGTCGAGTTCTTACTCTACCCGACTTTTCAGACTTTTCTGGCTTGAGTTCGAATGTCGCTGCTGTCGAATGTCTCTGCTGCTGTCTGCTCATTTCATAATAATTGGCAGCTTACAAATGTTCTTTCGGTTTTGATTTTGATTTTGCTTCCATTTCCACTTACTCGTATTCTGGGCTGCATCTGAACTGTCGCGGTTTTCCGAAAGGGGTGTGGAGGGGAGGGGAGGGCATAGCGGTACTTTGTTCCGTTGAACTTATGAGCTCCGGCTCTGGCTACAGTTCCAACATTTTTGCGGCGAATCTCTCTCTCTAGGTGAAGAATTCAGAGCAGGCATCCGCCGCAAATAAAGTCGGCACTTTATAGGCGTGAACATTAATTAGACAGCCTGAGCACCGCCAGAAGTTGGACAGGAGCCAGATTACACAATAAATAAAAGAGCAGGAGACGCCGAAGGGCAAGAGACGCAGAGACGCTGCTTGAGTTGCAAGTTGGACATACTTACGAGTATGTCTGGGCCCACAGTCACTGGATAGTCACAAAACTAATGAGCAAATGGGCTAACCGCTAAGTGCTGCTCCTCTACTCTCCTCTCCCTCGATCCCCCTCCTGCAACTACCTTACCAGCAGTGTGGTTGCACGGTCTCCACCCTCACTCGGAGCAGTTTCCTAGCGATGTCAGGGCGGAGTTGTTTGCGCATGCGCCGCGGCTTTGTCCGACCGCCAACAGATGCCAGATTAGCATTTAAATTGTAGTTACATTTGGCCAAATTCAAACTCAAACTGAAACTAAAACAACAACAAATACAAGCACAAACTAACTCAAACCCAACGCAGGCTTTAGAATATTTTTCATTCCGTTTAATTTTGTTTTTCTTTCGCAGAAAACTGCTTGGCGTTGCATTTTCCCGCCCTCTTCGCTGGGCAAGCGTTTACCAAATGGAATTGTTGTCTTTGTTCTGTTATTCTGTTGTTGTGGGAGCTGGAATCCCCTCCCCTTCCACAAATACTCGAGCTGATGTTATCAAGGCCTGGCCTCGGGCAGAAGCTTTCCTCAGTGTTTGGTGTGCGCTGTGCCAAGGTAGCAATTTCAATATCAAAATTCGCCTGGCCTTTGGTCCGCTGCGGAAACCAGAGAACGTAGAACCGCTCAGGTGAGTCCAGAAAACGGTAAACCGCCAACGCCTTCTTCGGCATATCAGCCAGTTCCCTTGGCGGCCTCTCAGCGTTTTCAACATTTTAATCCAAATTAATTAAAACTTAACTCGAACTAACCCAGTTCCAGTTGCGGTTCCAGTTCCAGTTGCAGGACTATCCATTGACATCTCTATCTCTACTTCTGCCTCTCCAGTTCTCGTACAGGAAAACTGCTCGAATAGAACGCAATGATGAATTGTGGAACATTTCCAAAAGACTTCATAAGTGTGGCAGGCCCGCGGCGGGAGTGCCAACTGGCCCAGTCTAGGTGGCTAGTTGGCTAGGTGGGTTCTGTGGTTCGGGTCCGTCATTATTCCGAGACGCTGCACAGGCCGATTAATTTGCAGTCGTCGTCTGAGAAGTGGAAGTACCGTAAGCGTAGGTGGCTTGATGAGCTCTGCTGCCGTTTGGTGGATCAGTGGTGGGGTCAGTTGGCGGCTTCTCCTCGCTTCAGCAGCCCGCAGACTGCTCCGCGGCCAGGTCCACTTAATTAATTGCGTGCTTTGACTCGGTCGCACTCCACGGCCCCGAACTCCGCTAATTCTGCCAGTCGGAGAAGAGGCTAGGAATTGTGAATAAGGGAGGGGGAATAGGTGTGGCCAGCGTCTCAGTCGTTGCTCTGATTGACAGGAAATTGTTATGATGGCAACCAATCGGCCTCTAACTGCTTGCATGATTTTGTGCTGTTCTTCAGACTTATTTTTGGCCAGCTTGATTCGATTAAGAGTTTCCATTTGACAACGAGGTTTGTTTACTCGGATGGGTTCAATGGCATTCTCAGCCCTGTTTTCTGTTTTGTATGCTGTTGACCTGAAACGCAGCTCGTATCTCGAGTATAATCGAAAGTTTGCCTGTCTCTGCAGGCCTGAGTCACTCTGCCACATTTTCCACCAGTTACACTGTCCACGTGCAAATGTTTTGTGTCTAATCATCTGACACTCCAGACATTCGAGAGTATGAAGGAAACCAAATCGACTCAAACTCTCACTAAGCTCAACTATCAAAGAGGCGAAGGCGGAAAGAGGATTGCGGACTGTGGACTGTGGACCCTGGACTGGCGGGTACAGATGCCAGTGATAGCACTCGAGACCATGTCGACTAATTGCGGTTATAATATCAAAGTCGACATAACGCCTAACGCCTCGAATCGCCTTCATCGTCTCAAGTGGAGGCCGTTGGCGGCTAGTGGAGTCAGAGGCCTCAGCACGAAACCGAAACGAGCCGGGCCAAGCCGAGAAATATGAAACACACGCAAGCGGCCTGGCGGATGGTCAAGTGCCACTGCCAACCACACTGAACCGTACCGGGCCCGACCGGACCGGACCGGACTGGACGGATGGGGCCGGGTGTCAGGATAATTTGCAGCCAGTGCCGGGCAGAGCTGCCGCCGACGCCACGCAAATGATCCGCATGAAATGATCGGTGGACTTAATGAACTTTCTCGCTTTTGGGGGGAATTGCAGTGGTTAGTGCGATATGTTTGGTCTGCTGGCTGCTGGCTGGTGGCTCTGGTGGGAAACAGGCAAACAAGGCGAAGTGGACCAAGAAAACTGCAGCAGCCATCGGAGAAACAATTATGCAGAATTTGGGTCATCTTTCGAGCATCGGCCGGGGAAATTCGTTTGTTTTTGTTTAGTTGTAGATGGCATCGCTGATGAGATCTCTGTTTCTCAGCAGAGACAAAGCAAACGAACTGCGGAGGGGTCAGAATAATAGCAAATTTAATTCTGATTTCATTTATGATTCTATTTGGGCTTCTTGTGTTTCTGTGTGACTGGAAAATTCTGTAAATTCTTTTCATTTTAACGGCTCTTAGCAATCTAGGGAAAATTGTTGCTCCAGAAGTGGGTAACAAGTGACGAGCGGGACACTCATCACGATTTTAGGAATCCGGTGGCAGTGGCGGTGACTCCTTTACCAATAAGGCACCGTCGTGCTCATCACCATCACCATCACCAGCACCATCACTATCACCATCACCGTTACCATCACAGTCACCGTCAGAGTGTCACGACAACCAAGATCCAGCTCCTCCTCCAGATACCTTCGGTTTCTCATCCTTGTCAACTAATTGCTCGTGCGCTTATCGACTTTGGCAACCTGCTGATTTTATGTTTGAAAAACGATTTCTGATTGTGTTCCACTTCTGGACTTCTGGACCTGGACCAGTCCCTTGGGACCGTGTTGATCTATGATCATTGATCAACGATCTTTCATCTTTCATAGCTCATCGTGTATTCTTTGATGTGTCCACGTTTCATGTCTCCTGCTTTGCTTGTCAAATGCCACGCAAGGTTAAGTCGTTCACTTCTCATGCGCGTGACCATTGCCTTGGTTGTGACTGGGGATCGTCTCTCTAATGGCAATTATTCCCATAGTGCATATTTCTGATGACAAAGGAACCGTTAGACTGGGCACTATAATGATCATACGAACACATGACAAATGGCCAACTAGAGAGGAGTTTAAAGTAGCAGGTTGAACCTGGAGGAGCTTCATCAGCTTCTCCTCACCTAATAGCCCACTCATCTGCATTGCTCAGAGTGGAGGAAAATGAAAAGGAGAAGCGGAAGCCTGCTAGTTGTCTTAAGCACCCCATTGAGGAGCTGCAAGACCGGTCAAGTTCGTGTGGAACGCATTTCGATTCGCCATTGCCAGCTCCCGGACCACCTACCTGGATTATGAGGGAACTGCGTGAATACCACCTCAGACATCTTAGGCACTCGCAAGCTGCCGTAAATTTGCGTTAACCAAATCGCTAACAAATCGAGGCACATTGTGTTGCCCGTGTTGCCTTATAAGCGTTGAGTCGTAGGCATTCCTCCCCATCTGGGTTCCATCTGGTCCCCATTTCCCTTGCCTCCCCTGGCGAGTGCGTGAGCTGACTGCCTCCCACTGCCTGCCTGGCTTTCTGTTGGCTGCCAATGCGTCGCCCATGTCCGATCGGCTTTCATTGATACCGTCCTGCACTTGGATAGTCTCCAGTTCGTTAGCGGCTGCCTCACCTACTTTTCGGTGCTGCCATGTCGCAGATCGGCCAACTTGGCCCCTCTTCCCTGTCCCTGTGCGTACCCGTACCCGTACCCGTGCCCGTACTCGAAGTCGTAGTTTCTGCTGCTGTGGTTTCCAATTTCCAATTTTGTGGCGCTGTCATCGCCTACATTGTCGTCGTGTTGCTGCTGTTGAGCTGTTGAGCTGTTGTCCTGTTGCAGATCTCTTGCCAACGCCCATTAGAGCCAAGACAATGACCGAACTGTGCGGCTGGCAGTTGTTGTTGTTGCCAGTTCTTGCCATTTGGCGGTAATGCGTTTCAATTACAAGCCCGAATTTCATTGGGTTGCTCTGATCTTTACGAGATACTCTAAAATGCGATTGCAATGCTTTTCAGCTTTGTGGTTTTCTTTTGTCTCTTCTGGCAGGGAAAGTGTTGGAAATTGCTCCACAAAGTAATTGCAATTCCAACCGGCCGATCCAATCCTTCTAAGTAGCTGTCTGACTGGCACACATTTGCATAGCTTTGTACATGAGAGATGCTCAATTAAAACACTGGAGACAACAGCAACTGTTGCTGTTGCTGTTGCTGTTGATGTTGATTTTGCTGTGGTTGTTGCTCCCTGGCCATGTTCCACTTGACTTTAATTGGATTTTGTTTATTTTTGGGCACATTTCGGGGCTTGCAACTGGCGACGGCTCGCGGAATGCGACACGACACACGATGACAAATGTTGATATTCAAATGACACCGTTGGGGGCGGTGGATACGGGCAGTGGGCGGACGGCGGCCTACACTCCACTTGTTGGACTTTTGTCACATCTCTGGCCAGAGCTAAGAGCAGCCGTGGCCCGAACCCAGCGTCACCCGCAACTGGCATTCCAATCGATTGTTGGCCATGTTGCTGGATGCCTGTGGTCGGCTCTAGTCGTGGTTGGGTGAGAAAAGTAAACCGTTTGAGCTGTGGCTTGAGTTGAAGTTGGAGCTGGAGTTGGGGCTGCCACAATCTTCTCCTTTCAACGCAACCAGGCAGCAGATGTTTGAAATGTTTGCGCGGCTTTGTCAACGTTCCAACAGCTACTATCCTCCTCCTCACCCACTGCCTCCTAGCGACATCTGTATATCTTCGAATTGAATGGAGTAAAAAATGTCCAAGGCACCTGTCAGTATATCCGAGTGCGTGTCTGAATGGGGAAGACAAACACTTCTGGTACCGTTGAGAAGAAGACCGAAGACTGACGTAGAATGGCAACTCCTAAGTAGATTGAAATCCCTCCACAATTAGCTATCATGTGAGTCTGAAAAGAACTCATAAGCTTCCTTTTAAAGAGATCCCCGATTTTCTCTCTGTGTCAGTGGGTGCATATATTCAACAAATTGGGTTAAAATTTCAATGTCCATAACATTAGCAAAGTTGTAGGAGCAGCTGCTGTTTCAGAGTCTTAGAAAGTGCATTTCCATATGCATCTCGGGGATTTGCTCTGCTCCAAACTCTGCTCACGTTTTCGCTTATCTTGGGGGAAGGAGTAAGGAGCTCAGAGTGTGTAGCTCGTAGCTTGGAATTCGCAAAATGTGTCAATAATTAATTGTATTCAATTAAAACACGTTGCCTGCTCCCGATTTAAGCAAGGCAGCCGCTTGTTGGGTTAATTAAGATGCATCCGTGTCGCTGAGTGACAACGGGGGTCAGAGAGGAGTAGAGTCGCTTTCGATTGAATTTAAAGACATGTTGTATCAATTGGGGTTCCTTGAGCCCCTTGATATGGATCTACAGAAGTCTCTGTAAACGGTTTTTGGTAAGAGTGCAACTAAACATCAATTAGCCCAATTCCCAGGCCGTTGCCACTTTGGCTTGCCCCTTACACAGTCGGTTTCTGTTTCCACTTCGCTTTCATGTTGCATGTGGCTCACGTTGCATTTGGCAACGTTTCTAGTTGCAGTTGCAGTTGCCAGTTGCCAGTTGCCCTTGCCATGGCTAACTCTCTGATTAGAGCCGCTCGTCTTCACACAAGAGTGAAATTTATTGCAATTTTCATTTTATTTATTTGCCTTTTCTTTGCCGGCCGTCGCCTTATACCCTCCTCGACTGCTCCACCCTCTGTCCCAGGGAATTTCCCATATTATTTCATTGTTGGGCAATAATACGTTCTCTCAATGGCCAGCTCATGTGACTCTGGTCATCTGGTCAACTGATCATCTCGTGCACTTTGCTTCTTTTTTCCCTGAATCAATGACTGTGCCTCACGTGCCACCGAGTGTGCGTCTGTGTCGTGCTGCGTTTTCACTTCGCAGCGAACTCGAAAGTGATTCTAATCACATGAATTAAATAAAATAATGCCAAGCGAAATGGAGAATGTACTGGAGGTAGAATCTCCACTTGGTCGCTGTCAGACGAGGTTGCAATTCCATGTACCATCCCAGTCGACATTTCACTCATGTCGAGTGTCAAACGGACGAGGCTCTCAGGTAAATCAAAACCCCTCATTGACACACATTTATCCAGCGTTCAAGGTCTCTCCATCTCTCTTCTCTGGCAGAGACAGTGGCTTCATCCTTGGCTCAGATGTTCCCATTTTAAGCATTCAGCTCACGATTTTGACCACAGAGCCAAGAGATGAAAGACGAGCCTCGTCAGCAGCGACAACACATCAGTTTTGGCCAAATGTTGTGACTGTCATCGAATATCTTTAAATGCTAATGTTATCAACTGAAAGTCAGTCCATAGGAATGTAGCAGCATAATAAATAAATTCGATCAATCGCAATCTTTTGTAAAAAGTGAAACCGCTAATAGCCCATAATCGTCTGGAGTTCGAAGTAATTTGAGTGGCACGAGTTAAAGCTTAGAGTCAAGAGCAAATATCATTAACACCCCGCGATGTCATTTGTTTTCCTCCAACTTTCGACCCGGGGCTTTCAACAGGTTATTTCTCCAACTCCAATTGGCTTCGCAGCTGCTTGAAATTCCAGTTCACGCACAAAGTTGACGCTCTCCACGATCTGCGACCTGTCTGTCAAGATCTATGCAAATACTCATAAGATCTGTGCGAATTGGCAGCAGTTCAAATTGCTTTGACCCACAATGACCCACACTCACGTGGTGAAAGATTTTGGCCGAGAACTCTTGCTTTTCTTTTTGAGTGAACAGCTCGCCTTGCTGGCCATTCAATTAGCTTAATGATCTATGATAAATGAAATGAAGCAAATGACACGTGAGGCGAAAGATTCGCAAGAGCCTCTTTCCGCTTTCTGGCGGAAATTGAATCTGTGTCGATGCGAAACGCATCGAATGGCAAACGGGGCGTATGCGCAACGCAGCATCGAATTAGCATTAACTGTAAATCATTGGAGGTTCAGGAATAACAATTAAATAAACGAAAGGTTTACTGCAAGATTAATGATGTGTACACAGAGAATGCTCACAATCAGCGTACACAAATTTGGTAATCTTGCATCTCTTAGGAAGAGAACATCATACAAAGTACCAGAGCCAGAGGCAGAGTCAGAGGCAGAGTCAGAGGCAGAGTCATAGCCAGAACCGGAGACAGAAGAGTGTCGTGAACTTTGTGCCCCGTTGGGAGCTGGCTGTACAATGTCAATACCGCCGACGCTGCATGACCCAACCACAATCCCGGCAAGCGTCGCCTATCAGCGCTGACATCGTCTAAACAGCAACAGGCAGCAACACACAACATGCAACAAATGCAACAAATGATGGAGAGCACTAACAAGACTTGATCCTGCTGCTCCTGTTAGATGTACCCATGCCCCATCTCCCTCCGCGTCCCAAGATGTTCGCTGCCTTACACTACTGGCACAATTTCTGAACATTGGACGGCAGACAGACTTAGAGACAGACAGACGGACAGACAGGCAGCGGTCTTCCCGTTGCTTTAGCTGTTTTTATTGCTGTTGTCTTCATTGTTGAGCATTTTGTCAGCGACATGTAAAGGTTTAAATAGACATGCAAGGCAGGCCACGAGGAGATTGGGTGGTTGGGGGAGGAGTTGTAGGATGCAGGAGCTGGCAAAATGTTGGACCTGGACTTGGATTTAGCATAGTTCTATCGTGGGTGAACCGTGAGCTCGTAACTTCTACTCCTACAAACCATTTACAACTGGCGTAAGATGCACACTTTTGATAGCATTTGGGAAATTTATGCAAGAAATGCCGAATCCCGAACGGTAGGGTCCAGCAGCAGTATTGTAGTTGGGCCAGAGGGAACAACATCATTTAAAGCACGAGCTGGCTGTCTTTCCGTACATTATTTGTGGGTGTCATGCATGAGAGCTGAGCGACTTGTCATAAATAAATGGCAGTTGACTTTGTGGCTAAATATGAAAGTGGGTTAAGGGCGCATTCAAGTGAGACGTGGCTCATGTGAGCGCGGCTCCTAACTCAATTGAATTGTACTCCTATGTAAATCGACATAATCAACTTTTCAATTTGGCATGCAATCTGCGGACATTTCTCAGGCACATTTTCATTTGGACGTGCGGCTAGCCAGATATATACACACACATACATAGTTAGATACGAGTAGTACCTGTAAATCTTCTGCCCCGCCGACTGGTTTGAGCATGTGATTTATGCTTGGGGCAGTATCTTGGCCATATCATATTACCTACTACTCCTACAAGTCGAGGCAATGTATCTTCGGTTATGACTGACATCCTTTTCGCTTTTTCCTGCATTGTTTTTGGACACAAATGCGGTCAATTGGCCAGCCGCGGCTCCACACATGTGCAGAATCCATCGAATCCGCTAGGCCAAGCTGGCCTAGACCTGGGCCAACTAAGCCCGCCAGCTTCTTGGCCAGCTCATTGGCATTTTATACTTGCATTGTTCGAGCGGCAGATTTTGGCTTTTATTTGTTCATTATTGGCCAAGGTTCGAGTGTAGTACGTCGCTTTTAAATGAGTTATTGAGCAAATGGATGTACGCCTGTTTGCCTACTTACATACGAGTACGAGTACGCGACTGAGTACGAGAATGAGTACGAGACTGAGTATGAGTACTTATACGTTGCGATACCAATAGAACTGGCTTGCCCCTAGTTTGTTTGCCAGCTAATCGCGGCCAAAGCCGTTTGCGGCAGATGCCGTTGTGTTAGCTGTGCCAGTTAACTTTAAATTTAACTTTAACTAACTACGCTGGCCATGTCAGAAGCCATCTCTATACAATGGTCCAGCTTAACTAGAATTTTCTTTTTGAAACTGCATGCAATAACGTGCTAGGAATAAATAAAAATTATTTTCATTTAACAACAGCCCACAGTTACGATTGACAGCAGTTTATGGTTATTTGAAAACTATAGGACCTGGTACTTGAATCCTAGTTACGGCATTCTCAGTACCTCAGCACCTTTCTAATTAAATTGTTATGTGAGTCAGTTACCTCAATGCATCAAAAAGCAATTTGCCATTTAAATTGTCATTACCCAAAGTGCCAAATAGTACTTAACACGAGTTCATCAACACATCAGTCGAACATAATAGGATGCCCGGTAATCAATTGGCTTTAATGGCACCTTGAAAACAACTTGCAGGATTTCAGACTTAGCAACAAATGGAGAAAGCTTAGCAAAATATCTTTAAAGAGCAAGAAATTCTACTTAATGCCAAGTTAATGAGCAAATACTGCCATAATTAAAACTGCGTTTGTTGGAATCAAATATTTAAGCAGCTTAACTAATTTGCTGTTAAATGAAGTTTAAATAACCGCAATAAAAGATCAATGGCAGAAAATGGTGTTATAAGTATTTGATATATTATGCTAAAATCACCTGCATAAATTTAACACAAAGTTGATTTCATTCTTTTTGAAATCTTAGTAGTACACATAATTATTATAATTATGGCCCCCTGGGAGGGCCTTTAAACAAAACAAATATGATTAGCTAATGTGATAATTTAAGCACCCATTAAGAGTTGTTG
Organism: Hirtodrosophila histrioides; assembly: GCA_037075165.1. NCBI lineage: Eukaryota > Metazoa > Arthropoda > Insecta > Diptera > Drosophilidae > Hirtodrosophila > Hirtodrosophila histrioides. Next base: position 8,143,349 of record JBAMCL010000390.1, on the reverse strand, counting down.
TTGATGTTGCTTCTGCAGCTTGTGAATGGAATAAATGAATAAATTTGATATGAAACTCATTCAACTTAATAACCGTTAGGGCTAATGGAGAAACAGATCTATACGATAGTCTCATGATATATTAAAGTCAGCTACTGTATGACTTGCTCGTCTGAGAAGAAGAGAGACCCCAATGTATTTCTGTATGATAAACACACGTTTTTATAAAATGAATGGCCCTATTAGCGCCCTATCGCACTCGGAACACAACTTTCCTTCTAACTTTCAATTAAAACTTTCAGTTTTTTACAAAACCAGATCCATTCTTACATGTTCTTGAAGACATTAGGGCAAAAGCCGTTTCTTTAACTTGTTTACAAATGTCACATGAGAACTGGATAGCACTAGAATTGACCTTCAACACAGACGACCTATTAGGTCTGTCAGATACTGTCAACTTTAGCGGCTTTTCCGGGATCTTAACACCAAAAAATTTCTAGAAATATTCTCTTAATTTTGTATTGCTTGCGGCAATGAAGCGCCGATAAACTTTTATGATAAATGAATATTTTATTCATACGCCTAGGGATAACACTGAAATCAGTTAAATAATAAAAAAATAATTTAAATTAACTGCTATTCTGGCTTAGCTTAACCGTAGCTATATTTGCAATAAACATTAAGCGGCCTCCTTTACAACTTGCAACTTCTTCAAATTGAGGCCTATACCAAACAGTTTGTGAGCTAATAGAGAAAGCTTAGAAGTTTGATTTATGCACTGAGTCGCAAATACATAAATGACTGCTCTTGTGTAACTTCGCCCACTTTTAGACTCACCCACCTGTCTAGCCATCAAATTTTTACATAATTTTTCAACTACTGGCAACTACTTGGTACTACCAACTACTGCCAACTCTCAGCCATTTACACCCACTCCCATTAGCTGGCATTCAAGTTCAACACACGACTCTTGTTTCGCAGGGGGAAACTTTGTGCTGGCGCAGAATATGCAACAAACAAGTGCCGTTAGACGCCCACGGGTTGTTGCCGGGTTTGTCGGAGCCGCCACGGCCGACACAATAAATAATATGTAACAAAATCGATACCGCCATTGTGAGTTATAAAGTCGGTGGTTGGTGGCGCGTGCGCATACAGCAGCCGCCTCAAAACTAAGTATTGAGTTGCAGGTTTCTGCTCTAGTCGTATCTTTGGCTCAGTTAATTTCCGCTTTGGCCCAGAGCGCAGCGATTTGCAGATTAATGTGGGTCACCATGGGCAACAGGTAATTGCGCAGGAGGCTTAAATTGATCAAATGGCGTTCCATAGTGCATGGTAGTCGTCGTCGTCATCTCATATTGAAGCTGCGACCAAATACTTTCTCACACTGTGTTCACAAGACGGCCAACGAAAGTGAAGCGAACTTTGTCAGTTTGGCAGGCGGCTGGCTCTACAAATGTTTCACATGATTCTTTCAATGCTTATGCACATAAATCATTTGTTTGTTGATTCAAATCGATTCATCTGCCACAGCCAGCGGCGGCGACTCTCACTTTCGGGCGGCCCCATCAAACCTGGAGCCCAGCCGACCCGCAGCATTCCAGTATTCCAATACTCCGCTGCCTTTCAGCGGCTTTCAATTCATGATTATTAATAGGCATGGACATGGATATACTCATAGTACTACATGTTCGAGTACAATGCACATTCGAGGCTTCAACGCGATCATCCGTTGCCAGATGTTAATTCATATTTATGCCCGACCAGCAACTAACACTTGGATAAAAATCCAAAAATTTGAATAATTCCTTTTCTCCCCTCTCACTAATTTTTGATTGAATAAAATTTTGAAATTTCAGGATATCGACATAAGTTCTATCGGCCTTTATTTCAATTGTGCGTGAAAACTTAATTTAACAAAACTAGGCACAGACCCTTATTGCTGTTCTTATTGCTGTCGAAACCGGGATAAACAGACCACTAAAACATATAGCTTTCCTACGAACGATCGGTCGATGTTTGTTTTTGAATGAAAAACTATTTTGTTATAAAGATATCCTTGCCAAACTCAGCCAAACCGAGTCTCTGATGAGTTTAAGCAATCTGACCAAATTTGGTCAAAACCGGATCACTATATCACATAGCTGTCATGGGAAAGATCGGGTGAAAAATGAGTTTTAATACGTTCAGCATGCCAAGATAGCCTTTCTATATTGTTTAGTCATAATTATGTCTTAAATTCTAAGAAAGATTAAAAGCTTTTGAACTCCCGACCCGATGTGAAATGTCCTTTCACCCACGAATTGTCCTCTAGGCTAATCTATCACATATATTTTATTTATTATTTCTGAAAGCATCGCCAATGTTTTGTACATGTTGCGGCGGTGATTATAAATAAAATATTCTTAAATTACGACCGCTGTCGGGCATTTTAACAATAAGACCAAGTTTTGACGACTTTAGAAAATGTCGCCGGATGGCGCACATACTGTAAGAAAATTAATTTACCCCAATGTCGTAAAATGTATCTATTTTTATAGTATATGCTCGCCACAGTTAGGAGAACGTCGAACTCGTGTAAGGCTATCAAATTGCCCTGGTTGTATTTAATTATGAAGACGACGTCTGGTCTTGTCTTCCTACAATTGGTCTCTGGACACATACAGTGCAGCATCCGCTGTCTTTACATACTGTTGGCATAAAATTAATTTGAATAGCTTCAAGAAGTTCCGCTTTGTGACCAGTAGCCAAAGGCTCAAAAGGAACAGGTGCAAGCATTTGGATTTTAAGTGTACTTACTCTCCGACATGGAATATGCTGGCTGCTCTCACTTGTTATGTATTCTAAATGTTATTTATGGCTCTCCCCGTGGAGCTAATGTGTTATTGTGGGTGGAAGTATATGGATACTTAACCGTAGTCATACGAACTATGGGTACTTTCAACAATTATGAATGCTCTAGTCGAGTATACCTGACTACAAGACTCCCTGTACCCAAGTTGCTAAAAGTAGTTTCTTGAATAACTTCTGTGTTTAATATTTAATTAACTTAAAATTTTAACAGCAGATCAAGAGTGAGCCACTTATTATGCTTGCCAAAAATCAAAGCTTTATCTTCGAAATTGTCCTAATTAATCGTTTTTAACGATATCCGAGTGGTGCGGGGGAGGGAATATTCAAAAATTAAAATAAACTTAAACAAGGCCAGATGGACTTGACCATTGATACTAATTAAGCATATACATATATAGTTTATAGGGTCGGAGATGTCTCCTTCTGCCTGTTACATACATTTACAGAGATTAATACACCTTATTACTTATTTTATGGGTACAGGGTGTCAATATATGATATGTTTTGCAAAAAAACTTAATAACTCGATGCTTTATGGTCATAAAACTACCAACATCTGCCCGAGGTGGATGTGTAGTCAATTAGCCGCAACACCGCCCATAAATTGTACGTAAGTACTTCTAGTTCTAATTACCTTTGTTTATGGCTAAATTAGAATCGATATTAAATAAGTAAGAGGCCTCGACTACAAGATACCCTGAACACAGCTCTCTTCTCAAAGAAATATAAAATTGCCATGCTCTGCAGTTACAAATTGTTAGGATTTTCAGTTGGTATATAGATTCGTAGGTTTTACCTTTGACATGCTTAGGCGTACAAGTCTTTTCCGTGAATTGATTGAAAATGACTTGGGCCGGGTCCAATTAGGCTCCAATGCAATCGAAACAAATCAAACAATTTCGCTTTCATTGTACGCAGCTCAATTTGTACAATATAATTTACTGTATTAAGTTTTCATTAATGCAATTACCGCACGTTAAATAAAAGGCGCTGCGGTTACGTGCAACGTGACCAGATCGAGCAAACATTACATCAGCTCCGGCGCACTTTGAGGAGAGCTCGCATCATCAAAGAAAACGCCCGCCAGGGATTAGACATGGCTCAAGTTTGTTGGAGTCGTTGCATTCATGGCACACATTTCAGTTTATTCACTGCACTTAAGTGTAATAAAATTTGTGATAGAGTACTCGTAAGAATAAACTTTCCGCCCGCTAAGCCTCTAACATGGAAATCATTTCAACATTCGCTATTGGGCAATCTTAAATGTTGTATTACTGTTAGCCTTTAACTGGAGTAAGGATCATTAATAATATGAAGATAATCGCGGACAAGTCCACAGCTTCCGTTAACATTGCCTGATGCACTTTTCCTGTCGCTGACCCAGTTGCCAAAGATATATACAGGATCAAATCTGTGGGCGGGCTGTGCCTCTAAATATGACAAACATCTGTTAATATGGAAGCGATCTCTTGCGCCATATAGGAGCACCAGGCTGACATAGCCCAGCCATACTATGGAAATTTCCATTTATCTGGCCACGTTCAATTTTAGCCAAAAGAAGATTTGCCTCCAAAATGGTTGGCCAGGTTGGCCGGAAAGGCAAAAACAGGCACGAAATTCAAATGACAATTCAAATGGCAGCAGCTCAAAGACTAAGACTGGGATGGGACTGGGACTATGACTGTGACTGGAGTCGGGGCTACAACTCGTGGACATTTAGACACTGGGCGATCTCACCCAAATACGCGACAGCTCAATCAGTTGGCCATGACTGCGTGCTGGATCTAGAAGCATTTTGGCCAATTTGATTTATGGTCGCCAAGTTTTCTTCCTTGTTGCATTTTCATGTTGGAATTCATGCATAAACATAAAAGCAGCCGAAATTCTTCCAGCCATGGTCATTGAACAATAGAACAGCGACATTTGTTAGCCTGGCCCGGCTTGCAACGCTCCATTGTGTTTTATGGTACCCAGAACGTGAGGTTCAACTGCAGAACATCTTCTCGCTCTCAGGCTGGTAAATAAACAAATAAAATAAACATATGTATATGTATATGTATCCAGTGTCCATCGATTCTTCAAGTTGTCACTCGCTGATTACAAACTCTGGCAAACAAATCGAATTCATTTAGCGCAGTTCGTAATCTCTTCGAACCATGAAATTCTTTGCGATTCTTCGGCTTTCATTTCGTCCGCCGAAAAATGTTCTTTTTACTTCGCAATGCGTGCAACACTTGCAAGATACTCGTATTTTGTCAGACTCTTGTGAAAGCTGCCACAGCAAAAGCGAAGAATTGTATTTATTGACAATGCGAATGACTTACTGACTGAGTGAGGGACTGACAGACTGACGGACTGACAGACTGAAAGACTGGCGGTCTGGGGCACAGAGCGCGTGCTTCTCTCGCCACGGCTTTGATTAGTTAAGGTGCTCGCATTGACCCACAGAACTACATTTCTCCGACTATGGCCTGAACTGGGGACAGACTTTTAATAGCACCTTGAGTGTGAGATCAGCTCTCCAGCTTTAAATGAGTAATTAAAGTGGAGGCGGCAGCAAGACAGTAGAGGAATCGAGGAGTTGAGTCCCCAGTTGGGATGCCTGCCAGTCCGTTAGTCAGTCAGTCAGTCAAGGAACGGTTAACTTGCCTAGAGACGAGACAGAAGACACGAGCAGAGAGCAGAGAGCAGAGAAGCAGCTCGCGTTTGTCTACTTGATAAATGGCCCTTCGTCATCGTCGTGGCCCCTTCCGCGTCCAGCTTGCAGCTTTCAGCTTCCAGCTCACAACTCCCATCTGCGACTAATCGCCGCTACTTGGCCTCAGATTCAGACTGGGACTCAGTCCCGGTCGCAGTCCCAGTCTCAGCTTTAGTCTTAAATAGTTGGCTAAATAGTCTCACACCTCGGGAAGGCGGCTGCTAATATTTTGGCCTATTAGCTGGCAGCCGCAGTCAACTCAATTAGGATGCCTGGAAATGATTCATTCTAATCTAAAGTCGGGTATCTGAAGTCATGAGCTGAGCTGAACCCGTCGAAGTCTGGACCAGAGTCTGGGGTCTGGGGTCTGAACACTGGGGTCTTGTCCGATTTACCGTTGCGCCGTGCGGCGGCATTCCCCGGGGCGGCTTTTAACCGTTTGTTGTGTCTAGAATTTTGCATGGCCATTTCATTATTGATTCGCATCTGACCAGCTCGTAAATGTCTTCATTTAGTTGCCGTTTCGGGCACGTTTACAATTTCAACATTCACCCAGAAATTTATGACATTTTAATGTTTTCCAGTTGAATAGAAGCATAATATTCGATGTGCTCGTCCAGCTATGTATTTTCCCATGCATATATAAAAGTGAGAGTTTTCCCGTATGTTTATGAGCATTAAGGCGATCAAGTGTAAAACTCTAATGGATGAGTTCAATGAGCGATCTGTGTATGCATCGAATGCCATCATTAACTGGACCCTAGCTGGGGTCAGCTGGAGCTGGTTAAGAGGCGCTTAACGAAAGTGAAAACTGAAAATGCACTTTCATTGCATTTGCAGCTCAATTTGATGAGATACTCATACTGACGGTTGCTGAGATGCCCCAAAACACATTTGGAAATACTCATCAATTGCTGATTGAGCTATCATTGCAAGTTAACGCAGAAGTCTGTCGTTTAACCAGGTTATTATTTACCCAAGCCATCTATGGATGTCACATAATTCACCTAAAAAGGCAATTGTTATGAGTATAATTCTGTTAATTGCTGAGAGCACAGTTGCAGCGTCCAGTGCAGAATCTGGTGTGCGACTGTTAAAGTAGTTTGTATTTCAACGTCCAACGTCTTAAAACTCAATTAAGAGTTGGCTACATGGCACTACAAAATAAGTATTAAGGAGACTAACTGATCGACTGTCCCATGCACATCAAAGGAACTCAGCTGCCTCTTCACATACTGTCAAACATCCCAGATTCAGTTGGATAACGCGCTAATGAGCAGGCTAAAACAAATAAGATTGCTCTAGGCTGCTCGATCAGGTGATACCCAGGGTACAAGGCATTCCTAGGGTATTCAGTCGAATCGTTTATAATCACATAACCAATGCGGTGCACTTTAAGCAGTTCTATGGAATTGCTGCTTCCCATGCCCCCAATTAAACTATAATAAATTTCTGTATTTATTGTCCGATCGTTAGCATTTTACGATATGTAGACAGCATACTAAAATACTCAAAATTACCACAAATTTTCATAATCATGCTCGTTCAAATTTAAAGTTGAATGAAACTTGATCTGCGTAACCTACATACCAAATATAGTGTTTGCTCTTAATGTATCTTACATATATATGGCTAAGTCAGCTCAGCTACTGATGTTTATGTAGAATATATTTTGTTTTAATTTAATTTAGTTTATTTACTTTATTTTTTTTTAGTTTTATTTAGGTTATAATCTGGAAGGTGGTAAAATCTTATATTTAGATATCTTTACACCGGTAAAGCCAGTGCTAACTGTATTTTTAAAATATATTATAATGAAACGCTTTTTTTTAGAGGTCATAAAAGAAATATATTTAAAAACAACAATTTATTTTTAGATATGCCCATTTCTGTCTGTTAGACGTGGGCCTGATCCACTTTCGGCAAGACTTAATTGAAACTTAATTTCCCTTAATTATTGAGATTTTAAACAACGATGACTCATACACTTGCACTACTTGAATATACCCTTACTAATAATTTAGAAGAAGAACATAAAATTTGGAGCTGTTGCCGCGTTGAGCTTGCATGTTAGCTGAATTAGACCCACTGCTTGACTGTTTTGCACTTTCAACTCTGGCCAATGAGTTTGTGGCACGGCTCACGATTCGCAACAATAAGGGGCCATTAATGAAATGTGGGTCCGCGGCAGGTGTCCGCCCGGAGTGGGTGTATTGTGTGAATTGCGTCGCCTTGTGACCCAATAAAAAGCCCATTAGTTGGCCTCATGTGTGCTCGGCGTGTTCTCCCAACTGGCACAAAGGTCGGCTTGCGGTGCGATTCGATCTACCCGGGGCAGACCTCCGACCAGACCTGCCGACAGCCTCGTTTATGTGTTGATTAATTTGTAAGACGCTGCGAGTTGAATTCAACGCCCACCTCTGGCGGCTTGTTGTGCTGCTCAGGTAGCTTGGAAGCGGTCTTAATTGCCGATAAGTCCCATAGTTCTCGGGAGAAATTAAAATGATAATGCCATACAAAAGAGTCGCTTAACGCTGCAGGCATTGTCTTTTGTGTGCCTATATATATTGTTACTTGATTAATTTTGATGTTTAGGGCATTATTATAAGTAGAATAATCAATATGTTGATCGCAGCAGGTACCGTTACGCTTTGTTCGAAAGTGAAAGGATCGAGATCGAGACAACAGCTACCGATCTGTAACCTACGCATGAGATCAGAAGCATTATGCTGATGGAAAACCCGTGAAGACAACCACTTTAGAAGGCGGCTTTCGCTGTTGGGCAGCTCGAAATGAAAGTGTCACATCATGTGTGGAGAAGACGCCCAAAATAACCTTGAAATGAAAACACACAGCGATAAAGTTTTTGAACACGCAGCTTAAATGAAAAGCACTCAAAGAATGCGCACATTAAGAACACTAAAAGAGAAATTCGTCATCATTTTACTGCCACAATGTTTTTGACAATTTATCACGGCACTGGGCTTTTGTTTAGAGCTTATGGTTCGCTTATGAACCATAAAACCTGCTGATTCACCTCAATTTGCATAGCTCACAAATGAAAAGTAAAAGGCCTACAACTTGGGCTTAAAGTGACAGCCTTCTATATAATACGCAGCACTTTGTATTGTGGCTGGACTTTGAGAGTAATTGAACCTATGCTAATATGCCATCATTGAAGTCTTTCGCTTTCATTTTACTGCCTGGCGAAATTTTTGGGCCAATGATCACATTGAAAGTTATTCCCCTCCCCCTCCACCAACCCAACTAATTTTGTCACACATGTGAGAACAGCGATTCACATAAATTCAGTTGAAAACTTACGCAAATCTCTGCCACGAAATTGATTGACCTTAATGATTTCGGCTAATGTTTTTCGCATGCCCGTGAAATTGCAGCAATAAAAAAAGCTAAGACTAAATTTTAAGCCAAACAAAGCGACCGCTTCAATGTAAGTATTTTGAAAGTAAAAACATAGAAATTCGTGTAACTACAACGAGGCAATGGCAACTGTTGCTGTTGCTGTTGCTATTTTGACCGCTTGGCAACTCAAGCAACTGGGGCCACAGTTGACCGATGACAGGAGCCTCCGGTTGAGGTGCATTTATTTTCATTTTCGTTGGCAGCGGGCAACCTTCTGGCGCAGCATGTGTGCGAATTTCAAATTGTTCGCATGGCAAAACAAACAGCGGGAAAATTGATTTCTATTTGCATTGCCTGGCGCTCATAACCAGGCAAAGCGGCCAAAGCTCTCCTCGTCCAGGCCTCGTCCAGGCCTTGGCCATGGCCAAATTCGTATTTGTGAATATGATATTTATTTATGCATTACACTGACATATGCACATGTATCGTGCTAGCGCAGCTTTGGTCCGGCACCAGTTTCACAACAAAATTTCGCAGTTGACCTACTTGGAACGCAGCCAAAACTAAAGACTCAGGCAACGAACTTGCTCGGCTTCTTGCGCCAGCTGAAGCACAAAAAGGATGTTAGACATAGACCTGACATAGGTGCTTAATTAAGAGCTTATTTAGTTAGCTCCCGTTGTGCTGCCCACAAAAAGTGAATGTACTTATGGCGCATGTCAACAATTCCACATAATGAACTGTCCATTTCGAGGGTAAAAACCTCTCGAGTACATGTCAAGTTAGAAATATATGCATGTCTCTAGAAAGGTATATTGATATTTTCTTTGGGATTTCAAATGCTGAGTTTCGTGTGCTATTTAAATGATTTAGTGCTTACATTCATTCACCTTTATGAGGTCATGCCAGTACAAGTTCGTTAAACTTGGCCGCCACTAATCTGATTAAAATGTATTTTTTTGTTTTGAGTTTTCAAAAGTTACTTGAGATTTGTGTTGTCCTTCAACTAAGTACAGACAAAATATTATTTATTTATTTGATATTTGTCATTTTCTTATGCTACAAGCTTATAATAGGACACTAGTCATTATAATTATAAGTACAACAAATTTAATACTGAATTATACATTTGGTCATTTTAGATTAAAATTTTTGTAATTGTTATAGGTAGGTTCATTAACCATCAATACAAACTTATGTACATTCAAAGACTGAAAAGAGCAATGGCTTATATTAATTGTGTACAAAATGTATATTCCAAGCATTCATTTTCCAAGCATAAAATTCAATATTTAATCGAAATATGTGCTTACCCTTTTGAAAGCAATTATTGTGACCAAATGCGCATAATTTCATATTGTTTTCTGTTTATTTTTCAGGTGCAAGCTTTTACTTTTGTTTTGTTCAGATTGCAGCTACCGTTTTCTCCACATCGCATTCGATTACATCGGTTGTCAAGTTCTTTCATCTCTTGTTTGTCGTTGTTTGACAAGCACATCATTTTAACAATTATGCACTTTTGGGGCCTTTGAGCGACTCTAAATTTCTACGAACTTAACTGTGAATGCACTTATTGCACGGCCCGCCTACGAGCACACGAGCCAGATACAGATTTTGGTCTTTCGGACAGTTCCCATGTGAACCCAACGGTCGTCACTTGAGATTGTCATGTATCGTCATTTTAGGAACGGCTCGATCTAAGCAATTTTCTAAAATCAGAGCAACTACCTCAGAGCGGCTCTGACCGCAGTTGCTGGTGGTGCAATTGCTGCTGCTATTGCTGTTGCTGTGGTTTTGCTGAACTGACCCCAAACCACCCACACGTCTTGCATTATGTTACTTTAATTTGGGTAAATTGGCATTGCATTTTGCAGCCGCTGAGGCCGCCTGCTCGACTTAAATAATTTGAAAACAAATTTCAGCGATGTTATTTAACTGGCCATTACAAAATTGTTTGTAATGGGCATTTAACCCCGAAAAAGGTTCTACAATGCTTACATAATATAAAACTTGATCTCTTGTTGCTTTTGGCTGCTGCCTGTGCCTGGTGAAAGGTGGTATGCCAAAGGTCAGGCAAATATGAGAGCGCACGAGTAATGCTATTATTACTATTTTTTTTGTTCTTTTCTCGAAAATTAGTGCATTTTATATGAATTTTGTTCCCCTGTTTTAGGCTGAAGATTGCAACTGGCCTCCCAGCTTGATCCTCATTCGAATCGTGTTCAGCGCCCAAGTTATGTCACTAATTTGCTGCCGTTGTCGTGCCTCTTGTTGTCTAGCTGTTGTTGTTGTTTTTGTTGTCAATATTGTTGTTGCTGCAATGCGACATATTTGCTCAGTCGGAGACAGTCCCTGGTGTATGGGCAGTCATTGCATATGGGCAAAAATTAATGTCTAATGGCTTGTTAGAGGAGCCAGCAAACAAGAGCAGCAGCTTTAAATGATGATTACTGCATGTTCTGTGGCTAAGTTATTTAGCTCAGTGCCAGCTCAGCTACGTAATAAACTGCAGGTACTTATTGATTTTTACTGTTAGGAAAGCAAGTTGTTAACATGAAAGTCGTGTGAACAACAGGCAAAGAAACAAACACTCTGCCAGTGGGACAGTCTGAATCCGGTAAAAGGCACCAGCTATAAAAACAAGAAAGTATTTGGCAAGAAATGCTATGAATGATTTATAATGTGAAATAAATCTATTTCTAAAACAGAGTATAAGAACAACCAAAAATAAGTAAGAACGTTCCAGTCAAGCGAATCCGCCAGCACAATACTCTATACACCTGTACAGGTGTGGGGGATATAGATTTTCTTCGTTTTCGGGGGAGGGGGTGCAGGTGGCAAACATTTTTTGATGCACTCTTCTCAAGGGGGTCAACAGTAATCAGTATATCAAATTTGATGACCATAGTTTTAAAAATGTAAGAGATATAGGTCAAAAGCTTGGAACTTTATGAACTGAGGGTTACACTAAAATGTGTATCACAAAAATTTGTTTTCTTAAACAGAGTATAAAATCTGCTCATCATACTATAAGCAGCTATTATAATTTATTCCTTTTAAAGAGCAAGTATAGTATTATTAATGCATCATAAAATTATTTTAGACAAATGCTCGTACATTGTTTATTTTGATCAAATTTTATATTTGCCTGCATGATCGTAGTCTTGAGCAATAAATCAAAGCAAATCGCCAAAGCAATGCAGTTTGCAGTTCCAATTAGCGGCATCAATACGGAAAGTAACATTAAAATAAGTTGAGGGCCCGGCTATAATATTTTGAGCAGAGAAGTAGCAGCTGCAGCTCAGCGGGTGAGGCTGCTCCTGCTGAGCCGCCTCCTCCAATGGGAACTTACGATCGGCCATATAATTGATGGAAGGTGTCGCCGGTGGAGACCCGCGGTTCCAGGCACTGCGGTGGCCCATTTCAATTCGCTTTTATATGGCTGTCATAATGTTTTATTATGATGGAACTATCAAATTGCAATTACTAAACAGTCCATATGATTGACAAACTAGAAAGGACTGATGGGTCTGATGACTCTGATGAGGCCGATCGGGCAAATTAGTACTGAAATGAGTGCAATTGCCATAAACGAATATGCTAATTTTAGTGGGCAATTCTTGGGATGGGGCAACTTACTTAGCCGCATTCCAGCCACAACCGACGAGCCAATTAATCGCTATCAAAATCAAGCTTTCCACGAACTGCCAATTATTACACAATGCCAAGGCGTCAACACACCACACACCACACACACACACTACACCAAGCTGCACCACACTGCACCACGTTGAAGAGGAACGATCTCGGAGCATTGCTCTCGTTTTTATGTTTTTGTCTCAGTTTTTCTCCATTTTTTGTTCCTTTTTGCATTGGCATCATTCGGTTGAATCTTTGTCTTGGCCATTTTGCCATGCAAATTGGCGCGCTGTCGCTGTCAAGTTGATTTGTCATCTTTCAACTTTGACAGCACGTGAGCTGCATGTAATTGCCAATACCAATACCAATGCCAATGTCAATGCCAATGCCAATGGCAGTGGCAGTGGCAATGTCGACAAGCTAAGGGCCGGCAGCAGCCGTTGACAGCACCAGCTTTGACAGGCCGAGCAAATTGGCGAAACATGTTGCTGGCAACATTGTTGTCGCGTCCATTTGAGTGGCCAGCAACACTGTTGGGACCGGCCGGCATCGATTGTTTATGGCCCAAACAATTAACTGTTATTGGCAGTAGTAGTCATCTCGATTGTTTTATAATTTTGTTGATTTATAAGTAGCGCAGCCGAGATCTCACACTCTAATTGCCTAATTAATCGTAGAACAGCGTGTTGAGACAACAACAAAAACAGAATAGAAAATCCAATCAAAATGTGATTAAAGCCTTGCAGATGCTCTGCACTGACTGCCAGTTTGTTTTGGCCAATTTAATTGGTACGATATTTGCACTGTCGAGAACTAGAACAACAGCCACAAAACAGATACAAAACGTGGTGGCATTTAAAACTTTAACGATTTCACACTAATGGCCACTCGATAAGGCTACAAGGCGCAGCCAGAAGAGTTAGAGCCAAGGGCCCAGTGCCGGTGCCTCAAGCCTCAAACCTCAAGCCTCAAGCCTACGCAAACTCCCTAGGTCCAAGCGTCTAACGAACGACTATCGTAGACAACAACAGTCAATAACAGGCACCATGATCTTGATAATTGCCAAAAACGTTTGCGCTGTGCGGTCTAGCCCTGCCCATGCCACACCCACCAGACCAGACCAGGCCAGGCCAGACCTGGCCAGGCCAACCAAAGCCACAACATGGCTCTTAAGGGCCTTACATGTCGATTCAAACGATTGCCCCATTGCAGCTGTGTGGCCGAGGCAAATGGCAAACGGCAAACGGCAAAAGGCAGTTACAAATCGTGTGACGAAGCTGTAAACGCTTCAACTGTCGACTGGCCTCCTCACTGCGATCGAGCAACTGAATAATGCACTGAGCTCTGCTCCTGCTACTCCTGTTTCTGCTGCCTGGAATCATTTTATGTTCTGTCTACTTTGACAAATCCAAATACTAGTAGTACTCAGTAGTCGATGCTAGTGCAACTTGCAGAGCAGCTAATTTGCCTCTGACTCAGCAACGATCTGAGTTGGAGCTGCTGCAATTGGTATTCATAGGTTGGTATTCTGTTTCGTCCCGCTCTACTAGAAATTATATTCCTATCTATCTTCCAGTTTGTTCTACAAATTAGTCTCAACATGAAGCCGTAGCCTTTGCCTCAATTATAATAAATATAACAACCTTTTCTCTCTTGACAATAATGTTTTGCATGTAAAAAATTCCGTACTTCGCTTTCTAAACTCTTAAGAAATCTTAATTAGGTTATCACATCGAGCTGTGAGTTGGACCTTAGCGGCAGTTTTGATGCCAATGAATTAGACCCATTAGGTCAGAACTGTTATAGTTGTAGTAGTTATTATATATGTAATATTTCTGTTTACATAAACATTGGCAAACACAAATTCAATAAATAAATCAATTAATCAACACACAAATTTTAACATATAATTTGAGCATCTCGTATATATTAAATAGCTTTAAATTACTTGATTATCTCTCTCATATGATACACGATAGTCAGTAAAAAACCCCCACAAAAAAAAAACATTTAATTCCCCCATTTGTCACACATCCCCCAGACTCACCATTCTGATGAGCATAAATAATATACCCTTTATTGCAAATAATTGTAAATTAACTTAGCTTAAGGCGTCCGCCATAGCTATAGTACTTGTTCGTATGTAATTTTCACAATGCATAGGAACATGTAATGAATAAATAAAAAATACTTGACAAATTCCATTTATATTTTGTACATTCAATACAAAAGTGTTATTAATCAAAATTTGTAATTTTCGTGCTAAGATCAACCATGAAAAAATATCTTTTAACCTTCTAAAGACTCCACAGTTTATTTAAAAGCAGAATTATGGCTGAGGTTCGAAAACCGTTAGCTACATTTTCTGAAAATTATAATTTATAATTTTCAGTTATTAGACTTTGGTAGTGCGTGTGCAAAATGTATGATATATTTAATCTATCGTGTCAAAACTATGGCTGTAAATTGTTTTAATGAGTTGCGTGTTTATAATTGGGATTGCGTATGGTTAACAAAAACTAGTGTCGCTAGTCTCTTCTAGTCTCTGAGGTCTCTGAGAGAGAGAGACAACCGGAGACGGCTAGATGGAGTTGACTGAGCATGAAATATATGCATGTATTCGTACTTCATAGAGTCGAAAATTGCTCCATCTTGTGCCTGTTCTATGCAGCACTTGCGGAACCTTGTTAACCTTTTAACCTATTTAATGGGCAGAGGGTATAACAATGAATAACGTTGGAATGCTAAAACTAATGCAGATATCAATAGTATACAATTTATAATTTAATATGTACCTGTCGGTCAGTAAAGCAAGCAGTGAGTGTGTGAAAATCAATCTGCTGATCGGACAAATCCGTTACAAAACGTGTCAAAGGTGACAGCAGCCGTATTAGAAATCAATTTGAGATGAGCTACAGCAGCTAACAGTAAACAGAAAATGCCAAATGGTAAATGATAAATGATAAATGGTAAAATGGCAAAATGGTAAATTGCGAGGCCTCAGTGCCAGTACCCATTCAGAACGGAACTGCAAAACAAATCAATCTGTGTAGTGGCAAAGAAGAGAGCCTCTGAGAGTCCAATTCCAATTGTGATTACAGTGACGCTGCCCGGCCAGTCAATGCACTTGGAATCGGCTCTGGCTCTGGCACGGCCACCTGCTGGCCCACCAAGCCAAGTCAATCTCAGAGTCGGCCAACTATGCAGCCAACAGCCAACAGCCAACTGCCAACAGTCAGCAGCAGCTCGTCGTACGGTTTGTGTAAATTGTTTTCAGTTTCCACTTGCCGTTTGCGAGCACAATCAGCCTTGTGGTCAATGCCGTTGCTGGGTGGTGTTAATTTTTCCACAACTAATTCTTGGCATTATTCGCTGCTAGTTTGTAGTTGCTTGTTGCAGCTTGATCGCCGGCTGACAGCCGCAAAAGTCATAACCCAGGAAGCCAACGCTGCTGGAAATCAACTCGTATTATCTGGCCATTTTGATACTATGTTGGATGTGCTCACACATGCGGAAGAAGTGGTCAACTGTGGCCCATCCAACCAACAAGGGAAACTAGCTATTTGCCTGCAAACATGGCAATCACTCGTGACCACATAGATTACACCTTTAAGAGGCTTTCCGTGCCCATAAATGTTGACAAATGCTGGAATGCCATTTCGTACATTAAAGACATCTCTCCTATACACAAGTTTATATTAGAAATACAATATTCCAATTGGCTATTAGTGGAACAAGCGACTGAAACTGGATAGAAGAAAGAACGGGTATCTTCGGCTGACGAAGCTATATAGTATATACCCTAGCAACAATGTTTTATATACAAAACTCAATTTGCGTCTGATTGTTCCTATGGTTCCTATGATCAAATTATAGGAAACTATTTGAAGTATAACAAAACTCTCACTTAGTTTGGATGTAATACGAAAAGTTCATACAAAAACTCATTTCTCACCCGATCCTATGGCAGCTATAGGATATAGTGGTCCGATTTTGACCAAATTTGTTCAAATTTTATAAACTCTAGAGACTTAGTTTGGGTAAGTTTGGTGAGAATATCTTCATTAATAAAAATATATTTCATACAAAAACAAAGTTGTTGACCGATCATTGCTATGGCCCTTATATTTTACAGTGGTCCGATCCGGCTGGTTCCGATATATGTACTTCCTGCAGCAAAAAGAACAATTTGTGCCAAGTTTCATTCCAATAGCTTTAAAACTCTGACTAGTTTGCATTGAAATAGACAGACAGACGGACTTCGCTATATCGACTCTGCTAATCATGCTGATTTGGAACACATATATATATATTTTGTTTGGTCGAAAACGTCTCCTTCAGTGCATAACGCATTTCGTGACCAAATTATAATACCCCCAGCTAGGGTATAAGAACAACTGCAGAATTGTTAGCATATCACATTCATTAGAGTCAAAATAGAGTAGAGACATATAAAAATGATACGGAGCAATTAAAAAACCAATTTGCCACACAACAGCAGCAACAAATAACTAAGTTTATAAATCTCAGCGTGGCTTTAATAAATGTGCACATGCCAAATTGTAGTTGAGGCATGCTTCTTTTATTGTTGCGAGTATTTTTTTTGCTTTATTTTTGTTATTCTGACGGCTGAGCTGCTGCCATAAAAACATTTATAAGCCTCATTATGAAGACCAGAATTTCTTGTCATTGAGCCAACATATCTAGACTTTCACAGCGTGCGCTCTCTCAGAATGCCATTGGCCAGAGGGGCTGACGTGGCTGTCGGGGGAGGGGGGGCAAATCAAACACAAACAAACTTGGTGACCATCGATGTTGTTGGCTGTGTTGCTTTTGCTATTGTTGCCATAATTTAATGTTGATTTTTGGTTGTTAGAAGTGGGCTATGACGCGCTCTAGCGGCAACTTTGAAGTGGCCAAATCAACTGGTAGCCAAGCCAGCAGCTCGCTGTGGCAAGTGCGTTTGGCGAGTTCGTGCCTTAAGTCTTTTGCTTAGACGCACATTGTCTTTTTGCATTGTGTGGTATTTGCTGAGCCTTTCAGCCTTTAGGCGCAACTGCAATAGCACAGTGGCTGCAAACGGTTGACCCACTAACGCATGCAGCCCTAAATGCCAAAGTAGACACTGTATGGACTCTCTGAGTGACGTGACAGCCATCACACTTGAAACGAATCCAAATGCCCCACACACACTGGCCGGCCACGTTTTCTCTTTTGTTGCAAACGTTTTCATTTTCACGACACCGACGGTTTCAATTTCATTTCATTTCGGTTTCGGTTTTTGTTTTGGGTTGAAAAGTCAACACAAGTGGCATTGAGAAGTCTTTAAGCCGAAATGCAGCACTTAATAATGGCTCTAAAGCTGACGGTTCTCACAGTCTTTAGCGTCAACTGCAATCAGCACAAAAGCGTACAATTTTTGCGCTCTGAGTGACAAATTGCAAGCGCCCTTGGGGTAACTGTATGGGATGGGATGGGATGGGATGGGATTATATTGCTGCCTGGTCATAAATGCTCACCTGGCCTTTTGCCAGCCAGGCAGTCCTTGCCAATCGGCAGTGCAATCTAACGCACGCCGCTTGCATTAGGTAATAAATTGCAAATGTTTTTGGCCAGCTCGCCCCGGCGGCCATGAAAATTGAATTGTTTGTTGTTGGCTCACGAAGGCAGCGCGCTCGGCACGCCCACATTGCGTTGACCAGGCTCATTAGCGAATATCGTGGGATTGAACGTAATTTTTGTTTTTGTTTACCCAGCGATGAGCGCCCCGATTTGACTCCAACTCTGGCCTGGACGGCAACTCGAAGCTGCCAACTCCAGTGGCCGGCCGGGCCGCATCTGCGGCACGCAAAATAAATGGCCGCACATTAAGTTAAATGATTGCGAATATTAGAAAATATTGGCATGCCAAATGCTGGGCAGGCTTAGGCAGCAGCAGCTGCAGAGCCGTTTGCTAAAAATAATAAATTAGACCTGGCCTTGGCGACGGCTATGTCGTTATGTCTCATTAGCACTTGCCGGGCATTTACTTAGGTGCGCAAATTAAAATAAAGAGCAGAGCGACGCTTGATGGAAAGCTTTGGATTCTGGCCCTGTTGCAGGCCCAGGCTCAAAGTAGTTTCCATCTTAAGCACAAGAAACTCGTTTTGAGCCGCATAGCGAAAAGAAGTCAGTGGCAAAAGCAATTCGAATGAGCCAACTGAGTTGCTTTTGAGTTGAAGTTGAAGTTGAGTTGTTTGGTTTTTGGCTTTGTTTTGTGTGTTTGCTTTGTTTGTTTACTGTGTCTTTGCTTGGCAGCCAGGAAGTTGATGCATGGCCAAAACTTTGAGCCATTCTTGCCTGCTGCAATTTAATGATTTCGAATTGGTTGAAACTTTTAATGAAAGTGCTGTAGCGTTTGCCATCGAAAGATGCTCTTGGAGACGCCTTCACTTTTTTTGCACAAATTACCCGGGCAGCTGTTGCGGCTGGGCAATCAGCATAAGATTCCAGCATTTCTCTGCCTGAATTGTTGTTGCTTTTGGTTGCATTTTGGTTTCTCGTTTTTGCAGAATTCCCAGTTTGGTTGCCTCGCTGCGCTTTCGTGTCAACAGATTTTATGTGCCAGCGAAACCGGCCAGCAAATGCAACTGCCAGAGCCACAGATAATCAAAAGTCAAACCTGGCAATTCGGCGAGTGACTCTGGCAGGGTATCATTCATTCACTCAGTCAAACTTCATATGTTGAGCCGAGCGTGGGCCAAGGCGCTCAATGAGGTCAGTCCAGCAGCTTGGAAACATGTTTGCCATTGTCTATTTAAATGCTGCCGGGCCATTGACTGCCGAATAAGAATTTCACTTTTCAATACGAGCATACCATATGCCATATGCCATATACCACATACCATATACAATATGCCATTCGTCTTATGCCATATGCTAAATAAATGCCTGCCCACGACCTCTTGAACTTTTGGCTGGAACGAAAACAAAGTCCGATATGGGTCATGGTGCAGGTACAGCAAACGGCGTTCCCATATTTGATTGTCAAACATGGGCTACCGTTGGCCAACAGAGCCAACACGGCCAACACACGGCTGTTGGCTGCCATTGTCCATGCTCCGCTGTCGTCGTCGTTGTCAATGTTGGCTGTCAGTTTTGTCAGGCGGGCTGACAGGCCTACAAGCGGGTCTAACTTGGCTAACTGGCCAATGGGTTTTGTGCAAAATCAATGCCGCGATTGCCTGCCTGGCATACTAGATGATCTTGGGCTCCAGCATGGCAATGCTCGCCGCTTGCTCCAAAATCTGTGCCAAATTCATGTTCCGCACGCCATTAATCATGGCTACTGAGTGACCATTGGCGTCAGCGCGTGCTCAGCTCTGCTCAGCGCTGGACAATGGCCCACAAATTTCACAAATCATAACCGCAATAGTTTTGCCTGACACATACAAACACACACCCATATATACATATCATATATAGTATCTGCCGATACAGCTCTACTATTTTGTGCTCGTAATTTGGGAAGTGGCTACAAATTAACCTTAATTGATTGCATTTGACAGCAGACATTGTGGGAGCAGGTCTATAAACTGGAGCAGACTCGACCAGAGCAACTGAATGCTTTTGGAATCTCACAGAGAAGCGCTCCACTCGTAATAGCAATAATTATGTCGAGCTTTGCCTCAAGTGCACTGGGATAATTCCAACATTATCATTAGCCCGTTTTTTATTTCTTCTTCTTTCGAGGCTTTTGTGTTGGTTTTGTGGGCGCTGAAAAGTGAATCTATGTATTTTTGTGGAACCTGACTGGGGTTTTGGGGACTTGGTGACTTGGTGGCTTGGGGGGCTTGGAGGTAGCTGGGGCCATCGATTGACCTGCTGGTAAGATCTTGACACACAACTTCACTTTCTATTTACTTAATGCAACAAAAAGCGGCGGCTTCTTTTGTGGCCAGTGCACAAATCACTTCGATTTAATAACAATAATCGTCGGAGCGAAAACCGTTTTACCAGTTCTACAAGGTGTTTATGGCAGATCGTGACAAAATGCTTTGACTCACTGACAAATTGGTGCAATGAGCCAGTCGGCAAAACAGCAAACGGATTTGATTGAACATCCTAAGCCTTTTGACATTTTGGCAAGTGGATTTTGCTAAAAAGATGTACCTGGGTTGGGCAATGAAAGCTGCAAGCCTAACTTTTAACTGCCTGTATTTAGAGGAGTGTAAAATACAAACACAAATCACTTAAAACTAATGATATTACTTCGGTCGAGTGAACTTGACTAGGAGCTACCCTGTAAAGAAGTCTTAGGTATCATAGCACACACTCCTCAGGCTAAAATTGATATGTTCACAATCCAAAATATATACATATAGTTATACATTAAACTGGTATTCGAACCGGGAGTTTTGTGTATCTTTTTAAATCATTTTCTTAGAATTAATTTAATAATACTATCAACATTACAATATTGCTATAAGAATAATGGTGTTAGAAGCTTTTTGCCTTTGCTTTTACTTTTATTACCTCTCTATTAAAATGATATAATTGTAGTATTCTTCAGAGTCTTTATACCATAGGAGAGAGTATTATAATTTTGTCTCGAAATGTGTAATGCACTGAAGGAGAAGTTTTCGACCCAACAAAGTATATATATTCTGAATCAGCATCAATAGCCAAAATTTAAAAGAACCTATATCTTTCATATAGGAAAGCCTGCATAGCCTGTTTCTAGTTCTCCTAGTTCTTTGGGAGCATACGATAGATGGACGAAGAACAGACAAATGGACACGCCAAAATCGCCTTGTCTTTAAATATTGACAAAGAATATATATGAACACATGTATATTTCTTATAGAATCAGAGATGAAATGATACTCATTCGATCCTTTTATCCACTTAATAAGTATTTAGTGGGTATAAAGAGTGACTAATATTTATATTAAGTATTTAAGCAAAGGCTGACAACTAAATATCTCTTGTTAATATGTAAATAGTCGTAGAAAGTAAACGCACATTGCATGCATATTTAATTTGGTCAGCTAGTAGGCGCCTGCCCCTCACCTCGCCCCACTGCCAGCACTCTAGTCTTATACCCAAGACGGTATAAATTTCGAACTGAACAAGTGAAATTGACCAAATTTGGCAACTGTAACTGCATAAACTGCAAGTCAAATGGGACTCCAGTCAGTTTGATGTGTCCAACAAAGACCAAGCCCGGAGAGGGTGAGGGTGCGGGAGAGGGAGAGGGAGACGATGACGGAGATAAAGCACGCAAATGTGTTGAAGTTGGCCAACATTTTGGCCAATTGCCCATATAAATGCTACAGCAGTAAATTTCCAGCATAAATTTATAAATCTTTCTCCGTTTTTTCTTCTTCTTTTGTGTCTAAACGCATTTACGGCAACTTGTCGCAACCAAAATACAATTTTTTTTATTGTATTCGCATTTAAGCAAATTAGTTACATGTGTACACAAACATGCTACGTATAGATATATGTGTGTGTATATATATTCTTCCATAAGACAAAGACATCGATCAAGCCGGAAAGTATGTAGATGTATAGAGTAGAGCAACCTTTCACAATGTTTTTTAAGCAGACTCACTTTGCTCGCTGTTATTGTATTCATTGATAAAAGTGAAGATAGCATTGTGGATGCGGTGAAAACATTTAAGGCATTGGTGTAAACAGCATTCATATCTTAGCTGATAGTTTCGCCGATCAGGTAAAACAAATACCAAAGATCTCTATCGCTGACAACCAACACTGAACTGATCGCAATCCCCACATGATCATTCAATTCAAAGAGCAGCCAGACTCAATCCAGTCAGTCCTAGAACTAGCCAGGTTAAGGCTACAATATTGAAGAATGGTCGGTCATTGATATTTGACCGCATTTCTTAAGAATTCTAGCATCCTGGCTAATTACTATATCTTGCCAACCAATTAGCGTGGCTGCAGCTTAAGCTCCATTTCTAACATAATTATTATACTTGTATACAAACATTCACACAGCCAAGAACGCCCCAAGCTGTACAAGTATCAAGAAAACCAGCTCAAATATAACTCATATGCTAATTAGATGGTACTCGTAGTACACACAGTACAGATACACATCTCTGGTCTTGCCACTAATTGTTGGTCAATGGTCTAGGGCCGCTTGCATTTAGTGGGTTAACAGGTGACGCGGAAATAACTTATTTAGACAGCGAGAATTCCCTATGACCGCTAGCCAAATGGCCACGCCCAGGCTCAGCTAATGGGCGGCGCTTTAGAACAATGGCTTAAAGCGCATAATTAGCTTCAAATTATTGAACTAATTGTAGCATGTGAATGACTAAATGACTTGGCTGTCTGCCCCGTGTGGGAAATGCAACTGATCCCCAACTCGTTCAATCTTTCATTAGTTGTTATCTCATTACCCAGCCGCGGCCCTCGGGCAAAATTTGGCTAATTTGGGCAGGCGGCATCATCTCCATAAATTATGCAACTCAAAGACTGCAAAGGCAACGGCTCTTTGAAGCGCCGCATGGGATTCCCACATTTGTCAACACACTTGGACAGATTCTGCCGGCAGGGAACATGCAGCTAATGCAAAGGGTATTCCACTTCTAAGTACTGTTATAAGGTTGACAAATGTTCTAATAGTTGTAGGATATGTTTCCGGTTCACACAACAAATCGAACATTATGAAGCGAGCTTTAGTGGCACGCTAGGGTATGCGAGCATCGGCTAGTTGGTTGCAACAGTTAGTTGAGTAAACGTTTTTATCCCATTTGATCTATGAGTTGCCACTTGCCAGGCAGCAGGCACATAAATTCCCTGGTAGCTGTTGAAAGTGTCGAGCGTTAAGCGTTCAGCCACTGCGGCAGCAGATGAAGTTCGAATACATTCAGCGCCGATCTCGCCTGTTCATTTGCACATGGCCCGGCCAATTCAGAGATTTTTCAGTTTTTATCGTTTTACAAAACCAAAATTTATTAATATGCCAAGTGCGCGCCTGCCTCGCAAACCTGTTCCAATCTTCAGGCCGGAAATTTATGACCGTTGGCTTGGACTCACAGCAGCTGGCATCTTTAAGGCCGGGCCGGCAAACTTTTACGCATGTTACCGTTGGCCCAGTTCGCATTTATGCAGCTCCTCGCACGCCTCGTTAAAGGCTTAGCTGGGGCTTAATATTTAGGCGGGATTAGATAAGCGAGGCCGGCGCATAATTGGCCAAATCTTTGGAATGCTGTTAGCCATATCGCGTGCCATGCTGCCGTCGCCATCAGTTTCACTGACGCAGCTGGCAGGGCTTAGGCAAATAAATTGCGAATAGCCAGGGGCAGCACACTGGCATGCAGCTGAGATTGCGATCTTGGCCTGTTATGAGTCAATCAGACGCCGGCTACATTGTCACCGTCACCTAGCTGCTGCCTGGGGCGCGTAGGCAAATAACATGCGGAGATTGTTGCGATTGCATCATGAAATTTAACTGCCCGGGCATACAAGGGGCGCTCCAAGCCGCCGCATAAATTGGCAGCAGGAGGCTTGGCGTCAATACAGGAGGCTGCTGATCTTGGCTGGCTGACTGGGCTTATAAGGCGCCGCAGAGGTAAAACTCTATTCAGCTGTCCGCTGGCCAAAATGTTTATGAGATGACGATGCCTGCCGGAGCATACGAGGGCCCTCCCTATCTGTGGTACTTCTTTCATAATTTCCTATGAGCTACACAAAAATGCTACCTTAATGGTAAATGGCAATATGCAAACACATGAAAAGCGCCGCTTGCTGGTATTATTTCTTGGCCTTGGCAGCCGGTGTGGGCTGCCAAAGCTTCACATCTCCTGACACCTTCTTCACAAGCGTCGCGATCTCCTTGAAGGACTTGTGGTTCTTGTCGCCCAGCAGATTGAAGATGACGCTCTCGGCGCTGGCAATAGTGCAGCCAATGGTGCGCAAACGTTCCAGAGCCAAGTCCCGCTCCTGATTGAGACGCGAGGCACAGCAATCAGCGACCAACCAAACATCCACGCTCTTGTTGATCAGGTCAAATGCCGTTTGCTCCACGCAGACATGCGTCTGAAGTTAGAATTTTACATTGTGAACAGAGCTAGGGAATATGCAAATCTTTCAACTTGCCTCAATACCAAACAGCACCGCCGTCTTGGGCATGCCGCCAAAAATGTCTTTCATCTTCTTTTCGACGGGTGGGACAAGCATGCTGAACTTGGTCTTTGGAATGACCGCACAGGCATGCGTCACATCCAGCTCGCAAGCCGTGTGGCCCAATCTCTCTGGATATTGCTCTGTGACCACGAGTGGAACATCAAAAATCTTTCCCGCATCTATCTACAATATAAATTAACAATAAATTTGTTGTTACTCCACAAAACTTGCCAATTTCTTTGAATTCTCGATGACAGCCCCAATTAATGGAATTGCTGGCTTGAACTTTTCCTGTATATCGCACAACATGAACAACGTTTTCTTCGGTTGCAAACGGTAAAGAGAATATGCAACGCCTTTGGTCATTATTATGTTGCCTTTAATTTAAATTGAAAATTTCGAATTTACGTATTTGTTGAAAATTGCCAAACATTTGAATTTTCCCGCAAGGCAAACGTCCTCTAGCGGTAGTCATTAGAACTACGATGCGCAATTGGACGCAATCCAACTTATCGATAAGAAAACCGATATATTTATGTTTTGCTTACAGCACTTCGATGGTATATTTTGCAAATTTATTTGCAAGTAATGGTATATTTTTGTTTTTAACAATCGGTCACATGTTCATAGGCTAGTTTGATAACAACGCCGATTTCGTAAAACACGTTTGTGCGTAAATAATTTGGCTTTGTGGTCGTGATAATAAGCTTCAATTTCAAACTTTAACTGAAATTCACGGCTAGAAGATAAGGATACCATATACTGCCAAAGCGATATTCAAACGAATTTATTAATGTTTTAAGTATAGTTTCTACCAAACGACACTATTGATGTATTGAAGGATAAACAGAATATAGTGAGTAAAAATAAAGCCGGCCTGTTTCATAACATTTTGCACAATATATGCAAGAGGCATATCGATTGTCCGGTGTTATCGAAAACTTAACATGCCATATGTGACTGGTCACATTTTTTTGATTTTACCTCACTTTTTAGTTTGTTTACCTTTTTCTGTTTACATTTTTTTGTTTCAAGTGAGCTGAATTATTTGAAAGTGTGTGAGTTTAAATTCAAAATTGTATAAAAAAGGCAAGTGCAAGGAAATGTGTACATATTCCGTGCTGGAGTCAACTGATGTCAATAATCGAGCTTGAAGCTGCCACTGTCATTGCCGGAACCACCAGTTGCTTGCCGCTAATATTTACATATGTGCAAACATGTGCGCTGTGTGTTTATTTGTGCATGCATAATTTTGTTTTACACAAATTTGGCAGTGCACCAGCACCAGGTTCTTGGTTGACAGTTGCAGTGGGCCCAACTAATTGCAGCCGCATAAATTACGCTTCTCTGCAAATTATCAAGGCATTCGAAGTGCTTAATTTATTTATATGTATGTACTTGTACGTAAATCGAAAGCATACTTGTGTAATTCACTTTCAAGATAAGCGTCGCTGTACGATTTGCTGTTGGCTGTCAAATGAACACAAAAATATCAAAAAATTCGGCAACGTGCTGACGGGAATAGCGATGTCGGCGTCAGCGTCCACGCCAGCGTCATCGTCGCCAACGCTTTTATCAATTTGCAACGGTTACGCATTGTGACAAGTTGAATTAATCGCTTAGCCATCGCGGTTTTTGAGACTGTTCAATCTATAATATAGATTCGCTAGCGTTCCTCTCTCTCTCTCTCTCTCTCTCTCTCTCTCTCTCGTATTGCCTCTCTCTGCCTTTCATCCTCTGGCTAATAGCCCTGCTCTCTCTCTTCTGCCAAAATGCTTATACTCATTACAAATTTGTAGAAAGGGTATGAGAAAGTTATGCAAAAGTATGTAACAGCCAGACGGAGTCATCTGCCTATAAAATATGTACATATATATATATATTCCTAATCAGTATAAACAGCAGTCTGTGTGTGTCGACCTCAGCAAGTATAAGGGCCTATAGCTTGTTTATGTGGTATGTAGATTCTCGTATATTATTTGCTTATAAAGTTTGTTAAAAATTATTCACCCGCACTCCGTTAAATCACAAAAAACGATTTGAAAGCACATTTTGTATATAATTATTGGTACACGTACAATGTTAGAATTTGGTACAGAGTAACTCCTAGTCGAGTACTCCCTACTAGAGCATTCTTACTTGCTAGATAGAATTGGTCGCGGTCCATTCGCAACGCAATCGTTCAGTTGCAAAGGGAAGCATTTGCCTGTCAGACGTCTACGGCTGCGTCTGCCTCGGCTATATTCGACTCGCTGTTTGGCGTTTCATTTGATTAATATTGATCAATCGATAAATATACATACCCACAGTTATTTGGCACGGGCAATAAATTTTGACAGTTTTGCCGAACGTTAATGTTGGAGCTCTGACGCCAGCTGAGTAGCTGCCAAAGTCCCCAACGTTCACTATATTGGTTTGTTTGGTTTTCGTTTATATACATACATAGAAGCTCAGTTAATAATTTGCTTGTTTTCCTTGCAGTTACAGTCGCATAGTACAAAACTGGAGAGGATGAGTCTGCAATCGATCAAGTATAAGCGCGGCAGCTTGGAGATTCTCGATCAGCTGCTGCTGCCCGTTGTGTCCAAGTATCTGACCGTGCGAGGCGTCGAGGATGGCTGGAAGGTCATCAACAAGATGCAGGTGAGCCCTACATCATTGACATCAATCAATCACTGACAAAAGCCATTAAAATTCCCGTCTACACAATTCTTAAACCGTTTACAAATTTTGGCCATTTGTCTCTCTATAAATAACGTTAATTAAATTGTAGAAATATTGTAAATGGCTTGCCAAGTACAAAATGCTTGCACATCATCATCAAAATTAATTGCATCTACCAAAAATTTGTGATTTGCTCATTTAAGTGGGTTGCCCTCTACTTATTACCGAAATTGCTGGCTCTTATTTATTTTTTTGTTAAACAAATAGACTTTGCGAGAGAGATAATTTCGTAGTTGTTTACTGAATTGCTCGCTGTTTGTGCAAAGAGCACGCATGCGGCTCATCACGTGGACGGCGGGGCATTATATAATGTTACTATAAAGAGCTTTTGGCCAGATAAGAGCGTTGACACAGCAGCAGCCACAGATAATACCGATACTTATTTCCACCCACTCACTAATGCTCTCTATCTCCGATTTGTTTACCTCTTGTAGGTGCGAGGGGCCCCGGCCATTGCCATTGTGGGCTGCTTATCGTTGGCCGTTGAAATTTATCCGGAGGAGTTCGGGAGCAAGAAGTCGCTGCGGCAGGAAATTGAGGGCAAGCTCAACTATTTGGTTTCTGCACGCCCCACGGCGGTCAACATGAAAATTTCCGCTGACGAACTAATCACGCTGGCCAATGAGCTGACCAAGGATGATTCCGTGTCTGTGCCGGACATGAAACAAAGGTAAACACGTTGCAAGCCAACATCAAACACAAGGCGCAGCCAATATTCCAATGTTATTCAAGATTCCTGGACGCCACTGAGGCCATGCTGGATAAAGACATTGCCGACAACCGTGCGATTGGTGCCAATGGCGCTAAGGCCATTCTTGAACACGTTGCAGAGACGACTGGCATTGCCGCAGCTGGTCCTGTGCGAGTCCTAACGCACTGCAACACCGGCTCGTTGGCCACCGCAGGCTATGGCACAGCGCTGGGCGTTGTGCGTCACCTAAGCGAGTTGGGCAAACTAGGTAAGCCCGGGTCATCATCAGACACGAGTGCAACCAATAAGCCCCAATATCTCCCCTTCTAGAGCATGTATACTGCACGGAAACTCGACCCTATAACCAAGGCGCGCGGCTAACCGCCTACGAGCTGGTGCACGAGAAGTTACCCGCCACCCTGGTGCTGGACAGCATGGTAGCGGCGCTATTGCGTGTCAAGAACGTAGCCGCTGTTGTGGTGGGCGCAGACCGGGTATATATATTTTACTAGAGATAACATCTGCTCTCGGCGATTCAATGATCTTTTTGATTTCTGAAGGTGGCAGCCAACGGCGACACTGCCAATAAAATTGGCACCTACCAAATAGCCGTTGTGGCCAAGCATCACGGTGTGCCATTCTATGTGGCAGCCCCGCTGACATCCATCGATCTGCAAATACCCAGCGGTGATCACATCATAATCGAGGTACGACCCGATCGCGAAATGACGCACGTCGGCGAGCATCGCATTGCAGCGCCGGGCATCAACTGTTGGAATCCCGCCTTTGACGTAACGCCCGCTTCGCTTATCACTGGAATCATCACGGAGCATGGCGTTTTCCAACCGTCAGCGTTAAAGGCTGAGATTGCCAAGCTGATTGGGTTATAACAGCCGCCTGAAATGTTGTTAATATTCGCGTTGAATGAATGCACTCCAGTTTCAGTTTTTAAAAATACTAAACAAACACACGCACACACACACACGCGGTCACATATAAACAACCAAACACACATGGGCAATCAGCCAGCTGGCTTTTGTATATGTGAGTCGGCTGTGAAAGAAAATACAATGCACATTATACATACCTCTTTAAACAATGACAATTTGTAAGGGTGCAGGGTTCACTCAGGTGTTTTTTTTTTTGTTATCATTTCTCCTTCATTGTTTGTCTTGGCTTTAAAACTGTGGATACCACGCATACGGTTTACTACTAGACGTTGAGTGGACCAGGATGGACTTAAAAGTGCTGCCACTTTTGCTGCTCCTTAGTACGAATCTGGGACTGAGCACCAGTCAACTAAATGTTGATAACAACTTTCGCAATTTGAAGTTGCGCTTGGCAACATTAAATAGAGTTGGAACTGCAGACCATCCGCTGCGTGAGGGCCGTGTGGAGGTCAGCTTTGACTATGGTGCCACATGGGGCACCATATGCAGCACAAGCTGGACTAAGCGCGAGGGCAATGTTGTCTGCAAGCAGTTGGGTCTGGGCTATGCCTCCATGGCCATGCCAAGCACGAAGCATGGCAACAGCCACACCCATCGCTGGGGCATGGTGGGCACGCGTTGTCGCGGCACCGAGCACACTCTAGCAGATTGCCATCGGGAGATGACTTATCCCAGCGTGTGTAGTCTCACAAATCGTAATGTCAGCACTGTGGCCTGTGTGGCTAAATCGGCGGATCTGGAACTAGGCCTGATAGACATTGAGGTGAGCGCGTTTTTGGCAAATGTGCCCATGACTCATTTGACCTGTGCCATGGAAGAGAACTGCCTCTCGGCGGATGCGTATGAGATACGCAAGACGAATCCGTCTGCGGTGCGGAAGCTGCTGCGCTTCTCGGTGAAGGCCTCCAATGTGGGTAATGCTGACGTGAGTCCTTACGCCAACTATAAGGATTGGACATGGCATCAGTGCCACAATCACTACCACAGCATGAACGTATTTGCCACATTTGATGTGTACAATCGTCGGTACCAGAAGGTCGCTCAGGGTCACAAGGCCTCCTTTTGTCTAATGGACACACAATGTAATTTAGGCGTAGCCAGGAAGTACACTTGTGGCAATACCACTCAAGGTAAGTTGTCATATGCCATCATCTTGTCTTAAGATGACATTAATGCTGAGTTTTTGGTAGGCATAACCGCTGGCTGTGCGGATGTATATAGTCATGTGCTAGATTGCCAGTGGGTGGATGTGACTACGGTACCCATTAACCAAAAATATATACTGCGTGTGGCTCTAAATCCGGAATACATGTTGGGTGAGATGTCCTACGAAAATAACGGAGCCGAGTGCGTGCTGCATTATACGGGTGATATTCTAACGACGAGAGTTTCAAATTGTATCCGTAAGCCATTGTGGATTTAAGCACATTTTAAGTGTAATAAAGAAATCTATACATTTGCGATTGAGTTTAAAAAGGTTAATTATTCAAAATCCCAAGTCATACACTTGACATATTCTCATTTAAAGATTTTGTCGAGAAATTGTAAAGGTCTTAATAATTATTCTTCGTCAATGGATTCAGTATTCATTATTTACTGAAAACAAAACGAAATATATTAACGCGTAGAATCCATAAACTGGGACAGATTCTCATTTAAAGATCTTTTCAAGAATTTGTAAGGATTTGAATAATTATTTTTCGATATTTACTGAATACAAAACGATATATACATATGTATTATTTCGCAGACTTAATACACTGCAGATGCAGGTGCTATTTTTCTCCCAATTTGAACACAAAATGACATTTTAGAATTGTTGTAGTTAAATACGTTTATTGTTTTTTTCTTGAATGTTTGTTTTTGTTTTGTTGTTGTTGTTGTTTGTTGTTGTGCATTCAATTGCAGCATCTTATACAGTAGGTGTTATTTATGTATATCTGGTATTTATTATTATTATGATCTATAAATATGCCTTTAATTACTATAGATAAATATTTCGGCGCTTGCTTTGTTTCTTTGTTTTGTGCTAAAAATTTAATTATGCTTTTCGAGCTTGTGGCGTATTTTTGTTGTTGTTTTTAATTTCTGTTGTGCATTTATTGTTTGCTGATACTCGTATTATGTTCTTTTGTTTCGATTGTATACTTTTAGCTAGTTGTGCCAAAAATCAATTGAATTGTAATTAAATGTTACGCGTGGCGTTCGCATTGTTTCCTAAATGATGTGCAGCAACCTATAAAGTTGCCAACAAATAATTATTCAATTTACGAGTAACATAATAAATTCAATTCACAATTTGTTTGTTTTTTTGTTTGTTTGTTTGTTTTTTTTTTGTTGCTAATTACAAAAATGCCTACACTACACATTTACACAAAACTCTTAAACACTAGCTGACATCTCAATTAGCATAAGCTGGCATTACTTGCAGTATGTAAATATTACCTATTGCATGACAAATCAAATATCAGTAATCACGTTCTCAAAAACCCTATCGATGAATTGCAGTCAACTTAAACTTAGGCAACAGAAAAGTTTAAAGAGCATTAAAAAGCGTAGGATAAGTGTGCGGCAATAAAAAATAACTAAAGTTATACATTCATATATAAATTGTATGTATGTATGTATGTATGTGTCCAACGTTACATACAAGATTTAATATAATTTTCATATATGTATATATGTGTGTGTGTGTATGTATGTTTAGTATTTCAATAAAAATGCATTAAAGTTTTCGAGTATTTATGTCATTTTCTTAACTGCCTTACACATGCTAACTAAAACACTTGACGCTCTTCCTTGCAAAAACACATTGAGCACAAACTACTTTACAAATATTACAATGTTACTCTACATTGCCGTCTATATAGAAATGTGTGTGGGTGTGTGTGTGTGTGTCTGTGTGTTGTGTGTATGCGTATATGTTTATTAATAATAAGTAGTTTCTGTTTATTTAAATATATGCATATGCATTTTAAGTTACATTACATTAGGTGCTATGACAAACTGACGGCCAATTTGGCTTGCGGCTTTTATTTTAGTTTAGTTTTAGTATTCGCTTTGAAGCTGGTTTAATTTCCATATAATCCTACTCGTATAATAAGTAAGTATGGTATGGTATGCATATGCATACCATTTAATTAAGTAACGACCTAACGTATGCTTCTGTCTATCTGTGTACGTATGTGTATGCATATGTATATGTTTATGTTTATGTTTGTTTTGAGTCTTTTTTGTTGAAAACATTTATAAATACATATATGTAGTTAGAGTAAGTTTGCTTGCATTTTACAATTCATTGATTTCATTAGAAAATTGTTGTACAAAATACATTCCATACAATTATAAAAATGCTTCTAGCCCTTCATTCCTGTTTCGTGTATTGCAATGAGTTTTAGTTGTGCTTTAATTCACCCCCAAGCCGGGCTAACTGTGCGTGTGTTTTGCAATTTGTGCTATGTGTGTACGTTAGGCGTTTGGTGTTTAACTAGTTTATGCTATCAGCTCTCGACCGTCGTGGATGACACGCTGTGACTAGTGGTTAGCAGGTGCTCAGGAATGGGTATGGGCTGTGTGCGAGCGGGCTGCTTCTTCTGCAAGCAAATTAAAGCAAACATTAGCAATTACATCGATCTTATGGTGTGTGTGTGTTTTACCTTGCGTCTGAATGGAAAACAGCCGGCCTTGTCAGGTTCCGGGATGGCATTGATCAACAAATCTGGCGTGGGGCATTCCTCAGGACCAAAGACGTTTAGCTCGCGAAAGCATTCCGTTTCCATCATTTCATTTTGCCATGATATGGACACAGACCCGGTATTGAATCTCGTGTAAAAATTCGTATCGGACTCATCGATATTGACGCCCTTGACCGTCGAGAATTGTTCAATATCGAGCACATCTTTGGCGTAAACGGCGTGTGGCTGTCAAGGGAATTAAGTGTCAGTGGGCATGGTTTAGATTTACAATTAACGGGTGCTTACGTCTGGCACAAACGGCGGCTCCAGCATGCCCGCCTCCAAGCGGCGCCAGTTCAGCTGTGTAGAGTGGAAAAATGGATGCGCCATCACATCCTGAGAGCCCAAGCGTCCATTGCGGCAACCCAATCGTTGCTTTATTGATTTAGCTAACAGCTGTTGGCACATTGATTTGGCTTCATCATTAAACTTGCTCGAATACTTCTCAGCATCTTCCTGTAGATGAAAGGGTGCAAAATGTTTAGTAAAGTTGTATGGCTGTGTAATCAACAACCACTCACCTTGACACGTCTGTCTACTTCCTCGCGCTTCACCTTCTCCTTGCGCATACGGAATGGCGCCTGACCCTCGATCATTTCGTAGAGCAGGCAACCAAAACTGAACCAATCCGGCGAGAAAGCATACTTATCGTTGTCAATAACCTCTGGCGCCATGTAACCTAAAGTTGTATTGAGTTTAAATTACTGCTGAGCTGCATTATTCAATTCCAAGTGGTACTTACCCACAGTGCCAACGCGTCCTCGCACCATTTCGCCCTCGGGTATCTCCACTGCCAGGCCCAGGTCGGAGATGCGCACATGACCGTGATCGTCCAGTAGTATGTTCTCCGGCTTGCAATCTCTGTAGACAATGCCCTGCTTGTGCAGATGCTGTAAACCACAGGCCACCTCGGCGGCATAGAAACGAGCACGCTCCAGCTCAAATCCTGGGTCACCGCCCATGTTGTATATGTGAAATTTCAAATCACCGCCTGCAAAATAGAACATATCCGACTGCTATAAACAATACTCCTAATTAAAGCCACTACCAGCAGCGCCTAGAATGTCTCCTTTGTATTCAAATTCAATTAGGACCTGAATGTCAGCCATCAACTGAGCATTGAATGATGGTTGGACTTGTGTGGCATTGGGCCAGGCAACATGAAAGCAGGAATTTAATTAAAATGACAAATTCAAAAGTCATGAAAATTACACATGCGCATTCAGTATTCAGTATTCGCTATCACTTTAATGAATTAATGCATTCAGATGCGAATTAATGTCTGCTTGTTAGACATAGTGGTTGACGTGCAGCAAATGATCGGATATCCATTTAATGGACTCAATTAGCGCACTGCGGATTAAGTCCAGGACAATTATTGTCAAGTATACGCTCTTGGCTATAGCATGTCCTGCAAAATCGAACATTGCATTGTTGTTCATAAACTCAATTGTCTGGCTCTGAATGCTGGCGTGTATGTGTATCCTAAGGCAACGTTGTATAACAGGATAATACACACCATTCATTATGGTCAGGACCAGGCAGAGCGCGTCCTTTGTCTCGTATGCGTACGCCAGATTAACAACGAAGGGTGAGTTGATTTTTTGCAGTATTTGCTTTTCGATGAGCACCATGGACTCGCCCTTTCGTTTCTTGATGCGCTTTTTTTCCAGTTTTTTGCACGCGTACATTTTGCCCGTGGCGCGCACCTGCAATGATAACCGGATGAGTA
The DNA here is from genome assembly GCA_037075165.1 of Hirtodrosophila histrioides. NCBI lineage: Eukaryota > Metazoa > Arthropoda > Insecta > Diptera > Drosophilidae > Hirtodrosophila > Hirtodrosophila histrioides. The sequence goes on along the minus strand of JBAMCL010000390.1, from coordinate 8,108,848 downwards.
CGTACAGCAATTGTAGATGTGTGCAAGTTATCCAATTACCTGACAGGCGCAAACCTCGCCGAATCCACCCTTGCCCAGCACACGGTACATGCGAAATGTTTTGTATGTGATTGGCTGTGCCTCCAGCCACTTCCACTGCAGGTAGCTGCAAGGGAATTGCGATTAATCAATTGATTGCATTATTGGATATTTCAGTAATGGATGGCCGCTTTACGTACCGGTGAAAGTACATGGAGTTTTCGAACTCGCGAAATGGTTCGCCGGCCAGGAAGGCCTTCACTGCCTTCATACAGTGGGCAAATATATCCTTGCCGCCGCTGTTCAGTTTATTGTGCACTTGTGCAATGAGATCATCGTTGAGCACATCTAGTACCAGTTCATCAGATCCCGAGCCCGAACCCGAACCAGTTCCCGTTCCCGTTGCAGATCCAGATACACCGCCGCCCTTGTCCGCATCATGGCTGCCCTCGCATTCAACGCCCTCGTCGCCGTCCTTCCCCGCGGTCCCATCACCGCCATTCAGCGCCAGCGCCGCATCCTCGCCGTTGTGATTGTGCGTGTTGTGCTGCAGCTTCGTGTGATTGCTGTTATTGATGTTGTTGCAGTTGTTGGCGGTGGTATTGTTGCTATTTTCAGTCTCAGCTGTTTCAGTTGGATTGGCATTGCTGCTGTTGAGCAGCAGCTCCTCCCGCGTCTCCAGATCCAGGCCATCGCCATCGCCTTCGCCGCCATTGCGCAGCTCCAGCTGCGGCTCAATATCCAAAAAGCGCCGCCCAATGTCATGACCAATAAATATGCGATTCACAATAAACTCAATCTCATATCTGCAAATATTTAACGTTTTACAATTAATCAGTTATTTCTTGACTATACATATATTCTGAAATTGACTTACTTGACCACCTGATCCAAGAAGCTAATGTAGCGAAAGTATACGGGCCGCTTGTTCTCGCAGAACTGACGAAAGAGCTCACGACCAATGGGCTGTTGATCTATCACGTAGCCATAGCTTATGTCTGTGCGGCAATAACCGATAATTAGTCTTAAGTTCATGACCTATTTGGTATTTTAGCACTCACCTAATTTGTCTTTCAGGTGGATGCACTGCGATATGTGTGGAAATTGCAATATTTTGCGCCATTTTTTACTCTTTCCTTTGTTGCTGTCCGAACCACCTGCAATACAAATATAATTTAATTACTCTATAGTATTTATAAACATAATTGCAAGAAGTTACTTTTACATCGTCAAAGCCAGTCCTAATTGTGTTTTTTATTAAACGCAATATATACATAAATATAAAAAAAGAATTTGTTTCTATTTCCGATACCGATCCAATCATTTGGCTGTTCTGAATTCCGCAAAACAATGGGATATTCGGTTTGAAAAGTTTTGTCAGCGAGTCAGTGGATTAAAAACTATTCAAACATAACTAAACTAAGGAAAAAATGTTGCTAATTCATATTTTCAATTTCAATTTAAAAGGTAATTCTAAGTTCTTAAAGACAATAGTAACTTTTAAGCTTCCCATAACTGTGTCAAAACTCAACAGTTTACTGAGCAGAATTAACTTTGGATCTTAATTCCACTTTAGGGGGCTGATTTTGTATTAAGAAAACTATTTTATGCAAGTTTCTTTAAGTTGGCATAAAACACTTTTTTGACTTTTCACTTTCCAAAAAAGTGTGACAAAAGTCTTAATTAAACAGAATCTTGCAAAATTAATAATAAATCTAATATTGTGATATTTATGAGATAGGCATCCACTTTTGATTTAAATATTGATAAATATACTATTTGTTTTAACATAATTAAAATGCCATAGTTTCTCCGCATATAAATCTATATTTCTGCCAACCCATTAAAGAACAAAAGAGTGCCAAAAGTAGTTTATTAAATCTACCTTTAACTTTCTAGCCCAATCAAACACATAATTGGCCAATAAAGCGATTTATGTAAATTGTAGTGCAAGAGCAAACAGTAATTATTTAAAAATCAATTTGGGGACGGAGCTCACGGCACGCCTTCATCGGATTTGTGGATAACTCAACTCAAATTTGTTTTGCATTTAACAACTGGCAATTGCCATGATGCAGCAGCAGCGTCTGATGATGGGATATTTGACACTTGAGCTCCCACAACCCGCAGGGGCATGGGGTTAAAAGAACAGTTTGCAGGTGAGGTGATTGGCATAGATCTGGTTTCAATCTGTGGAAGGCTTGACGATGCTGCTGCTCATGCTGTTATTTGGGTCAGACATGTTGTAATGCAAGTTAAATGGGGCTGACGACAATTCTGAGTACTAAGTGCATTAAATGAATAAATAAATGAATAACGACACGGCAGAGATTGTGAATGCTTGTCGGAAAGGCATTACAAACATGCTTTAAATACTCGACCTGTCACGCACAATTGATTTGAATGCATATCATTTTAGACCACACAAGACATTATTACAATAAGTAAATCACTAAATCAAATGCTGCCAGCGCCGCCAGCCATTGGCCTGTCGATAATAGTCAAGTCATAAAATGAAACAAGAAAATTAAGTAGATAGCCAAAGGACGCACAGCGTCCGTCGATGGAGCCATGCAGCCATGGAGCCATGGAGCCAGCAGCTTAACACAAGGGCATAAATGTCAAAAGCAGTCAAAATCAAATCCAATGTGCGTGTGTGATTGGCAACAATGTCAGTGTGAGAAGGCTGAAGGCTAAAAACAAAAACGATCAAAATCCAATTGGACAGCATTTCATTTGTGTGCGCTCGAAAGTATGCTACAATTCACAAAGCTGTCAACACGCTGACCATCGTCCTGTTTGGAGTGCCTGCTGACTGCTGCCTGTGTGGGCGTGGTGCCTGTGCCATAAAACCCATACCACTCAACATAGAACACATAATCAGATGAGTGTGCATTTAAAATTTCACTCACACACACACACACACACACACCCAGAATCACCCACAGAGGACTTTTCGTATACTACATACATAGGTCGCAGTTGAGTGAACAATTTGACTGCATTTAGAGATGAGAGAGTACAAATTTTGGTTACCATTTCACAGTTTTCACGACGACCAAGTTTCAAGTTTTGGAGTGGGCCTCGATCAGGAAACAATTGGAATTTTAAATACAAGATACATACATTTATAGTCAGGCCTGTTCTGAACTTCACTTCGGTATAAATTTCCCACAAATGTGAACTTTAAAACACCAAAAAGTATGCTACACACATTTCTGTGGAATTAAATTGAAGGTGGAATTCGGAACAGGCGTTAATTCGATTCTAATCCACTGATTTGCATACTATTACACTTTGAACATAAACTTAATTTAAACTTAATTTAAGTGATGCCTTTGTACTTTTCGTGTATAGAAAAATGACTTCAAACCGAGTGAAAGTCAAAGAGAAACTGAAGAGAAGATAATATAAGTTAAATCACATTTTAATACAATTTTTTTGTTTAGCACTTGGTAAAAGTTATTAAATTATTGGTTATTAAAATGAATGTCATAAAAAAAGGTGAGAGTTTATGCACAATATTCTTTTTTCAGTTTATTCTGCTGAATAATGTTTTTAAACATGTGGGATTAGCACATATTTTGGAGCGCGTGATTTTATTGATATAGTATCGTGGCACAAAGCGCTATTTCTACTGCAAACACACATCTCCTGTTGCAAAGGGGTCACACACACACAGAACACACACACAAACACACACACACACATGGATGAACCTCCAGCGAGCATTAGGTACTTGTGTTAGTTAACGAGCGTCTGCTCATAAACTTTTGAGCGCTTTAAAGTTCACTAAAGTTGCCAGCTAAACTGGCATATGAAGTGAGGACGAGAAAGAGGGATGCGGGATACTGCCCCCACACTGTGCGTACGCATTTAATTTAGTGCCTCTGCAATTATGCAAAATAAACTTGGGAAACTCGTAAAGCGAACTGGTCAGCAGGCAGCAACAGCTGAAGTGGAAGGGCGGACCGAGAGACGTTGGCTTTTGATTTGGCTTTTCACTTGGCGATAACTGAAATGTCTTGGCCAAAATGAAAATGCCAACAAAAAGTTTCAGCTAAGCTGAGTCAGAGGCAGAGGCAGAGTCAGAGACAGAGACACAAACAGAGACAGAGCAAGACCAAAAGATGGCAGATAAAGTTTTGTTAAGCGTGGGAGGCTTTCGTTGAAAGAAAGTTTTAAAAGTAACAATTAGCTGACAGAGCTAAAAACTAAAACAAATATTAGATGTGTGTGTGTGTGTGTGTGAGAGTGTGTGTGTGTGTCTGCCAAATGAGAAACGAGGGATGGACCAAAAACTAACAGAAGTGCATTTGAAAGAGCAAAAGTGTTCACTGTAGCAACTGATGAATGATTTATAAGTTGACTCAAACGAAAAACGCAGCAATTCCAAAAGATTGCAAAGTGTACGGCGATGTGAATAAGAAAAGAGAAGCAATTTCCTGAATGCTACTATGTAGTATGTGCAGTGAGAGTTGCCCTGTTGCCTGTTGCCCCATTGTGAGCTATTTTTATGACCTTATCGGATGGCTCTGCCAGTTAAACAGTTGAGTTGCAGTCGCCACTTGCAACTTGCTACATGCCACATGCCTCTGACAGCCGAGAGCAGAATACAAAGTTCAGACAGCTGCTGCTCTGATGGACACAGAACAAAAAAATAAAATAAATTAAAATTCCATGTACCTTTTTATTACAATTATTAGACGAAGCGGAAAGCGAAATATATAGAACATATATATTATTTGCACGCAAAATAAAAAGCAAATACTTTGAGAAACCATTTTGAAAAAACCTATAAATTGTGTTATGCAAATATTTGAAATCTTTTAAAGGAACTGCCAGGCGTTGGTGTGATGTAGATAAGTAATAAAATAGGAATGTATTTATGAAGACGCAAGGCTAATTTGTGCTTGATGGCTTCTCTAATTAAAGCCAATCAATGGGAAAATTGCGTCTGCTTCCGTTGTCCATTTCACATGCTGCTCCCCCCTGTCCCCGGCATGACCCCGACATGCCCCTTAGCTGCATGTCAACTGGCAACAAATGCAATTTGTCAGCACCGTCGCCAGGCAGCTGCAATGGCCACAACGCCCGTGGCTAATTGAGTAGTCGGTCTGGCGGCGACAAAACTAAGGAAAACAACTAAGAATGTTGCAGCCGAAAGCCCACGACTGCCATATACTCTATTCCCTGTGTAATAAGCTTGTTGTCCTTTTATAGTTTGAATGGTACTCAGTTTTATGTTATTTCATTTGGGTAAAACTCATATACTCGTTTATTCGTTTGAGTAAAGAGTATGCCAAAGGCAGACATATTCAGGACACTCGTCGTGCAAGGAAGGAAGGCGGTAACATTTTATTTATAGCTCAACAAGTTGTCAGTAGATTAGCGTTTGCTCAGCCGCAGCCAAACCGTTGAGTAGTTCGCATAGATCATGGGGCGATGTGACCAGCTTTAAGGAGTGGGCTAAATTTATCGATGAACATTAAAACTTTGGCCAACAAGTCGCCACTGTTGTTCACAATTTGATCAATTTACCCGCTGAACGCCAAGAAGCATGTGACATAATTTATAAGCCTCAAATTGTTACCAACTCGCCCCCAACCCCACCTCGCCACAGTCTACGCATTTTATATAATTTTATGCCATTTTTCAGCATGACGAGCCGACCAGCTAGCTGAGAGGGGGCCAACAACAGTTAGCTGCAATTATTTATGGGCGACTCGTTATTCAGTCAGACAAGACGCGGCCCGAGGTTAAATGCGCGTTAATAAGCACTGGCCCAAAGGCCAATGACAGTCTTCAATTGAGGCTGCAAGTTGACGCCAAGTCAAAGGGGAAGTGGAGGCAGAGGATACTGTGCGTATACGCAATTTGCAAGCTGAGATTAAATGGTAGCTGCCGAGTTCCCTCTCTCTCTCTCTCTGTCACTCGAGACGGACAGATAGCGATAGAAAATCAAAGTAATTAAAATGACGTAGCAATGAAAAAAAAGAACAGCAGAAAAAGGTTGTTTCCGGCATGTCGAGAGATTAAATATCGTAGCGCACTTCTTAAAGCAATTAGTAGATTTATATGTCTGAAAGCAAATAAGAAATTCCAACCTAGATGAAAGCAAGATGAGAGAAGTTAAGAACTTAAGCCTAAACTCTTCATTATAACAGTAAAGCACCTATCTATATTACTCTAAGTAGGTTGAGAAATCAAGCATAATCTGTTCATTATAACATTAAAGCACCTATCTATATTAATCTAGGTATTTTATTATTTATCTTCTAGGCCCGACGCTAATTGGTGATCAAATTAACAAACAATTTAGTGTCGAAAAGCTAGCTAAGAACAAGTAAGAATGCTACAGTCGAGTATACACGACTTCGAAACTTCCTGTATCCAAGTCTAAGACTTCTAACCACATCTTCGTTCACTTACACATGCACGCACACATACACAAAGCCGCACACACACATATACCAAGCCGCACACGCAGGAGGCGTTTTAAGTGGCAGCTGAGCTTCTTCATCCCCGCGCTCTGCAGCATTGACTCTTCTTTCGTGAATAACTTCCGTGTTTATTATCCGATCAACTTGAAATTTGGAGAGTAGATAAAGAGTGACCCAAGTATAATACATACCCAAATCCAAAGCTATACCTTTAAAATTGTGGCTGTAAAATGGTTTTATCAAATTGCGAGGGAGCGGTTGAAGATATATGCGTATGATATACAGGAACCTACATTCCAAATTTGGTTTTTCTAGCTCTTATAGTTGCTGCGATCGTCGGACGGACATGGAATGAATATATACATATATACTTTATGCGGTCGGAGAAGTTTCCTTCTGCCTGTTACATACATTTGCACAGATCTAATACCCCCCTTTTACACATTTTATGGGTACAGGGAGTAAGAAACTAAATAGAAATAAATAAACCAAAATAAATTACATAAATTTTATAATTTTTATAATTTACTATCAATTATTTTCAGTCGTAAGATTAATTTTTTTATTGACAATTGAAATATAATTTTCTGTTTTTGTTGCTGTTTAAATTTTCGCCATTCTTTGCAATAAAAAAAAACTAAAAGTGTTTATTAAAAGTTTATAGCGAGTTGGCGAACTTCAAAAATTGCGCCACTAAAAAAATATATAAACAATAAATATAAATGCAGGCGGGAGGGGAGGGTACAGGGGGCATGTACGTCATGCAGCCAATTTACCTACAGCGAAGAGTACATTAAAATAATTATTACTGTTAAAAAACCTTAAAAAGAACAAAAACGAAATATAAAAAAATCAATAAAGCGCCCTAAAAGTTCTACCGCCAGTGGCTCTCAAAAAAGTTGAAAAATTGATTGGCATTCGAAAAACGTTTTGGGAATGCGGCAAGTATCCCACTGGGTGGTCCAAATATTAAATGCACGTTTGATTGAAAAATGGGCGGACAAAGGCAGCCACGCCCAACGCAACAATGCCAATTGGTGTTATTTAATGGGTATTTTAAATATCGATCACACAGCATAATAGTTTCCATGTGTGAGCCTGTAAACTGCCATGATTTAAATATTCATTGTTACCTGAGAGAGCTATTAAATGATTATGAAATTAAAGTGTTTGTGCATTGCGCATATGCCGCGTGGATAGCACACATTTTGGGTTCGTATGAAAGCCATTAATGAACATCAAAGTCGTAAAATGCAATTTATTACAGCAATAGAACGGAACCAGTGCGGAACCAGCAATGGCTGCCAACGGAAATGTGAATGGAAGATGAAGATGCGTCCCTGACAAAGCCAAATTAATTAAGTTTAACGTATTAACGTATTGCAGACTGGCCAATAAAACACACGCAACGGAGCCCATAAAACAAATGCAGAACTAAAGCAACGCCAGCACCAAATTTAAATTCATTCGCTTTGGCTCTTTCATTAAAATTCTACGCGCAGGCACCAAAATCTATAGTACTCGTAATCGCATCACTAAATTCCCAATGGCTCTGCAAGTAGCCTTCAAAAAATAAAGAAAAACAATCGAATGTTCTACTTGTGAAGAGATACCCTGTACGCAGGTCTACATTAGCTCTACATCTCTTCATTTATATGTCTTACATACTCTTGTAACAAACATACAAAGAACTCTTTAGTTCGTTGATATTTCAGGATTTAATAGGGTAAGTATGTAGTTAATTTAATTTTGTATTAGCTTTTCATCTCAACATTAAAAAATTTGGGGAATACGTCGATGAGATGCTGATATTCAGCAATATTTGAAAAATATTGAATTTCTTTAAATGGCTTATAACCAGGTCAAATTTTAAATAACATTCTTAAAATATTTTATTTCAGAAAGAATAAATACATTCGTTTGTATAGATTTTCGGAGGTGCAGTGTTGAGAATTCATATTTTTAAATAAGATTGATCTGAGTAAGGTATACGAGAACCTACATACTAAATTTGTTGACTGTAGCTCTTCTAGTCATTGAGATTGAAGCGTATACAAGTAGACTGGCTGAAGGAGAATCGGCTTGGTTATATATGTTATATATTCTTATCAGTTTTGTAGTTCAATCCCTCTGCCTGTCATAAAGAAGCACAGGGTATAAGAACACACAGGGTGTCATATTTGTACTCATCATCTGTTTGTATGCAAATTGTGGGGCCTGTTGGCAGAGAGAAATAGTGAAATTAGTCGGCCTGGCCATTAAACCAGCGGGATGTGGCGCTCCAGCCGTTATAAAACATTTTATTGCCAACTTGCTGGCATTATTAATTCGTTTCATTTCATTTCGTTTGGCTTGTGGGTCTGCCTCGTGGGGCCTTAACCGTTGGCAGATTCAAATTCGTTTGCTTTGTTTTTCAAGCTTCATTTGCTTTCGAGACACAATAATGGCGTCTCGTGTCGGTTTTATAATGGCGACAATGGCGGCGCTGCGACTCAACAGCCAGCCAATTGATGAATGAAAAGTTCAACTGTGGGTGATAAAGAGCCTAACACTAATATCTAGACTGTAGACAGCGTGTCTGAGAGCCAGGGGATTATTTTACACAATAGAGTTCAGACTTTTCGTTAATTTTAATGTCTGCAAAGAGTCTCTGCACAAGTACTCTTCAATTTATACTAACGCTGATGTAAATAAATAAATAAACAACTTAAATTGCCCAGTTTCTTTTGCACTTTTCTAGTACACATAATTTTCTGGGCTACTTATGTCAGAGTGCGTACTTTTTGTAGAAAGTAATCCTTCTTAGTGAGTAACTACTTAAATGTATAGAAATAAGATTACCTTAGTAATAATTTGGCAGCAAAACTGCGAGATTGCTTGCGGTTATAAAAGAAAAGTTCCCTTTTATAACTCTACACTGAGAAAAAGAGCTCCTTTGATACCATTTTCATTTGAATACAGTTCATAACCTTGGGCAAGTTTGTGTAATTTTTCAACCACGTGGTTCTATAAGTTCTATTATATATAAATTTGTTGCTGAATACCATCCTTGTCCAAGTGACCGACTTGAAAAGCAACTACTAAAATCGTGAGTTCGCTGGATCAGATTCAACAATGGTATTTCAAAAATCCTTGCTAAACATACTATTTACAAAATGCACAAAGTAATATTAAAAAGAGTGCCGCAATCTGTGCTTCTTTAAGTTTCTTAAAATCGGTTCCCGTTCAAAGTTGTAGAAAAGGCGATAAACCGTAGTTATGCCAACGAGTGGCAACAATTTGATACTCAATGAGGCCATTTAGAATGATATTTTCTGCTGAGTGTATTAGTAAGCTTCGTACAAATTGCTATCATGTTTTCTATATAAACCTTTCAGCATTAAGCTTGTTGCGTTCAACTGTTTTTCTGTTCTGTGCCAACAGTTTATTTTGCTACTTGGCCAATAAATGTGCGTTAAGTGGCTCAAAGGAAACTCTGCTGGCAGCTCTGCCTCGGCTTTTATATGGTGCACTGCTTGTCGTAAAATTCACAATAAACTAAACGTAAAAATGCTGCAAAAAGAATAAAGGAAGCAGAACAGAGCACAACGCTGCGTATGCGTTATGGCTCCCATGTGGGTTACGCGTACCTGAGACTCTGGTCGCAATATTTAACGACAACTGACCCCGAGTCGAGTTTGAGAAAATGGGCAGCATACATACATACATTTGGAGTAAACTAAGGCCAAATTCGAATGGCAAGAATAAGATCCCTGTACGCCTAAGGTTAAATACGCTTGCAGAACTATTAAAACCAACGCTGCATGCAAAGTTTCATTTGGAAGTAGTGTAATACCCTCTGAAATTTATAAACATGCGCAGTGCTGTGAATATGTACAATATGTGCTCCTATGTTTGGCCCGAGTAAGTTTTCCCATGTGCCGCTTTTAATTAAACAAGCCACACGCGCTCTACGGGTATATTCTAAATAGATATTGACACAAGTGACAGGCAGGGCACAGAGGGCCGTAAACACGCCCACTTCTTGGTGTGAAACCTTGCCCAACTTCGCCAAATTCAAAAACCCACACCAGAAGCCAAAAGATTGTGTAAATATCATGCAACATGCCGCCCCGAATTCTAGCTTAAATAACGTGAATGAATTTAATTCCACAGTTGAACGAGCATCATTTTATAGTGAGTATTATCTATTGTGACTTTTCAAACTAATGTATTAACTGCTACATAGCCCGTGCGGCAATTATGTGTACTTTATTTTGCTTTAAGTTTTTATACTGTGTTCCCCAAAGAAAAAAGAGTATATATGGTGCAATATGAACGCAACTTTTTCCATACCCTTGAAGCCAGAGCAACCAAACTTGGTACACACGTAGGTGTATACCCTACGCAGTGCAGTGTCAAGATCAAGAGTATTCTGCAGTCGGGTGCGTCCGACAGCAACGTTCTTACTTGTTCCTTCTCAATTAGCATTATTGCAGTTTATAATACGAAATGTACAACGAATTGGAAAGGGCATTTCGACTCCACAGAGTATATTTATATATATTCTTGTTAAGCAGGCAATAAATATGACGGAAACAGGATCTGCTTTTGTACAAACATAGCAATTAAGCTTAAGGCCTTAGCAGTTATGGCTATAGGGAGAAGTTAGTAGTCAAAATAAATATATATTAACAGAAAGTGTTAGAAACATTAAACTAGTTATATAAGGTAAAAATTAAAACATACAACTAAATGAAAAAACAGAAGACTTAGAGAGAGATATAGGTAAGATAGTATAAGATAAATAAAAATAAAAATAGAGTGAGAGTGGAGAAGGATAGATACAGATACATATCTCAATCAAACTTACAAAGTTACAGTTTATTTAGATGATGCTAACCTAAAGTTAAAGCTATGAGTTAATATGGCAATAGCTAGGGCAGCCAGGGTTTTGTTATATTTCATACGGTTCAGTCAAATCTAAACAAAAATGGATGCCTATACTATGTGATAGACTCGAGTATTGTGTGTAAAAATTTCTGGGCATATTTAAATCTACGGCACCCCAAAAATAGATGCTTGTGCGTAACTTTACAGCTTTTGCCACCATTTTCTTCTTCAAAGCCCGTTAATGATGTATATATACTTTGTATCCCTGCTTCTTTCCGAAGCTCAACGTGAGTTTCCAGAAAACTTTGTATTTTCTACCCTTTTCTTAATTTAGTAGCCAGCTTGAATCTTGCGCCCTTTGCCCTCAACGAGACCAAGCAGCTAAAAAAAAAAACTTGTAGTTTTTACCATAACGTTGAAGTTTTTAATTTATTCAATTAGTATTATAAGCTGATGCTTTCGCACCAAATGCTTACACCACCCACTTAGCCGCCGGTCTAAGCCTTCCCCCGACCCCACCGTTGCGCAACGTAACGGTTATTGCAACATTCAAGTGCATTTTGCGTTATAATTTCTGGCTTTTGTTGTGTTTGTTGTTATAAAAATTGCACGAGCGCGAAGGAAAAAGTGAACGCAACTCATTTTCCACTCAGGGAAATTGTCGTTGCCATTTTGAGTGGGCTGACGTCGACTTGAGAGTCTTCCTCTTACATCTGTACGAGTATATGTGAAAATCTTAAGCAGCAGCCAAGCGGGAAAAGCTTTGGCTCTTTTCATGTCGCTGCTAGCTAGAATATAGCTTCAAGAATTTGACGACAATTTCCGCTTATACGCTAACTTAACTTTTATTTTCATATCTTAAATTTCAATCGATTTTTTCTTTAAAGAGCGAGACCCCATTTTCTGGAGCCATTTCAAATATCGTATTGAAGATTTTGCAACTAAAACTAGCAAGAAAAGCAATATTTGGCATGCCAAGCATTAAATTGGAAAGTTTTCAAAATTTAATATTTCAATTATTAGTCAATTAAGAGTATAAAACATGATCAAAAATACATTCTGTATGGAAATCGGTTAAGTTTTGATTAAGTCATAGGCATTGACAATCTTTTTAAAACATTTTCTAAATTCTTGGCATGAACTTTGAGCAAAATAAAACCTTCCTAGAAAAGTTTTAAAGCGAGTTTATAAGGCCGATGTAGTTCAGTTTAATAAAATAATATCATATATATATATGATATGGAATTTTTTTTAAGCTTGCATATATATATATACTTTGGTAAAAATTTTTCCCCTACGCGTTTTTTATGCAAGCTTAAAAAAAATTTCCAAAATTGCATTTTGGAATATCAATAAAATTGAAGTCCCATGTTTGTTCGTTTTGGCGATTTCGGGAACGTCTCCTTCAATGGGTTACACAAATGTGTGCTAAAATTATAGCACTCTCTGTAAGGGCATAATTATTATACTTAGACTGCCTGCACCCTCCCTCCTCTTACTCATTTTTCGCCCGGCAGCCGTTTGAATGAACGCTTGTAAGTATCATTTTCAGTTTGGCAGTGATTGCACAAGTTTTTAATTTTCTTCAAACGGAAAATAGTTTCAAAAATTGTATTGTGCTGCGACAGGGCAAAGAATCGGCCAGCTCCAGTTACCGAACTTTTCAAGTAAATCAGGTGTATTTGAGGACATTCTTAGCGCAATTACAGCAACTAAGTATTTACCCAATGCTGAAGCTGCTGACAAGCTTCGCTAATAAATGAAATCAGGAAACAGAATACAATAATACACCATTCCCAATAGAAACTACACTATATGAACATGAATTTTACCAAAATCTATATATTTGAATTACCAAAATTAGTATCGAAAAACCATCCTTTAAGACGGGAATCTTTTGAAACACAAATTTTATGTGCTATGTTTCAATAGTTTCAGTAAACAATGTATATGATATGATATAAAGTTCTATAAATATTAGATCTCAAAAGTGTATACCAAAAAGAAAACAGCTTAAAGCAGTTTATCTTAAACTATTTATTGATTTTAACAATGCTAACAATACTTATTTTGAAAAAATTGCGATGCCACGAATATTAAGATTTCTCAAGCTCTACTGAAAAGTATGTTGTCAACTTATTCAATAGATTTGGGTTTGTTTTTTTAGATTTGTATACATTTTTATTAAACGAATTTTCAATTTTAAATACTTAGGGTTTGCCAGTTCATAATAAATGAAAGCCCAAAAACATCACCAGATTGTTATAACGCTATCGACCAGATTCTATACCGATGAGGAATTATTAGAAAACACAGAGGAAAAGCAATCACAAGTTTCCGTTGCCACCATCTCCGTCAAATGGCAGCTATAGAATTTTCCTTGCTCTCTCTCTTTCATGAACTCATTCCATGTTTCGTTATTGTCTGTTTTCAAAGAGTAAACGAGCATATTCGGCTTGTGCAATGTCTGTCTGCTCTATTGAAGCTAGACCATTCACCATTGTTAAAAAGAAATCCTAACTTATGCCACACAATGCCTAAATGTGATATGAGAACTACTCTTTCCTGGAAAGCCGAGTCTAAACTTCCTCAAACAAGCAACAGACAGCAGATTGGAGAATAGAGTATATTGCCAGTCGGAGGGCAATGTTTTTTCTGTTTTGTTTGTTTTGTTGTTGTTGCGCAGCTGCCCCACACAAATGTTGTTCACAGCTCGGTTTTGATTGCGGAAACGGAAATGATGGCTAGCGCACCCACTTGTTCACCACCACGCCCCTGCACCCTGCAGCCGTCCTCTTTTCGATTACACTTTCTGCGTTAAGTGCTGGCAACTGAGAGTATTGAACAATTTGCTCATCGTTCTAATATAATAATACGAGTAATCGATGCTGCAGTTTATTGCCACAATTATGAGAAGCACTTTTCATTTATGTTGATTTTCCTAGGGTTAATATTGATTTTGGCCAGCCAGTCAAGAAGCCATTGAACTTAGTTGGCCAGCAATACAATACAAAACCCTTGGCCTATTAATGATATATATATATATATACATATATGTATATGCTATGTAAAGTAACTTGCAACAATTTTGTGCGTGGCATGCGAAATACGCTTAAGAACTGCACAAAATAAGTTTGCCAGGCATATACAAAAGCATACATCAGGATCGCAGCCTGTATGGGGCAACTAACGAGCTCATAACAAACTTTAATATCTGGCTACAGACATAACGCCAAGGAAACAAACAAAAAACCAGCCCCCACAATGTGCTGTGAAGGCGTGAACATGAAAAATTATTGCACAAGCTGCTTGTCAGGAAAAAAAAAAAAAAGGAAAAACCGAAAGTCGTCGCTGCGTACATCAAATTTAAAGCCGAACCGCAAAAAAAAAAAGCAAAGAAAAACTGAACAAAAAATGAAAAGCTGCCTTGAAGAGCCCTTTGTAATACCCTGCACAGAGTGCCCATATAAATAAGCACAGGATGCCTGTTGGAATTTAACGACTGCTTAAGATACCCCTAGAATATCCTCTGAATACTGACGCTTACTCATTTTACACCAGTGAAAATCAATAAGCATGTTAAATGTTTTCGCACTTTGTCTCTTTTCTTTTTTCGGTTGACATGCTGCGGGACAATTTGATTAATCATACGCCACGTGTGACAGCGGAAAAAGGAATTGAACTGAATGCAATGTAATATTGTCGTTTGATGCGGCCAACTGTTGCCATGAACCCGCAGCTTTAACATTTGACCTCATGACAAGAAGCTCAAAGTGCTGACAAAGGATATGGGCATAAAAGTGTGGAATAGGAGCCAGAAGCCAGGAGCCAGGAAAGCCCAGCGGTAGAGCCAACTGCCGAAGGACATCAAAGGCAGCTCATAGCTGGCCCCAAAAATGGCTGAATGACTTTTGTTTGAATATTTCAGCTTCTATGAGCTAGTCGTAGCTCTTGTTATTGTTGCTGTGGTTGTTGTTAATTAAACGTTTCTCGTATGCGCCAAAATAGGAAACCTATACGAGCACAACAACAACAAGAGCTGAATCACATATTTTTGGCATGCCAAAGCTTTGAATTGCAAATAAGATCAAAGACATTGCACGTTCCTCTCCTCAATTCTCAAGTATTTTGCTATATTAAAATGCAATTTATGCCGCACATTTTACAAATAAGACAGCAACGAAAACAAAAACAAATTTAACAAGAAGGAGAAGAAAAAAAAACTTTTGGCCTAAACAAAATACTTGGCGCGTGCCGCGCATTTTGAACTTTGTGTCCAAGTGCAGTTTGTAAATAATTTAAATAATACTGGCGTGCTCGCTGACAGTTTTGAACGTGCTGCTCATGTTGTGATTTGATATTCTAACATTTTTGGAGCGGCCAACGCACTAACAAAACTGTTAGCTGTCAGCTTACACAGCCGGGCCAGCCGAATAGGCCGAAAAAGAGCAACAAACCAAAACTGGCAGCAGGAAAAGCCTTTTGCATTGCAGCTGTCAAAGCATTTGTCAAAATGCTGCATATTTTGGTGTCAGCAACTGAAAATCAGAAATGTAATATGCATTTCCTCTGGCTTGTTGTTGCTGTTCTGCTCGTTACTATCGCAGATAATATATACCGATATATACATACATATCTGTACAGACATATTCGAACAAAGCCGTACACACTCTTGGCATGTTTGTGGCTCATGTTGGCCAACTACAAGCTCGTAGCTTGCCATGTAATTGCTATTGGCTTTGCTTTTAGAGCTGCACTTTTTGTATCAGTGTACACTCCTATGTGTATGTGTGTGTTTTAATTAGAGATGGGCGATAATATTATTTTGCAGTCACAGTGATAATTGTGACTGTTTTTTGCCTATTCACATATTCCTTTAAGTTTCATTTAAAAAATAATAACATTTAATTCTGGAATTTGTTAAAACTTGGCTTTTATAATATGTATATATTAAGGAATGTATAAATATTTTTTTTTTGAAAGGAGCAGAGAAAACCAAAGAGAGAAACCCCAGACAACACATTAATAAAATAATTGATTTATTTATTTATTATCCCAATTAATAGTAAGTTTTGTTATACATAAGTGGTTACTTTAACAATATTTCACTATTTATATAAAAATCTGATATTATCGTGACTGTAAATTTTAATATGTGGACTGTGACTGTTCATATTATACTATATTGTGACTGTTTATAATGGGATTGTGACTGATCCTAACGGAAATGTGACTGTTCATAATGAAGCTGGAGCTCAATCACAATGACTCAATCAAAGTTTCTCAATATGCCTCATCTTTAGTTTGAACAGTATTTGGTTGCAAAAATATTTGAAATGTTTTTTCTGCTATCCCAAATGATTGCATGTGAAATGAAAATACTATTTCTAATATTGACTGTCGTTATTGCAGTTACAATTGTTTGTTTTGTCGTATGGAAGAGCTTGTAACGCTTTTATCCGGCGTTAAGCCCAGCTCTTTTAATCATCAAACGAATTCACGTAATTGAATCCTATTCGACAAAAGTATAAAACAAAAGAAAGTTGTTGGTATTTCTAGGCTAGAAATAATATCATCGCTTTTTGCAGTTTGCATTTAGTTTTTTTCACAGTTTTCACAGTTTTCTAGTGAACTCATCATTATTATTGCTATATCCTTCAAGGACAGCGTATATTCTTATATATTTTTATATATAACTGTCAACTAGCTAGTCTAATTTAGTTTAACATATCACACATATGGAGTAAATCTGTTTATTAAACAATAAACTCCCATAAACCCAAATAATGCAGCTATGAGAATCGCAGAGAAGAGTCGTATTATTGACAAAATGTGTAATAATTGTTGAATGTATACAGCATTTAATTAGTTTGGCTTATTAATTTATCAGTTCGGATTCAGGTGCACAACTTTCTAATAAAACGAGAGTTAGCCAAGTGGGCGGGATGATAGCAATAATTCACAAGTTGGGCCAAAAAATATCGGTCCCAGGAGATAACATGAACAAGAACTCAGCGACAACTGAAAGTAAAAACTAATTTTCATGTGACGACAACGCGACAATTATTCTCAATCTACGCCAATTTGGCAATGGTCATTGAGCTATTTAAATGCCAAATAGAAGTATGATTAGATAGATATATTTTTGTGTATATTACTGGTATACAAATGTCTCTCTATTGGGTGCAAAACAAATCAATTAAGCTGCACAATTCGCGCTGTTGTTGTTGCTGTCGTTGCTGCTGAATTGACGACGGTGTATGCGAAATTGTTATAAATTGCCGCCGCTCGACATTCCATTGAATTATTTATGAATGAATTTTATTAGTTGCCCTCATTGGCGACTCATCAGTGTCCGAGCAGTGGCAACCTGAAGTGACTTGACATTAATTGCAGCGCCGGGCGCCGCCAAAACGCACCCAAGTTGTTAGTCAATTAAATGCGCCACATTTTGTACAACATTTGATTTAATTTAGGCGAGCGGGCAGAGCGGGCGGGGCGGAGCGGGCAGCCAACCAACTAACTAACCCACTGAATGCGTGACTGCGTAGCTTAGAGCTGGCAAAACATCGCTGGCACTATCGATACTTTCGATAGATTAATATGCTCATCACTAGCAGTCGTTTGCATTGTATTGAGTGTCTTCCTCATCAATGGTTTGCTTCCTATCGATAGTGTCAGTTTTCATTCAATTTTCTTAAACGAAAGTCTTGAATTTAATTATTTCTACTTTCCACTTTTCTGCTATTTTTAAGGTTGAAATATAATATTTTTGCTTTTAGATTTGGGCCAAAAATATATAAATTGTTGGGCGATTCAAAACATTTGCTCAATTTTCTAAGAATACTATTGCCACTTTTAATGACTGTCTTTTTGCTTTGTTTATGATGATTGCAAAAGCAAATTTAATGGTGAGGGCGGCAACTGTGGAGGGAAACTAAAGGATGAGTATTTTCTTGTGTGATTACATTTGCAAATTTAAAGCGAAAATGCAAACAGGCTGCTAAATTTAATATTACTCGATTTGCAAAGCTTCTTTTTAAACTTTAAAACTATTATTAAACCACTTTCGATTCAGTTTAACATTTGATAGTGTAAACGATATATTTTTACGATTTGACCAATTGATCGCACAAATACATAATGATTTTAGTATATATGTATATACAGATAATTTTACATTATAATATTTATTGTATTTCTGCTGATGGTGAAAACCCACTTTAGAATTACTAGTATTTCGATAGTACTTTCGATAGTAGCGATATCTTGAACTAACACTATCGAAAACTATCGATTGGTGGCACAGCGTTGTCTTGCCACCTTTAGCGTAGATGGCGCGCAGATAAAATGCCGTAAATATGCTCTCGTGCAGGCTCTCTGAAACACATGCCGCATTCTCACGCACTCGAGGCGCGTTTTGGCCTTGTTTAAGTGGCTCATTTGACAGCAGTACAACATGATCGATGTTAACTGTTTACTGTTTGCCATTTGCCGTTCGTTCAGCCTGTTGCGGCATTTGCATTCGTTATCATAAACTAACATTTGCTGCAGATTTTGCACCGATTTGATTGATGACCGGACTGCAAAGGCGTCCGTCGACATAGGCAACAGCGTTTGTTGTGCAACAAGCTTGTTGCAAGTGTTGCTGCAAGTTTTGTTGCAGAGTTTCTCGACTTTCGCCTGGCTCACAATTTTCTTGTTTGCTTCTCTTTGTGCTTAACTTAACTGTGCTAATTAAATCAGTCGAATGAATTTCTTTTTTTGCACAAAAATTGTATAGCAAATAAAAAGGATACACAATATTTAGACTCTTTCAACACAATGCAATAGCTTAACTATGTAAATCCACAACAACAGGATTGCTTTACCAAAAAAACTTACTACAATTTAAGCACAAACTGTGGCAAGTTAATTGGTTGAATTTTTGGACAAAAAGTCAGCTTTTGATGTTGGTTTATTGTTACTCCGCTATACTATACTAGTAAGCTTTTCAGCACACAAACTAAACGTTTAAGTTACTTGACAACTGAACAAGACTATATACAAAAGGAAAAGCAAATACTTAAAGCAAGTAAATTACAAAATGTTCAAAGTTCACACGTATTTTTTGGGGATTTTGTATAGTATTCTGATACCATTGAATGTCTAGGAAGAGGCATTTTGATAAGCACAAGGAGCTATCAATATAATATATTGAAAAAGGCGCTTATCAATCTAGTATGACATTTGATTGCTTTGGCTTAGCTTGTTTGCGCTCATAATGTGTGTTATATTTAGCATAATGCCAAAGTGCAAATAAACAGCTGACTGACAAACTGACAAGCTGACAAGCTGACAATCTGTCAATACGGCCAATGCTCCTGCTGTTTGCCGGCTGACGTCTGCTTTCAGATGTGACTGCAAAATGCATTGACAGTTGTTGCCTGGCAATGTAGCACAATGTTATCAACGCTCTTCAACTTATATCAGTATCACTGTAAGTGTGTGTGTACGAGTGTGCGTGTGTACATACATATGTATGTGTGCGCTAAGCAATTACGTCAGTTGGCTTATGCTTTATGCTCACACATGCATTTAACCACACAATCGCGTTAGTGTACTAAGCGTAATTATAATTAAATTCGCATAATCTCTCTACTTTTGCCATTGCAACTGTGACTCTCTCTGTCTCTGTCTCTAACTGTGTCTCTGTCTGTATCTGTGTGCGTGCTGGCGTATACGTAATGGCTCATACAGAACCGTTGTGCCTGGTCAAGCATGCTAATAAATTTTGAAATGTAATTGAATGGACATGGTCTTCAACTAGCAATGGCGTTGGGCATCACTGCATAATCCTGCTCGTAATTAGCCACCGTGCTCTCTGTCTGCATCTGTCTGTTAATACCTTAAAAATTAATTGGCAACTGCATTTACAGCCATTGGCTTGCCACAGAGCTGCTGGTCGCACGCTGCAGCAAATAATAGCAATGGCAACCAGGCAAATAAAGCCATATGGCAGCTTTGTAGTTCAGAGTTCAACTCATCCATATGGCACCGATAGCAGAAGCCTTAACGCTGAGCAGCCAAGTGAACAAGAGGAGAGTTCCATGGGGTAGGGTGTGGCATGCACCAGCACTCTCAAGACAATCACCCTCCTCCTTCAAGCCACCAACCCGCCCACGGGGCATGTTAACATTTTATGTTTGATTGCATGTGCATTTGGTTTCGCAAATGCCACAATGACAAAGAGATGTGAGCGGGGGCAGTAGAAAGATTAATGCACGTAGAGCTTATAACAAATTATTATTTTTCTATGTGTGCATACTACAATACTACATTCTCTGATAGTCCAGGGAAAATGCAAAAACTAAATGGATTGCACACTGGGAAAAGAGAATAAGATTTCGGTAATAATATCTGAAACTCTTTACAACATCAATTATAATATAAAATTCGTTTATATTTATTATTATATTATTCAATCTTTTACTGATTGTTCGATTTGCAAAGTAATTTTGAAAAACAATGTCGAAAATATTATTTCATGAATTTACAAAAGTTGATTATGAATTTAGCGATATTTCATGAAGGATAAGAGGTCGACCATTATAACCTTATTAATTTGTTTGATTATAATAAGAACGACGATTGAAACAGAGACCGCTACCCAATTGAGATCTGACGATCCACATCTGGGAGTGTATAGTATCAATAAACAAACATGGAATCCTAAAAAAACGGAGTCGACTTAAATTAAAACACGTCTGCATTATTGAATGATCGTTTAGAACTAAATTCTTCAACTTCTCGGACGTAATCCATCACTTTACATCTAGGGATGTTAGTGATGGGAGTGCAGTTTCATGAAGTTATCAGGATTCGTTAGGACGCCTCACACTCAAAGTTATGATTACTTGGATAATATTGCCTAGTATCAAACAGACACAAATATTTATAGGCGGCAATCTAGAAGAGTTTACTTAATGATATTTTTTTGAGGTAAAAAATTTGTATATTATATTTAAACAAGCTTTGTCGGTACATTTAGTGGCAACTTAATCTAGTTTAACATTTAAAGGGTAACAAACAAAAATAAAAAATTAATCACAAGTGTTACGTATATTGAAATAATGATATACATACATATGGATTAACTAATATCTATTATTTACAATTTTTACAAAAATTATACGAATATATTAATGAAGGAATCTGGTAGTGAGATCCAAGCATAATGCTTTAGATTCGTTACCGAGTTCGGAACACGCTTATATCAGTCTAGCTCGAGAATGACAAATTCCGAGTAATGACAGGGCTCCATTCAGAATACCGCTAGAGCTTTTATATTTTCTTTTTTAGCACACAAAGAATTCCTAAACTTTATAGTATAAACATATACAGAGTCTCAAGCATTTTCAATCAATCCAACCAGTGTCCGAACAAAAGCGATGCTAAAACGATGCTTAACTCAATACAACAATCTTAGACTTTTCATTTTGCATTCCAAGAATAATGAAATTTAATAATAAAAAATATATAAAAATACACTTAAAACGGATTTTTATGAGCAAAAAAAAAATAATAATAATGTGGTGTGTAAATGCTTTATGTAAAATTCCCACTGTGCCTGAGTGCTGTGTATTGTTTATGACCGTTTTAGCTGCTGCACTTGCGATTGCAGCATTTGTCGTTTGTCTGAACTGAGTTTGCCATTTATATTGCGCCGCTGTGGCCACATGGGACCCACTGGGAGAGCCAAGCAATCAACTATCCAATAAACCAAGCCATACAAATCATCAACGGCCGGCCGCCAACGCGTCGTTCGTTGCATTGGAATTGTTGCAACTGCAACAATTGCGATGGCAGCTCGAGAATTTAATTGAAATTGCATTTGCAAAGCGCTTTTGCACTGAGCTTTTGTTATCAATAAATAAAATCAATTTTAAACAGAATCTATTTTAGTTTTTTGCAAATATATTTGTTTTTAATGCTCTTGGACAGCTGCCTTTTTTGCAAATACTTCAAACTGATTCTGATTTGTGTGAACATTACGAGCACTTCTATTGTGTTTTATGCTTATGAAGCAGAAATGCAATTTCCATCTCTCAATTGCAAATGGGCAAACGACTACAAAGCGACACACATGCTGAATATAGACGACGTTGCATTTTATAATTGCGTTTTTAGGCCCAACAGCAACAAAAGCCAAACCAAACCAAACCAAACCAGGTTTGGTTACCTTTTGCCGTTGACATTTATTTATTTGCCCTGGGGAATTGTAACTATTGGTGGTGCTAAAGCTGTTGACAACATTTCAAGTGGCTGGCACATTGGCCAACCAATAAATTGTAAGATACAAATGCGCCTTGGCTGCATTTGGAAATTTTAGTTGCATTTCATTGTGGTATTTTCAATGTGTTGTTGCATGTGTTGAATGTGCTGTCAAAAATTGAATTGAAATTGATATGCGTAACGCGCTGGGGACTC
Source organism: Hirtodrosophila histrioides (assembly GCA_037075165.1). Lineage (NCBI taxonomy): Eukaryota > Metazoa > Arthropoda > Insecta > Diptera > Drosophilidae > Hirtodrosophila > Hirtodrosophila histrioides. The sequence goes on along the minus strand of JBAMCL010000390.1, from coordinate 8,086,046 downwards.
GCTAAAAAAAAAAAAAAAAAAAAAAAAAACTGTCATAAACCTGAAATGTTGTCATTTATATTGCAAAATTGCGCATACGACACGTTGCCAAGTGTTGCACAGTGTAACAAAAACTAGAACTCTAAGTGGCATTTACATAGGCGCCCCAAAGGTAATCCATACTCGAATAGCTTTAAAAACTCCAAAGTGCTCTCAAACATGATAATACCCCAGACTATAGACTGCAATGCTCTTAATACAACCAAGGGCATTTAGGAAAAACACTGAATTTGAAAAAAAAATATATATATATAAATTTATGTTTTTATTATTATATATTTTTATTAGTAATTTATGTGTAACGCAAAATTTTACAGAAAAAAAAAAAATATATATTTGTATGTGTAACACAAAATTTGTGCTGTTTTTGGTTGCGCTTGGTGCCAGTGTGCGGTATGGAATAACTCAATTTCATTTCATCAGCAAAATTGTTTAGAGCATCACTTACATTTTCATGACAGTCGCAAGCATAAAATATGCCAAGTTTTCTTTTTATACCAACACATAAAACACGTACAACAGGACGAACTGGCGGGAAGTGCTTTCGCATATTTATGTATGCATATACATACATATACACATACATATACATATACATACATAGATATGTGTACATGTGTATGTAGAAAAACATACATATACATAATATATCTATGTATATGCCTCGTATACGAGCTGCAAACTATGGGCGTTATTTTTATTTAACGGTATCTAAACTCAGCTGCCGGTTGGCCTTGTTTAAGTGCTCGTAAAATGCCTAAAAGCTGACAGCGCCTGGAGCCATCAATCATAAAGTGCCGTGCTGAAACTGAAGCTGAGCCTGGGAGCTGGGAGCTGGAAGTCTGGGTCTACACTCGTGGATAGTTAAGGCATCGACTTAACAAAGACAAATCAGTCTGGCCTTTGAATTTGCCCCTCATTGCGCATACGACGCGTTGCCGGCAAATTAATCACAGACAGAAAGACTAAATGTGCCGCATCACCTTTTGGCTTTTAGTGGGCGTTAGATGTTTTTGGCTCCTTGGTTGCAGACTTCGCATTAAATTGAAATAAATTAGCGCACAATGTAAACATATCATAATATTTGGACCGGGGCAAGCATTTGAAATATTTTTGTTGTTGTTGTTTTTGCACCGCCATATAAATAAAACACAATATAAAAACTTAATTGTCAAAACAATCAATAAATTTTATTTTATGGCCGCTGGCTCGTGCCAAACAAATGCTGCATAATTTGATTTGCTTATCTGCGGCAACAGCAGCAGCAACAGCGGCTTCTTTTGTTTCCCTAATAAGTAATAAGTGTATTGATTATTTATGAACATATATAATATACATACCACTTTATATATAAATACCCGTAGGAGTACCCGTATTTGTTTTAGACAGCACGCGCCATTGCGTGCGTAAAATTATGAGAATTCATTTCATTAGACTTGTTCAAAATCTTATATTGTTCTGAAGTATATACGAGTATGCTTGACTCGAGCATTATTAATTATTATATATTGTTTTTATTGATGAGAAAGTACATGTTTAAGATATACATATATGTAAGTAAGTCTCTTTAACACTCATTTTATATTCGACAGATTGATTTTTGAAAGGCTTGGGGAAAAGTATTCAAAGTATGATAACTTCAATTAATATGCAGCTTATAATTGCTTAAACTTGACACTTTGTATAAATACTATGTCTAATAACGGCTGCGTAATATTCCAATTTTAAATTTCTCTCGAAACGCAATCCATAAATGCCTGAGCTGTTGATTTAATTTGCAATCCGAATACGTCAACTGAACGTTAAGTTCTAGTGAATAAATGATTTGTACGCCAGACAAGCTTCTTCTCCATGTCCACTTGCGTGTATTCTCATATGATACTCTTATAAGTGACACAATACAAGCAATTTACATTATGTCGATGACCAAAATACGACTACGTAGTAAAGAATTAAATGCATTAAATTGACAGACAATCAAGCATTGAGCGAATGTCGCCGTCACTTTACACGACAATCGAATGTCAAATAAGAGAAACAATTAATGACAAATAACAAATATTTTGTACAATCTGTCAACAAAACAACAACAACAAAAGCTTTAAATTAAAGTGTCGAAATTGAAAAACAAAAATAATAATACTTATAAATATTAATCTAAGGAGGCAATCCATGAGTTAGTATAAATACTATGCACACTTAACCTAAATATAGGCTTAATTGATCCATTTAAAGAATAAGCAAATGCACATTGCATCACTGCGCTATATAATTATAGTTAATATTCATAATCATTGGATTACGTATACGTCAAAGACCGCTGATTAAATATGCCGATTAAATATTCATTTGCTGAGCCAGCAGCGCGTCATTTAAAACACATTTTTTTCTAACGTCGTATAAACAATTTTATTTGTCTACGTAAAAAAAAAAAACAAAATATCAATATTTAAAGTGCCGAAGATTTGATACACTTGCTGCCTTGACAACTACTATATAAAACTATAATGCTTTGGTTGAGATCTACAGTAAAATCAAAATAGTTTTTCATTTTTTGAATGACTGTTGCCATGACAGGCTATAAAATATAGTTGTCCAATTTCTATCAATTTAAATCAATTTGTAGGGAACATAATGAGTCTGAGAAACAGAGAAAAAAAGCATCTGTTCACCAAGATTGCTCTAAAGCTGAGAACGCAGACACACAGGGGCTAGATGAACTCGGCTTGCTGTTCATGCTAATCAAGAACATATTTATATATACTTTAGGAAGTCTACTTCAATGCGTTACACAATTCGTGACACTATGATAATACCCTCTATCAAAGGCCATAAGAAACTGCTTATCGTTCGACTCAAAAACAAAAGTAGCATCAACAATACAACTGCTGAGGGGCTACCGGTTTTTTGATGACAATCTCCAGAAACTCTACACCGGTAGCACGAAAAGCAAATAAATAAACATTTTTTAAATACACTACATCAGCTAAGCTCTCTTTTTCTCAGTGTTGTCTCTATAAATATAAGAATAATATATATAGAGAGGAGTTTAACAATAAACTGAAGTGTGTTTCCTGTTGCGTTCATTTATTGTTAACTTTTAGCTTAATGAACGTCGAGTGTTAATGAATGGAAACAATGAAATGTTTCCTGTCAGCGGATATGTTCAGCGCTGAGCTGATAGCCAGCATACGAGTATTTTAGTGACAGCATTTTGCATATAATTAAAATGGATTTCGAGCGTGTCTGATGACATTTTGTGCCAATCAACGAGTCTACGATTTGCAAACAACAACAATCGCTTTGATTGCAATTACAAAGGAAGGGAGGGCACAAGCTCCAGATGAAGCAGCAGTTGCAGCAGTTGCAGCAAAATGTGGCTGCTACGTGGTACGTGAGGCAACTGCAGATAAGCAGCCACAGAGACCACAGACCGCAATGACTGCCACCCACTGATAATGCCCCAAGGTTGCGTGCTGCTCTGAACATGGCCAGGACATGTTTCAAGCAATCAGGGTCTCCACACTTGTTGATAATATGCCTACACTAACTGAAATACAAAACTGGCTGCTTCAATACCTGACTGACTGACTGAGTGACTGACTGACAGACAGACTAGCTGCTACATGTAATTAGCGTGTTTGAAATGTGCGCTCAACTAGAACAACCACAACACAACACACACACACACACACACACAACACAACACACACAGCTTGAACATGAGACATGAGACGCCTCTGCGCCAGCGGCTTTTGTTGCATTGTATTGCGTGCGATAATTAACAACTACTTTTTTTATATATTTTTTTTAGCTGCTTAGCATATAACATAACTAAAGGCTTGTTAGCCTGATAAACACTATAATGGCAAACACACACACACATATACACATACACAAACACACACACACCCACTTCAAATGAATTGGCGTGTATTGTAGGCAACGCGGCCAGTTTCTTCAGCCGACGCAAGTTGTTGACTTGACCAGCGGTCATTGAACCAACTCGGCGCAATGGGGGCTTAACTGAAGTGGGCTGGCAACTGGATACGTTCGTAGAGTGGGCAAATAATGCACAGGACATGTGCAAGGATATACACGTACACATATGTACACTCATTTATACACATGCTGCTGGCGAGTCCGCAACCTGCAATATACTACGTAGGTGTTTGCAATTACTTTATCTACATACTTGTATTAATTAGTCCTGCCGAAGGAATGTGTTTCACACAAAAACTTAACTATCGATTGATCAATTACATATAATATAGCTCGCAATTTCTGTGTTTCTCTGAGCAGCATTTTCTCGGTGAGTTAGCAGAGGTTTAAATTTCATAAAATTACAGATTGTCATTTTAAAATGTGTGCAGTATAATTAAGAATTGAAATATTGACCGACAAACGTTTTACCATAAAGACAAAGTGCCTAACAGCTTCTGATCACAATTTAAATCGGACAGTAACCTTATGTTGAAGGGGCCGTACTTCAACAGGCTGCCACAAGAATTGTAAGGTCTTAAAGCACTTAAATGAAGCCGCCGCTGCCACTGGCCTGCTAAGTTTACAACTCTGATATGTGATTGTTAATTTCATAGACCTCTCCATTGGCAATCGTGCTATAAAATTCCATTTTTATCGCTTAAAAGCAGCGGTCAAATTAAATTTTTTACATCTTTCTAACTTGAAATGACAGTTCGCTTAGTTGCAGCCGCCACTGCAACCTCAAATACATTCGCATTCGCATCCGCATCCGCATCTTCACTCCTTGCCTCAGCAGTTCTCCGACATAATCAGCATTATGGCAGGGCATTAAGGCTAAATTTATGCCATCGAAGGCGACGTCTTTTCTCTCTTCACTGCGTCCATTTTAATGCGTTCTCATTTTAATGCAAAAATACAAAAAAAAACAAAATAGCGGAGAAAAATGCAAATGCAAACATAATTCTTGCCCTAATACTATCTGATAGAAAAAACAAGAAAAATGAGCTATCTTTGTTTGCCGAAGATCAAATACCCTGACCGAAATGTATTATATATAACCGATCGTACCTATATTAGCTATAGAAAACCGTTGTCTCTTTTTGAAAAAATTATAACAAGCTATATAATAAAACTCGCCATTCCTGAATGAAGTATCTGTAAACACAAAAGAAGTTTTTCAGTAAAAATCCATTTTTTCATCCTATTTTCGATTGTTGTTTGATTTGTGCCAAAATTGGTACAGCCTGTACAAAACATAATGAAAGTTCGATACATCATTTTAAACATAGTTTTAGACAAATCCTTCCTATGATTGCTGTATGTTCTAATAGTCCGATTCGACCAGTTCTGGTTCTGTGCGTGTTACGTGACAAAATTATAATATCCTGAAGTAGGAACATAAACGGTTAGAGATTTATACGAAACACAGCTGAAATGCATTCAATTAAGCTGTGCACTTTTATAGCTCAGCCATAAAAGCAATTTTCATTTAAGGGCGTGGCCAGAAATTGGCTTTAATTTCTTGATAACTGAGCCTGGCGAATAGCAGCGCGGCAACAACGTGCTATACTGATAACTCAACTATATGACGTAAGTAAATGTCGTATCGCATGGTGTGTTCTGTTTTATACGCTGTAAACGATGACATCGCAAACAGCCGACAACTGGGATACAAAAATGAGGGGAGATCACAGCGGAGATCTGTGCAACGGGTAAAGGCAGAGTAAGCTTATAGATGTACATTCAGAAGAGCACTTTTGCAAATGAACAGTCTACTCGAATGAGTATGCGTAGTACTCATAATCTGAACAATAATCATAATCTTAAACAATCTTAGTTCTAATTCGTAAAAGTAACCAAATGATTTTCAGTGAAACCTCATTACGAGTAGTATTCTCCCTTTTAAAAAAAAATTGAAATTGAATTGAATTGAATTTATGTGCAAACCTTATTGAATGTTGTTTTATTAGATGATATTTGGAGCTTAGAGATTCTCCTTATCAGTTATATGGAGAGTATGTTGCATAACAAACGCCAGTTCAAGTGGGGGATGTGCTGCTGTTTTCCCCCGCTCTGCAATAATGAAACTAGTTTCTTGAATAACTTCCATGATTATCATCCGATCAACTTGAAATTTGCACACTAGATCAAGAGCGACACAAGTATTATGCATGCCAAAAATCAAAACTATATATTGTAAATTGTCCTTATAAATTGTTTTTTATAAATTTGCGGGGGTGTAGGAGGGATAAGGCAAAATTTAAAAAACATTGACCTGTGCCCGTTGTACTAACATACATTCCACTTTTGGTGTCCCTAGCTATTACTATTGATACTGATCAAGAATATGCATACATATATGTACATATGTATACTTTATTGGGTTGAGATGACTCTCTAAATAGTACAGATGCTTGTACCATGGGCCAAGAAACAATAATACAATAATTTGGTCCTTGAAAAATCCAATAAAGACACCCGTTCCTTTCTGTAAAGTCCCGCCACAATGCCATCGCAATTAAACAGAAATGAAATGCGATATTGAAAGGTAAGTATTTGCTCCTTTTGGGTTGAGTTCTGGTAAAATAAATAATAAGGACCGACTGTTTGCGATGTCTGAAACTGAAGTGAAAAGGTCTGCAATAACATTTGCTGTGGCAAAAAGCAGTCAGAACTTTTTCAGAAAAATTGCAAGAAGTGAAATGAAAATAAAAAGTTTTTGGGCAACGAATAATTTCTTGTTGCCGTCGGCTTCTTGCTGACATACAAACTCACTTTTTGGCTCGTTAAATCTATTGCAAATATGTTTTCCCTCAATTCTGAATTCTGTACCTCTCTTCTACATCGACAAGCTGCTTTCAAATATTACATTACTACAAATTGAAATTTTGTGCACGTTTCAGTCATTTAAATCTGTTGAGCGGCTGAGCGGTGAGCAAAAGTATCTGATGGGTACATTCAATCGGCTGCTTGACTCTCTGGATATTTTACTGCCACAGCCTGAATATAAAAATTAAATATTTGATTGAGCAACCCAAATGATTAGCACATGGCATGTTTTAGTTGTTGCTATTGATTGCACGTCGCAATTTTTGCGATACTTTCTCATGTGTGCAGTCATTAGAAGTCATCATGCATGCAATATGTAGATTCCTCTTCATCCATAAAGATACATACCTCTAAGGCAAATCATGCGCACAGCTTGTGAAGGTGACCTTCAAGCAGTTGTATGATTTTAAGAACGGTTATGCATAACATCACAATAATTTGCACATAAAAATGCCTATAACTTGGAAATGACTTTGTTATACAAGCCAAATGGCATTGACTCTGAAATTGTCTGCTCATAGGACACCCTGCAGTTGTAGTGAGACCCACGATGACAAAGTATACGTACTTGTGCATCTGACAATTCTGTGTCAAATAGAGCACTTAAAGCTGTAACCTGAAGCATGAAAATGAATAAGTTGCTCGAGCGCAAACATTTAACGCTTCATTAACTTTAGATAAAGCGCACCACCAGACGCCATACAAGACTGGGCGCTGACCCGCCCCCAAATGGCATTGAGTGGGGAGGGGCAGGGGGAGTGGGGGAGTGGGGGCTATACAATTAACACCCGAGTTTGATAGCAACAACGGAAGCACGACGTTGCCAACAAAAATCGATGCGACTCAGGCTAGAGAGACAAGGTGCCAACACAGGCACTTCAGCACGCTCTCTATGGTACTCCAAGGATTTGGCGCCTAAAAGCATGCTGCGGTAGTTTTGGCTTTGTAGTGTAAAAGTTGTCAAAAGCAACATTGACTCACCTTCTCTCGCTTTCAAGTAGACCGTATTGGCCACAATATTCTCTAATTCCATTAGTTCCAGGTTGGCGGTTTTTTAATGAATCCTTTGGCGCTCTCGAAAAATAAGCAACTCTGCTTTCAGCTTGATTGCTGCTTGTGGGTCGAAACTGTGTTCCGTTCGCTTTTTCGGGCACACAACCGAGTTTAGCTATTATTGATTAGTCTTCAGCGGAAGGATCTTTCAAACTTGCAAGTCTACGTCAGGCTGGCTAATTTGTGGCCGTCGTCTAAGATCCAGCGTTGTGGTATTTGGCACGGTTACACACACAGGCTTCATTTAGTTTCAAGATTGGGTTTGGCAAACTGAGAATTTGTGCCTTTGATGTTGCCAAATTTGTGCTTGATTGGATTTAATGATTTTGTGTGTGCGGCGTCGTACGTTGAGAGGCTTATCTAGAATGAAATATGGTTTTAAAAGGCACAAAAAATGTTAATTAATTGAAATTGGCATAAAGGTTACACTTGTGTGAGTCTAAATATGTATAAATTACTGGACGGTTCATGGATAAGCTCATCAAAAATACGCACAGTAAAACTAGCCTATAGAAAGGTTTAAATATCCTGCCTTACAGAATTTACGAGCATTTTCAAATATTCACTATAAATTGTCCAAAAAAAAATACTCTTGTTTTGTAACGTCCACAAAGGCGATTTAAGCCTTATTAAATTGTTGATGAAACAAGTTTTTTTTTTAAATATATTTGTAGCTACTTTTCAAAAATTAATTAAAGTGTTGTATCTACAGCGCCGTGTCAAAACATATAAAGCAATATAATTAACAAATGATTCACTCATATTTCAACAGTAGTTGAGCTGTAATGTTAGTACACTATAACATAACTCGTAAAAGAATGGACAATAATCGGTACAAAAATCACTTTAAAATTTATTCAATATTGTCCGCGATCTGGTGTATTTATCGATTTGATGCCAACATCTTTAGCATAAGTTCAACAATTGTTAGTTATGAATAACTATTTAACACATTCCGCAGCCCAGGTAAAGAGTATTTATAACTTATATTACGTTGATATATCCATTATACAAGGTGTGCAAAATTCATGGACAAAAGCCACAAGAAGACCACAAGCAAGCCTGACAGTGGCATGGAATTTGCTTACGAGTAAGTAAGTATGCTCTACTGCTGCTCTAAAATTTCATTTCAATGGTTGCCTCGTTCCTGTTCCTTGTCCGTTTCCCTTGTCCCCTTGTCCCTTGGCAGTTATTGCACGTTGCGTGTACGAGAGTACATGTACTTGTTGTCACCTGTTTGTGACAAAGGAGCTGCGTACGCTTGTATCATGCAAAGTGCACTTAGTAGTCGTACTACTCCAATGTGTACTGAGGCCTGGTTATCTCTGGCCGCCCGGGCAAAGGCTGCTTGCTCTTTGGGTTTCAAAAGCCGCAACATATTTTGTCCAAACGTTGTCGTTGTCGTTGTCGTCGAGGTGTCAGTAATGTTGCGGTCGACATTTATTAATCATGGAGATGGAGCTGAGGCAGTTATGCCAGTTGGCAGCTGAAATTGGAGCTGAGGGAGGCATGAGTTGGGGGATTACGTGAGGGCATGCGAACTCAAGCGTTGCGTCACGAATAACTAATAGCAAAATAATTGAATAACACAAGTTTTCTTTAAGCCCGGGCAACGTGCGTGATGGCAGGATGTGGCATCATCCACTTAAGCATATCCATAGTTCTTGGATTTTCTTCTTCAATAATAAGTAATAATAATGAATATGAATATGAATACTATGCAAATCTTCTATAGTTTTTAGCTATTTGTTAGCATAGTTTTGCTATTTGAGATTTTCACTTATCAGCTTGTCGTGCGTCATATGAAAAGTTTTATTGGGCAATCTTTCAGTTGCCATCTAAGCGACTCTGTATAGGCTGTTTTTTAATTAAAAATGAGCTCATGGCAATATTGAAATTTGCATGATATTCTTTTTGTGTTTTTTGTTTTTCAATATATAAACTTTATATATGTGTATGTGTATGTACGTATACATTTATAATGAGCAGGCAGGCAGCAGTAACCACACCATGTGCTCGCCTGGAGCTGGTAAGGCGGCGCGCATCAGTCAAAGCATAAAATTGTGGTCATGTCTGGGCCATGTGAGTGTTTACTTTGAAAACAAATTTCAGCACAGACAAATTTTGCAATCAGGCAAATTAATTGTTTTTCAAATGCGTAGCTAAACAAATAAACCAAAGCAAACAAGGGAAAGCATTTGCGACCAAAAGATGCGCTTCTCAAATCAATTACAACAAATAAATACAAATTTTACAAAATTTCATTAAATGTTAAGTTCTGTAAACACTCCCCTAAAGAATTGGTTTTTTATTCGCTTTTAATAATAAATAAACTTCATTGCATATGAGTGTCTAGAACAAAAGATACAAAAGCGTTTCAAACAGAGATGTCACGGAATTTCAAGAGATTTTCTGTTGGTTTGCAATTTGCATACACTGAAAAGGATGCTTGGTATCACAAATATTCAAACTATTTAATAATTTTAGTTGTGTCTAAGAAGCTATTCCAATCGAACTCAAACCCAAACCCGGTTTACCGGTTGGTATTTTATCATTTTTCTTAACAAAAAGAATAATTAGAAAAATCTATATCAAAATTGAATAATATTTCAATTAAATTTGTTATATTTTTAACAACAAGAATAATTTCAAAATCTTTGTCAAAATTTAATAACATTTTAGTTGTTTATGTTTTGTTATTTGCATTTAACAAAATTACAAAACTATTTTGATCGATGTAGATGATTTACTTAAGTCTCTTGAAAATAATTAGATAACTAATCAACGAATAAGTAACTTTACCATACAGATTGCTTAATTTGGCGGAAAGAAAATATTGAATGTTTTTGGTATGATATGATATGTCTATCAGCATCCCAAGAATTGGCCGAATAAAGACAAAAATCTCTAGTTTTCCCTAACTCGGTGAGTCGAGCCCTCGAGATCTCGTGTCAGTTGTACTTCACTTCAGTCACTTCAAGAGTTTGGCGGCATTCGAGTATCCCTAAAAGCCATTCATAAATCATAACGAAGAAGCTTGAATTGAATAACTAATTGGTATACATAGAGGCCTGTTTTTCTCTGAGTGTACACGCACTTAAGTGCCCACATTTTAGCACACTTAGTCGTATCGTGGATTATTCACGACTTCGCACACCGATGCATTAAATTAATATGCCCATTCAATTTATTTGAAAAGGTAAGGCACATAAAGTGCGTGTAGTGCCTGCTAAAAACAGAATGAGCGCAGATTCAAAAGCATTGACGAGCAACAAAACCAACACATGACTTCTGCCTTCCGGCCTGGCCGTATATCTCTCTGTGTGTGTGTGTCTGTGTGTGTGTTAGTATTTATACTTATGTACGTGTGTGTGCAAAAGTGCTAAAAGCCACTTTATTGAACATTTACGCCATTAGGGCAGGCAACGGGACGCAGCAGTTCCCGTGACGATGACGTTATAAAAACTCAAACGACGTTGTCAGTCACTCGTTGATATACACACACTCCCGCATATCCGCATACCCGCACATCAGCATGCACACACATCACACACACATACACACATATGCAAGGCAGCCATTATGAAAATTTTATGAAATGGCGTAAATGTGCATAAAGCTCATAACGAAATTAAGCAGCAACAGCAACAACAACGCAATTGAGACTCAACATGGAAACCGATGGCCGCCCATTGCCTTGACATTTTTCAATGTTTCTCGATACAAGAGGCGTTTATGCAATAATGTTGGCAGTGCTATTATTGTTATAACCTAAACACAAACTTTGCTAAGTAGTTCTTAATTGACATTCAAAATTAGGCTAGTAACAAAGCTGCATAAGTCATTTTTATAACTCACAATCATTAATTATTCTCACTCTTTATAGTTTGTACCCATATTTGCCTTACGTAGCTTAAATTGGGTTCCTAATCTTCGTCTGACATTTTGTACCAGTAGACTCCTACATTTAAATCTTCCGACATTAGCTAACCGTAGAGTAACTCTTGGTGTGATTTTAATACATAAGTTGATTTGTGGGGACATAGATTCTCCTTTTCTTTTAAGTCGTCTTCATTTCTCTGTTTCTTGTAGACCTTTTAGAAACTTTATTACCTAACTCTTCCTATATGCACAACTGATTATGCTTTACACAATCCTTTTCGTGTACCATTACAACAATACAATTCTGTTCTTCATCTGTTATCCTTTGAATACTCTCTTCCTTCTATTAAGCTTTTTCTTTTATATCAACTACGGGAAGTCTCTGGCCGATCCCAGCTGTGAGCAGGGCCACAGCTTGCTGGCGTGGCTAATAATCTTCCCTCATCGGGTCGGAGATTTGCCACTCTATATCCCACTTTATTTGCTACTCTATAACTAGCTCTAGCTTCTTTTCTTAATAAAATCTCTCACCAACCTAGCTGTGAGTTAGGACACATCTTGCCGTGCCGGCTACAAAAACTTCACCCACCGGGTTGGAGATTGCGACCCTATTCTTTTATTTATTCTTCCCTTTAGTTCAATGCTTTAAATTAACCTTACATTTTTAGTTCTCTCTTTAGGACTTACTCTTTACTGTCATCTTATGATGACGTTGTGTCACAACGCTAAGGAGAATATCCTTGGTCTTATACACAATATTGAGGTGTAGCTGGTTAAAGATGAAAAACAGTTAATTATATTACTAGTAGATACCAAAATGCGCCATTTATCACTGTCTCTTGGCCATTTTTGGTATATATACAAGCCAGACACGCTGTTTTGTAAATATTAATTACAGTTTTGTTCTTATATAGAAGAAGATGAACAGCTTATTGCTCTCTCCAGGCAACGCGACTAACCAGTTGCCATGAGCAAGCCCACTTACTTATATTCTTGAGCAGCATTAGATTCTCATTTGTTTGCTGTATGCAGATTCTGAACTGCTATACTCTGTATTTTAAATTAAAACACCTGTAAGACCATCGCAGCAATAAAGTTTGGTAGAGAATAAATACGCTCCGCAAACAATCTCACTTAGTTGCTGAGCAAATTGCTTTGTCAGCCATCAGCGAATATGTATTAATTGTTTGCTATGCAGCTAAAAGGTTGCCCCAACCTGTGCTAGTAGTAAGCTGCCTTAAGCAACCAGCTATTGACTTATTAATTAAGATACAGCAACAGTCCTGTATTGGAGTGGGGTGGGTTGTGCAGACCCTGCTATCCTACGTGTTTGCTATCCCTTATCATATTTATGACAGCCTTGGCCATCCAAATTGTTAAGTTTAATGCCATCAATTTGAATGCCAGGCGCGACTCTGGGTCAGCCTAACGTTCTGTGCATAACCAAGTAGCCCAAAAGCCCAGAGAGTACTTATTACCTTGTGCCAGATATCAAACTGGAGACCAGTTAGAACTGAGAAGCTCAACTCCAATCAAGAGGACCATTGACCCAACGGATATCCTCAGTTCGCAGCTGCCACATTAGTTATGAAGTTGTCTTCATTTTCGCCTGCATCCACGATTTGTTGCTGATGTGGGCAAAAAAGGAGTCGCCAGGACCCCGAAAGTGAGTGGTCCAAATACGCGTTGCTGTCCTGACTTTAGCTATTTAGCTATATTGGCCACTTGGCTTTGGCCTTTTCCATTTTTTTATTTATTTTTTTTGTGAGTTTCCGCATTTGTGGATTTCACATAATTTTCTGTTTAAGCTTCGTTATGCTGCTGCCAGCCATTTTTATATTTCCTTTTATTTTTTTCCTTTACACTTCTCACACCCACTGGCCTCGCCCAGCTTTTGTCGTTCTGTGTTAATTTTGCACTGAATGCGCAATTTATTTGCGTTAAACTTGGACGTGTGTGTGTGTATGTGTGTGTGTGTGGCTGCCTAGATGGGGTGTGCGGTTGTGTATGTGTGTGCGTGTGTGAGGTAAAGCAAAGGATCAACTTTTGCCCGCACCCTGTGGCGTTGCATGTGTCTGGCTTGCATTTTGTGTAGACGCCCTTAAAATTGTTTTCACTTTAATTTGCCGTCGTTGCAAAATTTAATCAGCTCTTATTATACACATTGCAGAGGTATATTAGCATATGCATATACATATATAGAGTAGTTGATATTGTTCTTCGTTGCCCGTGTCAACAATGTCTACCAATATCATATCCCATCAGGTTAAAGTCGGCTCACAACTTTAACTCACAACAATTTTTGCCAGAAGCTGCCCAGATTTTTATCAATTTTCCACAGTCATTCAGTCAGGCCAAACTCTTGTATATATATAGTAGATATATATTTGATTAATGAAGTATATGTGTTTGTGTAGTATGTAAGGATATGCACACTTCCCTCATGTATTTTCCATTTAAAACAAACAATTATTATTACAAAAAAAAAATGTTGCAAAGTTCGTTTGAAGTTCAACATTTGCTGCTGCTTGTGCAGCGCTTAATAGCTTCATAGGATGAAAATATTTAAATTATAATTAAATAGTGTATTAATTAAGTGATTTCTGCTTGCCAAGTTTTCAGCAGCCAGGAATTGCGTATAAACGAAACTATCAGAGAGAAATTCCATCTAGATAACCAACCCTGTTCGCCGTTTTCAAATTTCTAATTAGGTAATTACAAGTATATTCAATTATACGATAAAACAACGCAACTACAAAGTTTAATATTATCCTATTACAGAAAGAATGCTACACAAATTTTCAGGAAATTAATTCCAAAGTGGCATTTGAAACAGATCTGAAAAACAAAAAACACTTTAGCCTTTATAATAGCAGTTTGTTGGCTGGAAGCACACAGGCAGCTACAAATACGATAATAGAGCTTAGCTTTAAACTGATACTAACAACATTTAAATACGATACTGTTTCATTTACGCAGTGTAGTAAAACCCTTAGCACATGTGTTAGCCACAGCTCACACAAGTATACAACACACACAACACACACTCTTGGGCACTTAGTTAACCGCAAAGTCGTGTGGATGACGGTTAGGTAAGACCGAAAGATATCGCATTTGCTGAGATAGCCACAAGTATGCAGCTGTCACTTGTGTGCGGTTTGTTTGGGCCCCGTGATTGACTTATGATAAACGGAAATAGCAATGGATAATGCGATACCAGACGCCATCATTATTATTCACCGAATTAACATTTGCTTGGCTTTCAGTTCAAAGTTTTCTACGTCAGCTGGAGTTTTGTTTGAGATACAAATCCGCTTATGTGCAGGATATTTCCCAGATAGTAGTTATGTCAAATGCAGCACAGTTCAACTAAACTTCAATTAGTTGGTTGGTGTCCTGAGGGCACTTGTGGGCTTCGTAAACCTGTTTCTAATTCGAGCATGTTGTTGAGTTATGTCCTTTAAATCACAGCTGTGAGTATGTAAAGCTTGCCCTAGGACTAGGCGTGTGTCCTGCACAGATCCTTAACGACCAGCTAACGCCACTCATTCGGGCAATCAATAAGCCAACAAAATGCTATGCCAAAACTGACCCAGTTTGGCAAGGACAATGACGAGCTTGCCTGCAAATGTCAGGCGAAAACATTTTTATTTTACTTCATCTTTTTTCTGTCCCCCTTTTTACTCCCTGTACCCATAAAATGGGTAAAAAGGGGGTATTGGATTTGTGCAAAAGTATGTAACAGGCAGAAGGAGACATCTCCGACCCTATAAAGTATATATATTCTTGATCAGTATCAAAAGAGATTTCGACTTGGCCATGTCCGTCTGTCTGTCCGTCTGTCCGTCCGTATGTATGAACGCAACGATCTCAGCAACTATAAGAGCTAGAGACACCAAATTTGGAATGTAGGCGCGTGTATAGCAGGCGCAGGTCAAGTTTATTTCTGATCTCAGATATCTCCCCCCGTTCCCCCGCAAATCGATCAAAACGTTTTACAGCCACAGTTTTAAAGATATAGCTTTGGGAATTGGCATGTATACTACCTAAGTCACTCTTAATCTACTGTCAAAATTTCAAGTCGATCGGATAATAAACACGGAAGTTATTCAACGAACAAGATTCAGTACTGGAGCGAGGGGGGAAGAAGAAGCACAGCCACGACTTAAAATGCCTTGCTTGCGCTGTCGCTCGCATGTGTGCGGCTTTCTGTATGTGTGCGTGCATGTGTAAGAGACGAACATATGATTGGAAGTTTTAGACCTGGGTACAGGGAGTTTTGTAGTCGGGTATACTCGACTAGAGCATTTTTACTTGTTTGGTTATGCAGCCAAGAATCAGTTTGCTGTCGCAGTTAGCCCGACTGGTATGATGGAATATATACGAGATGTATACAAGTCAGAGCCTTATAATTTGTAAAGAGTTCTTCTTAAGTGCATTGTTCCAGTCACATCGACAAGACTGCCTGCTGACATAGACATTTGCTATGTTTCTTAACAAACACATAACTACACAGAAGAAAAAAACAGCTCAATATCAAGTTATAGATAGATATTTTCTCAACTATCTTTACTTCACGTCATTCTTACACTAAAATGTATCATTTTAATGTTAAACATAAATAATGATATGAAACGACGTCAAATCTAAAATATGGAATTAAAAAGAAATAAAAACTAAAAATGTTTATAATGAATGATCTTGTTTGTATAAAAAAGACGTCAAATATTGCTATTAAAACTGGAAAAACATTAGAATATAAGGTCTTTAATAGCATAACATTGGTAATTCAAAAATATAAGTTTCATATTTTGAACAATATCAAATAAATTGTATAAATTTGATATATTTAATATATATATATATATTTTTTTTTTTAATATTAAACATATAAAATTGATTTTTAATAGGATCTAAATGATGTGTTCCGCAAATGCCATATCGATAATATCGAAGTATCGGATATTTTTTAAGATTCTCATATAATTTTGTTCTGTGTAGCTGTGTGTCAGGAACAAACACACAAACATACTCAGGACGAGCATCAGTCATTTGAATGTGACAAATTCCTTGGTCTGGCGCACACATGAGACACTCAAAAGCTGTTGCATGCTTTGTGGCGCATTGAGGCATCTGATGCCAGTATCCTGTGCGTTGGCCATGTTTCCGTTAGCCCACTGGCGCTATGCACACACATACACACATTAGCATATACATATGTATATCCACATAAATACATACATAGATAGGTGTGTATGTTGTCTGCCTGAAAGCCCGTTTCTTATTCATAAATGAATTTTGGATTTCCCCAAAGCGTTGAGTCCTCTTCAGTTTGTTTGTTTTTGACTTCTAAAGACTAATTTATGCGCCTATAAATTGCATTTCAATTAACGTACGTTCTGTTTGCATAAAGTTGGCCAAAATATAACACATATACTCAATTTGAACAGCAGTTGCCTTACACCATGCTTCTCTATATTTAATTTTAAATTATTTTATTAAATAAAACGTGTGGCAGACTTCAAAGCTTCAGCTCCGGCAGCATCTTGGGGCTTAAACTGTTTGCCTGGTTATTCAGAAAGAACCTGCACACAGAAACTGTCGGCTGCCCCTGCTAAAATTTTTCAATATTTGTCTATAGAACAATGTGCCCAAGCTATGATTTATGCTTGTGGGTCATTGCTGTCAACACAAAGAGAAATATAGTATGTATATATAACAAACATATTGCTGCCGAAACATTGTTTAACTAAGACAAGCATAGATAGCAACATACCCTATAATCAGCTTGACAATAACTTTTGAATTGCTTTTTAAGAATATATCTTAGCAAAGTCACTGAAAGGTATAGATTATTAAGTTATTATTTAAAATAGGTAACTACACAACTAAGATCTACAAATCCAGATCAATATGGCCCCAATTTTTAGTTGCATCGGCAAGAAAACCCGAGTTTTTGTGAGATATTGTAACTTCCTGTGGAAAACTTCTTCCCAAATATAACTATATGAAAAACAGACAAGTTATTTGTTGCTTTAGTTTGAAAAAAAAATTAGGTGTGTTGAGAAGCTAATAGGTTTTAATGCAAAGCCAGTGCACACTGTTGATTATATTATTTAAAATGGTTATAAAAACAACCATAAATTATAGATACAATAATTTGGTTAGCTGCTCTTTTCAAATTATCAAATTATACCTCACATATATTCACTGATTTAAACGACACGTGGCGTATTCATAATTTATAGCATACTTTTGAGCGCAGGGCTCCAGAATTGCCTTCCGGCTTGGAAAGTGTGACAAAAAAGAAAGAACAAAGCCAAAATGTATACATTGTTTCAAAATGTGTTGACAATTCGATTATAATTCTTTTTAAATTAAAAAAGTTAATTTTATTTTCCAATTTCAAACCCGGAGACCCATGGCAACGGGCAAACCCTTTTATCAAAAGTTTTAAGGATGAAAGTTGTAGAAGTTCTCTATATATCTGCACGAAGGACGTATATATTTTTACTAAGCTACATTAAACTCAATTTATGCAGCATCACTAAAAAAGTATAAGGATAATAAACCTTGACAGCCAATTAAAGTGCCTGGGATAAGCTAATGAAATTTTTATCCGGAAGAAGCGTCAAGGAGACTGAAAATGAAACGCATCATCAACCTACGGAAGCTTGCTTGGTCTTTGCCATTTTTATACAAAAAAAAAAAAAAAGAAATAAAATAAAAATTCCATTTACATTTTAATAAACATTTTGCTGTTGGCCTTTGATCAGCAACAGTAGCAATAAAGCGCATAGATTAAAAGTACATCAAATTACATTTGAGCCATATAAATGGCATTAAAGTGACGTGCACTTGCCGTGGGCCAAGTAAACAGGACTCATGCGAGCATGAATAGCATAAAGCATTTATTACAGTCCAAAAGAAAGCAAAGTAACAAAGAAACCAAACAATATAATGATAAAACAAAACAAAAAATTTATATATATCAAGGCAAGTGTGCTCGATTTTTCAATGACTTGCAGTCAATTCCTGAATACCAATCTAAGACATCAGCTGGCATTCTTTACTGTCCTTTATTTAAGCTTGCTGCTGTACACGTATATTAATTATTAATATGTTTCAGGCACGCTCCTTTTGATGGTATTTATTATGTTATACAATGGGTTTACATTATACGAACAACGACTTGAATATACACTGTATTTTATTTTGTTAAACATTTGGCTGCTTATTTGGTTGACACTTCATTTGATAACTTAAGGTCGACTTTAGGTCTCTGAAGTTATTAAATTAATTTTTACTTCGAATTTATGGACACTTTACTTCACCTTAAGTGCATTATACAAATTTCAGGCACTTGGGACACACTTTTTAAATTAATGCTGCTACCCAACACCTTGAGGTAAGCATAAATAATGCCATAGATAAAATCGCAGACGATGCGAGCGGGCTGCTGGAAGGGGATTTTTCAGCCCCTAGGGAATATGGTGCTTAGCATGCCCAATATTCAAAGGACATGAAGCGTAAATGATGTACAACAAGAACGAATAGCAGTTTTTTGGGTACCGAAGTTTTCATACCCTAGTAAAAGCATAAAGAAACATGAAATTTGCCTTAGATATCTGCAGTGCCAAAAAGTTATGCAGATAACTCAATTTGCAACCGATTGTTCTAAATGGCAGCTATAAAATATAGCAACATTTAAATTATTGTTAAATTTCGAACATTTGGTCCAAGTATCTTAAAAAGAAAACATTTCCCCATCAAATAACTTTATTTTCGACGGCTTTGATATACTCGTAAACCGTTTCAATTTCAGTGCCAAGTTTCATCAAACTTGCCTTCAAACTGAGGGGTTAGTTTGCATAAAAACAGAGAGACAAAAGTTATATATTAAGGCGTATATATTATTGATTGAGGTCGGAAATGTCACTTCTTTGCAAAACATTTTTCTCAACATAATTATAAGACCCTCGGCAAAGGCATAAGAAGAAAGATATAAGAGCTGAAGCAATTGCATGTTAAATATTTAGGAGCAGAGAGCAAACTCAAGGGACACCCCGAGAAGGATAAATGTATGTGCCTTGGTTGTGTCGTGTTTTTCCGTTATCGCCATGTTATAAGAAGGAGATGGACTGGTTTGTGCTAGGCTTACTTTATGGCCGCCCATAAAGTACTATGATGCTGATATTTCACTTACCTACAGGATTGAATCGAGCACAGCACAAACCTGCGCTCCACAATGAACTCGACTGTAAAATTGGTGGCACTAAGTCAACAGTCATCACCGTGGCCACCGTAGAAGCCAACTGCGTGAAACCCCGTCAAAAATGTCTGAGGTTGGGTGTGGCCAATGGCAATTGGAGCTGGAGCTGGAGCTGAAACTGGAGCCGCTTGGTGACTGGCTGCATCGGTCGTTGTAAATAAATAGGCAAATACAGACAATGAAACATTTACTTAGACCACAGGCGCTGTCGTTGTCGTCCTGGTCTCCGATTCAGGCGTCATCCTGCCACAAATGTTATTCAATCTATTTGATGCCAGTCGTGCATGTGAACGCATGTCTGTGTCGTTTCTGAAGTTGATTTGCACTTTATTTACTTTAATTGCCAACGCCAGGATGAAAGGATTGTATACTGATGGTTAGCTTTAACCACGAGATTCCTGGCCCGTTTTGATTAGCTAGACAGCTTAGATAAATTGCTTGTGGCACTCAATAATTGAACTAGACAACATCACAGTCAAATTCAATTAACGGCCCCTGACCCTGGCCACTGCCACTTCACCCGATGTATTAATGTTGGGATTATGAAACACATTGGCTGGAGGGGGAAACCAATCAAATGCATGACACATCTTTCACTCAATACTAAAGCCCAGCAAAACAGCCAATACAAATATAAATACAGATACAAATGAAGCGCCATCAATAAAATGAGCAACGGCAAATGGTAGAAGTAGAAGCTGCCGCGTTATGGCCACTTAAGACGCCCCAAAGCCCAAACACGTTGCTGCCTTCTAAGCCAGACCCATTAATGCTGCCCAGCCTGCCACATACTTCAGCTGTGTTGCATGTTCTAGAAAACGTGGCCTGCCCGGGTTGGCCAAATTTACGCTTCATTGAGCCAGTAGATTTCATTAATAAAAAATGGAAAATAGCAGAGACCAACAACAAAACAGAACAGAACAGCACAGAACAGACCAGAAAGGAATGGAAGGAACGGAAGGAACAGGCCCTCAGCCAAGGAACTTT